>JASDDO010000022.1:366410405-367721888 GCA_030015575.1 Agapanthus africanus
TTAGTATGGAAGATTCTAAGCGTGGTAATTTACCCGCTTGCTCAGGAATCACTCTCTCCAAAGAGATGTTTCCCAAGACCGATTTGGAGAGGGCTTGCATGCAAGGGAGACCCTATGCTTCGGCAGTCGGGTATACTATGTATGCGATGTTATGTACCAGACCGGATGTAGCTTACTCACTAGTTAGTGATTAGGTATCAATCAGATTCTGAGGAGAAACACTAGATAGCTGTGAAGACCATTTTTAAGTACTTGAGAAGGACTAAAGAAATGTTCTTGGTGTATGGTAACGGTGAATTTCAGGTGGAGTCCTTTACCGATTCGAGCTTTCAGAGTGATAAGGACGACACTAAGCCTGTCTTGGGTTTTGTCTTCACCCTCAATGGAGGGGCGGTATGTTGGAAGAGTTCCAAGCAAGATATCGTAGCAGACTCGACGATGGAGGCTGAATACATTGCTGCCAACGATACTGCCAAAGAGGCTGTCTAGATGAAGAAGTTCATAGCTGAACTTGGTGTGGTTCCATCTATTGAGCATCCAATACATGTGTATTGTGATAACAATGGAGCACTGGCTTTGGCCAAGGAACTCCGGTCCAATCAGATATCCAGACATATTCTTAGGCGATAGCACCTGATCCGGGAGATAGTAGATGACGGGAGATCGATGTTAGGAGAGTTGATACGAAGGACAACGTAGCGGATCCACTAACGAAGGCCTTCCCCCAGACGCAGTTTGAGAGACTTTTCGGAATGTTGGGTATGAGATACTACAACAATTGGCCTTAGTGCAAGTGGGAGATTGTTAGGAATATGTATGCCCTAGAGGCCATTATTGTATGATATAGTGGATGCTTGGACATATATATAGAGGACTTTCTTGCTCGACATGATAGTATGCTATTTTGTTACTCTTTATCTTAACATGTACACTTGTATTATTATACCGTCTCTCTGATACATGTTGATAAAGTCCTTAGGATGTTTGCTTAACTACCAGGACTATAATGCGGATCATACTACTGGGACTTGTGTAGTCCACAAGCACATCCTTTAATTGTTCCTAGTCGAGAGAGTATCGAGACAGAGCATCGATATTCCAGAGTAGACTAGTGTGCATTTCTTGATCCTGTAGGGGGCGATGGTTGATCCCATATCCATTGGTGTTTGACATCAAAAGATTGTACACAGGTGCTCATTAGAGAATGGGTACACCGAACTGGGCTCGCCGAGAACTCCTAGATGGTAATATATCTATCGTCAGATAGCAGTTTTCTGGTGACAATGGTACATGTTAGTCTGTAGACCCGAGATCCTCATAATGTCTTGTGTGGCTCCCACTGTGCTTTGATTTCCTCCCTACCACGACTCAAAGGAGTTGTGCAAACATGCGGATTTTGGGTACAGTCCCGAGTCACATGTAGGCAGTGAGCGATAGGAGAGGTTTCGTCTCTCCCGGTATTGGGAGTTGATGTTGCGCTATGCTCGATTGGCTATTACAGGAAGTTCCTGGCCAGGGCTGCCGATGAGATTTACTGGTAAGTGTAATCAGTAGTTTCTCGAACCGTTATGAGCCATACATCGGCATGACTTATCAAGTTACTGGGGTCTGACGATTCCACCCCTAGACTCGATATGCGACATACCAGACGAAGAGACCGGACTGTACGGTAAGTGTTACTTATAGGCTTCATAGGAGTTTGGACAAGCTTGCTTGTTGATCTTCTATTCGCTCAATACCTGGATAGCCGTTACGTCTAGCTAGTACCGCTGACGGCTTGTAGATAACTGATGTGATCATTACCTACCGCGGGCGTATTGACGAGACTTTAGAGTCCCACACAGAAGTTTCCTAATTCAGGCAAAACGAAGTAGAGCACATACGCTGATATGTGCGGGAGGCTAGATTAAATACGAGTATGTGATACCGTATTCTAATCTGGCGGTTATTTGTTATCGGTTATGTTATATGTGATATAACAGGATTATTAAATCAAGTGTTGATTTGATAATGTGATATACAAATAAATAATATTAGTCGGTTATATATGATATACCCGGATTATTAAATCAAGCGTTGATTTAATAATATGATATATATTTATATTTGATATAATTATATATTAACTAATATTATTAGCTCACTAATTATTTTCTTTTCTTTATATATATTTATATATATATCATATATATATAAATGAAGCATGGTTGATTTTCTATTTTTGGAAAATAGAAAATGAGGTGGAAAATGTGGGGAGATATTTGTGGAATGGGCAAGCATGGCTTTGTCATTTATTTTATTCATTTGCTTGCACTATTGAAGCATGGTTATAATTTTTAATTGTTGAAAATTGTATGCTTCAATAATGTGTGAGCTAAGAGCCATTCTTTACTTCATTCTACACTTGAGTTTTTTCTTGAGCTCATTTTGCCTTAGCTCTCTTCATCTTCCTTCTTACCTTCTCCAAGCTCAATCCCTCACATGTGTTGTGAAACCTTAAGCTTGTGAGAATCCTAGTGAGCAAACAAAACCCCTACTTCACCTTCCTATACTTGATTAGCAATTAAGTATAGTGTGTTTTCTTTACTAAAGAGTTTAGTGAAGAGGCAGCTTGGATTAGCGGAGCTTCGGTGGATCATCTTCGGCACGAAGATCGCAAAGGAAGC
Organism: Agapanthus africanus; assembly: GCA_030015575.1. Classification (NCBI taxonomy): domain Eukaryota; kingdom Viridiplantae; phylum Streptophyta; class Magnoliopsida; order Asparagales; family Amaryllidaceae; genus Agapanthus; species Agapanthus africanus. The sequence goes on from JASDDO010000022.1 coordinate 366,413,072, forward strand.
TCGATCCAACTTCAAGTGGAGCCTAGTGGAGTCGCGTGGACTACTACACGGAGCTTTTGAAGAGAAGGACACGGTCTACAAAGGTTGTTGTTGCCTCATTCTCTTAGTTAAAGTTTTTGTTATATAATTGTTAAACCCTAATCATCTAGTTAAGATCTTTGGTTAGTCTAGCTTAGCACCCTGAAATTTTTAAAATAGCATGCTAGATGCTTGTGAGAACCCAGTAGTGGTGCTAGGGTAGACTTTCAGTTTTTACGTCCATCTGCCAGATTTCATAGTCATGGAAGGCAGTAATGGCAAGTAGGATCCGAATGGATTTGAGCATAGCCACTGGAGAAAAGGTTTCGTCAGTCCACACCTGGTTTTTGACGAAAACCAGGTGCAACAAGTCCAGCCTTATAGGTTTCCACCTGTCTATCTGCACCAATCTTCTTTTTGTAGATCTATTTGCATCCAACGGGTTTTACCCCAGGTGGAGCAATATCCAAGGTCCAAACTTTATTGGTGTACATGGACTCCATTTCGGATCGCATAGCATCCGGCCATTTATCAGAGTCTCTACTGGTAATAGCCTGTTTGAAACAAGTAGGACAATTTTCTTCCAAGATGCAATCCTCTCGATCCCCGTCTTCTGAGAAAACCGTAGTATCTCTCGGGCGGATGAGAAATCCTACTGGATCTCCGGAGTGGCTGTGGTTCGTCTGGGACTACTGAATCTAGCGGTTCCACTAAATCTTCAGTTACAGTTTGTGGTTCAAGAATTTCTCTCAGTTCTACCGTACTTCCACTAATTTCTTTTGCAAGAAATTTCCTTTCCAAAAAGGCGTCGTGACGAGATACAAACACCTTTTGTTTCTCAGTGTGGTAGAATAGATATCCTAGTGAATTCTTAGGATATCCCACAAACTTACATAGAACTGATCGTGTCTCTAGTTTGTCCGGTTTTTGCGTTTTAACATAGGCCAGACAACCCCATGTCTTAAACCGCTTAAGATATGGATTCCGTCCACTCCATATTTCATATGGAGTCTTGGGCACAGATTTGGATGGAACATAATTTAGTAAGTATGTTGCTGTCTGAAGCGCATAACCCCAGAATGAAAGAAGCAACTCAGCACTACTCATCATAGAGCGAACCATATCCAATATGGTACGATTCCTCCGCTCCGATACACCGTTGTGCTGTGGTGTATACGGAGGAGTAAGCTGAGAGAGAATTCCATTCTCTTTTAGGTATTCTAGGAATTTCGTGCTTAAGTACTCACCTCCTCTATCAGATCTGAGGATCTTGATACTTTTGCTAGTATGGTTCTCTACTTCGTTTTTATATTCTTTGAATTTCTCAAAAACTTCAGATTTGTATTTCAAAAGATACACATATCCGAACCTAGAGAGATCGTCAGTGAATATAATGAAGTACGAGAACCCACCCTTTGCATGTATAGACATCGGACCACATACATTACTGTGTGAGTCCCAAGAGCTCTGTAGCTCTTTCTCCGTGTCCGGTTAACGGAGATTTGGTCATCTTTCCTTTGAGACAGGACTGACAAGTTTCATAAGATGAAAATTCGAACGTATTCAATATCCATCCTTATGCAACTTAGTCTTTTCTTGTCGATATGACCAAGTCTATAATGCCACAAGTAGGATTCGTTCACTTCTGAACTCTTCCTCTTACGTGTGTTTTGTATATTGAAAACTGCGTTTTGATTTAGAACATAGATACCATTACACAGTGTACCTTCTGCAACCAATACCTTATCGAGGTAAATGTTCATGATATTTCTATTTAGAACAAAATTATATCCATCTTTATTAAGTAAAGAAACTGATATGATGTTGCAAAGTATAGAAGGTACATAGTAGCAATTGTTCAAAATCATAGTATTGCCATTTGGCAATGCTAGATGATATTCACCGACGGCAGCAACATCAACTTGTGCCCCGTTCTCTACTCTGAGGGACATATCCTCAGGTCCAACCATCCTACTTTTTCTCAGTCCCTGCAATAAATGACAAATATGAGATCTTGATCCGGTATCTAGTACTCAGGAGGTAGGACCGACCGAAAAACAGTTCTCAATAACAAGAACACCTAGGGTCATCAAAGAATTCATGCAATTCTTTTTTCCTTTGCTTATTCTCATGACTGTTGTCATAAGTTATAGCCGAACTGACGTTCCCCAGTCCCGAATAAGAATTCGGATCGGTCAAGCGATACATTTTATTATCTTGATTAAGACATGAATTGGTTGCTATCTGGAGAAAGAAAAGAAACACTCAGCGTGCACTCTTGCAAGATTAGATTGGTTATTAATTTATCTAATCAGGATGACTCCCACTGTTTTCTTGAATTCTCCTTCAAACCTTAAAAGGAGAACTAGCTGGGATCATTAACCCCTTACATGTTCGCAACCGTCCAGCCAGGTCGGTGTTGGTACTCCAAGGAAGGTTTCCCGTGCTTTCGCACGGACCTAATTAAAATAAACCCCATTTTCGCAGAGGCGTAGCCCCGTTAACACCTTTCTAGATACCTAACAGGTTAGCTAATTGTGAAGTGAAAAATATCCCCCAAGAGTAATTCTACTCATCAGTGGGATCAGGATCCAACCATCATTGCGTGATAAACTAGATGGAAGCCACTCTAGTCACCACACTCCAGAAAGTATACAACGCTAGCAAATTTCCTGTATATTTGAAACTCCCGATATGGTTTTTGCCCTTAGGACCCTAGTGACCTTGACGGAGTCAACAAATTAAAGAGTCCTAGTCAAGTTCAACCCGTCATTATCTTGATTGCATTAAACCCACCTGCATAACCCTTGACGGAGTCAACAAGGTTGCACGACTGTCCTAACCAATCGCATCTAATGCTACAAACAAGTACCACTTAGCTACCGTACACTACGCCTTGACGGAGTCCACAAACGTAGCACGAATACTAAGTACTACTCGTAGGAAATGACGAAGGGCTACGACTGGTTTTTGGCGAAAAACCTTTAACGTAATGAACTTGATATCGTTGAAGGAACCAAGTAGTTTTGAAAAAGGAGTGGTTTAAGCTCCGCTTTTGAGAACTTGTGGTTTTGAAGAAAACCGAGTAAATCTACGGTATAAACTTTTGCTCAAGAGGTCACTCCCCGCGAAAGGATCTAGGCTCTTGCCTCCTAGAATGAGGTGCTGGATATTCCTTACCGAATACCACTATGCAAAGTGAAAGAGTATGATTATGGTTTTTTGAAATTTGTTCCAACATCTTTTAGGTTTCTTTTCTTGCATTAATCAAAATCAATGCGGTTCCATCAATTAATCCCCATCGTACCAGAAAAGAACGAAAATACAATGTACGTATATGCCATCCGCATTCGTTATGGGGTCCCGTCATGCACAGTTAGGTTACTTAACTAACAGCAGAGCGGGAGCTGGACTAGGGCGGGTGCAAAACATATACAATATATATATATATATATATATATATATATATATAACATCCGTCCCAGGCATGATATAAGCAACATCACAGAACAGTAATAAGCAACATGGAATGGCGGATAATCTTGGAGTCTCGGGTTTCATTTGAGCCGTAAATGAGACCCGACGTTCCCGGTCGTGTGGATAGCCCGTGCAATGAAAAACCTAGACCCCTACGAGCGCGGCAAGTTACCCGCCAATTCCCGAAGTGAGGCAACCCCAATCAACAAAGTGAATGGGTTATCCAGCACTACACGGAATCCGGTAACTTGAGCACCCCTTCGTGGGTCATCCTGTACCCCCTATGAGTGCTGCGAATAGCCCGCCAATTCTAGAGTAAGGCCCTCTCTGTCTCAACGCCATGAGATTCGGGCCCGTTGTCCTCTAGAACCCGGCTACTCGAGCATTCCACCGCGGGGTAATCCTAGTATAGAAAAGAAAAGTATATGTACAATGGTGACATTGACCTAAACCCGGTCGTGTCCCAATAAAAGAATATACAATCTGGCAGAAACGACTGTCCACATGTTGGACGCTCGTCTCGCAATAATGAATATACAAATGAATCTGAACTGTACTACTACCATTGCACTATAGGCTATCCACCACGACAATCCATCTACAATATCAGCACAATCACAGAACATCAACGTGAATATCATGTTCGTAAACCCGTCTAATTGTACATATAGCAATTAGTCGGGTTATACCGCTCAATGATATTCACGGTTGCAGATACCAACACTCTAAACACGTATTCAAAATTTTAATCGATTAAAATTTTTCCGTATAGACCCCAAGTTCAAACTAGTACTCAAACAAATCTAGGCCAAAATCATACATCCAAAAAAATCACATTTCCATATTATAGAGTGCCAGAAGAAATTTGGTGCACAGCGGCCACATTTCCACCGCGGAACCACGGCCAACAAGCATGTTAGGCGGCGGTTCCGCAGCCGTATGTTAGGCTTATGTGCCCAAATTTCTCTAGGTCCACTAAAAATGCCTGCACGTAATTTTAAGGTAGTCTGAATAATTTTTTGAACAACTTTTAAAAATCGGCAGCGGGCATAAAAAATGGAATTGCGATTTGGAAAATTTCGTCGATCGATATTTTAAACTTGTGCAAACTAGCTAGTAAAGGTTTATGGGGTGGCTCTGATACCATGTTGGGATTTCCTACCGTCCTTACCATTTGCCGTGGTCGTTGCGGAACAAAAATTTTGGGGTTTAAAAAACTGGCGCTAAAAAAACCCGTCCTAGAATCTACCATAAACTGAAATTAGTTAATAAAGATGAGATCTTAATTACTATGATAGAAGTATCTCATCAAAAGATCGATGTCTTTCGGTCTTCTATCCTCTTCGTTTGCTCTTTGAGATCTTCTTGATCGAGCTTGATCGCCGGTCTTCCTCCGTCGAAGATGATCCACCCGAGGGATGTAGTCCATGGCTCTAGCTCCACACTAAAAATCTAGTGGAGCAACTAGAGATTTTAGGTTGTTAATCTAAAGTGTCTAGGATGTAGTGAGTGGTCCTTAGTGTATATCTATCTCACATCCTCTCTTGATTCTCAACACATGAGATTGTAGAGAGAAAGTTCAAGAAAGAGGAGGAGCTCAAGAAAGGCTAGTGAAGCAAAAATGGTGAGAAAAAATGAAATCCCATGAGAGAGAAAAATGTCAATCATGGTTTTGTAAAAACCTTTTTTTCCAATATTAAAACACAACCATGCTTGAATAGTTTGCACAAATGAATATTCAATTCATTTGTCAACACTATTGAAGCATGGTTCTCACTATATCCACCTCACTACCTTTACACCTCATTTTCCATTTAAAATAAATGGATAAATCTAAAATGAGGTGTGCACTTTCTAGAATGTTTTCTGTATAAATACGGAATATACTCTGCTGTATATACATACCCGTATTCGTATCAAAATACGAATACCCAAAGAGATAGAATAACAAAAAGAACATAACACTAGAATATACATATCGAAATATATATACGTAAATTATTAAATCAATACCTGATTTAATAATCCGGCTCAATCCCGAGCCGACTAGTATTATCAACCGTCCGATCGAAAGTCAGGGTAACTAGTACAATCATTCGATCGGAACCTTGCACGTATCAAAATACGGCTACTACATCATTTCGCTAGAACCAGGGAAACTCTATGTGTGGGACTCTAAAGACTCGACAGTACGCCGGCAGTGAGTTACTGGATAAATCCATAACCACGTGCAAGTCAGCGGCACTAGCTGTACGTAACGGCTACCCGGGTACCTATCGAAAAGGAAGGCCGACGAGCAAACTCATCCGGATACCTACTGAGCCTATCTGTGATAATCTTCTTACAGTCCGGTTTCTTCGTCTGAGAGTATCGCATACCGGGTCGGGTGGTAAACGTCAGACCCTAATAACCCGATAATTTGTGCTGATGCGGTTCAGGACCAATCCGGGAAACTACTGATCTAACTTTCAGTAAATCCCAACTCCATTGGCCAAGGTCTTATGGTGTTGGCCAATCGAACACAGTGCGATATCGACTCTCTATGCCGGGAGAGACGAATCCCCAACAATCGCTCACTGCCTTCATGAGGCTCGGGACTGTACCCAACTAAAACCCATTTGCACGACTCAGTAGAGCCGTGGTAGGATAGTAATCAAAGTAAATTGGGAACTCACACGAGACAAATGACGATCTCAGGTCTGAAGACTGACCTGAATTTATGTCACATGAGAACTGCTATCTGACAATAGGTATAGTACCATGTAGAAGTTCTCGGCAAGTTCGTCCAGTGTACTCATCCCCAGTGAGCACCTGTATACGGTTTTAGTTGCGAAAGACCAATGGCTGTGGGACCAACCATCGCCTCTCGTCAGGGTCTAAAAACGTATACACTAGCCTACTCCGGAATATCGATGCCCAGTCTCGATACTCCTATGACTAGGGACACTTTAAGGATGTGCTCATCGATACCTAGCTCCCACAAGTATGATCGCCATCACAACGCCGGTAGTCAAGCAATGATCATACGGGCTTTATCAACATGTATAAATGATACGTAATAACAAGTAAAACATATGCGCGCATGTTAAGATAAAGACAAACCAAAAGAGCATATTATCATATCGAGCAAGATTGTCCTGTACATACATATGTCCAAGCATCCACATGTATACATATACAATAATTGCCTCTAGGGCATACATATCCAACAAGGATAATACTAGCGTCAACTCCCTTTGGCTTATTAATTTGCTCTTGTTTGTTTTTACTGATGGCAATCCAGTCTTCTCTTGAGAATTGTAGGATCATTATGCTATAACTTTTCTCTTTTTCCAAGGTTGTTTTTTCTACCTTCGAATTGGATGGCAAGAATAAAAAGAAATTGTCTTTCTTTTTCTTTAATTGTATGCCTGAAATGTGGTGCGGAGTTTGGTTTTGGAGGTTTCTTGGGTACCTTTTGTGATTATCTACCAATACTTGGATTGGTTTCTGTTTGATCTAATCTGTGAAATAGACAAAGGTCTCCATGGACATCATTACTTGTTTTTGTTTGATAAATAGTTATGGACTATGTGGGATCTCTCTTATTTTATTAGACAAATTTGGTTGTGGTCGTGATAGCCTTATATATGAAACTTGGATTCTTTTATCTGAAGTTATGATGATACTTTATCCCCCCTAACTTATTAATGCAGTTCTTCTTTTATAAAATTTATTTTCCCTTGTAAATGACATAAAATTTAAGCATGTTGCATGGCTTGCTTCAGCTCTATGTAGTTTTCATCTCTCTCTCTCCTCTCACACACACACAAGAAAAAAAAAACGCCCTTCCTTTTTTTAGCAGATATTTCAAGTCCGCCTTCAAGAAGTGGTTTGGGTGATTCAAATTATTATCATATGATTTGTATTATAGTTTTCAAAACGTGAGGTTCTTCTGTTAAGTGGGTAGACTTGGATTTTTCCTTTCATGTCATTATACCCCAATTCATGCTACTGGTTTCCTGAACCTTGCGTATTTTAGCTTAATCTCTTACTTTTATATCCATGTTTCCTTTACCCAAGTCGAATCAAATCCCTACCTAACATGCTAAACCCTACTTTAGGAATTTTGCAGTTAGTTATACAAAGATGCTAATGCATTTATCCGTTGTACTTGTGAAGGGAAATAAAAAGAGATTTCTGTAAAGTTTGAGAATTTTAATCAAACATGTCGAACAAGAATGAAGAGAAAGCACAGGCAGCTGCAGACAGGATAAAGGCAGCCGCCTTATCAGCTGCAAAGGGACTTAGTCGTGCCCAAGCGGAACGGGCAGCTACAGCTGCTGCCCGAAATGTGAACGCATATGGGCAGAAGGAAGAAGGACCGAGTCGATGGCAAGAGAGGAAAGAAGCTAAAAGGCAAATGTATCTCATGAGTACTGAAAAAGCTGTTAAGCTCGGGGAAAGAAAGGATCTCCTAAAGGTTTCTGTCTCCTCAACTAATGGCAGCCAGTCTTCTCAATGCCAGAAATGTTTCCAAGCTGGGCACTGGACCTATGAGTGCAAGAATGAAAGAGTGTACATGTCTCGGCCCTCGAGGACCCAGCAGCTCAAGAACCCCAAGCTCAAGATGACACTATCCGTTTCCTATGAACTAGACAATCCTGATACCAAAACTGAAAGGAATGAGAAGAAAGAGAAGGTTGAGAAGAGCATAACCAAGGGGAAGAAAAGCAAGAGGAAACATAGATCTGGTTCGAATTCAGAGGAGAATTCAAGCGAGGCTTCCGTTTTTGATACTGATAGTGAGTCTTCGGTGACTGCATCGGATTCTTTACGGGAGAGCAGCTCGAGCTACAGTTCATCAGATTCAGAAGAGAGGCGGCGGAGGAGAAAGAAGCAGAAGAAGAGAAGGCATCGGAAATACAGCTCATCGTCCGATTCTTCTGAGTCCGAGTCTGAGTCAGGTTCTGATAGTGATTCGGATGACAAAAGCAGCAGGAGGAAGAGCAAAAGACAGAGCCGTAGGCGTTAGGTCGATTCTGATGAGGCCTTGCATTCTAGCTTGTATTGTTTGAGAGAGATATTACGTCTTCTTTAGGCTTAAATTGCTTGGCAAGTGCTTGTTTCTAAGTTGAAATCTGGGGTTTTGACAGACATCGTGTTATGTGTTTTGAACAGCTATTGGGATCTTTTCTTCCAGTTTGTTGCCTGTAACTAACTACTGCTTGTGTTTTGCTCAAACAATTGTAATGAGCTTTTTCTTGTAGCGGTTTTAAATATCCGTGCTCTGTTTGGTTATTAATTTGCATGTACCTGTATTGCAGGATTTAAATGCAGAAACTGATTTTTCAGGTGGCATTTCATTCTGAAGCATAATGTTACAAATTGGTATTGAACGAATTTTGGCGGTCTACGATTGATTTCTAGCCTGATACCTTCACTTTTCTATCTATTGCTTCAGGTCTTATCGCTTTAGTTATTAAATAAAATGTGGGTTAAGCAGTTGAGGGCGGACTAATTGCTTATGCTTCAGGTAATTTCTAATATCCTATAGGGTCTGCTTGTGGAGAAATTGTTCTTTTAGGCTCGTTGGCTCATTTGTGCTTTGAAATTGGAATATAGTAGACTTTGTTTCTGATGCAAGAGAATTTTTATTCTCGAGGATCATGAACTAGTTCTTAGAATCCATTCACGATATAGACGGTTGTGTTTACGACTTGTGAATTCCCTGCTCTGTCGGAGTCCCCTTTGTGAGGATGAAGAAGAGATGAACTTAGTTAATTTCTCAATGGTGGAAGCATCGTAACTTTTTCCTTGGACATTTTGGCCTCTCAATTGAAAACTATACAGAATAAACGGTCAGAAATATAGGAGCAGAACAAGGCCTTATTGGATGTTCTCCGAGGCAGCAATGAGCAGCATGAAATTTGCTGTGAGTGATAAGCTCGTTCATCCCAAGAGTTGATACAAGAAGTTGAAATTAGATATCTTTTATTTTTTATTTGTTGTAGTGTATATCTTCTGTTATCTTTTTGTCTTTGCTAGCTGCTATGTATTCATTTTTTCTTATAGCCTTGGTAAAGGTAATATTTTCCCTTCTGCTCGACTTTATGGACTAAGTTATCTTATTTTTCTAATAACTGATTTCATGTTCAATAAAAATAGGCTGGCATTTTTTCATTACTGATGATGCTCAATAACGGTAATTCCTTAGATCGTGACACGTGGCGGATGACGTGTCACATGCGTAAGTCAGTTAGGCTCCTGAGGGCCACGGAGGGGGAACCAGCGTGCTACAGTGGGGGCTTCTCTCAAACCCTGTCTCCGAGGTTGCACCCCACTCCTTTCCCTCGAGCACCTCAGCAGCCAAGCCAAGTGTCCCTTTGCTCTACTCCGAGCTATCACAAGCCCGAGCCTCCTCGGCCCTCCCGGCTCGTCTCCGGGCTACCGCACAACCAAGATACCTAGTCTCTCATGTTTGTCCGCGAGCTCTCCCGCCGAGGTCATCTTCCTCGGTCTCATCGACCGATCAACGGCACCGCTCACAGGCGCAACCGCCATCCCGCGAATCTCGCCATGCGCGAGATATCCGCTGGCCATATCCCACGTTCCACGCCATTAACGAGCCTGTCTCGCCATTAATGGGAGATCCCGCTCAGAACGCGGGCGTGACGTCGGGAGCGTAACAGCCGCGTGATTCTCGTGCCTGCCCTTCCTGCTGCCACCGCTATATAAACCCTTTGTTCAGACGGTTCAAGTAAGCCATTTTTACTCCACTAACCCGTTACTCTGCTCGGATTTCCTCTCTAACTTGATCGTCGGAGGGTCCTCGGTGGTACAACCACCCCGGGACTTCTTTGCAGATAGCTCGGCGACAACCAACCTCAAACCCATTGAGATCCACATGTTTCAGGAGCTTTCCTCCAGATCAAATATCAGCCATCCATCGCCGCCATTAGCAGATCAACGGAAGGCAACATCTTGGCGCTATCTGAAAGGTTTGTCTAGCACCCTATGTAGAGTTATGAAGCATCACATGTCTCAAAGTTCGGATTTTGATGGTGCTAAACAAGCATGCAAAGGAATCGATCCTAGAAAATTAGGGTTACAAAACTTAAAGCTAATAAAATTAGGGTTTCGAGACTACAACCTTTGTAGCTCCCTTTTGCTGAACTCCTTGGTCTCTTGGGTGTTGGAAGAAGGTCCTCTTGAAGTCCTCTCACGTCCACGACGATCCACCCGGAGTTCCCCGTCCAAGCTCGCAACTTCGAGAATCGAAGAGAACACTCTAAACAAGTTGGCTAAACTTGTGTAGAATGATGTTGTGGTTAAGATTCTCACTTCAAAAACCTTTCTTTATGTGTATTTTACTCACTAGAAGAAACTAGAGAGCAAATATTGAAGGAGGAAGAAGATGGCCTTTTATTTTAACAAGAGTAGAATGATAACCATGAAAAGAAAAATGAAATATATCATTATATATTTTATTTCTTCTCACTATGAACCATGGTTAAAATGATGGAGACATTATTTAACTTGAGTTTTAGAACATAAAGAGAAGGATAACTCAAGGTTAGAAGTAGGTGAGAATGGTTAGGTTTAAAGAAGAATGTAGAAGCAAGCAAGAATTATCCTTATCTTTTCTATTTTGTTTTAAACGATAAATCAAATAATAATCCATATATTCAACCATGGTGTGAGTCTTATATTGCCATCTTATTCCATATATAAACAACCATGATAGATGGGTGTATGTATGTATGTATGTATGCACATCCATATGTGCATGAAACTAGTAAGAAAGAAAGAAAGAAAAACATACATGCATGCACACATCCATCATTCAAGAAAAGGTTTTAAGTGAGAAAACTAATGGTTAAATGATAAATCAACACTTGATTTATCAATCCGGCCATATCACATATGACCCCACCAAAAGCAAGCCGCCCGATCAATGTGCGGTATCATATACGCGCATTTTAATCGGGTCCATGCGCATATCGCATACGCGCACCACAACGTTTCGCCTGGACTAGATAACTCCTGTGTGGGACTCTAAGACTCGTCAATACGCCGGCAGAGGGTGATGATCATATCAAGTACCCCCAAACCGCAAGCGGTCAGCTAAACGTAACGGCCACCCGGGTATTGAGCGACCAGAAGAAAACAAGCGAACCTGCTACAACTCCCGTCGAGCCAACCGGCAACACTACCGTACAGTCCGGTCTCTTCGTCAGATATGCTGCATATCGAGCCTAGGGATGGTCACGTCGACCCCAATAACTCAATAAGTCGTGCCGGTGAATGGTCTATAACAGATCGAGAAACTACTGATAACACTTATCAGCAATTCTCAGCAGCCATGGCCAGGGACTTGCTGATATAACCAGTCGGGCACAGCACAGCATCAACTCCCAATACCGGGAGAGACGAAACCCCTCCTATCGCTCATCGCCTTCGTGTGTCTCGGGAGTGTACCCAACGGCCACCTGTTTGCACGACTCGGTAGAGCCGTGGTAGGGTGGCAATCAAAGTACAGTGGGAGAACACACAAGACTCTATGACGATCTCGGGTCTACAGACTAACCTGTACCAGTGTCACCTGAGAACTGCTATCCGACGATAGATATAATTCCATATAGGAGTTCTCGGTGAGTCCGTCCAGTATACCCAGTCACCACTGAGCACCCGTATATGATCTTGATGTCAAACATCGATGAATGTGGGAACATTCATCGCCCATCGTATGGGTCTAGTATCATATACGCTAGTCTACTCTGGTATATCAATGCCCCGTCTCGATATACCTACGACTAGGGACATTCCAGGATATGCTTACAGACTACAGATGTCCCACTAGTATGATCTCCATCATAATCAAAGTAGTCAAGCCGATATCCTCAGGGCTTTATCAGCATGTATGAATGAATAAAAGCATGATCAAATCAACATGTCAGATAAAGAAGAACCAGATAACATATTATCATGTCGAGCAAGAATGCATATTGAATATATATACATGTATAGATACATCCACCATCACATAATGGCCTCTAGGGCATACATATATCCAACAATCTCCCACTTGCACTAAGGCCAGTTATTGGCGTATCTCATACCCAACATCTCAAAAAGTCGCTCATGCTGTGGCTGAGGGAGGGCCTTGGTGAGTGGATCCGCGGCGTTATTCTTTGTGTCTACTCTCTTAATCTCGATCTCGCGGCGATCTACAATCTCCCGGATCAAATGAAAGCGCCTCGGGATGTGTCTGGACCGCTGATGGGACCTGGGCTCCTTGGCTAACGCCATAGCCCCATTATTATCACAATACAAGGGTATTGGATCAATAATGGTTAGAACTACTCCTAGCTCCGAGACGAACTTCTTCATCCAGACGGCTTCCTTGGCGGCATCATTTGCAGCAATGTACTCAGCCTCCATCGAAGAGTCTGCAACGGTATCCTGTTTGGAACTCTTCCAACTTACCGCCCCTCCATTGAGGGTAAATACAAACCCTGAGATAGATTTGCTGTCATCCTTATCGCTCTGGAAGCTCGAATCGGTAAAGGCCTCCATTTGGAGATCTGTATTACCATACACCAAGAACAATTCTTTAGTCCTTCATAAGTACTTAAGAATGTTCTTCACAGCTGTCCAGTGGTTCTCCCCTGGGTTGGATTGATACCTGCTTACAACACTAAGTGCATAAGCTACATCTGGGCGTGTACATAACATCGCATACATTATAGATCCTACTACCGAAGCATAAGGTATAATGCTCATGCGAGCTCTCTCTTCATCGGTCTTTGGACAAGAATCCTTGGAGAGAGTGACTCCATGGCATGCGGGTAAAGCACCCCGCTTGGAGTCTTCCATACTAAACCTTTTTAGGATGGTGTTGATGTACCTGGTTTGGGACAATCCCAATAACTTTTTGGATCTATCCCTATAGATCCTTATGCCCAGGATGTATGTGGCATCACCCAGGTCCTTCATGGAGAACCTTAGTGATAAGAATGATTTGACCGACTGTAGCATAGGAATATCATTTCCTATCAGAAGAATGTCATCCACGTACAATACGAGGAATGTGACAGCTCTTCCTACAGCCTTCTTATAAACACAAGGTTCATCTGGATTTTTGATGAAATCAAACTCTTTAATAACATCATCGAAACAGATGTTCCAACTCCGAGATGCCTGCTTTAACCCATATATGGATTTAAGCAGTCTACATGCTTTTTCGCTGCTCCCACTGTCAATGAAGCCCTCTGGCTGATCCATATAAACGCATTCTTCTAAATCTCCATTTAGAAATGCTGTTTTAACGTCCATCTGCCAGATTTCATAGTCGTAGTGAGCAGCAATAGCAAGTAGGATCCGAATGGATTTAAGCATGGCTACGGGCGAAAAAGTTTCGTCATAGTCCAAACCTGGTCTTTGACGAAAACCTTTCGCCACAAGTCTTGCCTTATAGGTCTCTACCTGCCCATCTACACCAATCTTTCTTTTAAAGATCCATTTGCACCCTACAGGTTTTACCCCAGGGGGTACAACGTCCAAAGTCCATACTTTGTTGGTGTACATAGACTCCATTTCGGATCTCATGGCATCCAGCCACTTCACAGAGTCACCACTCGTGATAGCTTGCTGAAAACTGGTAGGATCATCATCATCCATGATGCAATCTTCTCCGTCACCATCAATGAGGAAACCGTAGTACCTCTCCGGTGGGCGAGAAGTCCTACCAGACCTTCGGAGTGGCCGAGGTTCCTCAGTTTCTATTGCAACAGTCGGTTCAACCAAATCGTCATTAGTAGTTTGTGTTTCTAGAACCTCTTCTAGATCCACTACCTTGCCATCATCTTTTTCTGTGAAAAACTCTTTTTCTAAGAATGTGGCATACTGAGAAACAAACACTTTTTGTTCCTCTTTGTGGTAGAATAGATATCCATAAGAATTCTTTGGATAGAATAGATATACAAACAAACACTTTTCGTCATTAGTAGTTTGTGTTTCTAGAACCTCTTCTAGATCCACTACCTTGCCATCATCTTTTTCTGTGAAAAACTCTTTTTCTAAGAATTTGGCATACTGAGAAACAAACACTTTTTGTTCCTCTTTGTGGTAGAATAGATATCCATAAGAATTCTTTGGATATCCAACAAACTTACATAGAACAGACCTTGCCTCGAGCTTGTCCGGATTTTGCTTTTTAACATAAGCCGGACAACCTTATATCTTAATGAAATTAAGACATGGTCTCTTCCCCTCTTATATCTCATATAGAGTGGTAGGCGCGGATTTGGTAAGAACCCTATTAAATATATATATGTAGTTGTCTTAAGTGAATAACTCCAAAAGGAAATAGGTAACTCAGCAACACTCATCATGGAGCGCACCATATCTAATGGGGTGCGATTTCTCCGCTCTGATACTCCATTGTGCTGTAGTGTATACGAAGGAGTAAGCTGAGAGAGAATCGCATTCTCTTTTAGATAATCTCGGAATTATGTGCTTAAGTATTCTCCTCCTCGATCAGATCGAAGGATTTTAATACTTTTACCCATCTGGTTCTCTACTTCGCTCTTATATTCATTGAATTTCTCAAAAGCTTCAGATTTGTGTTTCAACAGGAACATATGTCTGAATCTTGAGAGAACATCGGTGAATGTAATGAAGTATGAGAAACCATTCCTGGCATGTGTAGACATAGGACCGCATACATCACTATGTATCAGTCCCAAGAGTTCAGTAGCTCTTTTTCCGTGTCCCGTAAACGGAGTTTTGATCATCTTTCCCTTGAGACATGACTGACAAGTTTCATAAGATGTAAATTCGAACGGATTCAAATATCCATCTTTATGCAACTTAGCTAGTCTGGTCGCATTGATATGACCAAGTCTATAATATTGTTGGGCTATGCCAGCGCCCTGGCCATCAAACCGTGGCCGATCGCGGAACAAAAATTTTACAAATTGGCGCTAACACAACCCGCGAATACGGATCGACCTTTAACCCTAAACCTAGCAAGCAATATAAAGATCTAGGAATGTTATACCGAATAATCCGTGTCCTCCGGTCTTTAAACACCTTCCTAAGCTCTTAGTGGCCACCATGATCATGTTTGGTCGCCGGTCTCCCTCCATCGAAGATGATACACCCGAGAGTCTATGAATCGAACTCCAACCTCATAACCGAGGTAACTAATGTATCTAGTTTGCTAAACTAGTTAGCCTAGAAGATGTAGAGTCTAATGTGTTGGATATAGTGCCCTCAAAGTCAATTATTGGATCGCAGGCACGTGATTGCAATGATTGAGGGAGGACTTATACCGGTAGGACAGTCTTACTCGAGATGATAGTATGCTATCTGGTTTGTCTTTATCATCGTGTACATGCTTCGGGTGACATTACAGATCACTATTACACGTTGATAGAGCCCTTATGATTCTTGCTTGACTACCAGCAGTATGATGGCGATCATATACATGAGAGTTGGGTAGTCTATAAGCACATCCTTAAAGTGTCCCTAGTCGTGGGAGTTTCGAGACTGGGCATCGATACTCCATGAGTAGACTAGTGTATACGGATCGAGACCCCGACGAGGGGTGATGGCCGATCCCACAAGCCATTAGTGTCAGTTGGTTCACCTAAGACGTATACATGTGCTCATTGGGTTATGAGTACACCGGACATGACTCGCCGGGAGCATGCTAGTTGGTATTATACCTGTCGTCAGACAGCGGTTCCCTGGTGACATGTGTACAGGTTAGTCTATCGACCCGAGATCGTCATTTGTCTCGTGTGAGTTCCCACTGTGCTTTGATTACTACTCTACCACAGCTCAAAGGAGTCGTGCAAATAGGTTTTAGTTGGGTACATTCCCGAGCCATATGGAGGCAGTGAGCGGATCGGCAGGGGATTCGTCTCTCCTGGTATTGGGGGTGAGATCGTGCTGTGTCTGGAGAGCCATTACACAAAGTCCCTGGCCAGGGCAAGCGAGATTTACTGGTAGATATTCCAGTAGTATCTCAGGGTGTTCTGGGCTACACTCCGACACGACTTATACCGCTACTGGGGGTCTGACGTTTACCAGCCCTTTAGGTCCCATATGCGATACTCATAGACGAACGAACCAGACTGTATGGATATTGTCACTGACAAGCTCAGTTGGGTTTCAGGATGAGTTCTCTCATCGGCCTCCCTTTTGGTCAATACCTAGGCGCCCATTACTGTCACGACCCGAAAGTACGGAACATGGCCGGCACTTAGACTACGAACGTCTCAAGGTGTACGTAAGCTAAGTAAGCCGAAACCCAGAAATCCAAACCAAGTGAAGTAGTAGAGAATAGGAAGAACCATATCAAATCAACCTGTATGCACATAATATACAACGCCTAAAGACGAGGATCACAACAGAAATGAAACTCAACCAGCAAGAAACCCATGGAATTATAACACGCGACTCTAAGGTCGAAAGAATAAACATCACTGGTCTCTATCTCAAATAAATACATGTTTGGTTGATGGGAATTCTAGATACAACTGAAATATAATATACAAAGTATGACGATGGATATGATACAATAAAACCCACCTACTAGCAAGTCACCCGAAAGGAACAGTGCCCACAAAGCCGTAATGAATCCTGTACGGCAACACCTGCAAGAAACTGGGGCACAACGGGGGTGAGTTGCCAACTCGTGAGTAGAAAAAGATCTACGAACAGAAAATCGCATGTATGACGCAATCCTAGGTCATACGATCACTATATATATAATCCTCAAATATAACCAGCAATCTCTAACCATGGCTAGTGTAAATATCTAACCCAAGTGTAAACCCATGTGTCTGTGCCAGTGCATCAAGTGGCAATATATATCATATGAATGATGTATGAATGCATGAAACAGAATGCATGTACTGAAGAAAACTGCTTTCATAATTTATGAGATTTATGTATTTTTAAAATGAGGTATCATAATGAAATCAGCATAAAACAGTGCCTAGCATCGGCACAAAACATAAATCTCAATATATCGATATCTCTGTATCACAATCTCTGTACCTCAATATCTCAAATCTCAATGTCTCAATCATAATATCCAGGGCGCCGTCAGTCCAGATCGGCCCCTACCATCCATCTCATGACTACGACGGTATCCTCCGGATATCCGACGTGTCGGGTAATATCACCGGTCGGTCGTGCTCCCCTGCCAGGCTCAACGCCATCTCCTGCGATCTTCTTGCCCTGGGGTACCGCACCGGGCCCACCATGTACCCGAAACGGTTCATCCGTCTCCTCGAATCGGGTCTTGAAATCCATCAGCAATACTCATGGTGGACGACTCATACATCATGGGAAAACCGCATTTTTATTAAAAAGAGAAAGCAGTTTATATATATGTTTTGCGGTTTTCCTCCCAATCCAGAAAATCTCATGGAAACCCGAATCCAAATCATCAATAGCATGTGAAATCATGAATATAAGCATGAGAATCCATGAATGCAGCATAAAATGAATAACCGTATGCATGAAGTGACAAGTGATAGCTACAATGTCAAGCTAACATATAAAGCAAGCATACTAATATCATGTCACTACTAGCTAGCAAGCTAAATCAAGCAATAATATTTTCTAAGTATTCGTGACATGGCAATTACCGATGAAGATGTGTGTGCGACAGAAAATAAGTGTATGTGGAACATACGCATCATCGGTAATGGTGCTGGTGTCCTAACAGCATGATAGCAATAATGGAATATAAATCATGACAGTATGCGATGCAGAGCAACAATAATAATATGCGGGAGATGAAATATTGAACACCATGATCGCTAAACTGCATCTAATGTCATAAAAGTCATATAGCTACACTACTACAAGGCTGAGCTAAAGCTAACAGCAGGTAAGGGAAAACCGCCTAACCTCTGAGTCGATATGCGTATAGGTATATATAGTCGGTGATCCGCCTCAATAATATCACATCCGATAACATATCTCTATAATCAGTTATTCTCAAATCAAGAGTGTGGATCAAACGTCAAAATATAGCTCGTACGTAATCCGTCGTACGGCATCCCCAAATCTGGGTACGGGTCAATATCACATTTGTCATATTATTCATCAAATATTCTCTTTATCAAGATTATCATCTGGGTACTGACCTATGTCTAGTACAATGCCAACATCATCACTAACATCAAGATCCAACTACTGATCGACAGTCTAGTATAAATCGGTATTTTCATCATATATCATCACAAGAGTATACATCGCCCAAGGCGGCCTATCACAAGTATCCTGTCATATCACATCTTATAACATAATCGCATGTCGATCACATAATATATATGTCACTACTACTATGGCATCATCATTCCCAAAATCCTCTAAGGTATCAAGATGTACCTTAATTATGAATTTTATTATATCACCGACATCATGATCTCATATCACCATCGACTCACATCAATCCCAAGAATCATCCTCAAATCCGTAATGATCACATAAACCCAAACCCATGTGAACCCATATCCATAACGAATTCCATAACCATATATGAAATGAGGATGTATGCAAGTAAGTATATGTGTGTATGTGCAAGTGTAGTGCACCCCATACCCTAAGGTTTCGTAACCTTTCACCAATCCGACATACCAATATCCATTTAAACATCAATAATTAATCCCAACAACATATAATATTTATAGGTGTGTATACGCATCCGTATACATCACCTCGGACTGCGGGGGTGCTATACGCCATCCACCCGACTTCTCCCCGTAGATATAAATCTACTCATCTAGTTATGTGTGCCGGTGCCGATGTCGCCGTTTGCATCTCCAACGCCTCGACGCCACGTGGGGTACCTACAAGGATATCACACGCTAAAACTCATGAAAACCATGTCGGAAACCAAAATGGTGCACACTACGCCCATAGGTAAAAACCTGTGACCTTGTGTGCAAACGCAGCCAATATCCACTGTCGTTGACGTCCGAACGCCACCCGACAGAAACGAATCATCGAATATCAAAATCCATACGAAAACGAGTCGTAAATCATACGCCAACTCAAGAAATTCAACCCAGATTTTACCCTAACAGGAAACAGTCAAAACTAGACATACAGGGGGTCAAATCTACATGAAATAGGGCTATGCACGCAAAACGAGGCGATTTCACCCTGGTCTGGCCGCAATTTGCGGCCAGAAGGAATAAAATGGCAGCCAGGGAAAGGAGGTTGGGGCTAGGGTTTTGGGTGTTAGTTCCTACCAGCCTGCACATCTCACTGCCAAGTCAATTTTATTTTAGGGTACCTCGGGTTATAGCAGATTCCAGGAAGTCATAAAATCGGCAAAATCGCTAAATTACGCCAAGTATAACGAATCTGGTATTTGCTGGAATCTGGGGAATTTCTGGGGTAATCTTGGTTACAATGGTCTCAAATACACCTAATAAGGTTACCCTAGCAATCAAAACCATCACTTGGCCACATCTCACTCAAATCACCTAAAACTAGCACTAAATCACCAATATAACACTACATTTCAGCTAGCTAAACAGAACTTGGCAAAATAGGAGTTAGGTTGCAATATTATACCTCAAGAGTGTCCTAGGATGTAGGAGAAGGGATGGAGGAGGTGAAGAGGAGTGTTGCTGCTGCTAGATTGCTGTTTGTTTTGCTGCTGCTGCTAGCAATTCTCTTCTCTTTTAATTTTTAGCTGAGCAGCAGTTACTGCTGGGCTGGTGTTGTGAAAGGTTGTTTGATGTTAGGGTGATGTTGTAGTATGAGGATGGTGTGGGTTTGTTTTGAAATGGAGTTGCTGCTGTGGCTGTTCTTTTTCTTATTGCTGGTTTAGAGCTGAAAATGGTGACATATGGCCGAGTCTTGGGGCTGATATGCTGTTTTGGGGGCTGAAAAGTGTTGATAAGGGTATAGGTGTGGGGCTATGGTAGCATGTGGCTGTGTAGGGTGGCTGAGGCAAGATTGGGGGGAGGCTGATGGTTTGTTTCAGCTGCTGTTGCAGCTTATGATGGTGTTATTTTGATGGTTTTTGAGTGTGAGTGATGTGAGGAAAGATGTGATAAATGAAAGGGAATGGTATGAGTGAGAGGAGGGTGAAAGAATACAAGGGATTATAGAATGGAATGGATCATGGCTCACTCTAACCACCTCTCTCTCTCTCTTTCTCCTCCCCTAACCAAAGTCAACCTCAACACTAATCAAACCTCATTAACCTAACCAAAACACTAATTAACCCAATTACCCTAATCAAATGGATCAACCCACCATAGTCACCTAAGCATGGTTCAACCCTAGGCTTATCATGAGTCCAAAACATGAGACAAGTGTGCAAGTCTTAGGAAATGTCATGTGCACATTTTGCACAAAAAGCCAAAAATCCACTTAGCGATTTTTAATCGCGATTAACACCAAAATCACATATAATCCATCATAAAAACTGTAAAATTTCCACAAAATACCCAACTTTAGAATTTCCATAATTTTCTCCGGATTTTTCACCATTTATCTGTATTTAATTATACCGACTATTAAAATATTCATTAAAAATTAATATTTAATTATGAAAATCCCCAAAATAATATTTTATTTTTTTGAAATGTTACAATTACGTACATCTAGTACCACTGACGTGCTCGTGGTTCCCACTGCCAACATATTGACGAGTATTTAGAGTCCCCCACAAAAAGTTTCCCAAGTTTGGGCGAAACGTTGTAAAGGACGTATGGTTTTATGGAAGGGTTCGATCATATACGTGCACTCGTGCACGGATCATGATCGGAAATATCATACTAGCGGGCTTTGGTTTAAGCCGGATCCTAGTATTAGATTTGTTGGATTACTTTCGTCTCATTGCATTCGTATTCAGTCGGAATGCGGATGCAGGTATGTATATACAGATGAGGAGTATTCTTTTGATCCGTCACGAGTTTACTTTAGAAGATGCCATTCTATTTATTGTTATAAACATTTAGATTAATGTTTATTAGTGGAAATTGTGAGTGCTAGTCATGATCAAGAGCATTAAATATGGCATGTGTTTTGTTGATGACTCATGGTGTTATTTTTGTGCCATGTCTAATCTCTTGGTTAATTATTGTGTGGAAATGATGTGTGAAGAGAGAGAGGGCAGCCACTTTAAGAGTGGGGCTTGGTCTAGTGTTTATTATGAGAGCTCTCACATTTTCATCCCAACACAATAAGAAAGCAAGCATCTTCTTCTTCACTAGCTTTCTTGTGCTCACAATTTCCTCATCTATGGCTTCTTCTTCAACCACCATCCATACCATCTCATGTGTTGAGAATCAATGGATGTCTAGAGACAAAGTTATCACACACATTCTCTACTTCACCTTGGACATGTCGGCTAGCAAACTTCATGTCCGAGTTGCTTCGGTTTGAAGCGAGAGCCCGTAAAAATATTCCTTGACGTGGTGCCACTTCGACGAGGAGACCGGAGATCGAGCGAGATTGGAGATGTCGTGAGAAGCTAAGGATGGTGGCTAAAGACCGAAGGACACAGATCGATCGGTATAGCCATTCTAACTTCTTTGTAGTTAGCTAGTATAAGTTAATGGAACGATCCGGGTGAAAGACTACGTTAGCGCCAGTTTTATAAAAGTTTTTGTTCCGCGTTTGGTCTCGGATTGATGGCCGGGGCGCTACCGTAGACTTATATGGTATCGGAGCCATGCCATTAACCCATACTAGCTTGTTCTAACATGTTTAAAATATCGATCGACCGAATTTTCTAAAACTGCATTTCCATATTTCAAGTTTCTGCCGAATTTTTAAAGTGGTCGAAAAATATTTTTCAGTGTATCAGAAAATCGTGCAGGCTTTTTTAAGACTACAGAAGAAATTTGAGCAACTGAACCCACTAAAACGCCGCGGAACCGCCGCATAACCTTCATGTTGGCCGCGGTTCCGCCGTCGTTTTGGGGCCACAGTGCGCAATCTTTCTTCTAGGTGTCTTTTATACGGAATTATGGTTTCTGGAATATTTTGTTTGGTCCCAGATTTGTTTGAGTACTGGATTAGTACTTGGGGACGACTTCAGGAAGTTTAGTCGATAGAAATTTTAAATACGTTAGTTTACAATACTTATATTATTATCTGCGACCGTGAATGTCATTCGAGCGGTACAACTTGTCTAATTGCTATATGTTCTTTTAGACAAGTTTGCGAACATGACATTCACATTGATGTTCTGTGTTGTGTTGTGATGTTGCGGATTTGTCGTGGTGGATAGCTTGTGTGCAATGGTAGTGCAGTTTGGATTGATTTGTACATTTGATATCGCGGGGCGAGCATCCGACATGTGGACTGCCGTCATTTTCTGTTTGTATATTATTCTTTTGGGGTACGACCGGGTTGTGGTCGATGTCACCGTTGTACATATTTTCTTTTCTGTACTAGGATTACCCCGCGGTGGAGTGCACGGATAGCCGGGTTCTAGAGGGTAACAGGCCTGCATCTCATGGCTTTGAGACGAAGGGGGCTTCACTCTAAAATTGGCGGGCTATTCGCCGCACTCGTAGGGGGTACAGGTTGACCGAAGGAGGGGTGCTCAAGTTACCGGATTCCGTGAAGTGCTGGGTGGTCCATTCACTTTGTTGAAGGGGGCTGCCTCGCTTCAGGTTTTGGCGGGTAACTTGCCGCACTCGTAGGGGTCTAGGTTTCATTGCACAGGCTATCCACACGACCAGGGGAACGTCAGGTTTCACTTGCGGCTCAAAGGAAACCCGGGGCTCCCAGATATCTGTATTGTTTTGTGATGCTTATTACTTTTCTGTGATGTTGCATTTATCACGCCTGGAGCGATTATTGTATATTGTTATATATATACTAGTAGGTGTTGTATATGTTTTACACCCGCGCTAGTCCAGTTCCCGCTCTGTCGTTAGTTAAGTAATCTAACGGGTGATGACGGGACCCAGTGGCGAATGCGGATGGCATATACGGACATTATATTTTCGTTCTTTTCTGGTGTGATTAATTGATGGGACTGCATTAATTCTGATCATTGCAAGGAAAACAAACCTATTCGATGTTGGAACAATTTTCAAAAAGCTGTTATTGCAAGGACGTTCTCTTTTGTTTTGCACAGCGGTATTCAGTTTCGTATATCCAGCACCTCATTCGACGAGACAAGGGCCGAGATCCCTTCATCGGGAGTGACCCCTTGGGCAGAAGTTTGCGTCATGGTAATAACTTCACTATAGTCGATTACATTTTGCTTTGCATCACGGTATTCAGTTAGAATATCCTGCACCTCATTCTACGGGGAAAGATCCGAGATCTCTTCACCGGGAGTGACCTCTTTAGCAATGGTTTTCGCCACTATATTTTTGTAAAAAGCTATCCGGTTCCTTCAACGATATCAAGTTCATTACGTTAAAAGTTTTTTCGCCAAAAACCATTCGTAGCCCTCCGTCATTTCAGACGGGTAGCACTTAGTATTCATGCTATGTTTGTTGGCCTTTGTCATGGCATAATGTATAGTAGCTATTTTTTCTTTTCTGTTGCATAGATAGATGCGTTGGTTTGGGACAGTCGTACTACTATTTTGGCATTCGTCAAGGGTATGTACGGATGAGTTAAAATTAACCTGGACAATGATGGGTAGAACTTGATATGTGACTTATGATATGTTGGCCTTCGTCAAGGTCATAAGAGCATGGGGTAAAAGTCATATTGGGAGTTTCTAAAGAAACTGAAACTTGCCAGGCATGCGCATACTTTCTGGAGTGTGATAACGTGAGTGGATTCCATCACTTATCATGCGATGATAGTTGGATCCCGATTCCCACTGATGAGTTGGTTTACTCCTCGGGTGATCCCGACTAATTCTTCTTTCAGGTTTGGAGGAGAATTTGAGGATACAGTGGGAGGTTTCCTGATTAGATAAAGTGATTAACTATTCTGATCTAGGTTAGAGTGCACGCGGAGTGTTTCTTTTCTCCCTCTCTTTGGCAGCGACCATGGCCCGACCCTTGACTATGACTCAGTGACCAAGTTTAACCGAACTTTCTTAAAATACTGGATTTTGGATTGTCTAAGTTGCATACATCATTGCCACTCCTTCTTTTACCCTTTGCATTTCTTCAGAACACCCGTATCACTACGAACATCCACTTCCATTAGATAAATCCGTCGTATAGTTACATACGAATTCGAAGGAACTTTTTCGAGGATGGATTCTGGTTCTGTAGAAAATGAATAAGACTATCCAGTTGTCTTTTCCTTTTAGCTTCTCCCAGGTTGCGAGTACTCCTAGGATTAGGAGAGTACACATGTTACGCTTATTGGATAGTCTTCTTCCAAACCATAAGGAGGTGCCGAAAGGTAGGGAATGAGGAAAACCAATTAGCCTAAGTGTGGTGTACAGAAGGTAATGAGTAAAGACAAATAAAGGGATTAGAAAGAGAGCAAAGTAAATTGCAACTGCTATCATTCATGACCAAACCAGGTATTTCATCGCCACTCCTATTTCACCTTTGTATTTCTCCAGAACACCCCGTATCACTACGAACATCCAATTCTATTGGATAAATCTATCGTATGGTTATATACGAACCCGAAGGAACTTGTTCCAGTTTGGGGATGGATTCTGGTTCAGGAGAAATAGAATAAGGTTTATTCAGTTGACTTTTATCTTTACCTTCTCTCAGGTTACGAGTGCTCCTAAGATTAGGACAGTACACCTATTACGCTTATTGGTTAGTCTTCTTCCAAACCATAGGATGGTGCCGAACGGTAGGGAAGGAAGAAAACCATTTAGCCTAACGATGGTGTACAGAAGGTAATGTGTAAAGACAAATAAAGGGATTTGGAGAGATAGCAAAGAAATATACGGTTATAGTCATGAATCTGGATAATGAAAGAGGCATTACTAGGAATACCCGAAAACCCCTTCGAAACATTTTAATGTTTCAGTTTCCCTATGCGTTGTTAATTGAAAACCGATTTCCCAATTAGGTCCTTGCTCCAGGGTATGTATTTACCAGGTATACTTTTCACATCTGTATGGTTTTACAGATGATGAGTGAGAGTAAGTTATTAGGAATTAGGTGATCATCCTCATTATACCGGAATTCGTTGTAATTGGTGATATATGAGGAAATCACCTAGGTTTTTTGTCGGACGACAAATATTTGGTTTTGAATATCTGTTGTTATACGCCAATTTCAAACTGATATATCTGTATGTTTATTTCATAGAGTGAGATATAACTTTTTGAAATTATGTCCATGTCATTTACCTATATCAGTTGATGGTTAGGTAAGGAGCATTCAACAGCGGTGTAATTCTTCATAACCATAGTACAGTTTTCAACCTACGACGCACAGGGTTTGAGTTATTCAACTTAGGGGACTTATACAAAGTATTGTATGTTTTCCTGTGTCCATTAGGACAGAAGGGTTGGTCCTCGTACTATATTCTGTTTACTTATGACTTCTCAAGTTTTAGACAAGTGTTTCGTAGAAATACAAGGTCCAAGTTTTGAGAATTTATAGGTACAAGGATAAAGTAGAGAACCAGGTGTCGCAAGTATCGGGATTCTTCAAGGTGATCGAAGATATAGATACTTGTGTGAGGTATTCAGTTGATAGTAATGGTTTTGAGAAACTTGTTTCTCTTTCAGGTTACTCATAATTGGATGCGCTCCTAAGTTGAGTAATGCTAATCGGCCTCTCCATTTAGTTGACATGCACTGGAGACAACTGCATGATTTGAATCTGGTTCCAATTAAATCAGTGCTTTTGTTTCTATATTGGATATAGAACGGTTAATATCTTAACAATGTTAAGGTATATGGAGTTGTCCGTCTTATGCTTGAAACCAGACTCTGGATAACTCAAGACACGTTTCTGTAATGGCAGTTTGTGGGTTAACCCGGGCTATAACGAGGGTTAACTTTCTACCATATGGAAGATCAATAGTGATATTGTTCTTGACTCGCCACAGTTTTAGTAAAATAGATTTTTTTTTTCAGAAAATAGTAGTGGGAGTATGATAGAACTGGAAGTGATTCCAGAACCGCAAACGATTACTGAAAATTTAATAGGACCTAAAGATTCAATCAGGTTTGACATTCCATTAGCCACTCAGCAGATATGGTGGGTAACCTCAGGTGCCCGAGAGGTACTCCGGTATCCTCAAGGACGGTGACATGGAGGTTCTTGTTTACCCAGACTTGCCATTGCTGCTGTTCCAAACTATGAGACCCGGTAGGAGGATGAGTATAACGTCGTTCTAAACTAGCTTTAGAATTGTACGTGTATATGACTCTGCCAGAGGGTTGTTGTGGTTAGTGGGAGCAGCGGAAGCATAGTGGACAAGTAGCTTGTGTCTGTTTATAGACTAAAGCAGATATAGCGGAGATATATCATCTATTTTTGATGTGACAGTCATAAGTTTTGACTTCATCAGAATGGGGGATGGATCTGTTAAGAAGATAGTAGGGTGTGTTGTCCTGGTATTTGGATGACATACACATAGTAGGAAGTGAAATTCCTATACGAAGATCGGTTATACTGTGGTTGTCATACAGTGGTTTCTCCATACAGGATATGGATATAATATCAGGCATTCTGGTTACTAGATCTATGGTTTTAGATCTAGATTTGGGTAGTTTCCTAATCTGGGTACTTAGACAATATTCTAAAAGGTATTTTAGAATGGACGACTCCTGGTATGGTGGTGTACCTCACTACTACAAATAAGGGTCGCCCCTACGGATTTATCCGTAGGAGCAAACCACTGCGCCTACGGATATATATCCGTAGGGGCAAGAAAATACCCTGTAGGTGCAAACGCCGTATGTGCAAGTCTTAGCCTTGAACATGTCCCTACGGTCAAAAACTTGCCCCTGCGGAGTAATGTGTAGGTCCAGTTGTCCCTACGGATTAGGCTGTAGGGACAAAAAAATTATTTAATTTATCTGTTTATAAAATAAATTAAGTGTTCCTACGGACTTATCCGTAGGGCAAAATAGTTGCCCCTGCGAATAAGTGCGTATGTATAAATCTGTAGGGAAAAAAAATCAGGTATCCTGATATTTTGTCCCTACGGATACCTGTGTAGGGGAATTTGTTTGCCCCTACGGAGATTGTTAGAGATAGTGCCCTCAGAGTCAATTATTGGATCACAGGCACGTGATTGCAATGATTAAGGGAGGACCTGTCCCAGTAGGACAGTCTTACTCAAGATGATAGTATGCTATCTGGTTTATCTTTATCATCGTGTACTTCTTTAGGTGACATTACTGATCACTATTGCACGTTGATAGAGCCCTTAGGATTCTTGCTTGACGGCCAGCAGTATGATGGCGATCATATATGTGGGAGCTGGGGTCTATAAGCACATCCTTAAAAGGTCCCTAGTCGTGGGAGTTTCAAGACTGGGCATCGATACTCCATTAGTAGACTAGTGTATACAGTCGAGACCCCGACGAGGGGCGGTGGCCGGTCTCACAAGCCACTGGTGTCAGTTGGTTCACCTAAGATGTATACAGGTGCTCATTGGGTTATGAGTACACCGGACAGGACTCGCCGGGAACATGCTAGTTGGGATTATACTAGACGTCAGATAGCAGTTCCCTGATGACATGTGTACAGGTTAGTTCATCGACCTGCGATCGTCATTTGTTTCGTGTGAGTTCCCACTGTGCTTTGATTACTACCCTACCACGGCTCAAAGGAGTCGTGCAAACAGGTTTTAGTTGGGTACAGTCCCGAGCCACATGGAGGCAGTGAGCGGATCTGCAGGGGTTCGTCTCTCCCGGTCTTGGGGGTGAGGTCGCGCTGTGTCTAGGAGAGCCATTACACAAAGCCCTCGGCCGAGGTAGGAGATTTACTGGTAGGTATTCCAGTAGTATCTCAGGGTGTTCTGGGCTTCACTCCAACACGACTTGTACCGCTTTTGGGGGTCTGACTTTTACCAACCCCCTAGGCCCGCCATGCGATACTCATAGACGAACGGACCGGACTGTACGGATATTGTCACTGACAGGCTCAGTAGGGTGTCAGGATGAGTTCGCTCATCGATGTCTCTTTTGGTCAATAGCTGGTAGCCCGTCACGTATGGCTAATACCTCTGACGTACTAGTGGTTAAATCCACAGCCATAGTATTGACGAGTCTTTAGAGTCCACCACACACAGTTACTCATGTTTCGGGCGAAACGATGTAGAGACCGTATGGAGATATGGCAAGGTTCAATCAGATACGTGCGGTATTGCACGCATCGTGATCGGACAGATTTTACTAGCCGGCTTTGGCTTAAGCCGGATCCTAGTATTAGACAGTGTAGATTTTGTCTCTTTGCATTTGTATTCAGTGGGAATACAAATGCGGGCATGTATATGCTGTAGCGGGGTTTTCCTGTAATTTATTACGGGATCAGTTTTCTGAAGTTGCCAGTTTGCATTCCGTTCCGGCCAGTTTTTCTTTGTTCCTTCACGGCCGGACTTTCCGATGGAGGGGGTTATTTGCAATTGTGCAAATTATCCATTGTGGAGGGTTTTTTTTGTAAATGAGAGTTATGATAAGACTATCATCATTTGATTCCATTCTTTTCTTCATCATGGTTTTGCTTTAATGAGAAAGGATTAGGATGGGATTGATTTGCATCTTTGAAGTGAGACTTGCATTATGTTTATGGTCACCCATTTTCATTCTACTACACTCACCTCCCTTGTGTTTTTTCTCCTCCACCATTCATAAGGGGGGCCGGCCACTAGAGAGGGAGAGGGAGAGGGAGATTATTGTTGTTCCCCTTTTTAGCTATCTCATTATTCCATTCATGCAACAAAAAGAAAAATCCTCTCCAAAGTTCTTCATTTTCCTCCATCACAAAAGGCAACTTCATATAACCCCAAGAGACATGGTTTCTACATTTGCCTACAGCATTCCTTGGACGCGTCGGCTAGCCAACTTCACGCCCGAGTTGCCTCGGTCCAGAGGTGGGATCCCGTAAAAGAATTCGGCTACGTGGTGCCCTTTCCGACGAGGAGATGGCGGACGGAGATTCCGCGGGAGATCGGAGTGGAGACGAAGACCGAAGGACACGGATCGCTTGGTATAACTCTTTTCCCATCTCTTGTTAGCTAGCATTGGGTTAATGGTTACGATCCGGGTTTTATTGTCCGCGGTAGCGCCGGTTAAAGTTAAGAAAAAATTTTGATTCCGCATTTTGGCCTCGAGTAGAAGGCCGGGGCGCTGCCGTGGCGCAACAGATATATCCGTAGGGACAAGCGTAAACCCTAATATTGAGATCATAAGGGCAAAATATCAGGTATCCTGATATTTTGCCCCTACGGATAAATCCGTAGGGGCAATGTTGGGCCCTACGGATTAATCCGTAGGTACATATTATCAGTTTTTTTTAAAAAGGGCTGCCTATTTTTTTCTCGCCCTGTGCACAAGAATATATACATCATATATAAAATTAATCAGCACGCAGAACATATATCGCAGTATTCATAATCACATCTCACGCATAATATACAAAAGAAATCAACAAGCAGAATATGATATCAATATAAACACGCAAACACCACCAATATCAATATCGTCCAAAATATAGTACAATATGTATCATATAAATAAATACATGTTTAAAATATAAGAATTAAAAAGCTACCCTAGCTCGGTCCAGCTCCACCTCTGATAAACACCATAATCTGGCGTGCCTGCTCCTCGGATATATCCTGAGTCAATAAATCATGCAATGCGGAGTGTGCGGGAGTCTGAGCGGGCTGTGGAGCTGTAGGAGTGGTCTGCGCAACCGCCGCCGAGGTAGTGGCTTGCGGAGCCGCGGCTGCCAGAGTCTGAGCGGGCAGTGGAGCTATAGGAGCTGTCTGCGGAACCGCAGCTGATGTAGTGGCTTGCGGAGCCGCAGCCGAAGGAGATGCATGTGGAGGCTCGGCCGATGTACCCTATCGCGTCTAGACCTACGTGTGTAATAAACGAGTAAGAACTGTGTATTAGTCAAGTTCGTATCATTATCAAGTTATTTCGAAACCCCAATCTATGTATACTTAGGGACTTAGGCCTCGTTTGGATATCTAGTTTGGAAAACCGTAGTTTATTTTAATTAGATATGTATGTATGATTAATCAAAGCTAAGTCTACAACCAAATAAGCTCAGGCTACATACTAATATTGGATATTTTTCTATCTATAATATGACATAATATTTTACTATTAAGTATTATACATACCAACATCTCCTTCAACTCCTGAACGGTGGCCTTCAAGCTCTCCAGTTCTTGCTGGAAACGTCGCTCACTGGAGACGGAGGCCGCCGGAGTGGAGTCCAACCTCATATGGGCCCTGTGAGGGCCCAGTCCCCGGCCTCTCTCCCAACCTCCGTGGTGCCTTCCGTGTGCGGCGTCCGGGATTGGGGTCAGCAGCATCGGATCGTCCTGTCCAGTAAAATCGATCCCCGATGCGTCGGCCTGCTTAACCACCCGCTCCTACACCCACATTAACCAGTAAAATATAAGTATATCATTTAAATTTGAACCTTTCAAAACTAAAATTTCAAATAGGGGTTGAATAAATATTAACACTTACGCAATACTCCTGGGTAGCGACGTCGGGGTATCGAAGCTCGCCCATGGCGGGATCTGTCGAGGTGTCGTGGACGAAAAGATATGCAGACAGCACGCTCGGTGTACCACCTTGCGCCAGGGTCTGAGCTCTCTGCAATATTAGAAAATAACTCTTAATATTAGATATATTAGAAAATAACTCTTAATATTGCATTATATCACAAAGGCCGGTCTATTGTAATTTACCGATAACTCCATGGCACGAGTAATATTCCTCGAGCCACCTGTATAAGTGGGGCGACCCCTCTTCGTCGACTTCCTATTCTCTTTATTTTGATCGGCCTGTTTCTGCACAACACATTCACATTTAGTTTTCTAATTAAGCAATACAAAAAAATAAATTATATACTAAACAATGAATTACATTTAAAATACATACCTGTTTGCGATAAGAGTCAAAATATTCGCACAATAGAGGCCATGTCTCTACGTAGACTCTCGCAAAGGCCGGAGTAGATAGGAAGGCCGCTCTCTGCCTCGGGGGTCGCCATCCACAGGGAATAGCAGTCGGTCTTCAGCTCATTCCTGTTGTATCGGACCTTCGTCTGCATGTTCTTCATCAGGCCATTGTACAGAGCGTGAAGATCGAGCACCCTCCCAGGGTGATTAGGGTCGGCTACAGGCTGAAAATCGTAATCCAACTGAAAATACAAAAAAAACATTGTTATTAGATTGCAAGTGTTAATAATAAATATATTGGATAAATCAAATGAAAATATATATTAATACCCGAGCCTGATCCCAGAAGAGGGCGAATGAGCGCCGGTGCTGGTCGCCCCACTCAACGTGAAGTGGATAGTTCTTCACGAGCCGGCTCTCATCCCACATATACCGGCCGAACCTCTCGGCATGATCACCAGTATAGCGATAATCCGGTGTAAAAAAGAGGGGGAATACTGCCTCCCCCCTAGCTCTGTTGGGCCTCAGCCTGTGGGACTGATTCGGGCCTCGAGTCCCCCTCTCGGGATGGGGAGGCCCTGCGTCTGCAAGAAATATCAAGACAATCAATATTAAGACAAAGTTGTATTAAGAAATCAAGGTTTAACGAAAATTGAAGTGTGATATATACCTCCGGTGACTAAAGCACGAGCCTGGGCCCGGGCAGCAGCACGGCGGGACGATAGTTCCTCCGGTGAGGTACAGCCGGTGACCCAGATACGGACGCATCCCCTCCAACTAGAAAATAAACATTGACGCTAAATTTTCATGAAGTTCATATTTATTCTTTAGAGGATATGTAAAATGAATAAATATTTTATATTTATTCATACTAACCTACAGACTGAGCGGAGGGTACGAAAGTGGCGGGAGTGGCCCCTGCGTCAGATGTGGACGCACCACCTATAATTAGACAATTAAAAATAGATTATATAAGTAATTGCAAAAAGAATGTGTAGATCAATAATATAACATTCTAAATCAATATGCATGCACTAAGGATATATAAACATACCCGCAGGTGCGGTGGTGGCCTCTGCCCGAGATGCGGAGGCACCACCTACAGCTAGACAATAAAAAAAATGATTATCTAAGTAAGAGCAAAAGGAATGTGTGTATATTTATGATATAGCATTCTAAATCAATATACATGCACTATATGATATATAAACATACCTGGAGGTGCGGGAGTGGCCTCTGTCCCTGATGTGGACGCATCACCAACAGCTAGACAATCAAACATTGACAATATAAGTAATTTTGACATGAACAGGCATGTATATCTATAATATTACATTCAAAATGGATATTCGTGCAATATACCTGGAGGTGTGGCAAAGTCCACATGGAAGGAGGCATCCGAAGGGGTCTCCGATCGGGGTGCAAGACCAGCCCTCTGAAGCTCCCTACGCAGCTCTCCGGGCGGCAGAACCGCTCTGCCTTTGCCTCTGCCTCTGTCGGTGCCGCGGCTGGAGCTCCTGCCGCCCCTCGCTGCTCCCGTCATCGCCATCAAATCTAGATAAACGGTTCGTGGACGTATTAGACAATCATTACAAGTATTGACTATATATGTATAGATCATAAAATGTGAAGTAATAATATAATATTACCGATAACCTTTTTCGTTTCGTGGGCGTATTAGACATATCTACTTGGATTTTATCATCGATGTCATTTCTAACCCACGTAACTTCATGATCAGCCGAAGATAACCAGTCTTTCGAAACAGACGGTCGGAGCACTCTAAGTCTTCTCTCTTCTTCATCCTCATCGCTGTCCTCGAATTCTGGGACATCGTAGATATCCCTGGGTTTCCAACGGCATATGACACTCCATCCCAGATGCTTCAAACACTGTGAGTAGTATACTTGGAACGCTTGGTTCGGAAAGATAAACGGATCTTCCTGATCATAAAATCGAAGTGTGTTCACAATGGTCAATCCATATTCATCTTTCCAAGTCCCAAGATTGCTTCTCCACTTATCCGTATCGGTTCGCGTATCGTACCAAGTACACTGGAATATATAAAAGGGTTCTGATCGTCCGGGATAGTGGATGCCGAGTATACAATTTAAGTATCCATAATAAATCACACCGTCCGATCCTACCGTCGCAATCCCACTATTCTGAGTGCTTCTAGATGTTTCTATGTCCTTAACTTTGAATTTGTATCCAAGGACACCGAATCCTTTATAATTTGCAACCTCCATACTAGGAAATTGAGCTAAACATCTTGAATCACTCTCAAATGATGCAGACAAGTTCAGATCGTGAAAATATGTTGAATAAATAAATACGGGCATATAGGACAACAATAATTTTAAAAATTGCGCGAAACGAAAAATTCCATGTACCTCTCGACGGGATACATCCATCGATATTGTACCGGTCCGGCTAACTTAGCCTCAGTTGCAAGATGAACCGTCAGGTGTATTATGATATCGAAGAATGACGGTGGGAAAATACACTCAAACTTGCAAAGTATCAACGCAATAGAATTTTCTAGTTTATCCAGCGTCACAACCTCCAGTGTTTTAGCACACAACTCTCTGAAAAAACAGCATAGGTCGTTGATTATTAGACCAACCGATTCGGGAAGAGAAGTCCTGAGGGATAATGGAAGAAGGTGCTCCACGATAACATGGTGATCATGACTTTTCAGCCCATCGATCTTGCCTTTCACAATTTTTATCTTCTTGCTGAATGATCCTGAGAAACCTGTGGGAACTTTCAAATCATGCAACACCTGCAGGAATCTTTTCTTCTCCGGTTGTGACATATGATAAGCGGCATTGGGAAGTACAAACTTGCCTGGTTTACCCGCTACCGGTCTAGGGTGCAATTCACTTCTTATTCCCCACTCCTGTAGATCCATCCGAGCATTCAGATTGTCTTTCGATTTCCCGTCTTTACAAAGAAGCAAGTTGAGTATGTGCTCTGATACTCCCTTCTCTATATGCATGACGTTCAGACAATGACGCACTAAATTTGTTGACCAGTACGGAAGCTCGAAGAAAATGCTTAACTTGTTCCAAAATGGTGGTTTGACCTGTTTTGTCGGATCCATCCCGAAGGTCACATTATTGTAACCATCCCACTGAGCAGTCACGTCCTCTCCGGACAATGGGGCTAGAGGTCCAAGAAGCTCCCGATGACCATCAAAGTGAACAGTGTCTAACCTGTAGGGGTGGTCTAGAGGCAGGAAACGTCGATGGCCGCAATACAAACCTTCCTGCTAAAATTCAAGAATTTCGATATTGTGTATTGATGGCAATGAGGACATACTTTGTGACCATGTACAGACCAACCTGATAGCATTCCATACGCAGGAAAGACATTAATTGTCCATATTAAAGACGCACGCAGTATGAAGGTTGTATTTGTGTTTGTATCGTAAGTCTCTACACCATTAATGAACAAAGATTTTAGCTCCTCGATCAGAGGTCGGAGATAGACGCCGATATTGTTTCCCGGTGAGTTTGGTCCATCGATAAGAAGAAGCCTCATAAAGTATGATTGGTCCATAGCCAACC
The DNA here is from genome assembly GCA_030015575.1 of Agapanthus africanus. Lineage (NCBI taxonomy): Eukaryota > Viridiplantae > Streptophyta > Magnoliopsida > Asparagales > Amaryllidaceae > Agapanthus > Agapanthus africanus. Next base: position 366,448,171 of record JASDDO010000022.1, read on the forward strand.
AAGGCGAAAGATTATAAATTATCATTACAACGGGCCATGTGCTGTGACTTCCAGCCATATAGTTGAATGGGCAGAAGCCATCACTAGCCGGTCCGAGCCGGACATTGCGAGGATTGTTGGAGATAGTGCCCTCAGAGTCAATTATTGGATCACAGGCATGTGATTGCAATGATTGAGGGATGACTTATCCCAGTAGGACAGTCTTACTCAAGATGATAGTATGCTATCTGGTTTATCTTTATCATCGTGTACTGCTTTAGGTGACCTTACAGGTCACTATTGCACGTTGATAGAGCCCCTAGGATTCTTGCTTGACTGCCAGCAGTATGAGGGCGATCATATACGTGGGAGCTGGTAGTCTATAAGCACATCCTTAAAAGGTCCCTAGTCGTGGGAGTTTCGAGACAGGACATCGATACACCAGAGTAGACTAGTGTATACAGTCGAGACCCCGACGAGGGGCGGTGGCCGGTCTCACAAGCCACTGGTGTCAGTTGGTTCACCTAAGATGTATACAGGTGCTCATTGGGTTATGAGTACACCGGACAGGACTCGCCGGGAACATGCTAGTTGGTTTTATACCAGACGTCAGATAGCAGTTCCCTGGTGACATGTGTACAGGTTAGTTCATCGACCTGAGATCGTCATTTGTCTCGAGTGAGTTCCCACTGTACTTTGATTACTACCCTACCACGCTCAAAGGAGACGTGCAAACAGGTTTTAGTTGGGTACAGTCCCGAGCCACATGGAGGCAGTGAGCGGATCTTCAGGGGTTCGTCTCTCCCGGTATTGGGGGTGAGGTCGCGCTGTGTCTAGGAGAGCCATTACACAAAGCCCTCGGCCGAGGAAGGAGATTTACTGGTAGGTATTCCAGTAGTATCTCAGGGTGTTCTGGGCTACACTCCGACACGACTTGTACCGCTTTTGGGGGTCTGACTTTTACCAACCCCCTAGGCCCGCCATGCGATGCTCATAGACGAACGGACCGGACTGTACGGATATTGTCACTGACAGGCTCAGTAGGGTGTCAGGATGAGTTCGCTCATCGACGTCCCTTTTGGTCAATACCTGGTAGCCCGTTACGTATAGGCTAATCCCTCTGACGTGCTAGTGGTTAAATCCACAACCAAAGTATTGACGAGTCTTTAGAGTCCCCCACAGACCAGTTTCTCAAGTTTCGGGCGAAACGCTGTAAAGGCCGTATGGAGATATGGCAGGGTTCGATCAGATACGTGCGGTATTGCACGGATCATGATCGGACGGATAATACTAGCGGGCTTTGGTTTAAGCTGGATCCTAGTATTGACAGTGTAGATTTGTCTCATTGCATTTGTATTTCGGTCGGAATACAAAGGCGGGTATGTATATACAGTAGCGGGGTTTTCCTGTAATTTATTACGGGAACAGTATTTTGAAGTTGCCAGTTTGCTTTCCGTTTCGGCCAATTTTCTTTGTATCTTTCATTGGCTGAAGATTGGTGGAGGAGGGCTTATTTGCATTTGTGCAAATTAGCAATTTGGAGGGTTGTCTTTGCATTTTGTTGTGTCATGATGATTCCACCATCACTTGACTTGTTCTTTCATGATGGCTTGACTTTTGTGGTTATGATTGGTTGGTGGAGTGTAGGATTTGGTGGGTGATCATTTCCTTTCATGATAACCCTTTTCTCTCTCTTGATTATTGGAGACACCCATATTCATTTGGACACTACACACTCTCCCTCATTCACTCACTCCCCTCACCATTTTGGCCGGCCATGATAGAGGGAGGGGCTGCCCAATATTTGGGTGGGGATTTTTGGTTCTATTGTGCTTGCAAAAATCCCCAATTTCATCTCCAAAATGTTATCATATCAATCCTCCACCAAAGGCAACTTCTAGTAACCCCAAATGAGACATAGAGCACTACACGTATTCTACAGCAATCCTTGGGAACGTCGGCTCGCCAACTTCGTGCCCGAGTTGCCTCGGTTCAGAGGTGGGAGCCCGTAAAAGAACCCGGCGATGTGGTGCCCTTCCGGCGAGGAGATGAAGACCGGAGATTCCGCGGGGAGATCGGGACGACGACGAGAAGACCGAAGGACACGGATCGTTCGGTATATCTCTCTACCCCTTCTCTTGTTAGCTAGGACTAGATTAATGGCCCGATCCGGGTTTATAGTGCGCGGTGGTGCCGATTTACTAGTCCGTAAAAAGTTTCGTTTCCGCATTCCGGCGTCGGTTTGACGGCCGGGGCGTCGCCGTGCACTTACATGGTATCAGAGCCACGCCATTAATCTAGTTTAACTTGGTCTAATGTGTTTACACTTTCGATCGAACAAAATTCCAAAACCCGCGTTTTCAAAAGCATCAGTTTCTGTCTAAATTTTTTTGGCTCCAAAAATTTTTCAGGTTGTTTCAAAATACTGCTCAGGAAATTCTAAGACATCTGTGAGAATTTGGTAGAGTGATACAGTAGAACCACCGCGGAACCGCGGCCAAAACCCCCTTGGAGCCGCGGTTCCGCCGCACTACAGTGTCTTCACTGCACCATTTTTCCACAGTGATCTTTTTACAGTGAAATTGGGGTTTTGGAATGTTCTTTTTGGGCCCAGAATTTCTTTAAGTGCTACAGTAGTGCTTGGGGGTCCACTTGGGTAAATTTGATCGATCGAAAATTTTAAACACATTAGTTCACAATATTTACATTATATCTGCGACCGTGAATGTCACTCGATCGGTAAATCCTGTCTAACTGCTATAGCCCGGTTAGACGGATTTGCGAACGTGACATTCACGTTGATGTTCTGTGTTGTGCTGTGATGTTGCGGATTGGTCATGGGGATAGCCTGGATTCAATGGTAGTACAGATTTGGTTGTATTATGTACATTTGATATTGCGGGGCGAGCGTCCGACATGTGGACTGCCGTCACTGCCTGTTTGTATATTATTGTTTTGGGGCACGACCGGGTCGAGGTCGATGTACTCGTTGTATGTATATTTTACTTTCTGTACTAGGATTACCCCAAAGTGGGGTGCACGAATAGCCGGGTTCTAGAGGGCAATAAGCCCGTATCTCATGGCATTGAGACGGAGGGGGCTTCACTCTAGAATTGGCGGGCTATTCGCCGCACTCGTAGGGGGTACAGGTTGACCCAGGAGGGGTGCCTAAGTTACCGGATTCCGTGAAGTGCTGGGTGGTCCATTCACGTTGTTGAAGGGGGCTGCCCTGCTTCAGGTTTTGGCAGGTAACTTGCCGTGCCCGTAGGGGTCTAGGATTTCATTGCACAGGCTATCCACACGACCAGGGGAACGTCGGGTTTCAGTAGCGGCTCTGTGAAACCCGGGGATCCCAGATATCTGTATTGTTCTGTAATGCTGTACATTTCTGTGATGTTGCATTTTATCACGCCTTGAGCGAAAATATTATATATTGATATATATACTAGTAGATGTTGTATATGTTTTGCATCCGCGCTAGTCCAGTCCCCGCTATGTGGTTAGTTAAGTAACCTAACGGGTAATGACGGGACCCAGTGGCGAATGCGGACGGCATATACGTACATCATTATTTTCGTTCTTTATTGGTGTGATCAATTGATGGGACTGCGTTGATTCGGATCAATGCAAGATAAACAAACCTTTTATGATGTTGTTGGAACACTTTTCAAAAAGCTGTTATTGCAAGGACGTTCACTTTTGTTTTGCACAGTGGTATTCAGTTGGAATATCCTGCTCCTCACTCGACGAGGCAAGGACCGAGATCCCTTCACCGGGAGTGACCCCTTAGACAAAAGTTTGCGTCAGGGAAATAACTTCACTATAGCCGATTACTTTTGCTTTGCATCGTGGTATTCAGTTGGAATATTCTGCACCTCATTCTACGGGGAAAGAGCCGAGATCCCTTCACCGGGAGTGACCTCTTTAGCAAAGGTTTCCGTCACTATATTTTTAAAAAAAGCTATCCGGTTCCTTCAACGATATCAAGTTCATTACGTTAAAGGTTTTCGCCAGAAACCATTCGTAGCCCTCCGTCGTTTTAGACGGGTAGCAAGTAGTATTCATGCTATGTTTGTTGGCCTTCGTCAAGGCATAGTGTATGGTAGCTGCTTGTTGCCTTTCTGCAGCATAGATAGATGCGTTGGTTTGGGGCAGTCGTATAGCCTTGTTGGCCAAAGTCAAGGGCTTGTACGGGTGGGCTCAAATTAACCTGGAGAATGACGGGTAGAACTTGACATGTGACTTATGATTTGTTGGCCTTCGTCAAGGTCATAAGAGCATGGGGTAAAAATCACATCGGGAGTTTCTAAAGAAACTAAAACTTGCCAGATATGCGCATATCTTCTGGAGTGATAACGTGGGCGGATTCCGTCAGGTTATCATGCGATGATAGTTGGATCCCTATTCCCATTGATGAGTTGGTTTACTCCTCGGGTGATCCCGACTAATTCTTCTTTCTGGTTTGGAGGAGAATTTGACGGTACAGTGGGAGGTTTCCAGATTAGATAAATTGGTAACCATTCTGATCTAGGTTAGAGTGCATGCTGAGTGTTTCTTTTCTCTCTCTCTTTGGCAGCGACCATTGACCTGACCCTAAGACTATGACTCAGTGACCAAATTTAACCGAACCTTCTTAAACACTGGCTTTTGGATTGTCAGAGTTGCATACCTCATTGCCACTCCTACTTTTACCCTTTTCTCCAGGACACCCCGTAGTACTACGAACGTCCACTTCCATTGGACAAAACCATCGTATGGTTATATATGAACTCGAAGGAATTTATTCGAGGATGGTTTCCGGTTCTGGAGAAAACGAATAGGACTATTCAGTTGTCTTTTCCTTTTACCTTCTCTCAGGTTGCGAGTACTCCTTGGTTTAGGAGATAGTACACCTATTACGCAAATTGGATAGTCTTCTTCCAAACCATAGGCAGGTGCCGACCGGTAGGGAATGAAGAAAACCAATTAGCCTAACGATGGTGTACAGAAGGTATTAAGTAAAGACATATCAAGGGATTAGTAAGAGGGCAAAGTAAATTGCGACTGCTATTCACGACCAAACCAAGTATTTCTTCGCCAATCCTAAATCACTTTTGTATTTCTCCAGGACACACCGTATCACTACGAAGATCCACAGTTTATTGGATACTCCATCATATGGTTATATACGAACTCGAAAGGAACTTGTTCCAGTTCGGGGATGGATTCTGGTTCAGGAGAAATAGGAATAAGGTTTATTCAGTTGTCTTTTATCTTCACCTTCTCTCACATTGTGAGTGCTCCTAGGATTAGGACAGTACACCCATTATGCTTATTGGATAGTCTTCTTCCAAACCATAGGCTGGTGCCGAACGGTAGGGAAGGACGAAAACCATTTAGCCTAAGAGGATGTGCAGAAGGTAATGACTAAAGACATATAAAGGGATTTGGAAAGATGGCAAAGAATTACACGGTTACAGTTGTGAATCTGGATAATGGAAGAGGCATTACTGGGAATACCCGGATACCCCATCGAAACATTTCAATGTTTCAGTTTTACTGTCTACTGTTAAAGGAAAACTGATTTCCCAATCAGATCTTGCTCCAGGGTATGTATTTACCAGGTATGATTCTCACATCTGTATGGTTTTACAGATGATGAGTGGGAGCAAGTTATTGGGAATTAGGTGATCATCCTCATTATATCGGGATTCGTTGTAATCGGTGATATTTGAGGAAGTCACCTGGGTTGTTTGCCGGACGGCAAATATTTGGTTTTGAATATCCGCTGTCATGCACCAATTTCAAATTGATATATCTGTACATCTATTTTTATAGAATGAGATATAACTTTTTGAAATTATGTCGATGACATTTACCTATATCAGTGGATGGTTAGGTAAGGAGCATTAAACAACGGTGTAATTCTTCTTAACCATAAGTACAGTTTTCAACCTACGACACACAGGGTTTGAGTTATTAGACTCAAAGGACTTATACAGAGTATTGTATGTTGTCCAGTGTCCATTAGGACAGAGGGGTTGGTCCTCGTACTATATTCGGTTTACATATGACTTCTCTAGTTTTTAGACAGGTGTTTCGAGGAAACACAGGGTCCGAATTTTGAGAAGTTATAGGTATAAGAATAGAGTAGAGAACCAGGTGTTGCAAGTATCGGGATTCTTCAAGGTGATCGAAGATGTAGATACTTATGTAGGGTATTCAGTTGATAGTAATGACTAAGAGAACTTGCCTCTCTTTCAGGTTACTCATAATTGGAAGCACTCCTAAGTTGAGTAACGCTGATCGGCCTCTTTCCATTTAGTTGACATGCACTGGAGACAGCCGCATGATTTGAATCTGGTTCAATTAAATCAGTGCCTCTATTTCTGTATTGGATATAGAACAGTTCATATCTTAACGATGTTAAGGTACGGGGAGTTGTCCGGCTTATGCTTAAAACCAGACTCTGGATAACTCAAGGCACGTTTCTGTAATGGCTGTTTGTGGGTTGACCCAGGCTATGACGAGGGTTGACTTTCTACCATCTGGAAGATCAATAGTGATATTGTTCTTGACTCGCCACAGTTTTAATAAAAATGGATTTTTTCAGAAAACAGTAGTGGGAGTATGGTAGAACTGGAAGTGATTCCAGAACCGCAAATGATTACTGAAAGTTTGAAAGGAACCTAAAGATTCAATCCGGCTTGACATTCCATTGGCCACTCCGCAGATATGGTGGGTAACCTCAGGCACCCGAGGGGTACTCCGGTAGCCTCAAGGACGATGACAGGGAGGTTCTTGTTTACCCAGACTTGCCATTGCTGTTATTCCAGATTGCGAGACCCGGTAGGAGGATGCGTATAGCGTCGTTCTAAACTAGCTTTAGAAGTGTACGTGTATATGACTCTGCCAGAGGGTTGTCGTAGTCAGTGGGAGCAGCGGAAGCATTGGTGGACAAGTGGCTTATGTCTATTTATAGACTAAAGCAGATATAGTGGAGATAGATCATCTATTTCTGATGTGACAGTCATAGGTTTGACTTCATCAGAATAGGGGATGGATCTGTTAAGAAGGTAGTAGGGTATGATGTCCTGGTATTTGGATGACATACACAGAGTAGGAAGTGATATTCCTATACTACGATCGGTTATACTTTGGTCGTCACACAGTGGTTTCTCCACATGAGACTTGGACATTAAATCAGACATTCTGGTTACTGGATCTATGGTTTTAGATCTAGATTTGGGTAGTTTCCCAATCAGTGTACTTAGACAGCATTCTAGAGGTACTTTAGAATGGACGACTCCTGGCATGGTGGTGTACCTGCAGGTGATGGAGTCACCCTCTCTAAAGGTGTCTTACAGACTAAAGGGGAGAGGGATGTGCATGATTGGCAGATCACTTGCTTAGGCAATTGAGTCAATCATGAGATGTCAAGTACCACACCAGATGTTGTTTTTGCACTAGATGCAGTAAGTTGACATTGATCCAATCCTGGAGAAACAGTCGGAAGCAGTTTTAGAACATAAGTGGATGTTCTAGGGATATGATAACGACAACCTCATTCGGGAGACAGTTATCATTCCAGGCTTCCAAGGTGACCTGGATGACAGAGAGGTTGTCAGAGTTATAGTTTTCCTTCTGACGATGGGCGGTATTATGGACAGGTGGTCCAGGAGGATACTGAGGGAGGCATGGCGCAGGATACTGATTAAGTTCAGTTGACGATACAGTCTAAGAATTTTGGATTTGAAGTTCACTTGTGAGCTAGGTCCCATCAGACATCCAGACATATTCTAAGACAAGTATTGCTCATTTCGGGAGATGGGTTTCTCCGCGAACTTGAGATATAGAGAGACATAGAAAGAAACATCAAGGCGGATCTACTCGCTGAGGCTATTCCTCGAACGCAATAGTTTCACAAACGGGATTTGTGAGACTGACTAGTAGAGGAGTTGGGTGTTCGGTATCACACGGGCTGTGAGTATGCGATATCGCAATAATTAGCCTTGAGTGCAAGTGGGAGATTGTTGGAGATAGTGCCCTCAGAGTCAATTATTGGATCACAGGCACGTGATTGCAATGATTGAGGGATGACTTATCCCGGTAGGACAGTCTTACTCAAGATGATAGTATGCTATCTGGTTTATCTTTATCATCGTGTACTGCTTTAGGTGACCTTATAGGTCACTATTGCACGTTGATAGAGCCCCTAGTATTCTTGCTTGACTGCCAGCAGTATGAGGGCGATCATATACGTGGGAGCTGGTAGTCTATAAGCACATCCTTAAAAGGTCCCTAGTCGTGGGAGTTTCGAGACAGGGCATCGATACTCCAGAGTAGACTAGTGTATACAGTCGAGACCCCGATGAGGGGCGGTGGCCGGTCTCACAAGCCACTGGTGTCAGTTGGTTCACCTAAGATGTATACAGGTGCTCATTGGGTTATGAGTACACCGGACAGGACTCGCCGGGAACATGCTAGTTGGTTTTATACCTGACGTCAGATAGCAGTTCCCTGGTGACATGTGTACAGGTTAGTTCATCGACCTGAGATCGTTATTTGTCTCGCGTGAGTTCCCATTGTACTTTGATTACTACCCTACCACGCTCAAAGGAGACGTGCAAACAGGTTTTAGTTAGGTACAATCCCGAGCCACATGGAGGCAGTGAGCGGATCTTCAGGGGTTCGTCTCTCCCGGTATTGGGGGTGAGGTCGCGCTGTGTCTAGGAGAGCCATTACACAAAGCCCTCGGCCGAGGCAGGAGATTTACTGGTAGGTATTCCAGTAGTATCTCAGGGTGTTCTGGGCTACACTCCGACACGACTTGTACCGCTTTTGGGGGTCTGACTTTTACCAACCCCCTAGGCCCGCCATGCGATGCTCATAGACTAACGGACCGGACTGTACGGATATTGTCACTGACAGGCTCAGTAGGGTGTCAGGATGAGTTCGCTCATCGACGTCCCTTTTGGTCAATACCTGGTAGCCCGTTACGTATAGGCTAATCCCTCTGACGTGCTAGTGGTTAAATCCACAACCAAAGTATTGACGAGTCTTTAGAGTCCCCCACAGACCAGTTTCTCAAGTTTCGTGCGAAACGCTGTAGAGGACGTATGGAGATATGGCAGGGTTCGATCAGATACATGCGGTATTGCACGGATCATGATCGGACGGATAATACTAGCGGGCTTTGGTTTAAGCCGGATCCTAGTATTGTACAGTGTAGATTTATCTCATTGCATCTGTATTTCGGTAGGAATACAAAGGCGGGTATGTATATACAGTAGCGGGGTTTTCCTGTAATTTATTACGGGAACAGTTTTTTGAAGTTGCCAGTTTGCTTTCCGTTTCGGCCAATTTTCTTTGTATCTTTCATTGGCTGAAGATTGGTGGAGGAGGGCTTATTTGCATTTGTGCAAATTAGCAATTTGGAGGGTTGTCTTTGCATTTTGTTGTGTCATGATGATTCCACCATCACTTGACTTGTTCTTTCATGATGGCTTGACTTTTGTGGTTATGATTGGTTGGTGGAGTGTAGAATTTGGTGGGTGATCATTTCCTTTCATGATAACCTTTTTCTCTCTCTTGATTATTGGAGACACCCATATTCATTTGGACACTACACACTCTCCCTCATTCACTCACTCCCCTCACCATTTTGGCCGGCCATGATAGAGGGAGGGGCTGCCCAATATTTGGGTGGGGATTTTTGGTTCTATTGTGCTTGCAAAAATCCCCAATTTCATCTCCAAAATGTTATCATATCAATCCTCCACCAAAGGCAACTTCTAGTAACCCCAAATGAGGCATAAAGAACTACACGTATTCTACAGCAATCCTTGGGAACGTCGGCTCGCCAACTTCATGCCCGAGTTGCCTCGGTTCAGAGGTGGGAGCCCGTAAAAGAACCCGGCGATGTGGTGCCCTTCCGGCGAGGAGACGAAGACCGGAGATTCCGCGGGGAGATCGGGACGACGACGAGAAGACCGAAGGACACGGATCGCTCGGTATATCTCTCTACCCCTTCTCTTGTTAGCTAGGACTAGATTAATGGCCCGATCCGGGTTTATAGTGCGCGGTGGTGCCGATTTACTAGTTCGTAAAAAGTTTCGTTTCCGCATTCCGGTGTCGGATTGACGGCCGGGGCGCCGCCGTGCACTTACATGGTATCAGAGCCACGCCATTAATCGAGTCTAACTTGGTCTAATGTGTTTACACTTTCGATCGAACAAAATTCCACGTTTTCAAAAGCATCAGTTTCTGTCGAAATTTTTTTGGCTCCAAAAATTTTTCAAGTTGTTTCAGAATACTGCTCAGGAAATTCTAAGACATCTGTGAGAATTTGGTAGAGTGATACAGTAGAACCACCACGGAACCGCGGCCAAAACCCCCTTGGAGCCGCGGTTCCGCCGCACTACAGTGTCTTCACTGCACCATTTTTCCACAGTGATCTTTTTACAGTGAAATTGGGGTTTTGGAATGTTCTTTTTGGGCCCAGAATTTCTTTAAGTGCTACAGTAGTGCTTGGGGGCCCACTTGGGTAAATTTGATCGATCGAAAATTTTAAACACATTAGTTCACAGTATTTACATTATATCTGCGACCATAAATGTCACTCGATCGGTAAATCCTGTCTAACTGCTATAGCCCGGTTAGACGGATTTACGAACGTGACATTCACGTTGATGTTCTGTGTTGTGCTGTGATGTTGCGGATTGGTCATGGGGATAGCCTGGATGCAATGGTAGTACAGATTTGGTTGTATTATGTACATTTGATATTGCGGGGCGAGCGTCCGACATGTGGACTGTCGTCACTGCCTGTTTGTATATTATTCTTTTGGGGCACGACCGGGTCGAGGTCGATGTACCCGTTGTATGTATATTTTACTTTCTGTACTAGGATTACCCCAAGGTGGGGTGCACGAATAGCCGGGTTCTAGAGGGAAACAAGCCCGCATCTCATGGCATTGAGACGGAGGGGGCTTCACTCTAGAATTGGCGGGCTATTCGCCGCACTCGTAGGGGGTACAGGTTGACCCAGGAGGGGTGCCTAAGTTACCGGATTCCGTGAAGTGCTGGGTGGTCCATTCACGTTGTTGAAGGGGGCTGCCCCGCTTCAGGTTTTGGCAGGTAACTTGCCGTGCCCATAGGGGTCTAGGATTTCATTGCACAGGCTATCCACACGACCAGGGGAACGTCGGGTTTCAGTAGCGGCTCTGTGAAACCCGGGGATCCCAGATATCTGTATTGTTCTGTGATGCTGTACATTTCTGTGATGTTGCATTTTATCACGCCTTGAACGAAAATATTATATATTGATATATATACTAGTAGATGTTGTATATGTTTTGCATCCGCGCTAGTCCAGTCCCCGCTCTGTCGTTAGTTAAGTAACCTAACGGGTAATGACGGGACCCAGTGGCGAATGCGGACGGCATATACGTACATCATTATTTTCGTTCTTTATTGGTGTGATCAATTGATGGGACTGCGTTGATTCGGATCAATGCAAGCTAAACAAACCTTTTATGATGTTGTTGGAACACTTTTCAAAAAGCTGTTATTGCAAGGACGTTCACTTTTGTTTTGCACAGTGGTATTCAGTTGGAATATCCTGCTCCTCACTCGACGAGGCAAGGGCCGAGATCCCTTCACAGGGAGTGACCCCTTGGACAAAAGTTTGCGTCAGGGCAATAACTTCACTATAGCCGATTACTTTTGCTTTGCATCGTGGTATTCAGTTGGAATATCCTGCACCTCATTCTACGGGGAAAGAGCCGAGATCCCTTCACCGGGAGTGACCTCTTTAGCAAAGGTTTCCGTCACTATATTTTTAAAAAAGGCTATCCGGTTCCTTCAACCATATCAAGTTCATTACGTTAAAGGTTTTCGCTAGAAACCATTCGTAGCCCTCCGTCATTTTAGACGGGTAGCAAGTAGTATTCATGCTATGTTTGTTGGCCTTTGTCAAGGCATAGTGTATGGTAGCTGCTTGTTGCCTTTCTGCAGCATAGATAGATGCGTTGGTTTGGGGCAGTCGTATAGCCTTATTGGCCAAAGTCAAGGGCTTGTACGGGTGGGCATAAATTAACCTGGAGAATGACGGGTAGAACTTGACATGTGACTTATGATTTGTTGGCCTTCGTCAAGGTCATAAGAGCATGGGGTAAAAATCACATCGGGAGTTTCTAAAGAAACTGAAACTTGCCAGATATGCGCATACCTTGTTGTATGTGTGTGTTTCTGCTGTCGGGGGTAATGCTTCTATCGGTTATCATACGATTGAATCTTCTCGTCACATAGACTATACGAAGTATTTAAATAAAATATAAAGTAACTGATATAACATGATTTTAAACTTATGAAATAATACTTGCTTAGTTACTTGCAAGTTGCAACTTGAGAATAAGATATATGAAGAATTGAGCATTAAAGAACTAAGATGCATTAGACTTGAGATTGAGATACATACCTTCAACATAGAAAAGAAATCAATAAACAAGATGAATATAATATAAATTCAAGTTGAAAGAATATATATCAAATAAACTAACGAAGATCAAACAGAATTGGAAAAATATAAATATGAAGTATCACGATTCACAACAAACATTGGTAAAAGAAAATAAGTTAACTAAATAATACATGCCTAGATGCATTCAAAGTTAAAACATAAAGATATAAACAAAATGTCAAAAACTAAATCAAACCATAAGACAATTTATCATCATAAAAAACCTACGATTCTAACATACTAAAAAGTGACCGATAAACAAACCAAGTTCATATCCTAACTATGCCGTTAACCATAACAATAACCATACGCATAAAAGTCATCAATCAAAACATAAATCTAAAAATAATCTTCATTCTCGTTTTCCTCATTTTCCGACTCGGATGTCGACATATCATCCTCCGACGATGACCCTATATTTTCATTTTTGACGACCATCCATATCCGTATACGAAAATGATAACACCTATTCCGTTCCGTATCTGATACCAAAAATGGTAATTTTTGGCTTTATTGAGTTAAATTTTCCTAAAAATCACAACCCAACCCTAACCCTAGCCCCAACCCTAGCCACAGCCGAACCCCAACCCTAACCCCAGCCCCAGCCCCAGCCCCATCCGAACCCCCACCCTAACCCTTGTAAGTGCACGGCGGCGCCCCGGCCGTCAATCCGACGCCGGAATGCGGAAGCGGTGATAAATTTTAATTTTGCGAACTTAGCAAACCGGCACCACCGCGCACTAAACCCTGGATCGGGCCATTGAACTAGATCTAGCAAACAACAAGACGGGTTAGAGATATACCGAACGATCCGAGTCCTCCGGTCTTCTCGTCGTCGTCCCGATCTCCCGCGGAAAGTCCTGTCTCCATATCGTCGCCTACTCGCCGAAAAGGGCACCACATCGCCTGCATCTTTTACGGGCTCCCGCCTCTATACCGAGGCAACTCGGGCGCGAAGTTGGCTAGCCGACGCGTCCAAGACTTGCTATAGAATAGTGTAGAATAGTTGTCTCTTTGGGGTTTAGTATGGTTGCCATGATGGAGGAATTTTGCACAAGGATTTTTCATGGATCTTGCTGGGAAAAATGGAGCTTGCCATGGAAAAATTGAGCTCGGCCAGCCCATTGGAGCTCTCTGAAAAAGAAAGAATGAAGCAAGCTCTCTATCTTATGTGAATGAATTAATACCCAAAAGAAAATCAATTCCTTCACAGCACACATCAAATGGAAGGGGTCCACCAAAAATAAGCATGAAAGAAAATAATCCACATACAAATTAAAACCACACTCCAATCCCAAACAGTGGCCGGCCCCCCCCATTCAAGTGGGTGTAGGAAAATGAATTAATAAAGATAAGGTCACAAATTCACATCAAACCCATACCCTCTAAAATCACAATTAATGCACCATCATGGATGAAAGATGCTAATCCTATCATAATGAATACATTTGCAAGGAAACCCCCCACAAATGTTGCAAATAACCCCCTCCATCGGAAAAGTCCGGCCGGGAAAGAACAAAGAAAAACCGGCCGGAACGGAATGCAAACTGGCAACCCCAGAAAACTGGTCCCATAATAAATTACAGGAAAACCCCGATACTGTGCATACACACCCGCATTTGTATTCCGACCGAAATACAAATGTAATGAGACAAAAACTACACTATCAAATACTAGGATCCGGCTTAAGCCAAAGCCGGCTAGTAAAAACCGTCCGATCACGATCCGTGCAATACCGCACGTATCTGATTGAACCCTGCCATATCTCCATACGGCCTCTACAGCGTTTCGCCCGAAAGCTTGAGTAACTGTAAGTGTGGTGGACTCTAAAGACTCGTCAATACTATGGCTGTGGATTTAACCACTAGCACGTCAGAGGTATAAGCCAATACGTGACGGGCCACCAGCTATTGACCAAAAGGGACGTCGATGAGCGAACTCATCCTGACACCCTACTGAGCCTGTCAGTGACAATATCCGTACAGTCCGGTCCGTTCGTCTATGAGCATCGCATGGCGGGCCTAGGGGGTTGGTAAAAGTCAGACCCCCAAAAGCGGTACAAGTCGTGTCGGAGTGTAGCCCAGAACACCCTGAGATATTACTGGAATACCTACCAGTAAATCTCCTGCCTTGGCCAAGGACTTCGTGTAATGGCTCTCCTAGACACAGCGCGACCTCACCCCCAATACCGGGAGAGACGAACCCCTGAAGATCCGCTCACTGCCTCCATGTGGCTCGGGACTGTACCCAACTAAAACCTGTTTGCACGACTCCTTTGAGCCGTGGTAGGGTAGTAATCAAAGCACAGTGGGAACTCACACGAGACAAATGACGATCCCCAGGTCGATGAACTAACCTGTACACATGTCACCTGGGAACTGCTATCTGACGTCAGGTATAAGACCAACTAGCATGTTCCCGGCGAGTCCTGTCCGGTGTACTCATAACCCAATGAGCACCTGTATACATCTTAGGTGAACCAACTGACACCAGTGGCTTGTGAGACCGGCCACCGCCTCGTCGGGGTCTCGACTGTATACACTAGTCTACTCTGGAGAATCGATGCCCTGTCTCGAAACTCCCACGACTAGGGACCTTTTAAGGATGCGCTTATAGACTCCAGCTCTCACTTATATGATCGCCCTCATACTGCTGGCAGTCAAGCAAGAATCCTAGGGGCTCTATCAACGTGCAATAGCGACATGTCAGGTCACCTAAAACAGTACACGATGATAAAGGTAAACCAGATAGCATACTATCATCTCGAGTAAGACTGTCGTACCGGGATAGGTCCTCCCTCAATCATTGCAATCACGTGCCTGTGATCCAATAATTGACTCTGAGGGCACTACCTCCAACAATCTCCCACTTGCACTCAAGGCTAATTATTGCGATGTCGCATACTCACAGCCCGTGTGATACCGAACACCCAACTCCTCTACTGGTCAGTCTCGCAAAGCTCGTTTGCGAAATTATTGCGTTCGAGGAATAGCCTCAGTGAGTGGATTCGCTTTGAAGTTTCTTTCTTATGTCTCTCTATATCTCAAGTTCGCGGAGAAAACTATCTCCCGAAATGAGCAATACCTGTCTTAGAATGTCAGGATGTCTGATGGGACCTAGCTCATGAATGAACTCCAAATCCAAACTTCTTAGACTGTATCGTCAACTGAACTTAATCAGTATCCTGCGCCATGCCTCCCTCAGTATTGCCTTGGACCACCTGTCCAAAATACTGCCCCTCGTCAGAAGGAAAACTATAACTCTGACAACCTCCTTGTCGTTCATGTCACCTTGGAAGCCTGGAATGATAATTTTCTCCCGAAAGAGGCTTTCGTTATCATATCCCTAGAACAGCCACTTATGTTCTAAAACTGCTTCCGACTGTTTCTTCAGGATTGGATCAATGTCAACTTATTGCATCTAGTGCAAGAACAACATCTGGTGTGGTACTTGACATCTCATGATTGACTCAATTGCCGAAGCAAGTGATCTGCCAATCATGCACATCCCTCTCTACTTTAGTCTATAAGACACCTTTAGAGAGGGTGACTCCATTACCTGCAGGTACACTACCATGCCAGGAGTCGTCCATTCTAAATACTCTTAGAATGCTTTCTAAGTACCCAGATTGGGAAACCACCCAAATCTAGATCTAAAACCATAGATCCAGTAACCAGAATGTCTGATATAATATCCAAGTCCTATGTGGAGAAAACATTGTGTGACGACCAAAGTATAACCGATCGTAGTATAGGAATATCACTTCCTACTACCTTCTCAACAGATCCATCCCCTATTCTGATGACGTCAAACCTATGACTGTCACATCAGAAATAGATGATCTATCTCCGCTACATCTGCTTTAGTCTATAAATAGACATAAGCCTGATGTCCACCAATGCTTCCGCTGCTCCCACTGACTGCGACAACCCTCTGCCAGAGTTATATAGACGTGCACTTCTAAAACTAGTTTAGAACGACGCTATACTCATCCTCCTGCCGGGTCTCGCAGCCTGGAACAACAACAATGGCGAGTGTGGGTAAACAAGAACTTCCCTGTTACCGTCCTTGAGGCTACCGGAGTACCTCTCGGGTGCCTGAAGTTACCCACCTTATCTGCGGAGTGGCCAATGGAATGTCAAAACAGATTGAATCTTTAGGTTCCTTATCAAATCTTCAGTAATCGTTTGCGGTTCTGGAATCATTTCCAGTTCTACCATACTCCCACTACTGGTTTTTCTGAAAAAATCCATTTTTAATAAAACTGTGGCGAGTCTAGAACAATATCGCTATTGTTCATCCAGATGGTAGAAAATCAACCCTCGTCATAGCCTGGGTCAACCCACAAACAGCCATTACAGAAATGTGCCTCGAGTTGTCCAGTGTCTGGTTTTAATCATAAGCCGGACAACTCCCCGTACCTTAATATCGTTAAGATATGAACTGTTCTATATCCAATATAGAACCAGAGGCACTGATTTAATTGAACCAGATTCAATATCATGCAACTGTCTCCAGTGCATGTCAACTAAATGGAGAGAGGCCGATCAGCGTTACTCAACTTAGGAATGCTTCCAATTATGAGTAACCTGAAAGAGAAGTAATTTCTCTTTATCATTACTATCAACTGAATACCATACACAAGTATCTACATCTTCGATCACTTTGAAGAATCCCGATACTTGCTACGCCTGGTTCTCTACTCTATTCAAATACCTATAACTCCTCAAAACTTAGACCCTGTGTTTCTACGAAACACATGTCTAAGAACTAGAGAAGTTAAAAGTAAACAGAATATAGTATGAGGATCAACCCCTCTGTCCTAATGGACACTGGAAAACATACAATACTCTGTATAAGTCCGTTGAGTCTAACAACTCTTTCACTGTGTGTCGTAGGTTGAAAACTGTACTTATGGTTAAGAAGAATTACACCGCTGTTTAATGCTCCTTACCTAACCATCCACTGATATAGGTAAATGTCATCGACATAATATCAAAAGGGTATATCTCACTCTATGAAAATAGACGTACAGATATATCAATTTGAAATTGGTGCACAACAGCGGATATTCAAAACCAAATATTTGCCGACCGGCAAACAGCCCAGGTGATCTCCTCAAATATCACCGATTACAACGAATCCCGATATAATGAGGATGATCACCTAATTCCCAATGACTTACTCCCACTCATCATCTGTAAAACCATACAGATGTGAGAATCAAACCTGGTAAATACATACCCTGGAGCAAGTGTCCAATCGGGAAATCAGTTTTCTTTTAACAGTACACAGCTGAACTGAAACATTGAAATGTTTCGATGGGGTATCGTGGTATTCCTAGTAATACCTCTACCATTATACAGATTCACAACTATAACCGTATAATTCTTTGCCACCTCTCCAAATCACTTTATATGTCTTTAGTCGTTACCTTCTTCACACCCCTTAGGCCAAATGGTTTTCTTCCTTCCCTACCGTTCGGCACCAGCCTATGGTTTGGAAGAAGACTATCCAATAAGCATAATGGGTGTACTGTCCTAGTCCTAGGAGCACTCGCAACGCGAGAGAAGGTGAAGATAAAAGACACCTGAATGTACTTTATTCCTGTTTCTCCTGGACCAGAATCCATCCCCGAACTGGAACAAGTTCCTTTCGAGTTCGTATATAACCATACGATGGAGTATCCAAATAAACTGTGGATCTTCGTAGTGATACGGAGTGTCCTGGAGAAATACAAAGGTGATTTAGAATTGGCGAAGAAATACTTGGTTTGGTCGTGAATATCAATCGCAATTTACTTTGCCCTCTTACTAATCCCTTACTTTGTCTTAATCTTAATACCTTCTGTACACCGTTTAGGCTAACTGGTTTTCTTTATTCCCTACCGGTCGGCACCAGCCTATGGTTTAGAAGAAGACTATCCAATTTGCGTAATAGGTGTACTACTCCTAAACCAAGGAGTACTCGCAACCTGAGAGAAGGTGAAAAGAAAAGACAACTGAATAATCCTATTCGTTTTCTCCAGAACCGGAAACCATCCTCGAATTCCTTCGAGTTCGTATCTTACCATACGATGGTTTTGTCCAATGGAAGTGGACGTTCGCAGTAATACGGGGTGTCCTGGAGAAAAGGGTAAAAGTAGGAGTGGCAATAAGGTCTGCAACTCTGACAATCCAAAAGCCAGTGTTAAGAAGGTTCGGTCAACTTGGTCACTGATTCATAGTCTTAGGGTCGGGTCAATGGTCGCTGCCAGAGAGAGAGAAAAGAAACACTCAGTGTGCACTCTATCCTAGATCAGAATGGTTATCACTTTTTCTAATCTGGAAACCTCCCACTGTACCTCAAATTCTCCTCCAAACCTGAAAGAAGAATTAGTCGGGGTCACCCGAGGAGTAAACCAACTCATCAGTAGGAATCGGGATCCAACTATCATCGCATGACAACGTGACGGAATCCGCTCACGGTATCACACTCCAGAAGGTATGCGCATATCTGGCAGGTTTCAGTTCTTTTGAAACTCCCGATGTGGATTTTTACCCCTTGCTCTTATGACCTTGACTAAGGCCAACAAATCATAAGTCACATGTCAAGTTCTACCCGTCATTGTTCAGGTTGATTTGAACCCACCCGTACAAGCCCTTGACTAGGGCCAACAAGGCTATACGACTGTCCCAAACCAACGCATCTATCTATGCAGCATATGAATATCCAATAGCTACCAAACACTGTGCCTTGACTAAGGCCAACAAACACAGCTTGAATACTATTGACTATCCATATGAAACGACGGAGGGCTACGAATGGTTTCTGGCGAAAACCTTTAACGTAATGAACTTGATATCGTTGAAGGAACGGATAGCTTTTTAGAAAATATAGTGACGAAAACCTTTACTAAAGAGGTCACTCCCGGTGAAGGGATCTCGGCTCTTTCCCCGTAGAATGGGGTGCAGGATATCCCAAATGAATACCACGATGCAAA
This sequence comes from Agapanthus africanus, assembly GCA_030015575.1. Taxonomy (NCBI): domain Eukaryota; kingdom Viridiplantae; phylum Streptophyta; class Magnoliopsida; order Asparagales; family Amaryllidaceae; genus Agapanthus; species Agapanthus africanus. Next base: position 366,467,633 of record JASDDO010000022.1, read on the forward strand.
GCAAAAGTAATCGGCTATAGTGAAGTTAATGCCCTGACGCAAACTTCTGTCCAAGGGGTCACTCCCGGTGAAGGGATCTCGGCCCTTGCCTCGTCGACTGAGGAGCAGGGTATTCCAAATGAATACCACGATGCAAAACAAAAGTGAACGTCCTTGCAATAACAGCTTTTTGAAAAGTGTTCCAACAACATCAGAATAGGTTTGTTTATCTTGCATTGATCTGAATCAACGCAGTCCCATCAATTGATCACACCACAAAGAACGAAAATATACTGATGTACGTATATGCCATCCGCATTCGCCACTGGGTCCCGTCATCACCCGTTAGGTCAGCTAACTAACGGCAGAGCGGGGACTGGACTAGCGCGGATGAAAAGCATATACAACATCTACTAATATATATACCAATATATTATATTCGCTCAAGGCGTGATAAGAAATGCAACATCACAGAAATGTACAGCATCACAGAACAATACAGATATCTGGGATCCCCGGGTTTCACAGAGCCACTACTGAAACCCGACGTTCCCCTGGTCGTGTGGATAGCCTGTGCAATGAAATCCTAGACCCCTACGGGTGCGGCAAGTTACCCGCCAAAACCTGAAGCGAGGCAGCCCCCTTCAGCACCGTGAATGGACCACCCGGCACTTCACGGAATCCGGTAACTTGGGCACCCCTCCTGGGTCAACCTGTACCCCCTACGAGTGCGGCGAATAGCCCGCCAATTCTAGAGTGAAGCCCCCTCCGTCCCAATGCCATGAGATGCGGGCTTGTTGCCTTCCAGAACCCGGCTATCCGTGCACTCCTCCGCAGGGTAATCCTAGTACAGAAAGTAAAATATACATACACCGGGTACATCGACCGCAACCAGGTCGTGCCCCAAAAAAATAATACAAACTGGCAGTGACGGCAGTCCACATGTCGGACGCTCGCCCCGCAATAACAAATGTACATAATACTACCACAACTGTACTAGCATTGCATCCAGGCTATCCCCCATGACCGATCCGCAACATCACAGCAAAATCACAAAACATCAACGTGAAAGTCACGTTCGCAAATCCGTCTAACCGGGCTATAGCAGTTAGACCGGATTTACCGATCGAGTGACATTCACGGTCGCAGATATAATGTAAATACTGTGAAATATATGTTTAAAATATCCGATCAATCAAAAATTAACAAGTGGGCCCCCAAGCATTACTGTAGTAATCACAGAAAATCTGGGCCCAATATTAATATTCCAAAACCCCTAAAATTAGCCCAGAAGCCCACTGGAGAAAAACGATACAGTGACGTCACCAATGTGCGGCGGAACCGCGGCCCAAGGGGGGTTTGGCCGCGGTTCCGCGCTCTGTTGGTCGACTGACTGTGTCGAATTTTCCCAGTAGTCTTAGAATTTTCAGTACACTACTTTTTTACAACCTGAAAAATTTTTTGACACCAAAAATTTTCAACAGAAAACTGATGTGAACTAAAATTGGGTTTTTGGAATTTTGGTCGATCAGAAATGCAAAACACATCAAACGAAGCTAGACGAAGTTAATGGCGAGGCTCTGATACCACTGTAAGTGCACGGCGGCGCCCCGGCTGTCAATCCGACGCCGGAATGCGGAAGCGGTGATAAACTTTAATTTTGCGAACTTAGCAAACCGGCACCACCGCGCACTAAACCCTGGATCGGGCCATTGAACTAGATCTAGCAAACAACAAGACGGGTTAGAGATATACCGAACGATCCGAGTCCTCCGGTCTTCTCGTCGTCGTCCCGATCTCCCGCGGAAAGTCCTGTCTCCATATCGTCGCCTACTCGCCGAAAAGGGAACCACATCGCCTGCATCTTTTATGGGCTTCCGCCTCTATACCGAGGCAACTCGGGCGCGAAGTTGGCTAGCCGACGCGTCCAAGACTTGCTATAGAATAGTGTAGAATAGTTGTCTCTTTGGGGTTTAGTATGGTTTCCATGATGGAGGAATTTTGCACAAGGATTTTTCATGGATCTTGCTGGGAAAAATGGAGCTTGCCAGGGAAAAATTGAGCTCGGCCAGCCCATTGGAGCTCTCTGAAAAAGAAAGAATGAAGCAAGCTCTCTATCTTATGTGAATGAATTAATACCCAAAAGAAAATCAATTCCTTCACAGCACACATCAAATGGAAGGGGTCCACCAAAAATAAGCATGAAAGAAAATAATCCACATACAAATTAAAACCACACTCCAATCCCAAACAGTGGCCGGCCCCCCCATTCAAGTGGGTGTAGGAAAATGAATTAATAAAGATAAGGTCACAAATTCACATCAAACCCATACCCTCTCAAATCACAATTAATGCACCATCATGGATGAAAGATGCTAATCCTATCATAATGAATACATTTGCAAGGAAACCCCCCCCACAAATGTTATTTGCAAACTTGCAAATAACCCCCTCCATCGGAAAAGTCCGGCCGGGAAAGAACAAAGAAAAATCGGCCGGAACGGAATGCAAACTGGCAACCCCAGAAAACTGGTCCCATAATAAATTACAGGAAAACCCCGATACTGTGCATACACACCCGCATTTGTATTCCGACCGAAATACAAATGTAATGAGACAAAAACTACACTATCAAATACTAGGATCCGGCTTAAGCCAAAGCCGGCTAGTAAAAACCGTCTGATCACGATCCGTGCAATACCGCACGTATCTGATCGAACCCTGCCATATCTCCATACGGCCTCTACAGCGTTTTGCCCGAAAGCTTGAGTAACTGTAAGTGTAGTGGACTCTAAAGACTCGTCAATACTATGGCTGTGGATTTAACCACTAGCACGTCAGAGGTATAAGCCAATACGTGACGAGCCACCAGCTATTGACCAAAAGGGACGTCGATGAGCGAACTCATCCTGACACCCTACTGAGCCTGTCAGTGACAATATCCGTACAGTCCGGTCCGTTCGTCTATGAGCATCGCATGGCGGGCCTAGGGGGTTGGTAAAAGTCAGACCCCCAAAAGCGGTACAAGTCGTGTCGGAGTGTAGCCCAGAACACCCTGAGATATTACTGGAATACCTACCAGTAAATCTCCTGCCTTGGCCAAGGACTTCGTGTAATGGCTCTCCTAGACACAGCGCGACCTCACCCCCAATACCGGGAGAGACGAACCCCTGAAGATCCGCTCACTGCCTCCATGTGGCTCGGGACTGTACCCAACTAAAACCTGTTTGCACGACTCCTTTGAGCCGTGGTAGGGTAGTAATCAAAGCACAGTGGGAACTCACACGAGACAAATGACGATCCCCAGGTCGATGAACTAACCTGTACACATGTCACCTGGGAACTGCTATCTGACGTCAGGTATAAGACCAACTAGCATGTTCCCGGCGAGTCCTGTCCGGTGTACTCATAACCCAATGAGCACCTGTATACATCTTAGGTGAACCAACTGACACCAGTGGCTTGTGAGACCGGCCACCGCCTCGTCGGGGTCTCGACTGTATACACCAGTCTACTCTGGAGAATCGATGCCCTGTCTCGAAACTCCCACGACTAGGGACCTTTTAAGGATGCGCTTATAGACTCTAGCTCTCACTTATATGATCGCCCTCATACTGCTGGCAGTCAAGCAAGAATCCTAGGGGCTCTATCAACGTGCAATAGCGACATGTCAGGTCACCTAAAACAGTACACGATGATAAAGGTAAACCAGATAGCATACTATCATCTCGAGTAAGACTGTCGTACCGGGATAGGTCCTCCCTCAATCATTGCAATCACGTGCCTGTGATCCAATAATTGACTCTGAGGGCACTACCTCCAACAACCCTAACCCCAACCCCAACCCCAACCGTAACCCCAGCCGAACCCAACCCCAACCCCAGCCCCAGCCCCAACCGCAACCCCAACCCTAACCCTAACGCTAACCCCAACCGATGCCTAACCCTAATCCTCATCGGTACCCAAACCATGAACCCTAGCCCTAAAATAATCAAAAATTTGTTTAATTGAAGATTTACTAACCTGTGCGGTGGAGGAGACGATCGAACGGTGGTCGACAACGCGCGCAATCGGCGATGAGGAAGAACGAGGGCAGTGACGACGACGAAACGGAGGGCGGTGGCGACGAAGAGAATGGCGAAGAGAACGGCGATCGGCGGGAACGAGAGATTTGGGGATTTTGGGAGTTTCGCGAGTGAGAGAGAGAGATAATCAGCGTAGGGCATTTCTGTGCCTTTTTAATTAAATCCCTATTTAGATGTCCTTACGGATTAGTCCGTAGGTCTTTGGTTTACGACTCCGTAGGGCCAAACAATAAATTACGATTTAATATTTTTAAATTAATACGTCTGGGACCGTATGGGCAACCGTCTGGCCCTACCGACTAATCCGTAGGGCCAAAAGAAATCTGCCCCTACGGATTTCATTATCCGTAGGGGCAACCCCTATTTTAGTAGTGCCTGCAGGTGATGGAGTCACCTTCTCTAAAGGTGTCTTACAGACTAAAGGGGAGAGGGATGTGCATATTGGCATATCACTTGCTTAGGCAATTGAGTCAATAATAAGATGTCAAGTACCACACCAGATGTTGTTTTTGCACTAGATGCAATAAGTTGATATTAATCCAATCCTGGAGAAACGTTCAGAAGCAGTTTTAGAACATAAGTGGATGTTCTAGGGATATGATAACGACAACCTCTTTCAGGAGACGGTTATCATTTCAGGCTTCCAAGGTGACCTGGATGACAGAGTGACTATCAGAGTTATAGTTTTCCCTCTGATGAGGGGTAGTAGTTTGGACAGGTGGTCCAAGCGAATACTGGGGGAGGCATGGCACAGGATACTGATTAAGTTCAGTTGACGATACAGTCTAAGAAGTTTGATTTGGAGTTCATTTATGAACTAGGTCCCATCAGATATCCAGACATATTCTAAGACAGGTATTGCTCATTTCGGGAGATGGCTTTCTCCGCGAACTTGAGATTAAAAGAGACATAGAAAGAAACATCAGGGCAGATCCACTCACTGAGGCTATTTCTCGAAAGCAATAGTTTCACAAACAGGCTTTGTGAGACTGATCAGTAGAGAAGTTGGGTGTTCGGTATCACACGGGCTGTGAGTATGCGACATCGCAATAATTAACCTTAAGTGCAAGTGGGTTCTGGATTTTTGGGGAAAACCGCAAGAATATATAAAAACTTCTCTCTCTCTCTCCTCCTCTCTCTTTAAAGAAACATAAGATGCGGGTTTCTCGTGATGTATGTGTCGTCCACCATGAGATTTCATGTTTTCTGTTGGATTTCGAGACCCGATTCGAGGAGTGGATGAACCGTCTCGGGTACATGGTGGGCCCGGTATGGTACCACGGGGCAAGAAGATCGAGTTGTAGACGATGAGCCTGGCAGGGGAGGACTACCTACCGGTGATGTCTGGCGCGGCGGATATCCGGAGGATACCGACCGTTGTCGTGAGATTTGATGATATGGGCCGATCCGGACCGACGGAGCCCGAGATATTGAGACTATGAGACATTGAGATTATGAGGAATAGACTTGGGATTTACATGTTTTGTGTCGATGCTTGACACAGATTTCCATGGATTTCATCGTTGATATTTCAGTTTTCTATACACATTTTACCATGATAAAAGCTAAAGATTTCTTATACAGATATATCTAGATTTCAGGATTGGTTATTTTACATTCATGGTGCATGCATACTCATTCACATGACATAGTACTATATGAGGCACTGACACGAGCACGTAGCTTTTGCACTTACACGTAGCTTATTATCCTGTCTTACTTGATGACTAGTAGTATATTAGTATATTATTATGACCTAGGATAGCGTCGTGCATTCGATTTCTTTTCGCAGATATCTTCTACTCACGAGTTGGCAACTCACCCCCGTTGTGCCAAATTTTATTACAGGTTCGATGTACAGGTTTTCCTGGCAGCTTGCTGGCACATCTTTTCATTCAGGGTGATTTGCACGGTAGGTTGGTTCACTTGTATCTGGACCGCCATTGTACTTTTATTATTTCATTTGTATCTAGAAAACTCCATCAACCAAACTTGTATTATTTGATAGTTTATTGGACCAGTTATTTACTTCGACCTTAGAGTCGCGCTTGTATTATTATGGTATCTGGTGGATTTGTTTTCTTTTAAGTTTTGAGCCTCGCCCTTTGGCGTTGTATACTATTGTGCATTGATGTGGTTGTTTCCGCCTTTTGGCGTAGAGCTAGCTCCCGTTTGGGGATGTTTTTTATTGTTTGTATATATATTATTCTTGTTTGTACCCGTTTGGGGCCAGTTTTTACAAAGGAGACTCTGCCGAAATTTTTGAGAAAATTGGATGTTGCTTTTAAACTTGTTTTCTACATGTTTTCCTTTACTTCTTCTTCTTTTTATGGTTTAGATTTCTGGGCTTCGGCTTACTTAGGTTACGTTGCGCCTCTAGACTCTTCGTAATCTAAGTGCCGGTCATGTTCCGTACTTTCGGTTCGTGACATCTACTCTGGAGTATCGTTGTCCAGTCTCGATACTCTCACGACTACGAATATTTAAGGATGTGCTATCACCCAGCTACCATGTATATGATCGCCATCATAATGCTGGTAGTCAAGCAAGAATCCTATGGGCTCTATCAACATGTAATAGTGATCTGTAATACCACCTGAAGCATGTATATGATGATAAAGATAAACCAGATAGCATATTATCATTTTGAGTAAGATTGTTCTATCCGTATAGGTCCTCCCTCAATCATCGCAATCGCATGCCTGCGATTCAATAATTGACTTGAGGGTACTATAGCCAACAATCTCCCACTTGCACTTAAGGCTAATTATTGCGGTGTCGCATACTCACAGCCCGTGTGATACCGAACACCCAACTTCTCTACTAATCAGTTTTACAAAGCCTGTTTATGAAACTATTGCGTTCGAGAAATAGCCTCAGTGAGTAGATCAGCTCCGGTGTTTCTTTCTATATCTCTCTATATCTCAACTTTGCGGAGAAAGACTATCTCCCGAAATAAGCAATACATGTCTTAGAATTTGTCTGGATATCTGATGGGACCCAGTTCACAAATGAACTCCAAATCCAACAAACATCTTAGACTATATCATCAACTGAATTTAATCAGTATCCCGCGCCATGCCTTCCTCAGTATCCGCTTGGACTACCTGTCCAACATACTGCCCCTCAAAAGAGGGAAAACTATAACTCAGACAGTCTCTCTGTCATCCAGGTCATCTTGGAAGCTTAAAATGATAACCGCCTCCCGAAGGAGGCTGTCGTTACCATGTACTAAGAACATCCTCTTATGTTCAAAACCGCTTCCTTCCGTTTCTCCAGGATTGGATTAATATATACTTTTTGCAGCCTGTGCAAAAATCAATATCTGGTGTTGTACTTGACATCTCATGATTGACTCAATTGCCTAAGCAAGTGATATGTCAATCATGCAAATCCCTCTGCTCATCAGCCTAGAAGACATCTCTTTAGAGAGGGTGACTCCATCACCTGCGGATACACCACCACGCCAGGAGTCGTCCATTCTAAAACACTTTAAAATAGTGTCAAGTACCCGAATTGGGACACTTCCCAAATCTAGATCTAAAACCATATATCTAGTCACTAGAATCCCTGATATCATATCCATATCCTATGCGGAGAAACCACCTTATGACAACCACAGTATAACCGATCGTAGTATAGGAATCAAGTGCATGTCATCGAATTACCTGGACATCACTCTCTGCTACATTCTTGCCAGATCCATCTCCTATTCTGATGAAGTCAAAACCTATGACTGTCATATCAAAACTAGACGATCTATCTCCGCTATACCTGCTTTAGTATATAAATAGACATAAGCAATTTGCCCACTATGCTTCCGCTCCTCCCACTGACTACAACAACCCTCTGGCAGAGTCATATACACGTGCACTTCTAAAGCTAGTTTAGAACGATGTTATACTCATCCTCCTGCCAGGTCTCTTAGTCTAGAAGAGCAGTAGTGGTAAGTTTGGTTAAACAAGAACCTCCCTATCACCATCTTTGAGGAGACCGAAATACCTCTCGGGTGCCTGAGGTTACCCACCAAATCTGCGGAGTGGCTAATGGAATGTCGAACCCAATTGAATCTTTAGGTCCTGCTAAATTTTCAGTAATCGTTTGTAGTTCTGGAATCACTTCCAGTTCTACCATACTCCCACTTATGTTTTCTGAAAAAGAATCCATTTTACTAAAACTGGTGGCGAGTCAAGAACAATATAACTATTGATCTACCTGATGGTAGAAAGTTATCCCTCATCAAAGCCCGGGATAACCCACAAACTGCTATTACTGAACATGCCTTGAGTTTGTCCAGATTCTGGTTTTAAGCATAAGCCGGACAACTCCATATACCTTAACATCGTTAAGGTACGAATCCATTCTATATATCCAATATAGAAACAAAGGCACTGATTTAATTGGAACCAGATTCAAAAAATCATTCTGCTGTTTCAGTGCATATCAACCAAATGGAAGGAGGCCAATCAGCATTACTCATCAAGGAATACATCCATATATGAGTAACCTGAAAGAGAAGCAAGTTCTCAAAACTATTACTATAAACGGAATACCAAGCACATGCATTTATATCTTCGATCACCTTAAAGAATCCTGATACTTTGCAACAAATGGTTCTCTACTTTATTCTTGTATGTATAACTTCTCTAAACTTGGACCCTGTATTTCTACGGAATACTTGTCTAAAACTAGAGAAGTCAAAAGTAAACAGAATATAGTATGAGTACCAACCCCTTTGTCCTAATGGACACTGGACAACATACAATACTTTGTATAAGTCTCCTGAGTTAAATAACTCATACCATGTGCGTCGTAAGTTGAAAACTGTACTATGGTTAAGAAGAATTACACCGCTGTTGAATGCTCCTTACCTAACCACCAACTGATATAGGTAAATGTCAAAGACATAATTTCAAAAAGTTATATCTTACTTTATAAAATGTTTCGAAGGGGTATCCAGGTATTCCTAGTAATGCATCTTCCACTATCCTGATTCATGACTGTAACTGTATATTTCCTTGCCATCTCTCCAATCCCTTTATATGTCTTTACTTATTACCTTCTGTACACCACAGTTAGGCTAATTAGTTTTCTTTCTTCCATACCTTTCGGCATCAGCCTAGGTTTGGAAGAAGACTATCCAATAAGCGTAATAGGTGTACTCTCATAATCCTAGGAGCCCTCGCAACCTGAGAGAAGGTAAATATAAAAGACAACCCAAATAATCATATTCGATTTCTCCTGAACCAGAAACCATTCTCGGACTGGAACAAGTTCCTTCGAGTTCGTATGTAACTATACGATGGCGTATCCAATAAATGTGAATCTTCGTAGTGATACGGAATGTTCCGGAGAAATGCAAAGGTGAAGCATGAGTGGTGATGATATACGCGGCTTCGTCGTGAATGATAGCAGTCGCAATTTCCTTTTGCCCTCTTTTAAACCTTTTATGTCTTTACTTATTACTTTCTGTACACCACACTTAGGCTAATTGGTTTTCTTCCTTCCTTACCTTTCGGCACCTGCCTATGGTTTGGAAGAAGACAATCCAATAAGCGCAATAGGTGTACTCTCCTAAATAACAGGAGCCCTCGCAACCTGAGAGAAGGTAAAGGGAAAGACAACTGAATAATCCTATTCCATTTCTCCAGAACCACAAACCATTCTCGACCTGAAACAAGTTTCTTCGAGTTTGTATGTAACTATACGATGGCATATCCAATAAATGCGGATCTTCGTAGCGATACGGAATATTCCGGAGTGGCAATGAAATATGCGACTATGACAATCCAAAAGCTAAAGTGTTTTAAGAAGGTTCGGTTAACTTGGTTCATGAGTTTTAGTTTAGAGTCGGGTCATGGTCGCTGCCAAAGAGAGAGAAAAGAAACACACAACGTGCACTCTAACCTAGATTATATTGGTTATTTATTTATCTAATCAGTATGGCTCCCACCGTTTCCTCGAATTCTCCTTCAAACGCTAAAAGGAGAATTAGTCGGTATCATCTAAAATCACCCGAGGAGTAACACCTACTCATCAGTGGGAATTGGGATCCAACTATCATCACATGATAATTTGATGGAATTCACTCAAGTCACCACACTCCAGAAGGTATGCGCATGCCTGACAAGTTTCTTGTATGTTTGAAACTCCCGATGTGATTTTTACCCCTAACGGTTTATGACCTTGACTGGGTTAACAAACCATAAAACGCTAGTCAAGTTCAACCCGTCTTTTTCTTGATTGCATTAAACCCACCTGCACGTGCCCTTGACTAGGTCAACAAGGTCGCACGACTGTCCTAACCAATCGCATTTACAACGCACAGAAAAGTACCACTTACCTACCGTACACTACGCCTTGACTAGGTCAACAAACGCAACACGAATACTAAATAATACTAATCTGAAATGACGGAGGGCTACGACTGGTTTTTGGCGAAAAACCTTTAACGTAATGAACTTGATATCGTTAATGGAACTGAGTGGTTTTACAAATATATAGTGTCGCAAACTTTTGCTAAAGAGGTCACTCCTTGTGAAGGGATCTCAGCTCTTTCCTCGTCGAATGAGGTGCAGGATAATCGAATACCGCGATGCAAAGCAAAAGAATCGACTATAGTAAAGTTATTGCGTTGACGCAAACTTCTGCCCAAGAGATCACTCCCGATGAAGGGATCTCGGCTCTTGCCTCGTGGAATGAGGTGCAGGATATTCCCAATCGAATACCATTGTGCAAAACAAAAGAAAACGTTTGTAATGTCAGTTTTAATAAAACTTGGTTCCAACAACATCATATAAGTTTGTTTTTTCGTGCATTGATCAGAATCAACGCAGTCCCATCAATTATACATATCACACCAGATAAATGAACGAAAATAAAATGTACGTATATGCTATCCGCATTCACCACTGGGCCCCATCATCACCCGTTAGGTTACTTAACTAACGGCAGAGCGGGGGCTGGACTAGAGCGGGTGCAAAACATATACAACATATACTAGTATATATAAATATATATAACAATCGTCCCAGAGATGATATAAAGCAACATCACAGAATCATAGCCAAGCAACAAAGAGTGGTGGATAATCCTGGTGCCTCGGGTTTCACTTGAGCCGCAAATGAGACCCGACGTTCCCTGTCGTGTGGATAGCCCGTGCAATGAAAACCTAAACCCCTACGAGTGTGGCAAGTTACCCGCCAATTCTAGAAGCGAGGCAACCCCAATCAACAACATGAATGGGCCACCCAGCACTTCACAGAATCCGGTAACTTGAGCACCCTTCACAGAATCCGCCAATTCTAGAGTAAGGTCCCCTCTGTCTCAACGCCATTAGATGCGGGCCCGTTGCCCTCTAGAACTCGGCTATTCGTGCACTCCGCCTTGGGGTAATCCTAATACAGAAAAGAAAATAAATGTACAACGGTGACATCGACCTCAACCCGGTCGTTCCCCAAACAAATAATATACAACCTGGAAGAGATGGCAATCCACATGTCAAACGCTCGCCCCGCAATATCAAATGTACAAATGAATTTAAACTGTATTACTATTGTACCATTGGCTATCCACCACGACGATCCAACCACAACCACAGCATAACACAGAACATCAACGTGAATGTCATATTCACAAATCCGTCTAAAAGAGCATATAGAAATTAGACGAGTTATACCGCTCTAATGACATTCACGGTCGCAGATAGTAATGTATGTACTGTAAACTTGCGCATTTAAAATTTTGATCGACAAAAACTTTCCGTATTGGCCCCAAGTGCAAACCAGTACTCAAACAAATATGGGCCAGAAACAAAAAACATCTCAGAAACCATAATTCCAAACAATAGAACTCCAATAGAAATCTGGTGCATAGATACCCAAATTCTGCCCCGCAGGCGCGGCAAACATAGTTGTTTTGCCGCGGTTCCGCGACCATATTAGGGTATTGTGTCCCCAAATTTCTTCTGGCTTCCTAGAAAACCCTGCATGAATTTTTGAGACTCTGGAAATAATTTTTTGACCACTTTGAAAAATCGGTAGAAACAAGGTATATTGAAATCGTGATTTCGGGAATTTTGCTCGATCGATCTTACAAGCACATGAGAACTAGCTAGTTTAGGGTTAAAGGGTTGGCTTTGATACCATGTTGGGTTATGCTAGCGCCCTGGCCATCAAACCGTGGCCGATCGCGGAACAAAAAATTTACAAACTGGCGCTAACACAACCCGCGAATACAAATCGACCTTTAACCCTAAACCTAGAAAACAATATAAGGAGTTAGGAATTTTATACCGAATGATCCGTGTCCTTCGGTCTTTAAACGCCTTCCCAAGTCCTAGTGGCCACCATGATCAAGTTTGGTCGCCGGTCTCCCTCCATTGAAGATGATCCACCCAAGAGTCTATGAATCGAGCTCCAACCTCATAACCGAGGTAACTAGGGTATCTAGTTTGTTAAACTAGTTAGCCTAGAAGATATAGAGTCTAATGATGGATTAATTTGTCTCTAAACACCCTAGGTTCCTCAACGCATGAGAGGATTAGGGTGGAGGTAGAAGAAGAAGCCATGAGAGATGAGAGTGTGAAGCTTGAGCTCAACTTAAGAAAAGGCTAAGTGTTGTGTGATTGTGAGAATATAATATTAAAGAAACTAAAGAAAAATATCTCAAGTTCACTAAAATATCTCACAACTCAACAAGTATCAAGCATGCAAGAATAGTGTATAATGAGTCACACAATGAGTCATCCCATGAGTCACCACCATGAGTCACTAAGTAGCCATGCTTGAATTAAAGCTAAGCACACTCATCCCTCACCTCAATTAACCATTTAACCAAATGGTTAATAAACATAATGAAGTGTTTTCTTCTAGAAATAATCTTGTAATAAATTACAAGAATTCTCTTCATCCGTATATACATACCCGCATCCGTATTTCGAAAAATACGAATACAATGAGACAAAAATAATTTAACAATATCATACTAGGATCAGGTTTAAACCAAAGCCCACTAGTATTATCTGTCCGAATCATGATACGTGCACAAGTGCAGTATATGATCGAATCCTGCCGTAAAACAATACGGCCACTACATCGTTTTGCCTGAAGTAGGGAAACCCTCTATGTGGGACTCTAAAGACTCGTCAATACGCTGACAATGAGTTTAACCACAAGCACGTCAGCGGCACTAGCTGTACGTAACGGCTACCCAGGTATTGAGCGAAAGGAAGGCCGACGAGAAAACTCATCCTGACCACTACTGAGCCTGTCCGTGACAATATCCGTACAGTATGGTCTCTTCGTCTAAGAGTGTCGCATATCGAGTCTAGGGGGTGGATAAAGTCAGACCCCTAATAATGCGACATTTAGTGTCGGTATGAAGCCCATCACAACCCGAGAAACTACCGATCCAAATCAGTAATTTTCGACTACCTTGATCAAGGATTTCTGGTGATGGCCACCCATGCACAACGCGATATCAACCCCCGATACCGGGAGAGACGAATTCCCGACGATCCGCTCACTGCCTCCATGTGGCTCGGGACTGTACCCAACTAAAACCTGTTTGCTCGACTCCTTTAAGCCGTGGTAGGGTAGTAATCAAAGCACAGTGGGAACTCACACGAGACAAATGACGATCTCAGATCAACAGACTAATCTATACACATGTCACCTGGGAATTGCTATTTGAAAATAGGTATAATACTAACTAGCACGTTCCCGGCGAGTCCGTTCAGTGTACTCATAACCCAATGAGCACCTGCATACTATCTTAGGTGAACAAACTAACACCAATGGCTTGTGAGACCGGCCACCGCCCCTCGTCAGGGTCTCGATCAGTATACGCTAGTCTACTCTGGAGTATCGATGCCCAGTCTCGATACTCCCACGACTAGGGACATTTAAGGATGTGCTTATAGACCACCCAGGTCCCACGTATATGATCGCCATCATAATGCTGGTAGTCAAGCAAGAATCCTATGGGCTCTATCAACATGTAATAGTGATCTGTAATACCACCTAAAACATGTACATGATGATAAAGATAAACCAGATAGCACACTATCATTTTGAGTAAGACTGTTCTATCCGTATAGGTCCTCCCTCAATCATCGCAATCGCGTGCCTGTGATTCAATAATTGACTTGAGGGCACTATAACCAACAAATGCCACAAGAAGGCTTCGTTCATTTCTGAACTTTTCCTCTTGTGTGTGTTCTGTGTATTTAGAACTGTATTTTAATTTAGAACGTATATACCATTACACAATGTACCAAACCCAATCAACACTTGATTTAAGAAGATGTTCATAATATTTTTCTAATGCAAAGATATATCCTTCTTTAGCTAATAAAGAAATGGATATTGTATTGCATATCATCGATGGTACGTAATAACAGTCGTTCAAAATCAATGTATTACCATTTGGTAATACTATGTGATATTCGCCGCCCGATTCGGCGGCAACAATTGCTCTATTCCCTACTCTGAGAAACATATCACCCTTTCCCAGTTCTCTACTTCTTTTTAACCCTTATAATAGATTATAAATATGGGATCCTGATCCGGTATCCAATACTCAGGACGTAGAGCAGACTGAGAAATCGTTCTCAATAACTAACACACCCGAAGAAGATGCATCAAAATACTCTTTCTTCATTCGGGTTGCGTGGAAATCCTTGTATTCCCCTATCCCTTTCCCACAATTATGACAGTTCTCATAAGATAGGGCGGATCCAACGTTCCCCAGCCCAGTATAATAAACGGATTCGCTCAATACATCCATATTATTATCTTGATTAAGGCGTGGTATGGTCGCTGCCTGGAGAGAGAGAGAGAAGAAAAAAATTTAGCATGCGCTCTTGCAAGATTAGACTGGTTATTGTAAGTCGATGTAGTACACCCCAGTACTTATGGGGAGGCGGAATTTTCAAAAACGATCAAGTTTAAAGAACGAACATCGAGTAACCGCTTAAATCGAAGCTAAACGATAACTAACCAAACATATAGTTGTTCTAAACTACTATGCTTAGGGATTATACCTATCGAAACTAGTCCTTCGTCTTTGTGTCCTCCTTTGTTCTCCTCGACCTTCTCTAGGTAGTAGACGATCCACCCGAGAGCAAAACACCAAGCTACACCTCTAACTTGAGGTAACTAATCTACTTTGATTGCTAATCAAAGAAGAAAGGATGATATAGAGTGAAGGTAATGGATGTTTAAGTCTAACTAAACCTTTAATCTCAACACATGAGGATTAAGGATTAGTCTCTTGAAGATGAGAGCTTGAGGAGAGAGAATGTGAGATGAGATAATGAGATGAGAGAGAGTGTATCATAATATATTATGAAGCATTCTTATTAAAGAATAATGAATAATAGAAATGAATAAGCATGCTTCATAAATGAAAAGAGGTGCTTCATTAACATGAGTCATTAAGCATTTATGGTGCATTAATGATCATGATGAATCACCCTCATGACTCACTAATCTTATCCAAAGCTTATGTCACCTTAACCTCCTTAGTCACATCTTCTAGAAGCTTCTCGTACAATTACGAGAACGCCCCTCGAATCCGCAAAAATACGGAAAAACTTTAGACTGAAAAAATCCAATAACCGGATACCAGTAACTGGCTTAAACCAAAGCCGACTGGAAAAAACTGTCCGAAAGTCGTACGTGCGTAAACGCACGTATGCGTACGAACCCTTTGTCGCAAAACCATGCGACCTCTATATCGTTTCGCCTGGAGTAGGAAACTCTCTGTGTGGGACTCTAGAGACTCGACTACTACGCTGGCAGTGGGTTTAACCACAGACCGCAAGCGGCACTAGCTGTACGTAACGGTCCCCAGGTAGTTGTCGATAAGAAGGCCGATGAGAAAACCCATCCGAACTCCTACTGAGTCTGATGTGACAATCTCCATACAGTCCGGTCCGTTCGTCCAAGACTATCGCATATCGGGCCTAGGGGGGCGGCAAGCGTCAGTCCCCTAATAGCGGTATAAGTAGTGTCGGAGGGAAGCCCATTACACCCTGAGAAACTACTGGAACCTACCAGCAAATCTCGCTTGCCCTGGCCAGGGACTTTGCGTAATGGCTCTCTGACACAGCACGATATCTACTCCCAATACCGGGAGGGACGAATCCTGTCTAACTGCCACTGCCTCCAAGTGCTCGGGACTGCACCCAACTGCTACCTGTTTGCACGACTCCTTTGAGCCGTGGTAGGGTAGCAATCTAAGAACAGTGGGACACACTCGAGGCGAAGTAGCAGTGTCAAGTCTGCGGACTACGCTGTACTCATGTCACCTGGGAACTGTTCACTGACGACTGGTATCAAACCAACCAACAGTTCCCTGTGAGTCCTGTCCGGTGTACCCGTAACCTAATGAGCACCTGCATACTATCTCCAGTACGACGTACTGACGGCTGTGGGACAGACCATCTCCCCAACTGGGATGAGAAGCGTACACACTAGTCTACTCCGGAGTATCGATGCTCTGTCTCGATAATCCAACGACCAGGGACCTGAATGAGGATGTGCTTGTAGACTACCCAGCCCCCACTAGTGTGACTGCCATCACAACGCTGGTAGACAAGCAAGATCCTAAGAGCTCTATCAATACGTACACTCACATATTAAGATAGAAAAACCAAGTAGCATACTACCATGTTTAGCAAGACTGTTATATACATGTGAATATCCCAAGCTTCCATTAAGTAATATACAAGCTAGTATGATACAGTAATGGCCTTCTAGGGCATAAACACTAACAATCTCCCACTTGCACTAGGGCCATGTACTGGCGTATCGAAGACCGATGATCTCGAGTAGCCGCTCGAACTGAATCTGAGGAAGGGCCTTTGTGAATGGATCAGCAATGTTCTCTTCTGAAGCAACACTCCGAACCTCGATCTCCTGACGATCAATGATCTCCCTGATCAGGTGATACCGCCTCAAGATGTGTCTGGACTTCTGATGGGACCTTGGTTCCTTCGCTAAAGCTATAGCTCCATTGTTGTCGCAATACAGAGGTATTGGATCAACTATGGTAGGAACAACCTGAAGTTCTGTTAGGAACTTCTTCATCCAGACTGCTTCTTTTGCGGCATCGCAAGCAGCTATATACTCCGCTTCCATCGTCGAGTCAATAACGGTGTCCTGCTTGGAGCTCTTCCAGCACACCGCCCCTCCATTGAGGGTAAAGACATAACCCGACATGGACTTGGAATCGTCCTTATCACTCTGGAAGCCGGAATCAGCAAAGGCCTCCAACCTGAGGTCTTTTCCGCCATAAACCAAGAACATCTCCTTAGTCCTCCTCAGGTACTTGAGAATGTTCTTTACTGCTATCCAGTGTTTCTCCCCTGGGTCTGACTGATACCGGCTTACCACGCTCAGTGCGTAAGCTACATCTGGTCTGGTACACAACATCGCATACATTATAGAGCCTACCGCAGAAGCGTAGGGTATAATAGACATGCGTTCCCTTTCCAAATCAGTCTTGGGAGACATCTCTTTGGAGAGGGTGATTCCGTGACAAGCCGGTAGATTACCGTGCTTAGAATCTTCCATACTGAATCTTTTCAGTATAGTGTCGATATACCTGGACTGCGAAAGTCCCAACATCCTCTTGGATCTATCACGATAGATCCGGATCCCCAGAATGTAAGAGGCATCACCCAGGTCTTTCATGGAGAACCTGTGTGACAAGAATCCTTTGACAGATTGTAGCATAGGAATGCCATTTCCTATCAATAGAATGTCATCCACGTACAAGACGAGGAATACGACACTTCTGGCCACAACTTTACTATATATGCACGGTTCATCTGGATTTTTGATAAAGTCATATTCTTTGACTGTCTCATCAAAACAGATGTTCCAACTCCGCGATGCCTGCTTTAGTCCATAAATAGACGTAAGCAGCTTGCATACTTTCCCGCTGCTCCCACTCTGATTGAAACCCTCTGGCTGATCCATATAGACGCTCTCTTCTAAATTTCCATTCAGAAAAGCCGTCTTTACGTCCATCTGCCAGATTTCATAATCATGGAAGGCAGCAATAGCAAGAAGGACCCGAATGGATTTGAGCATAGCCACTGGAGAAAAAGTTTCGTCATAGTCCAAACCAGGTCTTTGACGAAAACCCTTTGCAACAAGTCTAGCCTTATAGGTTTCCACCTGTCCACCTACACCAATATTTTTCTTGAAGATCCATTTGCATCCTATGGGTTTTACCCCATCTGGAGCAAAGTCCAAAGTCCATACTTTGTTGGTGTACATGGACTCCATTTCGGTCCGCATTGCATCTAGCCATCGTACCGAGTCGCCGCTCTGGATGGCCTGCTGGAAGTCAGTAGGTTCATCATCATCTATGATGCAATCCTCTCTATCCCCTTCTATGAGAAAACCGTAGTATCTCTCAGGCGGATGAGACGGCCTACTACTCCTGCGGAGGGGTGCGGGAATGTTCTGTTCTTCTTGAACTTCTGGTTCTACCAATCTTTCAGTAGCAGCTTGTGGTTCTGGAATTTCTTCCAGTTCTATTTCGCTCCCACTCTTCTGATTTTCTAAAAATTCAGTTTCTAAGAAGGTGGCATGACGAGAAACAAAGACCTTTTGTTCCTCTGCGTAATAGAAATAATATCCCTTGGAGTTCATTGGATATCCCACAAGCTTACACTGTACTGAACGTGCCTCGAGCTTGTCCACATGCTGCTTTTTTACAAAAGCTGGACACCCCCATGTCCTAAAATGTTTTAGACAGGGTTTCTTCCCACTGCACATCTGATATGGTGTGGTAGGCACAGTCTTGGTTGGAACCTGGTTCAAAAGATATGCCACTGATTCTAGCGCATAACCCCAGAAAGATCGCGGTAACTCAGCATTACTCATCATGGATCGTACCATATCTAATAGGGTTCGATTCCGTCTCTCCGATACACCGTTGTGCTGTGGAGTGTATGGAGGAGTAAGCTGAGAGAGAATTCCTTTCTCTTTTAGGTAACCTAGGAACTCGGCACTTAAGTATTCTCCACCTCGATCAGATCTTAGTGTCTTAATACTTTTGCCTGTTTGGTTTTCCGCTTCACTCTTGAATTCCAGGAATTTCTCAAAGGCCTCTGATTTATGCTTCATTAAGAAAACATATCCATACCTAGAGAAATCATCTGTAAAAGTAATGAAGTAGGAATAACCACCTCTCGCATGTGTAGACATTGGACCACATACATCGCTGTGTATGAGTCCTAAGAGCTCGCTCGCTCTTACTCCTTGTCCAGTGAATGGAGTCTTTGTCATCTTTCCTTTGAGACAAGATTGACAAGTGTCATATGATTGATATTCGAACGAGTCCAAATATCCTTCTCTATGCAACTTAGTCAACCTTATCTCATTGATGTGACCCAGTCTACAATGCCATAAGAAAGCTTTATTTAAATCTGGAGACTTTCTTTTTAGTGTGTTCTGGACATTGAAAATTTGGAGTTGGCTTAAAACATATATGCCGTTATTTAATGTACCGGACCCAATCAAACCATGATTAAGGTGGATGTTGACAACATCTCTTACAAACGTGAAATCATAACCTTTATTTGATAACAAGGAAACTGATATGATATTACACGTCAAGCTGGGTACAAAATAACAGTTATGTAAAACCAAAATGTGTCCACTTGTCAATCCTAGGTGATAATCCCCGACGGACGCAGCTCCCACGCTAGCTCCGTTAGCAACCCTGAGGATCATATCACCTTCCTTCAGCACTCTACGGTTTCTCAGTGCCTGCAATGAATTGCAAATATGAGATCCTGATCCGGTATCCAATACCCAGGAAGTAGAGTTGATCGACAGACAATTCTCAATTACAAACACACCTGAAGTCGAAGCCACAGCTTGCTTCGGTTCCTGGTTCTTGGCGTTCCACGCCTTGCAATCCTTCTTCCAGTGCCCTTTCCTGTGACAATGGAAGCACTCATCCTGGCCAACTATCGGTACTGCTTTCTTTTTCTTTCCCTTCCCTCCTACCTTACTAACACCGCCTCTAGGTCTGGGTGCGGCCTTCTTCTTCCTTCCTTTGGCCCTAGCCTTGGACCCGGAAGAAGATGACCGCCAACAAACATAGCGGGTGTTTCCCTTGATGTCTTCAAGGTGCCCTCTGCACTCCTTAACATGTTCAGGAGTTCCGGAAGTTCAACTTATTTTCTTTGAAGGTTGAAGTTCAGGATAAACTAGGCGTAGGTATGAGGAAGGGACTGGAGAATAAGGTCTGTATAGAGCTCATTATCCAAAGTCGTCCCAAGGTCTGCGAGCTCTTCAATATAGCTGATCATCTGTAGGACATGTTCACCTACCGATGACCCGGCAGCCAACCTCGCTCGAAACAAGTTCTTAGAGGTCTCGTATCTTGCTATACGAGATTGCTCTCCATAAAGTTCCTTTGTATGGAGAAATATGCCATCTAGGGACATATCCTCGTGCCTCCTCTGATGTTCATTGTTCATCGAGGCAAGCACGATGCACTTGGCTCTCGCGCAATCTAAATCCCAGGTTTTGCGGATTTCCTTATCCGCATTGCTGGATTTGGGACCAGGGACAGCAGGTGCCGTAGCGGTGAGGACGTACCCCAGTTTGTCATAGGTCAAAGCCATTTTGACATTCCGCAGCCAATCTTTATAGTTTGGCCCTGTCAGTATATTTTTCTCTAAAAGTAACTTAAGTCCAGTCATTTTCAGGGTCGCTGCAATTAGGAGAGAGAGAAGAAAAACTCTTTAGCATGATGCTCTTGCAAGTTTAGAGTGGTTTTTAGTTTATCTAAACTGGATGGCTCCCACTGTTTCTCGAATCCTTCCTCAAACCATAAAAGAAGAATTAGTCAAGACTATTCTCACCGTACAATACTTGCTTAACCGTTCAGCCAGGCTGGTGTCGGTACTTCGAGGGAGGTTTTCCAACGCTTTCGCGAAGTTCCTTAATTAAATAACCTCTTTTCTCTGGGGGCGTAACCCCGCTGACACTTTTCTGGACACCTACTAGGTTTATAGCATTGATCGTTAAGTGACGAATATCCTGATAAGTAGCATATACTCACAGTAGGATCGGGATCCAAATATCATCGTATGATAATGTTGAAGGAATCCTACCAACATTCATCAAACTCCAAATGGTATGCATCTCTTTGCAAATTTCAGTTTCTTTAGAAATTCCCGATATGGATTTTTGCCCCATGCTCTTATGATCTTGACTAAGGGCCAACAAATCATAAGTCACATGTCAAGTTCTGCCCATCATTATCCTGTTGATTTGAACCCATCCGTATACTCTTGACTAAGGGCCAAACAAAGTAATACGACTGTCCCAAACCAACTCATCTATCTATGCAACAAATGAATACCCCAGCAGCTACCAATCACTATGTCTTGACTAAGGGCCAAACAAACATAGCTTGAATACTACTGACCATTCATAAGAAATGACGGAGGGCTACGACTGGTTTTGGCGAAACCGTGAACGTAGTGAACTTGATATAACCGAAGGAACCTGATAGCTTTTAAAAGGAGTGGTTAAATCTCCGCATTTAAAAATATCTGTTTTAAAAATAACCGAGTGGTTTCTTTTAAATTGTTCCAACGATTTAAACTTGGTTTATTTTCTTTGCATTATTGATAATGCGTCCCATCATTAACCTATCATTGCAGAAAACAACGAAAATACAACGTCCTCTTATGCCATCCGCATTCGCCACGGGGTCCCGTCATCACCCGTTAGGTTACTTAACTAACGACAGAGCGGGGGCTGGGCTAGCGCGGGTGTAAAACATAAGTGACGTCTAAATAGCTACAATATATATAGATATTTTACATTCGTCTGACGCAATGATATTCATTCCAGAACACAGATAAACAATATTGGATTTGCAAGCAATCTGTATTTCTTTTGAGCCTGCAAGAAAAGACAAATTACACAGTTGTGATGAATAGCCGTTACCCCACCCTCGACCCCTACGGGTACGGCAAACTACCCACCCGGCAGTTTGTGTACCCCACCTTGGGTCAGTCCTAGGAGCAAAAACAGTAAAATGAAATAATACAACGGTGGCTACGACCGCAACCTGGAAGTGCCCCGCAAAAATAATATTACAACAAATTACATTTACAACAAATGAATTAAACAATAACCCATTGCTAACCCCGGCTATACACCACAACAGTCCAATACAGTTTATATGCACAAACAGATATAACCATTTCAGAAATGTGCAACCCCCTGCCAACCGACATACTAGCAGTTAGGGGAGGTTTACGAACACATTAAACAATCACAGATATAATCCAATATGCAAATACTGTACAATTTCGATCGATTAAACAACATCAATATTGCTCCAAAATCTGCTCTGTTAAACAGTAACCTGAGCAAATATTAAATATTCCAGAAAACCCCTAATTACACAGAGAAGCAACAGAAGAAAACTCGGTTCCTGACTCGCCAACTCGGCGGCGGAAGCGCGGCGACTCAGTAGGCTGAGGCCGCTCTTCCGCGGCGAGTTGGACGATTCAGGCGACTGTTTTTCTTGGGTGTTCTACTGGTGTCATGTCAAGCTCTCTGAACACACCTGAAAAATTTTTGGACTTCATTTTAACTTCGACAGAAACTTGACAGAATTAGGGTTTTTCGGCTTCGTTTTTCCGTTCGAAATTCGTACAAATTTGCAATTAAGTTATTTATTGTTTAGCGAGGCTCTGATACCACTGTAAGTCGATGTAGTACACCCCAGTACTTATGGGGAGGCGGAATTTTCAAAAACGATCAAGTTTAAAGAACGAACATCGACTAACCGCTTAAATCGAAGCTAAACGATAACTAACCAAACATATAGTTGTTCTAAACTACTATGCTTAGGGATTATACCTATCGAAACTAGTCCTTCGTCTTTGTGTCCTCCTTTGTTCTCCTCGACCTTCTCTAGGTAGTAGACGATCCACCCGAGAGCAAAACACCAAGCTACACCTCTAACTTGAGGTAACTAATCTAATTTGATTGCTAATCAAAGAAGAAAGGATGATATAGAGTGAAGGTAATGGATGTTTAAGTCTAACTAAACCTTTGATCTCAACACATGAGGATTAAGGATTAGTCTCTTGAAGATGAGAGCTTGAGGAGAGAGAATGTGAGATGAGATAATGAGATGAGAGAGAGTGTATCATAATATATTATGAAGCATTCTTATTAAAGAATAATGAATAATAGAAATGAATAAGCATGCTTCATAAATGAAAAGAGGTGATTCATTAACATGAGTCATTAAGCATTTATGGTGCATTAATGATCATGATGAATCACCCTCATGACTCACTAATCTTATCCAAAGCTTATGTCACCTTAACCTCCTTAGTCACATCTTCTAGAAGCTTCTCGTACAATTACGAGAACGCCCCTCGAATCCGCAAAAATACGGAAAAACTTTAGACTGAAAAAATCCAATAACCGGATACCAGTAACTGGCTTAAACCAAAGCCGACTGGAAAAAACTGTCCGAAAGTCGTACGTGCGTAAACGCACGTATGCGTCCGAACCCTTTGTCGCAAAACCATGCGACCTCTATATCGTTTCGCCTGGAGTAGGAAACTCTCTGTGTGGGACTCTAGAGACTCGACTACTACGCTGGCAGTGGGTTTAACCACAGACCGCAAGCGGCACTAGCTGTACGTAACGGTCCCCAGGTAGTTGTCGATAAGAAGGCCGATGAGAAAACCCATCCGAACTCCTACTGAGTCTGATGTGACAATCTCCATACAGTCCGGTCCGTTCGTCCAAGACTATCGCATATCGGGCCTAGGGGGGCGGAAAGCGTCAGTCCCCTAATAGCGGTATAAGTCGTGTCGGAGGGAAGCCCATTACACCCTGAGAAACTACTGGAACCTACCAGCAAATCTCGCTTGCCCTGGCCAGGGACTTTGCGTAATGGCTCTCTGACACAGCACGATATCTACTCCCAATACCGGGAGGGACGAATCCTGTCTAACCGCCACTGCCTCCAAGTGCTCGGGACTGCACCCAACTGCTACCTGTTTGCACGACTCCTTTGAGCCGTGGTAGGGTAGCAATCTAAGAACAGTGGGACACACTCGAGGCGAAGTAGCAGTGTCAAGTCTGCGGACTACGCTGTACTCATGTCACCTGGGAACTGTTCACTGACGACTGGTATCAAACCAACCAACAGTTCCCTGTGAGTCCTGTCCGGTGTACCCGTAACCTAACGAGCACCTGCATACTATCTCCAGTACGACGTACTGACGGCTGTGGGACAGACCATCTCCCTAACTGGGATGAGAAGCGTACACACTAGTCTACTCCGGAGTATCGATGCTCTGTCTCGATAATCCAACGACCAGGGACCTGAATGAGGATGTGCTTGTAGACTACCCAGCCCCCACTAGTGTGACTGCCATCACAACGCTGGTAGACAAGCAAGATCCTAAGAGCTCTATCAATACGTACACTCACATATTAAGATAGAAAAACCAAGTAGCATACTACCATGTTTAGCAAGACTGTTATATACATGTGAATATCCCAAGCTTCCATTAAGTAATATACAAGCTAGTATGATACAGTAATGGCCTTCTAGGGCATAAACACTAACAATCTCCCACTTGCACTAGGGCCATGTACTGGCGTATCGAAGACCGATGATCTCGAATAGCCGCTCGAACTGAATCTGAGGAAGGGCCTTTGTGAATGGATCAGCAATGTTCTCTTCTGAAGCAACTCTCCGAACCTCGATCTCCTGACGATCAACGAAAAGGAGTGGTTTAAGCTCCGCTTTAAAATCGAGTAGTTTTCAAAATAAACCGAGTGGGTTGTAGCATATGCTAGTTTTGCTAAAGAGTTCATTCCCGATGAAGGGATCTAGGCTCTTTCCCCATCGAATGAGGTGCTGGATATTCAAAATGGAATACCGCTATGCAAAGCAAGAACTAGAGCTACCTTTTTGAACAATTTGATTCTACAACATATTTTAGGTTTCTTTTCTTTTCATTAATCTTATTAATGACGTCCCATCATTTATGTTTCTTAAACATCACAGAAGAAATAAAAATAAAACACACATATATGCCATCCGCATTCGCCACAGGGACCCGGGTCTTCACCGTAAAGTTACTTAACTTACGGCAAGGCGGGATCAGGACTAGCGCGGATGCAAAACATATATAGTGTCTACTAGTATATCATATATATAAGTAGCATTCGTCTCACGCTGTTATATGATCACATCACATCACAGAAACAACAGAAGCAAATATATGAAATATAGGATATATTAGGAGGTCCGTGTTTTAGATTAAGCCAGTAATGAAAAACATGGATTTCACGGTCGTGATGAATAGCCAAGCCCACACCCCTAGATCCCTACAAGAGCGGAAAGCAACCCTGCCAATTCTAGAGTTAAGCAACCGGTCTCGACTCCTCGAGATGGCCTCCCACTGAACTCTAGAACCTGGTTACTTGTGCTCCCCGTCTTTGGTCTATCCTAATGCGGAAAAGTAAATAATATACATCAAATGGAGCCAACAACCTCAACCCGAAAGTGTCCCAATAAAAGAAGATCACATACAAATATATACATGAATAAAAATTGAAAAACTCTCATCTCACGTAAAAACCCCCGGCTATTCAATCACGACGATCCAATATAACATATCAACAACAACACAATAACATCACATGTCATCAATGTAAGTAAATATGCGTATCCCTAATGTCGTTGACGTATAGCAATGAGATCGGGGATACTGTAACATATTACACTTACGGTCACATAAAAGAAATAAAAACTACAATAATTAGAATCCGCATCATCTTTAGACATCATAAACTCGGATTATCACATATTCCGAATTTCATGCCTAACCCTATAAACCTTGCATTTAAGTCTCGAATTGAAAACACTTTTCAAAAATAAGGTCGGGTAATTCAACAAGATTCCCGATTAAATGATCAAATGCTCGTCGGGAACTTTAGTAGATGGCCGCACCCCCGGGGCCATCAACGAAGTAAACTTAGGCGGAACACCGTGGTCGCAAACACCCGAGTGGATGCTTTTGGCCATGGGGTTCTCCTATAGTCACTTGGTTGGGGCTATGGGGCGTGGCTGTCTACTAGTGTCTCCCGGCGAGTATTCGCGTACTATACGAGATTGCGACGGAGTTTCAATCCAAATCCAAACTCCGTGGTAATCCATCATTTGAGACTAAAATGCGAGATTTACATTTCGTTAACTAGTTTTCACAAAACTAATCAATGTGGATTCCAAAAATTGAATCACATAACTAAAGCTATCTAGACGATGTTAAACATTTCGATCGATGTTTCAAACAATACCATTTCACAGATACCTCAACAACTTGAGTCTCACCAAAAATACCCAGAAAGTCCAAAATATCAATATGAAGCACCAAAAGAAAAACGAGGAAATAACACCTCAAGTCGGCGGCGGAACCGCGGCCAAGCCATGGTCTAAGCAGCAGTTCCGCGGCCACTTTGTGGAGTTAAGCTCTCGTATTTCTTGAGGCTCCATAAAAAACCCTGCATGATTTTCTGAGAATTTTTAATTGTGAAAAAATCAACTTTTTAAAAAATGGACAGAAACCACCATAATTCGTGTTTAAAAACTTCGATCGAACACTTTAACGTCGTCTAGTGCAACCCTAAGCCTCTAGCTTGGCTCTGATACCATGAAAGTATGTCTGAGCACCTCTACAAGGTTTCAATGAGCATCAAGTATGCAATTTTAAAAAATCTTAGAGTGCTAAGTATAGTAACTTAGAATCGAACTAGAGAATTATGGTTTTTAAGTAAAGCAAACAAGTTCTATACTAAGTGAAGAGAGTTTACAACCTTTGTAGACTGGTCCTTCACTTCTAAAGCTCCAAATAGTTGTCCCTAGAACTCTTCTTAAGGCTCCACTTGAAAAAAGGATTGAGCTTGCTTGTTGTCTTCGATACCAAAGATGATCCACCTTGAAGTCTCTCTCACTCAAGCTCACACTTTAATAATCAAGGTAATAGTGAAGTTAACAACCTAAACTAATGGGCTAGAATAGTGTAAGTTGATGAAGTAGAAATTTTGCTCACAAATTTTTCTTCTTTCTCTTTTCTTTTCTCACTCTAGAAAAACCTAGTGAGGAGATGAAGAAGAAGATGTGGATGAACTTGGATGAGAGAATGAACCATGAGCTCATGTCATGAGATGTGATAAGAATGAGATAGATAAATATCTTTGAATAATCCAAGAATAGAAGATGGTTATGGCTTCTCAAATCTTCTACAAACCATGACTCGTTCTTCAATTCTTTTAAATTCAAAATGTTTATTATTATCTCATTCTCAATGTGATTCTCATATATCCTAGTTCCTTGTATCATCAACCATGATATAATGTGTGTGTGTGTGTATAAACTAATACTAACCCCACTTAAGATTTTCTTCTCTTTATATATATATATATATATATATATATGTGTGTGTGTGTGTGTGTGTGTGTGTGTGTGTGTGTGTGATATACGTGTATATCAAATAAATAAATATATATCAAATTATAAAATCAACACTTGATTCAATAATCCGGTTATATCATATATATCCGACTAATATCATATATATATATATATATATATATATATATATATGTATGTATGTATGTATGTATATCAAAACATTAAACCAACACTTGATTCAATTATCCGGTTATATCACATATAACCGGCTAATATTCAATATTAGATATTAAATCGGCACTTGATTCAATAATTCGGCCATATCATATATAACCGGCCAATATCAAATATATATTAACATATATATATATATATAGAGAGAGAATAATGGAGGAAAGATGCCATAGGAGGGAATTTCCTCATATGGCGTCGAAAAAGTACGACCTCTCTCGTTTCTTTTGACGATCGGAATCCATCATCTTCATTGTTATCATCTAAGATGTGGGTATGCCAAATTTCATGTGATTCTACAACTTTTTCACTGTTGAATTAGTGGTACAAAATTAACGGTTTTCCAACAACATAACTTTTTACATTGCTAAATCAACGGTTAAAAAGTTGTAGAATCACATGAAATTTGGCGTACCCACATCTTAGATGATAACGATGATGATGATGGGTGCCGATCGTCGGAAAAAACGAGGGAGGTCGTACTTTTTCGACGCCATAGGAGGAAATTCCCTACTATGGCCTCTTTCCTCCATTATTCTCATATATATATACATATATATATATATATATACATATAAATCATTGAATCAATACTTGATTCAATAATCCGGTTATATCATATACATAACCTGGCTAATATCAAATATCGCTAGATTAGAATACGGTATCACATACTCGTATTTAATCAAGCTCCCGCACATACCTCCATACATGCCCTACATTGTTTCGCTTGAGCTAGGAAACCTCTATGTGGGATTCTAAAGACTCGTTAATACGCCAGCAGTAGGTAATTATCACATCAGATACCAATAAGCCGTCAGCGGTACTAACTGGACGTAACGGCTACCTAGGTATTGAATGAATAGATGATCAATAAGAAAACTTATCTAAACTCCCGTAGAGTCTATAAGCAATACTTACCGTACAGTCCGGTCTCTTCGTCTGATATGTCGCATATTGAGTCTGGGGGTGGAATCGTCAGACCCCAATAACTTGATAAGTCAAGTCGATGTGTGGCCTATAACCTTTCGAGAAACTACTGATACCACTTACTAGTAAATCTCATCAGCCCTGGCCAGGGACTTGTTGTTATAACCAATCGAGTATAACGCAACATCAACTCCCAATACCGGGAGAGACGAAACCCCTCCTATCGCTCACTGCCTCCATATGACTTGGGACTGTACCCAAAATCCACCTGTTTGCACGACTCCTTTGAGTCATGGTAGGGAGGAAATCAAAGCACAGTAGGAACCATACTAGACACTATGACAATATCGGGTCTACAAACTAACATATACAAGTGTCGCCAGAGAACTGCTATCTGACGATAGGTATGGTACCATCTAAGAGTTCTCGGCGAGTTTGTTCAGTGTACAGATTCTCTAATGAGCACCTATGTACAATCTTTGATGTCAAACACCAATGGTTATGGGATCAACCATCACCCCATACAGGGTCAAGAAACGTACACACTAGTCTACTCCAGAATATCGATGTCCTGTCTCGATACTCCTTCGACTAGGAACTGTTAAAGGATGTGCTTGCGGACTACATAAGCCCCACTAGTATGATTAGCATCATAGTCCTGGTAGTCAATCCAACATCCTAAGGGCTTTATCAACATGTATCAATGAGATAGTAAACTAAAACAAGTATACATGTTAAGATAAAGAGCAACCAGATAGCATACTATCATGTCGAGCAAGAAAGTCCTCTATATATATGTCCAAGAATCCACGATAATATACAATAATGGCCTCTAGGACATACATATTCCTAACAATACTGTGAATACCCGACTAACCACATTTTGATGTTTCGGATTCCCCGTGTGTCTCTGTTTTGAATAATTGTTCTCAATAAACTCTAACTCCTGGGTATATAGATATCAGATTAGAATCCCATATCTGTAGGGCATTACAGATGCTGAGAAGGAGCAGAGAATTGAGAATGGATGATTTTATCATCAATGTCGGTTTTCGGAGCAATTGTTGCTATTGAGGAGAATCATCAGGTTTTGCCTAAACAGTAAACTTTTGGTTTCTTTTAACCAAAAGAATGTTTTTCAATCAACAGCACACGGAAAATGAGTTAATGAACTCTAGGGACTTATACATATTGATGTATGTTGTCCAATATCCATACGGACAGGAGGTTGGTTCTACGTATTCCATATTGAGAATGTGATTCTCTCTCAGATTGATCATCCGCGGGTGCGCTCTATGATGAGTAATGTTGAGCTGCCTTCTTCAATTTAGGGGATGCATTGGAAATTGTAACGTTTTAGAAAATCGTTATGTGAATTTTTTCGTTTTTGGGTAAAATTGTCGGTATTTTCCGTTTTAAACCGACTGTGATCAAACGACCATATAGACTTGCCAGCACCTAGTTTAGCTAAAATAAAGCTAGTGCGCAAGCTTTGGGGTTATATGGGACGTTTTCGTCTAATTTGAATTTTTCCCAATTTTAATATTTTTTAATGCGGTATTCACATTTTGAGAATTTTCTCTTAAGTCTTCTTTTCAACAATTAAGTTTGAGTTAATAAAACCCTTCACATAGCATCTAGATATTTGTATGGGGTTTTGATTTAAACTTAAAAGAAAAGAAAAAAAAGTCAAGGTGCATGCATGAGTGTGTGAATGCATTAACTTTGCATTTAATGGGAAATTGCTAGGAAATCCCTCACAAAAACCTCCCCTCCCTCACTTGGCCGAATCCCCCCCCCCCTCTCTATCTACTGCTCTTGATCTTTTCCCTTCCCTTCTTCTTCAATTCTAGCACACTAAATCCTCAAAATCCCAAAATATATCACAAAATCACATTTTTCTTCACTTGTGCCTCTTGGATGCCTTGGAGCTAGGAGAAGCTTGGATCTTTGAGCTCTTGAGGATAGGTAATGATCTTTATCTGTTCTTTTTATAGATTTTGTGGTATGTAGCTAGTTAGTTTCAGTTTTAAGTGTTTAAAGTTAAGTTTTGTGCAATATATCATATTTTAGTGTCGATTTACGATATCTGTGACCTGCTGTGACCCCGAGATTTTACTAGAAAACCAAACAATGTAGTTTTGTAGTACCGGTGACCATAGGACCCCACCTGAGACACGAACCCACCTGCTCGGACCTCGGCCGGCGACAGGAAGGGAAATTCCGGCGACCTCGGCCCCTAGGGTGAGTTGGGGTGTGGGGTTTTTGAGGGTAGCTCTATGCTTGGGTTTGGGTGTGTTTGGTCTTGTTTGTTTGTTTAGTTTTCACTGTATGCAAAATCTGGGATCACTTAGGTAGGTTGTAGTGTTTTGTGTTCGCGCGATACGTTATACGACACGGATCGTGCATTTTGGGTGGTTTTGCTCTTAAGTTATTTTCGTAGTGTCTCTACGTGTGTTAGCAACAATACGAACATTTGAGAGTATGTTTTGTATTGTTGCGTCGGTCTAATGTAGTGTGTACGTGTTTTAGGGTTATTATTAATATACACTTGTTTTATTGTCTTAATATTGTAGGTTCGCAGGCGGGGACTACGGACACAGCTACAAAGGGAAAACATGTGGTTGGCTACACTTAGCCAGGAGTGTTGGTGAGTAGATTTAACATCTACAGGGGAATCGCCCGCATGGCGTTATGCGTCTGGGCTAGAGATGTTACTTTTGTCGCATATTCTATGTCAGATTTAGAATTGCACATTTACCCTACTGCTTAGTAATTGTTGTGCTTGGACTAGTATCCTTAGGACACTGCACTATTATTGACGGCTCATGTTGCACGAGCACTGATTATATGCCACACACACCGTCAATAATTGCCATGTCACGCACAACCCATATATAGAAATGATATTGTCTGGTTAGGGACATTGAGACATTGATTCATATTTTTATTGTGCTTATGACATATAGCATACCTGTACACTTACATGCTAGTTACCCATATACTTATATGGTATTGTACCATTATGATAGGTATATACACATATGAGACATAGCTAACTGTACATCTGACATGCATACATACAAATACCTGGAGGGTATTATGGATAGGTATAGATACATACCTTGCTACAGCTACTTTGACATCATACATACTTACATATGGACACACATATCTTGCTATACCGACATGGTTACGCATACCTTGTTATAGGTATATGTTCACCTGTCTATATTGTTGCATCTGATTTCGGGGAAATCAGTAACCGTGTGATATATTTATTTAACTGGTTGCAGTTAAATAGTGGTTTTTCCTTTATATGCTTATATTACTGTTTCATATTGCATATACTACATTCATAGATGTCATATGATGTTCTCTGATATTTTTGCTACTATGTATATAACAGTTCAGTGGGACGCTGTTATATATGCCTTTACACCAATATTAGTAGAATGGGACGCTAATAAATGTGTATTGATTCATGCATTCATACATATTCACTACTTGATGTTTTCTGGATTTAAGGACCGTGGTTGTTTCATGAAATTATGCATTATTTGAAAAACCCGGTTTCTCTTGATATGATATTTCAGCTTCCACCATGAGATTTCTCGGTTCTGAGCTTATATATACCCCATGCGAGGAGGAGTCGTGGGCCGTGTGCGGGTACATGGTGGAGCCCGGTTGGTTCCCCGGGGCAAGAAGATCGAAGGTCCATGCCGTTGAGCCCGGCTGGGGGCGTTTGCCATCCGGTGACAGTATTTGGACTCGACGTATATCTGCGGGATATCGATCGAGGTTATGTACGTACATGCCTTGCAGATTGCGGGTGGTGCTTACCCAGGTTATTAGGATGTACGTACATGACATTGGAGGGCCAGTCCTTGGTGATGGCGTCTTAGAGATCAGTATTTTCGTGTCGATGCTGGACACTTGTTTCATGATGTTTTGGGTGTCGATGTTAGACACTCACCTTATATGAAACGTACTTTATTCTGATATTGTACATACTAGATATGTGGGATATATTGATGTTGTACATTCAGGATATATGAGATATATTGATGTTGTGCATTCAGGATATATGAGATTTACTTGATGTTGTACATTAAGAATATATGTGATACCTACATGATATGAGAGCCAATTTGGGGGATGAATTGTGGAAATTGGGAATTTGATTGTCTTGTTGGATTTTTGTCCTACCACCACGTTAGGATTTCCGTGGAAATGACATGTTTTAATTCCATACTCCACATTTATTGTTTATGCACTGCTTCATGTATTAGTAGTACCTGTTAGAGTACCTTCCATGACTGTTACATTTACATACCTTTATTCAGATCATTTCTTCATGTATTAGTAGTACCGATATAGTACCTTACATGATGCTGCATACAGATTGTCATATTAAAACTGCTTCATTTGTAGTTGTACCTGTTTGTTTTACTTTCATGATTATTGCATTACATATGACTATTCATTGATATTAATGTTATTGCTAGATTCGCGTTGTACGTGCATGCTCGCGATTACCTGCATATGTTATTTACTATTCATGAGTTGGCAACTCATCCCCGTTGTGCCACAGTGTTTGCAGGTGTTCCTCAGGATAGTCAGAGGCAGGTTATTTCCATCCTTCGTATCATCTTTTGGCTGCGGATACCACTTCGCCTGACAGTGTGCAGTTTTGCCCAGGTGGGTTTTGTGGTTATCCGATGTTGTGTTGTATATTCGTTGCTTCCATGTACTCTCCATCTACCAGTATTATGTATGACTTAGTGACTTGGTGTGAGGACAATATTGTATATTATTTTGTGACTTGGAGGTTTTTATGCAGTTTTATATATATCGTCTCTTTCTTCGCTACGTCGTCGTATATCTGTTGTTGTGATTGTTTTCCGCCGTTGGGCGTGGATTTTGCTCCCGGTTGGGATGCTTTACTTTATATTCATGTTGTACCCATTTTGGGGGCTTGTTTTACAAAGGGGTGCTGCCAAAATTTTAAGGAATAAAAGTGAGACTTTAAAGAATTTGGATTGTGATTTCAAAGGTTTTGAAAATACTATTATCACTTTCTTATTTCTTGATGGTTTAGATTTCTGGGTTTTGGCTTTCTTTTACTGCGTTACGCCTGTAGACGTTGCGTAGTATTAGGGTCGTCACATGCCAATTTTGGGTCGTGACACAGTTGGTATCAGAGCGCTAGGTTTTACCTTACGGAGTGTAGGATGACCTTGGTATGATGGAGTAGGTAGCTTAAGCAAAGTAACGTAGTGTGTGTATGTCTGCAGCATACTCACGATGCAGTACTCCGCCTAAAGTGTCTAAGTACAAATTTCTTGAAATTCCTTCCTTGATGATACATATTCTTGTGATTCGATTTACTTGTTCTTATCGAATCTTACATTCTATAAGCCTTTGCCGCCGACGACTATGGGGACTCAGAGAGGTGCAGCGAGGGCCGAGGTCAGAGTAGACTCGGGTGAGACGAGGACTGACCAAGATGGCACGCTCGATGCACAGGTGCAGACGGTTTCGCCTTCGACTGATAGTATCGTTAGGCTTGTGGCAGATATGCAGGACTTGCGCTAGACGATGAGTTCATTGGTTGAGGCCATTCGAGCGCAGCGACAGGTGGTTGTCACCCATGTTACCCAGTTGTTCCTTGCAATCAGCACACAGTATTTCGTCACCTACACAGCATCTATGGATGCAGCCCCAGTTGACGAGACACGTCTTCCGGAGACTTTAGGAGTTTCGGATTAGAGGAGGGCTCATGCAGGTGTGCCAGCCCATAGACAGAGGTTCAGTCGTCGTGACCGGTTTCGTGCACGTCATGGGAGTACAAGAGGCTTGAGGCGAGGACAGTCGTCTAGCTCTTATCCCCAGGATGGTCAGCAGTTTTCTTCCGGATGTTATCGGTGCGGGAGTTTGGATCATCGAGTTTGAGTTTGTACTGAGACACGTAGTCGCGAGGCAGCTATACCGCAGAGAGGAGGATTTCAACCTGTTTTGGGTAGAGGACAGACTCGGGAGTTTGCTTCTACTCATCGGGACGCGCGAGCGTCCAATGCTGAGTTTGCAGGTATTCTAAATCTGCATGTTCTTTTGTTTCGTAGGTTGGTTATTGGTTGGGATCAGGTCATCATTGTTGTAGGTTCGGAGTGATGTCATTCCGAAGTCGGCTTTTGTGCGTGCTACGGGCTTTTTGTGTTTTGATGTTGTCGTTGGACTCACCAGTACCCTAGCAGCAATCATGTATGTGGTGAACCTGATTTCTTCATGCCGTTCCTCGACCAATTATTGTTGTGTTATGATAACATTCTGGTCTTTTCCTTGTGTCGTGGGGAACAGGAGCAGCACTTGAGGATTTGTTTTGCAGACGTTGGGAGAGTGCCAGCTGTTTGCTAGATTCTCGGAGTGTTCCTTCAGGCTTGTTGTGTTGACTCCTAGGTCTTGTAGTTACGGAAAATGGTTTCGTATGGTTCCAAGGGAGATCGAGACCGTACAGCTTTGGCCCAGACTGGTGTACGGACGGAGGTCCGTTGATTTTAGGCTTAGCAGGTTTTCACCGCGTTTCGTGCAGGATTACTAGCGTATTGTTGCACCATTGACTGGACTGACCTGAAAGGAGGTTCTTTTCTTTGGACTGAAGCATGCGTGCGGAGTTTTCCAGCAGTTGGAGATTCGGTTGACAACTGCACTAGTTCTTCTTGCTTTCTAGTTCGGGCGACTTTGTTGTTTAGCTGTAATGTTTCGCGAGTGGGGCTCGATTGTGTACTGAGGTGACACTATAGAGTTATCGCTTTTGCTTCCTGACAGTTGGAGGAAGTGCGAGCAGGATATCCCACTCATGATCTGGAGATGGCCGCTGTGGTCGTGCGTTGGAGAATTGGGGACACTACTTGTTCGGAGAGTCGTGTCAGATCTTCACGGACCACTAGAGCTTATGTACATCTTCCTGTAGCGGGTGTTGATTGTTGAGATAGTCTTCTGCAGATTTACAGTTCTTGTGTGATCGTGGAGTACAGCTTCGGTTCGCCTCTTCTGAGGGGACAACTTGCTCATGTCCGCGCCCGACCACTTTTACTTAATTGTTTTCGTGAGGCACAGCCCGCCGACTCTTGTTCGTTAGAGATACTTGAGCATACTCGGCTGGGTAATGATTCGGAGTCCTTGATTTGTGACCAGGGTGTGCTACGCATAGGGACGCGTTGTGTACCTGTTGTTGATGGGCAGAGACGTGAAATCCTAGCACAGGCACATCAATCAGCTTCGGTATTCATTCAAGTTCCACCAACATTGACGTGACTTGTGAGATAGTTACATGTGGGCAGGGATGTAAAGAGAAGTTTCGGATTTCGTTTCAAGATGTCTGTGTTGTTATGAGCTAAGGTTGAGCATCTGAGACTGGCTGGAGAGTAGCAACCTTTAACCGTTCCGGTGAGGGAATGGGAGCAGATCTCCATGAATTTTTTTCGTTGTGGTGTCTACCCAGGTTGATCAGGGTGTGACTCCATTTGGGTGTTGGTTGACCGGTTATTCTCAGTTTGCTTAGTTGTTCTTTGTTATGCTTGTGCGTATGTACTTGTTGTTGTCGGCAGTTGGGATCGTCACTTGCCATTGTTAGAGTTCTCCTTCGATAGCTGTTATCAGGAGACTATCCAATTGGCAACCTTTAAGTTTAGAGGTTAGGTCATGTCGATCACCAGTCTGTTTTTCTGACTCTACGTAGTAGGATTTTTGGACCCCAGCTAGTCTAGAGACTTCGGATATGATCCAGTTAGTTCAGGTCAGGATGAGTGTAGCCAATGCAGACAGAGGTCTTATGCCGACCATGGTGGTCGCAGACTTGGGTTCGCAGTGGAAGATCATGTATTCCTACGGACTTTCCGATGAATGATGTGTTGTATTTTGGGAAGCTTATCCCAGGATTATAGGTCCTTATGAGATCCTCAAGCGAGTTAGTTTCGTTGCCTTTAACTTGGCACTTCCGCCCAGATTATTGACTATTCACCCCGTTTACTTTGTGTTGATACTTTGCAATTACCTTCATGACTTTCTCACATGATTCAGCATCAGACCATTTAGCTTTGACGCGATCTTTTCATTCACCCGCAGCTAATTGTGTTAGTGGCTCGGCAGGTGGAAAAACTTCGGTCAAGAGTCTTGCCATCTGTGGAGAGTTTTCTTGGACGTAGCCATATAGTGAGGTGGTCACTTGGGAGGCTGCGAGCAAGATATGAGACTTTGTAATCTTTTCTTTGAAGGTACGCTTGGTGAGAATTTTAAATTCGGGGACGAATTTTTATAAGGGGGGAGATTGTAACGTTTTAGAAAATCGTTATGTGAATTTTTTCGTTTTTGGGTAAAATTGTCAGTATTTTCCGTTTTAAACCGACTGTGATCAAACGGCCATATGGACTTGCCAGCACCTAGTTTAGCTAAAATAAAGCTAGTGCGCAAGCTTTGGGGTTATATGGGATGTTTTGGTCCAATTTGAATTTTTCCCAATTTTAATATTTTTTAATGCGGTATTCACATTTTGAGAATTTTCTCTTAAGTCTTCTTTTCAACAATTAAGTTTGAGTTAATAAAACCCTTCACATAGCATCTAGATATTTGTATGGGGTTTTGATTCAAACTTAAAAGAAAATAAAAAAAAAGTCAAGGTGCATGCATGAGTGTGTGAATGCATTAACTTTGCATTTAATGGGAAATTGCTAGGAAATCCCTCACAAAAACCTCCCCTCCCTCACTTGGCCGAATCCCTCTCTCCCTCTCTCTATCTACTGCTCTTGATCTTTTCCCTTCCCTTCTTCTTCAATTCTAGCACACTAAATCCTCAAAATCCCAAAATATATCACAAAATCACATTTTTCTTCACTTGTGCCTCTTGGATGCCTTGGAGCTAGGAGAAGCTTGGATCTTTGAGCTCTTTGTAAGTGCACGGCGGCGCCCCGGCCGTCAATCCGACGCCGGAATGTGGAAGCGGTGATAAAATTTAATTTTGCGAACTTAGCAAACCGGCACCACCGCGCACTAAACCCCGGATCGAACCATTAACTAGTCCTAGCTGACTACAAGAAAGGGAAGAGAGATATACCGACTGATCCGTGTCCTCCGGTCTTCTCGTCGTCGTCCCGATCTCCCGCGGAATGTCTGTCTCCACCTCATCGCCGGAAGTGCACCACATCGCCTACATCTTTTACGGGCTCCCACCTCAATGCCGAGGCAACTCGGGCACGAAGCTGGC
Organism: Agapanthus africanus; assembly: GCA_030015575.1. Taxonomy (NCBI): domain Eukaryota; kingdom Viridiplantae; phylum Streptophyta; class Magnoliopsida; order Asparagales; family Amaryllidaceae; genus Agapanthus; species Agapanthus africanus. The sequence continues at coordinate 366,505,625 of JASDDO010000022.1, forward strand.
TAGTCGACGTGCCCAAGGTTTGCTGTAGAATATAGTGTAGAGGCTATGTCTCATATGGGGTTCATGGAGGTGCCATTTTGGTGGAGGGATGATACAAGAACTATGTAGAGGGACTTGGGGATTTTGGAGCATCAAAATGAAGCAAAAGCCCACACTCAAAAATTTGGACAGCTCCCAATGGGAGTGGCCGGCCATGCATCTTGTGAGGGGGGGAGTGAATGAGAGAGACTCCAAAAAATATGAGAGAGGCCACACCATAATCCAAAAGGAGAGAGAGAGAAGGCTATCATGCAAAGGAATGATCACTAGTAAAGTCCAACACTCAAACAACAATCATCACACTTCATCATCAACAAGCATGATGACAATCAAAGGCCAACACTCCACCACAACCATCATCTCAAGCATGATGACATCAAATGGTCAAGCCATCATGACACAAAGAAAGTCAAGTGATGGTGAGCCATCATGATCCAACCAATATGCAAAGACCCCCTTCCAAATTGCTTATTTGCACAAATGCAAATAAGCCCTCCTCTACCAATCTTCGGCCATTGAAAGATACAAATGAAAACGGCCGAAACTGAAAACAAACTGGCAACTCCAGAAAACTGGTCCCGTAATAAATTACAGGATAAACCCGAGACTGTGCATACACACCCGCATCTGTATTCCGACGGAAATACAAATGCAATGAGACAATAATCTACACTGTACTATACTAGGATCCGGCTTAAACCAAAGCCGGCTAGTAATATCCGTTCGATCCTGATACGTGCAATACCGCACGTATCTGATCGAACCCTGCCATATAACCATACAGCCAGTTGTACAAACTGTCCGATCCTGATCCGTGCAATACCGCACGTATCTGATCGGACCTTGCCATATCTCCATACGGCCTCTACAGCTTTTCGCCCGAAAGCATAAGTAACTGAATGTGGGGGACTCTAAAGACTCGTCGACACCTTGGTTGTGGATTTAACCACTAGCACGTCAGAGGTATAAGCCAATACGTAACGGGCTACCAGGTATTGACCAAAAGGGACGTCGATGAGCGAACTCATCCTGACACCCTACTGAGCCTGTCAGTGACAATATCCGTACAGTCCGGTCCGTTCGTCTATGAGCATCGCATGGCGGGCCTAGGGGGTTGGTAAAAGTCAGACCCCCAAAAGCGGTACAAGTCGTGTCGGAGTGTAGCCCAGAACACCGTGAGATACTACTGGAATACCTACCAGTAAATCTCCTGCCTTGGCCAAGGACTTCGTGTAATGGCTCTCCTAGACACAGCACGACCTCACCCCCAATACCGGGAGAGACGAACCCCTGAAGATCCGCTCACTGCCTCCATGTGGCTCGGGACTGTACCCAACTAAAACCTGTTTGCACGACTCCTTTGAGCCGTGGTAGGGTAGTAATCAAAGTACAGTGGGAACTCACACGAGACAAATGACGATCCCCAGGTCGATGAACTAACTTGTACACATGTCACCAGGGAACTGCTATCTGACGTCTGGTATAAGACCAACTAGCATGTTCCCGGCGAGTCCTGTCCGGTGTACTCATAACCCAATGAGCACCTGTATACATCTTAGGTGAACCAACTGACACCAGTGGCTTGTGAGACCGGCCACCGCCCCTCGTCGGGGTCTCGACTGTATACACTAGTCTACTCTGGAGTATCGATGCCCTATCTTGAAACTCCCACGACTAGGGACCATTTAAGGATGTGCTTATAGATTACCAGCTCCCACGTATATGATCGCCCTCATACTGCTGGCAGTCAAGCAAGAATCCCAGGGGCTCTATCAACGTGCAATAGTGACCTGTCAGGTCACCTAAAGCAGTACACGATGATAAAGATAAACCAGATAGCATACTATCATCATGAGTAAGACTGTCCTCCTGGGATAGGTCCTCCCTCAATCATTGCAATCACGTGCCTGTGATCCAATAATTGACTCTGAGGGCACTATCTCCAACAATCTCCCACTTGCACTCAAGGCTAATTATTGCGATGTCGCATACCCACAGCCCGTGTGATACCGAACACCCAACTCCTCTACTAGTCAGTCTCACAAAACCCGTTTGCGAAACTATTGCGTTCGAGGAATAGCCTCAGTGAGTGGATCCGCTTTGATGTCTCTTTCTATGTCTCTCTATATCTCAAGTTCGCGGAGAAACCCATCTCCCGAAATGAGCAATACCTGTCTTAGAATGTGTCTGGATGTCTGATGGGACCAAGCTCATAAATGAACTCCAAATCCAAACTTCTTAGACTGTATCGTCAACTGAACTTAATCAGTATCCTGCGCCATGCCTCCCTCAGTATTGCCTTGGACCACCTGTCCAAAATACTGCCCCTCGTAAGAAGGAAAACTATAACCCCGACAACCTCCTTGTCGTCCATGTCACCTTGGAAGCCTGGAATGATAACTGTCTCCCGAATGAGGCTGTCGTTATCATATCCCTAGAACATCCACTTATGTTCTAAAACTGCTTCCGACTGTTTCTCCAGGATTGGATCAATGTCAACTTATTGCATCTAGTGCAAGAACAACATCTGGTGTGGTACTTGACATCTCATGATTGACTCAATTGCCTGAGCAAGTAATCTGCCAATCATGCACATCCCTCTCCCCTTTAGTCTGTAAGACACCTTTAGAGAGGGTGACTCCATCACCTGCAGGTACACTACCGTGCCAGGAGTCGTCCATTCTAAATACTCTTAGAATGCTGTCTAAGTATCCTGATTGGGAAACCACCCAAATCTAGATCTAAAGATCTAGTAACCAGAATGTCTGATATAATATCCAAATCCTTTGTGGAGAAACCACTGTGTGACGACCAAAGTATAACCGATGGTAGTATAGGAATATCACTTCCTACTCTGTGTATGTCATCCAAATACCATGACATCGCACCCTACTACCTTCTCAACAGATCCATCCCCTATTCTGACGAAGTCAAACCTATGACTGTCACATCAGAAATTGATGATCTATCTCCGCTATACCTGCTTTAGTCTATAAATAGAAATAAGCCAACTGTCCACCAATGCTTCCGCTGCTCCCACTGACTACGACAACCCTCTGCAAGAGTCATATACACGTACACTTCTAAAACTAGTTTAGAACGACGCTATAATCATCCTCCCGCCGGGTCTCGTAACCTGGAACAACAGCAATGGCAAGTGTGGGTAAACAAGAACTTCCCTGCCACCGTCCTTGAGGCTACCGGAGTACCTCTCGGGTGCCTGAAGTTACCCACCTTATCTGCGGAGTGGCCAATGGAATGTCAATCCAGATTGAATCTTTAGGTTCCTTATCAAATCTTCAGTAATCGTTTGCGGTTATGGAATCACTTCCAGTTCTACCATACTCCCACTGCTGTTTTTCTGAAAAATCCATTTTTATTAAAACTGTGGTGAGTCTAGAACAATATCGCTATTGATCTTCCAGATGGTAGAAAGTCAACACGCGTCATAGCCTGGGTCAACCCACAAACAACCATTACAGAAACGTGCCTTGAGTTATCTAGAGTCTGGTTTTAAGCATAAGCCGGACAACTCCCCGTACCTTAACATCGTTAAGATATGAACTGTTCTATATCCAATATAGAACCAGAGGCACTGATTTAATTGAACCAGATTCAAATCATGCAGCTGTCTCCAGTGCATGTCAACTAAATGGAAGGAGGCCGATCAGCGTTACTCAACTTAGGAATGCTTCCAATTATGAGTAACATGAAAGAGAAGCAAGTTCTCTTAATCATTACTATCAACTGAATACCATACTCAAGTATCTACATCTTCGGTCACTTTGAAGAATCCCGATACTTGCGATACCTGGTTCTCTACTTTATTCAAATACCTATAACTTCTCAAAAATTCGGACCCTGTGTTTCGAAGAAACACCTGTCTAAAAACTAGAGAAGTCATAAGTAAACCGAATATAGTACGAGGACCAACCCCTCTGTCCTGATGGACCCTGGACAACATATAATACTCTATATAAGTCTCTTGAGTTTGATAACTCATTCACTGTGTGTCGTAGGTTGAAAACTGTACTTATGGTTAAGAAGAATTACACCGCTGTTTAATGCTCCTTACCTAACCATCCACTGATATAGGTAAATGTCATAGACATAATATCAAAAAGGTATATCTCACTCTATAAAAATAGACGTACAGATATATCAATTTGAAATTGGTGCATAACAACGGATATTCAAAACCAAATATTTGCCGACCGGCAAACAGCCCAGGTGATTTCCTCAAATATCACCGATTACAACGAATCCCGATATAATGAGGATGATCACCCAATTCCCAATAACTTACTCCCACTCATCATCTGTAAAACCATACAGATGTGATAATCATATCTGGTAAATACATACCCTGGAGAAAGTGTCTAATTGGGAAATCAGTTTTCCATTAACAGTACACAGTGAAACTGAAACATTGAAATGTTTCGATAGAGTATCCGGGTATTCCTAGTAATGCCTCTTCCATTATCCAGAATCACAACTGTAACCGTGTAATTCTTTGCCACCTCTCCAAATCCCTTTATATGTCTTTAGTCATTACCTTCTGTACACCCCTTTAGGCCAAATGGTTTTCTTCCTTCCCTACCGTTCGGCACCAGCCTATGGTTTGGAAGAAGACTATCCAATAAGCATAATGGGTGTACTGTCCTAATCCTAGGAGCACTCGCAATGCGAGAGAAGGTGAAGATAAAAGACAACCGAATAAACCTTATTCCTATTTCTCCTGAACCAGAATCCATCCCCGAACTGGAACAAGTTCCTTTCGAGTTCGTATATAACCATACGATGGAATATCCAATAAACTGTGGATCTTCGTAGTGATACGGAGTGTCCTGGAGAAATACAAAGGTGATTTAGGATTGGCGAAGAAATATTTGGTTTGGTCGTGAATAGCAGTGGCAATTTACTTTGCCCTCTTACTAATCCCTTGCTTTGTCTTAACTTAATACCTTCTGCACACCATCGTTATGCTAATTGGTTTTCTTCATTCCCCACCGTTCGGCACCAGCCTAAGGTTTGGAAGAAGACTATCCAATTTGCGTAATAGGTGTATTACTCCTAAACCAAGGAGTACTCGCAACCTGAGAGAAGGTAAAAGGAAAAGACAACTGAATAGTCCTATCCGTTTTCTCCAGAACCGGAAACCATCCTCGAATAAATCCCTTCGAGTTCGTATCTAACCATACGATGGTTTTGTCCAATGGAAGTGGACGTTCGTAGTAGTACGGGGTGTCCTGGAGAAAAGGGTAAAAGTAGGAGTGGCAATGAGGTTTGCAACTCTGACAATCCAAAAGCCAGTGTTAAAGAAGGTTCGGTCAACTTGGTCACTGAGTCATAGTCTTAGGGTCGGGTCAATGGTCGCTGCCAAAGAGAGAGAGAAAGGAAACACTCAGCGTGCATTCTAACCTAGATCAGAATGGTTACCAATTTATCTAATCTGGAAACCTCCCACTGTACCGTCAAATTCTCCTCTAATCCTGAAAGAAGAATTAGTCGGGATCACCCGAGGAGTATACCAACTCATTAGTGGGAATCAGGATCCAACTATCATTGTATGATAACGTGACGGAATCCGCTCACGGTGTCACACTCCAGAAGGTATGCGCATATCTGGCAAGTTTCAGTTTCTTTAGAAACTCCCGATGTGATTTCTGCCCCATGCTCTTATGACCTTGACTTTGGCCAACATATCATAAGTCATATGTCAAGTTCTACCCGTCATTCTCCAGGTTAATTTGAATCCACCCGTACATACCCTTGACTTTGGCCAAAATGGCAGTACGACTGTTCCAAACCAACGCATCTATCTATGCTGCATATGAATACCCCAATAGCTACCAATCACTGTGCCTTGACTTTGGCCAACATACACAGCTTGAATACTATTGACCACCCATATGAAACGACGGAGGGCTACGAATGGTTTCTGGCGAAAACCTTTAACATAAATAACTTGATATCGTTGAAGGAACGGATAGCTTTTTTTAAAATATAGTGACGAAAATCGTTGCTAAAGAGGTCACTCCCGGTGAAGGGATCTCGGCTCTTTCCCCGTAGAATGATGCAGGATATTCTAATTGAATACCACGGTGCAAAGCAAAAGTAATCGGCTATAGTGAAGTCATTGCCCTGACGCAAACTTTTTGTCCAAGGGGTCACTCCCGGTGAAGGGATCTCGGCCCTTGCCTCGTCGACTGAGGAGCAGGATATTCTAACTGAATACCACGATGCAAAACAAAAGTGAACGTCCTTGCAATAACAGATTTTGAAAAGTGTTCCAACAACATCAGATTAGGTTTGTTTTAAACTTGCATTGATCCGAATCAACGCAGTCCCATCAATTGATCACACCACAAAGAACGAAAATAATATGATGTACGTATATGCCATCCGCATTCGCCACTGGGTCTCGTCATTACCCGTTAGGTTAGCTAACTAACGACAGAGCGGGGACTGGGCTAGCGCGGATGTAAAACATATACAACATCTACTAATATATATACCAATATATTGTATTTCGCTCAAGGCGTGATAAAATGCAACATCACAGAAATGTACAGCATCACAGAACAATACAGATATCTGGGATCCCCGGGTTTCACAGAGCCACTACTGAAACCCGACGTTCCCCTGGTCGTGTGGATAGCCTGTGCAATGAAATCCTAGACCCTTACGGGCGCGGCAAGTCACCCGCCAAAACCTGAAGCGAGGCAGCCCCCTTCAGTACCGTGAATGGACCACCCAGCACTTCACGGAATCCGGTAACTTGGGCACCCCTCCTGGGTCAACCTGTACCCCCTACGAGTGCGGCGAATAGCCCGCCAATTCCAGAGTGAAGCCCCTTCCGTCTCAATGCCATGAGATGCGGGTTTGTTGCCTTCTAGAATCCGGCTATCCGTGCACCCCGCCGCGGGAAGCCCGGATAATCTGGAAGTGTTGTATTTTGGGAAGCTTATCCCAGGATTGTAGGTCCTTATGAGATCCTCAAGCGAGTTAGTTTCGTTGCCTTTAACTTGGTACTTCCGCCCAGATTATTGACTATTCACCCCGTTTTCTTTGTGTTGATACTTTGCAATTACCTTCATGACTTTCTTACATGATTCAGCATCAGACCATTTAGCTTTGACGCGATCTTTTCGTTCACCCATAGCCAATTGTGTTAGTGGCTCGGCAGGTGGAAAAACTTCGGTCAAGAGTCTTGCCATCTGTGGAGAGTTTTCTTGGACGTAGCCATATAGTGAGGTGGTCACTTGGGAGGCTGCGAGCAAGATATGAGACTTTGTAATCTTTTCTTTGAAGGTACGCTTAGTGAGAATTTTAAATTCGGGGACGAATTTTTATAAGGGGGGAGATTGTAACGTTTTAGAAAATCGTTATGTGAATTTTTTCGTTTTTGGGTAAAATTGTCAGTATTTTCCGTTTTAAACCGACTGTGATCAAACGGCCATATGGACTTGCCAGCACCTAGTTTAGCTAAAATAAAGCTAGTGCACAAGCTTTGGGGTTATATGGGATGTTTTGGTCCAATTTGAATTTTTCCCAATTTTAATATTTTTTAATGCGGTATTCACATTTTGAGAATTTTCTCTTAAGTCTTCTTTTCAACAATTAAGTTTGAGTTAATAAAACCCTTCACATAGCATCTAGATATTTGTATGGGGTTTTGATTTAAACTTAAAAGAAAATAAAAAAAAGTCAAGGTGCATGCATGAGTGTGTGAATGCATTAACTTTGCATTTAATGGGAAATTGCTAGGAAATCCCTCACAAAAACCTCCCCTCCCTCACTTGGCCGAATCCCTCTCTCCCTCTCTCTATCTACTGCTCTTGATCTTTTCCCTTCCCTTCTTCTTCAATTCTAGCACACTAAATCCTCAAAATCCCAAAATATATCACAAAATCACATTTTTCTTCACTTGTGCCTCTTGGATGCCTTGGAGCTAGGAGAAGCTTGGATCTTTGAGCTCTTTGTAAGTGCACGGCGGCTCCCCGGCCGTCAATCCGACGCCGGAATGCGGAAGCGGTGATAAACTTTAATTTTGCGAACTTAGCAAACCGGCACCACCGCGCACTAAACCCCGGATCGAACCATTAACTAGTCCTAGCTGATTACAAGAAAGGGAAGAGAGATATACCGACTGATCCGTGTCCTCCGGTCTTCTCGTCGTCGTCCCGATCTCCCGCGGAATGTCCTGTCTCCACCTCATCGCCGGAAGTGCACCACATCGCCTACATCTTTTACGGGCTCCCACCTCAATGCCGAGGCAACTCGGGCACGAAGCTGGCTAGTCGTCGTGCCCAAGGTTTGCTGTAGAATATAGTGTAGAGGCTATGTCTCATATGGGGTTCATGGAGGTGCCATTTTGGTGGAGGGATGATACAAGAACTATGTAGAGGGACTTGGGGATTTTGGAGCATCAAAATGAAGCAAAAGCCCACACTCAAAAATTTGGACAGCCCCCAATGGGAGTGGCCGGCCATGCATCTTGTGAGGGGGGGAGTGAATGAGAGAGACTCCAAAAAATATGAGAGAGGCCACACCATAATCCAAAAGGAGAGAGAGAGAAGGCTATCATGCAAAGGAATGATCACTAGTAAAGTCCAACACTCAAACAACAATCATCACACTTCATCATCAACAAGCATGATGACAATCAAAGGCCAACACTCCACCACAACCATCATCTCAAGCATGATGACATCAAATGGTCAAGCCATCATAACACAAAGAAAGTCAAGTGATGGTGAGCCATCATGATCCAACCAATATGCAAAGACCCCCTTCCAAATTGCTTATTTGCACAAATGCAAATAAGCCCTCCTCCACCAATCTTCGGCCATTGAAAGATACAAATGAAAACGGTCGAAACTGAAAACAAACTGGCAACTCCAGAAAACTGGTCCCGTAATAAATTACAGGAAAAACCCGAGACTGTGCATACACACCCGCATCTGTATTCCGACGGAAATACAAATGCAATGAGACAATAATCTACACTGTACTATACTAGGATCCGGCTTAAACCAAAGCCGGCTAGTAATATCCGTTCGATCCTGATACGTGCAATACCGCACGTATCTGATCGAACCCTGCCATATAACCATACGGCCAGTTGTACAAACTGTCCGATCCTGATCCGTGCAATACCGCACGTATCTGATCGGATCTTGCCATATCTCCATACGGCCTCTACAGCTTTTCACCCGAAAACTTGAGTAACTGAATGTGGGGGACTCTAAAGACTCGTCAACACCTTGGTTGTGGATTTAACCACTAGCACGTCAGAGGTATAAGCCAATACGTAACGGGCTACCAGGTATTGACCAAAAGGGACGTCGATGAGCAAACTCATCCTGACACCCTACTGAGCCTGTCAGTGACAATATCTGTACAGTCCGGTCCGTTCGTCTATGAGCATCGCATGGCGGGCCTAGGGGGTTGGTAAAAGTCAGACCCCCAAAAGCGGTACAAGTCGTGTCGGAGTGTATCCCAGAACACCCTGAGATACTACTGGAATACCTACCAGTAAAACTCCTGCCTTGGCCAAGGACTTCGTGTAATGGCTCTCCTAGACACAGCACGACCTCACCCCCAATACCGGGAGAGACGAATCCCTGAGATCCGCTCACTGTCTCCATGTGGCTCGGGACTGTACCCAACTAAAACCTGTTTGCACGACTCCTTTGAGCTGTGGTAGGGTAGTAATCAAAGTACAGTGGGAACTCACACGAGACAAATGACGATCCCCAGGTCGATGAACTAACCTGTACACATGTTATCAGGGAACTGCTATCTGACGTCTGGTATAAGACCAACTAGCATGTTCCCGGCGAGTCATGTCCGGTGTACTCATAACCCAATGAGCACCTGTATACATCTTAGGTGAACCAACTGACACCAGTGGCTTGTGAGACCGGCCACCGCCCCTCGTCGGGGTCTCGACTGTATACACTAGTCTACTCTGGAGTATCGATGCCCTATCTCGAAACTCCTGTTGCGCCACGGCAGCGCCCCGGCCTCTTGCTCGAGGCCAAAATGCGGAATAAAAATTTTCCTTACTCGGAAACCGGCGCTACCGCGGACAATGAAAACCCGGATCGTTTACCATTAACCTAAAGCTAGCATTTAAGAGATGGGGTGAGAAGTATACCGACTGATCCGAGTCCTCCGGTCTTCATCTCCATCGTCCCGATCTCCCGCGGAAAGTGTAGTCTCCATATCGTCGCCTCCTCGCCGGAAAGGGCACCACATCGCCTTCTTCTTTTACGGGCTCCCGCCTCAATACCGAGGCAACTCGCGCATGAAGCCGGCAACTCGACATGCTCAAGATATGCTGTAGAATGTGTAGTGTAGTGTCTCACTTGGGTTTTGGTTGCCTTGATGGAGGAAATGAGATAAGAAAAATGGTGCTTGCATTTTTCTAGCATGAATGAGATCAAGAAGATGAAACACTCAAGAATGAAGAACTCTCTCCTTCTTCTTCTCTCTTTCTTTTTCTTCTTCTCTCTTTTCTTTTTCTCCTTCTCTCTTTTCTTTTTCTCAACCATGAATAATAATAATCTCTCTCTCTTTTAGAAATGGTGGAGGATAGATTATGAAGCATGAAGGGAGGTGATGGTAGGAGCAAAAGAAAGGTGACCACATCCAAGACATAATCATCACTAAAACTCAAATCAACCTCAAATCCAATCTTATCATAATAAATGCATGAAAAGCAAAGATGCTTATCATATCAATCTTTATGCAAATAAAACCTCCACAATGTGTTATTTGCAAACTTGCAAATAACACCCTCCATCAGAAAAGTCCGGTCGGGAAAGAACAAAGAAAAACCGGCCGGAACGTAATGCAAACTGGCAACTCCAGAAAACTGGTCCCGTAATAAATTATAGGAAAACCCCGATACTGTGCATACACACCCGCATCTGTATTCCGACCGGATACAAATGCAATGAGACAAAATCTACACTGTACTAAACTAGTACCGGCTTAAACCAAAGCCGGCTAGTAAAATCCGTTCGATCCTGATCCGTGCAATACCGCACGTATCTGATCGAACCCTGCCATATAACTATACGGCCACTAGTACAAAACTGTCTGATTCTGATCCGTGCAATACCGCACGTATCTGATCGGACCCTGCCATATCTCCATACGGCCTCTACAGCGTTTCGCCCGAAAGCTTGAGTAACTGAAAGTGTGGTGGACTCTAAAGACTCGTCAATACTATGGTTGTGGATTTAACCACTAGCACGTCAGAGGTATAAGCCAATACGTGACGGGCCACCAGCTATTGACCAAAAGGGACGTCGATGAGGAAGCTCACCCCGACACCCAACTGAGCCTGTCAGTGACAATATCCGTACAGTCCGGTCCGTTCGTCTATGAGCATCGCATGGCGGGCCTAGGGGGTTGGTAAAAGTCAGACCCCCAAAAGCGGTACAAGTCGTGTCGGAGCGTAGCCCAGAACGCCCTGAGATACTACTGGAATACCTACCAGTAAATCTCCTGCCTCGGCCGAGGGCTTTGCGTAATGGCTCTCCTAGACACAGCGCGACCTCACCCCCAATACCGGGAGAGACGAACCCCTGAAGATCCGCTCACTGCCTCCATGTGGCTCGGGACTGTACCCAACTAAAACCTGTTTGCACGACTCCTTTGAGCCGTGGTAGGGTAGTAATCAAAGCACAGTGGGAACTCACACGAGACAAATGACGATCCTCAGGTCGATGAACTAACCTGTACACATGTCACCAGGGAACTGCTATCTGACGTCAGGTATAAGACCAACTAGCATGTTCCCGGCGAGTCCTGTCCGGTGTACTCATAACCCAATGAGCACCTGTATACATCTTAGGTGAACCAACTGACACCAGTGGCTTGTGAGACCGGCCACCGCCCCTCGTCGGGGTCTCGACTGTATACACTAGTCTACTCTGGAGAATCGATGCCCTGTCTCGAAACTCCTACGACTAGGGACCTTTTAAGGATGTGCTTATAGACTACCAGCTCCCACGTATATGATCGCCATCATACTGCCGGCAGTCAAGCAAGAATCCTAGGGGCTCTATCAACGTGTAATAGCGACATGCCAAGTCACCTAAAGCAGTACACGATGATAAAGATAAACCAGATAGCATACTATCATCTCGAGTAAGATTGTCCTACCGGGATAGGTCCTCCCTCAATCATTGCAATCACGTGCCTGTGATCCAATAATTGACTCTGAGGGCACTATCTCCAACAATCTCCCACTTGCATTCAAGGCTAATTATTGCGATGCCGCATACTCACAGCCCGTGTGATACCGAACACCCAACTCCTCTACTAGTCAGTCTCACAAAGCTCGTTTGCGAAACTATTGCGTTCGAGGAATAGCCTCAGTGAGTGGATTCGCTGTGATGCTTCTTTCTATGTCTCTCTATATCTCAAGTTCGCGGAGAAAGCCATCTCCCGAAATGAGCAATACCTGTCTTAGAATGTCTGGATGTCTGATGGGACCTAGCTCATAAATGAACTCCAAATCCAAACTTCTTAGACTGTATCGTCAACTGAACTTAATCAGTATCCTGCGCCAGGCCACCCTCAGTATTGCCTTGGACCACCTGTCCAAAATACTGCCCCTCGTCAGAAGGAAAACTATAACTCTGACAACCTCCTTGTCGTCCATGTCACCTTGGAAGCCTGGAATGATAACTGTCTCCCAAATGAGGCCGTCGTTACCATATCCCTAGAACATCCACTTATGTTCTAAGACTGCTTCCGACTGTTTCTCCAGGATTGGATCAATATCAACTTATTGCATCTAGTGCAAGAACAACATCTGGTGTGGTACTTTACATCTCATGATTGACTCAATTGCCTAAGCAAGTGATCTGCCAATCATGAGTATCCCTCTCCCCTTTAGTCTATAAGACACCTTTAGAGAGGGTGACTCCATCAACTGCAGGTACACTACCGTGTCAGGAGTCGTCCATTCTAAATACTCATAGAATGCTGTCAAGGCACCCAGATTGGGAAACCACCCAAATCTAGATCTAAAACCATAGATCTAGTAACCAGTATGTCTGATATAATATCCAAGTCCTATGTGGAGAAAACACTGTGTGACGGCCAAAGTATAACCGATCGTAGTATATGAATATCACTTCCTACTACCTTCTCAACAGATCCACCCCTTATTCTGATGACGTCAAACCTATGACTGTCATATCAGAAATAGATGATCTATCTCCGCTACATCTGCTTTAGTCTATAAATAGACATAAGCCTGATGTCCACCAATGCTTCCGCTGCTCCCACTGACTACGACAACCCTCTGGAAGAGTCATATAGACGTGCACTTCCAAAGCTAGTTTAGAACGACGCTATACTCATCCTCCTGCCGGGTCTCGCAGCCTGGAACAACAGCAATGGCAAATGTGGGTAAACAAGAACTTCCCTGTCACCGTCCTTGAGGCTACCGGAGTACCTCTCGGGTGCCTGAAGTTACCCACCGTATCTGCGGAGTGGCCAATGGAATGTCAAAACAGATTGAATCTTTAGGTTCCTTATCAAATCTTCAGTAATCGTTTGTGGTTCTGGAATCACTTCCAGTTCTACCATACTCCCACTACTTTTTCTGAAAAAATCCATTTTTAATAAAAACTGTGGCAAGTCTAGAACAATATTGCTATTGTTCATCCAGATGGTAGAAAGTCAACCCTCGTCATAGCCTGGGTTAACCCACAAACAGCCATTACAGAAACGTGCCTTGAGTTGTCCAGTGTCTGGTTTTAAGCATAAGCCGGACAACTCCCCGTACCTTAACAATGTTAAGATATGAACTGTTCTATATCCAATATAGAACTAGAGGCACTGATTTAATTGAACCAGATTCAAATCATGCAGCTGTCTCCAGTGCATGTCAACTAAATGGAAGGAGGCCGATCAGCGTTACTCAACTTAGGAATGCTTCCAATTATGAGTAACCTGAAAGAGAAGCAATTTCTCTTTATCATTACTATCAACTGAACACCATACACAAGTATCTACATCTTCGATCTCTTTGAAGAATCCCGATACTTGCAATACCTGGTTCTCTACTTTATCCAAATACCTATAACTTCTCAAAATTCGGACCCTGCGTTTCTACGAAACACTTGTCTAAAAATTAGAGAAGTCATAAGTAAACCGAATATAGTACGAGGACCAACCCCTCTGTCCTAATGGACACTGGACAACATACAATACTCTGTATAAGTCCGCTGAGTCTAACAACTCTTTCACTGTGTGTCGTAGGTTGAAAACTGTACTTATGGTTAAGAAGAATTACACCGCTGTTTAATGCTCCTTACCTAACCATCCACTGATATAGGTAAATGTCATCGACATAATATCAAAAGGTATATCTCACTCTATGAAAATAGACGTACAGATATATCAATTTGAAATTGGTGCACAACAGCGGATATTCAAAACCAAATATTTTCCGACCGGCAAACAATCCAGGTGGCTTCCTCAAATATCACCAATTACAACGAATCCCGATATAAAGAGGATGGTCACCTAATTCCCAATAACTTACTCCCACTCAGCATCTGTAATACCATACAGATGTGAGAATCCAACCTGGTAAATACATACCCTGGAGCAAGCGTCTAATCGGGAAATCAGTTTTCTTTTAACAGTACACAGTTGAAACTGAAACATTGAAATGTTTCGTCGGGGTATCCTGGTATTCCTAGTAATGCCTCTTCCATTATCCAGATTCACAACTATAACCGTATAATTCTTTGCTACCTCTCCAAATCCCTTTATATGTCTTTGGTCATTACCTTCTGTACACCCCTTTAAGCCAAATGGTTTTCTTCCTTCCCTACCGTTCGGCACCAGCCTATGGTTTGGAAGAAGACTATCCAAAAAGCATAAAGGGTGTACTGTCCTAATCCTAGGAACACTCGCAATACGAGAGAAGGTGAAGATAAAAGACACCTGAATGTACTTTATTCCTATTTCTCCTGAACCAGAATCCATCCCCGAACTGGAACAAGTTCCTTTCGAGTTCGTATATAACCATACGATGGAGTATCCAATAAACTGTGGATCTTCGTAGTGATACGGAGTGTCCTGGAGAAATACAAAGGTGATTTAGGATTGGCGAAGAAATACTTGGTTTGGTCGTGAATATCAGTCGCAATTTACTTTGCCCTCTTACTAATCCCTTGCTTTGTCTTAATCTTAATACCTTCTGTACACCGTTTAGGCTAACTGGTTTTCTTCATTCCCTACCGGTCGGCACCAGCCTATGGTTTGGAAGAAGACTATCCAATTTGCGTAATAGGTGTACTACTCCTAAACCAAGGAGTACTCGCAACCTGAGAGAGGGTGAAAAGAAAAGACAACTGAATAATCCTATTCGTTTTCTCCAGAAACAGAAACCATCCTCGAAGTCCTTCGAGTTCGTATCTAACCATACGATGGTTTTGTCTAATGGAAGTGGACGTTCGCAGTAACGCGGGGTGTCCTGGAGAAAGGGTAAAAGTAGGAGTGGCAATGAGGCCTGCAACTCTGACAATCCAAAAGCCCGTGTTAATAAGGTTCGGTCAACTTGGTCACTGAGTCATAGTCTTAGGGTCGGGTCAATGGTCGCAGCCAAAGAGAGAGAGAAAAGAAACACTCAGCGTGCACTCTAACCTAGATCAGAATGGTTATTACTTTTTCTAATCTGGAAACCTCCCACTGTACCTCAAATTCTCCTCCAAACCTGAAAGAAGAATTAGTCGGGATCACCCGAGGAGTAAACCAACTCATCAGTGGGAATCGGGATCCAACTATCATCGCATGATAACGTAACGGAATCCACTCACGTCACCACACTCCAGAAGGTATGCGCATGCCTGGCAAGTTTCAGTTCTTTTGAAACTCCCGATGAGATTTTTACCCCTAGGACCCAAGTGACCTTGACTGCGCCAACATATCAAAGGATCCTAGTCAAGTTCAACCCGTCATTATCTTGATTGCATTAGACCCACCCGCACGAGTCCTTGACTGAGCCAAAATGACCGTACGACTGTCCTAACCAATCACATATCCATGCAACAGAAAGACACTACATAGCTACCGTACACTACGCCTCGGCTAAGCACGACATACGCAGCACGAATACTAAGTAATACCAATCTGAAATGACGGAGGGCTACGACTGGTTTTTGGCGAAAAACCTTTAACGTAATGAACTTGATATCGTTGAAGGAACTGCACAACCTTTTATAAAATATAGTGACGAAAACCTTTACTAAAGAGGTCACTCCCGGTGAAGGGATCTCGGCTCTTTCCCCGTAGAATGAGGTGCAGGATATTCCAACTGAATACCACGATGCAAAGCAAAAGTAATCGGCTATAGTGAAGTTAATGCCCTGACGCAAACTTCTGTCCAAGGGGTCACTCCCGGTGAAGGGATCTCGGCCCTTGCCTCGTCGACTGAGGAGCAGGATATTCCAAATGAATACCACGATGCAAAACAAAAGTGAACGTCCTTGCAATAACAGCTTTTTGAAAAGTGTTCCAACAACATCAGAATAGGTTTGTTTATCTTGCATTGATCCGAATCAACGCAGTCCCATCAATTAATCACACCACAAAGAACGAAAATATACTGACGTACGTATATGCCATCCGCATTCGCCACTGGGTCCCGTCATCACCCGTTAGGTTAGCTAACTAACGGCAGAGCGGGGACTGGACTAGCGCGGATGTACAACATATACAACATCTACTAATATATATACCAATATATTATATTTCGCTCAAGGCGTGATAAAATGCAACATCACAGAAATGTACAGCATCACAGAACAATACAGATATCTGGAAACCCCGGGTTTCACAGAGCCGCCGCTGAAACCCGATGTTCCCCTGGTCGTGTGGATAGCCTGTGCAATGAAATCCTAGACCCCTATGGACGCGGCAAGTCACCCGCCAAAACCTGAAGCGAGGCAGCCCCCTTCAGCACCGTGAATGGACCACCGAGCACTTCACGGAATCCGGTAACTTGGGCACCCCTCCTGGGTCAACCTGTACCCCCTACGAGTGCGGCGAATAGCCCGCCAATCCTAGAGTGAAGCCCCCTCCGTCTCAATGCCATGAGATGCGGGCCCGTTGCCCTCTAGAACCCGGCCATCCGTGCACCCCACCGTGGGGTAATCCTAGTACAGAAAGAAAAATATACATACACCGGGTACATCGACCGCAACCAGGTCGTGCCCCAAAAGAATAATACAAACTGGCAGTGACGGCAGTCCACATGTCGGACGCTCGCCCCTCAATATCAAATGTACATAATACACCAAAACTGTACTAGCATTGCATCCAGGCTATCCCCCACGACCGATTCGCAACATCACAGCATAAACAAAGAACATCAACGTGAAAGTCACGTTCGCAAATCCGTCTAACCGGGCTATAGCAGTTAGACCGGATTTACCGATCGAGTGACATTCACGGTCGCAGATATAATGTAAATACTGTGAAAAATGTGTTTAAAATTTTCCGATTGACCAAAAAATTAACAAGTGGGCCCCCAATCAAAACTGTAGCACTCACAAAAAACCTGGGCCCAATTTTAATATTCCAAAACCCTTAATTTAAGCCCACAAGCCCACTGCAAAAAAATAATCACACGACCCCACATACCTGCGGCGGAAGCGCGGCCAAAAGGGGGTTATGGCCGCCCTTCCGCGGTCGTACGGAGGGATCGTGTCACCAAATTTTTTCAGTGTTCTTATAACTACCTGCACATCATTCTGAGACCACCTGAAAAATTTTTAGACTCCAAAAAATTTCGACAGAAACTGATTGTGCCAGAAAAATACGATTTTTGGAAATTTTGGTCGATCAGAAACGCAAACACATCAAACGAAGCTAGGTAAGGTTAATGGCGTGGCTCTGATACCATGTAGCGCCACGGCAGCGCCCCGGCCTCTTGCTCGAGGCCAAAATGCGGAATAAAAATTTTCCTTACTCGGAAACCGGCGCTACCGCGGACAATGAAAACCCGGATCGTTTACCATTAACCTAAAGCTAGCATTTAAGAGATGGGGTGAGAAGTATACCGACTGATCCGAGTCCTCCGGTCTTCATCTCCATCGTCCCGATCTCCCGCGGAAAGTGTAGTCTCCATATCGTCGCCTCCTCGCCTGAAAGGGCACCACATCGCCTTCTTCTTTTACGGGCTCCCGCCTCAATACCGAGGCAACTCGCGCATGAAGCCGGCAACTCGACATGCTCAAGATATGCTGTAGAATGTGTAGTGTAGTGTCTCACTTGGGTTTTGGTTTCCTTGATGGAGGAAATGAGATAAGAAAAATGGTGCTTGCATTTTTCTAGCATGAATGAGATCAAGAAGATGAAACACTCAAGAATGAAGAACTCTCTCCTTCTTCTTCTCTCTTTTCTTTTTCTCCTTCTCTCTTTTCTTTTTCTCAACCATGAATAATAATAATCTCTCTCTCTTTTAGAAATGGTGGAGGATAGATTATGAAGCATGAAGGGAGGTGATGGTAGGAGCAAAAGAAAGGTGACCACATCCAAGACATAATCATCACTAAAACTCAAATCAACCTCAAATCCAATCTTATCATAATAAATGCATGAAAAGCAAAGATGCTTATCATATCAATCTTTATGCAAATAAAACCTCCACAATGTGTTATTTGCAAACTTGCAAATAACACCCTCCATCAGAAAAGTCCGGCCGGGAAAGAACAAAGAAAAACCGGCCGGAACGGAATGCAAACTGGCAACTCCAGAAAACTGGTCCCGTAATAAATTACAGGAAAACCCCGATACTGTGCATACACACCCGCATCTGTATTCCGACCGGATACAAATGCAATGAGACAAAATCTACACTGTACTAAACTAGTACCGGCTTAAACCAAAGCCGGCTAGTAAAATCCGTTCGATCCTGATCCGTGCAATACCGCACGTATCTGATCGAACCCTGCCATATAACTATACGGCCACTAGTACAAAACTGTCCGATCCTGATCCGTGCAATACCGCACGTATCTGATCGGACCCTGCCATATCTCCATACGGCCTCTACAGCGTTTCGCCCGAAAGCTTGAGTAACTGAAAGTGTGGTGGACTCTAAAGACTCGTCAATACTATGGTTGTGGATTTAACCACTAGCACGTCAGAGGTATAAGCCAATACGTGACGGGCCACCAGCTATTGACCAAAAGGGACGTCGATGAGGAAGCTCACCCCGACAACCAACTGAGCCTGTCAGTGACAATATCCGTACAGTCCGGTCCGTTCGTCTATGAGCATCGCATGGCGGGCCTAGGGGGTTGGTAAAAGTCAGACCCCCAAAAGCGGTACAAGTCGTGTCGGAGCGTAGCCCAGAACGCCCTGAGATACTACTGGAATACCTACCAGTAAATCTCCTGCCTCGGCCGAGGGCTTTGCGTAATGGCTCTCCTAGACACAGCGCGACCTCACCCCCAATACCGGGAGAGACGAACCCCTGAAGATCCGCTCACTGCCTCCATGTGGCTCGGGACTGTACCCAACTAAAACCTGTTTGCACGACTCCTTTGAGCCGTGGTAGGGTAGTAATCAAAGCACAGTGGGAACTCACACGAGACAAATGACGATCCTCAGGTCGATGAACTAACCTGTACACATGTCACCAG
Organism: Agapanthus africanus; assembly: GCA_030015575.1. Taxonomy (NCBI): domain Eukaryota; kingdom Viridiplantae; phylum Streptophyta; class Magnoliopsida; order Asparagales; family Amaryllidaceae; genus Agapanthus; species Agapanthus africanus. The sequence goes on from JASDDO010000022.1 coordinate 366,525,358, forward strand.
GGAACTGCTATCTGACGTCAGGTATAAGACCAACTAGCATGTTCCCGACGAGTCCTGTCCGGTGTACTCATAACCCAATGAGCACCTGTATACATCTTAGGTGAACCAACTGACACCAGTGGCTTGTGAGACCGGCCACCGCCCCTCGTCGGGGTCTCGACTGTATACACTATTCTACTCTGGAGAATCGATGCCCTGTCTCGAAACTCCTACGACTAGGGACCTTTTAAGGATGTGCTTATAGACTACCAGCTCCCACGTATATGATCGCCATCATACTGCCGGCATTCAAGCAAGAATCCTAGGGGCTCTATCAACGTGTAATAGCGACATGCCAAGTCACCTAAAGCAGTACACGATGATAAAGATAAACCAGATAGCATACTATCATCTCGAGTAAGATTGTCCTACCGGGATAGGTCCTCCCTCAATCATTGCAATCACGTCCCTGTGATCCAATAATTGACTCTGAGGGCACTATCTCCAACAACTCCCACGACTAGGGACCATTTAAGGATGTGCTTATAGATTACCAGCTCCCACGTATATGATCGCCCTCATACTGCTGGCAGTCAAGCAAGAATCCCAGGGGCTCTATCAACTTGCAATAGTGACCTGTCAGGTCACCTAAAGCAGTACACGATGATAAAGATAAACCAGATAGCATACTATCATCATGAGTAAGACTGTCCTCCTGGGATAGGTCCTCCCTCAATCATTGCAATCACGTGCCTGTGATCCAATAATTGACTCTGAGGGCACTATCTCCAACACTCTTGAGGATAGGTAATGATCTTTATCTGTTCTTTTTATAGTTTTTGTGGTATGTAGCTAGTTAGTTTCAGTTTTAAGTGTTTAAAGTTAAGTTTTGTGTAATATATCGTATTTTAGTGTCGATTTACGATATCTGTGACCTGCTGTGACCCCAAGATTTTACTAGAAAACCAAACAATATAGTTTTGTAGTACCTGTGACCATAAGACCCCACCTGAGACACGAACCCACCTGCTCTGACCTCGGCCGGCGACAGGAGGGGAAATTCCAGCGACCTCGGCCCCTAGGGTGAGTTGGGGTGTGGGTTTTTGAGGGTTGCTCTATGCTTGGATTTGGGTGTGTTTGGTCTTGTTTGTTTGTTTAGTTTTCACTATATGCAAAATCTGGGATCACTTAGGTAGGTTGTAGTGTTTTGTGTTCGCGCGATACGTTATACGACATGGATCGTGCACTTTGGGTGGTTTTGCTGTTAAGTTTTTTTCGTCGTGTCGCTACGTGTGTTAGCCACAATACGAACACTTGAGAGTATGTTTTGTGTTGTTGCGTCGGTCTAATGTAGTGTGTACGTGTTTTAGGGTTATTATTAATATACACTTGTTTTATGGTCTTAATATTGTAGGTTCGCAGGCGGGGACTACGGACACAGCTACAAAGGGAAAACAGGTGGTTGGCTACACTTAGCCAGGAGTGTTGGTGAGTAGATTTAACATCTACAGGGGAATCGCCCGCATGGTGTTATGCGTCTGGGCTAGAGATGTTACTTTTGTCGCATATTCTATTTCAGATTTAGAATTGCACATTTATCCTACTGCTTAGTAATTGTTGTGCTTGGACTAGTATCCTTAGGACACTGCACTATTGTTGACGGCTCATGTTGCACGAGCACTGATTATATGCCACACACCGTCAATAATTGCCATGTCACGCACAACCCATATATAAAAATGATATTGTATGGTTAGGGACATTGAGACATTGATTCATATTTTTATTGTGCTTATGACATATAGCATACCTGTACACTTACATGCTAATTACCCATATACCTATATGGTATTGTACCATTATGATAGGTATATACACATATGAGACATAGCTACCTGTACATTTGACATACATACATACAAATACCTGGAGGGTATTATGGATAGGTATAGACACATACCTTGCTACAGCTACTTTGACATCATACATACTTACATATGGACACACATATCTTGCTATACCGACATGGTTACGCATACCTTGTTACAGGTACATGTTCACCTGTCTATATTGTTGCATCTGATTTCGGGGAAATCAGTAACTGTATGATATATTTATTTAACTGGTTGCAGTTAAATAGTGATTTTTCCTTTATATGCTCATATTACTGTTTCATATTAGATGTCATATGATGTTCTCTGATATTTTTACTACTATGTATATATAACAGTGGAGTGGGATGCTGTTATATATGCCTTTACACCAATATTAGTGGAATGGGACGCTAATATATGTGTTTCATGCATTCATACATATTCACTACTTGATGTTTTCTGGATTTGAGGACCGTGGTTGTTTCATGAAATTATGCATTATTTGAAAAACCCGGTTTCTCTTGATATGATATTTCAGCTTCCACCATGAGATTTCTCGGTTCTGAGCTTATATATACCGCATGCGAGGAGGAGTCGTGGGCCGTGTGCGGGTACATGGTGGAGCCCGGTTGGTTCCCCGGGGTAAGAAGATTGAAGGTCCATGCCGTTGAGCCCGGCTGGGGGCGTTTGCCATCCGGTGACAGTATTTGGACTCGACGTATATCTGGGGGATATCGATCGAGGTTATGTACGTACATGCCTTGCAGATTGCAGGTGGTGCTTACCCATGTTATTAGGATGTACGTACATGACATTAGAGGGCCAGTCCTAGGTGATGGCGCCTCAGAGATCAGTATTTTGGTGTCGATGCTGGACACTTGTTTCATGATGTTTTAGGTGTCGATGTTAGACACTCACCTTATATGAAACTTACTTTATACTGATATTGTACATTCAGGATATATGGGATATATTGATGTTGTACATTCAGGATATATGAGATTTACTTGATGTTGTACATTCAGGATATATGAGATATATTGATGTTGTACATTCAGGATATATGAGATATATTGATGTTGTACATTCAGGATATATGAGATTTACTTGATGTTGTACATTAAGGATATATGAGACCTACATGATATGAGAGCCAATTTGGGGGCTGAATTGTGGAAATTGGGAATTTGATTGTCTTGTTGGATTTTGGTCCTACCACGAGGTTAGGATTTCTGTGGAAATGACATGTTTTAATTCTATACTTCACATTTATTGTTTATGCACTCTTTCATGTATTAGTAGTACCTGTTAAAGTACCTTCCATGACTGTTGCATTTTCATACCTTTATTCATATCATTTCTTCATGTATTAGTAGTACCGATATAGTACCTTACATGATGCTGCATACAGATTGTCATATTATTACTGCTTCATGTGTAGTTGTACCTGTTAATGTACCTTTCATGATTATTGCATTACATATGACTATTCATTGATATTAATGTTATTGTTAGATTCGCGTTGTACGTGCATACTCACGATTACCTGCATATGTTATTTACTATTCACGAGTTGGCAACTCACCCCCGTTGTGCCACAGTGTTTGCAGGTGTTCCTCAGGATAGTCAGAGGCAGGCTATTTCCATCCTTCGTATCATCTTTTGGCTGCGGATACCACTGCGCCTGACAGTGTGCAGTTTTTCCTAGGTGGGGTTTGTGGTTATCCGATGTTGTGTTGTATATTCGTTGTTTCCATGTACTCTCCATCTACCAGTATTATGTATGACTTAGTGACTTGGTGTGAGGACGATATTGTATATTATTTTGTGATTTGGAGGTTTTTATCCAGTTTTATATATATCGTCTCTTTCTTCGCTACGGTGTCGTATATCTGTTGTGGTGATTGTTTTCCGCCGTTGGGCGTGGATTTTGCTCCTGGTTGGGATGCTTTACTTTATATTCATGTTGTACCCATTTTGGGGGCTTGTTTTACAAAGGGGGTGCTGCCAAAATTTTAAGGAATAAAAGTGAGACTTTAAAGAATTTGGGTTGTGATTTCAAAGGTTTTGAAAATACTATTATCACTTTCTTATTTCTTGATGGTTTAGATTTCTGTGTTTTAGCTTTCTTTTACTGCGTTACGCCTGTAGACGTTGCGTAGTATTAGGTCCGTCATGTGCCAATTTCGGGTCGTGACAGAAATATATGCATATCAATTGATACTGGTTCTACCTAAACAAGTGCCTCTTTTCTATATGTGATATAGAATAAATAGTGTTCGTCTTAAAATTGTTAAAATATGGGGTTATCCGGTATGTGTTTAAAACTATAATCCGGATAAACTCAAGGTACGTTTCAGTAATAACAGTTTGTCGGCTATCCTAAGATTTCACGAGGGACAATTTCTACCATTTTCATGTTCAAAAATGTTTTGTTCTTGACTCTCCACCTCCTTGGTTAAAGAATTTCTTGCAAAAGAAATTAGTGGGAGTGTGGTAGAACTGGAAGTGATTCCAGAACCACAAAAAGTTACCGAAAGTTTAGTAGAACCTGATGATCCAATTGACCATGACAGACCATAGCTGCTCCGTAGATCTAGTAGGTGACCTCAGCCACCCGAGAGATACTTCAGTTTTCTCATAGACGGTGACTAGGAGGGTTGCATCATGTGATGATGACCCTACTAGTTATCAGCACGCCATAGTAAGTGGTGATTTCCGACTGATGGCTGGATACCAAGTTATCCAAGTTGGACTCCATGCACTACAACAAATTATAGATTTTGTTGTGTGCTCCTGAAAGGGAAAACCCCATAAGGAGCAAGCAGATCTTTCGAGATCAGTGCAAATGGATAGGTATTAGCCTAATAATGGATAGACTTGTAGTATACAGTATTCATCAAATACCCGATGTGGATTGTGATGATACCGTTACTTCAAAGTCTGTGCTGAAGTCCATATGAATAAAATTTGCCACTGTTGTTTTCATGACTATGATATCTGGTATGAATATGATTATAATGTCTTTCTAAATTGGATTTAGAAGTGTACGTGTATATGACTCTACCAGAGGATTGTCTTAGTCATTGGGAGCAGCGGATAGTGTGCAAATTGCTTAAGTCTAATTGTAGACTAAAGCAGACATAGCGGAGGTGGATCATCTGTTTTTTGATGCAACGGTCAAAGTGTTTGACTTCATCAAAATAAGAGATGAACCAGGTATTTGTAAGAAAGTTGTAGGGAGTACTGTCTGATTCCGCATACTAATATGGATGACATACTCTTGACAGGAAATGATATTCCTACACTACAATTCGGTCAAATATTGGTTGTCACTGTTTTTCCTTTATGGATTATATATACATCATCGATTCTGGTGACTAGGTCTATAAGTTTAGATCTAGTAAGGGATTTGGGATTATCCAAATTCAGGTATAATGACACCATTCTAAAGTGGTTTAGAATGGAGGACTCCTAGTGAGATAATGTATCCGTAGTTAATGGGGCCACTCTATCTAAAATGATGTCTTTCAGGACTGATGAAGAGATAGACTCGCATGAATGACATTCGACATGCTTTGGCAGTAAGGTCAATCATGCGATGTCATATACTAGACCAGTAATTGCTTTCACACTTAGTGTAGTAAGCAGACATTAATCCAATCCAAACATAGGAAGAAGTGAAGAACATATGAGATGTTCTATGATGTATGGTAATGGCAGACTCCTTCGAGAGGAAATTACCGATTCCAGCTTCCGTAGCGACAAGGGTGACAAAGTATCTGTTGTGAGTCATTAGATTACCCTCTTATAAGGATCAATGTATTGGAAGAGTTCCAATCGAGATACTTGAAAGAGTATGCTAGCACCATGGTAGGGTCAAAACCGGCATCACACATGCAATTTTAAAATTTTCTACGGGCTAATCAACACTACACAAGGATCAAACTAGACTATTAGGGTTTCTACGATGATATCATAAGATTTATACTAAGAGATGGATGGATACAACTTTTGTAGACCGTGTCCTTCTCTTCTAAAGCTTCGGGTTGTAGTCCAGCGACTCCACTAGGCCCCACTTGAAGATTGAACGAACTTCCTTCAATGACCTTCGTGCCGAAGATGATCCACCCGAAGTCCGCTAATCCAAGCTACCTCTTCACTAAACTCTTTAGTGAAGTAAACACACGACACCAAAGTGGTAATCTAGTGTAGGATCGTGAAGTAGGGGTTTTGTTTGCTCATTAGGGTTCTCACAAGCTCAAGGGTTCACAACTCATGTGAGGGATTGAGCTTGGAGGTGGAGGTGAAGAAGATGGAGAGAGCTAGAGAGCAACTTATTACATGAGCTCTCAAGTGAAGAAAATAACTCAAGTGTAGAATGATGTGTTGGATGGCTTCACAAATTGTAACATTTCGAAATAATAAAAATATTATTTTTGGGAAATTAATAATTTAATATTATTTTATTGAATATTTTAATAATTCGGTATAATTAAATACAAATAAATGGGGAAAAATTATGGAAAATTATGGAAAATTCTAAAATAGGGTAAATTAGAGAATTATGCCATTTCTAAGTTTAATTGATTAGTTATATGCTAATTTGGTGCTAATCGCGATTAAAAATCGCTAATCGGTTTTTTAGTAATTTTGTGCAAAACATGCACATATCTTTTATTTTCCTACACTTGTGCATTTTCTACCATGGTTTCTCATTTGGGTTTACTATTTGAGTGAGAAGGAATTTAGAGAAAAGAAAAGAAATGGAAAAGGGGTTTATATTAAAGAATTTAGTAGTTGGTGAGAGAGAGAGAGGTATGGGCTTCTTTGACTAAAGACTTAGCCATTTCCTCTTCAACCTTCACTCATTTTTCTCCCTCTCCCTCTTGTTGCTGCTGCTACTCCTGCTCCTCACCTCCCTCCCCTCTTCAACTCCTCAAATCACCTCTAAAACAACTCCAAAACCCCACTCCCATTTCATTAAAAGTGTGCACAAGCTCAAGATCTACACATTGGACCAAAGAAGCAAGGATTTTGGCCACTAGGGGCAACTCAAGAAAATTCTTGAGTTGCCAAATGAGGTATTTTCTGGACTATTAGCTTAGTTTTAGCATTACTTATACCCCCATGTTTAGATTGAACCGATATTGTTTGATATTGTGGAGTTAAGGAAAACCTAATTAGGGTTTGAGGAAATTATGAGTTGTAATGTGAAATTGAGTTCAGTGGAGGCTACACCAACACCCTAGTGCATGAATTGAGACCCTAACCTGAGAGTTGAAACCCAAAATACGGATTTAGAAACCGATATCGGAGAATTTGTGGAATCTGTGAAGGGTATATTGAATCTGCTATCACCCGAGACATCCTAAATTAAAATTGGTTGGACAGTGAGATGTGCAGGCACCCAGGAAGCTAACCCCAAGACCCTATCCCCTAACTCCTAGACCCGGCCGCAGATTTATCCTGTTTGGCCGCAATTTGCGGCCAGACCTACCCCATTTTGGTTCGTCTTGGTTTTGGTGTTCCCTCATCAGTAGATTAGGCCCCTGGTATGTGTAGATTTGTCTAGTTTGACCTAGGGTGAAATCTGGGACCCTTTTCTCCAGTTGCTGTTTTGATTCTGTTTCTGTATTCCGTATTTTTAATTCTGAAATTGTGTCTTGTGTTTTACCTCGACTAATTGGCGTTTATACGACGATATCGAGGATTGATAAATGGTTTTGAAGGCGTGCCCGTGGGTTCTAACCTATAGGTCCCTTATCGTATCGTTTTGGGGTTTCGTGTGCCGTGTTAGCTTTGATTTGGTTTTAATACGCATTTATGATACTATGACGTGTAGGTACCCCATGAAGACTTCGGGACGACAAGTAAAGCGCGTGGAGACGTCGACAAATGAAGACGCAAGGTGAGTAGATTATATCTACTGGGGGAAGTTGGGTGGATGGCGTATAGCACCCCCGCAGTCCGTAGTTGGTATACTATATATTATGCTTGATAGTTATAGTGTGTCATGGATATGGTGTTAGGTGTATTATGGATAGTGTAGGGTTAGAAGTGACTAGTGTAGTTCATAGTCGCGAACCCTAGAATAGATTTACACCTACAAGCACACCCTTGCATATTCATTATACTTACACTGTGTTGATGATGATATTGGATGACATTGAAGATGAGTCGATGATTTTGGGCTTTGTGCCGTGAGATCGGTGATGTGATGTGATTCGTACTTGCGATACGACATGTGATCTTAGCGGGCCGTTGGGCATGTGTTTTACCCCCGCTTCCATACTTATATAGATGGTATTGATTTGCATTAGACTTAGATCTGTACCCTAGATTATATGATATGATGATAATGATACCTGATATTTGATGAGAGGAATGTGATACTGACTCGTACCCAGCTATTGGGATGCCGTACGACGATTTACCGTACGAGCTTTATATATTGATGATAGATCCGCACTGATGACTTGAGGATGTCATTTGATATGTTGTATCGTACGCGATAATATTGAGGCGGGATCACCGACTATTATATCTATATATCGACTCAGATTTAGGTGGTTTCCATACCTCTCCCGATTGACTTGATACTTAGATCTGTAGTTTGCATAGTAGATTCTTCACTGTGGTGTTGATTATTTGATTTCCGCATATTCATGCTATTCGCATTGCTTGCATATGTTTATTGCTATATTATTATCATGCTGTTAGGACACCAGCACCATTATCGATGATGCATATGTTCCACGTACACTATTTGCCGGCTCACACACTTCATCATCGATAATTGCCATGCCACTACACTGTAGTACTGTTGCATTCATGATATGATTCTTGCATGGCATATTGTACACTTATACCTGTACACAAACATAGATGCTTCTGACTTGATTAGGGATTTGGGAACCGCAAGATATCCTTCAAAACTGATTCGTTTTAAAAGAGCGGTTTCCCTCGACATGTGCATATTATTATTCCATGTTGCATGACTTCTGATATGCTTACCTTTCTTTACATGCCGCATACATCATGTTTTGATTATACACATTGAGATATGTTGTTTCCATGATATTTCTGGATTTGGGAACCGTGGGTATTTCAAAAGAGAATATATAATTGTTTTAAAAACCCGGTTACCCTTGATATGATATTTCAGTGCGTCCACCATGTGTTTTCTCGGTGCTGAGAGCGACATGTGAAACCCGATTCGAGGAGGCGGATGAGGCCGATTGCGGGTACATGGTGGACCCGGTATGGTACCCCGGGGCGAGAACGGTTTCGCTGTGTAGTAGACGGTGAGCCTGGCAGAGGGACTACTACCTACCGGTGATTGGTTGGACCTGGCGGTTATCCAGAGGATACTGACCAGAGTCGATAGATGGATATGGGCGTACTGCCGGGGCCGAGGGCCGATTCCGCAGACATAGCCCGTGGGCTGATCCGGATTGACGGAGCCCGATAGATAAGGATTTACGTGTCGATGCTAGGCACGGGTTTCATGACGATTTCCATGATTTTGATTATATCCTCATATTTGCATGCATGATGCTTATTGTCATTAGGTGACGGGTGGACGGGTTCCACGTTTATTGTCCATGGGTGACGGGTGGACGGGTTCCACGTTTATTGTCATTGGATGACGGGTGGACGGGTTCCACGTTTATTGTCATTGGGTGACGGGTGGACGGGTTCCACGTTTATACAGACTTGGTCACATACAGACTGGATTTACATTGATCATACTTCATGCAGACATACCTTATACTGATGATATGTTATTACCTGAGTACTTGGCACTATATACATGTTTAGATGTTACATTGCTACCTTATCATGCTTCAGACGTACTCTTGTGGTTTATATTTTACTGATCGTATTGACCTAGGATTATGACTTGATTTCGGTTTCTGCTTGTAGATATTTCTATTCACGAGTTGGAACCTCACCCCCGTTGTGCCACAGTTCTTGCAGGTTTTGCCGTACAGGTTCCATTGCGGCATTTTTGGCACACTGCTTCCTTGCGGGTGAATTGCATTTGGTAGGTGGGTTCTTTTGCATCAAGAACCACCATTGTACTTGTATTATTCATTGTATCTAGAATTCCATCAACCAAAACTTGTGTATTGTTCAGACTCAGACACTAGTGATGTATTATTTCGACCTTAGAGTCGCGCTTAGTAGTGTTACAGTTTTCATGCTTATCTGGGTTTCTTTTGAATTTTGATCCTCGCCATTCGGCGTTGTATAGTATATTGCTTGTTGTTTATTTATCCTTAAAATGGTTTTAGATTTCTGGGCTTTTGGCTTACTTGAATCAGATGGAGTCCTATAGACTTCATATGGTTCAAGGGCCAGTCACGTGCTCTTTCGGGTCGTGACAAAGTTGGTATCAGAGCGCTAGGTTGACCTTGGTTCGAGTCTAAGTTTGACTATGTGGAGCCTAGGGCGTCTATATATATACGGAACTTAGGCTTGACCTTACGGAACTTAGACTTAGTCGAGGGGGTATTAGACCCGAACTTTCGTCGTGTAGGATGACCCTTGGTTGATGGAATAGGTGACTAAAGTAGAGTGACGTACCGTGGGTATGTTCCGCGGCATACTTACGACACGCCACTCCGCTTAAGGAACCTTAGGATGTACATATTTTCGAGATCAGTGATTCTCTTCATATCCATGACAATACATCCATTTGAGATCCTCGATTCTATTAGTTTCATGATCATACCTTTATTGATGCTGTTCCTTCTTATGATCATGTATCCACTCTGGATCTGTTGTTCTCTTTCTTTTCATTGATCTGCTCTCTTCGATACTCGATTGAGGTTCCTATCACCATGTTAAGCGCAGTTTGGGCTGCTGCTAGGGTTACGGTCAGTGCGAGCTCGTCTGGTACGAGGGCCGACCATTGTATTTTCTGGTGATATGGGAACGTCTCGAGTTAGTATTGGTGACTGTGACCTCTAGTGGAGGAGAGTGCTTGGTCTTGCACCGAATGATCGGGCCATTGTTAGAGCTGCCAGTTGAGAGAGGACTGTTGATGTACAGCATACCTCAGAGATTATGATGTCGCCTACCGTGCAGACAGATAGACCAGCTATTGCTGAGATTGACAGGATGTCGCTTCCGGAGCTTACGAGCTGAGATTGCCAGAGCTTCCAGGCAGATATGAGACAGATGATAGCTAGTCTACCCGATTTGGGAGACGAAGGTGATTCGTCCGATTTATGCGCCGGAGCGGGCCCAGTTGAGTTGAAGATTTCCAGTGTGGAGAGTCTTACTCAGATCTAGAGCAGACCGATTCAGAGATGACCGCCAATGTATCGCCTTTCCTGGAGGATTGAGGCACTGTTCGGCGTACAGGCGAATGAGCCAGTTGCTGCTGCAAATGATGAGATATCGCCCAGATGGTTGGAGCTACTACAACATGAGCATATACTTAGAGATATGATGGACGGTCGCTAGTCACCTGAGGATGAATGACTGGGACATGTGGTTCGTTCGTTTACCGATGCGAGGTCATCAGATAGATTGTTTCCAGCTAGCGACGACTTCACGCAGGTTCGTTGAGAGTCGATAGAGACGATCGAATGTCAGGAGCCTATTTTCCAAGTTTAAAGTATACGGAAAGACATGCAGGTGATTCTATGGACCCTCTAGAAGAATGAAACCCTAACTCGACTTAATGACCGTGTGAAAGCCTTTGAACCTTAGGGTTTGCGGAAGTTCCGCGGCGCCATTAGTGAGGCTTGGGTTTGCCCTTCTACGGCTGGACCACCGACGCTGTGGCATGTACTCGATACTATTAAACTGTACTCAAGATGTTGATCTCTTGGGGGATTATAAGGTTCTGACGAGTCGATCGAATGTTTCGACATCATTCGGATATCATGTGATGGGATGCTTTGCTTGGGAGACTCCAGATACGAGTATAGCCATTGGAGCACAGTCCATGCAGCCATGATGAGATGAGTCCGAATCAGTCGACATTGAAGCAAAGTGAAGAAAAGAGTTCGCAAGAGATTTCGACGAGATGACGTCCCACTCCGCTGACATCAGAGATGTGATACGCACCTAGAGGCGTTGTATATGGATATATCTTCCAGAAAGAGGCGCGATAAGTATGCAGCCGTTCCGGAATAAGAATTAGCTTCAGCAATGGATGATGACTTCCGGGCAATCCGGCAGGAATGAGATTTGAGAGAGAAACCTCGACAGGACCTTTCTGGAATACGATACGAGAAGACCTAGACCTAGGGGTGGTCATATTGCGCACACCCAGCAGGCCAGAGTTCGGCATCGTCGACAAGGTAGTTGACCAGGTTCGGATAAAGGACCTTACCCAGATGCGTTGCGAATTGATCAAGGACGGACGAGTATTGAGAATTCCTCCGATGGTTGGGACGCATTCCCGAGGACCTGTTCGGCCAGACATCTTCTATAGAATGATGAAGCAACAGAGTACACGCTTTCGAGTCCGTGCGAGAGACTTCGGATTGACCATGGCCAAGAACAGTGCAGTGCGTAGATAGCATGGCGTGACGTCATAGTGGACGACGATAGAGACAAGTGGAACCAGAGGTTCGTGCGAGACGCTGACGAGCTGTCATTACTTCCCGTCGAGACTAGAGACCTGATATGCTTACAGAGGCGTTGGGATGCGACCAATTTTCGAGAAAATGTTGTGCTGAGGACACAGATGTCTATCGAGTGAGAAGAGATTATGCAAGAGAGCCAGCCTCCGTACAGTTCGGCATAGGCAAGATCGGAAGAGACCTTGAGCAGGATTCCTTCCAGGACATTGCTGCAATGATGTTTGCACCCAGGATCAGATGTGTGATGTGCATTCAGAGAGCCAGAGGCCGACGCCAGTGACATGCTGCTTTACGAGTGGTTGTGAGGATTGACCGAGAGAAGACCAGATAAGTGACAGAACAGAATCGTCCCCGTTAGCACACCTGACAGGGCCGATGAGCCGATCGATTGTGAGATTGGTAATCCACAGAGAAGATAAGGACCCAGAGACAGAGGATGCCAGACCGTGAGTAAGGGACAAGTAGATATCTTGCGCTGCTAGCATTAGATGCACCAACACCTTCTCGACTTTGAAGGAGGGACTACCGACGACGGTATTGACGATTTGTGATTTTGTGATTCGATTATCACGTATCCGACAACTTGGATTTTGACTGAATGTTTTTGTAGTTGGGGGTTTAAATTTAAATTCGGGGACCGAATTTATTTAAGGGGGGAGGGGGGTAGATTGTAACATTTCGAAATAATGAAAATATTATTTTTGGGAAATTAAGAATTTAATATTATTTTATTGAATATTTTAATAATTCGGTATAATTAAATACAAATAAATGGGGAAAAATTATGGAAAATTATGGAAAATTCTAAAATAGGGTAAATTAGAGAATTATGCCATTTCTAAGTTTAATTGATTAGTTATATGCTAATTTGGTGCTAATCGCGATTAAAAATCGCTAATCGGTTTTTTAGTAATTTTGTGCAAAACATGCACATATCTTTTATTTTCCTACACTTGTGCATTTTCTACCATGGTTTCTCATTTGGGTTTACTATTTGAGTGAGAAGGAATTTAGAGAAAAGAAAAGAAATGGAAAAAGGGGTTTATATTAAAGAATTTAGTAGTTGGTGAGAGAGAGAGAGGTATGGGCTTCTTTGACTAAAGACTTAGCCATTTCCTCTTCAACCTTCACTCATTTTTCTCCCTCTCCCTCTTGTTGCTGCTGCTACTCCTGCTCCTCACCTCCCTCCCCTCTTCAACTCCTCAAATCACCTCTAAAACAACTCCAAATCCCCACTCTCATTTCATTAAAAGTGTGCACAAGCTCAAGATCTACACATTGGACCAAGGAAGCAAGGATTTTGGCCACTAGGGGCAACTCAAGAAAATTCTTGAGTTGCCAAATGAGGTATTTTCTGGACTATTAGCTTAGTTTTAGCATTACTTATACCCCCATGTTTAGATTGAACCGATATTGTTTGATATTGTGGAGTTAAGGAAAACCTAATTAGGGTTTGAGGAAATTATGAGTTGTAATGTGAAATTGAGTTCAGTAGAGGCTACACCAACACCCTAGTGCATGAATTGAGACCCTAACCTGAGAGTTGAAACCCGAAATACGGATTTAGAAACCGATATCGGAGAATTTGTGGAATCTGTGAAGGGTATATTGAATCTGCTATCACCCGAGACATCCAAAATTAAAATTGGTTGGAGAGTGAGATGTGCAGGCACCCAGGATGCTAACCCCAAGACCCTATCCCCTGACTCCTAGACCCGGCCGCAGATTTATCCTGTTTGGCCGCAATTTGCGGCCAGACCTACCCCATTTTGGTTCGTCTTGGTTTTGGTGTTCCCTCATCAGTAGATTAGGCCCCTGGTATGTGTAGATTTGTCTAGTTTGACCTAGGGTGAAATCCGGGACCCTTTTCTCCAGTTGCTGATTTGATTCTGTTTCCGTATTCCGTATTTTTAATTCTGAAATCGTGTCTTGTGTTTTACCTCGACTAATTGGCGTTTATACGACGATATCGAGGATTGATAGATGGTTTTGAAGGCGTGCCCGTGGGTTCTAACCTATAGGTCCCTTATCGTATCGTTTTGGGGTTTCGTGTGCCGTGTTAGCTTTGATTTGGTTTTAATACGCATTTACGATACTATGACGTGTAGGTACCCCATGAAGACTTCGGGACGACAAGTAAAGCGCGTGGAGACGTCGACAAATGAAGACGCAAGGTGAGTAGATTATATCTACTGGGGGAAGTCGGGTGGATGGCGTATAGCATCCCCGCAGTCCGTAGTTGGTATACTATATATTATGCTTGATAGTTATAGTGTGTTATGGATATGGTGTTAGGTGTATTATGGATAGTGTAGGGTTAGAAGTGACTAGTGTAGTTCATAGTCGCGAACCCTAGAATAGATTTACACCTACACGCACACCCTTGCATATTCAATATACTTACACTGTGTTGATGATGATATTGGATGACATTGAAGATAAGTCGATGATTTTGGGCTTTGTGCCGTGAGATCGGTGATGTGATGTGATTCGTACTTGCGATACGACATGTGATCTTAGCGGGCCGTTGGGCATGTGTTTTACCCCCGCTTCCATACTTATATAGATGGTATTGATTTGTACTAGACTTAGATCTGTACCCTAGATTATATGATATGATGATAATGATACCTGATATTTGATGAGAGGAATGTGATACTGACTCGTACCCAGCTATTGGGATGCCGTACGACGATTTACCGTACGAGCTTTATATATTGATGATAGATCCGCACTCATGACTTGAGGATGTCATATGATATGTTGTATCGTACGCGATAATATTGAGGCGGGATCACCGACTATTATATCTATATATCGACTCAGATTTAGGTGGTTTCCATACCTCTCCCGATTGACTTGATACTTAGATCTGTAGTTTGCATAGTAGATTCTTCACTGTGGTGTTGATTATTTGATTTCCGCATATTCATGCTATTCGCATTGCTTGCATATGTTTATTGCTATATTATTATCATGCTGTTAGGACACCAGCACCATTATCGATGATGCGTATGTTCCACGTACACTATTTGCCGGCTCACACACTTCATCATCGATAATTGCCATGCCACTACACTGTAGTACTGTTGCATTCATGATATGATTCTTACATGGCATATTGTACACTTATACCTGTACACAAACATAGATGATTCTGACTTGATTAGGGATTTGGGAACCGCAAGATATCCTTCAAAACTGATTCGTTTTAAAAGAGCGGTTTCCCTCGACATGTGCACATTATTATTCCATGTTGCATGACTTCTGATATGCTTACCTTTCTTTACATGTCGCATACATCATGTTTTGATTATACGCATTGAGATATGTTGTTTCCATGATATTTCTGGATTTGGGAACCGTGGGTATTTCAAAAGAGAATATATAATTGTTTTAAAAACCCGGTTACCCTTGATATGATATTTCAGTGCGTCCACCATGTGTTTTCTCGGTGCTGAGAGCGACATGTGAAACCCGATTCGAGGAGGCAGATGAGGCCGATTGCGGGTACATGGTGGACCCGGTATGGTACCCCGGGACGAGAACGGTTTCGCTGTGTAGTAGACGGTGAGCCTGGCAGAGGGACTACTACCTACCGGTGATTGGTTGGACCTGGCGGTTATCCAGAGGATACTGACCAGAGTCGATAGATGGATATGGGCGTACTGCCGGGGCCGAGGGCCGATTCCGCAGACATAGCCCGTGGGCTGATCCGGATTGACGGAGCCCGATAGATGAGGATTTACGTGTCGATGCTAGGCACGGGTTTCATGACGATTTCCATGATTTTGATTATATCCTCATATTTGCATGCATGATGCTTATTGTCGTTGGGTGACGGGTGGACGGGTTCCACGTTTATTGTCATTGGGTGACGGGTGGACGGGTTCCACGTTTATTGTCATTGGGTGACGGGTGGACGGGTTCCACGTTTATACAGACTTGGTCACATACAGACTGGATTTACATTGATCATACTTCATGCAGACATACCTTATACTGATGATATGTTATTACCTGAGTACTTGGCACTATATACATGTTTAGATGTTACATTGCCACCTTATCATGCTTCAGACGTACTCTTGTGGTTTATATTTTACTGATCGTATTGACCTAGGATTATGTCTTGCTTTCGGTTTCTGCTTATAGATATTTCTATTCACGAGTTGGCAACTCACCCCCGTTGTGCCACAGTTCTTGCAGGTTTTGCCGTACAGGTTCCATTGCGGCATTTTTGGCACACTGCTTCCTTGCGGGTGAATTGCATTTGGTAGGTGGGTTCTTTTGCATCAAGAACCACCATTGTACTTGTATTATTCTTTGTATCTAGAATTCCATCAACCAAAACTTGTGTATTGTTTCAGACTCAGACACTAGTGATGTATTATTTCGACCTTAGAGTCGCGCTTAGTAGTGTTACAGTTTTCATGCTTATCTGGGTTTCTTTTGAATTTTGATCCTCGCCATTCGGCGTTGTATAGTATATTGCTTGTTGTTTATTTATCCTTAAAATGGTTTTAGATTTCTGGGCTTTTGGCTTACTTGAATCAGATGGAGTCCTATAGACTTCATATGGTTCAAGGGCCAATCACGTGCTCTTTCGGGTCGTGACACAAATATCAACTCTATTATTGAAGCATGGAATTCAATTCAATATAAAATTGAACCATGCTTCTATTGTAGATCCAAACCAATATAATATAGAGCAATGCCATGCTTCACCCCTCCACAAAAGTCTCCCAATTTTCCACCTCACATTTTCTATTTTCTAAAATAGAAAATCCATGCCATGCTTCATATAATACACACACACACATTAATATATATATATATATATATATATATATATATATATTATGAAGGATAATTAGTGAGCTAACAATATTAGTTAATATATAATTATATCAAATATAAATATATATCATATTATTAAATCAACACTTGATTTAATAATCCGGTTATATCACATATAATCGACTAATATCATTTATCTATATATCACATTATCAAATCAACACTTGATTCAATAATCCGGTTATATCACATATAACCTAACCGATAACAAATAACTGCCAGATTATAATATGGTATCTCATACTCGTATTTAATCAGGCCTTCGCACATATCAACATATGTGCCCTACTTCGTTTCGCTTGAACCAGGATACTTCTATGTGGGACTCTAAAGACTCGTCAATACGCCAGCAGTAGGTGATGATCACATCATCCACTCACAAGCCGTCAGTGGTACTAGCTGGACGTAACGGCTACTCAGGTATTGAGCGAATAGAAGATCAACAAGCAAGCTTGTCCAAACTCCCATGAACCCTATAAGCAACACTTACCATACAGTCCGATCTCTTTTTCTGATATTTCGTATATCGAGTAAGGGGTGGAATCGTCAGACCCCAATAACTTGATAAGTCATGCCGATGTAAGGCCTATAACGGTACGAGAAACTATCGATAACACTTACCAGTAAATCTCATCAACAGCCCTGGCCAAGGACATCATATTATAGCCAATCGAGTATAGCACAACATCAACTCCCTATATCGGGAGAGACTAAACCTCTCCTATCGCTCATTGCTTCCATGTAACTCGGGACTGTACCCAAAATCCACCTGTTTGCACGACTCCTTTGAGCCGTGGTAGGGAGGAAATCAAAGCACAGTGGGAACCACACAAGACTCTATGATGATCTCGGGTCTACAGACTAACCTGTACCAATGTCATTAGAGATCTGCTATCTGACGATAGGTATAGTACAATCTAGGAGTTCTCGGCGAGTCATGTTCAGTGTACCCATTCTCTAATGAGCACCTGTGTACAATCTTTGATGCCAAACACCAATGGATATGGGATCAACCATCGCCCCATACAGAGTCAAGAAACGTACACACTAGTCTACTCTAGAATATCGATGCCATGTCTCGATATTCCCTCGACTAGGTACAATTGAAGGATGTGCTTGTGGACTACCCAGGTCCCAGTAGTATGATCTGCATCATAGTCCTGTTAGTCAAGCCTACATCCTAAGGGCTTTATCAACATGTATATGAGAGACAGTATAATAATACCAGTGAACATGTTAAGATAAAGGCAACTAGATAGCATACTATCATATTGTCACGACCCGAATATTTCGAATCGTGACCGGCACTTAACCACGCAACGTCTACAGGCGTAACGCGACTAAGTAAGCCGAACCCAGAAATCAAAACCATATAAAAGTAGCGAGTGTTGAAAACATTTAGTTAAAACGTTTAGAAACCTTAAATATTTCAATAAGTTATTTTAAAGTTACGTCATCATCTAAATAATTTTGGCAGCATTTCCTTTGTAAAAGTAACCTCGAGATATGGTATAAAACAGGATATGAGTGAAAATGAGATATAATGAAACAACATATTTCCAAACGGGATCAATCACGCCCAACGGCGGAAACCATCATCACAAGAGTAATATACGACGCCGTAGCGAAGAATGAGCAATAAGTAGACATCACAGAAATATAAACTGCATTAAAAACAGCCGGCTCCTATGAGCTCG
Organism: Agapanthus africanus; assembly: GCA_030015575.1. NCBI lineage: Eukaryota > Viridiplantae > Streptophyta > Magnoliopsida > Asparagales > Amaryllidaceae > Agapanthus > Agapanthus africanus. The sequence goes on from JASDDO010000022.1 coordinate 366,544,375, forward strand.
ACACCAGAATACAAAATATACATCATCGTCCTCACACAGTATCTAAGTCCAGTACATAAATGGTAGATGGAGAATACTAGATACAAAAAGGGGTACAATAAAAGTAATCAGATACCACAACCCACCTAAAAGCAAAATAGCTCATGCACCAACTGTAGTGGTATCTGTAGCCAAAAGATGCAAAAGGCAGCCTGCCGCGACTACTCTGAAGGGCAACCTGTAAATACTGTGGCACAACGGGGGTGAGTTGCCAACTCGTGAATAGAGATAACATATAAAGGTAATCGCGAGCATGCACGTACTGCGCTACTCTAACATATGCCAGCAGATGATATCAATGCGTGATAAGCAGTATGTGCAATGATCATGCAAATGCTCTGTCAGGTAAAATAACTACAGGATGAGATACATGATAATCAACGCTGAGCATGGGATAAATAACATCTACACGAAATATCAACGTGGAAAGGTAATCGGTGCTCAAAACTGCACCCCAAATCCCAAATAAACTCAGACGCCGGCACTCTCCTCGGCCTTCAAATCCTGTAAATCTCTGAGAATCACGAGTACCCAACATCGGCACTCAAAATATCAAAAAATACTCGTGTCCAGCATCGACACGCAAATCCTCATATATCGGGCTCTGTCAGTCCGGATCAGCCTACGGGCTCCGTCTGCGGTGTCGGCACTCGGCCCCGGCAGTACGGATCATCCCGCATCCATCTCTCGACTCTGGTCAGTATCCTCCGGATAACCGCCAGGTCCAACCAATCACCGGTAGGTACTCGCCACCCTGCCATGCTCATCGTCTACTCCACAAAAAACATTTCTCGCCCCGGGGAACCATACCGGGTCCACCACGAACCCGCAAACGGATCATCCAACTCCTCGAATCGGGTTTCAAGCACACGTCTCAGCACCGAGAAAACGCGTGGTGGACGCACCAAAATATCATATCACGAGGGACCGGGTTTTCAAATAGTGCATCTTTTCTTTAAATAATTCCACGGTCCTCAAAACCAGAAATTTCATGGAAATCCAACACCAATGAGTGAATCAAATGCGATGTGCTATGTACATCAAGTCACAATGTAGGTACAAGGGAGAACCGTTTTTTAAAATAGTTTCAGTTTTCAAAGACATCTTGCGGCTCCCAATTTCTATGAAAATCATAACGAATCATATATGAAATGAACTACAGCAATATAATCATGGCAATTCTACAGTGAGTGTGTCATGGCAATTACTAACGGTGTGTGTGTAACATGCAGATTAGTGCTCGTGCAGCATGAACCGTTAGTAATAGTGCGGTGTTCTATCAATTCTAAGTTTATATACATATCGCAGGGAATGCAGTATGCAACAATAGTATACATGACAGTCAATGTAGGTAAAGGCAATATATATCTATAAGGTCCTATCAGCCCTGACGCATAACGCCATGCGGGCGATATCCCCGTAGATGTTAAATCTACTCACCGAAGTCTCGCGCTAAGTGTAGCCGACGACTTGCTTCCCCTTCTTCGCAGCGTCCGTCTCACTCGCCTGCGAACCTAGAATCACACAATATATCACACATAAGCTCAAATCCACAAAAATGTGATATTAAGGTCAAACTAGAAACCTGTGTCGCAAACCAAGCGCGCGTGTGTGCGATACGCTAAAACGTGTGATTACACGCTTGAAACTACCCTGACGCGTCGCGATACGCAGAAATCCCAAACCACATGCGTATCACGCGTGTCGCGAAGGTTTAAAATACGAGAAATAGGGTATTTAGCTCCAAATTTTTCTTCAGCAAGAATCAAACAAAAATACACATGCCATGAGTCTAAGGGTTGCAACAGACACCTATAGGACCAAACCCTAACCCAAACCCTCCCCATCTGGCCGCAAATTGCGGCCAGAAACAATATTTCGGCGGCCTGCACAAGTCGTAAGGGGGTCGGGTTCTACCTGGGGGATCAACACCTAACAACTATACTGCAGTCCTCTCAAAATTATTCTGAGCTCACTGGGTCGATAGCAGTTTTACAGAAAGTCAAATTTTGCTTAAAACGATGAATTTGCATCAAATAGGGATCTGGTGGTATTTTAGTGCAATTGGGGGCTAAGCTGGGTTAATATGGCCCTAACAACACTCCATCAACTTACTAAAACCAGTTCAAACATCACTTGGTCATGGTTCCCACTAATCACCACATAAAGCACTAAAACGTACCAATAAACACTAATCGAAGCTAAGTTACACTAATTAAGCAAACTAGGGGGTAAGTTCAGGAAGTATACCCCTACACTCGACCCTAGGGAGCTGGAGGAAGAAGAAGAAGTGGAGGGAAGGAGCTGCAGCTGGAGTTGTGGCTGTTGCTGCTGTTAACTGCTGCTACTGCTGCTCACTGGTGCTGCTGCTGTGATGCTTGCTGTTGCTGCTGAGATGGTTGCTGCTGCTGCTGTGGATGCTTGCTGCTGCTGCTGTGGGTGCTTGCTGCTGCTGCTGAGATGGTGTGGGTGTGTGAGTGTGAGAGTGGGGTTGAGAGAAAAGAACACAAGAATGAGAGGGAATCATAACTCCAAATGTCAACCCCTCCACTCTCTCTCTTCATTAAATGCAAGCATGGCTTTTGCCATGATGCATTCTCTCTCTTTCATTCTCACCAAGTCAATACTAAAAAGGGAAATTCAAATTAAAGAAACCATCAAATAACTAATTAAACTTAATTAAAACCCAAAAGTCTTAATCCCCATGATTAAACCCACCATGGTTGCTAATCATGGTATTACCTCATTTTAAAAACCTAGTTTACATGCACATGTGTGTGCAAGCTTAGGAAAATTCTAGAAAAATATTTATTAAATTGGGAAAAATATTTGAAACTCAATTTGGTAAACTTTTTATTAAAAACCCTTTATTTAAATATAAATAGCCACTAAACACATCCTAAGGTGTTACAATCTCCCCCCTTAAAGAAATTCGTCCCTGAATTTCAAAATCTAACTACACGTACCTTCGAAAAGACGGGGGTACTTCTTCCTCATCTCGCGTTCGGTCTCCCAAGTGACCTCCTCGCTGCTCGGACTACGCCAAAGTACCTTGACTGATGGAATGTCTTTCGATCTCAATTTCTTCACTTGTCGATCCAAGATCATCATCGGCTGCTCTGCATAGGAAAGGTCGCGCTCAAGTTGGATCGTCGGGTGCTGAATCGCATGCGAAGAATCATGAAGATATCTACGGAGCATCGAAACGTGAAATACGGGGTGCACATCTGGAAAACTGGGCGGAAGGGCTAACCGGTATGCAACTGCACCAACACGCTCGAGGATCTCGAAGGGGCCCACATATCTGGGACTGAGCTTCCCCTTCTTCCCAAACCTCATCACACCTTTCATTGGGGAGACCTTCAAGAAAACATGATCACCAACAGAAAACTCAAGTTTGCGCCGCCGACGGTCCGCATAAGATCTCTGCCTACTCTGGGCTGCTCTCATCCTATCGCGAATCAACTGGATCTTCGCGGTCGTCTCCTCAACAATCTGTGGCCCTAAGATACCGCTCTCACTGAGCTCTGTCCAACAGGCGGGCGATCTGCATCTCCTCCCATAAAGAGCCTCAAATGGTGCCATCTGAATGGTCTCCTGGTAGCTATTATTGTAGGAGAACTCTACTAAGGGTAAGTGATGATCCCAGCTACCTCCGAAATCTAATACACACGCTCTGAGCATGTCCTCGAGAGTCTGAATAGTCCGCTCTGACTGTCCGTCGGTCTGCGGATGAAATGCTGTGATAAAACTCAAGCGAGTGCCCAAAGCTTCCTGAAGCCTCTGGCATAGTCGACTGGTAAACTGGGTGCCTCTGTCGGACACGATACATGTCGGGACTCCGTGCAGTCGTACTATCTCGTCGATGTAAATCTGGGCGTACTGAGTAAATCCGAAAGTCGTCTTCACTAGCAGGAAGTGAGCCACTTTCGTCAAACGATCTACGATCACCCAAATGGAGTCATACCCTCACCTAGTCCTGGGTAGACCCACAACGAAATCCATCGAAATTTGCTCCCATTTCCACTCCGGAATGGGTAACGGCTGTAGCTCTCCCGCGGGCCTCTGGTGCTCGGCCTTGACTTGCTGACAAGTCAGGCATCTCGACACAAAATCTGCGATGTCCCTCTTCATTCCGTCCCACCAGTAAACATCTCTCATATCATGATACATCTTGGTGGAACCGGGATGGACGCTGTACACCGATCGATGTACCTCCTCGAGAATCTCACGCCGTAGCCCCTCAGCATCTGGTATGCACAGTCTAGTCCCAAATCTCAGCATCCCCTGATCATCGATCACGAACTCTGAAAATCTGCCCTGCCCAATCTGCGTCCTGATCTCTGAACATCGGTCATCACTGTGCTGGGCCTCATGTACACGGTCAAGCAACTGTGGGCGTGCAAGAACATGCGCGATCTGTCCTCCAATCGGCATGAACTCGAACTGTATCCGGCCGTCGCATAATATCTGTCAATCTGCCGACGACTGCCCCTGTACTGCGCTCAAACAAGATAGACTACCCCCGGGCCTCCTACTCAAAGCATCCGCCACCACATTCGCCTTGCCCGGGTGATACAAGATCTCACAGTCGTAATCCTTCACTAACTCCATCCATCGGCGCTGTCTAAGGTTCAGGTCTCGCTGCTGAAATATATACTTTAAACTCTTGTGATCAGTGAATATCTGGCACGACTCGTCGTATAGGTAATGTCGCCAGATCTTTAGTGCAAAGACCACTGCAACCATCTCCAAATCGTGAGTGGGGCAGTTCTGTTCATGTTTCTTCAATTGTCGCGAAGCATACGCAATCACCCTGTCATGCTGCATCAATACGCACCCTAGCCCCACTCGAGAAGCATCATAATAGACCACAAATTCGCCTGATCCGGAAGGTAATGATAATACCGGTGCCGTAGTCAGCCGAGTCCGTAGTTGCTGAAAATTGTGCTCGCACTCCTCCGTCCAATCGAAAGGAACTCCCTTCCGGGTCAACCCGGTCAAAGGTGTAGCAATACTGGAGAAATCCTGCACAAATCGCCTGTAGTAACCGGCCACCCCCAAAAAGCTGCGAATCTCCGTAACCGATGTGGGTCTGGGCCAACGCTGAACGGCCTCGATCTTCCTCGGGTCTACACATATACCATCTCGTGAAATCACATGCCCCAAGAAGTCTACGCTGTCCAGCCAGAAAGCACACTTGGAGAATTTCGCGTAAAGCTGGTGCTCCCTCAAAGTCCGCAGTGTAATCCGCAGGTGCTGCTCGTGCTCCTCACTACTCCGGGAATACACCAAGATATCGTCAATGAACACTATGATGAACAGATCCAAATATGGCCGGAAAATATGATTCATCAAGTCCATGAATGCTGCTGGCGCATTGGTGAGTCCGAACAACATCACCAAAAACTCATAATGGCCGTAGCGCGTACGGAAAGCTGTCCTAGGAATGTCCTCCTGTCGAACCCGCAGCTGATGATAGCCCGATCGTAAATCGATCCTCGAAAAGTATCATGCCCCTGAAGCTGGTCGAACAAATCGTCGATACGTGGCAAGGGATATCTGTTCCGCACTGTCACCCTGTTCAGCTGGCGGTAGTCGATACACAGACGCAAACTGCCGTCCTTCTTCTTGACGAACAGGAATGGAGGACCCCAAGGAGAAACACTGGGTCGAATAAGTCCCTTATCCAGCAAATCTTGCAATTGATCCTTCAATTCTTGAAGTTCCGCCGGGGCCATCCGAACAGGCGGTATAGAAATAGGCCCCGTGCCAGGAACCAAATCAATACAGAAAGAAATGTCGCGCTCGGGCGGTAGCCCAGGATGCTCGTCAGGGAACACATCAGGAAACTCGCTAACAACCGGAACCTGATCCAATGGAACCTCTGTAGCGCTAGCATCGCAAACATAGTAAAGAAATCCCTGACATCCCTTCCTCAAAAGCTGTCCAGCGCGAAAAGAAGAAATCACACTGTGAGGGGCGGCACCACGGTCCCCCAACACAACAAAAACCGACTCGCCGGGGAAACAGAATCTAACTGTCTTCTCACAGCAGTCCACAGAAGCATAGAACGTGGCTAACCAATCCATGCCCAAAAGAACGTTGAAGTCCAACATCTCAAGAAGGATCAAGTCGACATGCAACTCTCTCTCGCCAATACAGACGGTGCAAGATCGGAACACGTGCCTAGCAACAAACGACTCTCCCATAGGAGTAGTCACCACAAGCGGTTGATCAAGCAAACCGGATTCTCTACCCAAACTTGGCACAAAGTGTGTGGATACGTACGAGTGCGTGGATCCGAAATCGAACAACACGTGTGCATCAATAGAACATACTGGAAGGATACCTGAAACCACCGCATTGGACGCCTGTGCGTCCTGATGCGTCAAAGAAAAGACCCGCGCCTGTCCTCCACCGGTGACTGACTGCCCTCTGCCTCGGTCATCACGTCCTCTCTGAGCAACTCCTCCACGCCCACGACCTCTCTGAGTATGAGTCTGACGTGGAACAACGGTAGGTACAACTGGCAACGCCCTCTGGGGTGGTGAAGGTGGTAAAGTAACATGCGGTGCTGCCGCCTCCCTCCGGTGTATCTCAGGACAATCTCTAACGAGGTGAAGTAGACTGCCGCATCTAAAGCAACCCCGCGACGACTGCTGACTCTCCCGGGGATACGAACTAAACATCTGACCTCGCCCCGAATCTTTGCCACTCCCCGTACCTGAACGATACCTGTCGCGGCGTCTGAATGACTGTCTCCGTGCGGATATACTAGTACGAACTCTCTTCGGCTCTGGAACTACCGAAGTCTCAGCAAGGCGCTCCTCGACTAATAGGGTTGCATCTATAGCTGCTGCGTATGTCTCGTAATGCTGCGCGGTGATCGCGAGGAACAGTGTGTTAGTGTATATGCCCTAGAGGCCATTACTGTATCATACTAGTTTGTATATTACTTAATGGAAGCTTGGGATATTCACCTTGTATAAACAATCTTGCTCAATATAGTAGTATGCTACTTGGTTTGTTTCTACTTCAATGTGTACATGTGTTTATTTTAGTATATCACCTATACATATTAGTGGAGCCCTTAGGATCTTTGCTTGATTACCAGCGTTGTGATGGCAGTCACACTAGTGGGGGCTGGGTAATCTATAAGCACATCCTTATATAGGTCCCTAGTCGCAGGACTATCGAGACAGGGCATCGATACTCCGGAGTAGACTAGCGTATGCGCTTCTCATCCCAGTGTGGGAGATGGTCTGTCCCACAGCCATCAGTACGTCGTACTGGAGATAGTATACGGGTGCTCGTTGGGTTACGAGTACACTGGACAGGACTCGTCGGGAACTGACAGGTTGGTATTATACCTATCGTCAGTTATCAGTTCCCAGGTGACATGAGTACAGCTTAGTCCGCTGACTTGACACCGACACTTCGCCTCGAGTGTGTTCCCACTGTACTTTGATTACTACCTTACCACGGCTCAAAGGAGTCGTGCAAACAGGTAGTAGTTGGGTACAGTCCCGAAGCACTTGGAGGCAGTGACGGTTAGACAGGATTCGTCTCTCCCGGTATTGGGGGTTGACATCGCGCTGTGTCTAGGAGAGCCATTACACAAGTAGTCCGTGGCCAGGGCAAGCGAGATATGCTGGTAGGCTTCCAGTGTTATCTCAGGGTGTTTTGGGCTTCACTCCGACACGACTTGTACCGCTATTAGGGGACTGACGTTTACCGCCCCTAGGCCCGCCATGCGATGTATCAGACGAACAGACCGGACTGTACGGAGATTGTCACACTCAGACTCAGTAGGAGTTCAGATGGGGTTCACCTCGTCAGTCTTCTTGTCGGCATCTACCTGGGGACCGTTACGCACAGCTAGTGCCGCTTGCGGTCTGTGGTTAAACCCACTGCCAGCGTAAGTGTCGAGTCTTTAGAGTCCCACACAGAGGGCTATTCGCCATTGGGCAAAACAGAGTAGAGGTCACATGGTTTTGCGACAGGGTTCGTTCTCATTCGCGCACTTGTGCACGTTTGGAGTCCGGACGGATATTACTGGCTGGCTCTGGTTTGAGTCAGATACTGGTATATGTTTTGGGGTTGCTTTTATCTCTCAGTATTCATGTTCCTCGGAACAAGAATGCAGGTGTGTATGCACAGTTGTTTGAGGAGGAGGAAGAGGACTTTCATTAGGGTTTCGGAACGGGTGCGTATGCACAGTTGACAGTCGTCTTTTTCCAAACCCTAATGGATTTATGTTATATCAATTAATAATATTAATAAAATGAAATTGTGTCATGGTTGGGTTTTTTTTGACTTGTTGACCATGGTTGACTAGTTGACCATAGTTGAATGTTTGACCATCATCATTACTTTGCAAAGATGCTCTTTGATTCTAGCAAAATTCATTTAATGAATGAAATGATAATGGTCATTCATAAACCTTCCATCAACTATTTCATTTTCATTATTATTATTAATTTGATAATTATTTTTGCTTTTGTTATGGTTGCAAAAGAAAAAGAACTCATTCTATCATATTGCTTCTCTCTCCTCACTTCTTCTTCTTCCTCTAGCTCAAGGAGAATCATTCTCATGTGTTGAGAATCCCTCTCCTTGAAAGAAAAACACCCCAAAGACACTCTCTACTCTCTCTAGGGTTAAAGGTTTAGCAAGCCGGAGATCTTAGTTCACTCTAAGTTCGAGAAAGAGCCCGAAGGTTGAACCCTCAGGTGGATCCATCTTTGACGGAAGAAGGCAACGAGGAAAGAACCATCAACCTCTACAAGGTTTCAAGAAGAAGGAGTTCAAGTTAGGTATAACCTTTCATCCGAGTAGCTAACTCCCTTTAGCATGATAGCTAGTTTTAGTTTAGAAAAGATCCCGACTTTGTTAGTTCATGTTGCCCCATGCGCTAAAAATTTGAGTTTTATACCGTTTCCGCCTCCCCGTAAGAACCGGGGGTCGCAACGTGGACTTACAGTGGTATCAGAGCCTAACTAAACTTAAACTAGCTTAGTAGTAAAGTGTACGGAAGTTCGATCGGAAAAATCACAAAAACCTAAAAGTTAAAAACCCTAACTTTCTGTTGAAATTTTTTTTGCTCAAAAGTGAAAAAGGTTTACTCCTAAAATCGGCTCAGGGTTTTGTGAGAATACCCAAGAAAAACGATCCCTTGATTCCTTCAAACCGCCGCGGTTCCGCGGCAAGAGGTATGCATTTGCCGCGGAACCGCCGCCGTTTAGGGTCCTCTCGTGATCGGGTTTTGTGCAGTGTTCTTCTGGTAGGGTTTTGGGATTTTTCAGATATATTATATGTGCCCAGATTTTCCAGAATAGAAATTTATTTTTGGGGGCCTATAATTCCGTATTTTTTTTCCGAACTTCACTACACTTTGACTATGAAGGTTGTATCTGTGATGTTTGTATGTATTGAACGTCGGCTAATCGCTATAAGTCGATTAGTCGGGGTTATACATCTCTGTTATCTGTGTTTGATGATGGTTTGTGTATATGAATGCGTTGGACTGTCGCGGGTGAATAGCCGGGGTGGATGTGAGATGAGCTTTTGTTTTTCTTTCATTCATTTGTAACATGTAAATTGATGTAATATTATTATTTGTTTGGCCGCACAACCGGGTCGGGGTTGTAGCCGTCATTGTATAATTCTTTTTACTGTTTTTGCTCCTAGGATAGACCCATGGAGGGGGTGCACAAACTACCGGGTATCTCGAAGTACCGAGTGGCCTACTCACGGTGGTGAGGGAGGTTGCTTCGCTTCGAATACTTGGCGGGTAGTTTGCCGCACCCGTAGGGGTCTTGGGTGGGGTTTTGGCTATTCACCGCGACCGTGTAATCCGCTTTTCGTTGCAGGCTCGAACGGATTGCGGATTCCTAGTATATCCAATGTATTCATCTGTGATCTGTAATGTCTATCATAGCTTTACATTTATAACTATTTAGGCGTTGCTTATGTTTTACAGCCGCGCTAGCCCAGCCCCCGCTCTGTCGTTAGTTAAGTAACCTAACGGGTGATGACGGGGCCCCGTGGCGAATGCGAATGGCATAAGCGTACGTCATATTTTGGTTGTTTTCTGCAATGGTAGGATTAAATGATGGGACGCATTAAAAGAACTAAAGCAAGAATATCACGCATTAAAAGAACTAATGCAAGATAATAAACCAAGCTAAAGTCGTTGGAACACTTTCGAAAAACCACTCGGTTCTTTTCAAAACTAACTTTTAAATGCGGAGCTTGAGCCACTCCTTCTAAAAGCTATCTCGTTCCATCGATTATATCAAGTTCACTACGTTCACGGTTTTACCAAAACCATTCGTAGCCCTCCGTCGTTTCGCATGAATAGACAATAGTATTCAAGCTATGTATGTTGGCCAAAGTCAAGGCATAGTGATTGGTAGCTATTGGGTGTTCATGTGTAGCATAGATAGATGCGTTGGTTTGGGACAGTCGTACTGCCATTTTGGCCAAAGTCAAGGGTAGGTACGGATGGATCCAAATTAACCTGGATAGTGACGGGCAGAACTTGACATGTGACTTATGATATTTTGGCCAAAGTCAAGGTCATAAGAGCATGGGGCAAAAATCCACATCGGGAGTTTCATAAGTACTGAAACTTGCTAGATTTGCATACCATTTGGAGTGTGGTGATTCTGGTAGGATTCCTTCAGTTTCTTCACGCGATGATATTTGGATCCCGATCCTACTGTGAGTATATGCTACTCCTCGGGAAATTTCTCACTAAACGATCAATGCTATAAACCTAGTAGGTGCCTAGAAAGGTGTTAGCGGGGCTACGCCCCCAGGGAAAAGAGGTTATTTAATTAAGGAACTTCGCGAAAGCGTTGGAAAACCTCCCTCGAAGTACCGACACTGGCCTGGCTGAACGGTTAAGCAAGTATTGTGCGGTGGGATTGATCCCGACTAATTCTTCCTTTATGGTTTGAGGAGGGATTCGAGAGACAGTGGGAGCCATCCTGTTTAGACAAATTAAAAACCACTCTAAACTTGCAAGAGCATCGTGCTAAAGTGTTTCTTCTCTCTCTCCTAATTGCAGCGACCAATCGACATGACTGGACTTAAGTTACTTCTTGATAAAAACATACTGACAGGGCCAAACTACAAAGATTGGCTCAGGAATGTCAAAATGGCAATCACTTACGACAAGATGGGGTATCTTCTTACCACCAAAGCTCCCCCCGTCCCAGGTCCTGTTCATACCAGAATACTGCATTTCATACCGCCCATTCTTACGCTCGTGTGTTTATAGGTAGGTGCTTTTGATCAGTGTTTGCTACATATTTGCAGAATACAGATTCTCAGCTCTGAACAGTGAATATCATGGAAAAGTACGACAAATTCCGGATTACTGCCAACAACTGATAAAACACGGTCTCCGCTCTCTATCCGTGTGTTACCACATGCTAGTTTAATGGACAAAATGGCAAATCAATTGTCATGTCATGCACAAAGCTCTAGGTCAACACAAGATCCGAGAAATCTATGCGGAGCTCGAGGAAATCATGGCAAAAGATCCACATCACATCACCTTTTTGTTGTGCTGAAATTCTGGGAATTATTGTGAAGAGTTTCTGTAAAAAGAACTATACCACACTGAAGGGCACAGTAAAACAGGAAACCTCACAAAAGCCCAGAGCCCAACTCACCAAGGGAGCCGCGTTTCCGCGGCCAATAGGGGGTATTGGCCGTGGAAACGTGGCCGTACTGTGGCCTCACTTCGTCGTTTTTCTGGGGCATTTTGGGTATTTCATTTGGGTTCTGGTGGCTGCCCTAGGTTTTCCATTCCCCTCCTATAAATACCCCGGATCTGAGCAAAGCCAAGGGGCATTCTTTTGTCATTCTTTTGTTCCTCTTTTGTAGTCTTTTGTATAGTTTTTCTTCTTCTTCTTCATTCCTCCTCCATGAAATTGTAGTGAGAGCTTTTTGAGTGGAAGATCAATGAAGATGAGGGCTTTTGTATCATTCTCTTTTGTTCCTTCTTCCCCTTGAGATTCTTGCTTTCTCTTGATCATTCAACCTCTTCATTGAGCTTGAATGGTTAAGGGTTAGTTATTGATCTCAAGGGTCGTATTTTGTTCTCTCCTTAGTACTTCAATTCACATGCGTTCTCTACCCTTCCCTTGATCTTGCAACCTCTTGATTGAGCTTGCAAGTTTAAGGGTTGGCTATTGATCCCATACTTGTTTTGAGTTCTATGGTTCTTGTAATTACTTTCTTGCATTTTTCATTCTTGTCTTTAATTACTTGTAATTTATTTCCATGCACTTTAATTACTTGCAATTTATATTCATGCACTTAATTACTTGTATTCTTTTCTTTTCTTTGTTCTTTTCTTTTTGTTCTCTTTTGTTCATTTTGTGAATGTTGTATTTATTGTTGTTGTTAAGAATCATATGATATTGTAAGTTAACAATTCTTTGCCTAATTCCTTTTCCCGTTATTTTCCATTGAACTCCGCCCAAACCATACGCAAGCGCTCCGTTAGGCACCGTACCCTGACAAGGTAACGGTGATTCCTAACCGCGACCGGTTGCGTTCGGTTTGGCCGGAGGCGAAAGCAAGAGACAAGAACGGAAGGACAAGGGTAAATAAGCCGGATTCCACGAATACCGCGCTTAAATCCCCTAATCCACGTTGTTGCCAATTGCTCTAGCTTCAATTGGTCAAGACTCGGCTCAAAGGTTTTGAGTACGGATTTCTTTAGCTTACATTATCGTATCTTTTCTTAACAACTTTATACTTGCAAATAAACACATAGGTTAGAATCAAACTCATACAAATTCTTTATTGACTCGTCTAAAACAAGAAGGTAAAATACCACCATCTCCCTGTGGACCGACCCGTGCTCAACCGGCTAGCTGCAAAGCGACACCGTCCTGATCGCGGTTACACTTTAATTCTTTGAACATCCGACACGCCATCGGCGTGCGATCAAATGGCGCCGTTGCCGGAGAGACGGTAGCGTATTTTCTTTCTTGTTATTCGGGTTAATATTCTTTTTGTATATATAAAAAAAAAAAATCTTTTTGTTATTTTTGATAATTTTTGTGGGCAAGTGTGCAGATTTTTGCGTATTTGCAAACTGCGATTGTGGGAAGCAAAGTGTGCACTCAAGGCAAAGGTGATTACGAAGTACCGTGCCAAAGATCCGGGTAGTTTGACCCGCGCAAGCGAACCTTTCAAGCTTACCGGATTTGATTCAACGGGGGTTTCCTAACCCAAAACTTAACGGTACGTATTTTACTAATACCTTCTTCTCAAATCCGACGCATCCAATATACTATTCTTTGCAGGATTCTTTGCAAGTTCGCTAGCAAACGCTAAAAATTGACTAACCCGTATTTGTTGCAGTGCCGCGTTTAAAAAAAAAAACAATTTTTTGATTCTTTATAGAATTTTTATTGAATTGTGCATTGCATCAATTAATACGGACTTAAGGGCAAGCGAACCCCACAACATACGGTAAAGGATTTCATCACCTTTTCCGTGGCCCACAAATCACGAACTTGATCATAACGTATTACCCGCACAAATTCTAAAAGAAATTAGACTTTAAGCCTTAAGGACTTCGCGCTCACTAGGAGAAGCTAACTGTGTTTAGAACCTCGCTTAACGGTATATTGTTTACGGGGTGTCTAGGAAAGTGTTAACGGCGAAACTGCCAAAAGAGAAAGGGTTATTTAATTAAGGAACTTCGCGAAAGCGTTGGAAAACCTCCCCTTATCTCTGCACTTACCTGGCCTCGTGATCAGTGTATCTTGAGCCCGTTTCTCGACACAGTTTTACTTCGACAATCAAGTTCTGGAGCAGGTCTAATTGACCTAGGTGAACCCTAGAACGATTAGGTGTGTGGTATTTTTGTGTCGTTATTGTTTTTGTCCAGATTCTTTTTGTGTATATTTCTTTCTTTTGATTAACAACTAACTAAAAAAAAAATCACATTCTTTTTCCTCTCCTTTTCTCTACCTTTCTTTCATTCTCTTTCTTCATATCATGGGTACTCCACCTCGCAAAACTCTTGCCGAACTTTGGTACCCACAACCAGACATCACCTCATACGGTTCTTGCTTTGGCCGAACATCGAACGATCCCTCCATGCCCAAATTTTCACTGAAAGATCGCATAGCAGCGTCTAGGACAAACACTTGCACTCCTCATTCCACTTTCTATCAACCTTTTCAAATTCCCGCACCCGCTTATGTTGATACCACTTCTGCAAGTCGTCCTTTGTCCATCGCTGAACGTATTGAACAATCCCGTAGCCGATCTTTCACTCCTTTCACCGCTTCAAATTCTTGGGATCAACAATTCCATTCACCTTCGTATCCCAATGTTGATCCCACTCCTGTCCAGCCATTCAATTCCTACCAGTCCTACCCAACTTTTACACCTTCCCTAGACATTGCTTCTACACAGCCTTTTGGGAGTTTTCAGTATCCAAACAACTTTGAATCTTTTACTGAAACCCCTTCACAACCAATGTCTAGTCTAGAACAGTCGTTGGAAGACTTTAGGGTAGCGTCAAGCCAACAGATGATGGATTTGAATGCGTCCATGGCCGCCCTCATGCAACCTAGTGATCCGGTAGCTAGTTTTCAACTAGCTCCAACTTTTTCAATGTATGATGAGGCGGCAGGACAGGCTATGAATTTGAGTGGAGAGAGTGAGATGTACCCCCTTCCAAATCAAACCCACCCGTCCCAAATTGAATCCCACAACTCCTGTTTTGAAAGTCTATCGAGTATCCCACATGATTTATCAATTGAAGATAGAATGATGAATGAGTTGTGCGACTTCGTAGTGTTTGATTTGCCCGATTGTGAAGGGTCTCTTCCAAGTGAAACCGATCCTAATCCTTTTGACCTCTACACCTATATCTTAGAACCAGAATCGATTAATATCCATGCTTTTGATGAGGTGTCAGAGAATTTTGATTTTCACTTGATTGAGGATATTGACGCTGGGAACATTTTGGATGATGAACCCGTAGATTTGACTGAGTTTGTCTTTTCAAATCATCATCCCAAGTCTTTAACTGTTTTTCCCGAACTTCATATGCGTCTTGATATTGATGATAAAGGCATGGATGAGATAAATTTTGAGGAGAATATTGAGGATAGTTTTGAGGATGAAACAGTTTTAATTGATGAGTCGGATTTTCCAATTCATCCTGTTCCTTTCATTGACTGTGTGCACCCTCCCGAAACCCTAACCGATACCCCTCAACCACTTCCCTCCACCTTTTCCATCGTTCTGACCTTGCAAGAACCCGTATCACTTACATTTCATATGTCTGGTTTACCAAGTTCGGCGTACCCATGGTTTCTTACGAATCTTGAGGGATTTGACCCAATCTCTCGACGGGTTAATAGATTAGCACAATCGCTGTTTACACATCGCTCATCACAAATTGTGCTAATCTATTCACTCCATTTGCACCCTCAAGTTCGTATTCCACTTCTTTCTCCCATCCGCCATTCTTCTCATATACCGAGACCGTATCCCGCTTCTATCTCCATACGGTCTCGCGTAGTCTCCATTTCTTACCTCTCCGCATTCTTTCACCAGCCACTACTTTATCACGATAAGATCTTTGAATGGTTGGTGTTAACTTTTGGCCTGTGTAAGGCCTTGTATAGATTGATACTGTTCTTTCCCCCCTAATCCTGAACCTCAACGCTTAACAGTGGAAACACTGTTTCATTCAAGTTTGGGGGGGCCCCTTTTTTGTATATATTTTTTTTGTTTTCCTTTTTGTATATAATTTGTTTTTAGGGGGAGCGCCGACAATTTTGACCCTCTTGGTATAGCCTGACAGTGAGGGCACTGTCAAGTTTAAGTTTGGGGGTGTGCTCGGTAAGCTTTCTTCCTTCGCATTCATTTGTATATTTTGCATTTGCATACCTTATTTAAAAAACCCATAAAAATTGAAAATTTTCCAAAAAAATATAAAAACTTTGTCGTCAAGTTAGCTAATAAGGTAACTTAGATCTTTATTCTGAAAGTTTAGTCGATATGTTCGAAATAACTAAATTCTAGGCTTAGGAATTGAAAACCCTAAAAATAACCCTCATTCTGTCTAACTTTGGTAAGTATACGTCCTTACAGTTTTTTTGAGAAATAGGTAATCTTGAGTTCAGTTTTTTTGAGTTAAGTCAAGATGAAGGGAAAGTATTGAAGCTTTACCGGAGGATAAGTCTGAAAAATAGTTTCTTTTCTTGAGTTCAAATTTAGAAAGTATATACCCTACAAACTGCACTTACACGCACCTTGAAACTTGGGATAGTAGAGGATACCTAGAAATACTCTTGCCTGAAAGCCTAGTATGAAAGAAAAAACGATATTTAAAGCTAAACACCAAAAGAGCATATTGAAAAATATATCCGGTCTTGAAAAAGAAAAAGAAAAAGAAAAAAATAGAATAAAGTCAAGACCTGGAAACTGCTATTTTCGTTTTAAGTTCACACATTCAGTAATCGGTCGTTAGTGCCTCAAGAAGCATTAATAGTCGCATGAAAGGTGTGTGAGCAAAACCGTCCATCCTTAATGAAAAGAAGTAGTATTAGGTATTAGGGCAAGGGTACTATAGCTTGAATTGAATTCTCAAGTATAGGGGTGCAAATATACACACACGTAGGGGTATATAATCGATGTTTGGATAAAAGATAGAGATGAAGAATAAGACTTGTGTTTTCTGTAAAGTTGATAAAAATCCCTGATTTGAGGCCGTACTTTAGAAGGAAAACTCAGGAGAACCAACATCTTTCTAAACTTTTTTTTTGAACGTATATGATCTAAAGTTAAATAGATTAGAGGTGTGAAGCATTAGGGTTGAATATTTCTAACTTAGGATAATAGAGTTTCTAACATAAATACTAAACTGTAGGAGTAGAATCGATGTTAACTTATGACACTAGCTTGACTGGATTTTGTGGGTGTAATCCGCTGAAAACCCTCAGGAGACAACACTCCTCCTACTAGGGACACCTAGAGGTTTAACGGCTTGTTGCACGCGCTCAGTGCAATCGCGTTCCCTGCGAAAGTGCGGTTATCATTTTATTTTTATGAATAATTGGTTTTGCTCGGGACGAGCAAAAGTTAAGTTTGGGGGTATTTGTTCATACCAGAATACTGCATTTCATACCGCCCATTCTTACGCTCGTGTGTTTATAGGTAGGTGCTTTTGATCAGTGTTTGCTACATATTTGCAGAATACAGATTCTCAGCTCTGAACAGTGAATATCATGGAAAAGTACGACAAATTCCGGATTACTGCCAACAACTGATAAAACACGGTCTCCGCTCTCTATCCGTGTGTTACCACATGCCAGTTTAATGGACAAAATGGCAAATTAATTGTCATGTCATGCACAAAGCTCTAGGTCAACACAAGATCCGAGAAATCTACGCGGAGCTCGAGGAAATCATGGCAAAAGATCCACATCACATCACCTTTTTGTTGTGCTGAAATTCTGGGAATTATTGTGAAGAGTTTCTGTAAAAAGAACCATACCACACTGAAGGGCACAGTAAAACAGGAAACCTCACAAAAGCCCAGAGCCCAACTCACCAAGGGAGCCGCGTTTCCGCGGCCAATAGGGGGTATTGGCCGCGGAAACGCGGCCGTACTGTGGCCTCACTTCGTCGTTTTTCTGGGGCATTTTGGGTATTTCATTTGGGTTCTGGTGGCTGCCCTAGGTTTTCCATTCCCCTCCTATAAATACCCCGGATCTGAGCAAAGCCAAGGGGCATTCTTTTGTCATTCTTTTGTTTCTCTTTTGTAGTCTTTTGTATAGTTTTTCTTCTTCTTCTTCATTCCTCCTCCATGAAATTGTAGTGAGAGCTTTTTGAGTGGAAGATCAATGAAGATGAGGGCTTTTGTATCATTCTCTTTTGTTCCTTCTTCCCCTTGAGATTCTTGCTTTCTCTTGATCATTCAACCTCATCATTGAGCTTGAATGGTTAAGGGTTAGTTATTGATCTCAAGGGTCGTATTTTGTTCTCTCCTTAGTACTTCAATTCACATGCGTTCTCTACCCTTCCCTTGATCCTGCAACCTCTTGATTGAGCTTGCAAGTTTAAGGGTTGGCTATTGATCCCATGCTTGTTTTGAGTTCTATGGTTCTTGCAATTACTTTCTTGCATTTTTCATTCTTGTCTTTAATTACTTGCAATTTATTTCCATGCACTTTAATTACTTGCAATTTATATTCATGCACTTAATTACTTGTATTCTTTTCTTTTCGTTGTTTTTTTCTTTTTGTTCTCTTTTGTTCATTTTGTGAATGTTGTATTTATTGTTGTTGTTAAGAATCATATGATATTGTAAGTTAACAATTCTTTGCCTAATTCCTTTTCCCGTTATTTTCCATTGAACTCCGCCCAAACCATACGCAAGCGCTCCGTTAGGCACCGTACCCTGACAAGGTAACGGTGATTCCTAACCGCGACCGATTGCGTTCGGTTTGGCCGGAGGCGAAAGCAAGAGACAAGAACGGAAGGACAAGGGTAAATAAGCCGGATTCCACGAATACCGCGCTTAAATCCCCTAATCCACGTTGTTGCCAATTGCTCTAGCTTCAATTGGTCAAGACTCGGCTCAAAGGTTTTGAGTACGGATTTCTTTAGCTTACATTATCGTATCTTTTCTTAACAACTTTATACTTGCAAATAAACACATAGGTTAGAATCAAACTCATATAAATTCTTTATTGACTCGTCTAAAACAAGAAGGTAAAATACCACCATCTCCCTGTGGACCGACCCGTGCTCAACCGGCTAGCTGCAAAGCGACACCGTCCTGATCGCGGTTACACTTTAATTCTTTGAACATCCGACACGCCATCGGCGTGCGATCAGGTCCCACCTCCAGCGTCGCGGATAAGGAAATCCGTAAGACTTGGGAGATTGATTGCGCGAAGGCCAGGTGCCTCGTGCTTGCCTCTATGGACAACGGACATCAGAGGAGGCACGAGAATATGGACTTGGAATCCATATTTCTTCATACAAAAGAACTGTATGGAGAGCAGTCTCGTATCGCAAGATACGAAGTGTCGAAGAAGTTATTTTCGGCAAAGTTGGCCGTCGGATCATCGGTAGCAGACCACGTGCTTAAGATGATTGGCTACATTGAGGAGCTCGCGGAACTTGGGACCACGTTGGAAAGTGAACTCTATACGGATTTAATTCTCCAGTCCCTTCCATCCACTTACGCCCAGTTTATACTGAACTTCAACTTACAAGAAAAGGAAGTTGAACTTTCAGAACTCCTCAACATGCTGAGGAGCGCAGAGGGCACCCTACAGAAAGGTAGGGAACCACCCGCTTTGTTTGTAGGAGGATCTTCTTCCTCTAGGTCCAAGGCGAAAGCCAAGGGAAAGAGGAAGAAAGCCCCCGCCAAACCAAGGGGCGGTGTTAGTAAAGTGGGTACGAAGGGAAAAGAAAAGGCAACAATGATAGTGGGGAAGCTTGTGGGTAAAGAAGAGTGCTTCTATTGTCATAAAAGTGGACACTGGAAGAAAGATTGCAGGGCTTGGAAAGCCAGGACACAGGAACTGAAGCAGGTTGCGGCTTCAGCTTCAGGTGTGTATGTTATTGAAAACTGTCTTTCGATAAACTCTACTTCCTGGGTATTGGATACCGGATCAGGATCTCATATCTGTAATTCTTTGCAGGCGTTGAGAAACCGTAGGTTTTTGAAGGCAGGTGATATGACCCTCAGAGTTGCAAACGGAGCTAGCATGGATGCTAAAGCCGTGGGGGACTATCACCTGGGAATGTCAGATGGACATGTTTTGGTTTTACGTAATTGCTTTTTTGTACCCAACGCAACTTGTAATATCATTTCTGTATCTTTGGTTTCTAAAGAAGGTTATGAATTTGCGTTTGTAAGTAATGTTGTAAACATTCACCTTAATCAAGTTCTGATTGGGTCAGGTACACTGAGCAATGGTATATACGTGTTAAACCAACCACAGATTTTCAATGTCCAGAATACACACAAAAGAAAGTCTCCGGAAATCAATCAGACTTTCTTATGGCACTGTAGACTGGGTCACATCAATGAGAGAAGGTTGACTAAGTTACATACAGAAGGATATTTGGATCCGTTCGAATATCAATCGTATGCCACTTGTCAATCCTGTCTCAAAGGAAAGATGACGAAGACTCCGTTCACTGGACACGGAGTAAGAGCAAGCGAGCTCTTGGGACTCGTACACAGCGACGTGTGTGGTCCAATGTCTACACATGCGCGAAGCGGTTACTCTTACTTCATTACTTTTACGGATGATTTTTCAAGGTACGGTTATGTCTTCTTAATGAAACATAAGTCCGAAGCCTTTGAAAGTTCCAGGAATATAAAAATGAAGTAGAAAAACAAACCGGCAAAAGTATCAAGATTCTAAGATCGGATCGAGGTGGAGAATACTTAAGTGCCGAGTTCCTGAATTATTTAAAAGAGAATAGAATTCTCTCTCAGCTTACTCCTCCATACACACCGCAACATAACGGTGTATCGGAGAGACGGAACCGAACCCTATTGGATATGGTACGGTCCATGATGAGTAACGCTGAGTTACCGCGATCATTCTGGGGGTATGCGCTAGAATCAGCTGCGTACCTTTTAAACCGAGTTCCTACTAAGACTGTGCCTACTACACCATATGAGATGTGGTGTGGGAAGAGGCCCCATCTCAGTCACATTAAGACTTGGGGAAGTCCAGCTTTTGTTAAAAAGCAGCATGCGGACAAGCTCGAGGCGCGCTCAGTACAGTGTAAGTTTGTGGGATATCCAAAGAATTCCAAGGGATATCTCTTCTACTACGAAGAGGAACAAAAAGTTCTTGTTTCTCGTCATGCCCACTTTCTAGAACACCAGTTCTTAGAAAATGAAATAAGTGGGAGCGCAGTAGAACTGGAAGAAATTCCAGAGCCACAGACTATTACTGAAAGCTTAGTGGAACCAGAGGGTTCAAAAGAACAGGACATTCCTACGCCGCTCCGCAGGAGTAGTAGGCAGTCTCATCAGCCCGAGAGATACTACGGTTTTCTCATAGACGGGGATAGAGAGGATTGCATCATAGATTATGATGAGCCTACTAGCTTCCAGCAGGCCGTTCAGAGCGTTGACTCGGTAAAATGGCTGGATGCAATGCGGACCGAAATGGAGTCCATGTACACCAACAAAGTATGGACGTTGGACGTTGCTCCAGACGGGGTAAAACCCGTAGGATGCAAGTGGATCTTCAAAAGGAAGATTGGTGTAGATGGACAGGTTGAGACCTATAAAGCTAGACTTGTAGCTAAGGGTTTCCGTCAAAGACCTGGTTTGGACTATGACGAAACCTTTTCTCCAGTGGCTATGCTGAAATCCATTCGGATCCTTCTTGCCATTGCTGCCTTCCACGATTATGAGATTTGGCAAATGGACGTAAAAACCGCTTTTCTAAATGGAAATTTAGAGGAGTGTGTCTATATGGACCAGCCAGAGGGTTTCATTCAGAGTGGGAGCAGCGGAAAGGTGTGCAAGTTGCTTAAGTCCATCTATGGACTAAAGCAGGCATCGCGGAGTTGGAACATCTGTTTTGATGAGACGGTCAAGGAATTTGGCTTTATCAAAAATCCAGATGAACCATGCATCTATAGTAGATTTGTAGCGAGAACTGTAGTATTCCTCGTTTTATACGTGGATGACATTCTCTTAATAGGAAATGACATTCCTATGCTACAATCTGTCAAGGGGTTCTTGTCGCACAGGTTCTCCATGAAAGACCTGGGTGATGCCTCATACATCCTGGGGATCCAGATCCATCGTGATAGATCCAAGAGGATATTAGGACTTTCTCAGTCCAGGTACATCGACACCATAGTGAAAAGATTCAGTATGGAAGATTCCAAGCGCGGTAACCTACCGGCTTGTCACGGGATCACCCTCTCTAAAGAGATGTCTCCCAAGACTGATTTGGAGAGGGATCACATGTCTATTATACCCTACGCTTCTGCGGTAGGCTCTATAATGTATGCGATGTTGTGTACCAGACCGGATGTAGCTTATGCACTGAGTGTGGTAAGCCGGTATCAGTCAAACCCTGGGGAGAAACACTGGATAGCGGTAAAGAACATTCTCAAGTACCTGAGAAGGACTAAGGAGATGTTCTTGGTGTATGGCGGAAAAGACCTCCAGATCGAGGCCTTTGCTGACTCCAGCTTCCAGAGTGACAAAGATGATTCCAAGTCCATGTCGGGTTTTGTCTTTACCCTCAATGGAGGGGCGGTGTGTTGGAAGAGTTCCAAACAGGAAACCGTTGCAGACTCGACGATGGAAGCGGAATACATCGCTGCATCTGATGCCCCAAAAGAAGCTGTCTGGATGAGGAAGTTCTTGAAAGAACTTCAGGTGGTTCCGTCCATTGTTGACCCAATACCTCTGTATTGCGACAACAACGGGGCTATAGCTTTAGCGAAGGAACCCAGGTCCCATCAGAGATCCAGACACATCTTGAGGCGGTATCACCTGATCAGGGAGATCGTGGATCGCAAGGAGATCGAGGTTCGGAGGGTTGCTTCAGAAGAAAACACTGCAGATCCATTCACCAAGGCCTTACCCCAGACTCAGTTCGAGCGGCTGATCGAGATGAGAGGTCTTCGATACGCCAGTACATGGCCTTAGTGCAAGTGGGAGATTGTTAGTGTATATGCCCTAGAGGCCATTACTGTATCATACTAGTTTGTATATTACTTAATAGAATCTTGGGATATTCACCTTGTATAAACAATCTTGCTCAATATAGTAGTATGCTACTTGGTTTGTTTCTACTTCAATGTGTACATGTGTTTATTTTAGTATATCACCTATACACATTAGTGGAGCCCTTAGGATCTTTGCTTGATTACCAGCGTTGTGATGGCAGTCACACTAGTGGGGGCTGGGTAATCTATAAGCACATCCTTATACAGGTCCCTAGTCGCAGGACTATCGAGACAGGGCATCGATACTCCGGAGTAGACTAGCGTATGCGCTTCTCATCCCAGTGTGAGAGATGGTCTGTCCCACAGCCATCAGTACGTCGTACTGGAGATAGTATATGGGTGCTCGTTGGGTTACGAGTACACTGGACAGGACTCGTCGGGAACTGACAGGTTGGTATTATACCTATCGTCAGTTATCAGTTGCCAGGTGACATGAGTACAGCTTAGTCCGCTGACTTGACACTGTCACTTCGCCTCGAGTGTGTTCCCACTGTACTTTGATTACTACCTAACCACGGCTCAAAGGAGTCGTGCAAACAGGTAGTAGTTGGGTACAGTCCCGAATCACTTGGAGGCAGTGACGGTTAGACAGGATTCGTCTCTCCCGGTATTGGGGGTTGACATCGCGCTGTGTCTAGGAGAGCCATTACACGAGTAGTCCCTGGCCAGGGCAAACGAGATATGCTGGTAGGCTTCCAGTGTTATCTCAGGGTGTTTTGGGCTTCACTCCGACACGACTTGTACCGCTATTAGGGGACTGACGTTTACCGCCCCCTAGGCCCGCCATGCGATGTATCAGACGAACAGACCGGACTGTACGGAGATTGTCACACTCAGACTCAGTAGGAGTTCAGATGAGGTTCACCTCGTCAGTCTTCTTGTCGGCATCTACCTGGGGACCGTTACGCACAGCTAGTGCCTCTTGCGGTCTGTGGTTAAACCCACTGCCAGCGTAAGTGTCGAGTCTTTAGAGTCCCACACAGAGGGCTATTCGCCATTGGGCAAAACAGAATAGAGGTCGCATGGTTTTGCGACAGGGTTCGTTTTCATCCGCGCACTTGTGCACGTTTGGAATCCGGACGGATATTACTGGCTGGCTCTGGTTTGAGTCAGATACTGGTATATGTTTTGGGGTTGCTTTTATCTCTCAGTATTCATGTTCCTCGGAACAAGAATGCAGGTGTGTATGCACAGTTGTTTGAGGAGGAGGAAGAGGACTTTTATTAGGGTTTCGGAATGGGTGCGTATGCACAGTTGACAGTCGTCTTTTTCCAAACCCTAATGGATTTATGTTATATCAATTAATAATATTAATAAAATGAAATTGTGTCATGGTTGGGTTTTTGTTGACTTGTTGACCATGGTTGACTAGTTGACCATAGTTGAATGTTTGACCATCATCATTACTTTGCAAAGATGCTCTTTGATTCTAGCAAAATTCATTTAATGAATGAAATGATAATGGTCATTCATAAACCTTCCATCAAATATTTCATTTTCATTATTATTATTAATTTGATAATTCTTTTTGCTTTTGTTATGGTTGCAAAAGAAAAAGAACTCATTCTATCATATTGCTTCTCTCTCCTCACTCATCTTCTTCTTCCTCTAGCTCAAGGAGAATCCTTCTCATGTGTTGAGAATCCCTCTCCTTGAAAGAAAAACACCCCAAAGACACTCTCTACTCTCTCTAGGGTTAAAGGTTTAGCAAGCCGGAGATCCTAGTTCACTCTAAGTTCGAGAAAGAGCCCGAAGGTTGAACCCTCAGGTGGATCCATCTTTGACGGAAGAAGGCAACGAGGAAAGAACCATCAACCTCTACAAGGTTTCAAGAAGAAGGAGTTCATGTTAGGTATAACCTTTCATCCGAGTAGCTAACTCCCTTTAGCATGATAGCTAGTTTTAGTTTAGAAAAGATCCCGACTTTGTTAGTCCATGTTGCCCCATGTGCTAAAAATTTGAGTTTTATACCGTTTCCGCCTCCCCGTAAGAACCGGGGGTCGCAACGTGAACTTACACAGTGGCGTAAGCAACCCTCGAACAAATCTCTTGACTCGCATCTCCTCGGTAACCACCAGGTACGGAGCATAAACTGCTAGCTCTGTAAACAGCACGTCATACTCTACCACTGACATCTCCGGAGTCTGGCGTAAGGACTCGAACCTGCGTGCTCTAGCATCTCTGACACTCAGTGGAAGAAAGCGGGCAAGGAATAGTGCCACGAACTCTGTCCAGGTCATAGGAGGAAGACCTGCCGCTCTGCCCTTCTCAACTGAATCATACCACTTCTGCGCAAGACCTTCCAAGCGAAAGCTCGTGAACTCAACCCATCTCGCATCTGCGCATCTGAGGGAACGGCATATCCGGGCCATCCTATCAATGAAAGACTGTGGGTCCTCGGCTGTATCGGTGCCTGTGAAGACCGGAGGCTACAGCCTCATAAACTCTGATAGCGATACTGTAATCACCTCCGTGGCTGCAGGGGCAACTGGCTGTGCGGTAGGTACCATCGCGCTCTCTGGAACGGGTGGAGCTACCTCTGGTCGCTGCGCTCGAAGCATCTCAACTAGCGATCCTATCATCTGGCGCATCTCCTGCATGCTGGATCCCACCGTCTGGCTCATCTCCTGCATACCAGCCCCTAGCGTGGCGATCTGATCTGTCACGGGAGGAACAGTCTGCTCGGGTACAACGGGTGCACTTCCCGGATCAGTCCTCGTCTCGGACGAGTCAACTCGAATCTCGTCCCTCGCGGCCGCTCTCTGCGCCCTCGTAGTCTTTGGCGGCATAATGGCTGAAAGAAAATTAGGATTCGATAAGAATACGGAAATCGAATCACAAGAATATATATACTCAAGAAGGAATTTAAATCAATAGGTCCGAAGGTCGCCTTGGCGGAGTACCGTGTCGTGAGTATGCCGCGGAACATACACACGCTACGCCACTCTGCTTCAGCTACCTACTCCATCATGCCTAGGTCATCCTACACTCCGAAAGGTAAAACCTACGCTCTGATACCAACTTTGTCACGACCCGAATATTTCGACTCGTGACCGGCACTTAACCACGCAACGTCTACAGGCGTAACGCGACTAAGTAAGCCGAACCCAGAAATCAAAACCATATAAAAGTAGCGAGTGTTGAAAACATTTAGTTAAAACGTTTAGAAAACCTTAAATATTTCAATAAGTTCTTTCAAAGTTACGTCATCATCTAAATAATTTTGGCAGCATTTCCTTTGTAAAAGTAACCCCGAGATAGGGTATAAAACATGATATGAGTGAAAATAAGATATAATGAAACAACATATTTCCAAACGGGATCAATCACGCCCAACGGCGGAAACCATCATCACAAGAGTAATATACGACGCCGTAGCGAAGAATGAGCAATAAGTAGACATCACAGAAATATAAACTGCATATAAAAACAGTCGGCTCCCACGAGCTCGACACCAGAATACAAAATATACATCATCGTCCTCACACAGTATCTAAGTCCAGTACATAAATGGTAGATGGAGAGTACTAGATACAAAAGGGGGTACAATAAAAGTAATCAGATACCACAACCCACCAAAAAGCAAAACAGCTCACGCACCAACTGTAGTGGTATCTGTAGCCAAAAGATGCAAAAGGCAGCCTGCCGCGACTACTCTGAAGGGCAACCTGCAAATACTGTGGCACAACGGGGGTGAGTTGCCAACTCGTGAATAGAGATAACATATAAAGGTAATCGCGAGCATGCACGTACTGCGCTACTCTAACATATGCCAGCAGATGATATCAATGCGTGATAAGCAGTATGTGCAATGATTATGCAAATGCTCTGTCAGGTAAAATAACTACAGGATGAGATACATGATAATCAATGCTGAGCATGGGATAAATAACATCTACACGGAATATCAACGTTGAAAGGTAATCGGTGCTCAAAACTGCACCCCAAATCCCAAATAAACTCATACGCCGGCACTCTCCTCGGCCCTCAAATCCTGTAAATCTCTGAGAATCACGAGTGCCCAACATCGGCACTCAAAATATCATAAAATACTCGTGTCCAGCATCGACACGCAAATCCTCATATATCGGGCTCCGTCAGTCCGGATCAGCCCACGGGCTCCGTCTGCGGTGTCGGCCCTCGGCCCCGGCAGTTCTGATCATCCCGCATCCATCTCTCGACTCTGGTCAGTATCCTCCGGATAAGCGCCAGGTCCAACCAATCACCGGTAGGTACTCGCCACCCTGCCAGGCTCATCGTCTACTCCACGAAAAACATTTCTCGCCCCGGGGAACCATACCGGGTCCACCACGAACCCGCAAACGGATTATCCAACTCCTCGAATCGGGTTTCAAGCACACGTCTCAGCACCGAGAAAACGCGTGGTGGACGCACCAAAATATCATATCACGAGGGACCGGGTTTTCAAATAGTGCATCTTTTCTTTAAATAATTCCACGGTCCTCAAAACCAGAAATTTCATGGAAATCCAACACCAATGAGTGAATCAAATGCGATGTGCTATGTACATCAAGTCACAATGTAGGTACAAGGGAGAACCGTTTTTTTAAAATAGTTTCAGTTTTCAAAGACATCTTGCGGCTCCCAATTTCTATGAAAATCATAACGAATCATATATGAAATGAACTAGAGCAATATAATCATGGCAATTCTACAGTGAGCGTGTCATGGCAATTACTAACGGTGTGTGTGTAACATGCAGATTAGTGCTCGTGCAACATGAACCGTTAGTAATAGTGCGGTGTTCTATCAATTCTAAGTTTACATACATATCGCAGGGAATGCAGTATGCAACAATAGTATACATGACTGTCAATGTAGGCAAATGCAATATATATCTGTAAGGTCCTATCAGCCCTGACGCATAACGCCATGCGGGCGATATCCCCGTAGATGTTAAATCTACTCACCGAAGTCTCACGCTAAGTGTAGCCGACGACTTGCTTCCCCTTCTTCGCAGCGTCCGTCTCACTCGCCTGCGAACCTAGAATCACACAATATATCACACATAAGCTCAAATCCACAAAAACGTGATATTAAGGTCAAACTAGAAACCCGTGTCGCAAACCAAGCGCGCGTGTGCGCGATACGCTAAAATGTGTGATTACGCGCCTGAAACTACCCTGACGTGTCGCGATACGCAGAAATCCCAAACCACATGCGTATCACGCGTGTCGCGAAGGTTTAAAATACGAGAAATAGGGTATTTAGCTCCAGATTTTTCTTCAGCAAGAATCAAACAAAAATACACATGCCATGAGTCTAAGGGTTGCAACAGACACCTATAGTACCAAACCCCAACCCAAACCCTCCCCATCTGGCTGCAAATTGCGGCCAGAAACAATATTTCGGCGGCCTGCACAAGTCGTAAGGGGGTCGGGTTCTACCTAGGGGATCAGCACCTAACAACTATACTGCAGTCCTCTCAAAATTATTCTGAACTCACTGGGTCGATAGCAGTTTTACAGAAAGTCAAATTTTGCCTAAAACGATGAATTTGCATCAAATTGGGATCTGGTGGTATTTTAGTGCAATTGGGGGCTAAGCTGGGTTAATATGGCCCTAACAACACTCCATCAACTTACTAAAACCAGTTCAAACATCACTTGGTCATGGTTCCCACTAATCACCACATAAAGCACTAAAATGCACCAATAAACACTAATCGAAGCTAAGTTACACTAATTAAGCAAACTAGGGGTTAAGTTCAGGAAGTATACCCCACACTCGACCCTAGGGAGCTGGAGGAAGAAGAAGAAGTGGAGGGATGGAGCTGCAGCTGGAGTTGTGGCTGTTGCTGCTGCTAACTGCTGCTACTGTTGCTCACTGGTGCTGCTGCTGTGATGCTTGCTATTGCTGCTGAGATGGTTGCTGCTGCTGCTGTGGATGCTTGCTGCTGCTGCTGTGGGTGCTTGCTGCTGCTGCTGAGATGGTGTGGGTGTGTGAGTGTGAGAGTGGGGTTGAGAGAAAAGAACACAAGAATGAGAGGGAATCATAACTCCAAATGTCAACCCCTCCACTCTCTCTCTTCATTAAATGCAAGCATGACTTTTGCCCTGATGCATTCTCTCTCTCTCATTCTCACCAAGTTAACACTAAAAAGGGAAATTCAAATTAAAGCAACCATCAAATAACTAATTAAACTTAATTAAAACCCGAAAGACTTAATCCCCATGATTAAACCCACCATGGTTGCTAATCATGGTATTACCTCATTTTAATACCCTAGTTTACATGCACATGTGTGTGCAAGCCTAGGAAAATTCTAGAAAAATATTTATTAAATTGGGAAAAATATTTGAAACTCAATTTGGTAAACTTTTTATTAAAAACCCTTTATTTAAATATAAATAGCCACTAAACACATCCTAAGGTGTTACACATGTCAAGCAAGAAAGTCCTCCATATATATGTCCAAGCATCCACTATATCATACAATAATGGCCTATAGGGTATATATACACAAACAATCTCCCACTTTCACTAAGGCAAGTTGTTGTAGTATGCCATACCCAATATCCCAAAAAGTCTCTCAAATAGCATCTGGGGAGGGGCATTCGTGAGTGGATCCGCTGTGTTATCCTCTGTGTAAACTCTCCTGATCTCGATCTCCCAGCGATCTACTATCACCCTGATCAGGTGATACCGTCTAAGAATATGTCTGGATCACTGATGGGACCGGAGTTCCTTGGCCAAAGCCACAGCTCCATTGTTATCACAATACAGAGGTATTGGATGCTCAATGGATGGAATCTCACCAAGTTCATCTTATGAACTTCTTCATCCAGACAACCTCTTTGGCAGCATCGTTGGTAGCGATGTATTCAGCCTTCATCGTCGAGTCTGCTACGGTATCTAGCTTAGAACTCTTCCAACATACCGTCCCTCCGCTGAGAGTGAAGACAAAACCCGAGACCGACTTACTATCGTCCTTATCACTCTGGAAGCTCGAATCGATAAAGGACTCCACCTGGAGTTCACCAATACTATACACCAAGAACATCTCTTTAGTCCTTCTCAAGTACTTAAGAATATTCTTCACGGTTGTCCAGTATTTCTTCTCTGGATCTGATTGATACCCACTCACTACACCTGGTGAGTAAGCTACATCCGGTCTGGTACACAACATCGCATACATGATTGACCCGACTGCCGAAGCATAGGGTATCCCTTACATGCGAGCCCTCTCCAAATCAATCTTGGGAGACATCTTTTTGGAGAGAGTGATTCCTTAACAAGCGGGTAAATTACCACACTTAGAATCTTCCATACTAAACCTCTTTAGTATGGTGTCTATGTACCTGAATTAGGACAATCCCAACATCCGTTTAGATCTATCTCTATAGATCTTAATCCCCAGGATGTAGGAGGCATCACTTAGATCTTTCATGGAGAACATGTGTAATAAGAAGAGCTTGACCGAGTGTAGCATAGGAACATCGTTTCCTATCAAGAGTATGTCATCCACGTATAATACGAGGAAGACAACTTTACTCTCTACAACCTTTTTTTATATACATGGTTCCTCTACATTTTTGATGAAGTCAAGCTCTTTGATAGCTTCATCAAATAGATGTTCCATCTCCGTGATACCTGATTTAATCCGTAGATTGATTTAAGCAGCTTGCACATGCTTCCGCTGCTCCTACTGTCTACGAAGCCCTCTGGCTGTTGTTGGAGATAGTGCCCTCAGATTCAATTATTCGATCATAAGCACGTGATTACAATGGTTGATGGAGGACCTATCCCGATAGGACAGTCTTACTCGTGATGATAGTATGCTATCTGGTTTACCTTTATCATCGTGTACTGCTTTAAGTGACCTGACAAGTCGCTATTACACGTTGGTAGAGCCCCTAGGATTCTTGCTTGACCACCAGCAGTATGAGGGCGATCATATAAGTGGGAGCTGGGGTCTATAAGCATATCCTTAAATGGTCCCTAGTCATGTGAGTTTCGAGACAGGGCATCGATACTCCAGAGTAGACTAGTGTGTACATTCGAGACCCCGACGAGGGGCGGTGGCCGGTCT
Organism: Agapanthus africanus; assembly: GCA_030015575.1. Classification (NCBI taxonomy): domain Eukaryota; kingdom Viridiplantae; phylum Streptophyta; class Magnoliopsida; order Asparagales; family Amaryllidaceae; genus Agapanthus; species Agapanthus africanus. Next base: position 366,575,258 of record JASDDO010000022.1, read on the forward strand.
CACAAGCCACTGGTGTCAGTTGGATCACCTAAGATGTATACAGGTGCTCATTGGGTTATGAGTACACCGGACAGGACTCGCCGGGAACATACCAGTTGGTCATATACCAGACGTCAGATGGCAGTTCCCTGGTGACATGTGTGCAGGTTAGTTCATCGACCTGGGGATCGTCATTTGTCTTGTGTGAGTTCCCACTGTACTTTGATTACTACCCTACCACGGCTCAAAGGAGTCGTGCAAACAGGTTTTAGTTGGGTACAGTCCCGAGCCATATGGAGGCAGTGAGCGCATCTTCAGGGGTTCGTCTCTCCCGGTATTGGGGGTGAGGTCGTGCTGTGTCTAGGAGAGCCATTACACGAAGCCCTCGGCCGAGGCAAGGAGATTTACTGGTAGGTATTCCAGTAGTATCTCAGGGTGTTCTGGGCTACACTCCGACACGACTTGTACCGCTTTTGGGGGTCTGATTTTTACCAACCCCCTAGGCCCGCCATGCGATGCTCATAGACGAACGGACCAGACTGTACGGATATTGTCTCTGACAGGCTCAGTAGGGTTGTCAGGCTGAGTTCTCTCACAGACATCCCTTTTAGTCAATACCTGGTAGCCCGTTACGTATTGGCTTATACCTCTGACGTTATAGTGGTTAAATCCACAACCAAGGTGTTGACGAGTCTTTAGAGTCCCCCACATTCAGTTACTCAGCTTTCGGGCGAAAGGTTGTAGAGGCCGTATGGAGATATGGCAAGGTCCGATCAGATACGTGCGGTATTGTACGGATCAGGATCGGACAGTTTGTACTATAGGCCGTATGGTTATATAGCAGGGTTCGATCAGATACGTGCGGTATTGCACGGATCAGGATCGAACGGATATTACTAACCGGCTTTGGTTTAAGCCGGATCCTAGTATAGTACAGTGTAGACTTTGTCTCATTGCATTTGTATTTCGGTCGGAATACAAATGCGGGTGTGTATGCACAGTATCGGGGTTTTCCTGTAATTTATTACGGGACCAGTTTTCTGGAGTTGCCAGTTTGCTTTTCGTTTCGGCCAATTTCCTTTGTATCGTTCATTGGCCGAAGTTTGGTGGAGGAGGGCTTATTTGCATTGTTGCAAATAGGCATTTATGGAGGGTGTTCTTTGCATTTGGTTGGATCATGATGGTTGCTCCATTGACCTTGACTTCTTGACCTCTTCATGATGGCTTGACCATTTAGGGTCATCATGGTTGTTTTGGAGTGTTTGTTTTTGTTTGTGATGATATTGTTTTGATCATCACTCATTATTCTTCCTTGCATGATAGCTCACCCACTCCCTTATCTTTCATTGACTTCACTCCATTCCCACCTACCACCATGAGGCATGGCCGGCCACTAGTGAGGGAGGGGGCTCCTTTTCATTTGGGTGTGGGAAAATGTTATTCTCATTCCTTTTGTATGCTACATTTTTTCCTTCACCTCTCTCCAAGTTCTTCTTCCTCCACCACAAAGGCATCTCTATGAACCCCAAATGAGACTTGCTCACTAGATATTCTACAGCAAATCTTAGGCACGTCGACTAGCCAGCTTCGTGCCCGAGTTGCCTCGGCATTGAGGTGGGAGCCCGTAAAAGAAGTAGGCGATGTGGTGCACTTCCGGTGACGAGGAGGAGACGGGACATTCCGCAGCAGATCGGGACGACGACGAGAAGACCGGAGGACTTGGATCTGTCGGTATATCTCTCTTCCCTTTCTTGTAGATAGCTAGGACTAGTTAGTGGTTCGATCCGGGTATTAGTGCGCGGCGGTTTGCCAGTTCGAGAAAATTAAAGTTTATCACCGCTTCCGCATTTGGCCGTCGGATTGACGGCCGGGGCGCCGCCGTGCACTTACAGTGGTATCAGAGCCTCGCCATTAACTTAGTCTAGCTTGGTTTAATGTGTTTGCATTTCCGATCGATCAAAAAGTTCCAAAACCGTGTTTTTCCAATCGACAGTTTTCTGTTGAAATTTTTTGGTCTCCAAAAATTTTTCAAGTTGTATAAAATTGATGTACTGGAGACCACTAGGCTACTGTAGAAATTCGACAGGGTGAATCGACAGTGGAGGCGCGGAACCGCGGCCAAAACCCCCTTTGGGCCGCGGTTCCGCCGCGCACTGTGGACATCCCTGCACCAAATTTCTACAGTGTCTGTGTGGGCTTAAAATATGGGTTTTGGAATATTAATTTTGGGCCCAGAATTTCTTGATGTGCTACAGTAGTACTTTGGGGCCCACTTGTTAAAGTTTGATCGATCGGATATTTTAAACACATTTTTCACTGTATTTACATTATATCTGCGACCGTGAATGTCACTTGATCGGTAAATCCGGTCTAACTGCTATAGCCTGGTTAGACGGATTTGCGAACGTGACTTTCACGTTGATGTTCTGTTTTTGCTGTGATGTTGCGGATCGGTCGTGGGGGATAGCCTGGATGCAATGCTAGTACAGTTGTGGTTGTATTATGTACATTTGATATTGCGGGGCGAGCGTCTGACATGTGGACTGCCGTCACTGCCTGTTTGTATTATTATTTTGGGGCACGACCAGGTTGCGGTCGATGTACCCGTTGTATGTATATTTTACTTTCTGTACTAGGATTACCCCGCGGAGGAGTGCACGATAGCCGGGTTCTAGAGGGCAACGGGCCCGCATCTCATGGCATTGAGACGGAGGGGGCTTCACTCTAGGATTGGCGGGCTATTCGCCGCACTCGTAGGGGGTACAGGATGACCCAGGAGGGGTGCCCAAGTTGCCGGATTCCGTGAAGTGCTGGGTGGTCCATTCACGGTACTAAAGGGGGCTGCCTCGCTTCAGGTTTTGGCGGGTGACTTACCGCGCCCGTAGGGGTCTAGGATTTCATTGCACAGGCTATCCACACGACCAGGGGAACGTCGGGTTTCAGTAGCGGCTCTGTGAAACCCGGGGATCCCAGCTATCTGTATTGTTTCTGTGATGCTGTTCATTCTCTGTGATGTTGCATTTTATCACGCCTTGAGCGAATATAATATATTAGTAGATGTTGTATATGTTTTGCATCCGCGCTAGTCCAGTCCCCGCTCTGTCGTTAGTTAGCTAACCTAACGGGTAATGACGGGACCCAGTGGCGAATGCGGATGGCATATACGTACATCAGTATATTTTCGTTCTTTTTGGTGTGATCAATTGATGGGACTGCATTGATTCGGATCAATGCAAGTTAAAAACAAACCTAATCTGATGTTGTTGGAACACTTTTTCAAAAAGCTGTTATTGCAAGGACGTTCTCTTTTGTTTTGCATCGTGATATTCAGTTGGAATATCCTGCTCCTCAGTCGACGAGGCAAGGGCCGAGATCCCTTCACCGGGAGTGACCCCTTGGACAAAAAGTTTGCGTCAGGGCATTAACTTCACTATAGCCGATTACTTTTGCTTTGCACCGTGGTATTCAGTTGGAATATCCTGCACCTCATTCTATGGGGAAAGAGCCGAGATCCCTTCACCGGGAGTGACCTCTTTAGCAACAGTTTTCGTCACTATATTTTTAAAAAGCTATCCGTTCCTTCAACGATATCAAGTTCTTTACGTTAAAGGTTTTCGCCAGAAACCATTCGTAGCCCTCCGTCGTTTCATATGGATAGTCAATAGTATTCAAGCTGTGTTTGTTGGCCATAGTCAAGGCACAGTGTTTGGTAGCTGTTGGGTGTTCATATGTAGCATAGATAGATGCGTTGGTTTGGGACAGTCGTATAGCCTTGTTGGCCCTAGTCAAGGGCTTGTACGGGTGGGTTCAAATCAACCTGGATAATGATGGGTAGAACTTGACATGTGACTTATGATTTGTTGGCCTTAGTCAAGGTCATAAGAGCATGGGGTAAAAATCCACATCGGGAGTTTCAAAAGAACTGAAACTTGCCAGATATGCGCATACCTTCTGGAGTGTGACACCGTGAGCGGATTTCGTCACGTTATCATGCGATGATAGTTGGATCCCGATTCCCACTGATGAGTTAGTTTACTCCTCAGGTGTTCCCGACTAATTCTTCTTTCAGGTTTGGAGGAGAATTTGACGGTACAGTGGGAGGTTTCCAGATTAGATAAATTGGTAACCATTCTGATCTAGGTTAGAGTGCACGCTGAGTATTTCTTTTCTCTCTCTCTTTGGCAGCGACCATTGACCCGACCCTAAGACTTTGACTCAGTGACCAAGTTGACCGAACCTTCTTAACACTGGCTTATGGATTATCAGAGTTGCAAACCTCATTGCCACTCCTACTTTTACCCTTTTCTCCAGGACACCCCGTATTACTACGAACGTCCACTTCCATTGGACAAAACCATCGTATGGTTAGATACGAACTCGAAGGGATTTATTCGAGGATGGTTTCCGGTTCTGGAGAAAACGGATAGGACTATTCAGTTGTCTTTTCTTTTCACCCTCTCTCAGGTTGCGAGTACACCTTGGTTTAGGAGTAGTACACCTATTACGCAAATTGGATAGTCTTCTTCCAAACCATAGGCTGGTGCCGACCGGTAGGGAAGGAAGAAAGCCAATTAGCCTAAACGGTGTACAGAAGGTATTAGGTTAAGACAAAGCAAGGGATTAGTAAGAGGGCAAAGTAAATTGCGACTGCTATTCACGACCAAACCAAGTATTTCTTCGCCAATCCTAAAATCACCTTTGTATTTCTCCAGGACACTCCATATCACTACGAAGATCCACAGTTTATTGGATACTCCATCGTATGGTTATATACGAACTCGAAAGGAACTTGTTCCAGTTCGGGGATGGATTCTGGTTCAGGAGAAATAGGAATAAGATTTATTCAGGTGTCTTTTATCTTCACCTTCTCTCGCATTGCGAGTGTTCCTAGGATTAGGACAGTACACCCATTATGCTTATTGGATAGTCTTCTTCCAAACCATAGGCTGGTGCCGAACGGTAGGGAAGGAAGAAAAAACCATTTGGCCTAAAGGGGTGTGCAGAAGGTAATGACTAAAGACATATGAAGGGATTTGGAGAGGTGGCAAGGAATTACACGGTTACAGTTGTGAATCTGGATAATGGAAGAGGCATTACTAGGAATACCAGAATACCCCTACGAAACATTTCAATGTTTCAGTCTCACTGTGTAATATTAAAAGAAAACTGATTTCCCGATTAGATACTTACTCCAGGGTATGTATTTACCAAATATAATTCTCACATCTGTATAGTTTTACAGATGTTGAGTGGGAGTAAGTTATTGGGAATTAGGTGATCATCCTCATTATATCGGAATTCGTTGTAATCGGTGATATTTGAGGAAGTCACCTGGGGTGTTTACCGGTCGGCAAATATTTGGTTTTGAATATACGCTGTTATGCACCAATTTCAAATGGATATATCTGTACGTCTATTTTCATAGAGTGAGATATACCTTTATGAATTATGTCTACAACATTTACCTATATCAGTGAATGGTTAGGTAAGGAGCATTAAGCAGCGGTGTAATTCTTCATAACCATAGTACAGTTTTCAACCTACGACACACAGTGAAAGAGTTATCAGACTCAAGGGACTTATACAGAGTATTGTATGTTGTCCAGGGTCCATCAGGACAGAGGGATTGGTCCTCGTACTATATTCGGTTTACTTATGACTTCTCTAGTTTTTAGACAGGTGTTTCGCGGAAACACAGGGTCTGAATTTTGAGAAGTTATAGGTATTTGAATAGAGTAGAGAACCGGGTATCGCAAGTATCGGGATTCTTCAAAGTGATAGAAGATGTAGATACTTGTGTATGGTATTCAGTTGATAGTAATAATCAAGAGATCTTGCTTCTCTTTCAGGTTACTCATAATTGGAAGCATTCCTAAGTTGAGTAGCGCTGATCGGCCTCCTTCCATTTAGTTGACATGCGCTGGAGACAGCTGCATGATTTGGATCTGGTTCAGTTAAATCAGTGCCTCTGGTCCTATATGGGATATAGAACAGTTCGTATCTTAACGATGTTAAGGTACGGGGAGTTGTCCAGCTTATGATTAAAACCAGACACTGGATAACTCAAGGCACGTTTCTGTAATGGCTATTTGTGGGTTGACCCAGGCTATGACGAGGGTTGACTTTCTACCATTTGGATGAACAATAGCGATATTGTTCTAGACTCGCCACAGTTTTATTAAAAATGGATTTTTTCAGAAAACAGTAGTGGGAGTATGGTAGAACTGGAAGTGATTCCAGAACCACAAACGATTACTGAAGATTTGATAAGGAACCTAAAGATTCAATCTGGATTGACATTCCATTGGCCACTCCGCAGATAAGGTGGGTAACTTCAGGCACCCGAGAGGTACTCCGGTAGCCTCAAGGACGGTGACAGGGAAGTTCTTGTTTACCCACAATTACCATTGCTGTTGTTCCAGGCTGCGAAACCCGGCGGGAGGATGAGTATAGCGTCGTTCTAAACTAGTTTTAGAAGTGTACGTCTATATGACTCTGCCAGAGGGTTGTCGTAGTCAGTGGGAGCAGCGGAAGCATTGGTGGACAGGTAGCTTTTGTCTATTTATAGACTAAAGCAGTTATAGCGGAGATAGATCATCTATTTCTAACGTGACAGTCATGGGTTTGACTTCATCAGAATAGGGGATGGATCTGTTGAGAAGATAGTAGGGTGTGATATCCTGGTATTTGGATGACATACACAGAATAGGAAAAGAAACTCCTATACTACAATCGGTTATACTTTGGTCGTCACACAGTGTTTTCTCCACACAGGACTTGGATATTACATCAGACATACTGGTTACTAGATCTATGGTTTTAGATCTAGATTTGGGTAGTTTCCCAATCTGGGTACTTAGACAGCATTCTAAGAGTATTTAGAATGGACGACTCCTGGCACGGTAGTGTACCTGCAGGTGATGGAGTCACCCTCTCTAAAGGTGTCTTACAGACTAAAGTAGAGAGGGATATGCATGATTGACAGATCACTTGCTTAGGCAATTGAGTCAATCATGAGATGTCAAGTACCACACCAGATGTTGTTCTTGCACTAGATGCAATAAGTTGACATTGATCCAATCCTGGAGAAATAGTCGGAAGCAGTTTTAGAACATAAGTGGATGTTCTAGGGATATGATAACGACAGCCTCATTCGGGAGACAGTTATCATTCCAGGCTTCCAAGGTGACCTGGACGACAAGGAGGTTGTCAGAGTTGTAGTTTTCCTTCTGACGAGAGGCAGTATTTTGGACAGGTGGTCCAAGGCAATACTGAGGGTGGCATGGCGCAGGATACTGATTAAGTTCAGTTGACGATACAGTCTAAGAAGTTTGGATTTGGAGTTCATTTATGAGCTATGTCCCATCAGACATCCAGACACATTCTAAGACAAGTATTGCTTTTTTTCGGGAGATGGGTTTCTCCGCGAACTTGAGATATAGAGAGACATAGAAAGAGACATCAAGGCGGATCCACTCACTAAGGCTATTCCTCGAACGCAATAGTTTCGCAAGCGAGCTTTGTGAGACTGACTAGTAGAGGAGTTGGGTGTTCGGTATCACACGTGCTGTGAGTATGCGACATCGCAATAATTAGCCTTGAGTGCAAGTGGGAGATTGTTGGAGATAGTGCCCTCAGATTCAATTATTCGATCACAGGCACGTGATTACAATGGTTGAAGGAGGACCTATCCCGATAGGACAGTCTTACTCGTGATGATAGTATGCTATCTGGTTTACCTTTATTATCGTGTACTGCTTTAAGTGACCTGACAAGTCGCTATTACACGTTGGTAGAGCCCCTAGGATTCTTGCTTGACCACCAGCAGTATGAGGGCGATCATATAAGTGGGAGCTGGGGTCTATAAGCATATCCTTAAATGGTCCCTAGTCGTGTGAGTTTCGAGACAGGGCATCGATACTCCAGAGTAGACTAGTGTGTACATTCGAGACCCCGACGAGGGGCGGTGGCCGGTCTCACAAGCCACTGGTGTCAGTTGGATCACCTAAGATGTATATAGGTGCTCATTGGGTTATGAGTACACCGGACAGGACTCGCCGGGAACATGCCAGTTGGTCATATACCAGACGTCAGATGGCAGTTCCCTGGTGACATGTGTGCAGGTTAGTTCATCGACCTGGGGATCGTCATTTGTCTTGTGTGAGTTCCCACTGTACTTTGATTACTACCCTACCACGGCTCAAAGGAGTCGTGCAAACAGGTTTTAGTTGGGTACAGTCCCGAGCCATATGTGTAAGTCTACGCTAGCGCCCCGGCAGTCTACAGACGCCAAATGCGGAACAAAAACTTTTTAACTGGCGCTATCGTATACTTTAACCCGGATCTGCCATTATTGCTAAACTAACAAACTGTAAAGAGTGTAGAAAGGTTATACCGAACGATCCGAGTCCTTCGTTCTTTAACCATCATCCCACGCTCCGTTGCGGCTGCTCCGATCTCGTCGATCTCCGATATCCTCGTCGAGGTGGCACCACATCGACGATTCTTTAAACGGGCTCCCGCCTCTGACTTGAGGCAACTCGATCGTCAAGTTTGCCAAAAGAGATGACCAAGAATGATGTAGAGAATGAGTAGATAACTTTGTCTCACTTCGTCCAAATCCGTGGACGATCGGTTAATGAAGTTGCCGAGGGAATTGGGTGATGGAATGAAATGAACTGTAAAATTCCATGCACCCCAAATACTATCATAATCTTTTCTCTCTAAAATGAAATCAACAAGTGAAGTCAGGAGGAGAGAGAGGGCCGACCACTTTATAGAAGGAGGGAGGTGACCGTAGGAGCAAGTGGTGACCATAACATGAAGCATATCATGAAGGAAAAAATCTAAACCAAAACAAAAAGCATTTATGTAAACCATGACTCATATAAACATAGTCATCACATAATAAATGCAATTAAAGGTTCATGAACCTAGTCACTTCTTCTAGTGGCTTCTTGAAACTTCCAGAACACTGACTCACCTCATGCAAGAAAAGATAAATCCGTCTTTAACCGAATGTTAAAAGACGGCTGATAGAAAACTGGAAACTGGCAACTTCCAAAAGTGATCCTGAAACGACTTTCAGGATAACCCTGTGTAAGTCGATGTAGTACACCCCAGTACTTGTGGGGAGGCGGATTTTACAAAAACGATCAAGTTTAAACAACGAACATCGACTAACCGCTTGAATCGAAGCTAAACTATAAATAACCGTATCTTATGAGTTTCTTTTCATAAGAGATTAGGGATTATACCTAATGAAACCGGTCCTTCTTCTTTACGTCCTCCTTTGTTCTCCTCGACCTTCTCTAGGTAGTAGACGATCCACCCGAGAGCGAAACTCCAAGCTAAACCTCTAACTTGAGGTAACTAATCAACTTTGATTGCTAATCAAAGATGAGAGGATGATATAGAGTGAAGGTTATGGATTGTTTAGTCTAACTAATCCTTTGATCTCAACACATGAGGATTAAGGATTAGGGTTAGAAGATGAGAGCTTGAGGAGAGAGAATGTGTGATATGATAATGAGAGAAGAGAGAGAGTGTATCATAATATTATGAAGCATTCTTATTATCAAATAATCAATAAAGGAAATGAATAAGCATGCTTCACAAAATATCTTGTGATGATTCATTAACATGAGTCATTAAGCAATAAATGTGCATTAATGAAGTGAATGAATCACCACTATGACTCACTCTCTCATCCAAAAGAAACCTCCTTAGTCACATCTTCTAGAAGCTTCTCGAGTAATTACGAGAACGCCCCTCCGATCCGTAAAAATACGGAAAAACTTTAGACTGTATAAATCCAATAACCGGATACCAGTAACTGGCTTAAACCAAAGCCGACTGGTAAAAACTGTCCGAAAGTCGTACGCGCGTAAACGCACGTATGCGTCCGAACCCTTTGTCGCAAAACCATGCAACCTCTATATCGTTTCGCCTGGAGTAGGAAACTCTCTGTGTGGGCTCTAGAGACTCGACTACTACGCTGGCAGTGGGTTTAACCACAGACCGCAAGCGGCACTAGCTGTACGTAACGGTCCCCAGGTAGTTGTCGATAAGAAGGCCGATGAGTAAACCCATCCGAACTCCTACTGAGTCTGATGTGACAATCTCCATACAGTCCGGTCCGTTCGTCCAAGACTATCGCATATCGGGCCTAGGGGGGCGGCAAGCGTCAGTCCCCTAATAGCGGTATAAGTCGTGTCGGAGTGAAGCCCATTACACCCTGAGAAACTGCTGGAACCTACCAGCAAATCTCGCTTGCCCTGGCCAGGGACTTTGCGTAATGGCTCTCTGACACAGCACGATATCTACTCCCAATACCGGGAGGGACGAATCCTGTCTAACCGCCACTGCCTCCAAGTGCTCGGGACTGCACCCAACTGCTACCTGTTTGCACGACTCCTTTGAGCCGTGGTAGGGTAGCAATCTAAGAACAGTGGGACACACTCGAGGCGAAGTAGCAGTGTCAAGTCTGCGGACTACGCTGTACTCATGTCACCTGGGAACTGTTCACTGACGACTGGTATCAAACCAACCAACAGTTCCCTGTGAGTCCTGTCCGGTGTACCCGTAACCTAACGAGCACCTGTATACTATCTCTAGTACGACGTACTGACGGCTGTGGGACAGACCATCTCCCCAACTGGGATGAGAAGCGTACACACTAGTCTACTCCGGAGTATCGATGCTCTGTCTCGATAATCCAACGACCAGGGACCTGAATAAGGATGTGCTTGTAGACTACCCAGCCCCCACTAGTGTGACTGCCATCACAACGCTGGTAGACAAGCAAGATCCTAAGAGCTCTATCAATACGTATACTCACATATTAAGATAGAAAAACCAAGTAGCATACTACCATGTTTAGCAAGACTGTTATATACATGTGAATATCCCAAGCTTCCATTAAGTAATATACAAGCTAGTATGATACAGTAATGGCCTTCTAGGGCATAAACACTAACAATCTCCCACTTGCACTAGGGCCATGTACTGGCATATCGCAGACCAATGATCTCGAGCAGCCTCTCGAACTGAATCTGAGGAAGGGCCTTCGTGAATGGATCAGCAATGTTCTCTTCTGAAGCAACTCTCCGAACCTCGATCTCCTGACGATCAATGATCTCCCTGATCAGGTGATACCGCCTCAAGATGTGTCTGGACTTCTGATGGGACCTTGGTTCCTTCGCTAAAGCTATAGCTCCGTTGTTGTCGCAATACAGCGGTATTGGATCAACTATGGTAGGAACCACCTGAAGTTCTGTTAGGAACTTCTTCATCCAGACTGCTTCTTTTGTGGCATCGCAAGCAGCTATATACTCCGCTTCCATCGTCGAGTCAGCAACGGTGTCCTGCTTGGAGCTCTTCCAGCACACCGCCCCTCCATTGAGGGTAAAGACATAACCCGACATGGACTTGGAATCGTCCTTATCACTCTGGAAGCCGGAATCAGCAAAGGCCTCCAACCTGAGGTCTTTTCCGCCGTAAACCAAGAACATCTCCTTAGTCCTCCTCAGGTACTTGAGAATGTTCTTTACTGCTATCCAGTGTTTCTCCCCTGGGTCTGACTGATACCGGCTTACCACGCTTAGTGCGTAAGCTACATCTGGTCTGGTACACAACATCGCATACATTATAGAGCCTACCGCAGAAGCGTAGGGTATAATAGACATGCGTTCCCTTTCCAAATCAGTCTTGGGAGACATCTCTTTGGAGAGGGTGATTCCGTGACAAGCCGGTAGATTACCGCGCTTAGAATCTTCCATACTGAATCTTTTCAGTACAGTGTCGATATACCTGGACTGCGAAAGTCCCAACATCCTCTTGGATCTATCACGATAGATCCGGATCCCCAGAATGTAAGAGGCATCACCCAGGTCTTTCATGGAGAACCTGTGCGACAAGAATCCTTTGACAGATTGTAGCATAGGAATGTCATTTCCTATCAATAGAATGTCATCCACGTACAAGACGAGGAATACGACACTTCTGGCCACAACTTTACTATATATGCACGGTTCATCTGGATTTTTGATAAAGTCATATTCTTTGACTGTCTCATCAAAACAGATGTTCCAACTCCGCGATGCCTGCTTTAGTCCATAAATGGACTTAAGCAGCTTGCATACTTTCCCGCTGCTCCCACTCTGATTGAAACCCTCTGGCTGATCCATATAGACGCTTTCTTCTAAATTTCCATTCAGAAAAGCCGTCTTTACGTCCATCTGCCAGATTTCATAATCATGGAAGGCAGCAATAGCAAGAAGGACCCGAATGGATTTGAGCATAGCCACTGGAGAAAAAGTTTCGTCATAGTCCAAACCAGGTCTTTGACGAAAACCCTTTGCAACAAGTCTAGCCTTATAGGTTTCCACCTGTCCATCTACACCAATCTTTTTCTTGAAGATCCATTTGCATCCTATGGGTTTTACCCCATCTGGAGCAAAGTCCAAAGTCCATACTTTGTTGGTGTACATGGACTCTATCTCGGTCCGCATTGCATCTAGCCATCGTACCGAGTCGCCGCTCTGGATGGCTTGCTGGAAGTCAGTAGGTTCATCATCATCTATGATGCAATCCTCTCTATCCCCGTCTATGAGAAAACCGTAGTATCTCTCAGGCGGACGAGACGGCCTACTACTCCTGCGGAGGGGTGCGGGAATGTTCTGTTCTTCTTGAACCTCTGGTTCTACCAAACTTTCAGCAACAGCTTGTGGTTCTGGAATTTCTCCCAGTTCTACTTCGCTCCCACTCTTCTGATTTTCTAAAAATTCAGTTTCTAAGAAGGTGGCATGACAAGAAACAAAGACCTTTTGTTCCTCTGCGTAATAGAAATAATATCCCTTGGAGTTCTTTGGATATCCCACAAGCTTACACAGTACTGATCGTGCCTCGAGCTTGTCCACATGCTGCTTTTTTACAAAAGCTGGACACCCCCATGTCCTAAAATGTTTTAGACAGGGTTTCTTCCCACTCCACATCTGATATGGTGTGGTAGGCACAGTCTTGGTTGGAACCTGGTTTAAAAGATATGCTGCTGATTCTAGCGCATAACCCCAGAACGATCGCGGTAACTCAGCATTACTCATCATGGATCGTACCATATCCAATAGGGTTCGATTCCGTCTCTCCGATACACCGTTGTGCTGTGGAGTGTATGGAGGAGTAAGCTGAGAGAGAATTCCTTTCTCTTTTAGGTAACCTAGGAACTCGGCACTTAAGTATTCTCCACCTCGATCAGATCTCAGTGTCTTAATACTTTTGCCTGTTTGGTTTTCCGCTTCACTCTTGAATTCCAGGAATTTCTCAAAGGCTTCTGATTTATGCTTCATTAAGAAAACATATCCATACCTAGAGAAATCATCTGTAAAAGTAATGAAGTAGGAATAACCACCTCTCGCATGTGTAGACATTGGACCACATACATCACTGTGTATGAGTCCTAAGAGCTCGCTCGCTCTTACTCCTTGTCCAGTAAATGGAGTCTTTGTCATCTTTCCTTTGAGACAAGATTGACAAGTGTCATAAGTTTGATATTCGAACGTGTCCAAATATCCTTCTCTATGCAACTTAGTCAACCTTCTCTCATTGATGTGACCCAGTCTACAATGCCATAAGAAAGCTTTATTTAAATCTGGAGACTTTCTTTTTAGTGTGTTCTGGACATTGAAAATTTGGAGTTGGTTTAACACATATATGCCGTTATTTAGAGTACCGGACCCAATCAAACCATGATTAAGGTGGATGTTGACAACATCTCTTACAAACGTGAAATCATAACCTTTATTTGATAACAAGGAAACTGATATGATATTACACGTTAAGCTGGGTACAAAATAACAGTTATGTAAAACCAAAATGTGTCCACTCGTCAATCCTAGGTGATAATCCCCGACGGACGCAGCTCCCACGCTAGCTCCGTTAGCAACCCTGAGGATCATATCACCTTCCTCTAGCACTCTACGGTTTCTCAGTGCCTGCAATGAATTGCAAATATGAGATCCTGATCCGGTATCCAATACCCAGGAAGTAGAGTTGATCGACAGACAATTCTCAATTACAAACACACCTGAAGTCGAAGCCACAGCTTGCTTCGGTTCCTGGTTCTTGGCGTTCCACGCCTTGCAATCCTTCTTCCAGTGCCCTTTCCTGTGACAATGGAAGCACTCATCCAGGCCAACTACCGGTGCTGCAATCTTTTTCTTTCCCTTCTTTCCCACCTTACTAACACCTCCTCTAGGTCTGGGTGCGGCCTTCTTCTTCCTTCCTTTGGCCCTTGCCTTGGACCCGGAAGAAGATGCTCCGCCAACAAACATAGCGGGTGTTTCCCTTGCCTTCTGCAAGGTGCCCTCCGCACTCCTTAACATGTTCAGGAGTTCCGCAAGTTCAACTTCTTTTCCTTGAAGATTGAAGTTGAGGATAAACTGGGCGTAGGTGGGAGGAAGGGACTGGAGAACAAGGTCTGTATAGAGCTCATTATCCAAAGTCGTCCCAAGGTCTGCGAGCTCTTCTATATAGCCAATCATCTGTAGGACATGTTCACCTACCGATGACCCGACAGCCAACCTCGCTCGAAACAATTTCTTTGAGGTCTCGTATCTTGCTATACGAGATTGCTCTCCATAAAGTTCCTTTGTATGGAGAAATATGCCATCTAAGGACATATCCTCGTGCCTCCTCTGATGTTCATTATTCATCGAGGCAAGCACGATGCACTTGGCTCTCGCGCAATCTAAATCCCAGGTTTTGCGGATTTCCTTATCCGCATTGCTGGATTTGGGACCAGGGACAGCAGGTGCCGTAGCGGTGAGGACGTACCCCAGTTTGTCATAGGTCAAAGCCATCTTGACATTCCGCAGCCAATCTTTATAGTTTGGCCCCGTCAGTATATTTTTCTCTAAAAGTAACTTAAGTCCAGTCATTTTCAGGGTCGCTGCAATTAGGAGAGAGAGAAGAAAACTCTTTAGCATGATGCTCTTGCAAGTTTAGAGTGGTTTTTAGTTTATCTAAACTGGATGGCTCCCACTGTTTCTCGAATCCTTCCTCAAACCATAAAAGAAGAATTAGCCAAGACTATTCTCACCGTACAATACTTGCTTAACCGTTCAGCCAGGCCGGTGTCGATACTTCGAGGGAGGTTTTCCAACGCTTTCGCGAAGTTCCTTAATTAAGTAACCTCTTTTCTCTGGGGGCGTAACCCCGCTGACACTTTTCTGGACACCTACTAGGTTTATAGCATTGATCGTTAAGTGACGAATATCCTGATAAGTAGCATATTCTCACAGTAGGATCGGGATCCAAATATCATCGTATGATAATGTTGAAGGAATCCTACCAACATTCATCAAACTCCAAATGGTATGCATCTCTTTGCAAATTTCAGTTTCTTTAGAAATTCCCGATATGGATTTTTGCCCCATGCTCTTATGATCTTGGCTAAGGGCCAACAAATCATAAGTCACATGTCAAGTTCTGCCCATCATTATCCTGTTGATTTGAACCCATCCGTATACTCTTGACTAAGGGCCAACAAAGTAATACGACTGTCCCAAACCAACTCATCTATCTATGCAACAAATGAATACCCCAGCAGCTACCAATCACTATGTCTTGACTAAGGGCCAAACAAACATAGCTTGAATACTACTGACCATTCATAAGAAATGACGGAGGGCTACGACTGGTTTTGGCGAAACCGTGAACGTAGTGAACTTGATATAACCGAAGGAACCTGATAGCTTTTAAAAGGAGTGGTTAAATCTCCGCATTTAAAATTATCTGTTTTAAAAATAACCGAGTGGTTTCTTTTAAATTGTTCCAACGATTTAAACTTTGGTTTGTTTTACTTTGCATTATAGATAATGCGTCCCATCATTAACCTATCATTGCAGAAAACAACGAAAATATAACGTCCTCTTATGCCATCCGCATTCGCCACGGGGTCCCGTCATCACCCGTTAGGTTACTTAACTAACGACAGAGCGGGGGCTGGGCTAGCGCGGGTGTAAAACATAAGTGACGTCTAAATAGCTATAATAAATATAGATATTTTACATTCGTCTGACGCAATGATATTCATTCCAGAACACAGATAAACAATATTGGATTTGCAAGCAATCTGTATTTCTTTCGAGCCTGCAAGAAAAGACAGATTACACAGTTGTGATGAATAGCCGTTTACCCCACCCTCGACCCCTACGGGTACGGCAAACTACCCACCCGGCAGTCTGTGTACCCCACCTTGGGTCAGTCCTAGGAGCAAAAACAGTAAAATGAAATAATACAACGGTGGCTACGACCGCAACCTGGAAGTGCCCCGCGAAAATAATATTACAACAAATTACATTTACAACAAATGAATTAAACAATAACCCTTTGCTAACCCCGGCTATACACCACAACAGTCCAATACAGTTTATATGCACAAACAGATATAACCATTTCAGAAATGTGCAACCCCCTGCCAACCGACATACTAGCAGTTGGGGGAGGTTTACGAACACATTAAACAATCACAGATATAATCCAATACGCAAATACTGTACTTTTCGATCGAATAAACAACATCAATATTGCTCTAAAATCTGCTCTGTTAAACAGTAACCTGAGCAATAATTAAATATTCCAGAAAACCCCAAATATCACAGGGGACCCACCCAAAAAATTTGAGCCCATGACTCGGCAACTCGGCCGCGGAAGCGCGGCGGATCGGTGGGATCCGCCGCGCTTTAGTCGAATCATTGGCTCGAATTTCTTGGGTGTTCTCCTGTGGTCATGTCAAGCTCTCTGAACACTCCAGAAAAATTTTAGGACTTCATTTTAAGTTCGACAGAAACTAAACAGAATTAGGGTTTTCCGGCTTCGTTTTTTCGTTCGAAATTCGTACAAATTTGCGATTAAGTTATTTAGTGTTTAGCGAGGCTCTGATACCACTGTAAGTCGATGTAGTACACCCCAGTACTTGTGGGGAGGCGGATTTTACAAAAACGATCAAGTTTAAACAACGAACATCGACTAACCGCTTGAATCGAAGCTAAACTATAAATAACCGTATCTTATGAGTTTCTTTTCATAAGAGATTAGGGATTATACCTAATGAAACCGGTCCTTCTTCTTTACGTCCTCCTTTGTTCTCCTCGACCTTCTCTAGGTAGTAGACGATCCACCCGAGAGCGAAACTCCAAGCTAAACCTCTAACTTGAGGTAACTAATCAACTTTGATTGCTAATCAAAGATGAGAGGATGATATAGAGTGAAGGTTATGGATTGTTTAGTCTAACTAATCCTTTGATCTCAACACATGAGGATTAAGGATTAGGGTTAGAAGATGAGAGCTTGAGGAGAGAGAATGTGTGATATGATAATGAGAGAAGAGAGAGAGTGTATCATAATATTATGAAGCATTCTTATTATCAAATAATCAATAAAGGAAATGAATAAGCATGCTTCACAAAATATCTTGTGATGATTCATTAACATGAGTCATTAAGCAATAAATGTGCATTAATGAAGTGAATGAATCACCACTATGACTCACTCTCTCATCCAAAAGAAACCTCCTTAGTCACATCTTCTAGAAGCTTCTCGAGTAATTACGAGAACGCCCCTCCGATCCGTAAAAATACGGAAAAACTTTAGACTGTATAAATCCAATAACCGGATACCAGTAACTGGCTTAAACCAAAGCCGACTGGTAAAAACTGTCCGAAAGTCGTACGCGCGTAAACGCACGTATGCGTCCGAACCCTTTGTCGCAAAACCATGCAACCTCTATATCGTTTCGCCTGGAGTAGGAAACTCTCTGTGTGGGACTCTAGAGACTCGACTACTACGCTGGCAGTGGGTTTAACCACAGACCGCAAGCGGCACTAGCTGTACGTAACGGTCCCCAGGTAGTTGTCGATAAGAAGGCCGATGAGTAAACCCATCCGAACTCCTACTGAGTCTGATGTGACAATCTCCATACAGTCCGGTCCGTTCGTCCAAGACTATCGCATATCGGGCCTAGGGGGGCGGCAAGCGTCAGTCCCCTAATAGCGGTATAAGTCGTGTCGGAGTGAAGCCCATTACACCCTGAGAAACTGCTGGAACCTACCAGCAAATCTCGCTTGCCCTGGCCAGGGACTTTGCGTAATGGCTCTCTGACACAGCACGATATCTACTCCCAATACCGGGAGGGACGAATCCTGTCTAACCGCCACTGCCTCCAAGTGCTCGGGACTGCACCCAACTGCTACCTGTTTGCACGACTCCTTTGAGCCGTGGTAGGGTAGCAATCTAAGAACAGTGGGACACACTCGAGGCGAAGTAGCAGTGTCAAGTCTGCGGACTACGCTGTACTCATGTCACCTGGGAACTGTTCACTGACGACTGGTATCAAACCAACCAACAGTTCCCTGTGAGTCCTGTCCGGTGTACCCGTAACCTAACGAGCACCTGTATACTATCTCTAGTACGACGTACTGACGGCTGTGGGACAGACCATCTCCCCAACTGGGATGAGAAGCGTACACACTAGTCTACTCCGGAGTATCGATGCTCTGTCTCGATAATCCAACGACCAGGGACCTGAATAAGGATGTGCTTGTAGACTACCCAGCCCCCACTAGTGTGACTGCCATCACAACGCTGGTAGACAAGCAAGATCCTAAGAGCTCTATCAATACGTATACTCACATATTAAGATAGAAAAACCAAGTAGCATACTACCATGTTTAGCAAGACTGTTATATACATGTGAATATCCCAAGCTTCCATTAAGTAATATACAAGCTAGTATGATACAGTAATGGCCTTCTAGGGCATAAACACTAACACCCTGAAACTGTATAAATATACCCGCATTTGTATTACGACCGAATACAAATGCAACTGAGACAAAGATATTATACCTACTCAATATAATACTCGGATCCGGCTTAAACCAAAGCCGACCAGTATCATCTGCCCGAAAAATAACACGTGCGTAAACGCACGTGCATTTTCCGAACCCTGCCATAAAACCATACGGCCACTACAACGTTTCGCCCGAACTTGGGAAACTGTCTGTGGGGGACTCTAATGACTCGTCAGTACCCTGGCAGTGGGTTTAACCACAAACCGTCAGCGGCACTAGCAATGCGTAACGGCTGCCCATGGACCGACCTCAAGGGATGCCGATGAGCGCACTCATCCGGAAAACCCTACTGAGCCTAACAGTGAAAATGTATATACAGTCCGGTCCGTTCGTCTATGAGTATCGCATATCTGCCTAGGGGGCTAGTAACGTCAGACCCCCAATAGCAGTCTAAGTCGTGTCGGAGTGAAGCCCAATAACACCCTGAGATACTACTGGAGTACCTACCAGTAAATCTCCTGCCATGGCCATGGACTTTGTGTAATGGCTCTCCTAGACACAGCACGATCTCGCCCCCAATACCGGGAGAGACGAATCCCCTGCCGATCCGCTCACGTGCCTCCATATGGCTCGGGACTATACCCAAAAGCTACCTGTTTGCACGACTCCTTTGAGCCGTGGTAAGGTAGAAATCAAAGCACAGTGGGAACTCACACGAGACAAATGACGACCTCAGGTCGATGAACTAACCTGTACACATGTCACCAGGGAACTGCTATCTGACGGTAGATATAATACTAACTAGCAGATTCCCGGCGAGTCCTGTCCGGTGTACTCATAACCCAATGAGCACCTGTATACATCTTAGGTGATCCAACTGACACCAGTGGCTTGTGACACCGCCCACCGCCCCTCATCGGGGTCTCGACTGTACACACTAGTCTACTCCGGAGTATCGATGCCCTGTCTCGAAACTCCCACGACTAGGGACCACAATTAAGGATATGCGTATAAACCACCAAACTCTCACGTATATGATCGCCATCATACTGTTGGTGGTAAAGCAAGATCCTAAGGGCTCTATCAAAGTGTAACATGTAATCAGTCACCTGAACATGTACACGACCGATAAAGGCAAACCAGATAGCATACTATCATCTTGAGTAAGACTGTCCTACCGGTATAGGTCCTCCGCAATCATTGCAATCACGTACCTGTGATCCAATAATTGACTATGAGGGCACTATCTCCAACAATCTCCTACTTGCACTCAAGGCTAATTATTGCAATGTCGACTACTCACAGCCCGTGTGAAACCGAACATCCAACTCCTCTACTAATCAGTTTCACAAAGCCCGTTTGTAAAACTATTGTGTTCGAGAAATAGCCTTAGTGAGTGGATCCGCCTAGAAATTTCTTTCTATATCTCTCTTAATCTCAAGTTCGCGGAGAAAGCCATCTCCCGAATCAAGTAATACCTGTCTTAGAATATGTCTGGATATCTGATGGGACCTAGTTCATAAATGAACTCCAAATCCAAACTTCTTAGACTGTATCGATCACTGAACCTAATCAGTATCCGGCACCATGCCTCCCACAGTATCCTCTTGGACCACCTGTCCATAATACTGTCCCTCTTCGTCAGAGGGAAAAACTATAACTCTGACAATCACTCTGTCAACCATGTCACCTTTGAAGCTTGGAATGATAACCGTCTCCCGAAGGAGGCTGCCGTCATCAAATCCGTAGAACATACACTTATGTTCTAAAACTGCTTCCTTATGTTTCTCCAGGATTGGATTAATACAAACTTATTGCATCTAGTGCAAAACCAACATTTTGTGTGGTACTTGACATCTCATGATTGACTCAATTGCCTAAGCAAGTGATCTGCCAATCATGCACATCCCTCTCACCTTTAGTCTGTAAGACACCTTTAGAGGGGGTGACTCCATCACCTGCAGGTACACCACCATGCTAGGAGTCAACTATTCCAAAAACCATTAGAATATCTGTCAAAGTACCCACATTGGGAACCTACCCAAATCCAGATCTAAAACCATAGATCTAGAAACCAGAATGTCAAATATTATATCCATATCCTGTCTGAAGAAACAACTGTGTGACGACCATAGTACAACCGATCGTAGTATAGGAATTTTACTTCCTACTCTGTGTATGTCATCTAAATACCATGACATCACACCCTACTACCTTCTTAACAGATCCATCCCCTATTCTGATTGAAGTCAAACCCATGACTGTCACATCAAAAAATAGATGATCTATCTCCGCTATAACTGCTCTAGTCTATAAATAGACATAAGCTACTTGCCCACCATACTTCCGTTGCTCCCACTGACTACGACAACCCTCCTACCGGGTCTCATAGCCTGGAACAACAGTAGTGTCAAGTCTTGGTAGATAAGAACCTCCCTGTCACCGTCTCTGAGGCTACCGAAGTACCTCTCGGGCGTCTGAGGTTACCTACCATACCTGCGGAGTGGCTATTGGAATGTCAAACCTGATTGAATGTATAGGTCCTATTAAATTTTCCGTAATCGTTCGCGGTTCTGGAATCACTTCCAGTTCTACCATACTCCCACTACTGTTTTCTGAAAAAGATCCATTTTACTAAAACTGTGGCGAGTCAAGAACAATATCACTATTGATCTTCCAAATGGTAGAATATCAACCCTCGTCATAGCCAGGGTCAACCCACAAACAGCCATTACAGAAACGTGCCCTGAGTTATCCAGAGTCTGGTTTTAATCATAAGCTGGACAACTCCCCGTACCTTAACATCTTTTAAGGTACGATCCATTCTATATCCAATACAGAAAGTTTGGCACTTATTTAATCGGAACCAGATTCAAATCATGCAACTATCTCCAGTGCATATCAACTTAATGGAAAGAGGCTAATCAGCATTACTCAACTTAGGAATCCATCCAATTATGAGTAACCTGAAAGAGAAACACGTTTCTCAAAACCATTACTATCATCTGAATACCAATCACAAGAATCTACATCTTCGATCTCTTTGAAGAATCCCGATACTTGTGATACCTGGTTCTCTACTTTATTCTTATACCCACAACTTCTCAAAACTTAGACCTTGTATTTCTACGAAACACTTGTCTAAATACTAGAGAAGTTATAAGTAAACAGAACATAGTACGAGGACCTACCCCTTTGTCCTGAATGTAATAAAGTACGTGGAACCATTCTTGGCATATGTAGATATAGGACCGCTTACATCATTATGTATCTGTCCCAAGAGTTCAGTAGCTCTTTCTCCGTGTCCAGTAAACGGAGATTTGGTCATCTTGCCTTTGAGACATGACTGGCAAGTTTCATAAGATATAAATTCGAACGGATTCAAATATGCATCATTATGCAACTCAGCTAGTCTTGTCGCATTGATATGACCTAGTCTACAATGCCACAAGAAGGCTTCGTTCATTTCTGAACCGTTCCTCTTGTGTGTGTTCTATATACTTAGAACTGTGTTGTGATTTAGAACGTATTTACTGTTATATAACGTACCATACCCAATCAACACTTGATTTAGAAAAATATTCACAATATTTTGGTACAAAATAACAGTCGCTCAGAATCATTGTATTACCGCTTGGTAATACAAGGTGATATTCGCCAATGCTTTGGCTGCAGCAATTGCACCATTTCCTACTTTTAGAGACATATCATCCTTTCCCAGTTCTCTAACTTTCTTTAGTCCATGTAACAAATTACATATGCGGGATCCTGATCGAGTATCCAATACCCAGGACGTAGAATTAACTGAGAAACAGTTCTTGGTAACGAACACACCTGAAGAAAATGCATCGGCATGCTCCTTCGTTCGGGTGGCTTGGGAATCCAGATATTCCTCTATTCCTTGCTCAGACTTATACCAGTCATAAGATAGAGCGGAATCTAGCCCAGTATAATAAGCGGGTTCGGTCAATACATCCATATTATTATCTTGATTAAGGCGTGTCATTGGTCGCTACCAGGAGAGAGAGAGAAGGATAATCACTTTTGCGTGCGCTCTTTGCAAGATTACATTGGTTATTATTTTATCTAATCAGGATGGCTCCTACTTTTTTTATCAAATCTTCTTTAAACCCTAAAAGGTAAGATTAGCCGGGATTAATTACACCTTACAAGTTCGCCAATCGTTCGGGCAGACAGGTATTGGTACCCCGAGGGAGTCTCCCCATGCTTTCGCATGGAACTAATTAAATAACAGCGTTTCCGCAGGGGCATCACCCCGTTAACACCTTTCTTAGACACCTAATTGATCGGCTAATTGTAAAGTGGAAAACTCTCCCAGAAGTAACACTTACTCGCAGTGGGTATCGAGATCCAACTATCATATAGAAGGTATGCAATCTCATTGCAAATTTCAACACTTAAAATTCCCAATAATTGTTTTTACCCATATGACCTTAACAAGGTCAGCAAATCATAATCGCTAGCCAAGTTCAACTCGTCATTTCTTGATTGAATTAAACCCACCCGTACGACCTTTCACATAGTCAACAAAGCCGTACGATTACCCTAATCCATTCGCATCATATGGTTGCAGATAAGCACTAATTAGCTACCGCACACTATGTTAGTTATATGTATGCCCTAGAGGCCATTACTATACATAGGATGTATATTGTAGTGGATGCTTGGACATATATAAGGATGACTTTCTTGTTCGATATGATAGTATGCTATCTGGTTACTCTTTACCTTAACATGTACACTGATTGTCTCTCTGTTACATGTTGGTAAAGCCCTTAGGATGTGTACTTGACTGCCTGGACTATGATGCGGATCATACTAGTGGGGACATGGTAGTCCATAAGTACATCCTTCAAGGTCCCTAGTCGTGGGTGTATCGAGACGGGGCATCGATATACCAGAGTAGACTAGCGTATACCTTCTCGACCCATACAGATGGGCGATGGATGATCCCATATCCATTGGTGTTTGACATCAGAGATGATATACGGGTGCTCAGTGGAGACTGGGTACACTGGAAGGACTCGCCGAGAACTCCCAGATGGTATTATACCTTACGTCAGATGGCAGTTCTCTGGTGACACTGGTACAGGTTAGTCTGTAGACCCGAGATCGTCATAGAGTCTTGTGTGATTCCCACTGTGCTTTGATTTCCACCTTACCACGTCCAAGAGGGCATGCAAAACGGTGGTTTTTGGGTACAGTCCCGAGTCATATGGAGGCAATGAGCGATAGGAGGGGTTTCGTCTCTCCCGGTATTGGGGGTTGATGTTGCGCTATGCTCGATTGGCCATAACAAGGAAGTCCCTGGCCAGGGCTGGTTTAGAGATATACTGGTAAGTGTTACCAGTAGTTTCTCGACCCGTTATGCGCCTCATATCGGCGTGACTTATCGGTTATTAGGGTCTGATGTTTACCACCCCTACAACTGATATGCGACATATCAGACGAGGAGACCGGACTGTACGGTAGTGTCACTGTCAGGCTTTTTGCAGGAGTTGGAGCGGGCTTGCTTGCTGATCTTCTGATCGCTCAATACCCGGGTAGCCGTTACGTCCAGCTAGTACCGCTGACGGCTTGTGGGTGCTTGATATGATCATCACCTATTGCCGGCGTATTGACGAGTCTTTAGAGTCCTACATAGAGGTTGTACTGGCTCAGGCAAAACGAGATAGGAGCGCATATGTGATATGTGCGGGACCGAGAATAATGCGTGTATGTGATACCGTATTCCATTCTCGCAATGTTTGTGTCGATCGGTTATAAGCGATATAACCAAGTTATCGAATAAAGGGTTGATTCGATAAGTCGATACATTGCATGTTAGTCGGTTATATGTGATATAACCGGATTGTTAAGTCAATTATTGATTTAATAATTTAGTGTATGATTGTATATATGATATACTAATTTACATTAACTAACATTGGTTCACTTTAAGCATTTGTTTTTCTCACTTGTGCACAAGTTAATTTATATGTGATATATATTCATTTGTGTACATATTTGTATCATGGTTGTTGATACAAATGTCATGGGTGTACAAGACTTATACCATACTAATTATAGGTTTAGGTTTTTATATTTAAAGTAATTCAAAAACAATTGGATAATGAGCTAATATACATGAAGCTTCATGAAGCTTATGGATGCTTTGACTTATTCTACTTGTTTTGTTTTACTTAATATATTTACTAACCTAACCACTATAATTAACAATGGTAAAGTCTCTACATGAGTTAGTAATTGATACTAACTCACCATGGTTAGCTTATTTCTCTCTCTTGATCATTATCCATTTTCATTTGAGCTCATCTTCTTCCTCCTTGAGTTTTCATTCTATGGTTTGAAAAAGAGAGAGATTCAAAGTGAGAAATGAAATTCTAAAGTGTACCCATTTCCTATCTCACCATCCTCTACTAGACTAGCACTTTAGTTTAGGGTGTTTGCTTCACTAATTCTTTGGTTAGTGAGGTAGAAGCTTGAGTCCGTATTCCCTCGACGTAGATCATCTTCGGCATCGAACACTTCAAGCGATCCCGTTGCAATTTTCTCATGGAGCCGTCCGAGAGTCCGGGAGCCGATGATCGCAGCGAAGGGACTACATCATGGAGCTTTAGAAGTGAAGGACCGATCTACAAAGGTTGTATTTCGTATTCACTTAGTGTAAATGTGATTTACTTTCATATGTTCGCCTAATCTCTAGTTAACGATCTAGTTTAGCGTTATTCGGCACGGCTAAAATTTTAATCCGGCATGGTCGATACCTTGTAGAGCCTCCTTAGTGTGTCTAGTAACCCTACATTGGTATCAGAGCCTAGCTAGAGCATTAGGCGACTAGTTTACGAAGTTAAAACCCCGATCGAACCCGGAATCGCAAAGTTAACCCACTCTCTGGAAAAATTTTCAAATCTGTGATTTTTCTATATTAAAAATACCTAAAAAATTCAGCAGGGTTTTTTAAGAATAAACATGAAAAACGAGCCCCTAAGTCCTCCACGTGGCCGCGGAACCGCGGCAATAACCCACCTTTGGCGGCGGTTCCGCGGCAAGGTAATGGTATTAGGGACTGGTTTTTGCACAGTAATTCTTTATTCTGTTGTTACTATTTTATGGGCATTTTTAATCTGACTCAAGGGTTGAGTGTTCTGGGGTTTATTTTGTATTCGTAGATTCGATCGGAAATTTTAATTTCGTTGTTTATTCCAGATATTTAGAAACTGTTAAAAAGTTCGAACGGATATCAATAGCTCACTTTTTCCCGACCCGGAAAATTTCCAAGTGTTGGGTTTTTTCCGTATGTTTGAGAACGTCTAGATCGTGCAAGTTACGCAATGGACCCTCTAGAAGACAACAAACCTTAACTCGATTATGTGACCGTCTTGAACTGCCCTTTGAACCTTAGGGTTTGGGGAAGTACGGTGTGCCACATTTGAGGCGTTGGCTTGACCCTTCTACGGCTGGACCGTTGGTACTGTAGCATGTGATGGATGTTTTTAAACCCCCCTCAAGTGTTGAGAACCATTTGGGAAAACTTGAGTGTTTGATCATTCGATCGGAAAGTTTAACATTGTCTATTTATCTGGAATGTGATACAATAATTGGAATCCACAAGTAGTTATGAGATAACTGATTTGGATGTTATAAACATAGCAGTTTAGTCTCGATTGATCGGTTGCCACGGAATTTTGATGCGATCAAAAGTCCGTCGCAATCACGTAGCGTACGCGGATACTCGCCGGGTAAACTTAATAGACAGCCATGCCCCATTGCCCCGACCAAGTGACTGTAGGAGAACCCCGTCGCTAAGAGCATCCGTCAGGGTACTCGCGGTAGCGGTGTTCCGCCTTAGTGCACTTCGTCGACGGCATCCGGGGGTGCGGCCGTCTACTAAAGTTTGCGACGAGCATTCGATCGCATATCAGGAATCTTGTTGAATTGCCCGACTAGATATTGAAAAGTGTTTTCGATATAGAGACTAAAATGCGGGCTTTATAATTGTTAGGCATGCGATGTCTAAGGAGGTTGCGGATTCCAACTGTTGTAGTTTTACACTTTCTTTTCTGTGACCGTAAGTGTAATATGTGATATCGCCGGTTTCGTTGCTATATGTCAACGACAATTGGGATGCGCATATTTACTTACGTTGATGACATGTGATGTTATGTGTTGCTGGATATGTTATATTGGCTCGTCGTGTTTTGAATAGCCGGGGGTTTTTATGTGAGATGAGAGTTTTTATTTTCATTCATGTAAATTTAAATGTATGTAAAATTCTTTTATTGGGGCACTTCCGGGTTGAGGTTGTTGTCACCATTTGTATATTATTTACTTTTCCGCACTAGGATAGACCCAAGGAGGAGGGCATAAGTAACCGGGTTCTAGAGTCCAGTGGGAGACCAACTCGAGGAGTCGAGTCCGGTTCTCCTAACTTTAGAATTGGTAGGGTTGCTTGCCGCTCTCGTAGGGGTCTAGGGGTGTGGGTTTGGCTATTCATCGCGACCGTGGAATCCGTGTTTTATACTGGCTCGTATTGAAAACACGGACGTCCTAGTATATCCAATGTTTCATATGTTTCTTCTGCTGCGATATCTGTGATGTGATCATTTGATGTTCTGTGATAAATACTGTATATAGTATATATGATATATTATATAGATGTTACTTATGTTTTACACCCGCACTAGCCCTGCCCCGCTCTGCCATTAGTTACCTAACCTAACGGTGCACGAGGGGACATCGAGGCGAATGCGGATGGCATAAGTGTACGTCGTATTTATCTGTGATGTTTAGGTGAATTAAATGATGGGACTTCATTAATGTGATTAATGAAAGAAAAGAAACCTAAAAGATGTTGTGGAATCGAATTTTCAAAAACAGGTAGCTACAGTTCTTGCTTTGCATCGCGGTGTTCCTTGTAGAACATCCTGCACCTTATTCGATAAGGAAATGGCCAAGATCCCTTCACCGGGAGTGACCCCTTTAGCAATAACTGGCAGATGCTACAACACTCGGTTTGTCTTTTGATTGCTCTTCTAGTTCTTGCTTTGCACAGTGATATATATGATATATCCTGCACCTCATTCGACGAGGAAAGAGCCGACGATCCCTTCACCGGGAGTGACCTCTTTAGCGAAACTAGTAAAAGCCTCAAAAACACTCCAATTTAAAAATCATTTGATTCTACAACGATATCAAGTTCATTACGCTATAGGTTTTCAGAAAAACCTGTCGTAGCCCTCCGTCATTTTAGATAAGCACTACTTAGTATTCGTGCTGCGATAGTTTGGCATGCGTCAAGGCGTAGTGTACGGTAGCTAACTAGTGCTTATCTGCTAGCATACGATGCGATTGGATTAGGGTATTCGTACGGCGTTGTTTGGCATGCGTCAAGGGTCGTGCGGGTAGGTTTAATTCAATCAAGAAATGTACGGGTTGAACTTGACTAGCGGACTATGGGTTGTTTGGCATGCGTCAAGGTCATAGCACGCTAGGGGTAAAATATTATCGGGAATTTCAAGTGTTGAAATTTGCAATGAGATTGCATACCTTCTATGAGATAGTTGGATCCCGATACCCACTGCGAGTAATTGTTACTCCTGGGAGAGTTTTACACATTACAATTAGCCGATCAAGTAGGTGTCTAGAAAGGTGTCAACGGGGTTATGCCTCTGGGAAAACGAGGTTTACTTTAATTAGGTCCGTGCGAAAGCACGGGGAACCTCCCTCAAAGTACCGACACTGGACTGGCTGAAAGATTGGCGAACTTGTAGCGTGTAATTAATCCCGGCTAGTCTTTCCTTTTAGGGTTTGATGGAAGATTTGATAAAAACAGTGGGAGCCATCCTGATTAGATAAAATAATAACCAATCTGATCTTGCAAGAGCGCACGCAGAGTGTTTTCTTCTCTTTCTCCAGGTAGCGACCATATCACGCCTTAATCAAGATAATAAAACGGATATATTGACCGAACCCGCTTGTTATACTGAGCTGGGGAACGTTGGTCCCGCTCCAACTTATAAATGTTATAAGACAGAGCAGGATTTAGGGGATTACCAAAATTCCCGTGCCACCCAAACGAAGAAAGTGCATGCTGATGCATCATCTTCGGGTGTATTCATTACCGTGAACTGTTTCTCAGTGTCCTTTACGTCCTGGGTATTTGATACCGGATCAGGATCCCACATATGTTATATATTACATGGGCTACATAAAGGTAGAGAACTGAGAACGGGTGATAATTTTCATGAGACAGAAAACGGTGCAAATGTTGCAGCAAAGTCTGTTGGTCACTGTCACCCTGTATTACCAGTACATTGATTCTGAACGAATGTTATTAGATACCGAACCTGATATACAAAATCATATCAGTCTCTTTATTAGTAAAGAAGGATATAATTTTGTATTGTTGGATAATGTTTTGAACATTTCCTATATCAAAAGTTGATCAGTTCAGGCACGTTATCTAAAAGCATTGATGTTCTAAATCAAACTACAGTTCTTAGTATACGGAACACACACAAGAGGAAGAGTTCAGAAATGAACAAATCCTTCTTGAGGTATTGTAAACTAGGTCATATCAATACGACCCGACTAGCTCAAGTTACATTGAGATGCATATTTAAATCAGTTTGAATTTACATCTTGTGAAACTTGCCAGTCATGTCATAGAGATAAGATGACCATAGCTCCGTTTACTGGAAACAGAGAAAGAGTTAGTGAACTCTTGGGATGATACATGTTGATGTATGTAGGTCCCCTGTCTACACATACCAAGACCGGTTCTTTGTATTTCATTACATTCTCTGATAATCTCTCAAGATTCAGACATATGTTCCCGTTGAAACACAAGTCCGAAGCTTTTGAGATATTCACAGAATATAAGTTAGAAATAGAGAACCAAAACGGGTATAAGTATTATGTCCTTTGATGTGATCAAGGAGGAGAATACTTGAGCACGGAATTCCTGGATTATTCTAAAGGAGAATGAGATTCTCTCTTAGCATTACTCCTCCGTATACACCACAGCACGTCGATGTATCGGGGCGGAGCTATTACACCCTATATGATATGGTGCGCTCTATGATGAGTACTACTGATTTTCCTATTTCCTTTTAAGGAGTTATGCACTTATGAAGTTGCATACCTATTGAATAGGGTTCCGATCAAATCAGAAACCTACCATTTCATATGAGATATGGAAAGGGAAGAGCCCATCTCTTAAGTCAGTTAAGATTTGGGGTTGTCCAGCCTATGTCTAAAAGCATAATCCGGACAAGCTCGAGGCAAAGTCAGTTCTGCAGAAGTTTGTTGGATATCCCAAGCATACGCAAGGGAATATCTTCTACCTAACCGAGGAACAAAAATGTTTTGTTTCTCAGCATGCCACCTTTGTGAAATGGAATTTCTTGTGAAGAAATTAGTGGACATGAGGTAGAACTGGAAGGAGTTCCAGCTATACAAACTACAGCTGATGATTTGGTAGAACCGAAGGATTCAATAGTTTCCAATGAACCACAGCCTCTCCGCCGATCTAATAGGGTTCCTCACCCACCTGAGAGATACTTCTGTTTCTCTATGACAGTGGGAGCGAGGATTGCATCATGAGATGATGACCCAACTAGTTTTGAGCTGGCCATCAGGAGTGGGACTCTATAAGAATGGCTGGATGCTTAGCGATCTGAGATGGAATCCTTATACACCAACAAAGTATGGACTTTGGTTGCTTTATCTGAAGGGTTAAATCCCCATCAGAAGCAAGTATATCTTGAGAAGATTACTTGGTGTACATGGAAAAGTTGAGACTTTCAAAGCTAGACTTGTTAAAGGTTTGCATCATTGACCAGGTGTGGATTATGATGAAACCTTTTCTAAGTAGCTATGCTTAAGTCCATCCAGATCCTACTTGCCACGGCTACATACCATGACTACGATATCTGGCGGTTGGGTGTCATGACTGCTTTTCTAAATGATGTTTTAGAAGAGAAAGTCTATAAGTACACAGTCAGAGGGCTTCGTAGATAGTGGGAGCAGCGGAAACGCGTGCAAGATGTTTTATGTGATAAAGCAGGCATCGCAGAGTTAGAACGTCTGTTTTGATGTGGTAGTCAAAGAGTTTGACTTCATCAAAATGGTAGATGAACCTTGTATATACAAAAAGGTAGTAGAGAGTATGGTGGTGATCCTCGTAGAGTACGTGGATGGCATACTCAAGATGGGGAAGGAGTTTCCTATGCTACGCTCGGTCAATCTCCGCTTATCACAATCACTCTCCATATAGGATCAAAGTGATACCTACTAAATCCTGGGTTTTAGATCTATGAGATAGATCAAATTGGATGCTAAGATTCTCACTAATTGTAGTGAGATGGTATCAATCGATCCTGGGGACAATCACTGGAAGGGTTCCAGGGTGATAAGGACGACTGAATGTCAGTCACAGGCATTGTCTTTACCCTCAGTAAAGGGACGGTATGTTGGAAGAGTTCCAAGCTAGATACCGTGGCATACTAGACGATAAAGACTGGATACATCGCTACTTAACATGCTACCAAAGAGGCAGTCTGGATGTATATTAGTTCATGAGATGAACTTTGTTCCCTCCATTGTGTGACAATGGAGTTGTGGCTTATGCCGAGGAACGCCCGTCCCATCAGTGATCCAGATATATTCTAAGGCAAGTGTCACTTGATCATGGAGATGGTTGATCTCCAGGGGATCGAGGTTAGGAGAGTAGACTCAGAGGACAGCACGGCGGATCCACTCACGAAGGCCTTTTCCCAGAGAGAGACTAGTTATGGGATGGTTGAGTATGAGATACTACAACCACTGTTATCAGATGGCCCTAGTGCAAGTGGGAGATTGTTAGTTATATGTATGCCCTAGAGGCCATTACTATACATAGGATGTATATTGTAGTGGATGCTTGGACATATATAGGGATGACTTTCTTGCTCGATATGATAGTATGCTATCTGGTTACTCTTTACCTTAACATGTACACTGATTGTCTCTCTGTTACATGTTGGTAAAGCCCTTAGGATGTGTACTTGACTGTCTGGACTATGATGCGGATCATACTAGTGGGGACATGGTAGTCCATAAGTACATCCTTCAAGGTCCCTAGTCGTGGGTGTATCGAGACGGGGCATCGATATACCAGAGTAGACTAGCGTATACCTTCTCGACCCATACAGATGGGCGATGGATGATCTCATATCCATTGGTGTTTGACATCAGAGATGATATACGGGTGCTCAGTGGAGACTGGGTACACTGGACGGACTCCCCGAGAACTCCCAGATGGTATTATACCTTACGTCAGATGGCAGTTCTCTGGTGACACTGGTACAGGTTAGTCTGTAGACCCGAATTCGTCATAGAGTCTTGTGTGATTCCCACTGTGCTTTGATTTCCACCTTACCACGTCCAAGAGGGCATGCAAAACGGTGGTTTTTGGGTACAATCCTGAGTCACATAGAGGCAATGAGCGATAGGAGGGGTTTCGTCTCTCCCGGTATTGGGGGTTGATGTTGCGCTATGCTCGATTGGCTATAACAGGGAAGTCCCTAGCCAGGGCTGGTTTAGAGATATACTGGTAAGTGTTAGCAGTAGTTTCTCGACCCGTTATGCGCCTCATATCGGCATGACTTATCGGTTATTAGGGTCTGACGTTTACCACCCCTAGAACTGATATGCGACATATCAGACGAGGAGACCGGATACTACGGTAGTGTCACTGTCAGGTTTTTTGCAGGAGTTGGAGCGGGCTTGCTTGCTGATCTTCTGATCGCTCAATATCCGGGTAGCCGTTACGTCCAGCTAGTACCGCTGACAGCTTGTGGGTGCTTGAGATGATCATCACCTACTGCCGGCGTATTGACGAGTCTTTAGAGTCCTACATAGAGGTTGTACTGGCTCAGGAAAAATGAGATAGGAGCGCATATGTGATATGTGCGGGACCGAGAATAATGCGTGTATGTGATACCGTATTCCATTCTCGCGATGTTTGTTTCGATCGGTTATTAGCGATATAACCAAGTTATCGAATCAAGGGTTGATTCGATAAGTCGATACATTGCATATTAGTCGGTTATATGTGATATAACCGGATTGTTAAGTCAAGTATTGATTTAATAATTTAGTGTATGATTGTATATATGATATACTAATTTACATTAACTAACATTGGTTCACTTTAAGCATTTGTTTTTCTCACTTGTGCACAAGTTAATTTATACGTGATATATATTCATTTGTGTACATATTTGTATCATGGTTGTTGATACAAATGTCATGGGTGTACAAGACTTATACCATACTAATTATAGGTTTAGGTTTTTATATTTAAAGTAATTCAAAAACAATTGGATAATGAGCTAACATACATGAAGCTACATGAAGCTTATGGATGCTTTGACTTATTCCACTTGTTTTGTTTTACTTAATATATTTACTAACCTAACCACTATAATTAACAATGGTAAAGTCTCTACATGAGTTAGTATTTGATACTAACTCACCATGGTTAGCTTATTTCTCTCTCTTGATTATTATCCATTTTCATTTGAGCTCATCTTCTTCCTCCTTGAGTTTTCATTCTAGGGTTTGAAAAAGAGAGAGATTCAAAGTGAGAAATGAAATTCTAAAGTGTACCCATTTCCTATCTCACCATCCTCTACTAGACTAGCACTTTAGTTTAGGGTGTTTGCTTCACTAATTCTTTGGTTAGTGAGGTAGAAGCTTGAGTCCGTATTCCCTCGACGTAGATCATCTTCGGCATCGAACACTTCAAGCGATCCCGTTGCAATTTTCTCATGGAGCCTTCCGAGAGTCCGGGAGCCGATGATCGCAGCGAAGGGACTACATCACGGAGCTTTAGAAGTGAAGGACCGATCTACAAAGGTTGTATTTCGTATTCACTTAGTGTAAATGTGATTTACTTTCATATGTTCGCCTAATCTCTAGTTAACGATCTAGTTTAGCGTTATTCGGCACGGCTAAAATTTTAATCCGGCATGGTCGATGCCTTGTAGAGCCTCCTTAGTGTGCTTAGTAACCCTACACACTACGTCTTAACATAGTCAACAAACGTAGCATGAATACTAAATAGCACTTATTTGAAATGACGAAGGGCTACGGCTAGTTTTGAAGAAAACCTTTAACGTAATGAACATGATATCGTTGTAGAATCTAGTGATTTTGAAAAGGAGAGGTTTAAGCTCCGCTTTTAAAATCGAGTTGTTTTCAAAAACAAACCAAATAGCTTTTACTAGGTTTTTCTAAAGAGGTCATTCCCGGTGAAGGGATCTCGGCTCTTTCCTCATCGAATGAGGTGCTGGATATTCATCAAGGAATACCACCATGCAAAGCAAGAACTAGAGAAGCTATAAAAACAAAACCGAGTAGGTTGTAGCATTTGCTAGTTTTTCTAAAGAGGTCACTCCCGGTGTAGGGATCTCGGCTCTTTCCTCATCGAATGAGGTGTTAGATATTCATCAAGGAATGCCACTATGCATAGCAAGAACTAGAGCTACCTTTTTAAAAACTTTTGATTCTACAACATCGTTAGGTTTCTTTTCATTTCATTAATCTCATTAATGAAGTCCCATCATTTAATGTTTCCTAAACATCACAGAAAATGAAACGAAAATAGAACGTATGCTTATGCCATCCGCATTTGCCACGGGGTCCCGTCATGCACCGTTAGGTTACTTAACTAACAGCAGAGCGGGGGTTGGACTAGCACGGGTGCAAAACATAAGCAACATTATATATATATAAATAGCATTCGTCTCACGCAATTATATGATCACATCACAGAACCAAGCAGCAAAAGTCAACAAATTAAATATTGGATATACTAAGAGGTCCGTGTTTTAAATTCAGCCAGTAATGAAAAATACGGATTCCACAGTCGTGATGAATAGCCAAACCCACATCCTTAGACCCCTACGAGAGCGGCAAGCAACCCTGCCAATTCTAGAGTTAGGAGACCCGGTCTCGACTCCTCGAGATGGTCTCCCACTGGACTCCAGAATCCGGTTACTTGTGCTCCCCGCCTTGGGTCTATCCTAATGCGGAAAAGTAAATAATATACATCAGTGGTGACATCATCCTCAACCCGGAAGTGTCCCAATAAAAGAATATTACATACAAATTCTACATGAATGAAAATTGAAAAACTCTCATCTCACATAAAACCCCCGGCTATTCAATCACGACGATCCAATATAACATATCACAGCAGCACATAATATCACATATCATCAACGTAAGTAAATATGTGTATCCCAAATTCCGTTGATATATAGCAGCGAGATTTGGGATACCCCACATATTACACTTACGGTTGTAGAAAAGAAATGAAAAACTACAATAATTAGAATCCGCAAATACCTTAGACATCATAAACCCGGAATATCTCATATTCCGAATTTCATGCCTAACTTATAAACCTTTCTTTTTAGTCTCAAATTGAAAACTCTTTTCAATAAGCTGTCGGATAATTCAACAAGATTCCTGATTAAGTGATCGTGTATTATACGCGATTGCGACGGAATTTTGATCCAAATCAAAACTCCGTGACAATCGATCAAACGAGACTAAACGGCTAGATTTACAATATACTAACTAGTTTTCACAAAACTAATTATTGTGGATTCCAAATATTGTATCACATATCATCATCATCCATACAACGCTAAACATTTCGATCAATTTATCGAATACCCACAAAATGCAGAGACCTCAACAACTTGAGTCTCATTAAAAACATCCAGAAAGTGCCAAATATTCAACTGGAGCAGCACAAGAAAAATAAATCCCAACACACCCTAAACTGCGGTGGAATCGCGCGGCCAAACTAGGGTTTGGGCAGCGGTTCCACGGCACTTTTGAGGAGTTAGGATTTAAAATTTCTTCTGGCTCCATTAAAAACCCTGCACAATTTTTTGAATATTTTTAATCGCAAAAATTTCAACTTTTGAAAAATCGATAGAAACATGCTATTTTGTGGGTTTCGAAACTCGATCGAACACTTTAACATCGTAAAGACTTTCCCTAATCTTCTAGCTTGGCTCTGATACCATGAAAGTGTATGCTAGCACCATGGTAGGGTCAAAACCAGCATCACATATGCAATTTAAAAATTTTCTAGGTGCTAATCAACACTACACAAGGATCAAACTAGACTATTAGGGTTTCTATGATGATATCATAAGATTTATACTAAGAGATGGATGGCTACAACATTTGTAGATCGTGTCCTTCTCTTCTAAAGCTCCGGGTTGTAGTCCACACGACTCCACTAGGCTCCACTTGAAGGTTGAACGAACTTCATTCGACGACCTTCGTGCCGAAGATGATCCACCCGAAGTCCGCTAATCCAAGCTACCTCTTCACTAAACTCTTTAGTGAAGTAAACACACTACACCAAAGTGCTAATCTAGTGTAGGATGGTGAAGTAGGGGTTTTATTTACTCACTAGGGTTCTCACAAGCTCAATGGTTCACAACTCATGTGAGGGATTGAGCTTGGAAGTGGAGGTGAAGAAGATGGAGAGAATTAGAGAGCAACTCATTACATGAGCTCTCAAGTGAAGAAAATAACTCAAGTGTAGAATGAAGTGTTGGATGGCTTCACAAATATCAACTCTATTATTGAAGCATGGAATTCAATTCAATATAAAATTGAACCATGCTTCTATAGTAGATCCAAACCAATATAATATAAAGCAAAGCCATGCTTCACCCCTCCACAAAAGTCTCCCCATTTTCCACCTCACATTTTCTATTTTCTAAAAAGAGAAAATCCATGCCATGCTTCACACACACACACACACACACATTAATATATATATTATGAAGAATAATTAGTGAGCTAACAATATTAGTTAATATATAATTATATCAAATATAAATATATATCATATTATTAAATTAACACTTGATTCAATAATCCGGTTATATCACATATAACCAACTAATATCATTTATCTGTATATCACATTATCAAATCAACACTTGATTCAATAATCCGGTTATATCACATATAACCTACCCGGTAATAAATAACTGCCAGATTACAATACGGTATCTCATACTCGTATTTAATCAGGCCCCCGCACATATCAACATATGTACCTTACTTCGTTTCGCTTGAACCAGGAAACTTCTATGTGAGACTCTAAAGACTCGTCAATACACTAGCAGTAGGTGATGATCACATCAATCACCCACAAGCCGTCAGCGATATTAGATGGACGTAACGGCTACCTAGGTATTGAGTGAATAGAAGATCAACAAGCAAGCTTGTCCAAACTCCCATGAAGCCTATAAGTAACACTTACCATACAGTCCGGTCTCTTCGTCTGATATGTCGCATATCGAGTCTGGGGGTGTAATCGTCAGACCCCAATAACTTGATAAGTCATGCCGATGTAAGGCCTATAACGGTACGAGAAACTACTGATATCACTTACCAGTAAATCTTATCAACAGCCCTTGCCAGGGACTTCCTGTTATAGCCAATCGAGTATACCGCAACATCAACTCCCTATACAGGGAGAGACGAAACCCCTCCTATCGCTCATTGCCTCCATGTGACTCGAAACTGTACCCAAAATCCACCTGTTTGCACGACTCCTTTGAGCCGTGGTAGGGAAGAAATCAAAGCATAGTAGGAACCACACAAGATTCTTTGACGATCTTGGGTCTACAGACTAACTTGTACCAGTGTCACCAGAGAACTGCTATATGACGATAGGTATAGTACCATCTAGGAGTTCTCGGCGAGAACTTTTCGGTGTACCCATTCTCTAATGAGCACCTGTGTACAATCTTTGATGTCAAACACCAATGGATATGGGATCAACCATCGCCCCATACATGGTCAAGAAACGTACACACTAGTCTACCCTGGAATATCGATGCCCTGTCTCGATATTCCCTCGACCAAGAACAATTGAAGGATTTGCTTGCGGACTACCCAGGTCCCAGTAGTATGATCCGCATCATAGTCCTGGTAGTCAAGCCTACATCCTAAGGGCTTTATCAACATGTATATGAGAGACAATATAATAATACCAGTGATCATGTTAAGATAAAGACAACTAGATAGCATACTATCACATCTAGCAAGAAAGTCCTCTATATATATGTCCAAGCATAGCATCTAGGGCATACATATCACTAACAATACTGAGGTAGTCAAGGCACTAGATGCTGATTGTGAATCAGCAGAGGATACATCCCAAGTATTTGTTTGGATAAATACGTTCATTTGTGAACTAGGTCCCATCAGGTATCCAAACAATATTCTAGGGTAAGTATCGCTCATTTCGGGAGATAGTTGATCTCTGTGAAGTTGAGATTCAGAGAGATAAAATTAGAAACATCGTACCGGATCCACTAACTAAGGTTGTTTCTCGAACACAGTTTGCAAAACTGTTAGCAACGAAGTTGGGTATACAGTAGCACATGAGATGTGTATATGCAATACCGCAATTATTGGCCTTGAGTGTAAGTGGGAGATTGTTGAATATAGGTGCCCTCAAGGCAATTATCGTAGTTGAAAGAATGCAATTACTGAATTCGAGGAGGGTCTATACCAAGAATAGTCTTACCCGAGATGATAATATGCTATCTGGTTTGTCTTTATTTGTCATGTGAATACGTGTTACTAGTTATCGTGTATCGCTAATACATTAGATAAAACCCATAGGATCTTTTCTTGACTACCAGGATTATGATAAGGATCATACTAGTTGGTCCTAGTAGTTTATAAGCGCATCCTTAAATGTCCCTAGTCATAGGAGTATCGAGACTATGCATCGGTACTCCAGTTTAGACTAGTGTATACGTTTCATGACCCTGTACGGGGCGATGGCTGATCCCATAGCCATTGGTGTTTGACACTGATGATTGTATACACGTGCTTATTGGATGAGTTACGCTGGATGGAGTTGCCGAGAACTCCTAGATGGTATTATACCAATGTCAGATAGCATTTCTCTGGTGACATGAGTAGATGGTAGTCCCTAGACTTGAAATCGCCACAGTGTCTCGTGTGTGTTCCCATTGTACTTAGATTACTACCCTACCATGGCTCTACTGAGTTGTGCAAACAGGTTTTTGTTGGGTACAGTCCCGAAGCACATGGAGGCAGTGAGCGGTCGAGGGAATTCATTACTCCCGGTATTATGAGTCGATATCGCACGGTGCGGGACACGACTATAACCAGAAGTCGGTGGCCACGACAGTAGAGATAAATTGGTAAGTGTTACCAGTTGAATCTCTTTGGTTATGAGTGCTCTGTCTGCATGACTTATCGGGTTATTGGGGGCTGACAGATTCCACTCCCCAGACCCGGTATGTGATACTCTTTGACGAAGAGACCGGACTGTACGGTGACTGTCACTTATAGACTTTGTTGGGTCCGTACGAGTTCGCTCGTCGACCTGCCTTTATCTTGCTCATACATGGGTAGCCGTTACGTACAACTAGTGCCACTGACGAGCTTATGGGTTAACTCGAAAGGGGGTTGAATCTGAAAGTGTTTCAAATTCAATCGGATACGATCCTGTATAACCTACTGCCAGCGTATTGACAGGTCTTTAGAGTCCCGCAACGAAAGTTCCTGCCCATGCAAAACGCGATGTGACGTACGTATAGGGATACGTATATGAGTTCGATAAAACATGTATATTGGATATACGTGTTCAATCGGACGACTGTTATACTAGCCGGTTTCAAAGCCGGAATATCAAGTCAAGTGTTGAATTGATAACCGTATTTAAGATACGGTTTCTAGTATAGTGTATATGATACACACACTCTCTACAGTATATGATACTGAGAAGATATTGATGGAATTTCGTGTATGTGATACATGATATGCACGTGTATAGGATACATGTGTTAGTAATATGTATGCCCTAAAAGCCATTATTGTATGATATAGTGGATGCTTGGACATATATATAGAGGACTTTCTTGCTCGACATGATAGTATGCTATCTGGTTGCTCTTTATCTCAACATGTACACTTGTTTTAGTTTACTGTCTCTCTAATACATGTTGATAAAGCCCTTAGGATGTTGGCTTGACTACCAGGACTATGATGCAGATCATATTAGTGGGGCTTGTGTAGTCCACAAGCACATCCTTTAACAGTTCCTAGTCGAGGGAATATCGAGATAAGGCATCGATATTCCAGAATAGACTAGTGTGTACGTTTCTTGACCCTGTATGGGGCGATGGTTGATCCCATACCCTTTGGTGTTTGACATCAAAGATTGTACACAGGTACTCATTAAAGAATGGGTACACCGAACAGGAGTCGCCGAGAACTCCTAGATGATACCATACCTATCGTCAGATAGCAGTTCTCTGGTGACACTTGTACAGATTAGTCTGTAGAACCGAGATTGTCATAGTGTCTTATGTAGTTCGCACTGTGCTTTGATTTCCTCCCTACCACGGCTCAAAGGAGTCGTGCAAACAGGTGGATTTTGGGTACAGTCCCAAGTCGCATGGAGGCAGTGAGCGATAGGAGGGGTTTCGTCTCTCCCGGTATTGGGAGTTGATGTTGCGCTATGCTCGATTGGCTATAACAGCAAGTCTCTGGCCATGGATGATGAGATTTACTAGTAAGTGTTACCAATAGTTTCTCGAAAGGTTATAGGCCACACATCGGCATGACTTATCAAGTTATTGGGGTCTGACGATTCCACCCCCAGACTCGATGCGACATATCTGAAGAAGAGACCGGACTGTACGGTAAGTGTTGCTTATAGGCTCTACGGGAGTTTGGACAAGTTTGCTTGTTGATTTCTATTCGTTCAATACCTGGGTAGCCGTTACGTCCAGCTAGTACCGCTGACGGCTTGTGGGTATCTGATGTGATCATTACTTACTGCTGGCGTATTGACGAGTCTTTAGAGTCCCACATAGATGTTTCCTTGCTTAAGCGAAATGAAGTAGGGCACGTATAGAGATATGTGTGGGAGCTTGATTAAATACGATTATATGATATTGTATTCTAATCTAGTGATATTTGATATCAGCCAGGTTATATATAATATACCCGGATTATTGAATAAGAATAAATTCAATGATTTGACTTATGTATATATATTTGATATTGGCCGGTTATATATGATATGACCGTATTATTGAATCAAGTGTTGATTTAATATCAAACATTGAATATTAGTCGGTTATATGTGATATAACCGGATAATTGAATCAAGTGTTGATTTAATATTTTGATATACATATATATATGATATTAGTCGGTTATATATGATATAATCGGATTATTGAATGTATTGTATCATGCTTGATGATACATAGGACATGGATGTGTGAGGATCACACATGAGGATATATGAGAAGAGATAATGATAAACATTTTAGAATTAAAAGAAAAAGAGAATGAGTCATTTTCTTGAGTTGCTTATAGAATTTTGAGAATCCATGACTCACATCTTATTCCTTGTTTTATTCTAAGATATTTATCATACACATCTCATCTCATTCTTATCTCTTGTGACATGGTTCATTTAACCTCTCATTCTCTCATCCAAGTTCATCTCCTTCTTCTTTTCCGCTAGGGTTTTTCTTGAGTTGAGAAAGAAAAGAGAAAATTATTTCTAATAAGAAAATCTCCTACTTCATCAACCTACACTAATCTATCCCATTAGTTTAGGTTGTTTGTTCACTAATACATTGATTGGTGAAGAGTGAGCTTGAGTGAG
This sequence comes from Agapanthus africanus, assembly GCA_030015575.1. Classification (NCBI taxonomy): domain Eukaryota; kingdom Viridiplantae; phylum Streptophyta; class Magnoliopsida; order Asparagales; family Amaryllidaceae; genus Agapanthus; species Agapanthus africanus. Next base: position 366,616,867 of record JASDDO010000022.1, read on the forward strand.
AGAGATTTCAAGGTGGATCATCTTCGGCATCGAAGACTACAAGCAAGCTCGATCCTTTCTTCAAGTGGGGCCTTAAGAAGAGTTCTAGGGACTACTGCTTGGAGCTTTAGAAGTGAAGGCCCGGTCTACAAAGGTTGTAAACTCCCATCACTTAGTTTAGAACTCGTTTGCTTGCTACAAAACCCTAATTCTCTAATGCAGGGTTACGTAGCGCGGCAGCAAGGTTTCGGGAGGCATCATCCATTCCATTTTCAAGAATTTACCGTACTAGCTAACCCTAACCCTACAATCTTCACTAGAAAATTAAACAAAACAACATGCAAATATCTTTCCATACAAAGTGAATGAGGAATACAACCTTTTTAGACCGATCCTTCACTTCTAAAGCTCCGTGTAGTAGTCTCTTCGCTCCAAGTAGTAAACATCCGAACTCTAGTAAGGGTTCACATGAAGAAATGAACAAACTTGCTCGATATCTTCGAGGCCGAAGATGATCTACGTCGAGGAGACTCAAGCTCATGCTACCTCTTCACTAATATGTGAATTAGTGAAGCAAACATCCTAAACTAAATGGCTAATAGTAGATGATGATGAAGTAGGAAGTGGGCTCTCTTTAGATTTCTTTTTCTCACAATATTTCATCACTTAGAAAAAGCTAGCAAGCTTTTTCTCAAATGGAAGATGATCAAGTGATGAAGAGAATAAATCACCTTAGGTTAGAAATGCAACCATGGTGAGTATATGACATACACTAACCCATGTAGAGACTAAACCATGGTGTAAGGTAATGGTTAGGTTAATAAATATCTTAAGCATGACAAAACAAGTGGACTAAGTCAATGTTCTACAAGTTTCCACTAATCAACAATGACAAATTCCATTTGTTTTGAATTACTTAAAAACAAATAAAACCTCACCTTAACCCTAAGGATGCTGTGAGTCTCATACATCCATGATGCATGTGTAATCTAGCATGACACACTAATATATATCACATATATATTGTGTGTGCTAAGAAAGAAAACAATACAATTAACATATATCACATATATATTAATGTATCATAAGTGAGAAAGAGAAATGCTTAAGTGAGCTAATATTAGTTAATGTAATTTAATATATCAAATATATAATTATACATTAAATTATTAAATCAACACTTGATTTAATAATCCGGATATATCACATATAACCGACTAATATCAAATGTAATAACTTATCGAATCAACACTTGATCTGATAACCCGGTTATATCACATATAACCGACCGATGTCACATATCGCGAGAATAGAATACGGTATCACATACACGTATTAATCTCGGTCCCGCACATATCACATATGTGCTCCTACTCCATTTCGCATTAACCAGGAAACCTCTGTATGTGACTCTAAAGACTCGTCAATACGCCGGCAGTAGGTGACGATCATATCAAACACCCACAAGCCGCAAGCGGTCTGCTAAACGTAACGGCCACCCGGGTATTAAGCGATCAGAAGATCAACAAGCAAGCCTGCTCATACTCCTGCGAATCCAATCGGTAACACTACCGTACAGTCCGGTCTCTTCGTCAGATATGTCGTATATCACAGCCTGGGGGTGGTATAACGTCAGACCCCAATAGCCTGATAAGTCATGCCGATGCAAGGTCCATAACGGTTCGAGAAACTACTGATAACACTTACCAGTAGATCTCAGCAACCCTGGCCAGGGATTTCCTGTTATGGCCAATCGAGCATAGCGCAATATCAACTCCCAATACCAGGAGAGACGAATCCCCTCTTATCGCTCATTGCCTCCATATGACTCGGGAATGTACCCAAAAACCACATTTTTGCACGATCTCTTGACCGTGGTATGGTGGAAATCAAAGCACAGTGGGAATCACATAAGACTCTATGACGATCTCGGGTCGACAGACTAACCTGTACCAGTGTCACCAGAGAACTGCTATCTGACGATAGGTATAATACCATCTAGGAGTTCTTGGCGAGTCCGTCCAGTGTACCCAGTCTCCACTGAGCACCCGTATACCTTCTTTGATTTCAAACACCAATGGATATGGGATCATCCATCGCCTATCATATGGGTCGAGAAGCGTATACGCTAGTCTACTCTGGAATATCGATGCCCTGTCTCGATACTCCTATGACTAGGAACAATCTAAGGATGTACTTACCGACTACCTCTGCCCCACTAGTATGATCTGTATCATAATCCTGGTAGTCAAGTACTCATCCTAAGGGCTTTATCAACATGTAATAGAGAGACAATAAGTGTACATGTTATGATAAAGTGCAACCAGATAGCATACTATCATATTGAGCAAGAAAGTCCTCCCTATATGTCCAAGCATCGACTAAAATATACATCACATGTACAGTAATGGCCTCTAGGGCATACATATAACTAACATCTAATTCTCTAGTTCGATTCTCGGTTAATATACTTAGCATTCTAATTTTTTAAAATTGCATACTTGATGCTCCTTGAAACCTAGTAGAGGTGCTAAGACATACTTTCATGGTATCAGAGCCAAGCTAGAGACTTAGGCAATGTCTAGATGACGTTAAAGTGTTCGATCGACGTTTTAAACCGTAATTTTGGCTAGGTTCTGTCCTTTTTTCAAAGTTCATTTTTTCACGATTAAAAATTCTCAGAAAATCATGCAGGTAATTCGATGGAGCCAGAAGAAGTACGAGATCCTAACTCCTTTAAGTGGCCACGAAACTGCCGCCGAAACCATGTTTAGGCCGCGGTTCCACCGCCGACTTGAAGTGTTGTTGCCTCGTTTTTCTTCCGATGCTTCATATTGATATTTTGGACTTTCTGGATATTTTTGATGAGGCTCAATTTGTTGAGGTCTCTATGAATTGTATTGTTTGAAACATTGATCGAAATGTTTAACATCGTCTAGATAGTTTTGGATATGTGATACAATTTTTGGAAACCACATTGATTAGTTTTGTGTAAACTAGTTAACGATTTGTAAATCTCACATTTTTGTCTCAAATGATGGATTGGTACGGAGTTTCGATTTGGATCAAAACTCTATCGTAATCTCGTATCGTACGCGAATACTCGTCGGGAGACACTAGTAGATAGCCACGCCCCATAGCCCCGACTAAGTGACTATAGGAGAACCCCATGGCCAAAAGTATCCACTCGGGTGCTCACGACCACGGTGTTCCGCCCAAGTGCATTTCGTTGACGGCCTCGGGGGTGCGGCCATTTACTAAAGTTCCTGACGAGCATTCGATCATTTAATTAGGAATCTTGTTGAATTACCAGACTTAATTTTTGAAAAGTGTTTTCAATTCGAGACTTAAATGCAAGGTTTATAGGGTTAGGCATGAAATCCGGAATATGTGATAATCCGGGTTTATGATGTCTAAAGATGATGCAGATTCTAATTATTGTAGTTTTCATTTCTTTTTTGCGACCGTAAGTGTAATATTAGGCAGTATCCCCGATCTCGTTGCTTTATGTCAACGACATTAGGGATACCCATATTTACTTATGTTGATGACATGTGATGTTATTGTTTTGCTGTTGATATGTTATATTGGATCGTCGTGATTGAATAGCCGGGGGGTTTTACGTGAGAAGAGAGTTTTTCAATTTTCATTCATGTAAATATTTGTATGTAATATTCTTTTATTGGGACACTTCCGGGTTGAGGTTGTTTCCTCCATTTGATGTATATTATTTACTTTTCTGCATTAGGATAGACCCAAAGCGGGGAGCACAAGTAACCGGGTTCTAGAGTCTAGTGGGAAGCCATCTCGAGGAGTCGAGACCGGTCGCCTAACTCTAGAATTAGCAGGGTTGCTTGCCGCTCTCGTAGGGGTCTAGGGGTGTGGGCTTGGCTATTCATCACGACCGTGGAATCCGTGTTTTTCATTACTGGCTTAATCTAAAACACGAACCTTTTAGTATATCCTATATTTCATATATCTGCTTCTGCTGTTTCTGTGATGTGATGTGATCATATAATTGCATGAGACTAATGCGCTACTTATATATATGATATACCAGTAGACACTATATATGTTTTGCATCCGCGCTAGTCCTGACCCCGCCCTGCCGTAAGTTAAGTAACCTTACGGTGAAGACCCGGGTCCCTGTGGCGAATGCAGATGGCATATATGTGTGTTTTATTTTTATTTCATCTGTGATATTTAAGAAACATAAATGATGGGATGTCATTAATAAGATTAATGAAAAGAAAAGAAACCTAAAAGATGTTGTAGAATCAAATTTTTTAAAAAGGCAGCTCTAGTTCTTTCTTTGCATAGCGGTATTCCATTATGAATATCCAGCACCTCATTCGATGAGGAAAGAGCCTAGATCCCTTCACCGGGAATGACCTCTTTAGCAAAACTAGCATATGCTGCAACCCACTTGGTTTATTTTGAAAACTACTCGATTCTAAAGCGGAGCTTAAACCAGTCCTTTTCAAATCACTAGATTCCACAACGATATCAAGTTCATTACGTTAAAGGTTTTCTTCAAAACCATTTGTAGCCCTCCGTCATTTCAGATATGTAGTATTTAGTATTCGTGATGTGTTTGTTGACCTCTGTCAAGGCACAGTGTATGGTAGCTAGGTAATATTTATCTGCAGCATGTTGATGCGATTGGTAGGGGCAATCACAAAGCCTTGTTGACCTCCGTCAAGGGTTTGTATGGGTGGTTTCGAATCGATTAAGAAATGACGGGTTGAACTTGACTAGCGGCCTATGGTTTGTTGACCTCCGTCAAAGTCATATGTTGTTAGGGGTAAAAAAAGATATTGGGAATTTCAAGTATTGAAATTTGCATTGAGATTGCATACCTTCTATTTGATAGTTGGACCCGATACCCATAAGTGTTACTCCTGGGTGAGTTTTCCATTTTACAATTAGCTAATCCAGTAGGTGTCTAAGAAAGGTGTTAATGGGGTTATGCCCCTGCGGAAACGAGATTATTTAATTAGTTCCATGCGAAAACACGGGGAGACTCCCTCGGAGTACTAACACCTGCCTGGCTAACCGATTGGCGAACTTGTAGGGTGTAATTAATCCCGGCTAATCTTACTTTTTAGGGTTTGAAGGAAGATTTGATAAAAACAGTGAGAGCCATCCTGATTAGATAAGATAATAACCAGTCTAATCTTGCAAGAGCGCACGCTAAAGTATTTTCTTCTCTCTCTCTCAAGGTAGCGACCATGTCATGCCTTAATCAAGATAATAATATGGATGTATTGACTGAACCCGCTTATTATACTGGGCCGAGGACTGTTAGTTCTGCTCTATCTTATGACAACTGTCATAAGTCTGGGCAAGGGATAGGGGAATGCATGGATTTCCACGCAACCCGAATGAAGAAAGAGTATTCTGATGCATCTTCTTCGGGTGTGTTAGTTATTGAGAACTGTTTCTCAGTCTGCTCTACGTCCTGGGTATTAGATACCGGATCAGGATCCCACATTTGTAATATATTACAAGGGTTAAAGAGAAGTAGAGAACTGGGAAAGGGTGATATGTTTCTCAGAGTAGGGAATGGAGCAATTGTTGCTGCCGAAACTGTAGGTGAATATCACCTAGTATTGCCAAATGGTAATACATTGATTTTGAACGACTGTTATTTTCTACCGTCGATGATGTGCAATATAATATCTGTTTCTTTATTAGATAAAGAAGGATATAACTTTACATTAGAGAAAAATGTTATGAACATTTTCGTAAATCAAGTGTTGATTGGGTTTGGTACATTGTGTAATGGTATATACGTTCTAAATCAAAATACAGTTCTAAATATACATAACACACATAAGAGGAAAAGTTCAGAAATGAACGAAGCCTTCTTGTGGTATTGTAGACTTGGTCATATCAATGCGACCAGACTAGCTAAGTTGCATTAAGATGGATATTTGAATCCGTTCGAATTTACATCTTATGAAACTTATCAGTCATGTCTCAAAAACAAGTTGACCAAAACTCCGTTTATTGGACACGAAGAAAGAGCTACTGAACTCTTGGGACTGATACATAGTGATGTATGCGGTCATATGTCTACAAATGCCAGGAATGGTTTCTCATATTTCATTACATTCACCGATGATCTCTCAAGATTAGGACATGTGTTTCTGTTGAACACAAATCTGAAGCTTTTGAGAAATTCAAGGAATATAAGAGCGAAGTAAAAAACCAGACGGGTAAAAGTATTAAAATCCTTCAATCTGATCGAGGAGGTGAATACTTAAGCACGGAATTCCGAGATTATCTAAAAGAGAATGGGATTCTCTCTCAGCTTACTCTTCCGTATACACCACAGCACAACGAAGTATCGGAGTGGAGGAATCGCACCCTATTAGATATGGTGCGCTCTATGATGAGTGTTGCTGAGTTACCTATTTCCTTTTGGAGTTATGCACTTGAGACAACTGCATATCTATTGAATAAGGTTCCTACCAAATCCGCGCCTACCACTCCATATGAGATATGGGATGGGAAAAGACCATGTCTTAATTTCATTAAGATATGGGGTTGTCCGGCTTATGTTAAAAACCAAAATCCGGACAAGCTCGAGGCAAGGTCTATTCTATGTAAGTTTGTTGGATATCCCAAACATTCGCGAGGGTATATCTTCTATCACACCGAGGAACAAAGGTTTTTATTGCTCAACATGCCACCTTTTTAGAAAATGAATTTCTTCTAAAAGAATTTAGTGGTAAAGAGGTAGAGCTGGAAGAAGTTCCAAATACACAAACTACAACTGAAGATTTGGTAGAACCGGAGGATTCAATAGTCCCCGACGAACCTCAGCCACTCCACATATCTAGTAGGGTTTCTCATCCACTTGAGAGATACTATGGTTTTCTCATATACGGTGGGAGCGAAGATTGCATCATAGAAGATGATGACCCAACTAGTTTTGAGCATGCCATCGCAAGTGGGGACTCTGTGAATTGGCTAGATGCTATGCAATCTGAGATGGAATCCATGTACACCAACAAAGTATGGACTTTGGAAGTTGCTCCTGAAGGGGTAAAACCCATTGGGAGCAAGTGAATCTTCAAGAAGAAAATTGGTGTAGATGGAAAGGTTGAGACCTTCAAAGCTAGACTTGTAGCAAAAGGTTTTCGTCAACGACCAGGTGTCGACTATGATGAGACCTTTTCTCCAATGGCTATGCTTAAGTCCATCGGGATCCTACTTGCCATTGCTGCATACCATGACTATGAAATCTGGCAGATGGATGTCAAGACCGCTTTTTTAAATGGTGATTTAGAAGAGAAGGTGTATATGACACAGCCAGAAAGCTTCGTAGACAGTGGGAGCAGCGGAAAGGTGTGCAAGCTGCTTAAATCAATCTACGGATTAAAGCAGGCATCGCGGAGCTGGAACATCTGTTTTGATGTAGCAGTCAAAGAGTTTGACTTCATCAAAAACGTAGATGGACCTTGTGTATATAAAAAGGTTGTAGAGAGTAAGGTTGACTTTCTCGTATTGTACGTGGATGACATACTCTTAATAGGAAATGATATCCCTATGCTGCACTCCTCCAAACTCTTCCTATCATAAAAGTTCTCCATGAAAGATCTGGGTGATGCCTCCTACATCTTGGGAATAAAGATCTATAGAGATAGATCTAAAAGGATGTTGGGATTGTCCCAATCCAGGTACATTGACACCATACTAAAGTGGTTTAGTATGGAAGATTCTAAGCGTGGTAATTTTCCCGCTTGTTCAGGAATCACTCTCTCCAAAGAGATGTCTCCAAAGACTTATTTGAAAAGGGCTCGCATGAATGTGATAGCCTATGCTTCTGCGGTTGGGTCTATCATGTACGTGATGTTATGCACCAGACCGGATGTAGTTTACGCACTTAGTGTGGTAGGTAGATATCAATCAGACCCATGGGAGAAGCACTGGATAGCTGTGAAGAACATTCTTAAGTACTTGAGAAGGACTAAAGAGATATTCTTGGTGTATGGTAACGGAGAACTCCAGGTGGAGTCCTATACCGATTCGAGCTTCCAGAGTGATAAGGACGACAACAAGTCTGTCTCGGGTTTTGTCTTCACCCTTAATGGAGGGGCGGTATGATGGAGGCTGAATATATCGCTGCCAACGATACTGCCAAAGAGGCTGTCTGGATGAAGAAGTTGATTACTGAACTTGGTGTGGTTCCATCCATTAAGAATCCAATACCTTTGTATTGTGATAACAATGGAGCTGTGGCTTTGGCCAAGGAACCCCGGTCGCATCAGTGATCCAGACATATTCTGAGGCGGTATCACCTGATCCGGGAGATAGTTGATCCCCGGGAGATCGAAGTCAGGAGAGTAGATACGAAGGACAACACGGTGGATCCACTCACGAAGGCCCTCCCCCAAACGCAGTTTGAGAGACTTTTTTGGATGTTGGGTATGCGATACTACAATAACCGACCTTAGTGCAAGTGGGAGATGTTGGGATTTCCTAGCGCCCTGGCCATCTACCGTGGCTGTTGCGGAAAAAAAATTTGGTGTTTAAAAATCCGGCGCAAAAAAAAACCGTCCTAGAATCTAACCATAAACCAAAACTAGCTAATAATGGAGATCTTAACTACTATGATAGAAATATTTTACCAAAAGATCCGTGTCCTTCGGTCTTCTATCTTCCTCCCTTGCTCCTAGAGATCTCCTTGATCGAGCTTGACCGCCGGTCTTCCTCCGTCGAAGATGATCCACCCGAGGAATGTAGCTCATGGCTCTAACTCCACACTAAAAATCTAGTGGAGCAACTAGAGACTCTAGGTTGCTAATCTAGAGTGTCTAGGATGTAGTGAGTGGTTCTTAGTGTGTATTTATCTCACTTCCTCTCTTGATTCACAACACATGAGATTGTAGAGAGGAAGTTCATGAAGAAGGAGGAGGAGCTCAAGAAAGGATAATGAGGAAAGAGAAGCAAAATGGTGAGAATGAATCCATCCATGAGAGAGAAAAGATCAATCATAGTTTTGTAAAAACCTTTTTTTTCAATTTTAAAACATAACCATGCTTGAATAGTTTGCACAAATGAATATTCAATTCATTTGTCAACACTATTGAAGCATGGTTCTCACCATACTCTCCTCACTACCTTTACACCTTATTTTCTATTTAAAATAAATGGATAAATCTAAAATGAGGTGTCCACCTTCTAGAATATTTTCCGTATAAATACGGAATATACTCTATTGTATATACATACCCGTATTCATATCAAAATACGAATACCCAAAGAGATAGAATAACACAAAGAACATAATACTAGAATATACATATCGAAATATATATACGTAAATTATTAAATCAATACCTGATTTAATAATCCGGCTCAATACCAAGCCGGCTAGTATTATCATCCGTCCGATCGAAAGTCCGGGTAACAAGTACAATCATTCGATCGGAACCCTGCACGTATCAAAATACGGCTACTACATCATTTCGCCTGAACCAGGGAAACCCTCTGTGTGGGACTCTAAAGACTTGACAGTACGCCTGCAGTAAGTTACTGGATAAATCCATAACCACAACCACGTCAGCAGCACTGGCTATACGTAACGGCTACCTGGGTACCTGTCGAAAAGGAAGGCCGACGAGAAAACTCATCCGGATCCTTACTGAGCCTATCCATGACAATCTCCGTATAGTCCGGTCTCTTCGTTTGAGAGTATCGCATACCTTATTTAGGGGGTGGTAAACGTCAGACCCTAATAACCCGATAATTCGGGTTGATATGGCTCAGGACCAATCCGTGAAACTACTGATCTAACTATCAGTAAATCCCAACTTCCTTGGCCAAGGTCTTATGGTGCTGGCCAATCGAACACAGTGCGATATCGACTCCCTATACCGGAAGAGACGAATCCCCAACAATCGCTCACTGCCTCCATATGGCTCGGAGCTGTACCCAACTAAAACCTGTTTTCACGACTCAGTAGAGCCGTGGTAGGGAAGTAAACTAAGTACAGTAGGAACTCACATGAGACAAATGACGATCTCATATCTGAAGACTTACCTGTACTCATGTCACCTAAGAACTGCTATCTGACGATAGGTATAGTACCATCTAGAAGTTCTCGGCGAGTCTGTCCAGTGTACTCACCCCCAGTGAGCACCTGTATATGATCTTAGGTGCGAAAGATCGATAGCTGTGGGACTAACCATCACCCCACGCCGGGGTCTAGAAACTTATACACTAGTCTGCTCCGAAATATCGATGCGCAGTCTCGATACTCCCATGACTAGGGACATTTTAAGGATGTGCTTATCGACTACCCAGCTCCCACAAGTATGATCGCCATCACAATGCCGGTAGTCAAGCAATGATCCTACGGGCTTTATTAACATGTATAAATGATACGCAATAACAAGTAAAACATATGCACATGTTAAGATAAAATCAAACCAAATAGCATACTATTATATCAAGCAAGATTGTCCTGGTACATACATATGTCCAAGCATCCACATGTATACATATCCAACAATCTCCCACTTGCACTAAGGACATATATTGGCGTATCGAGTACCCAACATCTGCACTAGGGCCAGGTTGGTGTATCGCATACCTAACATCTCAAATAGTCTCTCAAACTGTGCTTGAGGGAGGGCCTTGGTGAATGGATCCGCCTTGTTGTCTTTTGTGTCCACTCTCCGCACCTCGTTCTCCCGGCGATCAACGATCTCCCTGATCAGGTGATACCGCCTCAAGATGTGTCTGGGTTTCTGATGGGACCATGGTTCTTTCACTAAAGCCATAGCTCCATTGTTGTCGCAATACAAAGGTATTGGATTAACAATGGATGGAACCACCTCAAGTCCAGTAATGAACTTCTTAATCCAGACCGCTTCCTTTGCGGCATCGTTGGCAGCAATGTATTCAGCCTCCATCATCGAGTCTGCGACGGTGTCCTGTTTGGAGCTCTTCTAACAGACCGCCCCTCCATTGAGAGTAAACACAAAACCCGAGACAGACTTGTTGTCATCCTTGTCACTCTGGAACCTCGAGTCGGTAAAGGACTCCACCTGGAGGTCCCCATTACCGAATACCAGGAATAGTTCCTTAGTCCTTCTCAGGTACTTAAGAATGTTCTTCACTGCTATCCAGTGGTTCTCTCCTAGGTTTGACTGATACCAGCACACCACGCTAAGCGCGTAAGCTACATTTGGTCTGGTACATTGCATCGCATACATTATAGATCCTACCGCCAAAGCGTAGGGTATAGTGCTCATGCGAACCCTCTCCTCATCAGTCTTGGGAGACATCTCGTTGGAGAGGGTGATTCCGTGGAATGCGGGTATATTACCGTGCTTAGAATCTTCCATACTAAATCTCTTTAGTACGGACTCTAGATACCTGGACTGTGAAAGTCCCAACAATCTCTTGGATCTATCTCTGTAGATCTTAATCCCAGAATGTACGAGGCATCACCCAGGTCTTTTATGGAGAACCTTTGTGACGAGAACAACTTAACCGATTATAGCATAGGAATATCATTTCCTATCAAAAGAATGTCATCCATGTACAAGACTAGGAATACGACAGTTCGTCCTATAATCTTTTAATATATATAAGGCTCATCCTCGTTTTTGATGAAGTCAAATTCCTTGACTGTTGCATTGAAACAGATGTTCCAGCTCCACGATACCTGCTTTCATCCATAAATGGATTTAAGCAACTTGCATACCTTCCCGCTGCTCCCACTATCTACGAATCCCTCCGGATGATCCATATAAATGCACTTTTCCAAACTTCCGTTTAGAAAAGCTGTTTTTACGTCCATCTGCAAGATTTTATAGTAATGGAAGGCAGCAATGGTAAGTAGGATCCGAATGGATTTGAGCATAGCCACTGGAGAAAAGGTTTCGTCATAGTTCATACCTGGTCTTTGATGAAAACCTTTTGCAACAAGTCTAGCCTTATAGGTTTCCACCTGTCCATCTACACCAATCTTCTTTTTGTAGATCCATCTGCATCCAATGGGTTTTACCCCAGGTGGAGCAATATCCAAGGTCCAAACTTTATTGGTGTACATGGACTCCATTTCGGATCGCAAAGCATCCAGCCATTTATCAGAGTCCCTACTGGTAATGGTCTGCTTGAAACTACTAGGATCATCTTCTTCCAAGATGCAATCCTCTCGATCCCCGTCTATGAGAAAACCGTAGTATCTTTCGGGCGGATGAGAAATTCTACTAGATCTGCAGAGTGGCTGAGGTTCGTTGGGTACTTCTGAATCTAGAGGTTCTACCAAATCTTCTACTTCAGTTTGTGGTTCCAGAATTTCTTCCAGTTCTACCGTACTCCCACTAATTTCTTTTGCAAGAAATTCTCTTTCTAAGAAGACTAAGTGGCGAACAAACACCTTCTGTTCCTCGGTGTGGTAGACAAGATATCCCTTTGAATGCTTAGGGTATCCCACAAACTTGCACAATACAGATCTTGCCTCGAGTTTACCTAAGTTCTGCTTTTTAACAAAAGAAGGACATCCTCATATCTTAATGTAATTAAGATATGGTCTCTTCCCACTCCATATTTCATATAGGGTGGTAGGCACAGATTTGGTTGGCGCTCTATTCAATAAGAATGCAGCTGATTCAAGAGCAGACCCCCCGAATGAAAGAGGTAACTCAGCATTACTCATCATGGAGCGAACCATATCTAATAGGGTACGATTCCTCCGCTCTGATACACCATTGTGCTGTGGTGTATACAGAGGAGTAAGCTGAGAGAGAATTCCATTCTCTTTTAGGTATTCTAGGAATTTCGTGCTTAAATACTCCCCTCCTCTATCAGATCGGAGAATCTTGATACTTTTTCCAGTCTGGTTCTCTACTTCGTTTCTGTATTCTTTGAATTTCTCAAAAGCTTCAGATTTGTGTTTCATAAGATACACATATCCGAATCTAGAGAGATCGTCATTGAATGTTATGAAGTATGAGAATCCACCCTTTGCATGTATAGACATTGGACCACATACATCACTATGTATGAGTCCCAAGAGCTCTGTTGCTCTTTCTCCATTTCCGGTGAACGGAGATTTGATCATCTTTCCTTTGAGACAGGACTGTCAAGTTTCATAAGATGAAAATTCAAACGTATTCAAATATACATCCTTATGTAACTTAGATAGTCTTTTCTCATTGATATGACCAAGTCTACAATGCCACAAGTAGGATTTGTTCACTTCTGAACTCTTCCTCTTGCATGTGTTTTGTGTATTGAAAACTGTGTTTTGATTTAGAACATAGATACCATTACAAAGTGTACCTTCTGCAACCAATACCTTATCAAGGTAAATGTTCATGATATTTCTATTTAGAACAAAATTATATCCATCTTTATCAAGTAAAGAAACTGATATGATGGTGCAAAGCATAGAAGGTACATAGTAGCAATTGTTCAAAATCATAGTATTGCCACTTGGCAATGCTAGATGATATTCACTGACGGCAGCAACATCAACTTATGCTCCGTTCCCTACTCTGAGAGACATCACCAGGTCCAACCATCCTACTTTTTCTCAGTCTCTATAATAAATTACAGATATGAGATCCTGATCCGGTATCTAGTACCCAGGAGTTAGGACTGACCGAAAAACAGTTCTCAATAACAAGAACACCTGAAGGAGACGCCATAGTATGCTTCTTCTTCGTTAGGGTCATCAAGGAATTCATGTAATCCACTTTCTTTTGCTCATACTCATGACAGTTGTCATAAGTTAGAGCCGAACCGACGTTCCCCAGCTTCGAATAAGAATCCGGATTGGTCAAGTGATACATTTTGTTATCTTGATTAAGGCATGAATTGGTTGCTACCTGTAGAGAGAGAAAAGAAACACTCAGCGTGCGCTCTTGCAAAATTAGATTGGTTATTAGTTTATCTAATCAGGATGGCTCCCACTGTTTCCTTGAATTCCCTTTCAAATCTTGAAAGGAGAACTAGCTGGGATCATTAACACCTTACAAGTTCGCTAACCGTTCAGCCAGGTCGGTGTTGGTACTCTGAGAGAGGTTCCCCATGCTCGCACGGACCTAATAAAAATAAACCTCGTTTCCCTAAAGGCATAGCCCCGTTAACACCTTTCTAGATACCTAATAGGTTAGCTAATTGTGAAGTGAAAATATCTCCTAAGAGTAATCCTACTCATCAGTGGGATCGGGATCCGACAATCATTACGTGATAAACTAGATGGAAGCCGCTCTAGTCACCACACTCCAGAAGGTATGCAACACTAGCAAGTTTCCTTTATATTTGAAACTCCCGATATGGTTATTTTCCCAAGCGCTTATGACCATGACTTTGGCCAACAAATCATAACACGCAAGTCAAGTTCTACCTGTCATTGTCCAGATTGATTTAGACCCACCTGTACACACCCTTGATTTTGGCCAACAAGGTGGTACGACTGTCCTAAACCAATGCATCTATCTATGCTACGGATAAGCAACATATAGCTACCATTCATAATGCCTTGACTTTGGCCAACAAACACTGCATGAATACTATGTGTTTTTTATCCGAAATGACGGAGGGCTACGGATGGTTTTTGGTGAAAAAACCGTGAACGTATTGAACTTGATATTGTTGAAGGAACCGAATAGCTTTGAAAAAGGAGTGATTTAGGCTCCACTTTTGAAAACTAGTGGTTTTGAAGAAAACCGAGTAATCCACAGTATAAACTTTTGCTCAAGAAGTCACTCCCCGTGAAGGGATCTAGGCTCTTGCCTCCTCGAATGAGGTGTTGGATATTCCTAAACGGATATCACTATGCAAAGCGAAAGAGTATGACTATAGTTTTTCAAAATTAATGTGGTCCCATCAATTATGTGATAGCAAAATTTGTTCCAACAACATCTTTTAGGTTTCTTTTCTTGCATTAATCAAAATTAATGCGGTCCAATCAATTAATCCCTATCACACCAGAAAAGAACGAAAATACAATGTACGTATATGCCATCCGCATTCGCCACGAGGCCTCGTCATGCACCGTTAGATTACTTAACTAACGGCAGAGCGGGGGCTGGACTAGCGCGGGTGCAAAACATATACAACATCTATTAGTATATATATAAATATAAATATATATATAACATTCGTCCCAGGCATGATATAAGCAACATCACAGAACAACAATAAGCAACATGGAATGGCAGATAATCTTGGAGCCTCGGGTTTCATTTGAGCCGCAAATGAGACCCGACGTTCCCGGTTGTGTGGATAGCCCGTGTAATGAATAACCTTGACCCCTGCGAGCACGGTAAGTTACCGGCTAATCCCAGAAGTGAGGCAACCCCAATCAACAAAGTGAATGGGCCACCCAGCACTTCACGGAATCCGGTAACTTGAGCACCCCTCCGTGGGTCATCCTATACCCCCTACGAGTGCGGCGAATAGCCCGCCAATTCTAGAGTAAGGCCCCCTCCGTCTCAACGCAATGAGATACGGGCCTGTTGCTCTCTAGAACCCGGCTACTCGAGCACTCCACCGCGGGGTAATCCTAGTATAGAAAAGAAAAGTATATATACTATGGTGACATCGACCTCAACCCGATTGTACCCCAATAAAAGAATATACAATCTAGAAGAAACGGTAGTCCCCATGTCGGACGCTCACCCCGCAATAATGAATATACAAATGAATCTGAACTGTACTACTACCATAGCACTATAGGCTATCCACCACGACAATTCATCCACAATATCAGCACAACACAGAACATCAACGTGAGTAATCATGTTCGTAAACCCATCTAATTATACATATAGCAATTAGTCGGGTTATACCGCTCAATGATATTCACAGTCGCAGATACTAACATATGTACTGATAAACATGTATTCAAAATTTCGATCGACTAAAACTTTTCCGCATTGGCCCCAAGTGCAAACCAGTACTCTAACAAATCTGGGCCAAAAACATACATCCCAAAAGTCATATTTCCATATTACAGAATGCCAAAAGAAATTTGGAGCACAATGGCCACATTTCGACCGCGGAGCCGCGACCAACAGGCATGTTAGGCGGCGGTTCCGCGGCCGTATGTTGGGCTTATATGCCCAAATTTCTTCAGGGCCTTTAAAAATGCCTGCACGTAATTTTAAGGCAATCTGAATAATTTTTGAACATCTTTTAAAAAACGACAGCGGGCATGATAAATGAAATTGCGATTCGTAAAATTTTGTCGATCGATACTTTAAACTTGTGCAAACTAGCTAGTAAAGGTTTATGGAGTGGCTCTGATACCATGTTGGATTTTCCTAGCTTCCCGGCCATCTGCCGTGGCCGTTGCGGAACAAAAAATTTGGTGTTTAAAAATCCGGCGCCAAAAAAAACCCGTCCTAGAATCTAACCATAAACCAAAACTAGCTAACAAAGGAGATCTTAACTACTATGATAGAAATATTTTACCAAAAGACCCGTGTCCTTCGGTCTTCTATCTTCCTCCCTTGCTCCTAGAGATCTCCTTAATCGAGCTTGACTGTCGGTCTTCCTCCGTCGAAGATGATCCACCCGAGGAATGTAGCTCATGGCTCTAACTCCACACTAAAAATCTAGTGGAGCAACTAGAGACTCTAGGTTGCTAATCTAGAGTGTCTAGGATGTAGTGAGTGGTTCTTAGTGTGTATGTATCTCACTTCCTCTCTTGATTCACAACACATGAGATTGTAGAGAGGAAGTTCATGAAGAAGGAGGAGGAGCTCAAGAAAGGCTAATGAGGAAAGAGAAGCAAAATGGTGAGAATGAATCCATCCATGAGAGAGAAAAGATCAATCATGGTTTTGTAAAATCCTTTTTTTTCAATTTTAAAACACAACCATGCTTGAATAATTTGCACAAATGAATATTCAATTCATTTGTCAACACAATTGAAGCATGGTTCTCACCATACTCTCCTTACTACCTTTACACCTTATTTTCCATTTAAAATAAATGGATAAATCTAAAATGAGGTGTCCACCTTCTAGAATATTTTCCATATAAATACGGAATTCACTCTACTGTACATACATACCCGTATTCGTATCAAAATACGAATACCCAAAGAGATAAAATAACACAAAGAACATAATACTAGAATACATATCAAAATATATATACGTAAATTATTAAATCAATACCTGATTTTATAATCCAGCTCAATCCCAAGCCGACTAGTATTATCAACCGTCTGATCGAAAGTCCGGGTAAGTAGTACAATCATTCGATCGGAACCCTGCACGTATCAAAATACGGCTACTACATCATTTCGTCTGAACCAGGGAAACCCTCTGTGTGGGAATCTAAAGACTCGACTGTATGCCGGCAGTGAGTTGCTGGATAAATCCATAACCACAAGCACGTCAGCGGCATTAGCTGTACGTAACGGCTACCCGGGTACCTGTCGAAAAGGAAGGCCGACGAGCAAACTCATCCGGATCCCTACTGAGCTTATCTGTGACAATCTCTATACAGTCCGGTATCTTATTTTGAGAACATCGCATACCGGGTCTAGGGGGTGGTAAACGTCAGACCCTAATAACCCGATAATTCGTGCTGATATGGGTCAGGATCAATCCGAGAAACTACTGATCTAACTATCACTAAATCCCAACTGCCTTGGCCAAGGTCTTATGGTGCTGGCCAATCGAACACAGAGCGATATCGAATCCCTATACCGGAAGAGACGAATCCCCAACAATCGCTTACGGCCTCCATGTAGCTCAGGACTGTACCCAACTAAAACCTGTTTGCACAACTTAGTAGAGCCGTGGTAGGGTAGTAATCTGAGTACAGTAGGAACTCACACGAGACAAATGACGATCTCAGGTCTGAAGACTAACCTGTACTCATGTCACCTAAGAACTGCTAACTGACGATATGTATAGTACCATCTAGAAGTTCTCGGTGAGTCCATCCAGTGTACTCACCCCTAGTGGGCACCTGTATACGATCTTAGGTGCGAAAGACCAATGGCTGTTGGACCAACCATCGCCCCTCGTCGGGGTCTAGAAACGTATACACTAGTCTACTCCGGAATATCGATGCCCAGTCTCGATACTCCCACGACTTGGGACATTTTAAGGATGTGCTTATCGACTACCCAACTCCCACAAGTATGATCGTCATCACAACGCTGGTAGTCAAGCAATGATCCCACAGGCTTTATCAACATATATAAATGATACGCAATAACAAGTAAAACATATGCACATGTTAAGACAAAGACAAACCAAATAGCCTACTATCATATCGAGCAAGATTGTCCTGTACGTACATATGTCCAATGTCACGACCCAAATTTGGCCCGTAACCGGCACTTAAACACGTAACGACTAAAGGCGTACGCAACTTAAGTAAGCCGAAACCCAGAAATCTAAACCACCGAAAACTGGATCAACGGAGAAAAACATAGTTTTAAATATTCGGAAATTTTCAAGTAAAATTCTTTAAGTTTAGTTTTCGTTCTTAAAAATTTCGGCAGCACCTCCTTTGTAAAAACTAACCCCGAAAACGGGTACAACATAGATAATAAATAAAAGCATCCCAAACGGGAGCAAATCACGCCCAACGGCGGAGACAACCACCACAACATATATACGACGCCGAAGCGAAGAAAATATAAAAGAAAACTGCATAAAGAAGTAAAACTTTTCAACAAAAACCGGCTCCCACGAGCACGGCACCCAAAGTCACCACAAAATATAACACTGAATCCTCACAAGTCGTCTCTAAGTCATATACAACATAGTGGTAGATGGAGAATACTAGATCCAACAAAAAAATATACAAAGTACAAACAGATAACCGCAACCCACCTAAAAGCAAGGCTTCACAGCCAACCGTAGCGGTATCCGCAAAAGTAGAGATGAAAAGATGCCCTGCCGCGACTACTCAGAGGGTAAGTCCTGCACAACACTGTGGCACAACGGGGGTGAGTTGCCAACTCATGAATAGTAACTAACATCATACAGTAATCGCAAGTATGCACGAACAACGATCTATCTATCACAAGTAATCCGATAGCATAAGTATGATAGGTGAATATGCAACAATCATGTAAAGGTACATCATCAGGGTACTACAACTACATGAAACAATGCATATCAACATAATCCTGAGTGTGGGATGATATAATATAAAATCTCATGCAAAAATCATCAGCATGGAAAAACACCAGTGTCCCTCACTGACACATCAAATCCCAAATCCTCAGGCACCGCATCCTAAGATCGGCCCTCAAATCCTGTATGTCTCACGAAAACCTAAGTGTCAAACACCGACACTCGAAACATCATGAAACCCGTGTCTAGCATAGACACGTAAATCCTCATAACTCAGGCGCTGTCACCATGATTGGCCCTGACGATATGTCATACCTCACTCCGGTCGGTATCTCCAAGATAACCGCCGAGTCCAAATACAATCACCGGTAGGTAATGGTCCCACCGTCAGGCTTATTGTCTACACCACGAAATCACCACTCACCCTGGGGTACCATACCGGGTCCACCATGTACCCGCAGACGGTGCATCCCGCTCCTCGAATCGGGTATCACAAGCCAAATCTCAGAACCGAGAAATCACATGGTGGACGCATCAAATATCATATCAAGAGAAACCGGGTTTTCAAACAATACAAAGTTTTCTTGAAAATATCCCCCACGGTTCTCAAATCCATAAATCATATGAAATCCATATCTCAATGCGTAAAATCCATATAAAACTGATATATGCAACATAAAACATCAATATGAGCATATAAAGGGAAAACCGCTCTTTAAATTGAATCTAGCTTTAAAAACATATCACGCGGTTCCCAATTCCTTCGAAAATAAATGCAGTATCATATGAAGTGTACATGTAAGTGTAGCAGGGTTTAAGTATCCACATGTAATCAAGTACGAGAGTGTACATGTCAATATGTATGCATGATGTATAGGTAATTATAACAAGATATAAGTGAAGTGGAATAAGGTTCACTACCTTAACTATTCCTGCCCAATGCAATATCACGTATGTATGTGTCCACAGCATTTCATATGCACAATAGAATATGAGTTACTACTCTAATCATTCCTATCCACTATCATATCACATATGTAGGTGTTTGTGCGTGTCATGGCAATTACAGACGGTGTGGGTGTAGCATACAATTTAGTGCTCGTGCAACATGAACCGTCAGTAATGTGTTATATCTAAAGGTACGAGTCAAGTACAACAGATAATGCTATGCAATGACATTCATATGAAAGTAACTAATATGCAAATACATGCAGCTATCATATCATATTCGCCCCGACGCATAACGCCATACGAGCGATTTCCCCGTAGATGTTAAATCTACTCACAATGGTCTCGAGCTAAGAAAATCCGACCACCTGCTTCCCCTTGTCCGCAGCACCCGAAGTCCCTGCTTGCGAACCTAAAATTTCATAAATACAACACATAAGCTAAATATCCTATAATGACGGAAAGACAACGAAACGTGACGAAAACGCCCGGAAAATTACACTGCGCGCTTAGCGCATCTATCGCGCACGATACCGGCCAAAACCCTAATTGGGGTCGCTAAACTACAAAACACCACGTCTGGACCCCGATCGTCCCGATCGCGCAACACAACACAAAAATTACGAGGAATACACTGGATATAACCTCGCAACTACCAAACGAACCCTACGTCGGAAAACCCCGAAATCTAGTAAGCAACCTATCGCAATATATCGCACTAGATTCAAGATAACACAAATCTAACAATTACAAATACCTTAAAATAGCTTAACTAAGCTATCTAAACCAATCTTATATTTTTTACACTCGCTAATTATGTTTTAGCAAAAATCTAGTAAGCAACTTTGCTTAATTAAACAAAATGCTTATTAGCAATTTTTAACATTTTCTACTAGATTAATCTTTTCTAAAACCCAATTTAACACTTCAAATAAACACTAATCACTTAATCAAAAATTAACCCTAACATGAATTTCTTAAACCAAATATAATGAATTAATCATGATTTAAATGCAAAACTAAGCACTTAACTAGTTAACTAAATTAGCTAGTTAAAGATTAAAGCAATTAATTATGGATTAAGGTAAGAAATTATACCTCCTCAAGAACACCAAAAAGAACTTAGATCCATCACTTTAGCCTCCAAAACTCAAGCTTTGAAGAAGATCCATGAAGGATTAGTGAAGGAAAAAGGTATAATATTTATATAGAAATTTTTGGATTTATTTTTGGATATCTTTTTGTGTTTTTGAAAGAAAATGAGAGAGAAATGAGCTTGGAATGATTTTGGACAGAAATGGGGGAGTTAGGGTCGGCCAAGATGAGTGGGGGGTATTTTTGTGAATTTTGGGTGAAGAAATTGCTAGGAAAATGAGTAATAAAAGCTAATAAATGCATTTTTGCCACCTTTTCACCTTTTCTTTTCTTTTTAAAATAATTCCTTTTGCACTCCAAAAATATCTAGATATTTAAAAAGAAGTTTCTAAAATAATTCTAGTGACAAAATTAATTTATTCACAAAAGAAAAATTTTCCCGATTTGCGTGCACAAAACACCACTTAAAATAATATTTTTTTCGGGAAAAAATCTATCTGAACCAAAACCTCCCAAATACTCCCAAAGTTCGCGCACAAGCTTTATTTTGGCCAAATTAGATGTCGGTAAGCTTATACGGTCGTTTGATCGAAATCGGGTTAAAACGGGAAAAACCGACAATTTTGCCCTAAAACGGGAAAATTCGCAAAACGATTTCTAAAACGTTACAATCTCCCCTCCTTATAGAAATTCGGTCCCCGAATTAAAATTTCATACTAAGCGTACCTTCAAAAAGATGAGGGAATTTCTTCCGCATCTCGCTCTCGGCCTCCCAAGTGATCTCCTCACTAGTCGGGCTACGCCAAAGAACCTTCACAGATGGCAAGACCTTTGACCGAAGTTTCTTCACCTGCCGATCCAAAATAACTACCGGCTGCTCGGTGAACGAAAGATCGCGCTCAAGCTGAACGGTCTCGTGCTGAATCGTGTGAGAGGGATCATGAAGGTATCTACGAAGCATCGACACATGAAAAACGGGGTGAACATCCGGAAAACTGGGCGGGAGCGCCAAACGATAAGCAACAGAACCCACTCGCTCAAGGATCTCGAAAGGACCTACAAATCTGGGACTGAGCTTCCCTCTCTTCCCAAATCGCATAACGCCCTTCATCGGAGAAATCCTCAGGAATACATGATCCCCCACTGCAAACTCAAGTCTGTGACGACGACGGTCGGCATAAGACTTCTGCCTGCACTGGGCTGCTCTCATCCTATCCTGAATCAGCTGGATCTTCTCCGTGGTCTCCTGAACTAGCTGGGGTCCCAAAACCAAACTCTCACTAAGCTCGGTCCAACAGACTGGCGATCGACACTTCCTACCATATAAAGCCTCAAAAGGTGCCATCTGAATAGTCTCCTGAAAGCTGTTGTTGTAGGAGAACTCAATCAACGGCAAGTGACGATCCCAACTGCCACCAAAATCAAGCACACATGCACGGAGCATATCCTCCAGAGTCTGTATAGTCCGCTCCGACTGGCCATCGGTCTATGGATGAAAAGCGGTACTAAAACTCAGCCGGGTACCCAAAGCTTCCTGAAGCTTCTGCCAAAGACGGCTAGTAAACTGGGTGCCTCTGTCGGATACTATGCATGTGGGAACACCGTGCAAACGCACAATCTCATCTATGTATAACTGAGCATACTGAGCATAACCGAAAGTGGTCTTCACTGGAAGAAAGTGAGCCGCTTTCGTCAACCGGTCTATAATAACCCAAATGGAGTCATACCCTCGACTGGTCCTGGGTAGACCCACAATGAAGTCCATGGAAATCTGCTCCTATTTCCACTCCGGAACGGGTAAAGGCTGCAACTCTCCAGCCGGTCTCTGATGCTCAGCCTTGACTTGCTGACAAGTCAGGCACCTCGAAACGAAGTCCGATATATCACGCTTCATCCCTTCCCACCAGTAGAAGTCCCTCAAGTCACGGTACATCTTGGTGGAACCTGGATGAACGCTAAAGGCCGACTGATGTGCCTGCTCTAGGATCTCGCGTCTCAACCCATCAACATCTGGTACACACAAGCGAGTCCCGCATCGTAGCACACCCTGGTCATCAATCATGAACTCCGAAACTCTTCCCTGCCGAACAAGCTCAAGAATCTCAATCAAACGGGCATCGCTGGGCTGCGCCTCACGGATATGATCAAAAAGAAGTGGATGGGCGCGGACATGAGCAAGCTGTCCCCCAGCGGAAGTGAACTCGAACTGCACTCTACTATCACACAAGAGCTGCCAATCTACAGAAGACTGACACTGAACTGCGCTCAACTGGGACAAGCTACCCACGGGCCTACGACTCAAAGCATCAGCTACCACATTCGCCTTGCCCGGGTGATAAAGGATCTCACAATCATAATCCTTCACTAGCTCCATCCATCGGCGCTGTCTCAGGTTCAGATCTCGCTGCTGGAAGATGTACTTCAAACTCTTGTGATCCGTGAAGATCTGACACGACTCTCCGTACAAGTAGTGTCTCCAAATCTTCAACGCAAAGACTGCCACTGCCATCTCAAGATCGTGAGTGGGGTAATTCTGCTCGTGCTTCTTCAGCTGCCTAGAAGCATATGCAATCACCCTATCATGCTGCATCAAAACACAGCCGAGCCCCACTCGAGAAGCATCATAATAAACAACAAAGCCGCCTGATCCAGAAGGTAAAGAAAGAACCGGTGCTGTCGTCAACCGAGTCTTCAACTGCTGAAAACTCTGCTCGCACGCATCAGTCCAGAGAAAAGGAATCCCCTTCCGGGTCAGTCCAGTCAGCGGTGCAGCGATACTCGAGAAATCCTGCACAAAACGGCGATAATAACCAGCTAAGCCCAAAAAGCTGCGGACCTCCGTCACCGATACAAGTCTGGGCCAAAGCTGTACAGCCTCGATCTTCCTCGGGTCCATAAGAATACCATCACCAGTCACCACATGACCCAGGAAGTCAACTCTATCAAGCCAAAATGCGCACTTTGAGAATTTAGCATACAGCCGGTGCTCTCTCAATATCTGCAAAGTGATCCTCAAGTGCTGCTCATGCTCCTCATGACTCCTAGAGTAGACCGGTATGTCATCAATAAACACTATAATGAACTGGTCGAGGAACGGCCTGAAAATCCGGTTCATCAGATCCATGAACGCTGCTGGCGCATTGGTGAGTCCGAACGACATCACCAAAAACTCATAATGCCCATAGCGCGTACGAAAAGCAGTCTTCGGAATGTCATCATTCCGAACCCGCAACTGATGATAACCCGAACGCAAATCAATCTTCGAAAAATGTTTCGCACCCTGGAGCTGATCAAATAAATCGTCAATGCGGGGTAAAGGATACCTATTCCGCACCGTAACTCGGTTCAACTGACGATAATCCACACATAGCCTCAAACTGCCGTCCTTCTTCTTGACGAACAGAACATGAGCTCCCCACGGCGAAACACTCGGACGCACAAGTCCCAAAACAAGCAACTCTTGCAACTGATCTTTAAGCTCTCTAAGCTCTGCCGGATCCATCCAATAAGGCGGTATAGAAATAGGCTCCGTGCCAGGAATCGGATCAATGCAAAACTCAAAATCGCGCTCTGGCGGCAACCCAGGTAATTCATCGGGAAAGACATTGGAAAATTCTCGCACGGTAGAAACCTGGTCCAACGACTCCACCGTAACTCCAGTATCATGAATGAAAGCTAAGAATCCCCGACATCCCCTCCTCAAAAGCCGACTAGCGCACAGAACAGAAACCAAACTGTGAGGGGCGACACCACGGTTTCCCTGCATAACAAACACCGACTCGCCGGAAAAACAAAATCTAACTGTCTTCTCGCGGCAGTCCACGGACGCATAGCAAGTAGCTAGCCAATCCATGCCCAACAGAACATCGAAGTCCAACATCTCAAGAAGGATCAAGTCGACGGACAGATCTCTGTCTCCTAAGCGGACAGCACATGATCGGAACACGTGCCGCGCAACAAACGACTCTCCCACAGGAGTAGTCACTACTAACGGCTGATCTAGCAACCACGACTCTCGGCCTAACCTCGGCGCGAAGTGCGTAGAAACATACGAATGCGTAGATCCCGGATCGAAAAGAACATGTGCATCAAAAGAACATAAGGAAAGGGTACCTGAAACCACAGCATTAGACGCCTGAGCGTCTTGGTGAGTCAAGGCAAAAACCCGTGCCTGCCCTCTACCGGCTACTGGCTGTCCTCTGCCTCTGCCACCTCGTCCTCTCGGCACAAAACCACCGCGACCACGACCTCTCTGAGTAGGAGTCTGACGCGGCGCAACAACAGGAATAAGAGGCAACGCTCTCTGAGGCGGAGAAGGTGGTAAGGTAACCTGCGGTACTGCTGGCCCTCTCTGACGCACCACAGTACAATTTCGAACAAGATGCTGCAAACTGCCACAACCAAAGCATCCATAAGACGGTCGCTGGCCCTCCTGGGAATAAGAACTGAATAACTGGCCACGTCCCACGTCTCTGCTACTCCCCGATTCTGATGGAACTCTGCCTCTGCGGACAAACCTCGGTCCTCGTGCTGGCTCATCCGTACGAGTCCTCTTCGGTTCTGGAACAACCGATGACTCAGCTAGACGCTCCTCCACCAATAGGGCTGCATCGACAGCTGCCGCATACGTGTCGCAATGCTGAATGCTGATGGCTAGGAACAACTGGGTAAGCAGGCCTCGAACAAACCTCTTCACCCTCATCTCCTCAGTCACCACCAAGTACGGAGCATACACCGACAGCTCAGTAAACAATACATCATACTCCGACACCGTCATCCCCGGCGTCTGACGTAAAGACTCAAATCTGCGCGCTCGCGCATCCCTGACGCTCGGTGGAAGAAAACGGGCAAGAAACGACGTCACAAACTCAGCCCAGGTCATAGGAGCAAGACCAGTGGCTCTGCCACTCTCCAACGACTCACACCACTTCTGGGCCATACCCTCCAGCCGGAAACTCGCAAACTCTACCCATCTCTCGTCAGAGCATCGGAGTGAGCGACAAATCCTGGCCATCCGGTCGATGAACGACTGCGGATCCTCAGTAACATCTGTGCCAGTAAACACCGGAGGCCTCAGCCTCATGAACTCCGTCAGTGACACGGTAATAACCTCTGGAGCTGCAACTATGACTGTCGGATCAGTAGGTACCATCGTGGTCCCTGCAACTGGTGGAACAACAGCCTGCCCTTGTGCTCGAATGGCCTCTACTAAAGTCCCCACAATCTGGCGCAGATCCTGCATACCAGCCCCAATCATAGCAATGTGCTCCGGTACGACAGGTGTATCGCCCTGGTCAACCCTCGCCTCAGACGAGTCGACTCTGGCCTCGGCCCTCGCGGCCGCTCTCTGTGCCCTCGTAGTCTTCGGCGGCATATGGGCTGGAAATTGAAACAAGATTCGATAAGGAAACGGAAATCGAATCACAAGGATGTATATCAATCACGGAAGGAACATCAATCAATAAGTCCTAAGGTCACTTAGGCGGAGTACCGTGTCGTAAGTATGCCGCGGAACATACACACGCTACGCCACTCTGCTTAAGCTACCTACTCCATCATACCGAGGTCATCCTACACTCCGAAAGGTAAAAACCTAGCGCTCTGATACCAACTTTGTCACGACCCAAATTTGGCCCGTAACCGGCACTTAAACTACGTAACGTCTAAAGGCGTACGCAACTTAAGTAAGCCGAAACCCAGAAATCTAAACCACCCAAAACTGGATCAACGGAGAAAAACATAGTTTTAAATATTCGGAAATTTTCAAGTAAAAATCTTTAAGTTTAGTTTTCGTTCTTAAAAATTTCGGCAGCACCTCCTTTGTAAAAACTAACCCCGAAAACGGGTACAACATAGATAATAAATAAAAGCATCCCAAACGGGAGCAAATCACGCCCAACGGCGGAGACAACCACCACAACATATATACGACGCCGAAGCGAAGAAAATATAAAAGAAAACTGCATAAAGAAGTAAAACTTTTCAACAAAAACCGGCTCCCACGAGCACGGCACCCAAAGTCACCACAAAATATAACACTGAATCCTCACAATTCGTCTCTAAGTCATATACAACATAGTGGTAGATGGAGAATACTAGATCCAACAAAAAAATATACAAAGTACAAACAGATAACCGCAACCCACCTAAAAGCAAGGCTTCACAGCCAACCGTAGCGGTATCCGCAAAAGTAGAGATGAAAAGATGCCCTGCCACGACTACTCAGAGGGTAAGTCCTGCACAACACTGTGGCACAACGGGGGTGAGTTGCCAACTCATGAATAGTAACTAACATCATACAGTAATCGAAAGTATGCACAAACAGCGATCTATCTATCACAAGTAATCCGATAGCATAAATATGATAGGTGAATATGCAACAATCATGTAAAGGTACATCATCAGGGTACTACAACTACATGAAACAATGCATATCAACATAATCCTGAGTGTGGGATGATATAATATAAAATCTCATTCAAAAATCATCAGCATGGAAAAACACCAGTGTCCCTCACTGACACATCAAATCCCAAATCCTCAGGCACCGCATCCTAAGATCGGCCCTCAAATCCTGTATGTCTCACGAAAACCTAAGTGTCAAACACCGACACTCGAAACATCATGAAACCCGTGTCTAGCATCGACACGTAAATCCTCATAACTCAGGCGCTGTCACCATGACTGGCCCTAACGATATGTCATACCTCACTCCGGTCGGTATCTCCAACATAACCGCCGAGTCCAAATACAATCACTGGTAGGTAGTGGTCCCACCGTCAGGCTTATCGTCTACACCACGAAATCACCACTCACCCCGGGGTACCATACCGGGTCCACCATGTACCCGCAGACGGTGCATCCCGCTCCTCGAATCGGGTATCACAAGCCAAATCTCAGAACCGAGAAATCACAAGGTGGATGCATCAAATATCATATCAAGAGAAACCGGGTTTTCAAACAATACAAAGTTTTCTTGAAAATATCCCCCACGGTTCTCAAATCCATAAATCATATGAAATCCATATCTCAATGCATAAAATCCATATAAAACTGATATATGCAACATAAAACATCAATATGAGCATATAAAGGGAAAACAGCTCTTTAAATTGAATCTAGCTTTAAAAACATATCACGCGGTTCCCAATTCCTTCGAAAATAAATGCAGTATCATATGAAGTGTACATGTAAGTGTAGCAGGGTTTAAGTATCCACATGTAATCAAGTACGAGAGTGTACATGTCAATATGTATGCATGATGTATAGGTAATTATAACAAGATATAAGTGAAGTGGAATAAGGTTCACTACCTTAACTATTCCTGCCCAATGCAATATCACGTATGTATGTGTCCACAGCATTTCATATGCACAATAGAATATGAGTTACTACTCTAATCATTCCTATCCACTATCATATCACATATGTAGGTGTTTGTGCGTGTCATGGCAATTACAGACGGTGTGGGTGTAGCATACAATTTAGTGCTCGTGCAACATGAACCGTCAGTAATGTGTTATATCTAAAGGTACGAGTCAAGTACAGCAGATAATGCTATGCAATGACATTCATATGAAAGTAACTAATATGCAAATACATGCAGCTATCATATCATATTCGCCCCAACGCATAACGCCATACGGGCGATTTCCCCGTAGATGTTAAATCTACTCACAATGGTCTCGAGCTAAGAAAATCCAACCACCTGCTTCCCCTTGTCCGCAGCACCCGAAGTCCCTGCTTGCGAACCTAAAATTTCATAAATACAACACATAAGCTAAATATCCTATAATGACGGAAAGACAACGAAACGCGACGAAAACGCCCGGAAAATTACACTGCGCGCTTAGCGCATCTATCGCGCACGATACCGGCCAAAACCCTAATTGGGGTCGCTAAACTACAAAACACCACGTCTGGACCCCGATCGTCCCGATCGCGCAACACAACACAAAAATTACGAGGAATACACTGGATATAACCTCGCAACTACCAAACGAACCCTACGTCGGAAAACCCCGAAATCTAGTAAGCAACCTATCGCAATATATCGCACTAGATTCAAGATAACACAAATCTACCAATTACAAATACCTTAAAATAGCTTAACTAAGCTATCTAAACCAATCCTATATTTTTTACACTCGCTAATTATGTTTTAGCAAAAATCTAGTAAGCAACTTTGCTTAATTAAACAAAATGCTTATTAGCAATTTTTAACATTTTCTACTAGATTAATCTTTTCTAAAACCCAATTTAACACTTCAAATAAACACTAATCACTTAATCAAAAATTAACCCTAACATGAATTTCTTAAACCAAATATAATGAATTAATCATGATTTAAATGCTAAACTAAGCACTTAACTAGTTAACTAAATTAGCTAGTTAAAGATTAAAGCAATTAATTATGGATTAAGGTAAGAAATTATACCTCCTCAAGAACACCAAAAAGAACTTAGATCCATCACTTTAGCCTCCAAAACTCAAGCTTTGAAGAAGATCCATGAAGGATTAGTGAAGGAAAAAGGTTTAATATTTATATAGAAATTTTTGGATATCTTTTTGTGTTTTTGAAAGAAAATGAGAGAGAAATGAGCTTGGAATGATTTTGGACAGAAATGGGGGAGTTAGGGTCGGCCAAGATGAGTGGGGGGTATTTTTGTGAATTTTGGGTGAAGAAATTGCTAGGAAAATGAGTAATAAAAGCTAATAAATGCATTTTTGCCACCTTTTCACCTTTTCTTTTCTTTTTAAAATAATTCCTTTTGCACTCCAAAAATATCTAGATATTTAAAAAGAAGTTTCTAAAATAATTCTAGTGACAAAATTAATTTATTCACAAAAGAAAAATTTTCCCGATTTACGTGCACAAAACACCGCTTAAAATAATATTTTTTTCGGGAAAAAATCTATCTGAACCAAAACCTCCCAAATACTCCCAAAGTTCGTGCACAAGCTTTATTTTGGCCAAATTAGATGTCGGTAAGCTTATACGGTCGTTTGATCGAAATCGGGTTAAAACGGGAAAAACCGACAATTTTGCCCTAAAACGGGAAAATTCGCAAAACGATTTCTAAAACGTTACATCCAAGCATCCACTTGTATAAATATACAATAATGTCCTCTAGGGCATACATATCCAACAGGAAATTGTTAAGAATATGTATGCCCTAGAGGCCATTATTTTATGATATAGTGGATCCTTGGACATATATAGAGAGGACTTTCTTGCTCGACATCATAATATGCTTTCTGGTTGCTCTTTATCTTAACATGTACACTTGTTTTAGTTTATTGTCTCTCTAATACATGTTGATAAAGCCCTTAGGATGTTGGCTTGACTACCAGGACTATAATGCAGATCATACTAGTGGGGCTTGTGTAGTCCACAAGCACATCCTTTAATAGTTCCTGGTCAAGGGAATATCGAGACAGGGCATCGATATTCCAGAGTAGACTAGTGTGTATGTTTCTTTACCCTGTATGGGGCGATGGTTGATCCTATAACCATTGGTGTTTGACATCAAAGATCGTACATAGGTGCTCATTAGATAATGGGAACACCGAACAAGACTCGTCGAGAACTCCTAGATGGTACCATACCCATCGTCAGATAGCAGTTCTCTGGTGACACTTGTACAGGTTAGTCTGTAGACCCGAGATCATCATAGTGTCTTGTGTGGTTCCCACTGTACTTTGATTTCCTCCCTATCACGGCTCAAAGGAGTCGTGTAAACAGGTAGATTTTGGGTACAGTCCCGAGTCACATGTGTTGGCTATAGTGCCCTCAAGTCAATTATTGAATCGCAGGCACGCGATTGCGCTGATTGAGGAAGGACCTATACGGATAGAACAGTCTTACTCAAAATGATAGTATGTTATCTGGTTTATCTTTATCATCATATATATGCTTTAGGTGGTATTACAGATCACTATTACTCGTTGATAGAGCCCATAGGATTCTTGCTTGACTACCAGCGTTATGATGGCAATCATATACATGGGAGCTGGATGGTCTATAAGCACATCCTTAAATTCCTCTAGACGTGGGAGTATCGAGACTGAGCATCGATGCTCCAGAGTAGACTAGTGTATACTGATCGAGACCCCGACGAGGGGCGGTGGCCGGTCTCACAAGCCATTGGTGTTAGTTTGTTCACCTAAGATAGTATGCAGGTGCTCATTGGGTTATAAGTACACTGGACGGACTCGCCGGGAACATGCTCGTTGGTATTATACCTATTGTCAGATAGCAATTCCCAGGTGACATGTATACAGATTAGTCTGTTGACCTGAGATCGTCATTTGTCTCGTATGAGTTCCCATTGTGCTTTGATTACTACCCTACCACGGCTCAAAGGAGTCATGCAAACAGGTTTTAGTTGGGTACAGTCCCAAGCCACATGGAGGCAGTGAGCGGATCGTCGGGGATTCGTCTCTCCCGATATTGGGGGTTGATGTCGCGTAGTGCACGAGTGGCCATCACCAGAAATCCTTGATCAAGTTAGTTGAGAATTACTGATTTGGATCAGTAGTTTCTTAGGTTGTGATGGGGTTCATACCGACACTAAATGTCGCGTTATTAGGGGTCTGATTTATCCACCCCCTAGACTTGATATGCGATACTCTTAGACGAAGAGACCGTATTGTACGGAGATTGTCACGGACAGGCTCAGTAGGGGTCGGGATGAGTTTACTCGTCTGCCTTCCTTTTGCTCAATACCTGGGTAGCCGTTACATACAGCTAGTGCCGCTGACGTGCTTGTGGTTAAATCCACTGCCAGCGTATTGACGAGTCTTTAGAGTCCCACACAGAGGGTTTCCCTGCTTCGGGAGAAACGATGTAGAGGCCGTGTGGTTTTACGGCAGGGTTCGATCATATACGTGCACTTGTGCACGTATCATGATTCGGACGGATTTTACTAGTGGCTTTGGTTTAAGCCGAATTATAGTATTATATTGTTGGATTATTTTCGTCTCTTTTGTATTCGTATTTTTCGGAATACGGATACGGGTACGTATATATGGATGAGGGATATTCTTATAATTTATTACAAAATAGGTTCTAGAAGTTAACACCTTATTTTAGTTTTGATCATTTAGTTAAATGATATAATGAAGTGGAGGGATGAGAGTACATTGGCATTTATGAAGCATGGCACACTTGGTGACTCATGTAGTGACTCATGGGATGACTCATAGGGTGACTCATGAAACACTATTGTGGCATGCTTGATATTTGTTAGGGTTGTGAGATATTTCCTTACTTGATAATTCATTTCTCTTGCTCACAACACTTAGCTTTTTTCTTGAGTTGCTTTGCTTCATGCTTACACTCTCATCTCTCAAGCTTCTTCTTCTTCCACCACCATTAATGTCTCATGTGTTGTGAAACCTAGGGTGTTTAGAGACAAATCAATCCATCATTAGACTCTACATCTTCTAGGGTATCTAGTTTAGCGAACTAGGTACCCTAGTTACTTCGGTTATGAGGTAGGAGCTTGATTCATAGACTCTCAGGTGGATCATCTTCGATGGAGGGAGACCGGAGATCAAACTTGATCATGGTGGCCACTAGGAGCTTGGGAAGGAGGTTAAAGACCGAAGGACACGGATCATTCGGTATAACCATCTCAACTCTTTATATAACTTGCTAGGTTTATGGTTAATGGTAGATCCGTATTTGTGGGTTGTTCTAGCGCCAGTTTGTGAATTTTTTGTTCCGCAATCGGTCACGGTTTGATGGCCAGGACGCTGGCATAACCCAACTGCTAGGTCCACGTTACCTCTCTCGGTACTTTCGGGTTTGCGGAAACGGTAAAACAAAAATTTTTCTAGACTTGGCAACATGGACCGTAAAAGCCGGATCTTTGCTAAACAATACACTAGCATCCTAACTAGAGATTTATCTACTCGGTTAGGGGTTATACCTCAACTTGAACTACTTCTCTTCTTGTTGTTCTTCTCCTTGCTTGCTCCGAGGGTTGATCCGTACTTTGGTCACCTCCGCGGCCTCCTTGAGTCGAAGACGATCCACCCGAGAGATGTGCACCGAGCTCCACCTCGAGCCGAGGTAACTAGGGCAAAGAGATTGCTAATCTAGAAGCCCTAGGTTGTGTAGAAGTGATGAAGGGATGGTTTTGTCTTTGTGGGATCTTTATCTCTCAACACATGAGATCAAAAGATTAATCAAGAGGAGGAAGAAGAAGGAGGAGCAACAACCATGGTTCATTTCTTTTCTTCTCACTTGAAAAACCAAGAGAGAGAATGAGAAAGAAATCATGATACAAAGAAAAGTAACCATGGTTGCAATAATGAAGAACAACATCATTACTAATCCCATCAAGATAAAGTTTGATGGCTACATTGAAATGACCATTATCATAATCCAAAAGAAAAAGAAAATGAAAAGAAGAGTGTAGATCCCTCTTGAAAATCAATGGTCAACACGGTCAACCGGTCAACAAAGTCAAGAGAGGTCAACGGGGTCAAATGGTCAATGCAATTAGTCATCATAAAATTATCACTAAAAGGATTAGTAAATGATATCCGCGGCTCATAATGGTTTTGACCAAACGAACTGTCAAAACCCTAATGAGTCCGCCTCAAAATGGTTTTGACCGAATCAACTGTCAAAATCCTAATGAGCCTGCCACATAACGGTTTTGTCCGAACCAACTGCCAAAACCCTAATGAGGCACCTCCTCCTTCACCGCTCCGGAAAACTGTGCATACACACCTGCATCTGTATTCCGTAGAATGCGGATGCACAGAAGACAAAACAAATCCATCCGTGCAATACTAGGATCCGGCTTAAACCAAAGCCCACTAGTACTGCCTGCCCGAACTCCATACGCACACAAGTGTACGTAAGTGATCGCAGCCCTGCCGTAAAACCATACGGCCTCTACACGTTTCGCTCAGTGCAGGGAAACTCTCTGTGTGGGACTCTAAAGACTCGACACTACGCTGGCAGTGGGTTTAACCACAGACCGCAAGCGGCACTAGCTGTATGTAATGGTCCCCAGGTAGATATCTATAAGAAGGCCGATGAGGTAAACTCATCCGAACTCCTACTGAGCCTGTATGTGACAATCTCCGTACAGTCCGGTCTGTTCGTCTGATACATCGCATGGCGGGCCTAGGGGGGCGGTAAACGTCAGTCCCCTAATAGCGGTACAAGTCGTGTCGGAGTGAAGCCCAATACACCCTGAGATAACACTGGAAACCTACCAGTATATCTCGCTTGCCCTGGCCAGGGACTACTCGTGTAATGGCTCTCCTAGACATAGCGCGATGTCAACCCCCAATACCGGGAGAGACGAATCCTGTCTAACCGTCACTGCCTCCAAGTGCTTCGGGACTGCTCCCAACTACTACCTATTTGCACGACTCAGTAGAGCCGTGGTAGGGTAGTAATCAAAGAATAGTGGGAACACACTCAAGGCGAAGTGACAGTGTCAAGTCAGCGGACTAAGCTGTACTCATGTCACCTGGGAACTGATAACTGACGATAGGTATAATACCAACCATCAGTTCCTGACGAGTCCTGTCCAGTGTACTCGTAACCTAACGAGCACCCGCATACTATCTCAAGTACGACGTACCGACGGCTGTGGGACAGACCGTCTCCCGTGCTGGGATGAGAAGCACATACGCTAGTCTACTCCGGAGTATCGATGCCCTATCTCGATACTCCCACGACTAGGGACGTGTATAAGGATGTGCTTGTAGATTACACAGCCCCCACGAGTGTGATCGCCATCACAACGCCGGTAATCAAGCAAAGATCCTAAGGGCTCTACTAATGCGTATAGGTGATATAATAAATAAACACACATGTACACATTAAAGCAGAGACAAACCAAGTAGCATACTACTATATTGAGCAAGATTGTCTGTACAACTGTGAATATCCCAAGCTTCCATCAAGTAATATACATACTAGTATGATACAGTAATGGCCTCTAGGGCATATACACTAACAATCTCCCACTTGCACTAAGGCCATGTACTGGCGTATCGAAGACCTATCATCTCGATCAGCCGCTCGAACTGAGTCTGGGATATGGCCTTCGTGAATGGGTCCGCTGTGTTGTCCTTTGTGTCCACTCTCCGCACCTCGATCTCCTGGCGATCAATGATCTCCCTGATCAGGTGATACCGCCTTAAGATGTGCCTGGATTTCTGATGGGACCTTGGTTCCTTCGCTAAAGCTATAGCCCCATTGTTATCGCAATACAAAGGTATTGGGTCAACAATGGACGGAACCACCTAAAGTTCACTAATGAACTTCTTTATCCAGACTGCCTCTTTTGCGGCATCGCTTGCAGCAATGTATTCAGCCTCCATCGTCGAGTCTACGACGGTATCCTGCTTGGAACTCCTCCAACATACCGCCCCTCCGTTGAGGGTAAACACAAAACCCGAGACGGACTTGCTGTCATCTTTGTCACTCTGGAAGCTTGAATCGGTAAAGGACTCGACCCTGAGGTCTCCATTACCGTAAACCAGGAACATCTCCTTAGTCCTTCTCAGGTACTTGAGAATGTTCTTCACTGTTGTCCAGTGGTCCTCCCCTGGGTCTGACTGATACCGGCTTACCGCGCTCAGCGCGTAAGCTACATCTGGTCTTGTACATAGCATCGCATACATTATAGATCCTACCGCCGAAGCGTAGGGTATAGTGCTCATGCGAACCCTCTCCTCGTCAGTCTTAGGAGACATCTTCTTGGAGAGGGTAATTCCGTGCAATGCGGGTATGTTACCGCGCTTGGAATCCTCCATACTAAATCTCTTTAGTACGGTCTCTATGTACCTGGACTGCGAAAGTCCCAGTAGTCTTTTGGATCTATCTCTATAGATCTTGATCCCCAGAATGTACGAGGCATCACCCAGGTCCTTCATGGAGAACCTTCGTGACAAAAATAGCTTGACCGATTGTAGCATAGGAATATCATTTCCTATCAAAAGAATGTCGTCCACGTACAAGACTAGGAATACGACAGTTCGTCCTACAATCTTCTTATAGACACAGGGTTCATCTTCGTTCTTGATGAAATCAAATTCCTTGATTACCTCATCAAAACAGATGTTCCAGCTCCGCGATGCCTGCTTTAATCCATAAATGGATTTAAGCAACTTGCACACCTTCCCGTTGCTCCTACTGTCTACGAAACCTTCTGGTTGATCCATGTAAACGCACTCTTCCAAACAACCGTTTAGGAAAGCCGTTTTAACATCCATCTGCCAGATTTCATAGTCATGGAAGGCAGCAATGGCAAGTAGGATCCGAATGGATTTGAGCATAGCCACCGGAGAAAAAGTTTCATCATAGTCCAAACCAGGTCTTTGACGAAAACCTTTTGCAACGAGTCTAGCCTTATAGGTTTCCACCTGCCCATCTACACCAAGTTTCCTTTTGTAGATCCATTTGCATCCAACGGGTTTTACCCCAGGTGGAGCAATATCCAAGGTCCACACTTTATTGGCGTACATGGACTCCATTTCGGATTGCATTGCTTCCTGCCACTTATCAGAGTCCCTACTGATAATCGCCTGCCTGAAACTGGTAGGGTCATCTTCTTCCAAGATGCAATCCTCTCGATCCCCGTCTATGAGAAAACCGTAGTATCTCTCGGGCGGATGAGAAATCCTACCAGATCTGCGGAGTGGCTGAGGTTCGTCGGTTGTAACTGAATCTAGCGGTTCCACCAAGTCTTTTGTTAAAGCTTGTGTTTCTGGAATTTCATCCAGTTCTACCGTGTTGCCACTAAGGTTTTTAACAAGAAATTCTTTTTCTAAAAATGTGGCATTTCTTGAAACAATTATCTTCTGTTCCTCTGCATGGTAGAACAGATACCCACTTGAATCTTTTGGGTATCCCACAAACTTACACAAAACGGCTCGTGCCTCAAGTTTGTCTGGGTTCTGCTTTTTGACATAAGCTGGGCAACCCCAAATCTTAATACGTTTAAGATACAAACTCTTACCACTCCATATTTCATACGGAGTCTTAGGCACGGATTTGGATAGAACTTGATTCAATAGATGTGCTGCAGTTTGAAGTGCATATCCCCAGAATGAAAGAGGTAACTCAGCACTACTCATCATGGAGCGAACCATATCCAATAGGGTACGATTCCTCCGCTCCGAAACACCGTTGTGCTATGGTCTATAAGGAGGAGTAAGCTGAGAGAGAATACCATTCTCTTTTAAGTAATCTAGGAATTCCGTGCTTAAGTACTCCCCTCCCCTGTCAGACCGGAGGATCTTGATACTTTTGCCTGTCTGGTTCTCTACTTCGTTTCTAAATTCCCTGAATTTCTCAAAAGCTTCAGATTTGTGTTTCATCAGATACACATATCCGAACCTAGAGAGATCGTCAGTGAATGTGATGAAGTACGAGAACCCACCCCTTGCATGTATAGACATTGGACCGCATACATCACTATGTATGAGTCTCAAGAGCTCGGTTGCTCTTTCTCCATGTCCGGTGAACGGAGATTTGGTCATCTTCCCTTTGAGACAGGACTGACAAGTTTCATAAGATGAAAACTCGAACGCATTCAAGAGTCCATCTTTATGCAACTTACTCAGTCTTTTCTCTCCGATATGACCAAGTCTACAATGCCACAAGTAGGATTCATTCGTATCTGAATTCTTCCTCTTGCGTGTGTTTTGTATATTGAGAACTGTATTCTGATTTAGAACGTAGATTCCATTACACAGTGTACCCTCTGCAACCAGTACCTTATGAAGGTAAATGTTCATGATATTCTTGTCAAGAACAAAGTTATATCCATCTTTATCGAGTAAAGAAACTGATATGATGTTGCAAACCATGGAGGGTACATAGTAGCAATCGTTCAAAATCATAGTCTTGCCATTTAGCAATACTAGGTGATATTCACCCACAGCCGCCGCATTAACTTGTGCTCCGTTCGCTACTCTGAGCGACATATCACCCGGTGCAACTTTCCTACTTTTTCTCAGTCCCTGTAATAAATTACAGATATGAGATCCTGATCCGGTATCAAGTACCCAGGAGGTAGGGCTGACCGTAAAACAGTTCTCAATTACAAGAACACCTGAAGTAGATGCAAAACCATGCTTCTTCTTCAACTGGGTATCCTGGAAATCCATACAATCCCCTTTCCCATTCTCATACTCATGACTGTTGTCATAAGTTAGAGGTGAACCAACGTTCCCCAGCCCCGAATAAGAATTCGGATCGGTCAAGCGATACATTTTATTATCTTGATTAGGGCGTGAAAAAGTTGCTGCCTGGAGAGAGAGAAAAGAAACACTCAGCGTATGCTCTTGAAAGATTAGATTGGTTTATTAGTTTATCTAACCAGGATGTCTCCCACTGTTTCCTCAAATTCTTCTTAAAACCTTTTTAAAAGAAGAACTAGTCAGGATTTAATTCACGTCACAATACTTGCTTAACCTTTCAGCCAGGCTAGTGTCGGTACTTCGAGGGAGGTTTTCCAACTTCCAACGCTTTCGCGAAGTTCCTTAATTCAAGAACCTCTTTTCCCTGGGGGCGTAGCCCCGCTAACACCTTTCTAGA
This sequence comes from Agapanthus africanus, assembly GCA_030015575.1. Lineage (NCBI taxonomy): Eukaryota > Viridiplantae > Streptophyta > Magnoliopsida > Asparagales > Amaryllidaceae > Agapanthus > Agapanthus africanus. The sequence goes on from JASDDO010000022.1 coordinate 366,655,553, forward strand.
CACCTAATAGGTTTATAGCATTGATCGTTAAGTGAAATAATCTCCCGAGAGTAATCCAACTCATCAGTGGGATCGGGATCCAACTGTCATTGTGTGATAACCTAGATGGAATCCACTCTAGTCACCACACTCCAGAAGGTATGCTAAATCTGCAAGTTTCAGTACTTTTGAAACTCCCGATGTGGTTTTTGCCCCTAGGACCCAGGTGATCTTGACACAGTCAACAAATCAAAGAGTCCTAGTCAAGTTCATCCCGTCGTTATCTTGATTGCATTAAACCCACCTGCATAACCCTTGACACAGTCAACAAGGTTACACAAATGTCCTAACCAATCACATTGAATCCTGCAAATAAGTAACACTTAGCTACCGTTCACTGCGCCTTGACACAGTCAACAAACGCAGCACGAATACTAAGTATAACTTATAAGAAACGACGGAGGCTACGGCTGGGTTTTTGGCGAAAAACCCGTTAACGTAATGAACTTGATATCGTTGAAGGAACGTGATACAGTTTTTTTGAAAAATATAGTGGCGAAAACTTTTGCTAAAGAGGTCACTCCCTATGAAGGGATCTCGGCTCTTTCCTCGTCGAATGAGGTGCAGGATATTCCAAAATGAATACCTCGATGCAAAGCAAGAATAATCGACTATAGTGAAGTTATTACCCTGACGCAAACTTTTGCCCATGGGGTCACTCCCGATGAAGGGATCTCGGCCCTTGCCTCGTCGACTGAGGTGCTGGGCATTCATAACCGAATACCTCGATGCAAAACAAAAGTGAACGTCCTTGTAATAACAGCCCTTTTTTGAAAAATTGTTCCAACAACGTCTTTTAGGTTTATTTTCTTGCATTAGTTCTTTTAATGCGTCCCATCATTTAAATCCTACCATTGCAGAAAACAACCAAAATATGACGTACGCTTATGCCATTCGCATTCGCCACGGGGCCCCGTCATCACCCGTTAGGTTACTTAACTAACGACAGAGCGGGGGCTGGGCTAGCGCGGCTGTAAAACATAAGCAACGCCTAAATAGTTATTATATATTGATATACAGCAATGATAGCCAACCCAGATCACAGATGAACACTTTGGATATACTAGGAACCCACGATTCGTTCGAGCCTGCAACGAAAAGAGGATTACACGGTCGCAATGAATAGCCAAAACCCCACCCAAGACCCCTACGGGTGCGGCAAACTACCCGCTAAGTACCCGAAGCAAAGCAACCTCCCTCAACGCCGTGAGTAGGCCACTCGGCACTTCGAGTTACCCGGTAGTTTGTGCACCCCCTCCATAGGTCTATCCTAGGAGCAAAAACAGTAAAAAGAATTATACAATGACGGCTACAACCCCGACCCGGTTGTGCGGCCATACAAATAATATTACATCAATTTACAAATTTATTACATGAATGAAAGAAAAAGAAACTCTCATCTCACATCCATCCCGGCTATTCATCCGCGACAATCCAACGAGCTCATATACACAAACCATCAACAACACAGATCACAGATATGTATAACCCCCACTAATCGACGTATAGCGATTAGTAGACGTTCAATACACATATAACATTACAGATATAACCATTAGCCAAAGTCTACAGAACATCGACCAAAAATACGGATTTTTGAGCCCCAAAAACTAATTTTGCTTTCTGGAAAATCTGGGCAGAAAAGTCATATACCAAAAATCCTAAAAACCCACCAGAAACAAACTGCAACAAAAATGATCCACGGCCGAGTCAACTCGGCCGCGGAACAGCGGTGAGTTGATCGACTCGTGCGATCATTTTTCTTGCCTGTTCTAATAAAAGCCTGAGCCGATTTTTAAGACATGATTTATTCTCTTTTGAACAGAAAAAAAAATCGGCAGAGAATCAGGGTTTCCGGGGTGTTTTTTCGGTTTTTTTCGTTCGGTCGATGTTCTAAACACTTTGGTAACATGCTAGGGTGTGTTTAGTTAGGCTCTGATACCACTGTTAGGTCCACGTTACCTCTCCCGGTACTTTCGGGTTTGCGGAAACGGTAAAACAAAAAAATTTCTGGACTTGGCAACATGGACCGTAAAAGCCGGATCTTTGCTAAACAATACACTAGCATCCTAACTAGAGATTTATCTACTCGGTTAGGGGTTATACCTCAACTTGAACTACTTCTCTTCTTGTTGTTCTTCTCCTTGCTTGCTCCGAGGGTTGATCCGGACTTTGGTCACCTCCGCGGCCTCCTTGAGTCGAAGACGATCCACCCGAGAGATGTGCACCGAGCTCCACCTCGAGTCGAGGTAACTAGGGCAAAGAGATTGCTAATCTAGAAGCCCTAGGTTGTGTAGAAGTGATGAAGGGATGGTTTTGTCTTTGTGGGATCTTTATCTCTCAACACATGAGATCAAAAGATTAATCAAGAGGAGGAAGAAGAAGGAGGAGCAACAACCATGGTTCATTTCTTTTCTTCTCACTTGAAAAACCAAGAGAGAGAATGAGAAAGAAATCATGATACAAAGAAAAGTAACCATGGTTGCAATAATGAAAAACAACATCATTACTAATCCCATCAAGATAAAGTTTGATGGCTACATTGAAATGACCATTATCATAATCCAAAAGAAAAAGAAAATGAAAAGAAGAGTGTAGATCCCTCTTGAAAGTCAATGGTCAACACGGTCAACCGGTCAACAAAGTCAAGAGAGGTCAACGGGGTCAAATGGTCAATGCAATTAGCCATCATAAAATTATCACTAAAAGGATTAGTAAATGATATCCACGGCTCATAATGGTTTTGACCAAACGAACTGTCAAAACCCTAATGAGTCCGCCTCAAAACCTTAATGAGCCTGCCACATAACGGTTTTGACCGAATCAACTGTCAAAACCTTAATGAGCCTGCCACATAACGGTTTTAGCCGAACCAACTGCCAAAACCCTAATGAGGCACCTCCTCCTTCACCGCTCCGGAAAACTGTGCATACACACCTGCATCCGTATTCCGTAGAATGCGGATGCACAGAAGACAAAACAAATCCATCCGTGCAATACTAGGATCCGGCTTAAACCAAAGCCCACTAGTACTGCCTGCCCGAACACCATACGCACACAAGTGTACGTAAGTGATCGCAGCCCTGCCGTAAAACCATACGGCCTCTACACATTTCACTCAGTGCAGGGAAACTCTCTGTGTGGGACTCTAAAGACTCGACACTACGCTGGCAGTGGGTTTAACCACAGACCGCAAGCGGCACTAGCTGTATGTAACGGTCCCCAGGTAGATATCGATAAGAAGGCTGATGAGGTAAACCCATCCGAACTCCTACTGAGCCTGTATGTGACAATCTTCGTACAGTCCGGTCTGTTCGTCTGATACATCGCATGGCGGGCCTAGGGAGGCGGTAAACGTCAGTCCCCTAATAGCGGTACAAGTCGTGTCGGAGTGAAGCCCAATACACCCTGAGATAACACAGGAAACCTACCAGTATATCTCACTTGCCCTGGCCAGGGACTACTCGTGTAATGGCTCTCCTAGACACAGCGCGATGTCAACTCCCAATACCGAGAGAGACGAATCCTGTCTAACCGTCACTGCCTCCAAGTGCTTCTGGACTGCTCCCAACTACTACCTGTTTGCACGACTCAGTAGAGCCGTGGTAGGGTAGTAATCAAAGAATAGTGGGAACACACTCGAGGCGAAGTGACAGTGTCAAGTCAGCGGACTAAGCTGTACTCATGTCACCTGGGAACCGATAACTGACGATAGGTATAATACCAACCATCAGTTCCCGACGAGTCCTGTCCAGTGTACTCGTAACCTAACGAGCACCCGCATACTATCTCAAGTACGACGTACCGACGGCTGTGGGACAGACCGTCTCCCGTGCTGGGATGAGAAGCGCATACGCTAGTCTACTCCGGAGTATCGATGCCCTATCTCGATACTCCCACGACTAGGGACGTGTATAAGGATGTGCTTGTAGATTACCCAGCCCCACGAGTGTGATCGCCATCACAACACCGGTAATCAAGCAAAGATCCTAAGGGCTCTACTAATGCGTATAGGTGATATAATAAATAAACACACATGTACACATTAAAGCAGAGACAAACCAAGTAGCATACTACTATATTGAGCAAGATTGTCTGTACAACTGTGAATATCCCAAGCTTCCATCAAGTAATATACATACTAGTATGATACAGTAATGGCCTCTAGGGAATATACACTAACACCAACATGGTATCAGAGCCAACCCAAAAACCCTAAACTAGCGGTTTTAGACGATGTTAAAGTATCGAAACCGAAACAACACCGAAACAATACCCGTATTATTCAAGTTTCTGTCGTTTTTTTCTAGTCTTCAAAAAAAATTTAAAACAATTGCAGAAAGCTATTTATATAGTATCTAGAACACCCTCAAAACACGAGCCCAAAAATCAAAAACTTGGTTGGCGAGATCATGGAAAATCCCGGCCTGGCCGGTCTGTTTTGAACTTTTGGTCTTGAATTTTTTTGGGTTTTCTGGTCTCTGGAATATTGGTTTTTAGGTATTGTTTGTTTTTGCCCAGATTGCATATTTTGTTATCTTTGGTTTGGGGGCAATTCGGGGTATTTCGAAGTCGCTATTTTTAACACCGTTTAAAAGTTTTCAGTACATACATTACTAACTGCGACCGTGAATGTCATTAGAGCGGTACAACTCGTCTAATTGCTATAAGTCTTTTAGACGGGTTTGCGAACATGACATTCATGTTGATGTTCTGTGTTGTGCTGTGGTTGTGGCTGGATTGTCATGGTGGATAACCAGTGGTGCAATGGTAGTACAGTTTATATTCAATTTGTACATTTGATATTGTGGGGAGAGCGTCCGACATGTGGATTGTCGTCTCTTTCAGTTTGTATATTATTTGTTCGGGACACGACCGGGTTGAGGTTGATGTCACCCTTGTACATATATCTTCTTTTCTGTACTAGGATTACCCCGCGGTGTAGTGCACAAATAGCCGGGTTCTAGAGGGCAACGGGCCCGTATCTCATGGCTTTGAGGTGGAGGGGGCCTCACTCTAGAATTGGCGGGCTATTCGCCGCACTCGTAGGGGGTATATTTTGACCCATGGAGAGGTGCTCATTCCACGAGGCAAGAGCCGAGATCCCTTCATAGGGCACCTCTTGAGCAAAAGTTTACGTCATCGTAATAACTTCACTATAGTCGATTCTTTTGCTTTGCATCGTGGTATTCAGTTTGGAATATCCTGCACCTCATTCGACGAGGAAAGAGCCGAGATCCCTTCACAGGGAGTGACCTCTTTAGCAAAATTTTGCGACACTATATATTTGTAAAACCACTCGGTTCCTTCAACGATATCAAGTTCATTACGTTAAAAGTTTTTCGCCAAAAACCAGCCGTAGCCCTCTGTCATTTCAGATTAGTATTGCTTAGTATTCGTGCTACGTATGTCGTGCTTAGCCGAGGCGTAGTGTTCGGTAGCTATGTAGTACTTTTCTGTCGCATGGTAATGAGATTGGTTAGGACAGTCGTATGGTCATTTTGGCTCAGTAAAGGACTCGTGCGGGTGGGTCTAATGCAATCAAGATAATGACGGGTTGAACTTGACTAGGACCCTTTGATATGTTAGCTCGGTCAAGATCGCTTGGGTCCTAGAGGTAAAAATCACATCGGGAGTTTCAAACATACAAGAAACTTGCCGGGCATGCGCATACCTTCTGGAGTGTGGTGACTTGAGTGGATTCCATCATGTTATCATGCGATGATAGTTGGATCCCGATTCCCACTAATGAGTAGGTGTTAATCCTCGGGTGATTTTAGATGATCCCAACTAATTCTCCTTTTAGGGTTTGAGGGAGAATTCGGGGAAACAGTGGGAGCCATCCTGATTAGATAAGGTAATTAACCAATCTGATCTAGGTTAGAGTGCATGCTGAGATTTTCTTTTCTCTATCTCTCTTTGGCAGCGACCATGACCCGACTCTAAACTAAAAACTCATGAACCAAGTTAACCGAACCTTCTTAAAACACTTTGGCTTTTGGATTGTCATAGTCACATATATCATTGTCGCTCCTACTTTTTTACCCTTTGCATTTCTCCGGAACATTCTGTATCACTACGAAGATCCACATTTATTGGATATGCCATCGTATAATTAGATACGAACTAGAAGAAACTTGTTTCAGGTCAAGGATGGTTTTTGGTTCTGGAGAAATAGAATAGGATTATTCAGTTGTTTTTTCGCTTTATCTTCTCTCAGGTTGCAAGGGCACCTGGTATTTAGGAGAGTACACCTATTTCCCTTATTGGATAGTCTTCTTCCAAACCATAGGCAGGTGCCGAAGGGTAGAGAAGGAAGAAAACCAATTAGCCTAAGTGTGGTGTACAGAAGGTAATAAGTAAAGACATATAAAAGGATTTGAAAGAGGGCAAAAGGAAATTGCGACTGCTATCATTCACGACGAAACTGCGTATATCATCGCCACTCCTACTTCACCTTTGCATTTCTCCGGAATATTCCGTATCACTACGAAGATCCATATTTATTGGATACGCCATCGTATAGTTATATACGAACTCGAAGGAACTTGTTCTAGTTCGAGGATGGTTTCTGGTTCAGGAGAAATCAAATAGGATTATTCAGGTTGTCTTTTTTCTTTACCTTCTCTCAGGTTGCGAGGGCTCCTAGGATTAGGAGAGTACACCTATTATGTTTATTGGATAGTCTTCTTCCAAACCATAGGCTGGTGCCGAAAGGTATAGAAGGAAGAAAACCATTTAGCCTAAGTGCGGTGTACAGAAGATAATAAGTAAAGACATATAAAGGGATTGGGGTGATGGCAAGGAAATATACGATTACAGTCATGAATCTAGATAGTGGAAGATGCATTACTAAGAATACTCGGATACCCCTTTCGAAACATTTTCATGTTTCAGTTTCACTGTTCAGTGTAAATTGAAAACTGTTTTCCCAATTAGATTCTAACTCCAGGGTATGTATTTACCAAATTTGATTCTCACATCTGTATGGCGTTACAGATGGGGAGTGGGAGTAAGATATTAGGAATTGGGTGATTAGATCCTCAATACATATCAGAATTCTTTGTAATTGGTGATATTTGAGGAAATGACCTGGGTTTGTTTTGCCTGACGACAAATATTTGGTTTTGAATATCCATTGCTATGCACCAATTTCAAACTGATACATCTGTACATTTATTTTTGTTGCAGATAGTGCCCTCAGAGTCGATTATTGGATCACAGGCACGTGATTGCAATGATTGAGGGAGGACCTATCCCGGTAGGACAGTCTTACTCGAGATGATAGTTTGCTATCTGGTTTACCTTTATCATCGTGTACTGCTTTAGGTGACCTGACATGTCGCTATTGCACGTTGATAGAGCCCCTAGGATTCTTGCTTGACTGCCAGCAGTATGAGGGAGATCATATAAGTGAGAGCTGGAGTCTATAAGCACATCCTTAAAAGGTCCCTAGTCGTAGGAGTCTCGAGACAGGGCATCGATTCTCTAGAGTAGACTAGTGTATACAGTCGAGACCCCGACGAGGGGCGGTGGCCGTTCTCACAAGCCACTGGTGTCAGTTGGTTCACCTAAGATGTATACAGGTGCTCATTGGGTTATGAGTACACCGGAAAGGACTCGCTGGGAACATGCTAGTTGGTCTTATACCTGACGTCAGATAGCAGTTCCCAGGTGACATGTGTACAGGTTAGTTCATCGACCTGGGGATCGTCATTTGTCTCGTGTGAGTTCCCACTGTGCTTTGATTACTACCTTACCACGGCTCAAAGGAGTCGTTCAAACAGGTTTTAGTTGGGTACAGTCCCGAGCCACATGGAGGCAGTGAGCGGATCTTCAGGGGTTCGTCTCTCCCGGTATTGGGGGTGAGGTTGCGCTGTGTCTAGGAGAGCCATTAAACGAAGTCCTTGGCCAAGGCAGGAGATTTACTGGTAGGTATTCCAGTAGTATCTCAGGGTGTTCTGGGCTACACTCCGACACGACTTATACCGCTTTTGGGGGTCTGACTTTTACCAACCCCCTAGGCCCGACATGCGATGCTCATAGACGAACGGACCGGACTGTACGGATATTGTCACTGACAGGCTCAGTAGGGTGTCAGGATGAGTTCGCTCATCGACATCCCTTTTGGTCAATAGCTGGTGGCCGGTCACGTATTGGCTTATACCTCTGACGTGCTAGTGGTTAAATCCACAACCATAGTATTGACGAGTCTTTAGAGTCCACCACACTTTCACTTACTCAAGCTTTCGGGCGAAACGCTGTAGAGGCCGTATGGAGATATGGCAGGGCCCGATCAGATACGTGTGGTATTGCACGGATCAGGATCGGACGGTTAGTACTAGTGGCCGTATGGTTATATGGCAGGGTTCGATCAGATACGTGCGGTATTGCACGGATCAGGATCGGACGGATATTACTAGCCGGCTTTAGTTTAAGCCGGATCCTAGTATTTGATGGTGTAGTTTTGTCTCTTTGCATTTGTATCCGGACGGAATACAGATGCGGGTGTGTATGCACAGTATCGGGGTTTTCCTGTAATTTATTACGGGACCAGTTTTCTGGAGTTGCCAGTTTGCATTCCGTTCCGGCCAGTTTTCCTTTGTTCTTTCCCGGCCGGACTTTTCCGATGGAGGGGGTTATTTGTAAGTTTGCAAATAACACATCGTGGAGGGGTTTCTTGCAAATGTATTGATTATGATGGCATCTTTTCTTTTCCACCATCATTTTGATTCTCTTTACATCAACCTTTTGCATTAATGGTGATTAGGGTTGATTTGGAGTTGATGTGAGTTTTGTTATGATGATGTTTGGTTATGGTCACCCATTCTCTTCTCCTACACTCACCTCCCTTCTTGTTATGTTTCATATATTCTTTCCTCCACCATTTTTACATGATAAGGTTTCATTTTGAGAAAAGAGAAGAAGAGGTTTTTCATTCTTGAGAGTTTGATTCTTGATCTCATTTTCATGCTAGAAAAATGCAAGCACCATTTTTCTTATCTTGATTCCTCCATCATCTTCAAAGGCAACAAACCCCAAATGAGACATAGCCTCTACACTACACATTCTACAGCAAATCTTGGACGCGTCGGCCAGCCAACTTCGCGCCCGAGTTGCCTCGGTATTGAGGTGGGAGCCCGTAAAATATGCAGGCGATGTGGTGCCCTTCCGGCGAGGAGGCAACAACCGGAGTTTCCGCAGGAGATCGGGACGATGAAGAGAAGACCGGAGGACTCGGATCATTCGGTATATCTCTTCCCCTTCTTGTAGTTAGCTTAGACTAGTTAATGGTTCGATCCGGGTGTTTAGTGCGCGGTGGTGCCTGTTTGCTAAGTTCGCAAAATTAAAGTTTATCACCGCTTCCGCATTTGGCCGTCGGATTGACGGCCGGGGCGCCGCCGTGCACTTACAGTGGTATCAGAGCCTCGGCATTAACTTCGTCTAGCTTTGTTTGATGTGTTTTACGTTTCCGATCGAACAAAATCCCGAAAACGCGTTTTTCAAGCACATCAGTTTCTGTCGAATTTTTTTTGAGTCCAAAAATTTTTCAGGTTGTCTCAGAGTGATGTGCAGGGAATTATAAGCATACAGTAAAACTTTGGTAGCATGAACTCACCATACCACCGCGGAACCGCGGCCAAACCCCTACTTGGGCCGCGGTTCCGCCGCAATGTTAACTGTTCATGCCCCCAAAACTTTGCAGAATGTTCCTGAGTTGAAAATGTGGTTTCTGGAAGGTTAATTTTGGGCCCAGAATTTCTTGATGTGCTACAGTAGTACTTGGGGGCCCACTAGTTAATTTTTGATCGATCGGATATTTTAAACACATTATTTCACAGTATTTACATTATATCTGCGACCGTGAATGTCACTCGATCGGTAAATCCGGTCTAACTGCTATAGCCCGGTTAGACGGATTTGCGAACGTGACTTTCACGTTGATGTTTTGTGATTTTGCTGTGATGTTACGGATCGGTCGTGGGAATAGCCTGGATGCAATGCTAGTACAGTTTCTGTTGTATTATGTACATTTGATATTGCGGGGCGAGCGTCCGACATGTGGACTGCCGTCACTGCCAGTTTGTATTATTCTTTTGGGGCACGACCTGGTTGCGGTCGATGTACCCGTTGTATGTATATTTTACTTTCTGTACTAGGATTACCCCGCGGAGGAGTGCACGGATAGCCGGGTTCTGGAAGGCAACAAGCCCGCATCTCATGGCATTGGGACGGAGGGGGCTTCACTCTAGAATTGGCGGGCTATTCGCCGCACTCGTAGGGGGTACAGGTTGACCCAGGAGGGGTGCCCAAGTTACCGGATTCCATGAAGTGCTGGGTGGTCCATTCACGGAGCTAAAGGGTGTAAGTCGATGTAGTACACCCCAGTACTAGTGGGGAGGCGGAATTTACAAAAACTTATCAAGTTTAAACAACGAACATCGACTAACCGCTTGAATCGAAGCTAAACTCTAAATAACCGTATTCTAAAGTTTCATCTCACTAAAGAGATTAGGGATTATACCTAATGAACCGGTCCTTCTTCTTTACGTCCTCCTTGGTTCTCCTCGGCCTTCTCTAGGTAGTAGACGATCCACCCGAGAGCGAAACTCCAAGCTAAACCTCTAACTTGAGGTAACTAATCAACTTTGATTGCTAATCAAAGATGAGAGGATGATATAGAGTGAGGGTTATGGATTGTTTAGTCTAACTAATCCTTTGATCTCAACACATGAGGATTAAGGATTAGGGTTTGAAGATGAGAGCTTGAGGAGAGAGAATGTGTGATATGATCATGAAAGAAGAGAGAGAGTGTATCATATTATTATGAAGCATTCTTATTTTCTAAAAATCAATAAAGGAAATGAATAAGCATGCTTCACAAAATATCTTGTGATGATTCATTAACATGAGTCATTAAGCAATAAATGTGCATTAATGAAGTGAATGAATCACCACTATGACTCACTCTCTTTCCAAAACAAACCTCCTTAGTCACATCTTCTAGAAGCTTCTCGAGTAATTACGAGAACGCCCCTCCGATCCGTAAAAATACGGAAAAACTTTAGACTGTAAAAATCCAATAACCGGATACCAGTAACTGGCTTAAACCAAAGCCAACTGGTAAAATCTGTCCGAAAGTCGTACGCGCGTAAACGCACGTATGCGTCCGAACCCTTTGTCGCAAAACCATGCAACCTCTATATCGTTTCGCCTGGAGTAGGAAACTCTCTGTGTGGGACTCTAGAGACTCGACTACTACGCTGGCAGTGGGTTTAACCACAGACCGCAAGCGGCACTAGCTGTACGTAACGGTCCCTAGGTAGTTGTCGATAAGAAGGCCGATGAGTAAACCCATCCGAACTCCTACTGAGTCTGATGTGACAATCTCCATACAGTCCGGTCCGTTCGTCCATGACTATCGCATATCGGGCCTAGGGGGGCGGCAAGCGTCAGTCCCCTAATAGCGGTATAAGTCGTGTCGGAGTGAAGCCCATTACACCCTGAGAAACTGCTGGAACCTACCAGCAAATCTCGCTTGCCCTGGCCAGGGACTTTGCGTAATGGCTCTCTGACACAGCACGATATCTACTCCCAATACCGGGAGGGACGAATCCTGTCTAACCGCCACTGCCTCCAAGTGCTCGGGACTGCACCCAACTGCTACCTGTTTGCACGACTCCTTTGAGCCGTGGTAGGGTAGCAATCTAAGAACAGTGGGACACACTCGAGGCGAAGTAGCAGTGTCAAGTCTGCGGACTACGCTGTACTCATGTCACCTGGGAACTGTTCACTGACGACTGGTATCAAACCAACCAACAGTTCCCTGTGAGTCCTGTCCGGTGTACCCGTAACCTAACGAGCACCTGTATACTATCTCCAGTACGACGTACTGACGGCTGTGGGACAGACCATCTCCCCAACTGGGATGAGAAGCGTACACACTAGTCTACTCCGGAGTATCGATGCTCTGTCTCGATAATCCAACGACCAGGGACCTGAATAAGGATGTGCTTGTAGACTACCCAGCCCCCACTAGTGTGACTGCCATCACAACGCTGGTAGTCAAGCAAGATCCTAAGAGCTCTATCAATACGTATACTCACATATTAAGATAGAAAAACCAAGTAGCATACTACCATGTTTAGCAAGACTGTTATATATACATGTGAATATCCCAAGCTTCCATTAAGTAATATACAAGCTAGTATGATACAGTAATGGCCTTCTAGGGCATAAACACTAACAATCTCCCACTTGCACTAGGGCCATGTACTGGCATATCGCAGACCAATGATCTCGAGTAGCCTCTCGAACTGAATCAGAGGAAGGGCCTTCGTGAATGGATCAGCAATGTTCTCTTCTGAAGCAACTCTCCGAACCTCGATCTCCTGACGATCAATGATCTCCCTGATCAGGTGATACCGCCTCAAGATGTGTCTGGACTTCTGATGGGACCTTGGTTCCTTCGCTAAAGCTATAGCTCCGTTGTTGTCGCAATACAGAGGTATTGGATCAACTATGGTAGGAACCACCTGAAGTTCTGTTAGGAACTTCTTCATCCAGACTGCTTCTTTTGCAGCATCGCAAGCAGCTATATACTCCGCTTCCATCGTCGAGTCAGCAACGGTGTCCTGCTTGGAGCTCTTCCAGCACACCGCCCCTCCATTGAGGGTAAAGACATAACCCGACATGGACTTGGAATCGTCCTTATCACTCTGGAAGCCGGAATCAGCAAAGGCCTCCAACCTGAGGTCTTTTCCGCCGTAAACCAAGAACATCTCCTTAGTCCTCCTCAGGTACTTGAGAATGTTCTTTACTGCTATCCAGTGTTTCTCCCCTGGGTCTGACTGATACCGGCTTACTACGCTCAGTGCGTAAGCTACATCTGGTCTGGTACACAACATCGCATACATTATAGAGCCTACCGCAGAAGCGTAGGGTATAATAGACATGCGTTCCCTTTCCAAATCAGTCTTGGGAGACATCTCTTTGGAGAGGGTGATTCCGTGACAAGCCGGTAGATTACCGCGCTTAGAATCTTCCATACTGAACCTTTTCAGTACAGTGTCGATATACCTGGACTGCGAAAGTCCCAACATCCTCTTGGATCTATCACGATAGATCCGGATCCCCAGAATGTAAGAGGCATCACCCAGGTCTTTCATGGAGAACCTGTGTGACAAGAATCCTTTGACAGATTGTAGCATAGGAATGTCATTTCCTATCAATAGAATGTCATCCACGTACAAGACGAGGAATACGACACTTCTGGCCACAACTTTACTATATATGCACGGTTCATCTGGATTTTTGATAAAGTCATATTCTTTGACTGTCTCATCAAAACAGATGTTCCAGCTCCGCGATGCCTGCTTTAGTCCATAAATAGACTTAAGCAGCTTGCACACTTTCCCGCTGCTCCCACTCTGATTGAAACCCTCTGGCTGATCCATATAGACGCTCTCCTCTAAATTTCCATTCAGAAAAGCCGTCTTTACGTCCATCTGCCAGATTTCATAATCATGGAAGGCAGCAATAGCAAGAAGGACCCGAATGGATTTGAGCATAGCCACTGGAGAAAAGGTTTCGTCATAGTCCAAACCAGGTCTTTGACGAAAACCCTTTGCAACAAGTCTAGCCTTATAGGTTTCTACCTGTCCATCTACACCAATCTTTTTCTTGAAGATCCATTTGCATCCTATGGGTTTTACCCCATCTGGAGCAAAGTCCAAAGTCCATACTTTGTTGGTGTACATGGACTCCATTTCGGTCCGCATTGCATCTAGCCATCGTACCGAGTCGCCGCTCTGGATGGCCTGCCTGAAGTCAGTAGGTTCATCATCATCTATGATGCAATCCTCTCTATCCCCGTCAATGAGAAAACCGTAGTATCTCTCAGGCGGACGAGACGGCCTACTACTCCTGCGGAGGGGTGCGGGAATGTTCTGTTCTTCTTGAACCTCTGGTTCTACCAAACTTTCAGCAGTAGTTTGTGGTTCTGGAATTTCTTCCAGTTCTATTTCGCTCCCACTTATTTCCTTTTCTAAAAACTGATTTTCCAGAAAATGGGCATTACGAGAAACAAAAACCTTTTGTTCCTCTGCGTAATAGAAATAATATCCCTTGGAGTTCTTTGGATATCCCACAAACATACATTTTACTGATCGTGCCTCGAGCTTGTCCACATGCTGCTTTTTAACAAAAGCTGGACATCCCCAAATCTTCATATGCTGAAGATGGGGTTTCTTCCCAGTCCACATCTGATATGGAGTGGTAGGCACAGTCTTGGTAGGAGCTCTGTTCAGAAGATATGCCGCTGATTCAAGCGCATAACCCCAGAAAGATCGCGGTAACTCAGCATTACTCATCATGGATCGTACCATATCCAATAGGGTTCGATTCCGTCTCTCCGATACACCGTTATGCTGTGGAGTGTATGGAGGAGTAAGCTGAGAGAGAATTCCTTTCTCTTTTAGGTAACCTAGGAACTCGGCACTCAAGTATTCTCCACCTCGATCAGATCTAAGTGTCTTTATACTTTTGCCGGTTTGGTTTTCTACTTCATTCTTATACTCTTGGAATTTCTCAAAAGCTTCGGATTTATGTTTCATCAGATAAATGAATCCGTATCTTGAGTAATCATCCGTGAAAGTAATGAAATAGGAAAAACCACCTCTCGCATGTGTAGACATTGGACCGCATACATCGCTGTGTATGAGTCCTAAGAGCTCGCTCGCTCTTACTCCTTGTCCAGTGAATGGAGTCTTTGTCATCTTTCCTTTGAGACAAGATTGACAAGTGTCATAAGCTTGATATTCGAACGTGTCCAAATATCCTTCTCTATGCAACTTAGTCAACCTTCTCTCATTGATGTGACCCAGTCTACAATGCCATAAGAAAGCTTTATTTAAATCTGGAGACTTTCTTTTTAGTGTGTTCTGGACATTGAAAATTTGGAGTTGGTTTAACACATATATGCCGTTATTTAGAGTACCGGACCCAATCAAACCATGATTAAGGTGGATGTTGACAACATCTCTTACAAACGTGAAATCATAACCTTTATTTGATAACAAGGAAACAGATATGATATTACACGTTAAGCTGGGTACAAAATAACAGTTATGTAAAACCAAAATGTGTCCACTCGTCAATCCTAGGTGATAATCCCCGACGGACGCAGCTCCCACGCTAGCTCCGTTAGCAACCCTGAGGATCATATCACCTTCCTTCAGCACTCTACGGTTTCTCAGTGCCTGCAATGAATTGCAAATATGAGATCCTGACCCGGTATCCAATACCCAGGAAGTAGAGTTGATCGACAGACAATTCTCAATTACAAACACACCTGAAGTCGAAGCCACAGCTTGCTTCGGTTCCTGGTTCTTGGCGTTCCACGCCTTGCAATCCTTCTTCCAGTGCCCTTTCCTGTGACAATGGAAGCACTCATCCAGGCCAACTACTGGTGCTGTAAACTTTTTCTTTCCCTTCTTTCCCACCTTACTAACACCTCCTCTAGGTCTGGGTGCGGCCTTCTTCTTCCTTCCTTTGGCCCTAGCCTTGGACCCTGAAGAAGATGAACCGCCAACAAACATAGCGGGTGTTTCCCTTGCCTTCTGCAAGGTGCCCTCCGCACTCCTTAACATGTTCAGGAGTTCCGCAAGTTCAACTTCTTTTCCTTGAAGATTGAAGTTGAGGATAAACTGGGCGTAGGTGGGAGGAAGGGACTGGAGAACAAGGTCTGTATAGAGCTCATTATCCAAAGTCGTCCCAAGGTCCGCGAGCTCTTCAATATAGCCGATCATCTGTAGGACATGTTCACCTACCGATGACCCGACAGCCAACCTCGCTCGAAATAATTTCTTAGAGGTCTCGTATCTTGCTATACGAGATTGCTCTCCATAAAGTTCCTTTGTATGGAGAAATATGCCATCTAGGGACATATCCTCGTGCCTCCTCTGATGTTCATTGTTCATCGAGGCAAGCACGATGCACTTGGCTCTCGCGCAATCTAAATCCCAGGTTTTACGGATTTCCTTATCCGCATTGCTGGATTTGGGACCAAGGACAGCAGGTGCTGTAGCGGTGAGGACGTACCCCAGTTTGTCATAGGTCAAAGCCATCTTGACATTCCGCAGCCAATCTTTATAGTTTGGCCCTGTCAGTATATTTTTCTCTAAAAGTAACTTAAGTCCAGTCATTTTCAGGGTCGCTGCAATTAGGAGAGAGAGAAGAAAACTCTTTAGCATGATGCTCTTGCAAGTTTAGAGTGGTTTTTAGTTTATCTAAACTGGATGGCTCCCACTGTTTCTCGAATCCTTCCTCAAACCATAAAAGAAGAATTAGCCAAGACTATTCTCACCGTACAATACTTGCTTAACCGTTCAGCCAGGCCGGTGTCGATACTTCGAGGGAGGTTTTCCAACGCTTTCGCGAAGTTCCTTAATTAAATAACCTCTTTTCTCTGGGGGCGTAACCCCGCTAACACTTTTCTGGACACCTACTAGGTTTATAGCATTGATCGTTAAGCGACGAATATCCTGATAAGTAGCATATACTCACAGTAGGATCGGGATCCAAATATCATCGTATGATAATGTTGAAGGAATCCTACCAACATTCATCAAACTCCAAATGGTATGCATCTCTTTGCAAATTTCAGTTTCTTTAGAAATTCCCGATATAAGTTTTTGCCCCATGCTCTTATGACCTTGGCTTTGGTCAAAATGTCATAAGTCACATGTCAAGTTCTACCCGTCATTATCTTGTCAATTTGAACCCATCCGTATATACCCCTGACTTTGGTCAAATGATAATACGACTGTCCCAAACTAACTCATCTATCTTATGCAACAAATGAAAACCCAGTAGCTACCAAACACTATGCCTTGACTTTGGCCAAAATGCATAGCTTGAATACTACTGAATACCCAAATGAAACGACGGAGGGCTACGACTGGTTTTGGCGAAACCGTGAACGTAGTGAACTTGATATAACCGAAGGAACCTGATAGCTTTTAAAAGGAGTGGTTAAAGCTCCGCATTTAAAAATATCTGTTTTAAAAATAACCGAGTGGTTTCTTTTAAATTGTTCCAACGATTGAAACTTTGGTTTGTTTTACTTTGCATTATAGATAATGCGTCCCATCATTAACCTATCATTGCAGAAAACAACGAAAATATAACGTCCTCTTATGCCATCCGCATTCGCCACGGGGTCCCGTCATCACCCGTTAGGTTACTTAACTAACGACAGAGCGGGGGCTGGGCTAGCGCGGGTGTAAAACATAAGTGACGTCTAAATAGCTATAGTAAATATAGATATTTTACATTCGTCTGACGCAATGATATTCATTCCAGAACACAGATAAACAATATTGGATTTGCAAGCAATCTGTATTTCTTTTGAGCCTGCAAGAAAAGACAGATTACACAGTTGTGATGAATAGCCGTTTACCCCACCCTCGACCCCTACGGGTACGGCAAACTACCCACCCGGCAGTCTGTGTACCCCACCTTGGGTCAGTCCTAGGAGCAAAAACAGTAAAAAGAAATAATACAACGGTGGCTACGACCGCAACCTGGAAGTGCCCCGCGAAAATAATATTACAACAAATTACATTTACAACAAATGAATTATAACAATAACCCTTTGCTAACCCCGGCTATACACCACAACAGTCCAATACAGTTTATATGCACAAACAGATATAACCATTTCAGAAATGTGCAACCCCCTGCCAACCGACATACTAGCAGTTGGGGGAGGTTTACGAACACATCAAACAATCACAGATATAATCCAATACGCAAATACTGTATTTTTCGATCGAATAAACAACTTCAATATTGCTCCAAAATCTGCTCTGTTAAACAGTAACCTGAGCAATAATTAAATATTCCAGAAAACCCCAAATGTCACAGGGGACCCACCCAAAAAAATTGAGCCCATGACTCGGCAACTCGGCCGCGGAAGCGCGGCGGATCGGTGCGATCCGCCGCGCTTCCGCGGCGCTTTAGTCGAATCATTGGCTCGAATTTCTTGGGTGTTCTCCTGTAGTCATGTCAAGCTCTCTGAACACACCAAAAAAATTTTAGGACTTCATTTTCACTTCGACAGAAACTTAACAGAACTAGGGTTTTCCGGGTTCGTTTTTTCGTTCGAAATTCGTACAAATTTGCGATTAAGTTATTTAGTGTTTAGCGAGGCTCTGATACCACTGTAAGTCGATGTAGTACACCCCAGTACTAGTGGGGAGGCGGAATTTACAAAAACTTATCAAGTTTAAACAACGAACATCGACTAACCGCTTGAATCGAAGCTAAACTCTAAATAACCGTATTCTAAAGTTTCATCTCACTAAAGAGATTAGGGATTATACCTAATGAACCGGTCCTTCTTCTTTACGTCCTCCTTGGTTCTCCTCGGCCTTCTCTAGGTAGTAGACGATCCACCCGAGAGCGAAACTCCAAGCTAAACCTCTAACTTGAGGTAACTAATCAACTTTGATTGCTAATCAAAGATGAGAGGATGATATAGAGTGAGGGTTATGGATTGTTTAGTCTAACTAATCCTTTGATCTCAACACATGAGGATTAAGGATTAGGGTTTGAAGATGAGAGCTTGAGGAGAGAGAATGTGTGATATGATCATGAAAGAAGAGAGAGAGTGTATCATATTATTATGAAGCATTCTTATTTTCTAAAAATCAATAAAGGAAATGAATAAGCATGCTTCACAAAATATCTTGTGATGATTCATTAACATGAGTCATTAAGCAATAAATGTGCATTAATGAAGTGAATGAATCACCACTATGACTCACTCTCTTTCCAAAACAAACCTCCTTAGTCACATCTTCTAGAAGCTTCTCGAGTAATTACGAGAACGCCCCTCCGATCCGTAAAAATACGGAAAAACTTTAGACTGTAAAAATCCAATAACCGGATACCAGTAACTGGCTTAAACCAAAGCCGACTGGTAAAATCTGTCCGAAAGTCGTACGCGCGTAAACGCACGTATGCGTCCGAACCCTTTGTCGCAAAACCATGCAACCTCTATATCGTTTCGCCTGGAGTAGGAAACTCTCTGTGTGGGACTCTAGAGACTCGACTACTACGCTGGCAGTGGGTTTAACCACAGACCGCAAGCGGCACTAGCTGTACGTAACGGTCCCCAGGTAGTTGTCGATAAGAAGGCCGATGAGTAAACCCATCCGAACTCCTACTGAGTCTGATGTGACAATCTCCATACAGTCCGGTCCGTTCGTCCATGACTATCGCATATCGGGCCTAGGGGGGCGGCAAGCGTCAGTCCCCTAATAGCGGTATAAGTCGTGTCGGAGTGAAGCCCATTACACCCTGAGAAACTGCTGGAACCTACCAGCAAATCTCGCTTGCCCTGGCCAGGGACTTTGCGTAATGGCTCTCTGACACAGCACGATATCTACTCCCAATACCGGGAGGGACGAATCCTGTCTAACCGCCACTGCCTCCAAGTGCTCGGGACTGCACCCAACTGCTACCTGTTTGCACGACTCCTTTGAGCCGTGGTAGGGTAGCAATCTAAGAACAGTGGGACACACTCGAGGCGAAGTAGCAGTGTCAAGTCTGCGGACTACGCTGTACTCATGTCACCTGGGAACTGTTCACTGACGACTGGTATCAAACCAACCAACAGTTCCCTGTGAGTCCTGTCCGGTGTACCCGTAACCTAACGAGCACCTGTATACTATCTCCAGTACGACGTACTGACGGCTGTGGGACAGACCATCTCCCCAACTGGGATGAGAAGCGTACACACTAGTCTACTCCGGAGTATCGATGCTCTGTCTCGATAATCCAACGACCAGGGACCTGAATAAGGATGTGCTTGTAGACTACCCAGCCCCCACTAGTGTGACTGCCATCACAACGCTGGTAGTCAAGCAAGATCCTAAGAGCTCTATCAATACGTATACTCACATATTAAGATAGAAAAACCAAGTAGCATACTACCATGTTTAGCAAGACTGTTATATATACATGTGAATATCCCAAGCTTCCATTAAGTAATATACAAGCTAGTATGATACAGTAATGGCCTTCTAGGGCATAAACACTAACAAAGGGGGCTGCCTCGCTTCAGGTTTTGGCGGGTAACTTGCCGCGCCCGTAGGGGTCTAAGATTTCATTGCACAGGCTATCCACACGACCAGGGGAACGTCGGGTTTCAGTAGTGGCTCTGTGAAACCCGGGGATCCCAGATATCTGTATTGTTCTGTGATGCTGTACATTTCTGTGATGTTGCATTTTATCACGCCTTGAGCGAAATATAATATATTGGTATATATATTAGTAGATGTTGTATATGTTTTTCATCCGCGCTAGTCCAGTCCCCGCTCTGTCGTTAGTTAGCTAACCTAACGGGTGATGACGGGACCCAGTGGCGAATGCGGATGGCATATACGTACGTCAGTATATTTTCGTTCTTTGTGGTGTGATCAATGATGGGACTGCGTTGATTCGGATCAATGCAAGTTAAACAAACCTATTCTGATGTTGTTGGAACACTTTTCAAAAAGCTGTTATTGCAAGGACGTTCACTTTTGTTTTGCATCGTGGTATTCATTTGGAATACCCTGCTCCTCAGTCGACGAGGCAAGGGCCGAGATCCCTTCACCGGGAGTGACCCCTTGGACAGAAGTTTGCGTCAGGGCATTAACTTCACTATAGCCGATTACTTTTGCTTTGCATCGTGGTATTCATTTGGAATATCCTGCACCCCATTCTACGGGGAAAGAGCCGAGATCCCTTCACCGGGAGTGACCTCTTTAGTAAAGGTTTTCGTCACTATATTTTCTAAAAAGCTATTTGTTCCTTCAACGAGATCAAGTTCATTACGTTAAAGGTTTTCGCCAGAAACCATTCGTAGCCCTCCGTCGTTTCATATGGGTAGTCAATAGTATTCAAGCTGTGTTTGTTGGCCTTAATCAAGGCACAGTGTTTGGTAGCTATTGGATATTCATATGCTGCATAGATAGATGCGTTGGTTTGGGACAGTCGTATAGCCTTGTTGGCCCTAGTCAAGGGCTTGTACGGGTGGGTTCAAATCAACCTGGACAATGACGGGTAGAACTTGACATGTGACTTATGATTTGTTGGCCTTAGTCAAGGTCATAAGAGCATGGGGTAAAAATCCACATCGGGAGTTTCAAAAGAACTGAAACTTGCCAGATATGCGCATACCTTCTGGAGTGTGATACCGTGAGCGGATTCCGTTACGTTGTCATGCGATGATAGTTGGATCCCGATTCCCACTGATGAGTTGGTTTACTCCTCGGGTGACCCCGACTAATTCTTCTTTCAGGTTTGGAGGAGAATTTGAGGTACAGTGAGAGGTTTCCAGATTAGATAAATTGGTAACCATTCTGATCTAGGTTAGAGTGCACGCCGAGTGTTTCTTTTCTCTCTCTCTTTGGCAGCGACCATTGACCCGACCCTAGACTATGACTCAGTGACCAAGTTGACCGAACCTACTTAACACTGGCTTTTGGATTGTCAGAGTCGCTAACCTCATTGCCACTCCTACTTTTACTCTTTTCTCCAGGACACCCCGTATTACTGCGAACGTCCACTTCCATTGGACAAAACCATCGTATGGTTAGATACGAACTCGAAGGAATTCGAGGATGGTTTCCGGTTCTGGAGAAAACGGATAGGACTATTCAGTTGTATTTTCTTTTCACCTTCTCTCAGGTTGCGAGTACTCCTTGGTTTAGGAGTAGTACACCTATTACGCAAATTGGATAGTCTTCTTCCAAACCATAGGCTGGTGCCGACCGGTAGGGAATGAAGAAAACCAGTTAGCCTAAACGGTGTACAGAAGGTATTAAGTTCAGACAAAGCAAGGGATTAGTAAGAGGGCAAAGTAAATTGCGACTGATATTCACGACCAAACCAAGTATTTCTTCGCCAATCCTAAATCACCTTTGTATTTCTCCAGGACACTCCGTATCACTACGAAGATCCACAGTTTATTGGATACTCCATCGTATGGTTATATACGAACTCGAAAGGAACTTGTTCCAGTTCGGGGATGGATTCTGGTCCAGGAGAAATAGGAATAAGGTTTATTCGGTTGTCTTTTATCTTCACCTTCTCTCGCATTGCGAGTGCTCCTAGGACTAGGACAGTACACCCATTATGCTTATTGGATAGTCTTCTTCCAAACCATAGGCTGGTGCCGAACGGTAGGGAAGGGAGAAAACCATTTGGCCTAAGGGGTGTGCAGAAGGTAATGTCTAAAGACATATAAAGGGATTTGGAGAGGTGGAAAAGAATTATACGGTTATAGTTGTGAATCTGGATAATGGTAGAGGCATTACTAGGAATACCAGGATACCCCATCGAAACATTTCAATGTTTCAGTTCTACTGTGTACTGTTAAAAGAAAACTGATTTCCCGATTAGACACTTGCTCCAGGGTATGTATTTACCAGCTATGATTCTCACATCTGTATGGTTTTACAGATGATGAGTGGGAGTAAGTTATTGGGAATTAGGAGACCATCCTCATTATATCGGGATTCGTTGGAATTGTTGATATTTGAGGAAGCCACCTGGGTTGATTGCCGGTCGGCAAATATTTGGTTTTGAATATCCGCTGTTGTGCACCAATTTCAAATTGATATATCTGTACGTCTATTTTCATAGAGTGAGATATACCTTTTGATATTATGTCGATGACATTTACCTATATCAGTGGATGGTTAGGTAAGGAGCATTAAACAGCGGTGTAATTCTTCTTAACCATAAGTACAGTTTTCAACCAACGACACACAGTGAAAGAGTTGTTAGACTCAGCGGACTTATACAGAGTATTGTATGTTGTCCAGTGTCCATTTGGACAGAGGGGTTGATCCTCATACTATATTCTGTTTACTTTTAACTTCTCTAGTTCTTAGACATGTGTTTCGTAGAAACACAGGGTCTAAGTTTTGAGGAGTTATAGGTATTTGAATAGAGTAGAGAACCAGGTGTAGCAAGTATCGGGATTCTTCAAAGTGATCGAAGATGTAGATACTTGTGTATAGTATTCAGTTGATAGTAATAAAGAGAAATTGCTTCTCTTTCAGGTTACTCATAATTGGAAGCATTCCTAAGTTGAGTAACGCTGATCGGCCTCCTTCCATTTAGTTGACATGCACTGGAGATAGCTGCATGATTTGAATCTGGTTCAATTAAATCAGTGCCTCTGGTTCTATATTGGATATAGAACAGTTCATATCTTAACGATGTTAAGGTACGGGGAGTTGTCCGGCTTATGATTAAAACCAGACACTGGACAACTCAAGGCACGTTTCTGTAATGGCCGTTTGTGGGTTGACCCAGGCTATGACGAGGGTTGACTTTCTACCATCTGGAAGATCAATAGAAAATTGTTCTAGACTCGCCACAGTTTTATTAAAAATGGATTTTTTTCAAAAATAGTAGTGGGAGTATGGTAGAACTGGAAGTTATTCCAGAACCGCAAACGATTACTGAAGATTTGATAAGGAACCTAAAGATTCAATCTGTTTTGACATTCCATTGGCCACTCCGCAGATAAGGTGGGTAACTTCAGGCACCCGAGAGGTACTCCGGTAGCCTCAAGGACGGTGACAGGGAAGTTCTTGTTTACCCACACTTGCCATTGTTGTTGTTCCAGGCTGCGAGACCCGGCAGGAGGATGAGTATAGCGTCGTTCTAAACTAGTTTTAGAAGTGCACGTCTATATGACTCTGGCAGATGGTTGTCGTAGTCAGTGGGAGCAGCGGAAGCATTGGTGGACATCAGGCTTATGTCTATTTATAGACTAAAGCAGATATAGCGGAGATAGATCATCTATTTCTGATGTGACAGTCATGGGTTTGACGTCATCAGAATAGGGGATGGATCTGTTGAGAAGGTAGTAGGGTGTGATATCCTGGTATTTGGATGACATACACAGAGTAGGAAAAGAAATTCCTATACTACGATCGGTTATACTTTGGTCGTCACACAGTGGTTTCTCCACATGGGACTTGGACATTATATCAGACATACTGGTTACTAGATCTATGGTTTTTAGATCTAGATTTGGGTGGTTTCCCAATCAGGGTACTTTGACAGCATTCTAAGAGTATTTAGAATGGACGACTCCTGGCACGGTAGTGTACCTGCAGGTGATGGAGTCACCCTCTCTAAAGGTGTCTTATAGACTAAAGTAGAGAGGGATGTGCATGATTGGCAGATCACTTGCTTAGGCAATTGAGTCAATCATGAGATGTCAAGTACCACACCAGATGTTGTTCTTGCACTAGATGCAATAGGTTGACATTGATCCAATCCTGGAGAAACAGTCGGAAGCAGTTTTAGAACATAAGTGAATGTTCTAGGGATATGATAACGGCTGCCTCCTTTAGGAGACGATTATCATTCCAGGCTTCCAAGGTGACATGGACGACAAGGAGGTTGTCAGAGTTATAGTTTTCCTTCTGACGAGGGGCAGTATTTTGGACAGGTGGTCCAAGGCAATACTGAGGATGGCATGGCGCGGGATACTGATTAAGTTCAGTTGACGATACAGTCTAAGAAGTTTGGATTTGGAGTTCATTTATGAGCTAGGTCCCATCAGACATCCAGACATTCTAAGACAGGTATTGCTCATTTCGGGAGATGTCTTTCTCCGCGAACTTGAGATATAGAGAGACATAGAAAGAAACATCTAGGCGGATCCACTCACTGAGGCTATTCCTCGAACGCAATAGTTTCACAAACGGATTTTGTGAGACTGACTAGTAGGGGAGTTGGGTGTTCGGTATCACGCAGGCTGTGAGTATGCGACATCGCAATAATTAGCCTTGAGTGCAAGTGGGAGATTGTTGGAGATAGTGCCCTCAGAGTCGATTATTGGATCACAGGCACGTGATTGCAATGATTGAGGGAGGACCTATCCCGGTAGGACAGTCTTACTCGAGATGATAGTTTGCTATCTGGTTTACCTTTATCATCGTGTACTGCTTTAGGTGACCTGACATGTCGCTATTGCACGTTGATAGAGCCCCTAGGATTCTTGCTTGACTGCCAGCAGTATGAGGGATATCATATAAGTGAGAGCTGGAGTCTATAAGCACATCCTTAAAAGGTCCCTAGTCGTAGGAGTCTCGAGACAGGGCATCGATTCTCCAGAGTAGACTAGTGTATACAGTCGAGACCCCGACGAGGGGCGGTGGCCGGTCTCACAAGCCACTGGTGTCAGTTGGTTCACCTAAGATGTATACAGGTGCTCATTGGGTTATGAGTACACCGGACAGGACTCGTCGGGAACATGCCAGTTGGTCTTATACCTGACGTCAGATAGCAGTTCCCAGGTGACATGTGTACAGGTTAGTTCATCGACCTGGGGATCGTCATTTGTCTCGTGTGAGTTCCCACTGTGCTTTGATTACTACCCTACCACGGCTCAAAGGAGTCGTGCAAACAGGTTTTAGTTGGGTACAGTCCCGAGCTACATGGAGGCAGTGAGCGGATCTTCAGGGGTTCGTCTCTCCCGGTATTGGGGGTGAGGTCGCGCTGTGTCTAGGAGAGCCATTACACGAAGTCCTTGGCCAAGGCAGGAGATTTACTGGTAGGTATTCCAGTAGTATCTCAGGGTGTTCTGGGCTACACTCCGACACGACTTGTACCACTTTTGGGGGTCTGACTTTTACCAACCCCCTAGGCCCGACATGCGATGCTCATAGACAAACGGACCGGACTGTACGGAAATTGTCACTGACAGGCTCAGTAGGGTGTCAGGATGAGTTCGCTCATCGACGTCCCTTTTGGTCAATAGCTGGTGGCCCGTCACGTATTGGCTTATACCTCTGACGTGCTAGTGGTTAAATCCACAACCATAGTATTGACGAGTCTTTAGAGTCCACCACACTTTCACTTACTCAAGCTTTCGGGCGAAACGCTGTAGAGGCCGTATGGAGATATGACAGGGCCCGATCAGATACGTGCGGTATTGCACGGATCAGGATCGGACGGTTAGTACTAGTGGCCGTATGGTTATATGGCAGGGTTCGATCAGATACGTGCGGTATTGCACGGATCAGGATCGGACGGATATTACTAGCCGGCTTTAGTTTAAGCCGGATCCTAGTATTTGATAGTGTAGTTTTGTCTCTTTGCATTTGTATCCGGACGGAATACAGATGCGGGTGTGTATGCACAGTATCGGGGTTTTCCTGTAATTTATTACGGGACCAGTTTTCTGGAGTTGCCAGTTTGCATTCCGTTCCGGCCGGTTTTCCTTTGTTCTTTCCTGGCCGGACTTTTCCGATGGAGGGGGTTATTTGCAAGTTTGCAAATAACACATTGTGGAGGGGTTTCTTGCAAATGTATTGATTATGATGGCATCTTTTCTTTTCCACCATCATTTTGATTCTCTTTACATCAACCTTTTGCATTAATGGTGATTAGGGTTGATTTGGAGTTGATGTGAGTTTTGTTATGATGATGTTTGGTTGTGGTCACCCATTCTCTTCTCCTACACTCACCTCCCTTCTTGTTATGTTTCATATATTCTTTCCTCCACCATTTTTACATGATAAGGTTTCATTTTGAGAAAAGAGAAGAAGAGGTTTTTCATTCTTGAGAGTTTGATTCTTGATCTCATTTTCATGCTAGAAAAATGCAAGCACCATTTTTCTTATCTTGATTCCTCCATCATCTTCAAAGGCAACAAACCCCAAATGAGACATAGCCTCTACACTACACATTCTACAGCAAATCTTGGACGCGTCGGCCAGCCAACTTCGCGCCCGAGTTGCCTCGGTATTGAGGTGGGAGCCCGTAAAAGATGCAGGCGATGTGGTGCCCTTCTGGCGAGGAGGCGACAACCGGAGTTTCCGCAGGAGATCGGGACGATGAAGAGAAGACCGGAGGACTCGGATCATTCGGTATATCTCTTCCCCTTCTTGTAGTTAACTTAGACTAGTTAATGGTTCGATCCGGGTGTTTAGTGCGCGGTGGTGCCGGTTTGCTAAGTTCGCAAAATTAAAGTTTATCACCGCTTCCGCATTTGGCCGTCGGATTGACGGCCGGGGCGCCGCCGTGCACTTACAATTTTATAAAGTGAGATATAACTTTTTGAAATTATGTCTAACATTTACCTATATCAGTTGATGATTAGGTAAGGAGCATTCAATAACGGTGTAATGTTGGAGATAGTGCCCTCAGAGTCAATTATTGGATCACAGGCACGTGATTGCAATGATTGAGGGAGGACCTATCCCGGTAGGACAGTCTTACTCGAGATGATAGTATGCTATCTGGTTTATCTTTATCATCGTGTACTGCTTTAGGTGACCTGACATGTCGCTATTACACGTTGATAGAGCCCCTAGGATTCTTGCTTGACTACCAGCAGTATGATGGCGATCATATACGTGGGAGCTGGTAGTCTATAAACACATCCTTAAAAGGTCCCTAGTCGTAGGAGTTTCGAGACAGGGCATCGATACTCCATTAGTAGACTAGTGTATACAGTCGAGACCCCGACGAGGGGCGGTGGCCGGTCTCACAAGCCACTGGTGTCAGTTGGTTCACCTAAGATGTATACAGGTGCTCATTGGGTTATGAGTACACCGGACAGGACTCGCCGGGAACCTGCTAGTTGGTCTTATACCAGATGTCAAATAGTAGTTCCCTGGTGACATGTGTACAGATTAGTTCATCGACCTGAGATCGTCATTTGTCTCGTGTGAGTTCCCACTGTGCTTTGATTACTACCCTACCACGGTTCAAAGGAGTCGTGCAAACAGGTTTTAGTTGGGTACAGTCCCGAGCCACATGGAGGCAGTGAGCGGATCTGCAGGGGTTCGTCTCTCCCGGTATTGGGGGTGAGGTCGCGCTGTGTCTAGGAGAGCCATTACACAAAGCCCTCGGCCGAGGCAGGAGATTTACTGGTAGGTATTCCAGTAGTATCTCAGGGTGTTCTGGGCTACACTCCGACACGACTTGTACCGCTTTGGGGGTCTGACTTTTACTAACCCCCTAGGCCCGCCATGCGATACTCATAGACGAACGGACCGGACTGTACGGATATTGTCACTGACAGGCTCAATAGGGTGTCAGGATGAGTTCGCTCATCGACGTCCCTTTTGGGTCAATAGCTGGTGGCCCGTCGCGTATTGGTTTATACCTCTGACGTGCTAGTGGTTAAATCCACAGCCATAGTATTGACGAGTCTTTAGAGTCCACCACACTTTCAGTTACTCAAGCTTTCGGGGGAAACGCTGTAGAGGCCGTATGGAGATATGGCAGGGTCCGATCAGATACGTGCGGTATTGCACGGATCAGGATCGGACAGTTTTGTACTAGTGGCCGTATAGTTATATGGCAGGGCTCGATCTGATACGTGCGGTATTGCACGGATCAGGATCGGACGGATTTTACTAGCCGACTTTGGTTTAAGCCGGATCCTAGTTTAGTACAGTGTAGATTTTGTCTCATTGCATTTGTATCCGGTAGGAATACAGATGCGGGTGTGTATGCACAGTATCGGGGTTTTCCTGTAATTTATTACGGGACCAGTTTTCTGGAGTTGCCAGTTTGCATTCCGTTCCGGCCGGTTTTCCTTTGTTCTTTCCCGGCCGAACCTTTTGATGGAGGGTGTTATTTGCAAGTTTGCAAATAACACATTTTGGAGGGTTTTCATGCAAATGGTTTGATTATGAAAGCATCTTTTTTATTCCTTTCTTTTCTATCATCATTTCTTGTAAAAGGTGATTAGGATTGATTTGTGTTTGATGTGAGATTGTGATGATGATGTTTGGATATGGTCACCTTTCTCTTTCTCCTACACTCACCTCCCTTCTTGTTATGGTTTGCATTTTCATTCCTCCACCATTCTCACTAGATGAAGGAGGGTTCACTTGAGAGAAAAAGAATGAGAGAGTTCATTTTGTTATGTGAGGAATTCTTCATCTCATCTTCTTCTTCTTGCTAGAAAATTGAAATCACTAATTTTCTTTACCTCTTCCTCCATCCATCAATGGCAACTACATAAACTCCAAGAGATAAAATTTCTACACTACATTCTACAGCATTTCTTGGGCATGTCGACTTGCCGGCTTCATGCCCGAGTTGCCTCGGTATTGAGGCGGGAGCCCGTAAAAGACGCAGGCGATGTGGTGCCCTTCCGGCGAGGAGGCGACGACATGGAGACTAGACTTTCCACGGGAGATCGGGACGATGACGAGAAGACCGGAGGACTCGGATCACTCGGTATACTTCTCTTCCCATCTCTTGTTTGCTAGTATAGGTTAATGGTTAACGATCCGGGTTTTCTTTGTCCGCGGTAGCGCCAGTTTCCAAGTAAGGAAAATTTTTGATTCCGCATTTTGGCCTCGGTAAGACGGCCGGGGCGCTGCCGTGGCGCAACATGGTATCAGAGCCACGCCATTAACCTTGTCTAGCTTGCTCTAACGTGTTTATAAGTTCGATCGATCGGATTTTCCAAAAACCACATTTCCATGTCGCACTTTCTGTCGATTTTTTCCTTGCTCTAAAAATTATTTGGTACATTGGAAAATTACGTGCAGGGTTTTTTATGAATTCTGTGAAAATTTGGTACGCTGATATTACTGTAGCGCGGCGGTTTAGCGGCCAAAACCACGTTTTGGCCGCGGAACCGCCGCCGTTTTGTGGCCAAACCGTACCAAATTTCTACAGTGGTTTACTGACATGAAAATAGGGTTTCTGGTATATTCTTTTTGGGCCCAGATGTTTTTGAGTGCTACAGTTGTGCTTGGGGCCCACTTCGGAAAATTCAGTCGATCGAAAATTTTAAACATGTTAGTTCACAGTATTTACATTATATCTGCGACCATGAATGTCACTCGATCTGTAAATCCAGTCTATCTGCTATAGCCCTTTTAGACGGATTTGCGAACGTGATATTCACGTTGATGTTCTGTGTTTATGCTGTGATGTTGCGGATCTGTCGTGGTGGATAGCCTGGATGCAATGGTAGTACAGTTTGTTTTATATGTACATTTGATATTGCGGGGCGAGCGTCCGACATGTGGACTGCCGTCACTGCCCGTTTGTATTATTCTTTTGGGGCACGACCTGGTTGCGGTCGATGTACCCGTTGTATGTATATTTTTACTTTCTGTACTAGGATTACCCCGCGGAGGGGTGCACGGATAGCCGGGTTCTAGAGGGCAACGGGCCCGCATCTCATGGCATTGAGACGGAGGGGGCTTCACTCTAGGATTGGCGGGCTATTCGCCGCACTCGTAGGGGGTACAGGTTGACCCAGGAGGGGTGCCCAAGTTACCGGATTCCATGAAGTGATGGGTGGTCCATTCACGGTGCTGAGGGGGGCTGCCTCGCTTCAGGTTTTGGCGGGTGACTTGCCGCGCCCGTAGGGGTCCAGGTTTTCATTGCACAGGCTATCCACATGACCAGGGGAACGTCGGGTTTCAGCAGCGGCTCTGTGAAACCCGGGGCTTCCAGATATCTGTATTGTTCTGTGATGCTGTACATTTCTGTGATGTTGCATTCTTATCACGCCTTGAGCGAAATATAATATATTGGTATATATATTAGTAGATGTTGTATATGTTTTACATCCGCGCTAGTCCAGTCCCCGCTCTGTCGTTAGTTAGCTAACCTAACGGGTAATGACGGGACCCAGTGGCGAATGCGGATGGCATATACGTACATCAGTATATTTTCATTCTTTGTGGTGTGATCAATTGATGGGACTGCGTTGATTCGGATCAATGCAAGATAAACAAACCTATTCTGATGTTGTTGGAACACTTTTCAAAAAGCTGTTATTGCAAGGACGTTCACTTTTGTTTTGCATCGTGGTATTCATTTGGAATATCCTGCTCCTCAGTCGACGAGGCAAGGGCCGAGATCCCTTCACCGGGAGTGACCCCTTGGACAGAAGTTTGCGTCAGGGCATTAACTTCACTATAGCCGATTACTTTTGCTTTGCATCGTGGTATTCAGTTGGAATATCCTGCACCTCATTCTACGGGGAAAGAGCCGAGATCCCTTCACCGGGAGTGACCTCTTTAGCAAAGGTTTTCGTCACTATATTTTTATAAAAAGTTATCCAGTTCCTTCAACGATATCAAGTTCATTACGGTAAAAGGTTTTTCGCCAAAAACCATTCGTAGCCCTCCGTCATTTCAGATTAGTATTACTTAGTATTCGTGCTGCGTATGTCGTGCTTAGCCGAGGCGTAGTGTTCGGTAGCTATGTAGTGCTTTTCTGTTGCATGGATATGAGATTGGTTAGGACAGTCGTGCGGTCATTTTGGCTCAGTCAAGGATTGGTGCGGGTGGGTCTAATGCAATCAAGATAATGATGTGTTGAACTTGACTAGGATCCTTTGATATGTTGGCTCAGTCAAGGTCACTTGGGTCCTAGGGGTAAAAATCACATCGGGAGTTTCAAAAGAACTGAAACTTGCCAGGCATGCGCATACCTTCTGGAGTGTGGTGACTTGAGTGGATTCCGTCAAGTTATCATGCGATGATAGTTGGATCCCGATTCCCACTGATGAGTTAGTTTACTCCTCGGGTGACCCCGACAAATTCTTCTTTCAGGTTTGGAGGAGAATTTGAGGTACAGTGGGAGGTTTCCTGATTAGATAAATTGGTAACCATTCTAATCTAGGTTAGAGTGCACGCTGAGTGTTTCTTTTCTCTCTCTCTGGCAGCGACCTTTGACCCGACCCTAAGACTATGACTCAGTAACCAAGTTGACCGAACCTTTTTAACACTGGCTTTTGGATTGTCAGAGTTGCAGACCTCATTGCCACTCCTACTTTTACCCTTTTCTCCAGGACACCCCGTATTACTACGAACGTCCACTTCCATTGGACAAAACCATTGTATGGTTATATACGAACTCGAAGGAATTCGAGGATGGTTTCTGGTTCTGGAGAAAACGAATAGGATTATTCAGTTGTCTTTTCCTTTTACCTTCTCTCAGGTTGCGAGTACTCCTTGGTTTAGGAGATAGTACACCTATTACGCAAATTGGATAGTCTTCTTCCAAACCTTAGGTTGGTGCCGACCGGTAGGGAATGAAGAAAACCAATTAGCATAACGATGGTGTGCAGAAGGTATTAAGTTAAGACAAAGCAAGGGATTAGTAAGAGGGCAAAGTAAATTGCGACTGCTATTCACGACCGAACCAACTATTTCTTCGCCAATCCTAAATCACCTTTGTATTTCTCCAGGACACTCCGTATCACTACGAAGATCCACAGTTTATTTGGATACTCCATCGTATGGTTATATACGAACTCGAAAGGAACTTGTTCCTGTTCGGGGATGGATTCTGGTCCAGGAGAAATAGGAATACGGTTTATTCGGTTGTCTTTTCTCTTCACCTTCTCTCGCATTGCGAGTGCTCCTAGGATTAGGACAGTACACCCATTATGCTTATTGGATAGTCTTCTTCCAAACCATAGGCTGGTGCCGAACGGCAGGGAAGGAAGAAAACCATTTGGCCTAAAGGGGTGTACAGAAGGTAATGACTAAAGACATATAAAGGGATTTGGAGAAATGGCAAAGAATTATACGGTTACAGTTGTGAATCTGGATAATGGAAGAGGCATTACTAGGAATACCAGGATACCCCAACGAAACATTTCAATGTTTCAGTTTCACTGTGTACTGTTAAAAGAAAGCTGATTTCCCAATTAGACACTTGCTCCAGGGTATGTATTTACCAGGTTTGATTTTCACATCTGTATGGTTTTACAGATGATGAGTGGGAGTAAGTTATTGGGAATTGGGTGATCATCCTCATTGTATCGGGATTCGTTGTAATCGGTGATATTTGAGGAAGTCACCTGGGTTGTTTGCCGGACGGCAATTATTTGGTTTTGAATATCCGCTATTATGCACCAATTTCAAATTGATATATCTGTACGTCTATTTTTATAGAGTGAGATATACCTTTTTGAAATTATGTCTACGACATTTACCTATATCAGTGGATGGTTAGGTAAGGAGCATTAAACAGTGGTGTAATTCTTCTTAACCATAAGTACAGTTTTCAACCTACGACACACAGTGAAAGAGTTGTTAGACTCAGCGGACTTATACAGAGTATTGTATGTTGTCCAGTGTCCATTAGGACAGAGGGGTTGGTCCTCATACTATATTCTATTTACTTTTAACTTCTCCAGTTCTTAGACATGTGTTTCGTAGAAACACAGGGTCTAAGTTTTGAGGAGTTATAGGTATTTGAATACAGTAGAGAAACAGGTGTAGCAAGTATCGGGATTCTTCAAAGTGATCGAAGATGTAGATACTTGTGTATGGTATTCAGTTGATAGTAATGATAAAGAGAAATTGCTTCTCTTTCAGGTTACTCATAATTGGAAGCATTCCTAAGTTGAGTAACGCTGATCGGCCTCCTTCCATTTAGTTGACATGCACTGGAGATAGCCGCATGATTTGAATCTGGTTCAATTAAATCAGTGCCTCTGGTTCTATATTGGATATAGAACAGTTCATATCTTAACGATGTTAAGGTACGGGGAGTTGTCCGGCTTATGATTAAAACCAGACACTGGACAACTCAAGGCACGTTTCTGTAATGGCTGTTTGTAGGTTGACCCAGGCTATGACGTGGGTTGACTTTCTACCATCTGGAAGATCAATAGTGATATTGTTCTTGACTCGCCACAGTTTTAATAAAAATGGATTTTTTCAGAAAACAGTAGTGGGAGTATGGTAGAACTGGAAGTGATTCCAGAACCGCAAACGATTACTGAATATTTGATAAGAAACCTAAAGATTCAATCTGGTTTGACATTCCATTGGCCACTCCGCAGATACGGTGGGTAACTTCAGGCACCCGAGAGGTACTCCGGTAGCCTCAAGGACGGTGACAGGGAAGTTCTTGTTTACCCACACTTACCATTGCTGTTGTTCCAGGCTGCGAGACCCGGCAGAAGGATGAGTATAGCGTCGTTCTGAACTAGCTTCAGAAGTGTACATGTATATGACTCTGCCAGAGGGTTGTCGTAGTCAGTGGGAGCAGCGGAAGCATTGGTGGACAGGTAGCTTATGTCTACTTATAGACTAAAGCAGATGCAGCGGAGATAGATCATCTATTTCTGACCTGACAGTCATAGGTTTGACTTCATCAGAATAGGGGATGGATCTGTTGAGAAGGTAGTAGGGTGTGATGTCACGGTATTTGGATGACATACACAAGAGTAGGAAGTGATATTCCTATACTACGATCGGTTATACTTTGGTTGTCACACAGTAGTTTCTCCACACAGGACTTGGATATTATATCAGACATTCTGGTTACTAGATCTATGGTTTTAGATCTAGATTTGGGTAGTTTCCCAATCTGGGTACCTTGACAGCATTCTATGAGTATTTAGAATGGACGACTCCTGGCACGGTAGTGTACCTGCAGGTGATGGAGTCACCCTCTCTAAAGGTGTCTTTCAGACTAAAGGGGAGAGGGATACGCATGATTGACAGATCACTTGCTTAGGCAATTGAGTCAATCATGAGATGTCAAGTACCACACCAGATGTTGTTCTTGCAGTAGATGCAATAAGTTGATATTGATCCAATCCTGGAGAAACAGTCGGAAGCAGTTTTAGAACATAAGTTGATGTTCTAGGGATATGATAACGGCAGCCTCCTTTAGGAGACGGTTATCATTCCAGGCTTCCAAGGTGACCTGGATGGCAGAGTGGCTGTCAGAGTTATAGTTTTCCCTCTAATGAGGGGCAGTATTTTGGACAGGTGGTCCAAGGCAATACTGAGGGAGGCATGGCGCTGGATACTGATTAAGTTCAGTTATTGATACAGTCTAAGAAGTTTGGATTTGGAGTTCATTTATGAGCTAGGTCCCATCAAACATCCAGACACATTCTAAGACAGGTATTGCTCTTTTCGGGAGATGGCTTTCTCCGCGAACTTGAGATATAGAGAGACATAGAAAGAAACATCTGAGCGGATCCACTCACTGAGGCTATTCCTCGAACGCAATAGTTTCGCAAACGGGTTTTGTGAGACTGACTAGTAGAGGAGTTGGGTGTTCGGTATCACACGGGCTGTGAGTATGCGACATCGCAATAATTAGCCTTGAGTGCAAGTGGGAGATTGTTGGAGATAGTGCCCTCAGAGTCAATTATTGGATCACAGGCACGTGATTGCAATGATTGAGGGAGGACCTATCCCGGTAGGACAGTCTTACTCGAGATGATAGTATGCTATCTGGTTTATCTTTATCATCGTGTACTGCTTTAGATGACCTGACATGTCGCTATTACACGTTGATAGAGCCCCTAGGATTCTTGCTTGACTACCAGCAGTATGATGGCGATCATATACGTGGGAGCTGGTAGTCTATAAGCACATCCTTAAAAGGTCCCTAGTCGTAAGAGTTTCGAGACAGGGCATCGATACTCCATTAGTAGACTAGTGTATACAGTCGAGACCCCGACGAGGGGCGGTGGCCGGTCTTACAAGCCACTGGTGTCAGTTGGTTCACCTAAGATGTATACAGGTGCTCATTGGGTTATGAGTACACCGGACAGGACTCACCGGGAACCTGCTAGTTGGTCTTATACCAGATGTCAGATAGTAGTTCCCTGGTGACATGTGTACAGGTTAGTTCATCGACCTGAGATCGTCATTTGTCTCGTGTGAGTTCCCACTGTGCTTTGATTACTACCCTACCACGGCTCAAAGGAGTCGTGCAAACAGGTTTTAGTTGGGTACAGTCCCGAGCCACATGGAGGCAGTGAGCGGATCTGCAGGGGTTCGTCTCTCCCGGTATTGGGGGTGAGGTCGCGCTGTGTCTAGGAGAGCCATTACACAAAGCCCTCGGCCGAGGCAGGAGATTTACTGGTAGGTATTCCAGTAGTATCTCAGGGTGTTCTGGGCTACACTCCGACACGACTTGTACCGCTTTGGGGGTCTGACTTTTACCAACCCCCTAGGCCCGCCATGCGATACTCATAGACGAACGGACCGGACTGTACGGATATTGTCACTGACAGGCTCAGTAGGGTGTCAGGATGAGTTCGCTCATCGACGTCCCTTTTTGGTCAATAGCTGGTGGCCCGTCACGTATTGGCTTATACCTCTGACGTGCTAGTGGTTAAATCCACAGCCATAGTATTGACGAGTCTTTAGAGTCCACCACACTTTCAGTTACTCAAGCTTTCGGGCGAAACGCTGTAGAGGCCGTATGGAGATATGGCAGGGTCTGATCAGATACGTGCGGTATTGCACGGATCAGGATCGGACAGTTTTGTACTAGTGGCCGTATAGTTATATGGCAGGGCTCGATCTGATACGTGCGGTATTGCACGGATCAGGATCGGACGAATTTTACTAGCCGACTTTGGTTTAAGCCGGATCCTAGTTTAGTACAGTGTAGATTTTGTCTCATTGCATTTGTATCCGGTAGGAATACAGATGCGGGTGTGTATGCACAGTATCGGGGTTTTCCTGTAATTTATTACGGGACCAGTTTTCTGGAGTTGCCAGTTTGCATTCCGTTCCGGCCGGTTTTCCTTTGTTCTTTCCCGGCCGAACCTTTTGATGGAGGGTGTTATTTGCAAGTTTGCAAATAACACATTGTGGAGGGTTTTCATGCAAATGGTTTGATTATGAAAGCATCTTTTTTATTCCTTTCTTTTCTATCATCATTTCTTGTAAAAGGTGATTAGGATTGATTTGTGTTTGATGTGAGATTGTGATGATGATGTTTGGATATGGTCACCTTTCTCTTTCTCCTACACTCACCTTCCTTCTTGTTATGGTTTGCATTTTCATTCCTCCACCATTCTCACTAGATGAAGGAGGGTTCACTTGAGAGAAAAAGAATGAGAGAGTTCATTTTGTTATGTGAGGAATTCTTCATCTCATCTTCTTCTTCTTGCTAGAAAATTGAAATCACCAATTTTCTTTACCTCTTCCTCCATCCATCAATGGCAACTACATAAACTCCAAGAGATAAAATTTCTACACTACATTCTACAGCATTTCTTGGGCATGTCGACTTGCCGGCTTCATGCCCGAGTTGCCTCGGTATTGAGGCGGGAGCCCGTAAAAGACGCAGGCGATGTGGTGCCCTTCCGGCGAGGAGGCGACGACATGGAGACTAGACTTTCTGCGGGAGATCGGGACGATGACGAGAAGACCGGAGGACTCGGATCACTCGGTATACTTCTCTTCCCATCTCTTGTTTGCTAGTATAGGTTAATGGTTAACGATCCGGGTTTTCTTTGTCCGCGGTAGCGCCAGTTTCCAAGTAAGGAAAATTTTTGATTCCGCATTTTGGCCTCGGTAAGACGGCCGGGGCGCTGCCGTGGCGCAACATGTAATTCTTCTTAACTATAGTACAGTTTTTGTAAGCCGATGACGCGCACCCCGTGACTCGCGGGGAGGCGGAATTATCCAAAACGATGATATTTGACTACGCAACACCGGCTAAAACTCTAGGATCTTTACTAAAGTCTTAACTAACTAATCTATCTGGGTTTAACTACTCTGTTAGAATGCTTATACCTCTAAGATCGAGTCCTTCGGGTCTTCTGGTACTCCTCTCTAAGGCTCCTTGGTGATCGGATCGGGTTAGCTCCATCGGCCTTCTTGCGTTAAAGATGATCCACCGCGAGAGAATGTGCACCAAGCTTCAACCTCTAAATGAGGTAACTAAGGTAGATGGTTCGCTAAACCAACTAGCCTAGGAGATGTAGAAAGTCTAATGGATTGTAGTGTCTCGCTAAACCCTTGACTCACAACACATGTGAAGGTTAGGGTTTAGTTAGAGGAAGAAGGCGATGGAGAAACCAAGCGAGAGAATGAGGAGAAGAAAATGAACCATCAAGAATGGCATGTGTGGAGAATGGCTAATATATTTTCTCTTCTCACTTATTGAGCCATGGAATAAAAGACCATATAATAAAGCACCCATGCCTCAATAGTATGTCAAGACTAATAAACAAATCAAAATAGCCATTCCATACCATGCCACACAAAGTCTTCTCCATTTCCATCTCATTAATTCATTTAAGTAAATGGATAAAACCAATAATGAGGTGGCTCCTTCTAGAAGAATGCCTTGCCAAATTACAAGAATGCCCCTCACCGTATATACATACCCGTATCCGTATTCCGAAAAATACGGATACACTGAGACGATAACAATCCAATAATACAATACTAGGATCCGGCTTAAACCAAAGCCCACTAGTATTGTCTGCCCGATCAGCATCCGTTTACAAGTACACATACGTGATCGAAGCCCAGTCATAAAACCATACGACGTCTACATCAATTTCCTGAAGCAGGGAAACCCTCTGTGTGGAACTCTAAAGACTCGACAGTATGCTGGCAGTAGTTTTAACCACAAGCCGTCAGCGGTACTAGCTGCACGTAACGGCTATCCAGGTATCTGTCAATAAGAAGACCGATGAGCAAACTCACCCGGACTCCTACTGAGCCTATCGGTGACAATCTCCGTACAGTCCGGTCTGTTCGTCTAAAATACTCGCATATCCGCCTAAGGGGATGGTAAACGTCAGACCCCTAATAACGTGATAAGTCGTGCTGGAGGAGAGCCCAATACACCATGAGAAACTACTAGAGTACCTTACCAGTATTTCTCGACTGCCCTGGCCAGGGACTTTGTGTAATGGCTTTCCGAACACTACGCGATATCAACCCCCAATACCGGGAGAGACGAATCCTATCTGATCGCTACTGTCTTCAAGTGCTTCGGGACTATACCCAACTACTACCTGTTTGCACGACTCCTTTGAGCGTGGTAGTGTAGTAATCTAAGTTCAATGGGAACACACTCGAGACGAGGTAGCGATGGCAAGTCAACGGACTAAGCTGTACTTATGCCACCTAGGAACTACTACCTGACGATAGGTATAATACCAACTAGCAGTTCCCGACAAGTCTTATCCGGTGCAACTCACAACCCAGTGAGAACCACCTTCTCCAGTACGCCGTACTAATGGCCGTAGGACAGACCATATCCCCTGCTGGGATGAGAAGCGTATACACTAGTCTACTCCGGAGTATCGATGCCTCGTCTCGATAATCCAACGACTAGAGACCTGTATAAGGATGTGCTTATAGCCTACCTAGCCCCCACAAGTGTGACTGCCATCACAACGCTGATAGTTAAGCAAAGATCCTAAGGGCTCTACCAATATGTATAAGCGATATGCTAAAAGAAACACATGCACATATTGAGGTAGAATCAAACCAAGTAGCATACTATCATATCAAGCAAGACTGTTATTATAACTATGAAATATCCCAACAATCCAATATGTAATATACAATCCAGTATGATACAATAATGGCCTCTAGGGCATATATCACTAACAATCTCTCACTTGCACTAAGGCCATGTATTGGTATATCGCAAACTTACATCTCGATTAGCCGCTCGAACTGAGTTTGAGGAATAGCCTTTGTGAGTGGATCTGCAGTGTTGTTCTCTGTCTCTACTCTTCGCACCTTGATCTCCCTGATCAGGTGGAACCGCCTCAGAATGTGTCTGGACTTCTGATGGGACCTTGGTTCCTTTGCCAAAGCTATAGCGCCGTTGTTTTCTCAATACAACGGTATTGGATCAACAATGGATGGAACCACCTGAAGCTCTGTCACGAACTTCCTGATCCAGACTGCTTCCTTCGCGACATCACAGGAAGCAATATACTCTGCTTCTATAGTCGAGTCAGTAACGGTTTCCTACTTGGAGCTCTTCCAAACAACCGCCCCTCCATTGAGGGTAAATACATGACCCGACATGGACTTGGAGTCATCCTTGTCACTCTGGAAGCTGGAGTCGGCGAAGGCCTCGATCTGGAGGTCTTCCCTACCATACACCAAGAACATCTCCTTAGTCCTTCTCAGGTACTTGAGAATGTTCTTCACTGCTATCCAGTGCTTGTCCCTTGGGTTTGACTGATACCGGCTTACAACGCTCAGGGCGTATGCTACATCTGGTCTGGTACACAACATCGCATACATTATAGAGCCTACCGCTGAAGCGTAGGGTATAATAGACATGCGAGCCCTTTCCAAATCAGTCTTGGGAGACATCTCTTTGGAGAGGG
Source organism: Agapanthus africanus (assembly GCA_030015575.1). NCBI lineage: Eukaryota > Viridiplantae > Streptophyta > Magnoliopsida > Asparagales > Amaryllidaceae > Agapanthus > Agapanthus africanus. The sequence continues at coordinate 366,695,748 of JASDDO010000022.1, forward strand.
TGATTCCGTGATAAGCCGGTAGATTACCACGCTTAGAATCTTCCATACTGAATCATTTCAGTATGGTGTCGATATACCTTGACTGTGAGAGTCCCAACATCCGTTTAGATCTGTCACGATAGATCTGAATCCCCAGAATATAGGAGGAATCACCCAGGCCCTTCATAGAGAACCTATGTGACAAGAATCCCTTGACTGATTGTAGCATAGAAATGTCATTTCCTATCAAGAGAATGCCATCCACGTACAGGACGAGGAATACAACACTTCTCGCTACAATTTTACTATAATGGTTCATCTGGATTTTTGATAAAGTCGAATTCCTTGACCGTTTCATCAAAACAGATGTTCCAACTCTGCGATGCCTGCTTTAGTCCATAAATGGACTTAAGCAACTTGTACACTTTCCCGCTGCTCCCACTCTGAATGAAACCCTCCGGCTGATCCATATAGATGCACTCTTCCAAATTTCCATTCAGAAAAGCGGTCTTTAAGTCCATCTGCCAGATCTCATAGTCGTGGAAGGCAGCAATGGCAAGAAGGATCCGAATGGATTTGAGCATAGCCACTGGAGAAAAGGTTTCGTCATAGTCCAAACCAGGTCTTTGACGAAAACCTTTTGCAACAAGTCTAGCCTTATAGGTTTCAACCTGTCCATCTACATCAATCTTCTTTCTAAAGGTCTATTTGCAGCCTACGGGTTTTACCCCTTCTGGAGCAAAGTCCAAAGTCCATACTTTGTTGGTGTACATGAACTCCATTTCGGTCCGCATTGCATCCAGCCATTTTGCCGAGTCTCTGCTCTGAATGGCTTGTTGGAAGCTAATTGGCTCATCATCGTCGATGATGCAATCATCTCTATCCCCGTCTATGATAAAACCGTAGTATCTCTCGGGCGGATGGGATAGCCTACTAGTTCTGCGGAGTGGCGCTGGTATGTCAGGTTCTTTCGAAACGTCTGGTTCCACATGCTTTCAGTAATAGTTTGCGGTTCTGGAATTTCTTCCAGCTATATTGCGCTCCCACTTATCTTATTTTCTAAAAATTGAGTTTCCAAGAAGTGGTCATGCCGAGAAACAAAGATCTTTTGTTCCTCTGCATAATAGAAAAGATACCCCCTAGAGTTCTTTGGGTACCCCACAAACTTACACAATACTGAGCGTGCCTCAAGCTTGTCCATATGCTGCTTTTTTACAAAAGCTGGATATCCCCATGTCTTAAGATACTTAAGATAGGATTTCTTCCCACTCCACATCTGATAGGTGTGGTAGGCACTGACTTAGTAGGAACCTTGTTCAAAAGATATGCAGCTGATTCTAGTGCATAGCCCTAGAAGGATCGCGATAACTCAGCATTACTCATCATGGAACGAACCATATCCAATAAGATTCTGTTTCGCCTTTCTGATACACCGTTTTGCTAAGGTGTGTATGGAGGAGTAAGCTGAGAGAGAATTCCATTCTCTTTTAAGTAGCCTAGGAACTCGGCACTTAAGTATTCACCGCCTCGATCAGATCTCAGTGTCTTGATACTCTTGCCGGTTTGTTTTTCCACTTCATTCTTGTATTCCCGGAATTTCTCAAAGGCCTCGGATTTATGTTTCATCAAGAATACATGTCCATACCTAGAGAAATCATCCGTAAAAGTAATGAAGTAGGAATAACCACTTCTCGCATGTGTAGGCATTGGACCACACACATCGCTGTGTATGAGTCCCAAGAGCTCGCTCGCTCTTACTCCGTGTCCGGTGAACGGAGTCTTTGTCATCTTTCTTTTGAGACATGATTGACAAGTTGCATAAGACTGATATTCGAACGGATCCAAATACCCTTCTCTATGTAACTTCGTCAACCGTGTTTCATTGATGTGACCCAGTCTACAATGTTATAAGAAATCCTGATTTAATTCCAGAGACATTCTTTTAAGTGTGTTCTGAAAGTTGAAAACATGAGCTTGATTCAATACGTATATTCCGTTATCTAATGTACCTGACCCAATCAAATTTTGATTTAGGTGGATGTGTACTACATCGCTTACAAATGTAAAATCATATCCTTCTTTAGAAAGTAAAGATACAGATATGATATTACAGGCTAGACTAGGTACATACAAACAGTTACGTAGAATCAATATCTGCCCACTTGTCAATCCTAGGTGATATTCCCTTACGGATTCAGCGTCCACGCTCATTCCGTTAGCAACTCTGAGAGTCGTATCACCTGCCTTTGTAACTCTACGGTTGCTCAAAGCATGTAATGAATTACAGATATGAGATCCTGATCTGGTATCTAATACCCAGAAAGTAGAGTTAATAGATAGACAGTTTTCAATTACAAACACACTCGAAGCCGAAGCCACAACGTGCTTCGAATCCTGGCTTCTGGCTTTCTAAGCCCTGCACTCCTTCTGACAATGCGCTTTCCCGTGACTACAAAGACATGTCGCCTTCCCTACTACTTGTCCCGAAACTTTTGCTCTGCCCTTTCCCTCTATCTTACTGACACCGCTTATCGGCTTGGTGGAGGTCTTCTTCTTCTCTCCCTTGGCTTTCACCTCGGATCTAGAAGAGGAAGATTCCCCAACAAGCAGGGTGGGTGTCTCCCTGAATTCTTTCAGGGTGCCTTCTGAGCTCCTCAATAACTTGAGGAGACTTGGAAGTGTAACTTCCATCCTTTGAATTTTGCAATTTAAGATAAACTGGGCATAAGTAGATGGCAGGGACTGTAGAATCAAGTCGATACACAACTCGTTCTCCAACGTAGTCCCATGGTCCGTGAGCTGTTCAATATAGCTAATCATCGTAAGGACGTGGTCCCCTACAGATGACCCGACAGCCAACCTCGCTTGAAACAATATCTTCGAGGTCTCATATCTTGCGATACGAGATTGCTCTCCATATAAAACTTTGGTATGGAGGAAGATAGAAGCTAAGTCCATCTTCTAGTGCTGCCTCTGGTTTTCACTATCCATGGAGGCTAACATGAGGCACTTGGGTCTCGCACAATCCTTTTCCCATGTCAGACAGATATCCATATCCGCGACGGTGGAACTTGGACCTGGGACGGCGGGGGGTTTTGTAGTAAGGAGGTAGTCTAGCTTGTCATAAGTAAGTGTCATCTGGACATACCATAGCCAATCAATATAGTTTGGCCCGGTCAAATTATTATCTAATAACCTATGTCCAGTCATAGTGGTCGCCGCAAATAGGAGAGAGAGAAGAAACACTTAGCATGATGCTCTTGCAAGTTTAGATTGGTTATTAGTTTATCTAAACAGGATGGCTCCCACTGTTTCCTCGAATCCTTCCTCAAACCATAAAAGAAGAATTAGTCGGGATTAATCTCACTTTTACGATTCTTGCTTAACCTTTCAGCTAGGCTGGTGTTGGTACTTCGAGGGAGGTTTTCCAAAGTTTTCGCGAAGTTCCTTAATTACATAACCTCTTTTCCTTAGAGGCGTAGTCCTGCTAACACCGTTCTAGACACCTACTTGGTTTATAGTATTGACCATTTAGTGAAAAATCTCCCAAAGAGTAGTGCATACTCAAAGTAGGATCGGGATCCAAATAGCATTGTGTGATAACCAAGAAAGAAGCCTACCATGATTATAACACTCCAAATGGTATGCAACACTAGCAAGTTTCAGTACCTTAGAAACTCCCGATGTGGATTTTTGCCCTATGCTCTTATGACCTTGACGAAGGCCATCATATCATAAGTCACATGTCAAGTTATACCCGTCATTATCCAGGTTAATTTGAACCCACCCATACATACCCTTGACGAAGGCCAAAATAGTAGTACGACTGTCCCAAACCAACGCATCTATCTATGCTACATTTAAATACCCAGCAGCTACCAATCACTTGTTAGTTGTATGTGTGCCCTAGAGGCTATTATTGTACATGATTGTATATTATAGTGGATGCTTAGACATATATAGCGAGGACTTTCTTGCTCGACATGATAGTATGCTATCTGGTTGCTCTTTATCTTAACATGCAGACTTGTATTGTGATACTGTCTTGCTCTCACATGTTGATAAAGCCCTTAGGATGTATACTTGACTACTAGGATTATGATGCAGATCATACTAGTGGGGCCAGGATAGTCCATAAGTTCATCCTTTAATTGTTCCTAGTCAAGGGTGTATCGAGACGAGGCATCGATATTCCACAGTAGACTAGCGTATAAGCTTCTTGACCCATTTGATGGGCGATGGATGATCCCATATCCATTGGTGTTTGACATCAAAGATGGTATACAGGTGCTCAGTGGAGACTTGGTACACTGAACAGGACTCGCCGAGAACTCCTAGATGGTATTATACCTAACGTCAGATAGCAGTTCTCTGGTACAGGTTAGTCTGTAGACCCGAAATCGTCATAGAGTCTTATGTGATTCCCACTGTGCATTGATTTCTACCTTACCACGTTCAAGAGAGCATGCAAAATGGTGGTTTTTGGGTACAGTCCCGAGTCACATGGAGGCAATGAGCGATAGGAGGGGTTTCGTCTCTCCCGGTATTGGGGGTTGATATTGCGCTGTGCTCAATTGGCCATAACAGGAAGTCCCTGGCCAGGGATGATACGGAGATTTACTGATAAGTGTTATCAGTAGTTTCTCGACCCGTTATGAGCCTCACATCGGCATGACTTATCAAGTTACTGGGGACTGTAGATATGCGACATATCAGACGAAGAGACCAGACTGCACGGTAGTGTTGTTGTTGGATTCACAGGAGTATGGACAAGCATTCTTGTTGATCTTCTGATCGCTCAATACCCGGGTAGCTGTTACCTCCAGCTAGTACTGCTGACGGCTTATGGGTGACTGATATGATCATCACCTACTGCCGGCGTATTGACGAGTCATTAGAATCCTACACAGAGGTTTCCTAGTGTCACGACCCGAAAAGTACGGAACATGACCGACACTTAAATTACGAAACGTCTCGAGGCGTACGTAATCTAAGTAAGCCAAAACCCAGAAATCAAAACCAAGTAAAGTAGTAGAGTGAAGGAAAACCAATTTAAATCAAGTAGTTTAGCAACATAAGCCGAAGTATGCATTTTTTAAATCACAAGTCTTTTCTGAAAATTTCGGCAGAGTTTCCTTTGTAAATACTGACCCCGAACGGAGTAAAACATGATAAATACATACATGAATGATAAAAGGCATCCCCAAGCGGGAGCTAGCTTTTCGTCAATCGACGGCCACAACCACGCAAGCATATAATATACAACGCCGAAGGGCGAGGATCAAAACTCAAAAAGAAACACAAAACAACATGAAATCCACAATAATACAACACGCGACTCTATGGTCGAAAGAATATACAACTGGTCTCTAAGTCTGAAAAAAATACAAGTCTGGTTGATGGAGTTTTACTAGATACAACTGAAATAAAAAATATACAATGGTGGTCCAGATGCAAAAGAACCCACCTACGAAAGCAATCACCCGGGAGGGACAGTGTGCCAGCAAAACCGCAATGAAACCTGTGCGGCAAAACCTGCAAGAAACTGTGGCACAACGAGGGTGAGTTGCCAACTCGTGAGTAGAAAACATCAACGAGCAGAAATCGTATGTATGACACAATTCTAGGTCAATACGATCAATAATATATAAACCTCAAAATGATAAGTCTGAAGTATGAAAAGGTGGCAAGGGTAAACATCTATACATAAGTGTAATCCCAGTGCTCGTGTCAGTGCCTCAGGTAGCCATATATCATAGGTATGAGGTATGAATGTAATGTAATGAAATGAGTGAGACAACTATTTTCTATTTTTAATGAGATATCTGTATGTATATAAATCGAGTAACATCAATGAAATCAACAGAGAAATCCGTGTCAAGCATCGACACAAAACATAAATCCCAATATCTCAATACCTTAGGCTCCGGCTACCCGGGCTGACCTGTATCATCAAATCTCAATATCTCAGTGTCTCAAATCTCAAATCTCAATATCTCAAATCTCAAATCTCAATATCTCAATATCTCAGGCATCCGTATCATCTGCGGGATCGGCCCGCGGGCTCCGGCAGAATGGATCAGCCTATAACCATCTCATGACTCCGGTCGGTATCCTCCGGATAACCGACGAGTCCAAAAATATCACCGGTAGGCAGTCTGCCCCTGCCAAGCTCATCATCCACCATGAAAATCAATCTCGCCCCGGGGTACCATACCGGGTCCACCATGTACCCGAGACGGTTCCTACGTCTCCTCGAATCGGGCTCGAAATCCAACAGCTACTATGAAAACTCATGGTGGACGACTCATACATCACGAGAAAACCGCAGCTTGCATTTTTAAAAAGAGAGAGAGAGAGAGAGAAAAGTTCATACATATTCTTGCGGTTTTCTCCCAAATCCAGGAAATCTCATGGAAATCCGAAATCCAATCATCAATAGCGAGTAAACAGTGAATATCGGCATAAAACTCCATAATACTGCATAACAGTGAATAATAATATGCATGAAGTAGCAAGTAATAACTGCAATGTCTAAACTGGCATATAAGGCAAGTACACTAATATCATGTCGAAACTATCAGCTAACAAGCTATGTCAATGAAATAATATTCTCTAAAGTGTACGTGACATGGCAATTACCGATGATGATGTGTGTGAGCCAGCAAGTAAGTGTATGTGGAACATACGCATCATCGGTAATGGTGCTGGTGTCCAAACAGCATGATTTCAATATTAACATATGAAAACACAATATAGGCATGCAATGCGATGCGAGCAGCAAGAATATATGGGAGCTGAATATCGAATACAATGATAACGAATCTGCATATGTCTAATTATGAGTCGTACAGTTTTGCCATTTGAAATAACACGAATCGTGGTGTTTTGAAAATAAGGGCTACGATGTTTTTAAGAAAATGTACGTCCTTTGAAATATCCGTAGAATCCCTTGGCCTGTCATTAAAATACTCATGATTCGTTAGTTTTGAAATAGGTATGACTCGAGTCTAATCTACCATTTACAAGTAAACTGCAGGGCTAAACTAAAAGGCTGATCGAAAGGTAAGGAAACCGCCTAACATCTGAGTCGATACATATATACATACATACATATATATATATATATAACAGTCGGTGATCCCACCTCAGAAGTATCACATACGATATAATATCTATAACATGACATCCTCAAGTCAAGAGTGCGGATCTATCATCAATATGGCTCGTACGGTAAATCCGTCGTAAGGCATCCCAAATCTGGGTACGGGTCAAATGTCACATCTATCACATTATTCATCTGGTATCCTCTTTATCAAATATCATGATCCGGGGTACTGATCTACGTCTAGTACAACACTGATACCACATATGTATATGCATGCGTGTGTATGAAAACACCACGTCAAAAGGACCCGCTAAAACATCATGTCGTATCTCAAATACGAACCATGTCACATCACCGATCTCACGGCCTCAAGCCCAATCTCATCGACTCATCTCCAATCCCAAGTACTATCCTCATAATCCGTGTATATGTATACGTATATATATATACACGCACACATAGTCCCATACCCATGTGTGTGTGTGTATATACATATCCCCATATACGCACGGGTAAAAGAATGAATGTATGCAAGTGTGTGTGGGTGCAATAACTACTCTAGGGTTTCGCAAGTAACACTACTAATCCATGAACACATAACCATTTCCTGGATATCCATGTCTCACATAAAAGACATCATATATATATATATATATATATATAGTATAATGTAGCCTACTATACATCGAACTACGGGGGTACTATACGCCATCCACCCGACTTCTCCCCGTAGATATAAATCTACTCACCTTGGTCTTCACTTGACGAAGTCGATGACGCCATGATCCGTCGCCTCGGAATCCATGCGAGGGTACCTACAATAATAAACAGTCGCAATCGCTATTAACATCAAGTCCGGAAACCAAAACGGCACACGGATCGCCTATAGGTTAGAACCTATAGCTCACGTATGAAAAACCAACAAATTACCCCTAGTCGTTGATGTACAAACATTCAACGACCAAATACAAAACCAAATATCAAGAATTAGCATTTCAAAATACGGAAAACATAGCTAAAATCCCACTAAAATGCTCCCAGATTTTGACTCAGGTCAAACAGAGCTAAGCAAACAAGTCTAGGGTGATGTACATAATGTATATGACCTACTGGATCAACCCTGACTGTTAGTGTATATGCCCTAGAGGCCTTTACTGTATCATACTAGTTTGTATATTACTTAATGGAAGCTTGGGATATTCACCTTGCATAGACAATCTTGCTCAAAATAGTAGTATGCTACTTGGTTTGCTTCTACTTTAATGTGTACATGTGTTTATTTTAGTATATCACCTATACACATTAGTGGAGCCCTTAGGATCTTTGCTTGATTACCAGCGTTGTGATGGCAGTCACATCCGTGGGGGCTGGATAATCCACAAGCACATCCTTATACAGGTCCCTAGTCGTAGGACTATCGAGACAGGGCATCGATACTCCGGAGGAGACTAGCGTATGCGCTTCTCATCCCAGTGTGGGAGACGGTCTGTCCCACAGCCGTCAGTACGTCATACTTGAGATAGTATGCGGGTGCTTGTTAGGTTACGAGTATATTGGACAGGACTCATCGGGAACTGTTGGTTGGTACTATACCTATCGTCAGTTATCAGTTCCTAGGTGACATTAGTACAGCTTAGTCCGCTGACTTGACACTGTCACTTCGCCTCAAGTGTGTTCCCACTGTACTTAGATTACTACCCTACCATGGCTCAAAGGAGTCGTGCAAACAGGTAGTAGTTGGGTGCAGTCCCGAAGCACTTGGAGGCAGTGACGGTTAGACAGGATTCGTCTCTCCCGGTATTAGGGGTTGATATCGCGCTGTGTCTAGGAGAGCCATTACACAAAGTCCCTGGCCAGGACAAGCGAGATATACTGGTAGGTTTCCAGCGTTATCTCAGGGTGTTCTGGGCTACACTCCGACACGACTTGTACCGCTATTAGGGGACTGACGTTTACCACCCCCTAGGCCCGCCATGCGATATTCTCAGACGAACAGACCGGACTGTACACAGATTGTCACATTCAGGCTCAGTAGGAGTTCAGATGGGTTTCACCTCGTTCGTCTTCTTATCGGCATCTACCTGGGGGCCGTTACGCACAACTAGTGCCGCTTGCGGTCTGTGGTCAAACCCACTGCCAGCGTAGTGTCGAGTCTTTAGAGTCCCACACAGAGAGTTATTCGCCTTTAGGAAAAAGAGTAGAGGTCGCATGATTTTGCGACAGGGTTCGGTCACATCCGTGCACTTGTGCACGTTTTAGTGTCCGGGCAATTAACACTAGCGGGCTTTGGTTTAAGCCAGATCCAAGTGTACATTTTGGGATTGGTTTTATCTCGTTTGTATTCGTGTTCCTCGGAACGCGGATGCGGGTGTGTATGCACAGTTGACAGAGAGACAGAGGCAGAGGATTCTCATTAGGGTTGTTGACTGTTGACTTTTGCTAAACCCTAATGAGAGTAAGAAATATGATTAACAATAATATTAATTAAGTATTATTGTGATATGGTTGTTGATGGTTGACTTTGTTGACTTGTTGACTTAGTTGACCGGTTGACTAGGTTGGACTTGTTGACCATCATCATGACAATGGCTATCATTTCTTGGCATTGACTTTGGCTTGCTTATTTGTTCACACATTGCATTTAATGCAAGAAATGATATGGCCACTTGATATGATAACAACCATCACATAATACTCAATTATTATTATGTGTTATGATGATTTTGGATTATGAGAGAAAGGGTGACAAAAGTCTTGCTCATTCTTTCATTTGCTTTCTCTCTCATGAAAGCTCTCTCATCCTCAAGCTCTCACTCTTCCTCTTGCTCTCTCTCTAGTCCATGGTTCTACTTGTCTCATGTGTTGAGAAACAAGAACCATAGAGATAAAACCCAACACACTCCTCTACTCATCCTACTACACAAGGTTTGGCAAACCAAGTGTTCTAGTTTCCTCAAGATTGAGGTTGAAGCCAAAGGTTGAAGCTTTCAGGTGGATCCATCTTCGGCACAAAGAGACGACGAGGAGAGAACGTTCCGACCACCACAAGGAGACCAAGAGAAGGAGTTCAAGTTAAGGTATAACCCCAAACCGAGTAGGTAAAACTCTTGTTAGGATTGTTAGATAGTTGTTTAACAAAGATCCGTATTTTGAGTCCATGTTACCACCAAAAGAAAAATCGTTTTTCATCATTTCCGCAAGGCCGTAAGTACCGGGAGAGGTAACGTGGACTTACAGTGGTATCAGAGCTAGGTTAAACACTATCTAACATGTTAGCAAAGTAACTAGAAGTTCGATCGGAGAAAAAGTCGCGAAACATGCCCTTATTTTCAAGTTTCTGCCGATTCTGTTTTCTGTTCAAAAAATAATTAATCTGACACTAAAAATCGGCTCAGGATTTTTAAAACCCACACAAGAAAATTGGTCCACCGACTCGGTCAAAGCGCCGCGGATCCGCGGCCAAGTTGACTCGGTCGTGGCACAATTTTCCTGCAGTGTTTTTCTGGGGCTGTTTTGGGATTTTTGGAATATGTTTTTTCTGCCCAGATTTTACAGAAAGCAAAATTTGTTTATGGGGTTTGAAAATCCGTATTTTGATCGAACTTCTAAAGACTTAAGCTAACGGGTTATATCTGTGATGTGATATTGTATTGAACGTCTGCTAATCGCTATACGTCGATTAGTGGGGGTTATACATATCTGTGATCTGTAATGTTGATGGTATGTGTATATGAATTCATTGGATTGTCGCGGATGAATAGCCGGGGGGTTATGAGATGAGAGTTTTCTTTTTCTTTCTATTCATGTAATTTGTAATTGATGTAATATTATTTATATGGCCGCACAACCGGGATGGGGTTATAGCCGTCATTGTATAATTTCTTTTACTGTTTTTGCTCCTAGGATAGACCCAAGGTGGGGTGCACAAACTACCGGGTATCTCGAAGTGCTGAGTGGCCTACTCACGGTGTTGAGGGAGGTTGCTTCGCTTCGGGTACTTGGCGGGTAGTTTGCCGCACCCGTAGGGGTCTAGGGTGGGGTCTTGGCTATTCATCGCGACCATGTAATCCGCTCTTCGTTACAGGCTCGTACGGATTGCGGATTCCTAGTATATCCAATGTGTTCATTTGTGATATGGAATGGCTATCATTGCATGTGACGAATGTGTATATCTATATATGATACCTATTTAGGCGTTGCTTATGTTTTGCATCCGCGCTAGTCCAGCCCTCGCTCTGTCGTTAGTTAAGTAACCTAACGGGTGATGACGGGGACCCGTGGCGAATGCGGATGACATAAGAGTACGTCATATTTTCGTTGTTTTCTGCAATGGTAGGATTAAATGATGGGACGCATTAAATTAATGCAAGAAAATAAACCAAAGTTGAGTCGTTGGAACACTTTCAAAACCACTCGGTTTCTTTTCAAAAACAACTTTTAAAACGCGGAGCTTAAGCCAGTCCTTTTAAAAGCTATCTCGTTCCATCGATTATATCAAGTTCACTACGTTCACGGTTTCGCCAAAACCATCCGTAGCCCTCCATCATTTCAATTAAATATTCGGTAGTATTCAAGCTATGTATTTTGACCTCACGCCAAGGCATAGTGATTGGTAGCTACCGGATATTTATCTGTTGCATAGATAGAATGCGTTGGTTTGAGACAGTCGTACTGCTATTTTGGCCTACGTCAAGGGTAAGTACGGGTGGGTTCAAATTAACCTGGATAATGATGGGAAGAACTTGACATGTGACTTATGACATTTTGACCTCACGCCAAGGTCATAAAAGCATGGGGCAAAAATCCACATCGGGAGTTTCAAAAGAACTGAAACTTGCTAGCGCTGCATACCATTTGGAGTGTGATGATTCTGGTAGGATTCCTTCAGTTTTGTCACGCGATGATATTTGGATCCCGATCCTACTGTGAGTATATGCTACTCCTCGGGAAATTTCTCATTTAACGATCAATGCTATAAACCAAGTAGGTGTCAAGAAAGGTGTTAGCGGGGCTACGCCCACAGGGAAAAGAGGTTATTTAATTAAGGAACTTCGCGAAAGCGTTGGAAAACCTCCCTCAAAGTACCGACACTAGCCTAGCTGAACGGTTAAGCAAGTATTGTACGGTGAGATTGATCCTGACTAATTCTTCCTTTTTGGTTTGAAGAGGGATTCGAGAGACAGTGGGAGCCATCCTGTTTAGACAAATTAAAAACCACTCTAAACTTGCAAGAGCATCATGCTAAAGTCTTTCTTCTCTCTCTCCTAATTGCAGCGACCAAACATCATGACTGGACTTAAGTTACTACTAGATAAAAACATACTGACAGGGCCAAACTACAAAGATTGGCTCAGGAATGTCAAAATGGCAATCACTTATGACTAGTTGGGGTATCTCCTCACCACCAAAGCTCCCCCTGTCCCAGGTCCCAAAACCAGCGTCGCGGATAAGGAAATCCGTAAGACCTGGGAAATCGATTGCGCGAAGGCCAAGTGCCTCGTGCTTGCCTCTATGGACAATGAACATCAGAGGAGGCACGAGAATATAGACCTTGAATCCATATTTCTCCATACAAAAGAACTGTATGGAGAGTAATCCCGTATCGCCAGATACGAAGTCTCGAAAAAGCTGTTTTCGGCGAGATTGGCCATCGGATCATCGGTAGCGGAACACGAGCTTAAGATGATTGGCTTCATTGAGGAGCTCGTGGACCTTGGGACCACGTTAGAGAACGAGCTCTACACGGACTTGATTCTCCAGTCCCTTCCTTCCACTTACGCCCAGTTTATCCTGAACTTCAACTTACAAGAAAAAGAAGTTGAACTTTCAGAAATCCTCAACATGCTGAGGAGTGCAGAGGGCACCCTACAGAAAGATAGGGAAACATCCACTTTGTTTGTAGGAGGATCTTCCTTTTCTAGGTCCAAGGCGAAAGCCAAGGGAAAGAAGAAGAAAGCCCCTGCCAAACCAAGGGGCGGTGTTAGTAAAGTGGATACAAAGGGAAAGACAAAGGCAACAAAGGTAGCGGGAAAGCTTGTGGGAAAGGAAGAATGCTTTTACTGTCACAAGAGTGGACACTGGAAAAAGGATTGCAGGGCTTGGAAGGCCAGAACCCAGGATCTGAAGCAAGTTGCGGTTTCAGCTTCAGGTGTGTATGTTATTGAAAACTGTCTATCAATAAACTCTACATCCTGGGTATTGGATACCGGATCAGGATCTCATATCTGTAATTCTTTACAGGCACTGAGAAGGCGTAGGGTTTTGAAGGCAGGTGATATGACCCTCAGAGTTGCAAACGGAGCTGGCATGGATGCTGAGGCCGTGGGGAACTATCACCTGGGGTTGTCAGATGGACACGTTTTGGTTTTGCGTGATTGTTATTTTGTACCCAATGCAACCTGTAATATCATATCTATATCTTTATTATCTAAAGAAGGTTATGAATTTGCATTTGTAAGTAATGTTGTGAACATTCACCTTAATCAAGTTTTGATTGGGTCAGGTACATTAAGCAATGGTATATACGTATTAAACCAACCACAGATTTTCAATGTCCAGAATACACACAAAAGAAAGTCTCCAGAAACAAATCAAGCTTTCTTATGGCATTGTAGACTTGGTCACATCAATGAGAGAAGGTTGACAAAGTCACATACAGAAGGATATTTGGATCCGTTCGAATATCAATCATATGCAACTTGTCAATCCTGTCTCAAAGGAAAGATGACAAAGACTCCGTTTACTGGACACGGAGTAAGAGCGAGCGAGCTCTTGGGACTCGTACACAGCGACGTGTGCGGTCCAATGTCTACACATGCGCGAAGCGGTTATTCTTACTTCATTACTTTTACGGATGACTTTTCAAGGTACGGATATGTCTTCTTAATGAAACATAAATCCGAAGCCTTTGGAAAATTCCAGGAATATAAGAATGAAGTAGAAAAACAAACCAGCAAAAGTATCAAAACACTAAGATCTGATCGAGGTGGTGAATACTTGAGTGCCAAGTTCCTCGATTACCTAAAAGAGAATGGAATTCTCTCTCAGCTTACTCCTCCATACACACCGCAACATAACGGTGTATCGGAGAGACGGAACCAGACCCTATTGGATATGGTACGTTCCATGATGAGTAACGCTGAGTTACCGCGATCATTCTGAGGATATGCGCTAGAATCAGCTGCATACCTTTTGAACCGAGTTCCAACTAAGACTGTGCCTACCACACCATATGAGATATGGAGTGGGAAGAAACCCTATTTTCAATATCTGAAGATCTGGGGATATCCAGCTTTTGTCAAAAAGCAGCATGCGGACAAAGTCGAGGCACGCTCAGTACTGTGCAAGTTTGTGGGATACCCAAAGAACTCCAGGGGGTATCTCTTCTATTACGCAGAGGAACAAAAGATCTTTGTTTCTCGTAATGCCCATTTTCTGGAACACCAGTTCTTAGAAAAGGAAATTAGTGGGAGCGCAATAGAACTGGAAGAAATTCCAGAACCACAGACTATTACTGAAAGCTTAGTAGAACCAGAGGGTTCAAAAGAACATGACATTCCTACGTCGCTCCGCAGGAGTAGTAGTGTTAGTGTATATGCCCTAGGGGCCATTATTGTATCATACTAGTTTGTATATTACTTAATGGAAGCTTGGGATATTCACATGTATATAACAGTCTTGCTAAACATGGTAGTATGCTACTTGGTTTTTCTATCTTAATATATGAGTATACGTATTGATAGAGCTCTTAGGATCTTGCTTGACTACCAGCGTTGTGATGGCAGTCACACTAGTGGGGGCTGGGTAGTCTACAAGCACATCCTTATTCAGGTCCCTAGTCGTTGGATTATCGAGACAGGGCATCGATACTCCGGAGTAGACTAGTGTGTACGCTTCTCATCCCAGTTGGGGAGATGGTCTGTCCCACAGCCATCAGTACGTCGTACTGGAGATAGTATGCAGGTGCTCGTTAGGTTACGGGTACACTGGACAGGACTCACAGGGAACTGTTGGTTGGTTTTATACCAGTCGTCAGTGAACAGTTCCCAGGTGACATGAGTACAGCATAGTCCGTAGACTTGACACTGCTACTTCGCCTCGAGTGTGTCCCACTATTCTTAGATTGCTACCCTACCACGGCTCAAAGGAGTCGTGCAAACAGGTAGCAGTTGGGTGCAGTCCCGAGCACTTGGAGGCAGTGGTGGTTAGACATGATTCGTCTCTCCCGGTATTGGGGGTTGATATCGCGCTGTGTCAGAGAGCCATTACGCAAAGTCCCTGACCAGGGCAACCGAGATTTGCTGGTAGGTTCCAGTAGTTTCTCAGGGTGTAATGGGCTTCGCTCCGACACGACTTATACCGCTATTAGGGGACTGACGCTTGCCGCCCCCCTAGGCCCGATATGCGATAGTCTTAGAAGAACGGACCGGACTGTATGGAGATTGTCACATCAGACTCAGTAGGAGTTCGGATGGGTTTCCTCATCGGCCTTCTTATCGACATCTACCTAGGGACCGTTACGTACAACTAGTGCCGCTTGCGGTCTGTGGTTAAACCCACTGCCAGCGTAGTAGTCGAGTCTCTAGAGTCCCACGCAGAGAGTTTCCCTACTCCAGGCGAAACGATATAGAGGTCGTATGGTTTTACGACAAGGGTTCGGACGCATACGTGTGTTTACGCACGTACGACTTTCGGACAGTTTTTACTAGTCGGCTTTGGTTTAAGCCAGTTACTAGTATCCGGTTATTGGATTTATACAGTCTAAAGTTTTTCCGTGTTTTCACGGATAGGAGGGGCGTTCTCGTAATTGCGCGAGAAGCTTCTAGAAGATGGTGACTAAGGAGGTTTAGGTGGCATATAAATTAAATGAGATTAGTGAGTCATATGGATGATTCATCCATGTCATTAATGCTTCATAATTGCTTAATGACTCATGGAGATGAATCACCATAAGATATTTATCAAGCATGGTTGTAAATCATTTTCTTTTCTTTTCTTGAAAAACAATAATGCTTGATATATATTATGATAACTCATTTTCTCATTTCATTATGATGTTCATCTTCTCTCTCCTCAAGCTCTTTCTCTTCAAACCCTAATCCTCCCCTCTCATGTGTTGAGTACAAGGATTAGTTAGACTACTTAATCCATAACCATACTCTATTTCATCTAGGTACTTTAATTAGCACTTAAAGATACCTAGTTGCCTCAAGTTTAAAGGCAAAGCTTGGAGTTTAGCTCTCGTGGTGGATCGTCTACTACTTGGAGAAGGCCGAGGAGGAGGTGGAGTTCGTAAAGACGAAGGACACGGTTCTTTAGGTATAATCCCTTTACATAGTAGTTGTTAACTTCTATGTTTGATGTTAGTTATCGTTTAGCTTCGATTCATGCGGTTAGTCGATGTTTAAGCAAAGAACAAGATCGTTTTTCATATTTCCGCCTCCCCGCAAGTCGTGGGGTGTTGCACATCGACTTACAGTGGTATCTGAGCCTCGCTAAACAATAAATAACTCACTTGCAAAATTGTATGAATTTCGAACGGAAAAAACAAAACCGGAAAACCCCGATATCATGGTATTCTGTCGATTTTTAAATGTGGTCCAAAAATTTTTCAGGGACCTTCAGAAAGCTCAAAATGATAGTATTAGAACACCCAAGAAATCTGGGCTCATGAGTCGACTAAAGCGCCGCGGAACCGCGGCGGATCCCACCGATCCGCCGCGATTCCGCCGCCGAGTTGCCGAGTCATCAGCCGAATTTTCCTGTGTTGGTTCTCTGTGATATTTGGTATTTTCTGGAATTTTTTAATTGTTGCTCAGGTTACAGATTTACAGAGAAGTATTGGAGCAAAATTAAATGTGTTTAATCGATCGAAATTATACGGTATTTGCTTGTTGGATTATATCTGTGTTTGTATAATGTGTTCGTAAACCTCCCCTAACTGCTAGTATGTCGGTTGGCAGGGGGTTGCATATTTCTGTAATGGTTTTTACTGTTTGTGGATATGAACTGTGTTGGACTGTTGTGATGTATAGCCGGGGTTATGTGATGGGTTATTATTTAATTCATTTAGTTACACCCTACAATTTCGCCAATCTTTCAGCCAGGCCAGTGCCGGTACTTTGAGGGAGGTTCCCCGTGCTTTCGCACGGACCTAATTAAAATAAACCTCGTTTTCCCATAGGCGTAACCCCTTTGACACCTTTCTAGACACCTACTTGATCGGCTAATTGTAATGTGTAAAACTCTCCCAGGAGTAACTTTTACTCGCAGCGAGTATCGGGATCCAACTATCTCATAGAAGGTATGCAATCTCATTACAAATTTCAACACTTGAAATTCCCGATAATACTTTACCCCTAGCATCCTATGACCTTGACGAAAGCCAACAAACCATAAGCCACTAGTCAAGTTCAACCCGTCATTTCCTGATTGAATTAAACCCACCCGTACGACCCTTGACGCATGCCAAACAACGCCATACGAACACCCTAATCCAATCGCATCGTATGCTAGCAGATAAGCACTAGTTAGCTACCGTACACTACGCCTTGACGCATGCCAAACTACCGCAGCACGAATACTAAGTAGTACTTATCTGAAATGACGGAGGGCTACGACAGGATTTTAAGAAAACCTTTTGCATAATGAACTTGATATCGTTGTAGAATCAAATGATTTAAATGGAGTGTTTTTGAGGCCTTTACTAGTTTTGCTAAAGAGGTCACTCCTGGTGAAGGGAAAGCCTCATCGAATGAGGTGCAGGATATTTCACAAATACTACTATGCAAAGCAAGAACTAGAAAAGCAATCAAAAGACAAACCGAGTTTGTAGCATCTGCTAGTTTCGCTAAACAGGTCGCTCCCGGTGAAGGGATCTCGGCTCTTTCCTTATCGAATAAGGTATTGGATATTCTACAAGGAACACCGCTATGCAAAGCAAGAACTAGAGCTACCTGTTTTTGAAAATTCGATTACACAACATCTTTAGGTTTCTTTTATTTCATTAATCTCATTAATGAAGTCCCATTATTTTAATTTACTTAAACATCACAGATAAATACAATGTACGCTTATGCCATCCGCATTCGCCTCGATGTCCTCTTGTGCACCGTTAGGTTAGGTAACTAACGGCAGAGCGGGGCAGTGCTAGCGCGGGTGTAAAACATAAGCAACGTCTATATAATATATCACATATACTATATCCAGTATCTATCTCAACATATCAAATGATCACATCACAGATATCGCAGCAGAAGAAACATATGAAATATTGGATATAGAAGGAGGTCCGTGTTTTATTGTGAGCATGTATAAAACACGGATTCCACGGTCGTGATGAATAGCCAATCCCACACCCCTAGACCCTTACGAGAGCGGCAAGCAACCCAACCAATTCTAGAGTTAGGAGACCCGGTCTCGACTCCTCGAGATGGTCTCCCACTGGACCCTAGAACCCGGTTACTTGTGCTCCCCGCCTTGGGTCTATCCTAATGCGGAAAAGTAAATAATATACAATGGTGACATCATCCTCAACCCGGAAGTGCCCTAATAAAAGAATATTACATACAATGAATTTTATATGAATGAAAATGAAAAACTCTCATCTCACATAAAACCCCCGGCTATTCAAAACACGGCGATCCAATATAACATATCACAGCAATACATAACATCACATGTCATCAACGTAAGTAAATATGCGTATCCTAATTGCCGTTGATGTATAGCAACGAAACCGGCGATACACCACATATTACACTTACGGTCGCAGAAAAGAAAGTGTAAAACTACAACAGTTGGAATCCGCAACCTCCTTAGACATCGCATGCCAAACTAAATGAATTCCTTAGACATCGCATGTCTAACAATTATAAACCCTGTATTTTAGTCTCAATATCGAAAACACTTTTAAATATCTAGTCGGGCAATTCAACAAGATTCCCGACATCCTGATCGAACGCTCGTCGGAAACTTTAGTAGACGGTCGCACCCCCGATGCCGTCGACGAAGTGCACTAAGACGAAACACCGCTGCCGCAAGCACCCGAACGGATGCTTTTGGCGACGGGGTTCTCCTATAGTCACTTGGTCGGGGCTATGGGGTATGGCTATCTATTAAGTTTACCCGGCGAGTATCCGCGTACGCTACGTGATTGCAACGGACTTTTGATTGCATCAAAATCCCGTGGCAACCGATCAATTGAGACTAAACTGCTAGATTTATAACATTCAAATTAGTTATCTCATAACTACTTGTGGATTCCAAATATTGTATCACATTACAGAAAAAGTTAGACAATGTTAAACATTCCGATCGAATCAACAAACACACAAAATTTCCCCATTTTCTCAACTCTTGAACCTAGTTTAAAAGCATCCATCACATGCCACAGTACCAATGGTCCGGCCGTAGAAAGGTCAAACCAACGCCTCACATGTGGCAACGCCGAACTGCCACAAACCCTAGGGTTTAGAGGCGGTTCTGACGGTCACATAATCGAGTTAAGGTTCGTTCTTCTAGAGGGTCCACCGCGTTATTTGCACGACTTTGAATGTTCTTTAACTAAGGAAAAATCCAACACTTGGAAATTTTCCGACAGGGGAAAAAGTGAGTTATTGATATCCGTTCGAACTTTTTAACACTGTCTAAACAATCATGAAACCAAGCTAGAATTGCGACTACGAAACACTCTGAATTACCTTTTGAGTAAATAAACATCTCATGCAAATTTAGCCAAAATAAACAACACCAAAAATACCAAACCCCAGAGACTTGACCATGACCCAAACATGGAGCCCAGAACCCACTGGGGGGCCGGCCTGCTCGGATTTCTTAGCAATGTGATCGGCCAAAATCCGAGCAGCGGGGGTAGGGTTTGGGCCATGTTCATATAGTATCTCATACAGTCTTCTGCACATGTTTGAAAAAAAATTTGACTCCAGAAATAATTCGACAGAAACTAGGGTTTTGCATCGGGTGTTTCGGAGTTGTTTCGGTTTCGTAATCCTACACTTATCCGTCTAGTTCTCTAGCTAGGCTCTGATACCACTGCTGGGTTACCTACAACGGCAACAAGGTTTCGGGAGGCATCATCCATACCAATTTAAAATTTTGCCATTGAAGATAACCCTAAACCTAGGAACTTTAACTAGAGAATCAAACAAAAGCTATCATGTTAACACTTTAACACCTAAGAGTTAGGGATCACAACCTTTGTAGTCCATTCCTTCGCTTCATAAGCTCCGTATTGAGGTCCCTTCGCTGCGATCATCAAGTACCCGGACTCTAGAGAGGCTCCATGAAGAGAAAGATGCAAGCTTGCTTTCAATCTTCAACAACTAAGATGATCTACCTTGAAGAAACTCAAACCCAAGCTCTTGCTTCACTAATCAAGTATTAGAAAAGCAAACACCCTAATCTAAGTGGCTAGAATAGATGAGGATGATGAAGTAGGAATTTTGCTCTCTTTTGTTTTCATATTCTCACTCATTATCATCACTTATCAAAAACCTAGTGAAGGTTTTCATCAAAGAAGAAATAAGATGAAGCAAATTCTTTTGTGATGAATAATGAATTATTGTTGTGGTTATAAATCAACCATGAGTTAAGCATGAAGGCTTAACCCTTGTAGAGAATAAACTAGGGTAAAGGGTTTAGGTTGGGTTAAGAAATATCTACACAAAAAATCAAAGCAAGTGACAAAAGTCAAAGCTTCATGAAGCTTCATGGAAGCTTCATCCAAGCTTAACCCTAATCCAGACCCTAACCATGTTTAAACTCTACAAAGCATGTTGCATTTGTAACCCTAACATGTTACAATATTATATATCACATATATAATATATTTTGTAACAAAAGAAAATAATTCAATTAACATATATCACATATACATCAATGTATTATCCCATGAGAAAATGAATCAATAAAGCGAGCTCATATTAGTTAATGTAATGTAATATATCTCATATATAATATACATTAAATTATCGAATCAACACTTGATCCGATAACCCGGCTATAATACATATAACCAACTAATATAACATGTACCAATTCATCGAATCAACACTTGATCCGATGACCCGGGTATATCACATATACCCGGCCGATATCTCATATCACGAGAATAGAATACAGTATCACATACTCGTATTATTCTCGGTCCCGCACATATCACATATGTGCTCCTACTCCATTTTGCTTGAGCCAGAAAACCTCTGTGTAGGACTCTAAAGAATCGTCAATATGCCGGCAGTAGGTGATGATCATATCAAACACCCACAAGCTGCAAGCGGTCAGCTAAACGTAACAGCTACCCAGGTATTGAGCGATCAGAAGATCAACAAGCAAGCCTGTACATTCTTCTGCGAATCCAATCAGTAGCACTCCCGTACAGTCCGATCTCTTCGTCTGATATGTCACATATCCAGTCTAGGTGGTAAACGTCAGACCCCAGTAACCGATAAGTCGTGTCAATATGAGGTCCATAACAGTTCGAGAAACTACTGATTACACTTACCAGTAAAACTCAGCAACCCTGGCCTTGGATTTCCAGTTATAGCCAATCGAACACAGCGCAACATCAACTCCCTATACTGGGAGAGACGAAACCCCTCTATCGCTCATTGCCTCCATATGATTCAGGACTGTACCCAAAAGCCACAGTTTTGCACGCCCTCTTAGACGTGGTAAGGTGGAAATCAAAGTACAGTGGGAATCACACAAGACTCTATGACGTTCTCGGGTCTACAGACTAACATGTACCAGTGTCACCAGAGAACTGCCATCTGATGTAAGGTACAATATCATCTGGGAGTTCTCGGCGAGTCCGTCCAGTGTACCCAGTCTCCACTGAGCACCCGTATACTATCTCTGATGTCAAACACCAATGGATATGGGATCATCCATCGCCCATCTACATGGGTCGAGAAGCATACGCTAGTCTACTCTAGTATATCGATGCCCTGTCTCGATACACCTGCGACTAGGAAAATTTGAAGGATGTACTTAGCGAATACACTGTCCCCACTAGTATGATCTGCATCATAGTCCTGGTAGTCAAGTACCCATCCTAAGGGTTTTATCAACATGTAACATAGAGACAATCAGAGTACATGTTAAGATAAAGAGCAACCAGATAGCATACTATCATGTCGAGCAAGAAAGTACTCACTATATATGTCCAAGCATCCACTACAATATACATCGTATGTACAGTAATGGCCTCTAGGGCATACATATCACTAACACTGAGAAAAGGTGATCATTCTGTAAGAGTAGGGAATGGTGCAAGTGTTGCAGCCAAAGCAGTTGGTGAATATCACCTTGTATTGTCAAATGGGAATACATTGATTCTGAACGAATGTTATTGCATACCGAACCTGATATACAATATTATATCAGTTTCTTTATTAAGTAAAGAAGGATATAATTTTGTATTGCGGGATAATGTTATGAACATTTTCCTGAATCAAAAGTTGATTAGATCAGGCACGTTATATAATTGCATATACGTTCTAAATCAAACTACAGTTCTTAACGTACAGAACACACACAAGAGGAAAAGTTCAGAAATGAACGAATCCTTCTTGTGGCATTGTAGACTAGGTCATATCATTGCGACACGACCAGCTAAGTTACATAAAGATGGATATTTGAATCTGTTTGAACTTACATCTTATGAAACTTTCCAGTCATGTCTCAAAGGAAAAATGACCAAAACTTCGTTTACTGGACACGGAGAAAGAGTTACTGAACTCTTGGGAATGATACATAATGATGTATGCAGCCCTATGTCTACACATGCCAGGGTTGGTTCTTTGTACTTCATTATATTCACCGATGATCTCTCAATTCGGACATGTGTTCCTGTTGAAACACAAGTTTGATGCTTTTGAGAAATTCAAGGAATATAAGTACGAAGTAGAGAACCAAACGGGTAAATGTATTAAAGTCCTTCGATGTGATCGGGGAGAAGAATACTTGAGCATGGAGTCACTGGATTATTTAAAAGAGAATAGGATTCTCTCTCAGCTTACTCCTCCGTATACACCATAGAACAACAGTATATCGGGGCGGAGGTATCGCACCCTATGAGATATGGTGCGCTCTATGAAGAGTAACGCTGAGTTACCTGTTTCCACTTTGGGGTTATGCGCTTGAGAAGCCGCATACCTATTGAATAGAGTTCCATCCAAATCAGTGCCTACCACTCCATATGAGATATGGAATGGGAAAAGACCATCTGTTAAACGGGTTAAGATATGGGGTTGTCCGGCCTATGTTGAAAAGCCTATGTTGAAAAGCAAAATCCGGACAAGCTCGAGGCAAGGTCAGTTCTATGTAAGTTTGTTGGATGTCCCAAACATTCGTGAGGGTATATCTTCTACCATACTGAGGAGCAAAAGATGTTTTGTTTCTCAGCATGCCACCTTTTTAGAAAAGGAATTTCTTATGGAAGAAATTAGTGGTCTTGAGGTAAAACTGGAAGGAGTTCCAGCTAGACAAACTAACAGCTGATGATTTGGTAGAACCGGAGGATTCAATAGTTCCCGACGAACCTCAGCCTCTCCGCAGATCTAGTAGGGTTCCTCATCCTCCTGAGAGATACTACGGTTTTCTCAATGACAGTAGGAGCGAGGATTGCATCACGAGATAATGACTCAGCTAGTTTCGACCAGGCCATCACAAGTGGAGACTCTGTGAAATGGCTGGATGATATGCGATCTGAGATGGAATCCATATACACCAACAAAGTATGGACTTTGGTAGTTTCACCTGAAGGGGTAAAACCCATCGGGAGCAAGTGGATCATGAGAAGATTCTTGGTGTACATGGAAAAGTTGAGACTTTCAAAGATAGACTTGTTGTAAAAGGTTATCGTCAATAACCAGGTGTGGTTTTTGATGAAACCTTTTTCTCCAGTGGCTATGCTTAAGACCATCCAGATCCTACTTGCCATTACTGCATACCATAACTACGAAATCTGGCAGATCGACGTCAAGACCGCTTTTCTAAATGGTGATTTAGAAGAGAGCGTATACATGACACTGCCAAAGGGCTTCATAGCGGAAAGTTGTGCAAGTTGCTTAAATCAATATACGGATTAAAGCATGCATCGCGGACTTGGAACATCTGTTTTGATGTGGCAGTCAAAGAGTTTGACTTCATCAAAATGGTAGATGAACCTTGTATATACAAGAAGGTTATAGAGAGTAAGGTCGTCTTCCTCGTATCGTACGTGGATGACATACTCTTGATAGGAAATGGTGTTCCTATGCTACATTCGGTCAAGATCCTCTTATCACAAGATTCTCCATGAAGGATCTGGGTGATGCCTCCGACATCCTGGTGATTAAGATCTATAGAGATAGATCTAAGCGGATGTTGGGATTGTCCCAATCCAGGTACATTGACACCATACTGAAGGGGTTTAGTATGGAAGATTCCAAGCGTGGGAATTTTCCCACGATCTCAGGAATCACTCTCTCCAAAGAGATGTCTCCCAAGACTGATTTGGAGAGGGCTCGCATGCAAGGGATACCCTATGCTTCGGCAGTAGGCTCTATCATGTACGTGATGTTGTGTACCAGACCCGATGTAGCATACTCACTAGGTGTAGTGAGTAGGTATCAAACAGATACTGGGAGAATCACTGGACAGCAGTGAAGAACATTCTTAAGTACTTGAGAAGGACTAAAGAAATGTTCTTGGTGTATGGTAACGGTGAACTCCATGTGGAGTCCTTTACCGATTCGAGCTTCCAGAGTGATAAGGACGACTCTGAGTCGGTCTCGGGTTTTGTCTTCGCCCTCAATGGAGGGGCGGTTTGTTAGAAGAGTTCCAAGCAAGAAACCGTGGCAGACTCGATGATGGAGGCTGAATACATCGCTGCCAACGATGCTGCCAAAGAGGCTGTCTGGATGAAGAAGTTCATATCTGAACTTGGAGTGGTTCCATCCATTGAGCATCCAATACCTTTGGCCAAGGAACCCAGGTCCCATCAGCGATCCAGGCATATTCTGAGGCGGTATCACCTGATCCGGGAGATAGTTGATCGCCGGGAGATCGAAGTCAGGAGATTTGACATGAAGAATAACATGGCGGATCCACTCACGATGGCCATACCCCAGATACAATTTGAGAGACTCTTCGGGATGTTGGGTATGAGAAACTACAACAACTGGCCTTAGTGCAAGTGGGAGATTGTTAGTTGTATGTATGCCCTAGAGGCCATTATTGTATATGATTGTATATTATAGTGGATGCTTGGACATATATAGAGAGGACTTTCTTGCTCGATATGATAGTATGCTATCTGGTTGCTCTTTATCTTAACATGTAGACTTGTATTGTGATACTGTCTTTCTCTCACATGTTGATAAAGCCTTTAGGATGTATACTTGACTACCAGGATTATGATGCAGATCATACTAGTGGGGCCAGGGTAGTCCATAAGTTCATCCTTTAATTGTTCCTAGTCGATGGTGTATCGAGACGGGGCATCGATATTCCAGAGTAGACTAGCGTATATGCTTCTTGACCCATTTGATGGGCGATGGATGATCCCATATCCATTAGTGTTTGATATCAAAGATGGTATACGGGTGCTCAGTGGAGACTAGGTACACTGAACAGGACTCGCCGAGAACTCTTAGATGGTATTATACCTAACGTTAGATATCGGTTCTCTGGTGACACCGGTACAACTTATTCTGTAGACCCGAGATCGTCATAGAGTCTTGTGTGATTCCTACTGTGCTTTGATTTCCACCTTACCACGTTCAAGAGAGCATGCAAAACGGTGGTTTTTGGGAACAGTCCCGAGTCACATGGAGGCAATGAGCGATAGGAGGGGTTTCGTCTCTCCCGATATTGGGGGTTAATGTTGCGCTGTGCTCGATTGGCCATAACAGGAAGTCCTTGGCCATGGCTGATATGGAGATTTACTGGTAAGTGTTATCAGTAGTTTCTCGACCCGTTATGAGCCTCACATCGGCATGACTTATCAAGTTACTGAGGTCTGACGTTTACCACCCCTAGACTAGATATGCGACATATCAGACGAAGAGACTGGACTGTACGGTAGTGTTGTTGTTGGATTCACAGGAGTATGGACAAGCATGATTATTGATCTTCTGATCGCTCAATACCCGGGTAGCCGTTACGTCCAGCTAGTACCGCTGACGGCTTATGGGTGATTGATATGATCATCACCTACTGCCGGCGTATTGACGAGTCATTAGAGTCCTACACAAAGGTTTCCTCACTCATGCGAAACGAAGTAGGGCACATATGTGATATGTGTGGGACCAAGATTAATACATGTATGTGATACAGCATTCTAATCTCGTGATATAGGTTATATGTAATATAACCGGATTGTTGAATCAAGTGTTGATTCAACAATATGTTATATGCATATAAATGATATTAGTCGGTTGTATGCGATACAACCGGGTTAATAAATCAAGTGTTGATTTAATAATTTAATGTGTAATTATATATTTGATTTATTAATATACATTAACTAATATTAGCTCACTTAAGAAAATTCTTTTCTCATTATACATTTAATATATATGTGATATATGTTAATGTATTTATTTTGTGTCATGCTAGATGATATATTGGACTTGGGTGTATGAGACTCATACCATACTTAAGATAATGTGAGGTTTTAATTATTAAGGGAAAATCAAAATTAGGCGGTAATTAGTCATGGCTTGAAGCTTGGAGAAGCTTGTAGAAACCATTGACTTAGTCCACTAATTTTGTTTTACTCTAGATATTTGTTAACCTAACCATTATCTTTAGCCACGGTTTAGTCTCTACATGAGTTATATATGATATTTTCTCACCCTTGGTTCATGAGTTGATCACTTGACTTCATCTTCTTCTTCATCTCCATTTTTGCTCTCTAGCCTTTTGAGAGGTGAAGAAAAAGAGAGAGAAATTATTCTAAAGTGAGCGAAATTCCTACTTCATCAATCTACACTAGACTAGCCATTTAGTATAGGTTGTTTGCTTCACTAATTCTCAATTAGTGAAGAAGTAGCTTGAGTTAGAGATTCTTCGACATAGATCATCTTCGGCCTTGAAGATCTTCGAGTAAGCTTGTTCCTTTCATCTAGTGGAGCCAATGGGGAGTCCGGGACACCACTATTTGGAGCAAAAGGGACTACTGCACGGTGCTTTAGAGGTGACGGACCGGTCTCCAAAGGTTGTATTCCAATTTCACTTAGTGTAAAGTAGTTTACATGTGTTTTTAACCCTAATCCTCTAGTTAGATCCTTGGGTATGGGTTGCTTAGCACTCCAGGTTTTTTAAAATTGCATGCTTGATGCCCTAGAAAACATAGCGAGGGTGCTAAGGAACCCAGCATCACTATGTCTAGGCGAAGGTCAAAATACATAGCTTGAATACTACTGAATATTCATATGAAATGACGGAGGGCTACGGATGGTTTTGGCAAAACCGTGATCGTACTGAACTTGATATAGTCGAAAGAACCATGATAGCTTTTTAAAAGGAGTGGTTTAAGCTCCGCATTTAAAATTGCTTTTGAAGAAAACCGAGTGGTTTTGAAATTGTTCCAACGATTATGCTTCGGTTTGTTTTATCTTGCATTAATCTTTGTTAATGTGGTCCCAACATTTATAACCTATCATTGCAGCAAAAGAAACGAAAATACAACGTACGCTTCTGCCATCCGCATTCGCCACTGGGCCCCGTCTAACACCGTTGGGTTAACTAACGCTAGAGCGAGGGCTGGACTAGCGCGGGTGCAAAATATAAGCAACGTCTACTAGATATATATAATATATATTCATTCATCTCATGCAATAATAGGCATTCCAGATCATAAATGAATATATTGGATATACTGGGAATTCCATATTTCGTTTAAGCCTGTAACGAAAGACGGATTCCACGATTGTGATGAATAGCCAAACCCCACCCCAGACCCCTACGGGTGCAGCAAACTACCCGCCAAATTCCCGAAGTGAAGCAACCTCCCTCAGTAAAATTAGTAGGCCACTCGGCACTTCAAAGAACCCGGTAGTTTGTTCACCCCACCTTGGGTCTATCCTACGAGCAGAAAATGGTAAAAGAAATAATATACAACGATGGCTACAACCTCAACCCGGATGTGCCCCGCAAAATAATATTACATCAATATTACAAATTACATTGAATGAAAGAAAAGAAAACACTATTCTCACATCCCCCTGGCTATTCATCCACGACGATCCAATAAAATTCATATCCACAAACCAACACAGATCATAGATATGTGCAACCCCCAACTAATCGACGTATAGCAATTGGTATGGGTTTACGAACACATATATCAAATACAGAAAACCTGATTAGCCAAAGTACTTAGAATTTCAATCGATTAACCAAATTTGAATCTACCCCAAGTACAACACTGTACATAAAAAGATCCTGGGCAGAAACAAAATATCCCAAAGCTCACAACTCCATAGTATAGAAGCACGGGAGAAATTTGGACCGAGTCGGCTTCGACTCGGCCGCGGAACGGCGGCAGAACGGTCTGTTTTGCCGCGGTTCCGCGGCGGTCTTAGCGATTCGTGAGCCCAAATTTCTCCGGAACCCATAAAAAACCCTGCACATAATTTTAAGGCCTCTGAAAAGATTTTTGGACCAGATTTGAAATTCAACAGAAACGTGGGTTTTTCATCGTAATTTTGGGATTTTTCCGCGATCGAATTTCTAAAGACTTTGCGAACTAGCTAGTTAAGGTTTTCTAGGCTCTGATACCACTGTAAGCCGATGTCGCGCACCCCGCGACTCGCGGGGAGGCGAAATTTTCCAAAACGATGATATTTGACCACGCAACACCGGCTAAAACTCTAGGATCTTTAATAAAGTCTTAACTAGTTAATCTATCTAGAGGTTTAACTACTGTTAGAATGGTTATACCTCCAAGATCGAGTCCTTCAGGTCTTCTAGTACTCCTCTCCAAGCCTCCTCGGTGATCGAATCGGGCAAGCTCCATCGGTCTTCTTGCGTCAAAGATGATCCACCGGGAGAGAATGTGCTCCAAGCTTCAACATCTAAATGAGGTAACTAAGATAGATGATTCGCTAAACCAACTAGCCTAAGAGATGTAGAAAGTCTAATGGTTTGTAGTGTCTCACTAAACTCTTGGCTCACAACACATGTGAAGGTTAGGGTTTAGTTATACGAAGAAGGAGATGGAGAAACCAAGAAAAAGAATGAGGAGAAGAAAATGAACCATCAAGAATGGCAAGTGTGGAGATTGGATAATATATTTTCTCTTCTTACTTATTGAGCAATGGAATAAAAAGACCATATAATAAAGCACCCATGCCTCAATAGTAAGTCAAGACTAATAAACAAATCAAAATAGTCATTCCTCACCATGCCACACAAAGTCTCCTCCATTTCCACCTCATTAATCCATTTAAGTAAATGGATAAAACCAATAATGAGGTGGCTCTTTCTAGAAGCATGCCTTGCCAAATTACAAGAATGCCCCTCACCGTATATACATACCCGTATCCGTATTTCGAAAAATACGGATGCACTGAGACGATAATAATCCAATAATACAATACTAGGAACCGGCTTAACCAAAGCCCACTAGTATTGTCTGCCTGATCAG
Organism: Agapanthus africanus; assembly: GCA_030015575.1. Taxonomy (NCBI): domain Eukaryota; kingdom Viridiplantae; phylum Streptophyta; class Magnoliopsida; order Asparagales; family Amaryllidaceae; genus Agapanthus; species Agapanthus africanus. Next base: position 366,725,492 of record JASDDO010000022.1, read on the forward strand.
CATCCGTGTACAAGTACACATACGTGATCGAAGCCCAGTCGTAAAACCATACGACGTCTACATCAATTGCCTGAAGCAGGGAAACCCTCTGTGTGGGACTCTAAAGACTCGACAGTACGCTGGCAGTGGGTTTAACCATAAGCCATCAGCGGTACTAGCTGCATATAACGGCTACCCAGGTATCTGTCGATAAGAAGACCGATGAGCAAACTCACCCGGACTCCTACTGAGCCTATCGGTGACAATCTCCGTACAGTCCGGTCTGTTCGTCTAAAATACTCGCATATCCGCCTAAGGGGATGGTAAACGTCAGACCCCTAATAACGTGATAAGTCGTGCTGGAGGAGAGCCCAATACACCATGAGAAACTACTAGAGTACCTTACCAGTATTTCTCGACTGCCCTGGCCAGGGACTTTGTGTAATGGCTTTCCGAACACTACGCGATATCAACCCCCAATACCGGGAGAGACGAATCCTATCTGATCGCTACTGTCTTCAAGTGCTTCGGGACTATACCCAACTACTACCTGTTTGCACGACTCCTTTGAGCGTGGTAGTGTAGTAATCTAAGTTCAATGGGAACACACTCGAGACGAGGTAGCGATGGCAAGTCAACGGACTAAGCTGTACGCATGCTACCTAGGAACTGCTACCTGACGATATGTATAATACCAACTAGCAGTTCCCGATGAGTCATATCCAGTGTAACTCATAACCCAGTGAGCACCTGCATACCTTCTCCAGTACATCGTACTAATGGCCGTGGGACAGACCATATCCCCTGCTAGGATGAGAAGCGTATACACTAGTCTACTCCGGAGTATCGATGCCCCGTCTCGATAATCCAACGACTAGGGACCTGTATAAGGATGTGCTTATAGACCACCCAGCCCCTATGAGCATGACTGCCATCACAACGCCGGTAGTCAAGAAAAGATCCTAAGGGCTCTACCAATATGTATAAGCGATATGTTAAAAGAAACACATGCACATATTGAGGTAGAATCAAACCAGGTAGCATACTACTATATCGAGCAAGACTGTTATTATAACTGTGAAATATCTCAAGCATCCAATATGTAATATACAATCTGGTATGATATAATAATGGCCTCTAGGGCATATATCACTAACAGTTTTCAACCTACGACGCACTGGGTATGAGTTATTAAACTCAGAGGACTTATACAAAGTATTGTATGTTGTCTAGTGTCCATTAGGACAAGGGGGTTGGTACTCGTACTGTATTCTTTTTACTTGTGACTTCTCTAGTTTTAGACAAGTATTTCGTTGAAATGCAGGGTCCAGATATTGAGAAGTTATAGGTATAAGAATAAATTAGAGAACCATATGCGGGAAGTATCAGGATTCTTCAAGGTGATTGAAGATGTAGATACTTATACGAGGTATTCCGTCGTAAGTAATGGTTTTGAGAACTTGCTTCTCTTTCATATTACTCATATGTGGATGCATTCCTTGTTAAGTAATGTTGATTGGCCTCCTTCCATTTGATTGACATGCACTGGAAACAGCTGCATGATTTTTTGAATCTGGTTTCAATTAAATTAGTACTTTTGTTTCTATATTGGATATGTTGGCAATAGTGTTCTCAAGTCAATTATTGAATCGCAGGCACGCGATTGTGATGATTGAGGGAGGACCTATACGGGGAAAACAACCTTACTCAAGATGATAGTATGCTATCTGGTTTGTCTTTATCATCATGTACAATATTAGGTGGCATTACAAATCACTATTATATGTTGATAGAGCCCATATGATTCTTGCTTGACTACCGGCATTATGATGGCAATCATATATGTGGGAGTTGGGTGGTCTATAAGCACATCCTTAAATGTCCCTAGTCGTGGGAGTATCGAGACTGGGCATCGATACTCCAGAGAAGACTAGTGTATACTTATCGAGACCCTGACGAGGGGCGGTGGCCGGTCTCACAAGCCATTGGTGTCAGTTAGTCACCTAAGATAGTATACAAGTGCTCATTGGGTTATGAGTACACTGGACGGACTCGCCGGGAACATGCTAGTTGGTATTATACTTATTGTCAGATAGCGGTTCCCAGGTGACATGAGTACAGGTTAGTTTGTCGACCTGAGATCGTCATTTTTCTCGTGTGAGTTCCCACTGTGTTTTGATTACTACCCTACCACGGCTCAAAGGAGTCATGCAAACAGGTTTTAGTTGGGTACAGTCCCGAGCCACGTGGAGGCAGTGAGCGGATCGTCAGGGATTCGTCTCTTCCGGTATTAGGGATTGATGTCGCGTTGTGTACGGGTGGCCATCACCAGAAATCCTCAGCCGAAGTGGACGAAAATTACTGATTTGGATCAGCAGTTTCTCAGTGGATGATGGGCTTCATACCGACACGAAATGTCGCGTTATTAGGGGTCTGACTTTATCCACCCCCTAGACTCGATATGCGATACTCTTAGACGAACAGACCGGACTGTATGGAGATTGTCACGGACAGACTTAGTAGGGGTTTGGATGAGCTTGCTCTTCGACCTTCCTTTCTCTCAATACCTGGGTAGCCGTTACATACAGCTAGTGCCGCTGACGTACTTGTGGTTAAACCCACTGCCAGCGTATTGACGAGTCTTTAGAGTACCACACAGAAGGTTTCCCTGGTTTTGGCGATACGATGTAGTGGTCGTATTGGATACGTGTAAGGTTCTGATCGATCGATTGTACTATGTGCCCGGACTTTCGATTGGACAGTTGATAATACTAGCCGGCTCGGGTTTGAGCCGGATTATTAAATCAGGTATTGATTTAATGATTTACGTATATATATTTCGATATGTATATTCTAGTATTATGTTCTTTGTGTTATTCTATCTCTTCGGGTATTCGTATTTTGGTATGAATACAGATATGTATATACAGTAGAATGTAATCCGTGTTTTTCCGGAAAACATTTTAGAAGATGGACACCTCATTTTAGGGTTTGACCATTTAATTTTTAATTGGATAAATGAGGTGGCATTGTTTTGATGGGAGTATGGTAAGGACCATGCTTGCATAGTGTGCACAAATGAATTCTTAATTCATTTATGCATATTATTTAAGTATGGGCACTTTTTAGAAAGGAAAGAAATGTTTTTACAAAACCAAGCATGAGATTTTTCTCTCTCATGGAGACTTCATTATTTTTGAGATGTTTCATTCTTGAGCTCTCATCTCTCCTCACCATTAACTTCACTCTCTTAAGTTTCCTTCGTTCCTCCACCTTCATCTTCCACCTCCTCTCAACCATCTCATGCGTTGAGAATCATGAGAGGAGGTGAGATGAGATAGATAAACACTTAGTTCACTCACTACATCCTAGGCATTCTAGACTAGCATCTTAGAATCCCTAGTTGCTTCACTTGCATTCATTATGTGGAGCTAGAGCCATGACTATATCTCTCGGGCGGATCATCTTCGACAGAGGAAGACCGGTGACCAAGTTCGTTCAAGCACGCCTCAAAGAGTTTAGGAAGGTGATAGAAGACCGAAGGACTTGGTTCTTTTGGTATAACCACTTCTAACCCTTTTGTTTATCTCTTTTAGTTTGCTAGTATAGGTTTATGGTTTCGATCTTGGGCGGGGTTTTGTTTGCACCAAAATTTTTAAACGCCGGATTTTGTTCCGCGTCGGCCACGGTGGATGGCCGGGGCGCAGGCAAAACCCAGCAATGGTATCAGAGCCACCCATAAACCAATACTAGCTAGTTTGCACGAAGTTAGAATATCGATCGACCAAACTTTCCGAATCATTTTTCCATTTTTATGTGCTTGCTGCCGATTTTGAAAAGTGTTCAAAAAATCTTTCTGTGTATCTTAAAATCCCGTGTAGGCATAATTAGGGCACCACAAGAAATTTGGGGACAAGAGCCTACCAAATGGTCGCGGTTCCGCGGCAATACATGCATATTGGCCGAGGAAGTGCGGCGGATTTGTGGGCGTTTTGCTCCAAATTTCTTCTGGCACTCTCTGACATGGAAATTTGATATTTGGTATATTTAGTTTTGGCCCAGATTTGTTTAATGTGCTGTTTTGCATTTGGGACCAATTTGGGAAAGTTTTAGTCGATCGAAATTTTAACTGTGTGTTTATCAGTACATGTGATGATATATGCGACCGTGAATATTATTGAGCGGTACAACCCGACTAGTTGCTATATGTTCAACTAGACGGGTTTGCGAACATAATATTCATGTTGATGTTCTGTGATTGTGCTGATATTGTGGTTAGATTGTCGTGGTGGATAGCCTGGAGTGCAATGCTAGCAGTACAGTTCAGATTCATTTGTATATTTGTTATTGAGGGGCGAGCATCCGACATGTGGACTGCCGTCTCTGCCAGGTTGTATATTCTTTTATTGGGGCATGATCGGGTTGAGGTCGATGTCTCCATTGTATATATCTTTTCTTTTCTGTATTAGGATTACCCCATGGTGGAGTGCACGAATAGCCGGGTTCTAGAGGGCAACAAGCCCGCATCTCATGGCGTTGAGACGGAGGGGGTTTCACTCTAGAATTGGCGGGCTATTCTCCGCACTCGTAGGTGTAGGGTTCCTAGGCACGATAATGAGGTCTCACAGGGCATCAACCATGCCAATTTCAAATTTTACAAGTGCCGAGAAACCCTAATACGGATCGTTGACTAGAGTTTAGACGAAAACTACAGCTAGTAAACTACTTTACTAAGAAGTGAACGGAAATACGACCTTTGTAGATCCGGTCCTCCACCTCCATAGCTCTGTGATGAAGTCTCCTCGCTGTGATCATCGGATCCCGGGCTCTAGCGTCGGCTTCATCGAAGAAATGGGCGGGCTAGGTCGTCGACTTCGATGCCGAAGATGATCTACGTCGAGGCAACACAAGATCAAGCTCCAACTTCACCAAGCCATGAAACTTGTGAAGAATACACCCTATACTACTTGGCAAGTGGTAGAGGATGAAGAAATAGGAAGTGGGTTCACTTTAGAATTGGATTTCTCACTCTTTTTCTCAAGATGCCATTAATGGTTGCAAGCTTTCTTCTTTGTTGAAGAAGAAGGAAAAAGAATATGATAAGTCTTTCAAAATAGAAAATAATATGATACTTATCATATTTGCAACCATAGTTAGGTGTAGAGAATTAACTAAGGTTTGGTTGAATGGTTAGGGGTAAGCATAAAACAAAAATAGAAGACTTATTCAAAGCTTCATGAAGCTTCAACTAGCAAACAAAGAAAGCCACCATGATTTATTTTGCAAAAAAGAATAAATAAATAAATGAATAAGTGAATGAATCAAAACCCTAATCATTAACATAACCATGGTTTAAGTCTTTACACAAACCCAAGTATACATGTATCATCAAACATGATACAAACAAGTGCACAAAAGTATATCACATATACAACTTGTGTAATTCAAGTGAGAAAATCCATTTAAAGTGAACAAATACTAGTTAATGCAAAGTAATATATCAAATATATAATTATGCATTAAATCATTAAATCAATACTTGATTTAACGATCCGGTCATATCGCATATAACCGACTAATATCCAATGTATCGGTTTATCGAATCAATCCTTGATTCGATAACTAGGTTATATCGCATACAACCAATTGATACATTCATCGCGAGAATAGAATACGGTATCACATACACGCATTATTCTCGGTCCCGCACATATCTCATATGCGCTCCTATTTCGTTTCGCTTGAGCCAGGAAACCTCTGTGTAGGACTCTAAAGACTCGTCAATACGCCGGCAACAGGTGATGATCATATCAAACACCCACAAGCCGCAAGCGGTCTGCTAAACGTAACGGCCACCCGGGTATTGAGCGATCAGAAGATCGACGAGCAAGCCCTCTCACACTCCTGTGAATCCAACCAGTAACACTTACCGTACAGTCCGGTCGTTCGTCTGATATGTCGCATATCTCGCCTAGGGGTGGTAAACGTCAGACCCCATTAGCTCGATAAGTCGTGTCGATATGAGGTCTATAACAGTTCGAGAAACTACTGGTAACACTTACCAGTAAATCTCAGCAACCCTGACCAGGGATTTCCGGTTATAGCCAATCGAACACAGCGCAACATCAACTCCCTATACCGGGAGAGACGAATCCCCTCCTATTGCTCATTGCCTCCATGTGATTCGGGACTGTACCCAAAAACCACCGTTTTGCACGCCCTCTTGGACGTGGTAAGGTGGAAATCAAAGCACGGTGGGAATCACACAAGACTCTATGACGATCTCGGGTCTACAGACTAATCTGTACCAGTGTCACCAGAGAACTGCCATCTGACGTAAGGTATAATACCATCTGGGAGTTCTCGGCGAGTCCGGCCAGTGTACCCAGTCTCCACTGAGCACCCGTATATCATCTCTGATGTCAAACACCAATGGATATGGGATCATCCATCGCCCATCTGTATGGGTCGAGAAGGTATACGCTAGTCTACTCTGGTATATCGATGCCCCATCTCGATACACCCACGACTAGGGACCTTGAAGGATGTACTTATGGACTACCATGTCCCCACTAGTATGATCCGCATCATAGTCCAGGTAGTCAAGTACACATCCTAAGGGCTTTACCAACATGCAACAGAGAGACAATCAGTATACACGTTAAGGTAAAAAGCAACCAGATAGCATACTATCATGTCGAGCAAGAAAGTCCTCCCTATATATGTCCCAGCATCCACTACAATATACATCCTATGTACGGTAATGGTCTCTAGGGCATACATATAACTAACAATCTCCCACTTGTACTAGGGCCATCTGTAGCAGTGGTTGTAGTATCTCATACTCAACCATCTCATAATAGTCTCTCTCTGGGAAAAGGCCTTTGTGAGTGGATCCGTCGTGCTGTCTTCTAAGTCTGCTCTCTTAACCTTGATCCCCTGGAGATCAACCATCTCCATGATCAGGTGACACTGCCTTAGAATATGTCTGGATCACTGATGGGATGGGCGTTCCTTGGCATAAGCCACAACTCCATTGTCACACAATGGGAGGAACTAAGTTCATCTCATGAACTAATATACACCCAGACAGCCTCTTTGGTAGCATCTTAAGTAGAGATGTATCCAGCCTTTATCGTCTAGTATGCCACGGTATCAAGCTTGGAACTCTTCCAACATACCGTCCCTCTACTGAGGGTAAAGACAATGCCTGTGACTGACTTTCAGTCGTCCTTATCACCGTGGAACCCTTCCAGTGATTCTCCCCAGGACCAATTGATACCATCTCACTACAACTAGTGAGTATCCTAATATCCAATTAGATCTATCTCATAGATCCAAAACCCAGGATTTAGTAGGTATCACTTTGATCCTTTATGGAGAATCATTGTGATAAGCGGAGATTGACCGAGCGTAGCATAGGAAACTCCTTCCCTATCAAGAGTATGTTATCCACGTACTCTACAAGGATCACTACCATACTCCCTACTACCTTTTTGTGTGTACGAGGTTCATCTACCATTTTGATGATGTCAAACTCTTTGACTAACACATCAAAACAGACGTTCCAACTCTGCGATGCCTGCTTTAATCTGTAAAGCAACTTGCACACGTTTCCGCTGCTCCCACTGTTTACGAAGCCCTCTGGTTGTGTACTTATAGACGTTCTCTTCTAAATCAGTATTTAGAAAAGCAGTCATGACACCCAACCGCCAGATATCGTAGTCATGGTATGTAGCCGTGGCAAGTAGGATCTGGATGGACTTAAGCATAGCTACTTGAAAAGGTTTCACCATTATCTACACCTGGTTAATGACGAAAAACTTTAACAAGTCTAGCTTTGAAAGTCTCAACTTTTCCATGTACACCAAGTAATCTTCTCAAGATATACTTGCTCCTGATGGGGATTTAACCCTTCAAATAAAGCAACCAAAGTCCATACTTTGTTGGTGTATAAGGATTCCATCTCAGATAGCTAAGCATCCAGCCATTCTTACAGAGTCCCACTCCTGATGGCCAGCTCGAAACTAGTTGGGTCATCATCTCATGATGCAATTCTCACTCCCACTGTCATAGAGAAACCGAAGTATCTCTTAAGTGGGTGAGAAACCCTACTAGATCGGCGGAGAGGCTGAAGTTCGTTAGGGACTATTGAATCCTTTGGTTCTGTCAAATCATCAGCTGCAGTTTTGTATAGCTGGAACCTTTCCAGTTCTACAGAACTGACCTTGCCTCGATCTTGTCCGGATTTTGCTTTTAGACATAGGCCGAACAACCCCAAATCTTAATAAACTTAAGATATGGGCTCTTCCCTTTCCATATCACATATGAAGTGGTAGGCAACTGATTTGATCGGAACCCTATTCAATAGGTATACAACTTCTCAAGTGCATAACTCCCAAAAGGAAATAGGAAACTCAGTAGTACTCATCATAGAGCACACCTTATCATATAGGGTGTGATTGCTCCGCCCCGATATACCATCGTGCTATGGTGTATACGGAGGAGTAATTCTGAGAGAGAATCTCATTCTCCTTTAGAATAGTCCAGGATTTCCGTGCTCAAGTATTCTCCTCCTCGATCACATCAAAGGACATAATACTTATACCCGTATTGGTTCTCTACTTCGAACTTATATTCTGTGAATATCTCAAAAGGTTCGGACTTGTGTTTCAACAGGAACATATGTCTGAATCTTGAGAGATCATCAGAGAATGTAATAAAGTACAAAGAACCGGTCTTGGCATGTGTAGACAGGGGACCATACATACATCAACATGTATCATCCCAAGAGTTCAACTAACTCTTTCTCTGCTTCCAATAAACAGAGCTGTGGTCATCTTATCTTTGTGACATGACCGGCAAGTTTTCATGAGATGTAAATTCAAACTAATTTAAATATGTATCTAAATGCACCTTCAGCCAGTCGGGTCGCATTGATATGACCTAGTCTACAATGCCTCAAGAAGGATTCGTTCATTTCTGAACTCTTCCTCTTATGTGTGTTCTATATACTAAGTACTGTAGTTTGATTTAGAACATCAATACTTTTAGATAACGTGCCTGAACCGATCAACTTTTGATATAGGAAATGTTCAAAACATTATCCAACAATACAAAATTTTATCATTTCTTTACTTATAAAGAGAGTGATATGATTTTGTATATCAGGTTCGGTATCTAATAACATTCGTTCAGAATCAATGTATTAGTAATACAGGGTGACAGTGACCAACAGACTTGGCTGCAACACTTGCCCCGTTTTCTGTCTCATGAAACTTATCACCCATTCTCAGTTCTCTACCTATCTGTAGCCCTATGTAACAGATTACATATCTGGGATCCTGATCTGGTATCACATACCTAGGACATAAAGAATATTGAGAAACAGTTCTGTGTAACGAACACACCCGAAGAAGATGCATCATATGCACTTTCTTCGTTTGGGCGGCATGGGAATCTTGGTATTCCCCTATTTCCTGCTCTGATTTATAACAATTATAAGTTGGAGCGGGACCAACGTTCCCCAGCTCAGTATAACAAGCGGGTTCGGTCAATATATCCATTTTATTATCTTGATTAAGGCGTGATATGGTCGCTACCTGGAGAGAGAGAGAAGAAAACACTCAGTGTATGCTCTTGCAAGATCAGATTGGTTATTATTTTATCTAATCAGGATGGCTCCCACTGTTTTTATCAAATCTTCCTTCAAACCCTAAAAGGAAAGACTAGACGGGATTAATTACACACTACAAGTTCGCCAATCTTTCAGCCAGGCCAGTGTCGGTACTTTGAGGGAGGTCCCCCGTGCTTTCGCACGAACCTAATTAATGTAAACCTCGTTTTCCCAGAGGCGTAACCTCGTTAACACCTTTCTAGACACCTACTTGATCGGCTAATTGTAATGTGTAAAACTCTCCCAGGAGTAACAATTACTCGCAGTGGGTATCGGGATCCAACTATCACATAGAAGGTATGCAATCTCATTGCAAATTTCAATACTTGAAATTCCCGATAATATTTTGCCCCTAGCGTGCTATGACCTTGACGAAGGCCAAACAACCCATAGTTCGCTAGTCAAGTTCAACCCGTCATTTCCTGATTGAATTAAACCCACCCGCACGACCCTTGACGGAGGCCAAACAATGCCGTACGAATACCCTAATCCAATCGCATCATATGCTAGCAGATAAGCACTAGTTAGCTACCGTACACTACGCCTTGACGGAGGCCAAACAACCGCAGCACGAATACTAACTAGTACTTATCTGAAATGACGGAGGGCTACGACAGGTTTTTCTGAAAACCTATTGCGTAATGAACTTGATATCGTTGTAGAATCAAATGATTTTAAAATGGAGTGTTTTTTAGGCTTTTCTAGTTTTGCTAAAGGGGTCACTCCAGGTGAAGGGATCGTCGGCCCTTTCCTCGTCGAATGAGGTGCGGGATATATCATATATATCACTGTGCAAAGAAGAAACTATAAAAGCAATCAAAAGACAAACCGAGTGTGTAGCATCTACCAGTTATCGCTAAAGGAGTCACTCCCGGTGAAGGGATCTCGGTCCTTTCCTTATCGAATAAGGTGCAGGATGTTCTACAAGGAACATCGCAATGCAAAGCAAGAACTGTAGCTACCTGTTTTATTTAGAAATTCGATTCCACAACATCTTAGGTTTCTTTTCTTTCATTAATCATATTAATGAAGTCCCATCATTTAAGTTACCTAAACATTACAGATAGATACGACGTACACTTATGCCATCCGCATTCGCCTCGATGTCCCCTCGTGCACCGTTAGGTTAGGTAACTAACGGCAGAGCGGGGCAGGGCTAGCACGGGTGTAAAACATAAGTAACGCCTATATAATATATCATATATACTATATACTGTATCTATCACAGAACATCACATGATCACATCACAGATATCGCAGCAGAAGAAACATATGAAATATTGGATATAATAGGACGTCCGTGTTTTTAATACGAGCCAGTATAAAACACGGATTCCACGGTCGCGATGAATAGCCAAACCCACACCCCTAGACCCCTACGAGAGCAGCAAGCAACCCTACCAATTCTAGAGTTAGGAGACCCGGACTCGACTCCTCGAGTTGGTCTTCCACTGGACTCCAGAACCCGGTTATTTGTGCCCTCCTCCTTGGGTCTATCCTAGTGCGGAAAAGTAAATAATATACAAACGGTGACATCTTCCGCAACCTGGAAGTGCCCCAATAAAAGAATATTACATACAAGTTTTTACATGAATGAAAATGAAAAACACTCATCTCACATAAAAAAAACCCGGCTATTCAAACGCGACGATCCAATATAACATATCCAGCAACACATAACATCACATGTCATCAACGTAAGTAAATATGCGCATCCCAATTGTCGTTGACATATAGCAACGAAACCGGCGATATCACATATTAGACTTACGGTCACAGAAAAGAAAGTGTAAAACTACAACAGTTGGAATCCGCAACCTGCATAGACATCGCATGCCTAATCAAATGAATTCCTTAGACATCGCATGCCTAACAATTATAAACCCCGCATTTTAGTCTCATCATCGAAAACTCTTTTCAATATTAAGTGGGGCAATTCAACAAGATTCCCGAAAAACTGATCGAATGCTCGTCGCAAACTTTAGTAGGCGGCCGTACCCCCGACACCGTCGACGAAGTACACCAAGGCGGAACACCGCTGCCGCGAGCACCCGAACGGATGCTTTCGGCGACGGGGTTCTCCTATAGTCACTTGGTCGGGGCTATGGGGTGTAGCAGTCTATTAAGTTTATCCGGCGAGTATCCGCGTACGCTACGTGATTGCAACGGACTTTTGATCATATCAAAATTCCGTGGCAACCGATCAAGTGAGACTAAAGAGCTGTGTTTATAACATTCATTCAGTTATCTCATAACTACTTGTGAATTCCAATTATTGTATCACATTCCAGATAAATAGAAAATGTTAAACTTTCCGATCGAACAATCGAACACCCAAGTTTTCCCGAAACAGCTCAACACATGAAATAAGTTTAAAAACATTCACTTCGTGCCTCAGTACCAACGATCCAGCCGTAGAAGGGTCAAGCCAACGCCTCACATTTGGCACGCCGTACTGCCCCAAACCCGAAGGTTCAAAGGGCAGTTCAAGACGGTCACATAATCGAGTTAAGGTTTGTTGTCTTCTAGAGGGACCATCGCGTTACTTGCACTACTCAGAACGTCGTTAAACTACGGAAAAATCCAACAGTTGGAAATTTTCCGGCAGGGGAAAATTGGGTATTTATATCCGGTCGAACTTTTAACATATTCAACAAATTATCCGGAAAACACATAGACAAGGTTTGATAATCCGATCGAATCATCGAAGCCCCAAAACATCCCAGAAAACTCAACTCTTGAGTGCAAATTAAAAATTCCCAGAAAATTAAGCAGGGTCTTATATGAATTACTGTGAAATACGGGGACCTAATTCAATTAAACCACCATGGAACCGCGGCACGAGCATGGCATGTGCGGCGGTTCCGCGGCCGTGGTGGAAATCAAAGCACAGTGGGAATCACACAAGACTCTATGACGATCTCGGGTCTACAGACTAACCTGTACCAGTGTCACCAGAGAACTGCCATCTGACGTAAGGTATAATACCATCTGGGAGTTCTCGGCGAGTCCGTCCAGTGTACCCAGTCTCCACTGAGCACCCGTATATCATCTCTGATGTCAAACACCAATGGATATGGGATCATCCATCGCCCATCTGTATGGGTCGAGAAGGTATACGCTAGTCTACTCTGGTATATCGACGCCCCATCTCGATACACCCACGACTAGGGACCTTGAAGGATGTACTTATGGACTACCATGTCCCCACTAGTATGATCCGCATCATAGTCCAGGTAGTCAAGTACACATCCTAAGGGCTTTACCAACATGCAACAGAGAGACAATCAGTATACACGTTAAGGTAAAGAGCAACCAGATAGCATACTATCATGTCGAGCAAGAAAGTCCTTCCTATATATGTCGCAGCATCCGCTACAATATACATCCTATGTACAGTAATGGCATCTAGGGCATACATATAACTAACAGTAGGGGGTATAGTTTGACCCACGGAGGGGCGCTCAAGTTACCGGATCCCATGAAGTGCTGGGTGGCCCATTCACTTTATTGATTGGGTTGCCTCACTTCTGGGATTGGCGGGTAACTTGCCGCGCTCGTAGGGGTCCAGGTTTTCATTGCACAGGCTATCCACACGATCGGGAACATGGGGTCTCATTTGCGGCTCAAATGAAACCTGAGGCTCCAAGATTATCCACCATTCTGTGTTGCTTGCTGAGATTCTGTGATGTTGCTTATATCATGCCCGGGATGAATGTTATATATATTTATATATATATACTAGTAGATGTTGTATATGTTTTGCACCCACGCTAGTCCAGCCCCCGCTCCGTCGTTAGTTAAGTAACCTAACGGGTGATGACGAGGACCAGTGGCGAATGCGGATGGCATATACGTACATTTTATTTTCGTTCCTTTTCTGTGGTGTGATATGGATTAATTGATGGGATTGCATTGATTCTGATTAACACAAGGAAAAATAAACCTATTTAATGTTGTTGGAACCAATTTTGAAAAACTGTTGTTGTAAGACGTTTCTTTTTGCTTTTCACAGTGGTATTCAGTTCAGAATATCCAGCACCTCATTCGATGAGGCAAGAGCCGAGATCCCTTCATCGGGAATGACCTCTTAGGCGAAAGTTTATGTATTTGTGATAACTGCTCTATAGTCGATTCTTTTGCTTGGCATCATGGTATTCGGTTTGGAATATCCTACACCTCATTCGCTGAGGAAAGAGCCGAGATCCCTTCACCGGAAGTGACCTCTTTAGCTAAAGTTTGCGCCACAATATATTTGTAAAAACCACTCGGTTCCTTCAACGATGTCAATTTCATTACGTTAAAGGTTTTTCGCCAAAAACCAGCCGTAGCCCTTCGTCATTTTAGATTAGTATTGCTTAGTATTCATGCTACGTTTGCCGTTGCTATTCACCGAGACGTGGTATGCGGTAGCTCTGTAATGCTTTTCTGTCACATGGACATGTGGATTGGTTAGGACAGTTGTACGACTTTGTTGATCATTCATCAAGGGTCGTGCGGGTGGGTTTAACGCAATCAAGATAATGACGGGTTGAACTTGACTAGGACCTTTTGATTTGTTGATTATTCGTCAAGATCACTTGGGTCCTAGGGGCAAAAACCACATCGGGAGTTTCAAACATACAGAAAACTTGACAGGCATGCGCATACCTTCTGGAGTGTGGTGACTTGAGTGGATTCCATCAAGTTATCATGCGATGATAGTTGGATCCCAATTCCCACTGAAGAGTAGGTGTTACTCATCGGGTGATTTTAGATGATGCCGACTAATTCTCCTTTTAGGGTTTGAGGGAGAATTCGAGAAAACGGTGGGAGCCATCCAGATTAGATAAAGTGATTACAGAGCTGTGTGTTTCTTTTCTCTCTCTCTCTCTTTGGTAGCGACCATGACCCGACAATAAACTAAAACTCATGAACCAAGCTAACCGAACCTTCTTAAAACACTTTGGCTTTTGGATTGTTTTAGTCGCATAACCCATTGCCAATCCTACTTTTCCTTTGCATTTCTCCGGAACATTCCGTATCACTACGAAGATCCACATTGATTGGATATGCCATCGTATAGTTACATACGAACTCGAAGGAACTTGTTCCAGTCGAGGATGGTTTCCGGTTCTGAAGAAATAGAATAAGAATTATTCAGTTGTCTTTTTCTCTTTAGCTTCTCTCAGGTTGCAAGAGCTCCTGGTGTTAGGAGAGTACACCTATTGCGCTTATTGGATAGTCTTCTTCCAAACCATAGGCAGGTGCCGAAGGGTGGGGAAGGAAGAAAACCAATTAGCCTGAGTGTGGTGTACAGAAGGTAATAAGTAAAGACATAATAAAGGGATTAGATTAAGGGCAAAGGAAATTGCGACTGCTATCATTCACGACGAAACCGCGTATACCCCTGCCACTCGTACTTCACCTTTGCTTTTCTCCGGAACACTCCGTATCACTACGAAGATCCACATTTCTTGGATATGACATCGTATAGTTACATACGAACTCGGAGGAACTTGTTCCAGTTCGAGGGTGGATTCTGGTTCTGGAGAAATAGAATAAGGATTATTCAGTTGTCTTTCTCTTTACCTTCTCTTAGGTTGCGAGGGCTCCTGGTATTAGGAGTGTACACCTATTACGCTTATTGGATATCTTCTTCCAAATCTTAGGCTGGTGCTGAAAGATAGGGAAGGAAGAAAACCAATTAGCCTAAGTGAGGTGTACAGAAGGTAATAGGTAAAGACATATAAAGGGATTGGAGTGAGGGCAAGGTAGTATACGGTTACTGTCATGAATCTGGATAGTAAATAAGAATTACTAGGAATACCCGGATACCCCTTCGAAATATTTTCATGTTTCAATTTGACTGTGTTAATTGAAAGCTGTTTTCCCAATTAGATTCTGACTCCAGGGTATGTATTTACCAGATTTCATTCTCGCATCTGTATGGCGTTACTGATGCTGAGTGGGAGTAAGATATTGGGAATTAGGTGATTAGATCCTCAATATCAAAATTCTTTGTAATTGGTGATATTTGAGGAAATCACCTGGGGTTTTCCTGACGGCAAATATTTGGTTTTGAATATCCATCGTTATGCACCAATTTCAAACTGATATATCTGTACGTTTATTTTATAAAGTGAGATATAACTTTTTGAAATTATGTCTATGACATTTACCTATATCAGTTGGTGATTAGGTAAGGAGTATTCAACAACGATGTAATTCTTCTCAACCATAGTACGGTTTTCAACCTACGACGCAAAAGGTTTGAGTTATTGAACTCAGTTGACTTATATAGAGTATTGTATGGTGTCCGGTGTCCGTTATGACAAAAGGGTTGGTACTTATACTATATTCTATTTACTTTTGATTTCTCTAGTTTTAGACAAATATTTCGTTGAAATACAAGATCCAAATTTTGAGAAGTTATAGATATATGAATAAAGTGGAGAACCATATGTTGCAAAGTATCAGGATTCTTCAAGGTGATCGAAGATGTAGATACTTGTGCTAGGTATTTCGATGATAGTAATGGTTTTGAGAACCTGCTTCTCTTTTTCTGGTTATTCATATATGGATGCATTCCTTGATGAGTAATGCTGATTGGCCTCCTTCCATTTGGTTGATATGCACTGGAAACGGCTGCATGTATTTTTGAATCTGGTTCCAATTAAATTAGTGCCTTTGTTTCTATATTGGAGATATAGAATGGATTCATATCTTAACAATGTTAAGGTATATGGAGTAGTCCGTATGATGCTTAAAACAAAAATCTGGACAAACTCTAGGCATGTTTCAGTAAAGGCGGTTTGTGGGTTATCCCGGGCTTTGACGAGGGTTAACATTCTACCATTTGGAAGATCAATAGTTATATTGTTCTTGACTCACCACCAGTTTTAAAATGGATTCTTTTTAGAAAACATTAGTGGGAGTATGTTAGAACTGGAAGTGATTCCAGAACCACAAACGATTTCTGATAATTTAGAGGAACCTAAAGATTCAATTGGATTCGACATTCCATTAGCCACTCCGCAGATTTGGTGGGTAACCTCAGGTACCCGAGAGGTACTTCGGTCTTCTCAGAGGCGGTGACAGGGAGGTTCTTGTTTACCCAAACTTGCCATTTCTGTTGTTTTAGACTATGAGACCCGGCAGGAGGATGAGTATAACGTCGTTCTAAACCAGTTTTAGAAGTGCACGTGTATATGACTCTGCCATAGGGTTATTATAGTCAGTGGGAGCAGCGGAAGAATAGTGGGTAGGTATCTTATGTCTATTTATAGACTAAAGCAGGTAGAGCGGAGATAAATCGTCTATTTTTGATGTGACAGTCATAGAGTTTGACTTCATCAGAATAACAGATGGATCTGGTAAGAAGATAGTAGGGAGTAATGTCCTGGTATTTGGATAGCATGCTCTTGATAGGAAGTGATATTCCTATACTACGATCGGTTATATTGTGGTTGTCACAAGGTGTTTCTCCACATAGGATCTGGATAAAATATCAGTGATTCTGGTTACTAAATCTATGGTGTTAGATCTAGATTTGGGAAGTGTCCCAATTTGGGTACCTTGATACTATTCTAAAGTGTTTTAGAATGGACGACTCCTGGCATGGTGGTGTACCCGCAGTTGATGGAGTGACCCTCTCTAAAGAGATGTCTCTAGACTGATGAGGAAAGGGATTTGCATGATTGACATATCACTTGCTTAGGCAATTGAGTTAATCATGAAATGTCAAGTACCACACCAGATATTGCTTTTACACTGGCTGCAATAAGCATATATATTAATCCAATCCTGGAGATACAGAGGGTAACAGTTATGAACATAAGTGAATGTTCTTGGTATATGGTAACGGCAGCCTCCTCCGAGGGGCGGTTATCATTTGAGGCTTCCAAGATGACCTGGTTGACAGAGTGGCTGTCGGAGTTATAGTTTTCCCTCTTTTTGAGGGGCAGTATGTAGGACAGGTGGTCCAAGCGGATACTGAGGAAGGCATAGCGCAGGATATTGATTAAAATCAGTAGATGATACAGTCTAAGAAGTTTGTTGGATTTGGAGTTCATTTGTGAACCGGGTCCCATCAGACATCCAGACAAATTCTAAGACAGGTATCGCTCATTTCGGGAGATAGTTATTCTCCGCGAAGTTGAGATATAGAAAGATAAAGAAAGAAACACCGGAGCGGATCCACTCACTCTGGCTATTTCTCGAATGCAATAGTTTCACAAACGGGCTTTGCGAGACTGATTAGTAGAGAAGTCGGGTGTTCGGTATCACACGGGCTGTGAGTATGCGACACCGCAATAATTATCCTTAAGTGCAAGTGGGAGATTGTTGGCTATAGTGCCCTCAAGTCAATTATTGAATCGCAGGCACGCGATTGTGATGATTGAGGGAGGACCTAAGGGGAGAACAGTCTTTTTACTCAAGATGATAGTATACTATCCGGTTTGTCTTTATCATCATATACAGCATTAGCTGGCATTACAGATCACTATTACATGTTGGTAGAGCCCATAGGATTCTTGCTTGACTACCAGCATTATGATGGCGATCATATACGTGGGAGCTGGGTGGTCTATAAGCACATCCTTAAATGTCCCTAGTTGTGGGAGTATCGAGACTGGGCATCGATACTCCGGAATATTCTAGTGTATACTTATTGAGACCCTGACGAGGGGCGGTGGCCGGTCTCACAAGCCATTGGTGTCAGTTAGTCACCTAAGATAGTATACAGGTGCTCATTGGGTTATGAGTACACTGGACGGACTCGCCGGGAACATGCTAATTGGTATTATACTTATTGTCAGATAGTAGTTCCCAGGTGACATGAGTACAGGTTAGTGTGTCGACCTGAGATCGTCATTTGTCTCGTGTGAGTTCCCACTGTGCTTTGATTACTACCCTACCACGGCTCAAAGGAGTCGTGCAAACAGGTTTTAGTTGGGTACAGTCACGAGCCATATGGAGGCAGTGAGCGGATCGTCGGGGATTCATCTCTCCCGGTATTGGGGGTTGATGTCGCGTTGTGCAAGGGTGGCCATCACCAGAAATCCTCGGCCGAGATGGACGAGAATTACTGATTTGGATCAGCAGTTTCTCAGTAGGTGATGGGCTTCATACCGACACGAAATGTCGTGTTATTAGGGGTCTGACTTTATCCATCCCCCTTGACTCGATATGCGATACTTTTAGACGAACAAACCGGACTGTATGGAGATTGTCACGGACAGGCTCAGTAGGGGTTTGGATGAGCTTCTTCGTCGGCCTTCCTTTCGATCAATACCTGGGTAGCCGTTACGTACAGCTGGTGCCGCTGACGTGCTTGTGGTTAAACCCACTGCCAGCGTATTGACGAGTCTTTAGAGTCCCACACAGAGGGTTTCCCTGGTTTTGGCAAAACGATGTAGTAGCCGTATTGGATACGTGTGTAAGTCCACGGCGGCGCCCCGGCAGTCGATCCGACGCCGGAATGCGGAAACGATGATTTACTTTAAACTTTATAACCGGCATCACCGCGCACTAAAATCCCAGATCGGGCCATTAACATAATCCTAGCTAACAAGAGAACGGGTAGAGAGATATACCGAGCGATCCGTGTCCTTCGGTCTTCTCGTCGTCGTCCCGATCTCCCCGCGGAAACTCCGGTCTTCAACTCCTCGTCGGAAGGGCACCACGTCGCCGGCTTCTTTTACGGGCTCCCACCTCTGGACCGAGGCAACTCGGGCACGAAGTTGGCGAGTCAACGTGCCCAAGATTTGCTGTAGAATAGTGTGGAACTCTATGTCTCATTTGGGGTTGTAGAAGTTGCCTTTTGGTGGAGGTATGAGATATGAACTTTTTTGAAGAGGGAACTTGGGGATTTTACAAGCCATAAAAGATCAAAATCCCCACCATAACATTTTTGGACAGCCCTTCCAAGAGCAAGGCCGGCCAAAATACCAAGAGAGAATAAGAGGAAAGAGAGTGTCCAAAAATGGAAAAAGGAGTGAGCCAAATAACCAAGAGAGAGAAAGGGTTATCATGAAAGGAAATGATCACCCACCAAATCCTACACTCCACCAACCAATCATAACCACAAAAGTCAAGCCATCATGAAACAACAAGTCAAGTGATGGTGGAATCATCATGACACAACAATATGCAAAGACCACCCTCCACAATACTTATTTGCACATTTGCAAATAAGCCCTCCTCCACCAATCTTCAGCCAATGAAAGATACAAAGAAATATGGCCGAAACAGAAAACAAACTGGCAACTCCAAAAAACAGATCCCGTAATAAATTACAGGAAAACCCCGCTACTGTATATACATACCAGCATTTGTATTCCGACCGAATACAAATGCAAAGAGACAAAATCTACACTGTATAATACTAGGATCCGGCTTAAACCGAAGCCCGCTAGTATTTTCCGTCCGATCATAGTTCGTGCAATACCGCACGTATCTGATCGAACCCTGCCATATCTCCATACGGCCTCTACAGCGTTTCGCCCGAAACTTGAGTAACTGGTCTGTGAGGGACTCTAAAGACTCGTCAATACTATGGCTGTGGATTTAACCACTAGCACGTCAGAGGTATTAGCCATACGTGACGGGCTACCAGCTATTGACCAAAAGGGACGTCGATGAGCGAACTCATCCTGACACCCTACTGAGCCTGTCAGTGACAATATCCGTACAGTCCGATCCGTTCGTCTATGAGCATCGCATGGCGGGCCTAGGGGGTTGATAAAAGTCAGACCCCCAAAAGCGGTACAAGTCGTGTCGGAGTGTAGCCCAGAACACCATGAGATACTACTGGAATACCTACCAGTAAATCTCCTGCCTTGGCTAAGGACTTCATGTAATGGCTCTCCTAGACACAGCGCGACCTCACCCCCAATACCGGGAGAGACGAACCCCTGCAGATCCGCTCACTGCCTCCATGTGGCTTGGGACTGTACTCAACTAAAACCTGTTTGAACGTCTCCTTTGAGCGTGGTATGGTAGTAATCAAAGTACAGTAGGAACTCACACGAGACAAATGACAATCCTCAGGTCGATGAACTAACCTGTACACATGTCACCAGGGAACTGCTATCTGACGTCAGGTATAAGACCAACTGGCATGTTCCCGGCGAGTCTTGTCCGGTGTACTCATAACCCAATGAGCACATGTATACATCTTAGGTGAACCAACTGACACCAGTGGCTTATGAGATCGGCCACCGCCCCTCGTCGGGGTCTCGACTGTATATACTAGTCTACTCTGGAGTATCGATGCCCTGTCTCGAAACTCCCACGACTAGGGACTTTTTAAGGATGTGCTTATAGACTACCAGCTCCCACGTATATGATCGCCCTCATACTGCTGGCAGTCAAGCAAGAATCCTAGGGGCTCTATCAACGTGCAATAGTGACATGTAAGGTCACCTAAAGCAGTACACGATGATAAAGATAAACCAGATAGCATACTATCATCTTGAGTAAGACTGTCCTACTGGGATAGGTCCTCCATCAATCATTGCAATCACGTGCCTGTGATCCAATAATTGACTCTGAGGGCACTATCTCCAACAATCTCCCACTTGCACTCAAGGCTAATTATTGCGATGTCGCATACTCACAGCCCGTGTGATACCGAACACCCAACTCCTCTATTAGTCAGTCTCACAAAACCCGTTTGTGAAACTATTGCGTTCGAGGAATAGCCTTAGTGAGTGGATCCGCCTTGATGTTTCTTTCTATGTCTCTCTATATCTCAAGTTCGCGGAGAAAGCCATCTCCCGAAATGAGCAATACCTGTCTTAGAATATGTCTGGATGTCTGATGGGACCTAGCTCATAAATGAACTCCAAATCCAAACTTCTTAGACTGTATCGTCAACTGAACTTAATCAGTATCCTGCGCCATGCATCCCTCAGTATCGCCTTGGACAACCTGTCCAAAATACTGCCCCTCGTCAGAAGGAAAACTATAACTCTGACAACCTCCCTGTCGTCCAGGTCACCTTGGAAGCCTGGAGTGATAACGGTCTCCCGAATGAGGCTGTTGTTATCATATCCCTAGAACATCCACTTATGTTCTAAAACTGCTTCTGATTGTTTCTCCAGGATTGGATTAATATCAACTTATTGCATCTCGTGCAAAAAAAACATCTGGTGTGGTACTTGACATCTCATGATTGACTCAATTGCCTAAGCAAGTGATCTGCCAATCATGCACATCCCTCTCCACTTTAGTCTGTAAGACACCTTTAGAGAGGGTGACTCCATCACCTGCAGGTACACCACCATGCCAGGAGTCGTCCATTCTAAAGCACCTCTAGAATGTCGTCTAAGTATCCTGATTGGGAAACTACCCAAATCTAGATCTAAAACCATAGATCCAGTAACCAGAATGTCTGATATAATATCCAAGTCCCATGTGGAGAAACCACTGTGTGACAACCAAAGTATAACCGATCGTAGTATAGGAATATCACTTCCTACTCTGTGTATGTCATCCAAATACTAGGACATCACACCCTACTACCTTCTCAACAGATCCATCCCCTATTCTGATGAAGTCAAACCTATGACTGTCACATCAGAAATAGATGATCTATCTCCGCTATATCTGCTTTAGTCCATAAACATAAGCTACTTGTCCACCAATGCTTCCGCTGCTCCCACTGACTACGACAACCCTCTGGCAGAGTCATATAGACGTACACTTCTAAAGCCAGTTTAGAACGACGCTATACTCATCCTCCTGCCGGGTCTCACAGTCTGGAACAACAGCAATGACAAGTCTGGGTAAACAAGAACCTCCCTATCACTGTCCTTGAGGCTACCGGAGTACCTCTCGGGTGCCTGAGGTTACCCACCTTATCTGCGGAGTGGCCAATGGAATATCAAACCAGATTGAATCTTTAGGTTCTTATCAAATCTTCAGTAATCATTTTGCGGTTCTGGAATCACTTCCAGTTCTACCATACTCCCACTACTGTTTTCTGAAAAAATCTATTTTATTAAAACTGTGGCGAGTCTAGAACAATATCACTATTGATCTTCTAGATGGTAGAAAGTCAACCCTCGTCATAGCCTGGGTCAACCCACAAACAGCCATTACAAAAACGCGCCTTGAGTTATCCAGAGTCTGGTTTTAAGCATAAGCCAGACAACTCCCCGTACCTTAACATCGTTAAGGTATGAACTGTTCTATATCCAATACAGAAACAGAGGCACTGATTTAATTGAACCAGATTCAAATCATGCAGCTGTCTCCAGTGCATGTCAACTAAATGGAAAAAGGCCGATCAGCGTTACTCAACTTAGGAATGCTTCTAATTATGAGTAACCCGAAAGAGAAGCAAGTTCTCTTAATCATTACTATCAACTGAATACCCTACACAAGTATCTACATCTTCGACCACCTTGAAGAATCCCGATACTTGCAACACCTGGTTCTCTACTTTATCCATATACCTATAACTTCTCAAAACTTGGACCCTGGGTTTCTACGAAACACCTGTCTAAAAACTAGAGAAGTCATAAGTAAACCGAATATAGTACGAGAACCAACCCCTCTGTCCTCATGGACGCTGGACAACATACAATACTCTGTATAAGTCCCTTGAGTCTGATAACTCAATCCCTGTGTGTCGTAGGTTGAAAACTGTACTTATGGTTAAGAAGAATTACACCGCTGTTTAATGCTCCTTACCTAACCATCCACTGATATAGGTAAATGTCATCGACATAATTTCAAAAAGGTATATCTCACTCTATAAAAATAGACGTACATATATATCAATTTTAAATTGGTGCATGACAGCGGATATTCAAAACCAAATATTTGCCGACCGGCAAACAGCCCAGGTGATTTCCTCAAATATCACCAATTACAACGAATTCCGATATAATGAGGACAATTACCTAATTCCCAATAACTTACTCCCACTCATCATCTGTAAAACCATACAGATGTGAGAATCATACCTGGTAAATACATACCCTGGAGCAAGATCTGATTGGGAAATCAGTTTTCCTTTAACAGTACACAGTAAAACTGAAACATTGAAATGTTTCGATGGGGTATCCCGGTATTCCTAGTAATGCCTCTTCCATTATCAGATTCACAACTGTAACCGTATATTTCTATACCATCTCTTCACATCCCTTCATATGTCTTTAGTCATTACCTTCTGTACACCCCTTTAGGCCAAATGGTTTTCTTCCTTCCCTACCACTCGGCACCAGCCTATGGTTTGGAAGAAGACTATCCAATAAGCATAATGGGTGTACTGTCCTAATCCTAGGAGCACTCGCAATGCGAGAGAAGGTGAAGATAAAAGACACCTGAATAAACCTTATTCCTATTTCTCCTGAACCAGAATCCATCCCCGAACTGGAACAAGTTCCTTTCGAGTTCGTATATAACCATACGATGGAGTATCCAATAAACTGTGGATCTTCGTAGTGACACGGAGTGTCCTGGAGAAATACAAAGGTGAAGTGGGAGTGGTAATGAAATACTTGGTTTGGTCGTGAATAGCAGTCGCAGTTTACTTTGCCCTCTTACTAATCCCATGATATGTCTTTACTTAATACCTTCTGTACACCATCGTTAGGCTAATTGGTTTTCTTCATTCCCTACCGTTCGGCACCTACCTATGGTTTGGAAGAAGACTATCCAATTTGCGTAATAGGTGTACTATCTCCTAAACCAAGGAGTACTCGCAACCTGAGAGAAGGTAAAAGGAAAAGACAACTGAATAGTCCTATTCGTTTTCTCCAGAACCGGAAACCATCCTCGAATAAATTCCTTCGAGTTCGTATATAACCATACGATGGTTTTGTCCAATGGAAGTGGACGTTCGTAGTAATACGGGGTGTCATGGAGAAAAGGGTAAAAATAGTAGTGGCAATGAGGTTTGCAACTCTGACAATCCAAAAGCCAGTGTTTAAGAAGGTTCGGTTAATTTTGGTCTATGAGTCATAGTCTTAGGGTCGGGTCATGATCGCTGCCGAAGAGAGAGAGAAAAGAAACACTCAGCGTGCACTCTAACCTAGATCAGAATGGTTACCAATTTATCTAATCTGGAAACTTCCCATTGTACCGTCAAATTCTCCTCCAAACCTGAAAGAAGAATTAGGCTGGATCACCCGAGGAGTAAACCAACTCATCAGTGGGAATCGGGATCCAACTATCATCGCATGATAACGTGACGAAATCCACTCACGTTATCACACTCCAGAAGGTATGCGCATATCTGGCAAGTTTCAGTTTCTTTAGAAACTCCCGATGTGGATTTTTACCCCATGCTCTTATGACCTTGACTTTGGCCAACATATCATAAGTCACATGTCAAGTTCTACCCGTCATTCTCCAGGTTAATTTGAGCCCACCCGTACATGCCCTTGACTTTGGCCAAAATAGTAGTACGACTGCCCCAAACCAACGCATCTATCTATGCTGCATATGAATACCCAATAGCTACCAATCACTGTGCCTTGACTTTGGCCAACATACACAGCTTGAATACTATTGACTATCCATATGAAACGACGGAGGGCTACGAATGGTTTCTGGCGAAAACCTTTAACGTAATGAACTTGATATCGTTGAAGGAACCGGATAGCTTTATAAAAATATAGTGGCGAAAACCTTTGCTAAAGAGATCACTCCCGGTGAAGGGATCTCGGCTCTTTCCCCGTAGAATGAGGTGCAGGATATTCCAACTGAATACCACGATGCAAAGAAAAAGTAATCGGCTATAGTGAAGTTATTACCCTGACGCAAACTTCTGTCCAAGGGGTCACTCCCGGTGAAGGGATCTCGGCCCTTGCCTCGTCGACTGAGGAGCAGGATATTCCAATTGAATACCACGATGCAAAACAAAATAGAACGTCCTTGCAATAACAGCTTTTTGAAAAAGTGTTCCAACAACATCAGAATAGGTTTGTTTAACTTGCATTGATCCGAATCAATGCAGTCCCATCAATTGATCACACCAATAAAGAACGAAAATAATGACGTACGTATATGCCATCCGCATTCGCCAATGGGTCCCGTCATTACCCGTTAGGTTAGTTAACTAACGACAGAGCGGGGACTGGACTAGCGCGGATGCAAAACATATACAACATATACTAGTATATATATCAATATATAATATTTCGCTCAAGGCGTGATAAAATGCAACATCACAGAAATGTAATAAGCATCACAGAACAATACAGATATCTGGGATCCCCGGGTTTCACAGAGCCGCTACTGAAACCCGACGTTCCCTTGGTCGTGTGGATAGCCTGTGCAATGAAATCCTAGACCCCTACGGGCGCGGCAAGTTACCCGCCAAAACGTGAAGCGAGGCAGCCCCCTTCAGCAATGTGAATGGACCACCCAGCACTTCACGGAATCCGGTAACTTGGGCACCCCTCCTGGGTCAACCTGTACCCCCTACAAGTGCGGCGAATATGTTGGAGATAGTGCCCTCAGATTCAATTATTCGATCACAGGCACGTGATTACAATGATTGATGGAGGACCTATCCCGATAGGACAGTCTTACTCGAGATGATAGTATGCTATCTGGTTTACCTTTATCATCGTGTACTGCTTTAGGTGACCTGACAAGTCGCTATTACACGTTGATAGAGCCCTTAGGATTCTTGCTTGACCACCAGCAGTATAAGGGCGATCATATACGTGGGAGCTGGCAGTCTATAAGCATATCCTTATATGGTCCCTAGTCGTGTGAGTTTCGAGACAGGGCATCGATACTCCAGAGCAGACTAGTGTATACATTCGAGACCCCGACGAGGGGCGGTGGCCGGTCTCACAAGCCACTGGTGTCAGTTGGTTCACCTAAGATGTATACAGGTGCTCATTGGGTTATGAGTACACCGGACAGGACTCGCTGGGAACATGCCAGTTGGTCATATACCAGACGTCAGATGGCAGTTCCCTGGTGACATGTGTGCAGGTTAGTTCATCGACCTGGGGATCGTCATTTGTCTTGTGTGAGTTCCCACTGTACTTTGATTACTACCCTACCACGGCTCAAAGGAGTCGTGCAAACAGGTTTTAGTTGGGTACAGTCCCGAGCCACATGGAGGCAGTGAGCGTATCTTCAAGGGTTCGTCTCTCCCGGTATTGGGGGTGAGGTCGTGCTGTGTCTAGGAGAGCCATTACACGAAGCCCTCGGCCGAGGCAAGGAGATTTACTGGTAGGTATTCCAGTAGTATCTCAGGGTGTTCTGGGCTACACTCCGACACGACTTGTACCGCTTTTGGGGGTCTGACTTTTACCAACCCCCTAGGCCCGCCATGCGATGCTCATAGACGAACGGACCGGACTGTACGGATATTGTCACTGACAGGCTCAGTAGGGTTGTCAGGCTGAGTTCGCTCACAGACGTCCCTTTTAGTCAATACCTGGTAGCCCGTTACGTATTGGCTTATACCTCTGACGTGCTAGTGGTTAAATCCACAACCAAGGTGTTGACGAGTCTTTAGAGTCCCCCACATTCAGTTACTCAGCTTTCGGGCGAAAGTTGTAGAGGCCGTATGGAGATATGGCAAGGTCCGATCAGATACGTGCGGTATTGCACGGATCAGGATCGGACAGTTTGTACTACTGGCCGTATGGTTATATGGCAGGGTTCGATCAGATACGTGCGGTATTGCACGGATCAGGATCGAACGGATATTACTAGCCGGTTTTGGTTTAAGCCGGATCCTAGTATAGTACAGTGTAGACTTTGTCTCATTGCATTTGTATTTCGGTCGGAATACAAATGCGGGTGTGTATGCACAGTATCGGGGTTTTCCTGTAATTTATTACGGGACCAGTTTTCTGGAGTTGCCAGTTTGCTTTCCGTTTCGGCCATTTTCATTTGTATCGTTCAATGGCTGAAGATTGGTGGAGGAGGGCTTATTTGCATTGTTGCAAATAAGTATTAGTGGAGGGGGGTCTTTGCATATTTCCTTGTATCATGATGGTGCACCATCCATTGACTTGACTTTTTGACTTCATCATGGTTGCTCCATACCTTGACCTTTTGACTTGACTTCTTGTCATGATGGCATGACTTTTGTGGACATGATTGTTGATGTTGAGAGATGGTTGTTAGTTGAGTGTGGGTTTGATTTTGTGATGATTCTTTTTGCATGATAGCCTTCTCTCTCTCTCTCCTTGGGATTATTGGATCACACTCTCATTCTCACCCTCCCCTCGTTGTCATGGCCGGCCACTTAATGAAGGGGGCTGTCCCAAATTTTTGGTGGGGATGTTTGGCTCATTTCATGTTGCAAAAATCCCACAAGTTCAATCCAAAAAGCCCCAAGTTCAATTCCTCCACAAAAGGCAATTCCACAAACCCCAAAATGAGACTTGCTCACTAGATATTCTACAGCAAACCTTGGGCACGTCGACTAGCCAGCTTCGTGCCCGAGTTGCCTCGGCATTGAGGTGGGAGCCCGTAAAAGAAGTAGGCGATGTGGTGCACTTCCGGCGACGAGGAGGAGACGGCACATTCCGCAGGAGATCGGGACGACGACGTGAAGACCGGAGGACTCGGATCTGTCGGTACATCTCTCTTCCCTTTCTTGTAGATAGCTAGGACTAGTTAGTGGTTCGATCCGGGTATTAGTGCGCGGCGGTTTGCCAGTTCAAGTAAAATTAAAGTTTATCACCGCTTCCGCATTTGGCCGTCGGATTGACGGCCGGGGCGCCGCCGTGCACTTACAGTGGTATCAGAGACTCGCCATTAACTTAGTCTAGCTTTGTGTAATGTGTTTGCATTTCCGATCGATCAAAAAGTTCCAAAACCCGTATTTTGATCACATCAGTTTTCTGTTGGAAATTTTTAGTGTCGAAAAATTTTTCAGGTTGTATAAAATTGATGTACTGGAAGATCTAAGAGTTCTGGAAAAAGTCGAGACACTGATCTCCTCAGGGGAGCGCGGAACCGCGGCAAAACCCTACTTGTTGCCGCGGTTCCGCCGCAGTATGGAGGATTCAGTGGGTCGGGTTTTTACAGTGGGCTTCTGGGGTGATTTTAGGGGTTTTGGAATGTTAAATTTGGGCCCATAATTTCTGTGAGTGCTACAGTATTGTTTGGGGGCCCACTTGTTAAAATTTGATTGATCGGATATTTTAAACACATTATTTCACAGTATTTACATTATATCTGCGACCGTGAATGTCACTTGATCGGTAAATCCGGTCCAACTGCTATAGCCCGGTTAGACGGATTTGCGAACGTGACTTTCACGTTGATGTTCTGTTTTTGCTGTGATGTTGCGGATTGGTCGTGGGGGATAGCCTGGATGCAATGTTAGTACAGTTGTGGTTGTATTATGTACATTTGATATTGCGGGGCGAGCGTCCGACATGTGGACTGCCGTCACTGCCTGATTGTATTATTCTTTTGGGGCACGACCTGGTTGCGGTCGATGTACCCGTTGTATGTATATTTTACTTTCTGTACTAGGATTACCCCACGGAGGGGTGCACGGATAGCCGGGTTCTGGAGGGCAACAAGCCCGCATCTCATGGCATTGAGACGGAAGGGGCTTCACTCTAGGATTGGCGGGCTATTCGCCGCACTCGTAGGGGATACAGGTTGACCCAGGAGGGGTGCCCAAGTTGCCGGATTCCGTGAAGTGCTGGGTGGTCCATTCACGGTACTGAAGGGGGCTGCCTCGCTTCAGGTTTTGGCGGGTGACTTGCCGCGCCCGTAGGGGTCTAGGTTTTCATTGCACAGGCTATCCACACGACCAGGGGAACGTCGGGTTTCAGTAGTGGCTCTGTGAAACCCGGGGATCCCAGATATCTGTATTGTTTCTGTGATGCTGTACATTTTCTGTGATGTTGCATTTCTTTCACGCCTTGAGCGAAATATAATATATTGGTATATATATTAGTAGATGTTGTATATGTTTTACATCCGCGCTAGTCCAATCCCCGCTCTGTCGTTAGTTAGCTAACCTAACGGGTAATGATGGGACCCAGTGGCGAATGCGGATGGCATATACGTACGTCATATTATTTTCGTTCTTTGTGGTGTGATCAATTGATGGGACTGCGTTGATTCGGATCAATGCAAGTTAAAAACAAACCTAATCTGATGTTGTTGGAACACTTTTCAAAAAGCTGTTATTGCAAGGACGTTCATTTTTGTTTTGCATCGTGATATTCAGTTGGAATATCCTGCTCCTCAGTCGACGAGGCAAGGGCCGAGATCCCTTCACCGGGAGTGACCCCTTGGACAGAAGTTTGCGTCAGGGCAATAACTTCACTATAGCCGATTACTTTTGCTTTGCATCGCGGTATTCATTTGGAATATCCTGCACCTCATTCTACGGGGAAAGAGCCGAGATCCCTTCACCGGGAGTGACCTCTTTAGCAACGGTTTTCGTCACTATATTTTTAAACGCTATCCGTTCCTTCAACGATATCAAGTTCTTTACGTTAAAGGTTTTCGCCAGAAACCATTCGTAGCCCTCCGTCGTTTCATATGGGTGGTCAATAGTATTCAAGCTGTGTATGTTGGCCAAAGTCAAGGCACAGTGATTGATAGCTATTGGGGTATTCATATGCAGCATAGATAGATGCGTTGGTTTGGGACAGTCGTACTGCCATTTTGGCCAAAGTCAAGGGTATGTACGGGTGGATTCAAATTAACCTGGAGAATGACAGGCAGAATTTGACATGTGACTTATGATATGTTGGCCAAAGTCAAGGTCATAAGAGCATGGGGCAGAAATCACATCGGGAGTTTCAAAAGAACTGAAACTTGCCAGATATGCGCATACCTTCTGGAGTGTGATACCGTGAGCGGATTCCGTCATGTTATCATGCGATGAGAGTTGGATCCCGATTCCCACTGATGAGTTAGTTTACTCCTCGGGTGTTCCCGACTAATTCTTCTTTCAGGTTTGGAGGAGAATTTGACGGTACAGTGGGAGGTTTCCAGATTAGATAAATTGGTAACCATTCTGATCTAGGTTAGAGTTCACGCTGAGTGTTTCTTTTCTCTCTCTCTTCGGCAGCGACCATTGACCCGACCCTAAGACAATGACTCAGTGACCAAGTTGACCGAACCTTCTTAAACACTGGCTTTTGGATTGTCAGAGTTGCAAACCTCATTGCCACTCCTACTTTTACCCTTTTCTCCAGGACACCCCGTATTACTACGAACGTCCACTTCCTTTGGACAAAACCATCGTATGGTTATATACGAACTCGAAGGAATTTATTCGAGGATGGTTTCCGGTTCTGGAGAAAACGGATAGGACTATTCAGTTGTCTTTTCCTTTTACCTTCTCTCAGGTTGCGAGTACTCCTTGGTTTAGGAGTAGTACACCAATTACGCAAATTGGATAGTCTTCTTCCAAACCTTAGGCTGGTGCCGACCGGTAGGGAATGAAGAAAACCAATTAACCTAACGATGGTGTACAGAAGGTATTGAGTTAAGACAAAGCAAGGGATTAGTAAGAGGGCAAAGTAAAAAGCAACAGATATTCACGACCAAACCAGGTATTTCTTCGCCAATCCTAAAATCACATTTGTATTTCTCCAGGACACTCCGTATCACTACGAAGATCCACAGTTTATTGGATATTCCATCGTATGGTTATATACGAACTCGAAAGGAACTTGTTCCAGTTCGGGGATGGATTCTGGTTCAGGAGAAATAAGAATAAGGTTTATTCGGTTGTCTTTTATCCTCACCTTCTCTCGCGTTGCGAGTGTTCCTAGGATTAAGACAGTACACCCATTATGTTCATTGGATAGTCTTCTTCCAAACCATAGGCTGGTGCCGAACGGTAGGGAAGGAAGAAAACCATTTGGCCTAAATGGGTGTGCAGAAGGTAATGACTAAAGACATATAAAGAGATTTGGAGAGGTGGCAAGGAATTACACGGTTACAGTTGTGAATCTGGATAATGGAAGAGGCATTACTAGGAATACCGGGATACCCCATCGAGACATTTCAATGTTTCAGTTTCACTGTGTAATGTTAAAAGAAAACTGATTTCCCGATTAGATACTTACTCCAGGGTATGTATTTACCAGGTTCGATTCTCATATCTGTATGGTTTTACAGATGATGAGTAGGAGTAAGTTATTGGGAATAAGGTGATCATCCTCATTATATCGGGATTCGTTGTAATCGGTGATATTTGAGGAAGTCACCTGGGTTGTTTGCCAGACGGCAAATATTTGGTTTTGAATATCCGATGTTATGCACCAATTTCAAATTGATATATCTGTACGTCTATTTTCATAGAGTGAGATATACCTTTTTGAAATTATGTCTATGACATTTACCTATATCAGTGGATGATTAGGTAAGGAGCATTAAATAGCGGTGTAATTCTTCTTAACCATAAGTACAGTTTTCAACCTACGACACACAGTGAATGAGTTATCAGACTCAAGGGACTTATACAGAGTATTGTATGTTGTCCAGGGTCCATCAGGACAGAGGGGTTGGTCCTCGTACTATATTCGGTTTACTTATGACTTCTCTAGTTTTTAGACAAGTGTTTCGAACGAACACAGGGTCCGAATTTTGAGAAGTTATAGGTATTTGAATAGAGTAGAGAACCAGGTATAGCAAGTATCGGGATTCTTCAAAGAGATCGAAGATGTAGATACTTGTGTATGGTATTCAGTTGATAGTAAAGATAAAGAGAACTTGCTTCTCTTTCAGATTACTCATAATTGGAAGCATTCCTAAGTTGAGTAACGCTGATCGGCCTCCTTCCATTTAGTTGACATGCACTGGGGACAGCTGCATGATTTGAATCTGGTTCAATTAAATCAGTGCCTCTGGTTCTATATTGGATATAGAACAGTTCATATCTTAACGGTGTTAAGGTACGGGGAGTTGTCCGGCTTATGATTAAAACCAGACACTGGACAACTCAAGGCACGTTTCTGTAATGGCTGTTTGTGGGTTGACCCAGGCTATGACGAGGGTTGACTTTCTACCATCTGGATGAACAATAGCAATATTGTTCTAGACTCGCCACAGTTTTATTAAAAATGGATTTTTTCAGAAAACAGTAGTGGGAGTATGGTAGAACTGGAAGTGATTCCAGAACCACAAACGATTACTGAAGATTTGATAAGGAACCTAAAGATTCAATCCGGATTGACATTCCATTGGCCACTCCGCAGATAAGGTGGGTAACTTCAGGCACCCGAGAGGTACTACGGTAGCCTCAAGGACGGTGACAGGGAAGTTCTTGTTAACCCACAATTACCATTGCTGTTGTTCCAGGCTGCGAGACCCGGCGGGAGGATGAGTATAGCGTCGTTCTAAACTAGTTTTAGAAGTGTACGTCTATATGACTCGGCCAGAGGGTTGTCATAGTCAGTGGGAGCAGCGGAAGCATTGGTGGACATGTAGCTTATGTCTATCTATAGACTAAAGCAGATATAGCGGAGATAGATCATCTATTTCTGACATGACAGTCATGGGTTTGACTTCATCAGAATAGAGGATGGATCTGTTGAGAAGGTAGTAGGGTGTGATATCCTGGTATTTGGATAACATACACCGAATAGGAAAAGAAACTCCTATACTACGATCGGTTATACTTTGGTCGTCACACAATGGTTTCTCCACAAAGGAAATGGATTTTATATCAGATATACTGGTTACTAGATCTATGGTTTTAGATCTAGATTTGGGTGGTTTCCCAATCTGGGTACTTAGACAGCATTCTAAGAGTATTTAGAATGGATGACTCCTGGCACGGTAGTGTACCTGCAGGTAATAGAGTCACCCTCTCTAAAGGTGTCTTACAGACTAAAGGGGAGAGGGATGTGCATGATTGGCAGATCACTTGCTCAGGCAATTGAGTCAATCATGAGATGTCAAGTACCACACCAGATGTTGTTCTTGCACTAGATGCAATAAGTTGACATTAATCCAATCCTGGAGAAATGGTCGGAAGCGTTTTTAGAACATAAGTGAATGTTCTAGGGATATGATAACGACAGCCTCATTCGGGAGACAGTTATCATTCCAGGCTTCCAAGGTGACATGGACGACAAGGAGGTTGTCGGAGTTATAGTTTTCCTTCTGATGAGGGGCAGTATTTTGGACAGGTGGTCCAAGGCAATACTGAAGGTGGCATGGCGCAGGAGACTGATTAAGTTCAGTTGATGATACAGTCTAAGAAGTTTGGATTTGGAGTTCATTTATGAGCTATGTCCCATCAGACATCCAGACACATTCTAAGACAGGTATTGCTCATTTCGGGAGATGGGTTTCTCCGCGAACATGAGATATAGAGAGACATAGAAAGAGACATCAAGGCGGATCCACTCACCAAGGCTATTCCTCGAACGCAATAGTTTCGCAAGCGAGCTTTGTGAGACTGACTAGTAGAGGAGTTGGGTGTTCGGTATCACACGTGCTGTGAGTATGCGACATCGCAATAATTAGCCTTGAGTGCAAGTGGGAGATTGTTGGAGATAGTGCCCTCAGATTCAATTATTCGATCACAGGCACGTGATTACAATAATTGATGGATGACCTATCCCGATAGGACAGTCTTACTCGAGATGATAGTATGCTATCTGGTTTACCTTTATCATCGTGTACTGCTTTAGGTGACCTGACAAGTCGCTATTACACGTTGATAGAGCCCTTAGGATTCTTGCTTGACCACCAGCAGTATGAGGGCGATCATATACGTGGGAGCTGGCAGTCTATAAGCATATCCTTATATGGTCCCTAGTCGTGTGAGTTTCGAGACAGGGCATCGATACTCCAGAGTAGACTAGTGTATATAGTCGAGACCCCGACGAGGGGCGGTGGCCGGTCTCACAAGCCACTGGTGTCAGTTAGTTCACCTAAGATGTATACAGGTGCTCATTGGGTTATGAGTACACCGGACAGGACTCGCTGGGAACATGCCAGTTGGTCATATACCAGACGTCAGATGGCAGTTCCCTGGTGACATGTGTGCAGGTTAGTTCATCGACCTGGGGATCGTCATTTGTCTTGTGTGAGTTCCCACTGTACTTTGATTACTACCCTACCACGGCTCAAAGGAGTCGTGCAAACAGGTTTTAGTTGGGTACAGTCCCGAGCCACATGGAGGCAGTGAGCGTATCTTCAGGGGTTCGTCTCTCCCGGTATTGGGGGTGAGGTCGTGCTGTGTCTAGGAGAGCCATTACACGAAGCCCTCGGCCGAGGCAAGGAGATTTACTGGTAGGTATTCCAGTAGTATCTCAGGGTGTTCTGGGCTACACTCCGACACGACTTGTACCGCTTTTGGGGGTCTGACTTTTACCAACCCCCTAGGCCCGCCATGCGATGCTCATAGACGAACGGACCGGACTGTACGGATATTGTCACTGACAGGCTCAGTAGGGTTGTCAGGCTGAGTTCGCTCACAGACGTCCCTTTTAGTCAATACCTGGTAGCCCGTTACGTATTGGCTTATACCTCTGACGTGCTAGTGGTTAAATCCACAACCAAGGTGTTGACGAGTCTTTAGAGTCCCCCACATTCAGTTACTCAGCTTTCGGGCGAAAGTTGTAGAGGCCGTATGGAGATATGGCAAGGTCCGATCAGATACGTGCGGTATTGCACGGATCAGGATCGGACAGTTTGTACTACTGGCCGTATGGTTATATGGCAGGGTTCGATCAGATACGTGCGGTATTGCACGGATCAGGATCGAACGGATATTACTAGCCGGTTTTGGTTTAAGCCGGATCCTAGTATAGTACAGTGTAGACTTTGTCTCATTGCATTTGTATTTCGGTCGGAATACAAATGTGGGTGTGTATGCACAGTATCGGGGTTTTCCTGTAATTTATTACGGGACCAGTTTTCTGGAGTTGCCAGTTTGCTTTCCGTTTCGGCCATTTTCATTTGTATCGTTCAATGGCCGAAGATTGGTGGAGGAGGGCTTATTTGCATTGTTGCAAATAAGTATTAGTGGTGGGGGGTCTTTGCATATTTCCTTGTATCATGATGGTGCACCATCCATTGACTTGACTTTTTGACTTCATCATGGTTGCTCCATACCTTGACCTTTTGACTTGACTTCTTGTCATGATGGCATGACTTTTGTGGACATGATTGTTGATGTTGAGAGATGGTTGTTAGTTGAGTGTGGGTTTGATTTTGTGATGATTCTTTTTGCATGATAGCCTTCTCTCTCTCTCTCCTTGGGATTATTGGATCACACTCTCATTCTCACCCTCTCCTCATTGTCATGGCCGGCCACTTGATGAAGGGGGCTGTCCCAAATTTTTGGTGGGGATGTTTGGCTCATTTCATGTTGCAAAAATCCCACAAGTTCAATCCAAAAAGCCCCAAGTTTAATTCCTCCACAAAAGGCAATTCCACAAACCCCAAAATGAGACTTGCTCACTAGATATTCTACAGCAAACCTTGGGCACGTCGACTAGCCAGCTTCGTGCCCGAGTTGCCTCGGCATTGAGGTGGGAGCCCGTAAAAGAAGTAGGCGATGTGGTGCACTTCCGGCGACGAGGAGGAGACGGCACATTCCGCAGGAGATCGGGACGACGACGAGAAGACCGGAGGACTCGGATCTGTCGGTACATCTCTCTTCCCTTTCTTGTAGATAGCTAGGACTAGTTAGTGGTTCGATCCGGGTATTAGTGCGCGGCGGTTTGCCAGTTCAAGTAAAATTAAAGTTTATCACCGCTTCCGCATTTGGCCGTCGGATTGACGGCCGGGGCGCCGCCGTGCACTTACAGAATAGCCCACCAATTCTAGAGTGAGGCCTCCTCCGTCTCAAAGCCATGAGATGCGGGCCCGTTGCCCTCTAGAATCCGGCTATCCGTGCACCCCACCTTGGGGTAATCCTAGTACAGAAAGTAAAATATACATACAACGGGTACATCGACCTCAACCTGGTCGTGCCCCAAAAGAATAATATACAAACAGGCTGGGACGGCAGTCCACATGTCGGACGCTCGCCCCGCAATATCAAATGTACATAATACAACCAAAACTGTACTAACATTGCATCCAGGCTATCCCCCACTACCAATCCGCAACATCACAGCACAACACAGAATATCAACGTGAATGTCACGTTCGCAAATCCGTCTAACCGGGCTATAGCAGTTAGACAGGATTTACCGATCAAGTGACATTCACGGTCGCAGATATAATGTAAATACTGTGAACTAATGTGTTTAAAAATTTTCGATCGATCAAATTTTCCTAAGTGGGCCCCCAAGCACTACTGTAGCACTTAAAGAAATTCTGGGCCCAAACAGAATATTCCAAAACTCCCATTTTCAAGTCATAAAGCCACTGTAAAAAATTGGCACAATGATATCATTTTATTGCCGCGGAACCGCGGCCAGAACAGGGGTTTGGCCGCGGTTCCGCGGTCCTTATATGGAATCAATGCGTCGAATTTTTACAGTATGCTTAAAAATGCCTGCATGTCACTCTTCCAACATTATCTAATATTGGCTCGCTTTATTATTTCATTTTCTCACCGGATTAATACATTGATATATATGCGATATATGTTAATTGTATTATTTTCTTTTGTTGCAAATATATAATATATATGTGATATATATTATTGTGACATGTAATGATTTATTATGAAACATGTTTAAGGATGATAAAAAGGGATTAAGGTTTGATTAGGGTTAGCTCATTCTTGTTCATTCTAGAAGAATTCTATTTTGTCTTGGTTAAGATATTATGGTTGATACTTATCCTTAACCTAACCAAACCCTAACTCTAGTTTATTCTCTACAAACTTTTAGCCTCTCATCCTTGACCATGGTTCCATAATCAATCATATACATTTATATACTATTCATCACAAAAGGTTCATTCTCTTCATTCTTCATCTTCTTCTCTCTTTAGTTTTTTAGAGAGAGCTCACTAGAAATTCCTTTTGTGATGATTTCTTGTGAGAAAGTGAATCAAAAAGATAGCATAAATACTACTCCATCATCCTCATCTAATCTAGCCCATTAGATTAGGGTGTTCATCTCTTTAGAGTGAGAAAGCTTGAGTTATAGCAACTTCGACGTAAATCATCGGAGAATCGGAACACTTCAAGCTAGCATAGATCGTTCGAGTCGTGGAGCCTCTCTTGAGTTCGGGCTATCGTGGATCGCGGAGAAGGGACTTCTACTCGGAGCTTGTGAAGCGAAGGAGCGAACTACAAAGGTTGTAATCCCTCACACTTAGCTTTAAAGATGTTATCTTGCATGCTAAACCCTAATAATCTAGCAAAGATCCCGTCTTTGGGTTGTTCGGCACATGTAAAATTTTATTCGGGCATGCTTGATGCTTTATGAACCTTCACAAGTGTGCCTAGGAACCCTACATATATAATATATTTTGCAACAAAAGAAAATAATACAATTAACATATATCGCATATATATCAATGTATTATCCGGTGAGAAAATGAATCAATAAAGCGAGCTTATATTAGTTAATGTAATGTAATATATCATATATATAATTATACATTAAATTATCGAATCAACACTTGATCCGACAATCCGGCTATATTGCATATAACCGACTAATATAACATGTACCAATTCATCGAATCAACACTTGATCCGATGACCTAGCTATATCCCATATACCCGGCCGATATCATATATCGCGAGAATAGAATACGGTATCTCATATCGTATTATTCTCGGTCCCGCACACATCACATATGTGCTCCTACTCCGTTTTACCTGAGCCAGGAAACCTCTGTGTAGGACTCTAAAGAATCGTCAATATGCTGGCAGTAGGTGATGATCATATCAAACACCCATGGGCTCTATCAACGTGTAATAGTGATCTGTAATGTTGCCTAAAGCAAGTACACGATGATAAAGACAAACCAGATAGCATACTATCATCTCGAGTAAGACTGTCCTACCGGTATAGGTCCTCCCTCAATCATTGCAATCACGTTCCTGTGATCCAATAATTGACTTGAGGGCACTATAGCCAACAGATGTATGTACCAGAACAGATGTAGCTTACTCACTAGGTGTTGTGAGTAGGTATCAATCAGATCCAGGGGAGAAATATTAGACAGCTGTGAAGAACATTCTTAAGTACTTGAGAATGACTAAAGAGATGTTCTTGGTGTATGGTAACGGTGAACTCCAGGAGGATTCCTTTACCGATTCAAGCTTCCAGAGTGATAAGGACGACAGTAAGTCAGTCTCGGGTTTTGTCTTCACCCTCAGTGGAGGGACAATATGTTGGAAGAGTTCCAAGCTATATACCGTAGCAGACTCGACGATGAAGGCTGAATAGTTCGCTACCAACGATGCTGCCAAAGAGGCTGTCTGGATAAACATGTTCATAAGATGAACTTGGTGTGGTTCTTACCATTGAGCATCCATTACATGTGTATTGTGATAACAATAGAGTTGTGGATTTATCCTAGGAACCCCGGTCCCATCAGCGATCCAGACATATTCTTAAGAGGTATCACCTGATCAGGGAGATAGTAGATCTCCGGAAGATCGAGGTCAGGAGAGTTGACATTGAGGATAACACAACGGATCCACTCACCAAGGCTTTCCACCAGATGCTAACCGAGAGACTTTTTGGGATGTTGGGTATGAGATACTACAATAACTAACCTTAGTGCAAGTGGAAGATTGTTAGTGATATGAATGCCCTAAAGGCCATTATTGTATGATATAGTGAATGCTTGGACATATATATGGAGGACTTTCTTGCTCGACATGATAGTATGTGTCACGCCCCGAAAGAGCACGTGACTGGCCCTTGAACCATATGAAGTCTATAGGACTCCATCTGATCCAAGTAAGCCAAAAGCCCAGAAATCTAAAACCATTTAAAGAGTAAGTAAAGAAAACTGGTTTAAAGAAGTGAAGGAAAATATGTTTGAAGTCAAGGTCTTTAAATAACTAAGCCGAATGTACATTTTTAAAAGGTAAAGTCTTTTCTAAAAATTTCGGCAGAGTTTCTTTTGTAAATACTGGCCCCGAACGGGGTACAACAAGCACAACATATATACAATGATAAAAGGCATCCCCAAGCGGGAGCTAGCTCTTCGTCAATTGACGGTCACAACCACGCAAGCAACAATAATATACAACGCCGAAAGGCGAGGATCAAATCCAAAAGAAACACAGTAAGCATGAAAACCGCAATACTACTAAGCGCGACTCTAAGGTCAAATAAAACATCACTAAAGTCTGAGTCTGAAACAATATACAAGTTTTGGTTGATGGAAAAATCTAGATACAAGGAATAATACAAGTACAATGGTGGTTCTTGATGCAAAAGAAACCACCTACCAAATGCAATTCACCCGCAAGGAAGCAATGTGCCAGAAATGTCGCAATGAAACCTGTACGGCAAACCTGCAAGAACTGTGGCACAACGGGGGGGTGAGTTGCCAACTCGTGAATAGAGAACAACTATAAGCAGAAACCAAACGCAAGACATAATCCTAGGTCAAAACGATCAGTACAAAATCCTCAATAAAAACATGCAGCCTATAACAAGGTTAGGGTAAATATCTAACCCGAGTGCAATCTCATGTGCCTGTGTCAGTACCTCAGGTAGCAATATATCATATGAATGAGGTATGAATGCATGAGAACAGAATACATGTAAATGAAGAAACTGTTTTCATAATTTAGTGAGATTTCCTTTGTATTTTTAAAATGAGGTATCATAATGAAATCAGCATAAAACAGTGCCTAACATCGGCACAAAACGTAATCCAAATATCTCGATATCTCTGTATCACAGTCTCTGTACCTCAATATCTCGAAATCTCAATGTCTCAATCGCAAAATCTAGGGCGCCGTCAGTCCAGACCGGCCCCTACCATCAATCTCAAGACCACGACGGTATCCTCCGGATATCCGACGCGTCAGGTAAAATCACCGGTCGGTAGTGCTCCCATGCCAGGCTCAACGTCATCACCACATTCATCTTGCCCCGGGGTACCGCATCGGGTCCACCATGTACCCGAAACGGTTCATCCGTCTCCTCGAATCGGGTTTCCAAATCCATCAGCAAACTCATGGTGGACGACTCATACATCATGGGAAAACCGCACTTTTTATTTTAAAAGAGTGAGAATGTTTATTTGTATTTTTGCGGTTTTCCTCCAAATCCAGAAAATCTCACGGAAATCCAAATCCAAAACCTCAGTAACACGTAAAATAGTGAATATATGCATGAGAATCCATGAATGCGGCATAACAATGAATAACAGTATGCACGAAGTAGCAGGTAATAACTACAATGTCTAAACTATTAGCTAATAGGTTATGACAAGCAATAGTATTTTCTAAGGTGTACGTGACATGGCAATTACCGATGAAGATGTGTGTGAGCCGGCAAGTAGGTGTACGTGGTACATACGCAACATCGGTAATGGTGCTGGTGTTCTAACAGCATGATATCAATAATGGAGTATGAAACATAATATAAGAATGCGATGCAAAGCGAACCACAAAAAGAGTGGGAGCTGAATCTAGACGCAACTATAACTAATCTGCATTAATCTAATATTGTTGCACCACGGCAGCGCCCCGGCCTCGTACTCGAGGCCAAAATGCGGAATCAAAATTTTTTCCTTACTCGGAAACAGGCGCTACCGCGGACAAAGTAAACCCGGATCTTAACCATTAACCTAATGCTAGCAATCAAGAGATAGGGTGAGAAGTATACCGAGTGATCCGAGTCCTCCGGTCTTCTCGTCATCGTCTCGATCTCCCGCGGAAAGTCATGCCTCCACATCGTCGCCTCCTCGCCGGAAAGGGCACCACAACGCCTGCGTCTTTTACGGGCTCCCGCCTCAATACCGAGGCAACTCGGGCATGAAGCCAGCAACTCGACATGCTCAAGATATGCTGTAGAATGTGTAGTAGATCATGCTAGTCTCATTTGGGGTTTGTAGTTGCCATGATGGAGGAATGGGATTAGGAAAAATGGTGCTTTCATTTTTCCAAAACAAGAAGAAGAAGGAGATGAAGAATTCCTCCCAAAACTAAGATGAACTCTCTCATTCTTTTTCTTTCTTTCTTTTCTTTTTCTCCTTCTCTCTTTTCTAATGAAAAACTTATCATCTAAATGAGAATGGTGGAGGAGGTAATATGAAGCATGAAGGGAGGTGAGTGTAGGGTAAAGCAAGTGGTGACCACATCAAGACATAATCATCACAAAATCACATCAACTCTAATCCACTTCTTATCACAATAAAGCATGAAATGAATGGTATCTAAAAAGGTTATCATAATAAATCATCTTACAAATAAAACCTCCACCAAATGTAATTTGCAAAACTGCAAATTACCCCCTCCATCAGAAAAGTCCGGCCGGAAAAGAACAAAGGAAAACCGGCCGGAACGGAATGCAAATTGGCAACTCCAGAAAACTGGTCCCGTAATAAATTACAGGAAAACCCCGATACTGTGCATACACACCCGCATCTGTATTCTGACCGGATACAAATGCAATGAGACAAAATCTACACTGTACTAGACTAGGACCGGCTTAAGCCAAAGCCGGCTAGTAATATCCGTCCGATCCTGATTCGTGCAATACCGCACGTATCAGATCGAACCCTGCCATATAACTATACGGCCACTAGTACAAAACTGTCCGATCCTGATCCGTGCAATACCGCACGTATCTGATCGGACCCTGCCATATCTCCATACGGCCTCTACAGCGTTTCGCCCGAAAGCTTGAGTAACTGTAAGTGTGGTGGACTCTAAAGACTCGTCAATACTATGGCTGTGGATTTAACCACTAGCACGTCAGAGGTATCAGCCAATACGTGACGGGCCACCAGCTATTGACCAAAAGGGACGTCGATGAGCGAACTCATCCTGACACCCTACTGAGCCTGTCAGTGACAATATCCATACAGTCCGGTCCGTTCGTCTATGAGCATCGCATGTCGGGCCTAGGGGGTTGGTAAAAGTCAGACCCCCAAAAGCGGTACAAGTCGTGTCGAAGTGTAGCCCAGAACGCCCTGAGAT
The DNA here is from genome assembly GCA_030015575.1 of Agapanthus africanus. NCBI lineage: Eukaryota > Viridiplantae > Streptophyta > Magnoliopsida > Asparagales > Amaryllidaceae > Agapanthus > Agapanthus africanus. The sequence continues at coordinate 366,768,145 of JASDDO010000022.1, forward strand.
ACTACTGGAATACCTACCAGTAAATCTCCTGCCTCGGCCGAGGGCTTTGCGTAATGGCTCTCCTAGACACAGCGCGACCTCACTCCCAATACCGGGAGAGACGAACCCCTGAAGATCCGCTCACTGCCTCCATGTGGCTCGGGACTGTACCCAACTAAAACCTGTTTGCACGACTCCTTTGAGCCGTGGTAGGGTAGTAATCAAAGTACAGTGGGAACTCACACGAGACAAATGACGATCCCCAGGTCAATGAACTAACCTGTACACATGTCACCAGGGAACTGCTATCTGACGTTTGGTATAAGACCAACTAGCAGGTTCCCAGCGAGTCCTGTCCGGTGTACTCATAACCCAATGAGCACCTGTATACATCTTAGGTGAACCAACTGACACCAGTGGCTTGTGAGACCGGCCACCGCCCCTCGTCGGGGTCTCGACTGTATACACTAGTCTACTAATGGAGTATCGATGCCCTGTCTCGAAACTCCTACGACTAGGGACCTTTTAAGGATGTGCTTATAGACTACCAGCTCCCACGTATATGATCGCCATCATACTGCCGGCAGTCAAGCAAGAATCCTAGGGGCTCTATCAACGTGTAATAGCGACATGCCAGGTCACCTAAAGCAGTACACGATGATAAAGATAAACCAGATAGCATACTATCATCTCGAGTAAGACTGTCCTACCGGGATAGGTCCTCCCTCAATCATTGCAATCACGTGCATGTGATCCAATAATTGACTCTGAGGGCACTATCTCCAACAATCTCCCACTTGCACTCAAGGCTAATTATTGCGATGCCGCATACTCACAGCCTGTGTGATACCGAACACCCAACTCCTCTACTAGTCAGTCTCACAAAGCTCGTTTGCGAAACTATTGCGTTCGAGGAATAGCCTCAGTGAGTGGATCCGCTGTGATGCTTCTTTCTATGTCTCTCTATATCTCAAGTTCGCAGAGAAAGCCATCTCTCGAAATGAGCAATACCTGTCTTAGAATGTCTGGATGTCTGATGGGACCTAGCTCATAAATGAACTCCAAATCCAAACTTCTTAGACTGTATCGTCAACTGAACTTAATCAGTATCCTGCGCCAGGCCACCCTCAGTATTGCCTTGGACCACCTATCCAAAATACTGCCCCTCGTCAGAAGGAAAACTATAACTCTGACAACCTCCTTGTCGTCCATGTCACCTTGGAAGCCTGGAATGATAACTGTCTCCCTAATGAGGCTGTCGTTATCATATCCCTAGAACATCCACTTATGTTCTAAGACTGCTTCCGACTGTTTCTCCAGGATTGGATCAATATCAACTTATTGCATCTAGTGCAAGAACAACATCTGGTGTGGTACTCGACATCTCATGATTGACTCAATTGCCTAAGCAAGTGATCTGCCAATCATGAGTATCCCTCTCCCCTTTAGTCTATAAGACACCTTTAGAGAGGGTGACTCCATCAACTGCAGGTACACTACCGTGTCAGGAGTCGTCCATTCTAAATACTCATAGAATGCTGTCAAGGTACCCAGATTGGGAAACCACCCAAATCTAGATCTAAAACCATAGATCTAGTAACCAGTATGTCTGATATAATATCCAAGTCCTATGTGGAGAAAACACTGTGTGACGACCAAAGTATAACCGATCGTAGTATAGGAGTATCAATTTCTACTACCTTCTCAACAGATCCACCCCTTATTCTGATGACGTCAAACCTATGACTGTCACATCAGAAATAGATGATCTATCTCCGCTACATCTGCTTTAGTCTATAAATAGACATAAGCCTGATGTCCACCAATGCTTCCGCTGCTCCCACTGACTACGACAACCCTCTGGCAGAGTCATATAGACGTGCACTTCCAAAGCTAGTTTAGAACGACGCTATACTCATCCTCCTGCCGGGTCTCGCAGCCTGGAACAACAGCAATGGCAAGTGTGGGTAAACAAGAACTTCCCTGTCACCGTCCTTGAGGCTACCGGAGTACCTCTCGGGTGCCTGAAGTTACCCACCTTATCTGCGGAGTGGCCAATGGAATGTCAAACCAGATTGAATCTTTAGGTTGCTTATCAAATCTTCAGTAATCGTTTGCGGTTCTGGAATCACTTCCAGTTCTACCATACTCCCACTACTTTTTCTGAAAAATCCATTTTTAATAAAACTGTGGCGAGTCTAGAACAATATTGCTATTGTTCATCCAGATGGTAGAAAGTCAACCCTCGTCATAGCCTGGGTCAACCCACAAACAGCCATTACAGAAACGTGCCTTGAGTTGTCCAGTGTCTGGTTTAAAGCATAAGCCGGACAACTCCCCGTACCTTAACAATGTCAAGATATGAACTGTTCTATATCCAATATAAAAACAGAGGCACTGATTTAATCGAACCAGATTCAAATCATGCAGCTGTCTCCAGTGCATGTCAACTAAATGGAAGGAGGCCGATCAGCGTTACTCAACTTAGGAATGCTTCCAATTATGAGTAACCTGAAAGAGAAGCAATTTCTCTTTATCATTACTATCAGCTGAATACCATACACAAGTATCTACATCTTCGATCTCTTTGAAGAATCCCGATACTTGCTACACCTAGTTCTCTACTCTATTCAAATACCTATAACTCCTCAAAACTTAGACCCTGTGTTCCTACGAAACACATGTCTAAGAACTAGAGAAGTTAAAAGTAAACAGAATATAGTATGAGGACCAACCCCTCTGTCCTAATGGACACTGGACAACATACAATACTCTGTATAAGTCCGCTGAGTCTAACAACTCTTTCACTGTGTGTCGTAGGTTGAAAACTGTACTTATGGTTAAGAAGAATTACACCGCTGTTTAATGCTCCTTACCTAACCATCCACTGATATAGGTAAATGTCATCGACATAATATCAAAAGGTATATCTTACTCTATGAAAATAGACGTACAGATATATCAATTTGAAATTGGTGCACAACAGCGGATATTCAAAACTAAATATTTGCCGACCGGCAAACAACCCAGGTGGCTTCCTCAAATATCACCAATTACAACGAATCCCGATATAAAGAGGATGGTCACCTAATTCCCAATAACTTACTCCCACTCAGCATCTGTAATACCATACAGATGTGAGAATCCAACGTGGTAAATACATACCCTGGAGCAAGCGTCTAATCGGGAAATCAGTTTTCTTTTAACAGTACACAGTTGAAACTGAAACATTGAAATGTTTCGTCGGGGTATCCTGGTATTCCTAGTAATGCCTCTTCCATTATCCAGATTCACAACTATAACCGTATAATTCTTTGCCACCTCTCCAAATCCCTTTATATGTCTTTAGTCATTACCTTCTGTACACCCCTTTAAGCCAAATGGTTTTCTTCCTTCCCTACCGTTCGGCACCAGCCTATGGTTTGGAAGAAGACTATCCAAAAAGCATAAAGGGTGTACTGTTCCAATCCTAGGAGCACCCGCAATGCGAGAGAAGGTGAAGATAAAAGACACCTGAATGTACTTTATTCCTATTTCTCCTGAACCAGAATCCATCCCCGAACTGGAACAAGTTCCTTTCGAGTTCGTATATAACCATACGATGGAGTATCCAATAAACTGTGGATCTTCGTAGTGATACGGAGTGTCCTGGAGAAATACAAAGGTGATTTAGGATTGGCGAAGAAATACTTGATTTGGTCGTGAATATCAGTCGCATTTTACTTTGCCCCCCTACTAATCCCTTGCTTTGTCTTAACTTAATACCTTCTGCACACCATCGTTATGCTAATTGGTTTTCTTCATTCCCCACCGTTCGGCACCAGCCTAAGGTTTGGAAGAAGACTATCCAATTTGCGTAATAGGTGTACTATCTCCTAAGCCAAGGAGTACTCGCAACCTGAGAGAAGGTGAAAAGAAAAGACAACTGAATAGTCCTATCCGTTTTCTCCAGAACCAGAAACCATCCTCGAAGTCCTTCGAGTTCGTATCTAACCATACGATGGTTTTGTCCAATGGAAGTGGACGTTCGTAGTAATACGGGGTGTCCTGGAGAAAAAGGGTAAAAGTAGGAGTGGCAATGAGGTCTGCAACTCTGACAATCCAAAAGCCAGTGTTAAGAAGGTTCGGTCAACTTGGTTACTGAGTCATAGTCCAGGGTCGGGTCAAAGGTCGCTGCCAGAGAAAGAGAGAAAAGAAACACTCAGCATGCACTCTAACCTAGATCAGAATGGTTACCAATTTATCTAATCTGGAAACCTCCCACTGTACCTCAAATTCTCCTTCAAACCTGAAAGAAGAATTAGTCGGGGTCACCCGAGGAGTAAACCAACTCATCAGTGGGAATCGGGATCCAACTATCATCGCATGATAACTTGACGGAATCCACTCAAGTCACTACACTCCAGAAGGTATGCGCATGCCTGACAAGTTTCAGTTCTTTTGAAACTCCCGATGTGATTTTTACCCCTAGGACCCAAGTGACCTTGACTGCGCCAACATATCAAAGGATCCTAGTCAAGTTCAACCCGTCATTATCTTGATTGCATTAGACCCACCCGCACGAGTCCTTGACTGAGCCAAAATGACCGTACGACTGTCCTAACCAATCACATATCCATGCAACAGAAAAGCACTACATAGCTACCGAACACTACGCCTCGGCTGAGCACGACATACGCAGCACGAATACTAAGTAATACTAATCTGAAATGACGGAGGGCTACGACTGGTTTTTGGCGAAAAACCTTTAACGTAATAAACTTGATATCGTTGAAGGAACTGCACGACCTTTTATAAACCTTTACTAAAGAGGTCACTCCCGGTGAAGGGATCTCGGCTCTTTCCCCGTAGAATGAGGTGCAGGATATTCCAAATGAATACCACGATGCAAAGCAAAAGTAATCGGCTATAGTGAAGTTAATGCCCTGACGCAAACTTCTGTCCAAGGGGTCACTCCCGGTGAAGGGATCTCGGCCCTTGCCTCGTCGACTGAGGATCAGGATATTCCAAATGAATACCACGATGCAAAACAAAAGTGAACGTCCTTGCAATAACAGCTTTTTGAAAAATTGTTCCAACAACATCAGAATAGGTTTGTTTATCTTGCATTGATCCGAATCAACGCAGTCCCATCAATTGATCACACCACAAAGAACGAAAGTATACTGATGTACGTATATGCCATCCGCATTCGCCACTGGGTCCCGTCATCACCCGTTAGGTTACTTAACTAACGACAGAGCGGGGACTGGACTAGCGCGGATGCAAAACATATACAACATCTACTAATATATATACCAATATATTATATTTCGCTCAAGGCGTGATAAAATGCAACATCACAGAAATGTACAGCATCACAGAACAATACAGATATCTGGAAGCCCCGGGTTTCACAGAGCCGCTGCTGAAACCCGACGTTCCCCTGGTCGTGTGGATAGCCTGTGCAATGAAAACCTAGACCCCTACGGGCGCGGCAAGTCACCCGCCAAAACCTGAAGCGAGGCAGCCCCTTTCAGCTCCGTGAATGGACCACCCAGCACTTCATGGAATCCGGTAACTTGGGCACCCCTCCTGGGTCAACCTGTACCCCCTACGAGTGCGGCGAATAGCCTGCCAATCCTAGAGTGAAGCCCCCTCCGTCTCAATGCCATGAGATGCGGGCCCGTTGCCCTCTAGAACCCGGCTATCCGTGCACCCCTCCGCGGGGTAATCCTAGTACAGAAAGTAAAATATGCATACACCGGGTACATCGACCGCAACCAGGTCGTGCCCCAAAAGAATAATACAAACAGGCAGTGACGGCAGTCCACATGTCGGACGCTCGCCCCGCAATATCAAATGTACATAATACAACAAAACTGCACTAGCATTGCATCCAGGCTATCCCCCACGACCGATCCGCAACATCACAGCATAAACATAGAACATCAACGTGAAAGTCACGTTCGCAAATCCGTCTAACCGGGCTATAGCAGTTAGACCGGATTTACCGATCAAGTGACATTCACGGTCGCAGATATAATGTAAATACTGTGAAATAATGTGTTTAAAATTTTCCGATTGACCAAAAATTAACAAGTGGGCCCCCAATCAAAACTGTAGCACTCACAGAAAACCTGGGCCCAATTTTAATATTCCAAAACCCCTAATTACAGCCCATAAGCTCACTGCAAAAAAATAATCACACGAACCCACACTCCTGCGGCGGAAGAGCGGCCAAAAGGGGGTTATGGCCGCGCTTCCGCAGTCGTACGGAGGAGTCATGTCACCAAATTTTTGCTGTGTTCTTAGAACTCCCTGCACATCATTCTGAGACCACCTGAAAAATTTTTAGACTCCAAAAAATTTCGACAGAAACTGATTGTGCTAGAAAAATACGGTTTTTGGAAATTTTGGTCGATCGGAAATGCAAAACACATTAGAACAAGCTAGGTAAGGTTAATGGCGTGGCTCTGATACCATGTTGCGCCACGGCAGCGCCCCGGCCTCGTACTCGAGGCCAAAATACGGAATCAAAATTTTTTCCTTACTCGGAAACAGGCGCTACCGCGGACAAAGAAAACCCGGATCTTAACCATTAACCTAATGCTAGCAATCAAGAGATAGGGTGAGAAGTATACCGAATGATCCGAGTCCTCCGGTCTTCTCGTCATCATCTCGATCTCCCGCGGAAAGTCATGCCTCCACATCGTCGCCTCCTCGCCGGAAAGGGCACCACAACGCCTGCGTCTTTTATGGGCTCCCGCCTCAATACCGAGGCAACTCGGGCATGAAGCCGGCAACTCGACATGCTCAAGATATGCTGTAGAATGTATAGTAGATCATGCTAGTCTCATTTGGGGTTTGTAGTTTCCATGATGGAGGAATGGGATTAGGAAAAATGGTGCTTTCATTTTTCCAAAACAAGAAGAAGAAGAAGGAGATGAAGAATTCCTCCCAAAACTAAGATGAACTCTCTCATTCTTTTTCTTTCTTTCTTTTCTTTTTCTCCTTCTCTCTTTTCTTTTTCTTCTTCTCTCTTTTCTAATGAAAAACTTATCATCTAAATGAGAATGGTGGAGGAGGTAATATGAAGCATGAAGGGAGGTGAGTGTAGGGTAAAGCAAGTGGTGACCACATCAAGACATAATCATCACAAAATCACATCAACTCTAATCCACTTCTTATCACAATAAAGCATGAAATGAATGGTATCTAAAAAGGTTATCATAATAAATCATCTTACAAATAAAACCTCCACCAAATGTAATTTGCAAAACTGCAAATTACCCCCTCCATCAGAAAAGTCCGGCCGGGAAAGAACAAAGGAAAACCGGCAGGAACGGAATGCAAATTGACAACTCCAGAAAACTGGTCCCGTAATAAATTACAGGAAAACCCCGATACTGTGCATACACACCCGCATCTGTATTCTGACTGGATACAAATGCAATGAGACAAAATCTACACTGTACTAGACTAGGACCGGCTTAAGCCAAAGCCGGCTAGTAATATCCGTCCGATCCTGATTCGTGCAATACCGCACGTATCAGATCGAACCCTGCCATATAACTATACGGCCACTAGTACAAAACTGTCCGATCCTGATCCGTGCAATACCGCACGTATCTGATCGGACCCTGCCATATCTCCATACGGCCTCTACAGCGTTTCGCCCGAAAGCTTGAGTAACTGTAAGTGTGGTGGACTCTAAAGACTCGTCAATACTATGGCTGTGGATTTAACCACTAGCACGTCAGAGGTATCTGCCAATACATGACGGGCCACCAGCTATTGACCAAAAGGGACGTCGATGAGCGAACTCATCCTGACACCCTACTGAGCCTGTCAGTGACAATATCCGTACAGTCCGGTCCGTTCGTCTATGAGCATCGCATGTCGGGCCTAGGGGGTTGGTAAAAGTCAGACCCCCAAAAACGGTACAAGTCGTGTCGGAGTGTAGCCCAGAACGCCCTGAGATACTACTGGAATACCTACCAGTAAATCTCCTGCCTCGGCCGAGGGCTTTGCGTAATGGCTCTCCTAGACACAGCGCGACCTCACCCCCAATACCGGGAGAGACGAACCCCTGAAGATCCGCTCACTGCCTCCATGTGGCTTGGGACTGTACCCAACTAAAACCTGTTTGCACGACTCCTTTGAGCCGTGGTAGGGTAGTAATCAAAGTACAGTGGGAACTCACACGAGACAAATGACGATCCCCAGGTCAATGAACTAACCTGTACACATGTCACCAGGGAACTGCTATCTGACGTCTGGTATAAGACCAACTAGCAGGTTCCCAGCGAGTCCTGTCCGGTGTACTCATAACCCAATGAGCACCTGTATACATCTTAGGTGAACCAACTGACACCAGTGGCTTGTGAGACCGGCCACCGCCCCTCGTCGGGGTCTCGACTGTATACACTAGTCTACTAATGGAGTATCGATGCCCTGTCTCGAAACTCCTACGACTAGGGACCTTTTAAGGATGTGCTTATAGACTACCAGCTCCCACGTATATGATCGCCATCATACTGCCGGCAGTCAAGCAAGAATCCTAGGGGCTCTATCAACGTGTAATAGCGACATGCCAGGTCACCTAAAGCAGTACACGATGATAAAGATAAACCAGATAGCATACTATCATCTCGAGTAAGACTGTCCTACCGGGATAGGTCCTCCCTCAATCATTGCAATCACGTGCCTGTGATCCAATAATTGACTCTGAGGGCACTATCTCCAACAAATATAAGTCCTACAAATGGTGCCTTTTGAAATATCATGAATCATGGGGTTTTGAAAATAGGGGCTACGGTGTTTTTATGAAAAGATACGCCTTTTGAAATGTCCGTAGATCCCTTGACCTGTCTTTTAAAATACCCACGACCCGCTAGTTTTGAAATAGGTAGGAGTCTAATCTAATCTAACAACTACACTAAACTATACAGCTGAACTAACAAGCTGAGCTACAGGTAAGGAAACCGCCTAACATTTGAGTCGATATATATTAATATATATAAGTCGGTGATTCCGTCTCAATAGTATCGCGTACGATACAGTATATCATATGACATCCTCAAGTCATGAGTGCGGATCTATCGTCAATGTAAAGCTCATACGGTAAATCGTCGTACGGCATCCCAATCGCTGGGTACGGGTCAATATCACACTATCTCATCACATCTCAGGTATCACTATTATCGTATCACATAAGCTGGGGTACTGATCTAAGTCTAGTACAACTGATGCCATCTACAAAGTATGAATGCGGGGGGGTAAACACACATCCCAAGCCCGCAAGAAACACATTTCGTATCCCAAATACGAATCATATCACATCACCGATCTCGCGGCACAAAGCCCAATATCATCGACTCATCTCCAAAGTCATCCAATATCATCAACACAGTGCCAGTATAAGTAATATGCAAGGGTGTGCGTGTAGGTGTAATTCTATTCTAGGGTTCGCGACTATGAACTACACTAGTCACTTTTAACCCTACACTATCCATAATACACCTAACTATCATATATAATAACAACTACGGACTGCGGGGGTGCTATACGCCATCCACCCGACTTCCCCCAGTAGATATAATCTACTCACCTTGCGTCTCCATCTTTCGATGTCACTACACGTTTGCTTGTCGTCCTGTAGTCTTCATAGGATACCTACACATCAAAATATCGTATATGCGCATTAAAACCAAATCAAAGCTAAAACGGCACACGAAACCCAAAACGATACGATAAGAGGCCTATAGGTTAGAACCTATGGCACGCCTTCAAAACCATCAATAAATCCTCTATATCGTCGTATAAACGCCAAATAGTCGAGGTAAAACACAAGACACAAATTCAGACTTAAAAATACGGAATACGGAAACACGAATCCAAAACAGCAACTTAGGAAATATGTTCCAGATTTCACCCTAGGTCCAATTAGACAATTCTATGTATACCAGGGGCCTAAACTACAGATAAGGGAACACCAAAACCAAAACGAGCCAATTCCATCATGGTCTGGCCGCAATTTGCGGCCAGAATGGAGGAATTTGCGGCCTGGAAATGGAAGTAGGGGCTGGGGTCTTGGTGGTAGCTTCCTGGGTGCCTGCACATGTCACTGTCCAATCAATTTTAATTTAGGGTGTCTCGGGTGATAGCAGATTTAATATACCCTTCACAGATCTCATAAATTCTCCGATATCGGTTTCTAAAATCCGCATTATGGGTTTAAGCTTCAGGTTAGGGTCTCAATTCATACACTAGGGTGTTTGTATAACCTCAATTGAACTCAATTTCACATACAACACAAGTTTCCCTCAAACCCTAACTAGGTTTTACCTCAAGTCACCAATTCACACAATATCGGTTCAAAACTAAACATGGGGTATAAGTAATACTAAAACTAAGCTAATGGTTCGGAAAAATACCTCATTTGGCAAATCAAGAATTTTCTTGAGTTGCCCCTAGTGGCCAAAATCCATGCTTTCATGGTCCATCATGTAGGTCTTGAGCTTGTGCATCTTTTTAGTGAAATGAGATTGGGGTTTTGAGTTTGTTTTAAAGGTGTTGTGAGGGGTTGAAGAGGGGAGGGAGATGAAGGAGGAGGAGCAGCAGCAAGCAAGGAAGGGGGAGAGAGAAATGAGTGTTGAAAATGGAGGAGAATGGCTAAGTCTTTAATCAATGGTGCCCATACCTCTCTCTCACCTACTATCAATTTCTTTAATCTTTTTCCATTTCTTTTCCTTTTCTTTTCTTATTCTCTCAAAATCCTTCTCCCAAGAATAGTAAACCCAAAGAGAACCATGGCAAGAAAATGCACAAGTGTGAAAAAGTGATATGTGCATGTGTTGCACAAAAAAGCTAAAAACCGATTAGCGATTTTTAATCGCGATTAGCACTAAATTAGTGTCAAATTAATCACAAAAACTATAAAATGTCATAATTCTCTAATTTACCCTATTTTAGAATTTTCCATAATTTTCCAAAATTTTTCCCATTTATTTGTATTTAATAATTCCAAAATATTAAAATATTCAATAAAATAATATTAAATTATAAAAATTCCCAAAATTAATATTTTATCTTTTTTGAAATATTACAGTATGCTATCTGGTTGTCTTTATCTTAACATGTTCACTGGTATTATTATACCGTCTCTCATATACATGTTGATAAAGCCCTTAAGATGTTGGCTTGACTACCAGGACTATGATGCGGATCATACTACTGGGACCTGGGTAGTCCACAAGCACATCCTTCAATTGTTCCTAGTCGAGGGAATATCGAGACAGAGCATCGATATTTCAGAATAGACTAGTGTGTACGTTTTTTGACCCTATATGGGACGATGATTGATCACATATCCATTGGTGTTTGACATCAAAGATTGTCAACAGGTGCTCATTAGAGAATGGGTACACCGAACAGGACTCGCCGAGAACTCCTAGATGGTACTATACATATCGTCAGATAGCAGTTCTCTGGTGACACTGGTACAGGTTAGTCTGTAGACCCGAGATCATCATAGAGTCTTGTGTGGTTCCCACTGTGCTTTGATTTCCTTCCTACCTCGGCTCAAAGGAGTCGTGGAAACAGGTGGATTTTGGGTACAGTCCCGAGTCATATGGAGGCAATAAGCGATAGGAGGGGTTTCGTCGCTCCCGGTATTGGCGGTTGATGTTGCGCTATGCTCGATTAGCTATAACTGTAAGTCCCTGGCCAGGGCTGTTGATGAGATTTACTGGTAAGTGTTATCAGTAGTTTCTTATACCGTTATAGGCCTTACATCGGCATGACTTATCAAGTTATTAAGGTCTGACGATACCACCCCCAGACTCGATATGCGACATATCAGATAAAGAGACCGGACTGTACGGTAAGTGTTACTTATAGGATTTATGGGAGTTTGGACAAGCTTGCTTGTTAATCTTCTAATCGCTCAATACTGGGTAGCCGTTACGTCCATCTAGTACCGCTGACGACTTGTAGGTGACTGATGTGATCATCACCTACTGCCGGCGTATTGACGAGTCTTTAGAGTCCCACACAGAAGTTTTCTGGTTCAAGCGAAACGAAGTAGGGCGCATATGTTGATATGTGCGGGGGGCCTGATTAAATACGAATATGTGATACCGTATTCTAATCTGGCAGTTATCTGATATCAGGTTATATGTGATATAACCGGATTATCGAATCAAGAGTTGATTTGATAATGTGATATACAGATAAATGATATTAGTAGGTTATATGTGATATAACCGGATTATTAAATCAAGTGTTGATTTAATAAATATGATATATATTATATTTGATATAATTATATCTTAACTAATATTATTTCTCACTAATTATTTTGTTATATATATATGTGTGTGTATGTTATAATATATATATATATATATATATATATATATATATAATCAAGCATGGGTTGATTTTCTATTTATTGGAAATAGAAAATGTGATGTGGAAAATGAAAGCATGGAGTGAAGCATGGCTTGATGAACATTTTATTCATCTCACTACACTATTGAAGCATGGTTACAATTGAATATTGATTTAATTAGTTTGCTTCAATTATGTGTGAGATGCTAGAGCCATTCTTTACTTGCATATTCTAACACTTGTGTTTTTTCTTTAGTTGAGCTCATATGCTCTCTAGCTCTCTCCTCATTCTTTACCTCCACCTTCAAGCTCAAACCCTCACATGAGATGTGAATCCTTGAGCTTGTAAGAACCATAGTGAGCAAACAAAACCCCTACTTCACCATCCTACACTTCATTAGCACTCTAGTGTAGTGTGTTTCCTTAACTAAAGAGTTTAGTGAAGAGGTAGCTTGGATTGGCGGATTTCGGGTGGATCATCTTCGGCACAAAGATCATCGGAATAAGCTTGTTCATTCTTCAAGTGGAGCTTAGTGGAGTTGTGTGGACTACTACCCGGAGCATTAGAAGAGAAGGACACAGTCATCAAAGGTTGTAGCCTCTTTCCCTTCTTATAATTTTATCATATCATCATAGTAAACCCTAATATTCTAGTTAAGATGTTGGTTAGTGTTCGTTAGCACCCGAAAATTTTTAAATTGCATGTGTGATGCCCGTTTAAACCCCGTCGCGGTGCTAACAAACACTTTCAGAAGGAACGCCCCTCGGCCCTCCTTTCGGCATGCCAGCACTCATATGGCGCCGATTGGGATATGGTCGAGGACGCTGACGGCCGGATCAGGGCTGTTACCATGGCTACGAGAGGTTCAGATATCTATTCCTACTCTCATAACATGATAATAGAACTGATCTCGGCCTTCGACCGAGTCAAGCTTAGTGGTCATAGCACAAAGGATTTAGACATCTGTCCCTGCCTTTGTGTTATGATTCTGAGATTGGTCTCGGTCTAGGCGAGACGATCGGCTCCCGCTCAGTCTGATAATAAACGACTGAGCGATTTAGATGTTTATTCATGCGCTCGGGCATTGAGATCAGGCCGAATGGTGTAGCCTATGTATCATGATTCGGCTTGAGGCTCGCTATGTAGAAGATTTAGATGTCCGTCCATGCTCTTGCACTCAGTCTTCAAGACAAGGTCGTGATCCAAGGGTTTGAGAGTTTATTATTATCGTCAAATCACATGTAACTGTAACCCAAATTTTATCAATAAATATGATGGCTGGATGACTATTATCTTTACTGTGTTATTTACCATGCAACCAAGGGGTCTATTGTTGTTATTATTAGGAAGAATGGTATCCCCTTTCTCTAACGGCGGCCCATCTGTCGAGAGAGATAGTTTTCGCACTGATTGGTTTGCCTTACAGATCCAGTTTTGGAGCGAACACCAATATATATGGCGTTAGACTAGTTGTGTAAAAGACATGATTATGGTTACTATTGTTCTTTTTTTATGTGGTTTGGGTTAACTCTGGTTAGAAATATCCTTACCTGATAGATTATATTGCTTGACTTGCAAGATGCATGGCATATTGTAAAATATAAATATATTTGCCATTTACTGTTAACTAAAACATCAAATTTGTAGGGTCTTATTGTAAGCATTCTGGTTATTGGGTGATGACTAAAAAGTTCTATTGTCGGTAAACCGTTAATTTTGAACCCACTAAATCAACGGTGAAAAAGTTGTGGAATCACATGAAATTTGGTGTACGCACATCTTAGATGATAACGATGATGATGGTGGGTGCCGATCGCCGGAAAAAATGGCGGAGGTTGTATTTTTTCCACGCCATAGGAGGAAATCCCCTCCTATGGCCTCTTTCCTCCATTAATATATATATATATATATATATATATATATATATATATATATATATATGAAAATGTAATTAATTTTGTTAAAAATATTTATGTTGATGAGATCTACATCCCTTGCTAAATAAAAGGGTTCATTCATAAGGTTTACATATGTTTTGCGTTTGAATGTGTCGAGTTTGATCCTTATTGTAAGATTTATTTTGACATAAGGACTTGTGCAGATACTTGATTCACATCTATATAACTTGAAACAAATCAATTTGCATTTTGGAGGTGGGGGGAAGGGCAAGGAGGGGGATTTGAGGAGTTATAAAAGTTACAAGAATAAATTAGAGTTAGGTTGATTACTGTATCAGCTGTTTCAGAAAGATAAATGGCAAATCATATTTTTATACAAGAAGCAAAGTAAAAGTTCATTGTATTTTTAATGTAATTTACCATGTTTATATCATATTTCAAAACATATTGTAACTTCCTGTGTAGATTTAGAGAGTACTAATAATTTGATATGCGCTATATCCTCTACTAAATGAAGGCACATTTTGTGTATCATCAACAACTTAAAAGGGAAAGGTGTCCTATTCAAGGAAACTATTTTCAACCTACATAACTGAAAATATAGCAGCATATGCAATTGTTTCCTTTGGCACATGTATATAAACTAGGTAAATAAACAACATGCCATAAAATGGCAAATCGACATAACTGTAGATGTTTTGTTTTTCTTTGTAGTGCGCACAGAGAACATAGTTTTCAGTAACACAATGAGAACTTTAATAAACAAATCCCAAATGTTCACGATATTCCACAGCAAATCTATTAACCATGTCTAAATTTAAGCCAAAGAGCTTAATTGCGAATTCATAAGAATAACAAAAGGATTTAAATAACAGAATTCTTCACAGCTCTCCAAATGATATAAAAAACAGTTGAGAATTAACGCCCTAACAACCAACTCTATCATATAATATAATTGAAACCAACCACCAATGCATCAATTTGATTTCTTTTTTCAATTTCACTAAAAGGCAAAAGATCCCAGGTAAAGCAAAAGCTGTAAACAAGATCAACTTCTTTCCCCTAAAAATAAAGTGCCTATTGATCTCTATACTCTATTCTCCAAAAAGTAAAACCAATAACTTGAACTCGCCCAAATAAAGCTTCTTTGACACGCGAAAAAATGAACCCCCTTCGATAAACCTACGGTGTAAATCCTTTGGTATCAACAGGTAGTGAGCCTATACTCAATGTCCCAGTTATAGATCTGTTGGTATCACTAATGTTGATTTGCATTGATCCCACAGTGAAAACATCATCAGTTTCACCAACCTTCCTGCTAGCAGAATCAGACCTGTCTTTATCTTGCAAATTCTTTGTATTGGTTTTGCCCAATGACTCTTTAATAACCTTCAGCATACTCTGATTCCTGGCTTGATTTCTTTTAGTTTCTGAGTAATTTTGTCTTCCATCGGTTGAGATTTCAGTATTAGATTTCGAAGGTTGGTTTGCATCACACTGCTGCTTATCTTCTGTCATCGAATCTTTATCGCCCGCATGAGAAATCATTTGTTTCTCATTTGATTTAACATTTTTCTCTTTTCCATTAGCAATTGTAACAGGGGCCAAAGGAGAAACAGGGGTTTCATAGCTTCTTGTTCCAAGAAGCAGGGATTTTTCTTCATGCATTATCCGCTGACGCTCCTCATAGTACAATAAGTCGTCCAGTAATGATGTCTTTATCAGACAGTTTTTAAAAATAGTGAGCATATTAATGCCGGGTAGGTATGGAATCTGTAGAAAAGCAAACAAGACAGTTAAGCAAACCTCAACAGAATAATGATTGAGAAACTGTCTATAACCTAAAAGGAGAAACTATGGGTAGAAAGCCCATAATGATGTAAATTTAACCAACAGTTATATTTCATATTCAACAAAGATCATTTTGGCGGAGTACATTCATCATACTTAGGAAATTTCAGAAGGAAAAAAGGGTAAGCTCTGATTCTGATTTAAAACACAAACATTCTTCCACACACCATTCAAATTTAGTTAACATAGTTAAGAGATAAACCCTCTCTATAAAGATCAAATAAATCCTCAAGTTCAGATTCAAAATGAACTCTGATTCTCAAAGTGACATACTATCTAATTAAATATAGTTTATTATATAATTAAATTCGCAAGACGGTTTTGTGTGGGCTTCGGAGGATCCAACTTCTGTGTGGGCTTCCCAGGATCAAACTCATTATGCATGACATTTTAGCGACTGGACTAATATATAAAGATTTGATATAATGGGGCAAAGCCGAAACAAGGTTAACTACGATAAGTTGCGCTCATTCACCTGGAATATTGCAGCCGGGCATGCATTTCTTTATCACAGGAGCAAATCACATAAAAATAATGTTATAGAATTTTAAATGCAGACGCACCTCTTGGGTATCTCTGCTACTAGTCACAGGTCTGTATTCATTGTTCACCAATATGATGTGGCGAAAGCTCGAGTTGGGAACATCCTTTACTATGTGCCACTTCAGAGGGAAGCTTCCAGTCCATTTATCTTGCAACCAGAATTCCATGTCCTTGTGAAAATCAACCGGGCCAACCATCTCCGCAACGCCATAAAAATGTCCGGTTGCATTTACCTACATAGAGACGAATCACAGCTTATAAGAGGCATGTTTATAGGTTATTAATCACCATATAGGCCTTTTTTACGATCGGCTAGGA
The DNA here is from genome assembly GCA_030015575.1 of Agapanthus africanus. Lineage (NCBI taxonomy): Eukaryota > Viridiplantae > Streptophyta > Magnoliopsida > Asparagales > Amaryllidaceae > Agapanthus > Agapanthus africanus. The sequence goes on from JASDDO010000022.1 coordinate 366,785,110, forward strand.
AACAAAACTTTATGAAAGATTTGACAACAATTTCATAGCAAGTATGTTGAGTCGTTTGACGCTTAACCCTCTCTCGATTAGTGTCAAGTGTTGACCAAGGTAATACACACAGGAAAGACGCTTGCCATAAGTTCATAACCCTATACTACGATTTTGGTACATTCAACAAAAAAAAAGTTTGTTTATTTTCAAGACAAAATAATTTTTTTTAACTGCAAAAAAGTATTAAAGATTTTCTTATTTGAAGGGCTCTATGAAGCACTGACACGGACACTGGACACATCAAATTTGTCAAAAGGAGGACATGGGGACACGGCTACATTACTATTTATATATTAAACAAAATATGATAAATTACAAGAACATACTAGTATACCTTTGAAAGCAAATAAAATGTTAAACATTTTTTTAACTAAAGCCAACCGTCATAGACCAAACTTCTTCATTTGCATCAAATTGTATGCTTACTCCTTCAAATTGTAGTCCGTTATGAAAAAAATTCGAAATATTTGATATTTTGTATTCTTAAATGTATTAAAGTTGTCCAAACATATATTCAACAATCCTATTACTAAACCTTCTTTGCTATATAGTATTAATGTTTTTGCTATATAGAAGTGTCAGGAACGTCCACTATGAACGGACACGGCGCAAGTGTATCGGACAAGTGTCGGGCGAGTGTCCAACACGGACACGGCAAGCAAATAGAAGTGTCTGTGCTTCATAGGAAGGGCTCAAAGGCAAGATTACAGTGTCTTCGTATAAAATTATTAGTTGCACAGCTACTCTCATGAAGTACTAGTATAAGCTGAGTAATAAATTTGGAGTATTCAGGGTTTTTATAGGCAGTTCCATGTGCATCCAAAGGGATGGCCACATGGCATTCAGAAGAATTCGAATTTGCAAACCACTTTGTGGCGTTGCAGTATAAAAGTTGACCATTTGCCAACTCCAATAGGGTTTGCATTTTGCTAGTTGAGATGACCACTTGCAACTCCAATTCTTCTATAAGGGTAAAATCTAAAAGGGAAAAGATTGCATCTGTAATAAATATTAAGGCACAAGATATAGCCAAGTGCTATGGGAAGAGAATGTATGGATTACTGACCGAGAAGAAAAGAAATACGGGGCACTTTCTTGATTGCCCAACAGATATTCTTTGCGCCTCCTCATATGCAATGTCAAGTTTTTTGTTTCCACTGGTAGTGCTTGACCACACATTATATTTGATGCTCTTGTGCAAATCATCCTCACTGTAGGACTTGATGACAAAGAACTTAGCCTCTGGATAATCAACAGGAAAATCATCCCTGTTATATTGATTTGCATGAAGAATGATATCTCCATCCACATTAACAGGACAGGCTTTGGTTGTGTAATCTTTAAGAGCAATTGGTGATATCAACTGGATTCTTGGCTTGTTTATTCTAGGGCCCATATTTGAGACCCAACTATATTGGAGCCTTGGCTTCATCCTATCCACTGGAGCCCATCCATGAGCATTGGATCCAAGATTTGTGAAGCCGTTGATGGCTGCATTGGCTGGTAATGTGGCCTTTAGTGGACTACGAACGGGAAGCATTCCCCCGTGGGCTGAGTGCTCTGCTCCCTGCATCAGAAAAAAACTTTTAATTAATTTGCAAAACATTCAGATCCGACCTTAACCCAGTACACGCCAAATGGAATGCAACAGTACATAGAATTATCAACAAAACCCGTAAATGATCAGTAGTGTTTGTAAAGGAATACAAGTCAAAGTATTATATGACTGCAGCACCACAAGAAATATATATCCGGAAACCAAATGGGAACACAATACTTCTCATTGCAAAACATGTTATACAGCAATATAACTATAATACAAATGTCAAACCAACATTTTCTCACCCAGCAGCACAAGTTAAATTTCAATAATAGAACTCTTTTATATTGAAGCATAACCGAACAAATCATATTTAATATAGAAGGAACCTTCAACCTCCTTGAAGATGAAAATGAGTGCCCAATAAAAGTGGGTTTTGATTATGAACAGATTTTTGCATGTTATCACAAGGAGAAAATATTCAATTAAAAAATTGAACTTTACCACTTTAATAAACAAAAGACAACAGGCTATGGAAACTCATCTACATTAAAGTATACCTGATCGCCATTCTTCGTAGTAACTAGTAAAAAATCATAAACTTCCTTCATGATAGAAGCGACTATGTAAACTAAGTTAGCTTAGATCATAAACAAGGCCTTTCAACATTATCACGGCAAACATTGATAAATGGAATAAATCTCAGCACTTAATTTAACTAAAGAGAGAAAATAATTACAAAATAAGCATGAATGCATTTATAATCAACTTCAAGTAATGTATGGATTTCATGAGGGATGGAAATTCTACAGCTATATATATATACCTGGATCATTTGAGGAGCGCTACCACACATCATGTTTCCATATGGTGGGAACTTCATCCTGGGTGGTGCAGTAACCCCTGCCCCTTCCAACAATCTACAAGCCATTTGAGTCTGATGGGAAGATGGGTGAGAGGGCTCTAATGTTAAATTCTCAAAAGAAACCTTCAGAGGTGTTGTAGTTACACTCAGAGATGATAATGCAGGTGCATAGTTTGCAGTACCACTATTGAAAAGCTTCGGATTTGGAGAAGTAGTCATAAGCGTATCAGATCCAGACGGATTGATAACTGGTATATAAGCAGGTGGAGAAACAGTCTGCAGGTATGGAGAGTTTGTGAAGGCAGCTGAAATGTATTGTTGTGTTCCGATAAATTGGCTATCAGTTCCTATGACGGCGCCAGGAATGTAAGGGTTATAAGGGTTGAAAGGAGATTGTGCATACTCATTGTTAGGTGTATTATAATATACACATGGCAAAGCTTCAGTTTGCAAACCCTGCAAAATACAGCATCATATACTAGTTAGTCTCGACAAAAGAAACAGCAGTCCAGCAGCTTTAATGTGTAGAGAAACTTAAACATACCGAGAACCGGAGTTCTTGACCGTCTAAACCCAAAAACTTAGGGTGATTATCCAACTCAGTTGATGGCTCCATTCCTTTTTAAATACAACACGATAAACAAGAAAATACCTTAAAATCTTATGCTATGAAGTTACAAACATCCGGAAAGAGAAAATAACATATAATAGCTACCTGTATAAACATATCCAGAATAGTTTCCATTTGAAGGGTGATAGAATTGAGCCTGATCATAAATAAACTCTGGCAAAACTTCAGTATCCATATAGCTTTCTCTACTTGAGACAAAATTTAAGAGTGTGTCAACTGGACCACCACAAGCTGTCTAAAAGCAAGGAGGCAGTTTCAAATTTTAAACAAGTATCATAATTGAAAGGTAAGATGACTATAAGAGGACAACATCATGGAACTTTATATAATAGTCAATTACCAAAAAGCCTAGTGTAAGGAACTAACAGTTAGTTTTTCAAACATATAATATTTATATTCATCACGTCAGTGCAGTCTCTTGAAATCCTTTGTATATATCCCACTGGGGTAGTGAACAGAAAGCACAACTCAGTTCTTCAAAACAAAGAAAGAGCAACTGAGTAGCTATTCACCGTATATTCTTTAATAGGTTTGTCGCCAGTTGGCCCAATTGAGTACCTCTCAGGCCAAGTAAACTAATTTAAAACTTTTAATTTAGACAGCTCATAGGGAACAATCATTGTCATGTACTAATTCCCAGAATCAAATAAATCTGCCACTCCACGTGAAAAAAATGGTTCATCACAAGACGTCCAGTTTTTCTTTAAGTTCTACACATAGTAAGCACAACTACCTAAACCCGACTTAGGCATCAGTTTTCTGAGTTAAATACTAAATATATCATGACTCGTCTAAGGAAATGATTTAAAATCTACATATGAAGCTCTCTTCAGTTTCGTTGCAGTCAAGTGTTTATTTGGTGACAATATGTAGTGCATCCTATATGGTAAGCTTCCACCATCTGAAGCAGGTAATTTGTCTCATAAAACTACCTTATGACTTGAAAATTATGTTTCAGCGGTTTAGTTGTGCACGCCATCATTGCTCTCTCTCCCCCCTCCCCCCCCCTCCCCCTCCAAATGATTCAAGGCTAACTGTGACCACCGACAAAATGCCACCTTATAGAGTTGGCAACTTCACTTTCATCAACAAGCACTATCTATTGTACAAAGGATTTTTATGTCCCATCTATCCAACAACAGAACAGAAATCACAATATAACATATCCAGCATAGAAAATTCTGCTCCTGTTTTCCATCTCATTTATATTTTAATCGCGTAGAGAAGATACATTTCGTATTGTATTTTAGTTTACAATTTCTTAGTATATATGCATGCATGTTTGCATGTGATTGTTATATTAAAAATGAAAATTTTCTCAAGCTTATGCTTCAGTTTGGCTAAGTAAACAACTCTTAATACCTTAGGTTCTGAAATATTTGTCTAGGAACCGCCACTAAGAGCATTTTGGTTGCATGTAGTTGGAAGTTCAAGGTTATGTTTAGCCTTTCAAATTGCAGGTCCGACTATCATAGTTAGAGATAAATTAAATTCTTTGGTTGGATACATCTACAACATTCCCAACACAAATGGTTGTTCTAAAATGCCCGAAGGTCCAAAATATAGGAAATTCAAAATTTCAACACTTAATTTAGATTTGCAGCTGAAACTGCATGAAACTTGACTAACCCAAAACCAAACATGCGCTAGATTTTATCATGTATCTGCATCTGTTCCTCTAATTCCTTGAATGGCCGGTAAACATGCATGAACCCATATGAAACGGGTATTAAAGGATCTAATGTTACAACCTAAATCCTCACATGCTCATATTATCATGGCCAGAAATCTAAGAAAATGTGCCTATGCTCTCAATCTAGATTTGGCGCCGGGGGGAGGGGGGAGGGGGGCCTTCCAACACCCACTCTTTAACAAGCAACAACCAAACTATCACCCTTATGAGGTAGGTAGGTGGATTGGTACATGGTAGCTAATCTTGCATCGAACAAGCCGTTCCTCCCCTTGACCTCATCCCACTCTAGGCAAGGCAAACATGAAGAATTCTTTTGACAATCCATATAGCAAACCCTGTTTTAAGCACCCAAGTGATGAACATGATGATAAATTCAAGATCGAGTTTTTCTCAATCCCCCAATCACACTTCCAACTTCAAACTTTATCATAGCTATGCAATTCTATTTCTATACAACATTTGCATAAAAATACCACAAAGGCAACTTCCTAGTGATCAAGCAATCTAGGCCAAGTGAATTAAAACCCTAATTCAAAGCAAAGCAGAGAATCCCAGCCAAGGATCTAGCACCAACGTATAATCAAACAATCAGTAAACCCTAAACCCAAAATCAAATTAAAAATTCAATCTTTAATATTTAATAAATAAAATAAGATAATAAAAGTCAATAAATCATAGCAGATGCCGATCCAAACAAATAAAAATCAATAAAACCAAGGAGAAAATAACTAAAATTATAATCCTAACTTTAGAGATCGCATCAAAATCAACACAAACAACAAGTTTCCAATTGCAGATTAATCGAATCAATGAAGACTACAAGATAATGAGATCCTTACCAAAAAAACAGAGATCTTAATAGATCGAGAACTCTTCGATTTTCAGCGATTGCTCCAGTTTCAATGAGAAGCGTTTTCGACGAAACAAAAAACTAATCCTAGAAAAAAATGGTTGTAATTAAATTTGAAAAAGAGATTGAAGAGAAGGCGAATGGTTTGCTGGAGACATTTTATACTTGATTGGGTTTAATAACCGGTCTTGCCTTTTGGTTAAATAACGAAAGTATCCCCGTAGTGCGATACAGTGCAAGAAGCTTCTCGCCAGCAGGCATCCTTGTGACGCTCGTCGGAAGGGTAAATTAGTCATGTGAAAAAATAAAGAATTGGTAAGTTTTTTGCAAGTTAAAACCTACTAATTTCCTTTATTTTTCTTTCGTTGGAGAAAAGAGAAGCATTGAGTTTTAAATAAGAAAAACTATATATTAACGAAAAATTGTTTCGAGGCCCAGTTTTTAACTTGATTTATTTTAAACCCAGACTATTATTATTGGCCATTTACATTACTTGAAACATTCATGTTAGCTGCATCCGCATCAAGAAAATTAACACTTTATCTTCTATTTAAGTTGAGATCAATTATGTTAGCCGTATTCACCATCCATCATCGAGGCTCATTAGTCCTTACGGTTGAGCAAATTGCAGCGGATAGTCCATTGAAATTTTCAAAGCCACCTTGAAGCGTTTTTTCTTTCAGGAATTGGCAAAATTCCGCTTAGAAGTTAAATTTATAATATTTAGAAATTTAGATTGATCATTATATACTTGCGTTTTGATAAAATTAAGATAGCATTTTAAAGTACTTTTAAGTCATTTGGAGATAATTTTAGATTTAGGAAATGAGATGTACTTTCAAAAAGAACTATATCATACAGACATAACTTTTGTTCAAATTCAAGAATACATGCAAAAAACTAATAGAGGGAATAGTGTTGGATATAGGTGCTCTCAAGACGATTATTGTAATTGTAGGAGAACCTATATGGATAAAACAATCTTGCTCGAGATGATAGTATGCTAACTGATTTGTCTTTATCATTCGTGTATACGTTTTACTTGCTATTATGTATCGCTAATACATGATGATAAAACCCATAAGATCTTTGCTGGATTACCAGGATTATGATGGAGATCATAATAGTAGGGCTAGACGGACTCAATGAGAACTCATAGATGGTATTATACCTATTGTCAGATAGCAGTTCTCTGGTAACATGAGTACATGGTAGCCTTTTGACCTGAGATCGCCAAAGTGTCTTGTGTTTATTCCCATTGTACTTTGATTACTACCCTACCACGGCTCTAAAAAGTCATGCAAACAGATTTTAGTTGGGTACAGTTTCGAAACACATGGAGGCAGTGATCGGTCGAAGAGATTTGTCTCTCCTGGTATGGGGAGTTGATATCGTGTGTGCTTGATTGACCATAACCAGAAGTCCTCGGCCGGGACGGTTGAGATAAACTGATAAGTGTTATCAATTGTGTCATGGCCCGGAAAAAACACGTGACCAGCACTTGGATTACGTAAAGTCTATAGGACCCCACTGTAACCCAAAAACCAGGAATCTAAACCTTTTATAAAAGAAACAGTAGAGGTGAAGTTTTGAAGATGGTTACTAAATGAAATCAAGTTCCTTTTGAAAGTATAAGTAAGATGTAATTGAAAAAAATTTCGTCATTTAAAAATCGGGCAGCACCTCCTTTGTAAATTTTGAATAAAACCATATACAAGCAATAAATATAATAAACATCCCCAACGGGAGCTAGCTTCCACGATGTTGGATATGTATGTCTTAGAGACCATTATTGTATATATATAGTGGATGCTTGGACATATGTATGTACAGGACAATCTTGCTCGATATGATAGTGTGCTTTTTGGTTTGTCTTTATCTTAACATATGTATATGTTTTACTTGTTATTATCACTAATACATGTTGATAAAGCACATACGATTATTGCTTGACTACCGGTATTATGATGGTAGTCAAGCATGTGGGGGTTGGGTAGTTCATAAGCATACCTTTAAATGCCCCTAGTCGTGGGAGTATCAAGACTGGGCATCGATATTCCGGAGTAGACTGGTGTATATGTTTCTAGACCCGGACGAGAGGCGATGGTTGGTCCCACAGCCATTGGTGTGTGGCACCTAAGATCGTATACAGGTGCTCACTGGGGGTGAGTACACTGGACGGACTCGCCGAGAACTTCTATATAGTATTATTGTTAGAGTTTCTAGCGCCCTAACCGCCACAACTGCGGCCTATACAGAATGAAAAACAAAAAATCTAGAACCGTTAGACTACTGCAAACCCTAGAATCTAAACCAAACACTTAAACTAGACATCTACAAAGAGGTTTATCTACTATGAAAGAAGGGTTATACTAAATGATTGTTAGTGATATATGCCATAGAGGCTATTATTGTATAGTACTGGATTATATATTACATTTTGGAAGTTTGGGATACTCACAGATATAATAACAGTCTTACTCAATATGATAGTATGCTATCTGATTTGAGTTTATCTTAACATGTGTATATATTTCTTTTAACATATCGCTAATACATGTTGATAGAGCCTTTAGGATCTTTGCTTGATTACCAGCGTTGTGATGGCAGTCACACTGGTGGAGGCTGGGTAGTCTATAAGCATATCCTTAAACTTGTCCGTAGTCGTAGGATTATCGAGACTGGGTATCGATACTCCAAAGTAGACTAGTGTATACGCTTCTAATCCCCGTCAAGGGAGGTGGCCTGTCCCGCACCCATTGGTATACGATACCAAAGATAGTATACAGGTGCTCATTGGGTTATGAGTTACACTGGATGGACTCGCTCGGAACTGGTGGTTCGTATTATACCTATCGTCAATTAGCAGTTCCCGGGTGACATGAGCACATGTTAGTTCATTGACTTGACATCACTATTCTTCTCGAGTGTGTTCCCACTGTACTTAGATTACTACCCTACCACGGCTCAAATGAGTCGTGCAAACAAGTAGTAGTTGGGTGCAGTCCCAAAGCACTTGGAGGCGGTAGGGGTTAGAAAGGATTCGTCTCTCCCGGTATTGGGAGTTGATATCGCGCTGTGTACGGCTGGCCAATACACAAAGTCCCTGGTCAGAGAAAGTGAGATTTACTGGTAGGTACATCAGTAGTTTTTCAGGGTGTATTGGGATCCACACCGACACGACTTATTGCGCTATTAGGGGTCTGACGTTTACCATCCCCTAGGATACTTTTATACGAACAGACCGGACTGTACGGAGAATGTCACTTATAGGCTCAGTAGGGTTTTTGGACGAGTTATCGTGTCGATCTTCCTTTCGACAAATACCTGGGTAGCCGTTACGTACAGCTAGTGCTACTGACGTGCTTGTGATTAAACCTGCGGTCAGCGTATTATCGAGTCTTTAGAGTCCCATGCAGAGGGTTTCCCGGTTCAGGCGAAACGGTGTAGTTTGCGTATGGTTTTACGTACGGGTGTTTGATTGAACACGTGTATTTATACACGTGCATTAATCGGACAGTTAAGAGGTTTGAAAGACAGCCAGTTTTGATGCTAGTATTATATTGCTCTCTTTTGTGTATTTGTATTTTAACACAAATACGGTATTTGTGCTTTGATATAAATACATGTATTTCTTTCTAAATATGAATACGCGTATTTTTTATTTTTCGTACAAATACGATATTCGTATTTTGGTAGAAATACGGTATACGTATTTATTATAAATACGGGTTTTGGTATACTTGATTATACACATACTAGTATTTGTATGTGTATGTATATCATGGTGAGGTGGCTTCTCTCACACTCTCACCCATTCTCATCTCTTCTAGTATCTTGTGGGTTTGTGACTCACACTAGTGAGTCACAACCCACACTCACTCTTTTGTTTTATGTGAGAAGAGATAAGAATGAGAGAGTAGTGTAGGATTTGGGATGATTAATATTTTTTTCATGTAAGGTTTTTTCTTGAGTTGCCCCCTCTTCTTCTTCCTCCTCATTTTCTTCACTTGGGTTCTTGAGGATTAAAATAGAGCATCTTGTTTACAAATTACACCACTCTAAGCATCTTGTCCTGGTAAGACTTGATCTTTAGTTGCTTCGGACGAAACTATTGCTTGAAGCAACATCCTCGGGTGGATCGTCTTTGACGCGGAAGATCGACTTTGAGAGCTCATTCCATCAACCCAAGGAGCTTGTGGAGTCTACCTTTCAAGACCCGAATGACCGTCTACAAAGGTTGTAATCCCAACCTAGTACCTAAAACTCTAGTTAGGGTTTGTTTAGTTTAGTGTTTGGGCTTGTATCTTGGGATTGAAGTGTATTGTGCTCAAGTTTTTAAAGTTTTTGATTCTGCATAGCCGTAGTTATCACGGTAAGGAGCACATATGCACTTACAATGATCCGTGTCCTTTGGTCTTCTACCCTCTTCCTTAGCTCCTTGTAGTCGCCGTGATCGAGCTTGACCGCCGGTCTTCCCCCGTTGAAGATGATCCACCGGAGAGTTTGTGGTTCAAGCTTGAACTTCTAAAAGAAGTAACTAAAGACTTTACTGTGCTAATCTAGAGTGCTTAGATGATGTAGAGAATGTTAATTGGATTTGTTTATCCCAACCTAGCAGGTTTGAAAGACAACCAGTTTTGATGCTAGTATTATATTGCTCTCTTTTTTGTATTTGTATTTTAACACGAATACAATATTTATACAAATACGTGTATTTGTATAAATACGGGTATTTGTACTTTGATACAAATACATGTATTTCTTTCTAAATATGAATACACGTATTTTGTATTTTCGGTACAAATACGGTATTCGTATTTTGGTAGAAATACGGTATACGTATTTATTATAAATACGAGTTTTGGTATACTTGATTATACACATACTAGTATTTGTATGTGTATGTATATCATGGTGAGCTAGCTTCTCTCACACTCTCACTCATTCTCATCTCTTCAAGTATCTTGTGGGCTTGTGACTCACACTAGTGAGTCACAACCCACACACTCACTCTTTTGTTTTATGTGAGAAGAGATAAGACTGAGAGAGTAGTGTAGGATTTGAGATGGTTGATATTTTTTTCATGTGAGGTTTTTTTTTTGAGTTGCCACCTCTTCTTTTTCTTCCTCATTTTCTTCACTTGAGTTCTTGAGGATTAAAAGAGAGCATATTGTTCACAAATTACACCACTCTAAGTATCTTGTCCTGGCAAGACTTGATCTTTAGTTGCTTCGGATGAGTTATCGCTTGAATCGACATCTTCGGGTGGATCATCTTTGATGCGGAATATCGACTTCAAGAGCTCGTTCCATCAACCTAAGGAGCTTGTGGAGTCTACCTTTCAAGACCCGAAGGACCGTCCACAAATGTTGTAATCCCAACCTAGTAGCTAAAACTCTAGTTAGGGTTTGTTTAGTTTAGTGTTTGGGCTTGTATCATGAGATTCTTGTGTATTGTGCTCAAGTTTTTAAAGTTTTTGATTCCGCATAGCCGTAGTTATCACGGCAAGGAGCACATATGCACTTACACCGGTATCAGAGTCTACCCAAACACTTAACAAATGGTTTAGACGAAGTCTAGAGTTTCGAAACTGAAATAACTCCATATCGATAAATCCGAAGTCCAAGTTATTGTCAAATTTTTCGGAGCCTCTAATTTTTTTTAAAACAATTGCAGAGTTCTCTTTATGATGTAACTAGAACACCAGAGAAGAACGAGACCATAATTCAAAAATTAAACTGCCAGATTTCCTCAAAATCCCGTTTCTGGCGGTTTTACTGTAGCATCTTGTCTCGTACTTCTTGTGGTGTTTTGTACTCTTGGATTTAGGATTTATGGTATTGTTTGATTTTGCCCAGATTTCATCTAGTGTTATCTTTATGCTTGGGCATTACAGAGTATTTCTAAGTCAAAATTTTAACATCGTTTATTCGTTTTAAGTTCGTATATGTGTTTCTAAATGTCGACTAATTGTTATACGTCGATTAGTAAGGGTTGCACATATCTAGTATCTTGTTATTGCGGTTTGTGGATATGAAGTATTGGATCGTTGTGATTGAATAGCCGGGAGATGTGAAAAGAGTGTTCTTTTCACTAATTTATGTAATTTGTAAATTGATGTAATTTTCTTTTGCGGGGCACATCCGGGTTGAGATTGTAGCCACCGTTGTATTATTTCATTTACTTTTTCTTGCACATAGGATAGACACAAGATGGGGTGCACAAACTACTGGGTTCTTGAAGTGCCGAGTGGCCTACTCATTTAATTGAGGGGGTTGCTTCACTTCGGGAATTTGGCGGGTATTTTGTCGCACCCGTAGGGGTCTAGGGTGAGGCTTTGGCTATTCATTCTAACCGTGGAATCCACTTTTTGTTAGAGGCTAAAACGAAACACGGAAATTCTAGTATATCCAATATATTCATCTGTGTTACTTTTGCTGTGATGTGGAATAGCTATTATTGCGTGAGACGAATGTCTATATATATAGATTATATATAATAAATGTTGCTTATGTTTTGCACCCGCGTGCTCTGCCGTTAGTTAAGCAACCTAACGGTGCATGACGGGCCCCGTGGAGAATGCAGATGGCATAAGCGTACGTTCTATTTTTGTTTTTTTTTACAATGATAGGGTTAAATGATGGGACCACATTAATTTTGATTAATGCAAAGAAAACAAACTAAATCTTAAATCGTTGGAATAATTTCAAAACCACTCAGTTTTCTTTAAAAATAACTTTTAAATGCGGAGCCTAAACCACTCCTTTTAAAACCTATCATGGTTCCTTCGACTATATCAAGTTCATTACGTTCACGGTTTTCGCCAAAACCAGCCGTTGCTGTAACAACTCCATTTTTAATGTACAAAGAATTGATTTAAATTCAATGTATACTTGGAGTATTTATTGTTGCTGATATCTCTTTAAGTATTTATTTCACTCCATAATTACAAGAAGAAGCTTATAGCTCATTGGTAATACCTTGCACTGCTGAACCAAGCCACCAGAGTTCAAATCCCATGCCCCACATTATTTTAAATATTATTTTGTTTTTGATTTTTTAGAATACCAACCGTTACACATGTGTTTCTCACAAATTTCCTTCTACACATAAAAAGTTAGAAGCACCATTAATCACCCCAGGAGACCCCCCACCCACCGACCCTTCGACTCGGCCCGACTCGGCCGAGTCGGCCGGCGGACCGGTCGACTCGGGCCGGCGTCGCCAGCCGGACTCGGCATATGTATGCCCTAGAGGCCATTACTGTACATTGGATGTATATTGTAGTGGATGCTGGGACATATATAGGTAGGACTTTCTTGCTCGACATGATAGTACGCTATCTGGTTGCTCTTTATCTTAACATGTATATTTTCTGTCTCTCTGATTACATGTTGATAAAGCCCTTAGGATGTGTACTCGACTTCCAGGACTATGATGCAGATCATACTAGTGGGGCCTGGGTAGTCAATGAGTACATCCTTCATTGTTCCTAGTCGTGGGAATATCGAGACGGGGCATCGATATTCCAGAGTAGACTAGCGTATATCCTCTCGACCCATGTGATGGGCGATGGATGATCCCATATCCATTGGTGTTTGACATCGGAGATGGTATGCGGGTGCTCAGTGGAGACTGGGTACACTGAACGGACTCGCCGAGAACTCCCAGATGGTATTATACCTCACGTCAGATGGCAGTTCTCTGGTGACACTGGTACAGCTTAGTCTGTTGACCCGAGATCGTCATAGAGTCTTGTGTGTCTCCCACTGTGCTTTGATTTCCACCCTACCACGGCTCTACTGAGTTGTGCAAACAGGTGGTTATTGGGTACAGTCCCGATTCACATGGAGGCAATGAGCGATAGGAGGGGATTCGTCTTTCCCGGTATTGGGGGTTGATGTTGCGCTATGCTCGACTGGCCATAACAGGAAATCCCTGGCCAGGGTTGCAGTGATATACTGGTAAGAGTTATTAGTAGTTTCACGAATGTTATGGACCTCACGTCGGCATGACTTATCAAGCTACTGGGGTCTGACGTTTACCACCCCTAGGCGAGATATGCGACATATCAGACGAACAGACAGGACTGTACGGTAAGTGTTACTGGTTGGATTCACAGGAGTATGAGCGGGCTTGCTCGTCGATCTTCTGATCGCTCAATACCCGGGTGGCCGTTACGTTTAGCAGACCGCTTGCGGCTTGTGGGTGCTTGATATGATCATCATCTGCTACCGGCGTATTGACGAGTCTTTAGAGTCCTACACAGAGGTTTCCTGGCTCAAGCGAAACGAAATAGGAGCGCATATGAGATATGTGCGGGACCGAGAATAATGCGTGTATGTGATACCGTATTCCATTCTCGCGATGAATGTATCGATTGGTTGTATGCGATATAACGTAGTTATCGAATCAAGGATTGATTCGAAAAGCCGATACATTGGATACTAGTCGGTTATATACGATATGACTGGATCGTTAAATCAAGTGTTGATTTAATGGTTTAATGTATAATTATGTATTTGATATATTACTTTGCATTAACTAGTATTGGTTCACTTTAAATGGATTTTCTCACTTGAATTGTGCAAGTTGTATATGTGATATACTTTTGTGCACATGACTGTATCATGTTTGATGATACATGCTTATTTGGTTAAGTGTAAAGAATTAAACTATGGTTAAGTTAATGATTAGGGTTTTGTTTACTTAATTACTTATTCATTTATCTTATTCATTTATTCATTATGGAAAATGAAAAGGATAAATGAATGGTTACTTGTTTTGTTTTTAGTTGAACATTCATGAAGTTTTGACTTAGTCTCCATTCTTGTATTATACTTAACCCTAACCATTTAAACTAACCCTAATTCATTCTCTACACTTAACTAAGGTTAGAAGATGATAAGAATAAATTCTTTTTCATTTTTAAAATAGACTTATCATAATTCTTTATCATCTTCTTCTTCATCTTCAAGTTGAAGAAAGCTTGCACCATCAATGGCAACTAGTCAAAATGAGTGAGAAATCCAAATCTAAAGTCTACCCACTTCCTATTTCTTCATCCTCTACCTCTTCCCAAGTTGTATAGGGTGTTTCCTTCATAAGTTTTCAAGGCTTGGTGAAGTTGGAGCTAGTTCTTGTGATGCCTCGACGTAGATCATCTTCGGCATCGAACCGACGATCAAGCCCGCCCATTCTTCGATGATGCCAATGCTAGAGTCATGGGTTCGATTTGGACAGCGGAGGGAGATCATCGCGGAGCTTAGGAAGTGGTGGACCGGATCTATAAAGGTTGTAGTCACTTTCCCTTAGCATTTAATTCGATTACATGCTTGCTTCGCCTATATATCTAGTTAACGATCCGTATTAGGGTTTGTAGGCATAAGGAATTTTTTGATTTGTGCATGTTTGATCACTTGTGAGACTTCATTAGTGTGCCTAGGAACCCCTACAGTGGTATCAGAGCCTAGCTAAAACCTTAGGCGAAGTTTAGATGGAATTAGAACTCCGATCGAATCAAAACCCAAACCCTAATATTGCTCTCTGGACTTTTTCTGAAATCGTGGTTTTTTCGAAATTAAAAATATGCAGAAAATCCAGCAGGGAATTCTAAGAATTACGATGCAAAAAATTTTCAATGATACCTCTATTGCGAAGCGGAACCGCGGCAGAAGCCTGGCTTCTGCGGCGGTTCCGCGGTCACGTGACTTGATTGGCCTTCAAACTTTGCACAGTAATTCATGTTTTCTGGTGCTGGTTTTCCTGGGAATATTTTAATATTTATTCCAGAGTTGTATTTTCTGGGTTGTATTGGGGACTCGGTGTATTCGATCGGACTGTCTAATTTTTGTCGGTGTGCTTTTCCGGGTATTTTTAGAATATGTTAAAAAGTTTGACCGGATATAAATACCCACTTTTTCCCCTGCCGGGAAATTTCCAATTGTTGGATTTTTCCGTAGTTTAACGACGTTCTAAGTAGTGCAAGTAACGCGATGGACCCTCTAGAAGACAACAAACCTTAACTCGATTATGTGACCGTCTTGAACTGCCCTTTGAACCTTCGGGTTTGGGGCAGTACGGCGTGCCACATGTGAGGCGTTGGCTTGACCCTTCTACGGCTGCACTGTTGGTACTGAGGTACGAACTGAATGTTGTTAGACTTATTTCATGTGTTGAGCTGTATCGGGAAAACTTGGGTGTTCGATTGTTCGATCGAAAAGTTTAGCATTTTCTATTTATCCGGAATGTGATACAATACTTGGAATTCGCAAAGAGTTATGAGATGACTTGAATGAATGTTATAAACATAGCACTTTAGTCTCACTTGATCGGTTGCCACGGAATTTTGATGTGATCAAAAGTCCGTCGCAATCACGTAGCGTACGCGGATACTCGCCGGGTAAACTTAATAGACAGCCTCACTCCATAGCCCCGACCAAGTGACTGTAGGAGAACCCCGTCGCCGAAAGCATCCGTTCGGGTGCTCGCGGTAGCGGTGTTCCGCCTTGGTGCACTTTGTCGACGGCGTCGGGGGTGCGGCCGTCTACTGAAGTTTGCGACGAGCATTCGATCAGAATGTCGGGAATCCTGTTGAATTGCCCGACTTGATATTGAAAAGAGTTTTCGATAATGAGACTAAAATGCGGGGTTTATAATTGTTAGGCATGCGATGTCTAAGGAATTCATTTGATTGGGCATGCGATGTCTAAAGAGGTTGCGGATTCCAACTGTTGTAGTTTTACACTTTCTTTTCTGTGACCGTAAGTGTAATATGTGATATCGCCGGTTTCGTTGCTATATGTCAACGACAATTGGGATGCGCATATTTACTTACGTTGACGACATGTGATGTTATGTGTTGCTGGATATGTTATATTGGATCGTCGTGTTTGAATAGCCAGGGGTTTTTTATGTGAGATGAGTGTTTTTCTATTTTCATTCATGTAAAAACTTATATGTAATATTCTTTTATTAGGGCACTTCCAGGTTGCGGATGTTGTCACCATTTGTATATTATTTACTTTTCTGCACTAGGATAGACCCAAGGAGGGGAGCACGGGTTCTGGGGGTCCAGTGGGAGACCAACTCGAGGAGTCGAGTCCGGATCTCCTAACCCTAGAATTGGTAGGGTTGCTTGCCGCTCTCGTAGGGGTCTAGGGGTGTGGGATTGGCTATTCATCACGACCGTGGAATCCGTGTTTTATACTGGCTCGTATTGAAAACACGGACGTCTTAGAATATCCAATATTTCATATGATTCTTTCTGCTGCGTTATCTGTGATGTGATCATGCGATGTTCTGTGCTCTGTTCAGATAGATGTAGTATATAGTATATATGATACATTATATAGACGTTGCTTATGTTTTACACCCGCGCTAGCCCTGCCTCGCTCTGCCGTTAGTTACCTAACCTAACGGTGCAGACGGGACATCGAGGCGAATGCGGATGGCATAAGCGTACGTTATATTTATCTGTGATGATTAGGTGGAATTAAATGATGGGATATTCATTAATGAGATTAATGAAAGAAAATAAACCTAATTGATGTTGTGGAATCGAATTTCAAAATGAAAACAGGTAGCTACAGTTCTTGCTTTGCATCGCGGTGTTCCTTGTAGAACATCCTGCACCTTATTCGATAAGGAAAGGACCGAGATCCCTTCACCGGGAGTGACTCCTTTAGCAATAACTGGCAGATGCTACAACCCTCGGTTTGTCTTTTGATCGCTTCTATAGTTTCTGCTTTGCACAGTGATATATATGATATATCCCGCACCTCATTCGACGAGGAAAGGGCCGACGATCCCTTCACCGGGAGTGACCCCTTTAGCAAAACTAGAAAAGCCTCAAAAACATTCCATTTAAAAACCATTTGATTCCGCAACGAGATCAAGTTCAAAGCGTTAAAGGTTTTCACAAAAACCATTCGCAACCCTCCGTCATTTTAGGAAGTAGAGTACTTAGTATTTGTGCTGTGTTTGTTGACTTTAGTTAAGGCACAGTGTACGGTAGCTAAGTGATGTCTTCCTACACCGCATATGATGAGATTAGTTAGGACAGTCGCGTGACTTTGTTGACCTTAGTTAAGGGTCATGTGGGTGGGTCTGATTAATCACGAAATGACGGGTAGAACTTGACTAGTACTTATGATTTGTTGACCATAGTTAAGGTCATAGGTGCTAGGGGTAAAAACCTTTATCGGGAGTTTCAAGTGTTGAAACTTGCAATGAGATTGCATACCTTCTATATGATAGTTGGATCCCGATACCCACTGCGAGTAATTGTTACTCCTGGGAGAGTTTTGCACTTTACAATTAGCCGATCAAGTAGGTGTCTAGAAAGGTGTCAACGGGGTTACGTCTCTGGGAAAACGAGGTTTACTGTAATTAGGTCCGTGCGAAAGCACGGGGAACCTCCCTCAAAGTACCGACACTGGCCTGGCTGAAAAATTGGCGAACTTGTAGAGTGTAATTAATCCCGGCTAGTCTTTCCTTTTAGGGTTTGAAGGAAGATTTGATAAAAACAGTGGGAGCCATCCTGATTAGATAAAATAAATAACCAATCTGATCTTGCAAGAGCGCACGCTGAGTGTTTTCTTCTCTCTCTCTCCAGGTAGTGACCATATCACGCCTTAATCAAGATAATAATATGGATGTATTGACCGAACCCGCTTGTTATACTGAGCTGGGGAACGTTGGTCCCGCTCCGACTTATAATTGTTATAAGACCGAGCAGGAAATAGGGGAATACCAGATTTCCTATACCGCCCAAACGAAGAAAGTGCATATGATGCATCTCCTTCGGGTATGTTCATTACAAAGAACTGTTTCTCAGTATCCTCTGAATCCTGGGTATATGATACCGGATCAGGATCCCAGATATGTAAGCTGTTACATAGGGCTACAAAAAGGTAGAAAAACTGAGAACGGGTGATAAGTTTCATGAGACAGAAACCGGGGCAAGTGTTGCAGCCAAGTCTGTTGGTCACTGTCACCCTGTACTACCAGTACATTGATTCTGAACAAATGCTATTAGATACCGAACCTGATATACAAAATCATATCAGTCTCTTTATAAGTAAAGAAAGGATATAATTTTGTATTGATGGATAATGTTTTGAACATTTCCTATATCAAAAGTTGATCGGTTCAGGCACGTTATCTAAAAGCATTGACGTTCTAAATCAAACTACAGTTCCTCGTATACAGAACACACACAAGAGAAAGAGTTCAGAAATGAACGAATCATTCTTGAGGCATTGTAGACTAGGTCATATCAATGCGACCCGACTGGCTGAAGTTACATTTTAGATGCATATTTAAATCAGTTTGAATTTACATCTTGTGAAACTTGCCAGTCATGTCACAAAGATAAGATGACCATAGCTCTGTTTATTGGAAACAGAGAAAGAGTTAGTAAACTCTTGGGACTGATACATTATGATGTATGTAAGGTCTCCTGTCTACACATGCCAGGACTGGTTCTTTATACTTCATTACGTTCTCTGATAATCTCTCAAGATTCAGTCATATGTTCCTGTTGAAACATGAGTCCAAACCTTTTGAGATATTCACAGAATATAAGTTAGAAGTAGAGAACCAAAATATGGGTATAAGTATTATGTCCTATGATAAGATCAGGGAGGAGAATACTTGTGCATAGAATTCCTGGACTATTCTAAAGGAGAATGAGATTTTCTCTCAGTGTTACTCCTCTGAATACACCACAGCACAATGGTGTATCGGGGCGGAGCAATCACACAATATTAGATACCGTGTGCTCTATGATGAGTATTACTGAGTTACCTGTTTCCTTTTGGGTGTTATGCACTTGAGAAGCTGCATACATATTGAATTAGGTTTGAATCAAATCAGTGCCTACCACTCCATATGAGATATGGTATGGGAAGAGCCCATGTCTTAAGCTAGTTAAGATTTGGGGTTGTCCGGCCTATGTTTAAAGCAAAATCCGGACAAGATCGAGGCAGGATCAGTTCTGTAGAACTGGAAAGGTTCCAGCTATACAAAACTGCAGTTGATGATTTGACAGAACCAAAGGATTCTAAAGTTCCCGACGAACCTCAGCCTCTCCGCCGATCTAGTAGGGTTCCTCATCCGCCTGAGAGATACCTCGGTTTCTCGATGACAGTGGGAGCGAGGAATGCATCATAAGATGATGACCCAACTAGTTTCGAGCAGGCCATCGAGAGTAGGGACTCTGTAAGAATGGCTGGATGCTTAGCGATCTGAGATGGAATCCATGTACACCAGCAAAGTATGGACTTTAGCTGCTATATCTGAAGGGTTATGCTATATCTGAAGGGTTAAATCCCCATCAGGAGCAAGTATATCTTGAGAAGATTACTTGGTGTAGATGGAAAGGTTGAGACTTTCAAAGCTAGACTTGTTAAAGGTTTTCGTCATCGACCAGGCACGGATAATGATGAAACCTTTTCCATGGAATATGCTTAAGTCCATCCAGATCCTACTTGCCACGGCTACATACCATGACTGCGATATCTGGTGGTTGGGTGTCATGACTGCTTTTCTAAATACTGATTTAGAATAGAAAGTCTATAAGTACACAGCCAGAGGACTTCGTAAACAGTGGGAGCAGCGGAAACATGTGCAAGTTGCCTTACAAGATAAAGCAGGCATCGCGGAGTTGGAACATCTGTTTTGATGTAGTAGTCAAAGAGTTTGACTTCATCAAAATGGTAGATGAACCTTGTATATACAAAAGGGTAGTATGGAGTATGATGATGATCCTCGTAGAGTACGTGGATGACATACTCTTGATAGGAAAGGAGTTTCCTATGCTACGATCAGTCAATCTCCTATTATCACAAGGATTCTCCAAAAAGGATCAAAGTGATACCTCCTAAATCCTGAGTTTTTCATCTATGAGATAGATGTAATTGGATGCTAGGATTCTCACTAGATGTAGTGAGATGGTATCAAACTGTTAGTTATATGTATGCCCTAGAGGCCATTACTGTACATAGGATGTATATAGTAGTGGATGCTTGGACATATATAGGGAGGACTTTCTTGCTCGACATGATAGTATGCTATCTGGTTGATCTTTACCTTAACGTGTACACTGATTGTCTCTCTGTTACATGTTGGTAAAGCCCTTAGGATGTGTACTTGACTACCTAGACTATGATGCGGATCATACTAGTGGGGACATGGTAGTCCATAAGTACATCCTTCAAAGTCCCTAGTCGTGGGTATATCGAGACGGGGCATCGATATACCAGAGTAGACTAGCGTATACCTTCTCGACCCATACAGATGGGCGATGGATGATCCCATATCCATTGGTGTTTGACATCAGAGATGATATACGGGTGCTCAGTAGAGACTGGGTACACTGGACGGACTCGCCGAGAACTCCCAGATGGTATTATACCTCACGTCAGATGGCAGTTCTCTGCTGACACTGGTACAGAGTAGTCTGTTGACCCGAGATCGTCATAGAGTCTTGTGTGGTTCCCACTGTGCTTTGATTTCCATCTTACCACGTCCAAGTGGGCGTGCAAAACGGTGGTTTTTGGGTACAGTCCCGAGTCACATGGAGGCAATGAGCGATAGGAGGGGATTCGTCTCTCCCGGTATAGGGAGTTGATGTTGCGCTGTGTTCGATTGGCTATAACAGGAAATCCCTGGCCAGGGTTGCTGAGATTTACTGGTAAGTGTTACCAGTAGTTTCTCGAAGTGTTATAGACCTCATATCGACACGACTTATCGAGCTATTGGGGTCTGACGTTTACCACCCCTAGGCGAGATATGCGACATATCAGACGATCAGACCGGACTGTACGGTAAGTGTTACTGGTTGGATTCACTGGAGTGTGAGCGGGCTTGCTCGTCGATCTTCTGATCGCTCAATACCCGGGTGGCCGTTACGTTTAGCAGACCTCTTGCGGCTTGTGGGTGCTTGATATGATCATCATCCGCTGCCGGCGTATTGACGAGTCTTTAGAGTCCTACACAGAGGCTTCCTGGCTCAAGCGAAACGAAATAGGAGCGCATATGAGATATGTGCGGGACCGAGAATAATACGAGTATGTGATACCGTATTTCATTCTCGCGATCAATGTGTCGAATGGTTGTATGCGATATAACCTAGTTATCGATTCAAGCATTGATTCGATAAGCCGATACATTGTATACTAGTCGGTTGTGTGCGACATGACCGGATCATTGAATCAAGTGTTGATTTAATGATTTAATGCATATTTATATATTTGATATATCACTTTGCATTAACTAGTATCGGTTCACTTTAAATGGATTTTCTCGCTCAGATGTGCGCATTGCATATGCGATATGATTTGTGCACTTGCTTGTATCATATTTGATGGTGCATGCAAAAATGGTTAAGTATAAAGAATTAAACCTTGGTTAAAGGAATGGTTAGGGTTTATTATTTGTTATTCATTTATCTTATTTAATTATCTATTTATTTTTGATAAATGAATAAATGAAAAGATAATGAGGAAAATGGTTGCTTTCTTTTCATCATTCATGAATCTTCATGATGAAGACTTTGACCATTTTGTCTCATGCTCAACCCTAACCACTTCAATTAACTCAAGTTAATTCTCTACACCTAACCATGGTGAGAATTATGATAAGAATGGATTTTTCCTTTTATTTTTATTCTTATCATAATACTTATCATATTCTTCATCTTCTTCTTTTTCTTCTTCAAGATGAAGAAGCTTCACTTCATCAATGGTGAATTGAACAAATGAGTGAGAAATCCAATTCTAAAGTCTACCCACTTCCTATTTCTTCATCCTCTACCTCTTGCCAAGTAGTAGAGTGTGTTTTCTTCACAAGTTTCTTGACTTGGTGAAGTCGGAGCTTGATTTAGCGATGCCTCGACGTAGATCATCTTCGGCATGGACATCGACGACCTAGCTCGCTTATTCTCCGATGAAGTCGACGCTAGAGCCCGGATTCTTTTTGGACAGCGGAGAGGGCTTCGTTGCGGAGCTATGGAGGTGGAGCACCGGATCTACAAAGGTTGTATTTCCGTATTCTATTAGTTAAGTGTTAACTAGTTTGCATTTTCGCCTAAATATCTAGCAAACGATCTTGTTAGGGTTTGTAGGCACCGTTAAAATTTGAAATTGGCATGATCGATGCCTTGTGAGACCTCACTAGGGTGCCTAGGAACCTTTCACTGGTATCAGAGCCTAGCTAGAGCCTTAGGCGAAGTCCTGACGGAATTTGAAGTCCGAACGAACCCGAATCCCGATCACAATCATGCTCTCTGTCCAGATTTGAAAAATGTGGATTTTTCAAGATTAAAAATATCCAGAAAATCAAGCAGGGTTTTCTAGGAATTACTGTAAATTTCGTGGACCTAATTCAACTTTCCCACCGCGTTTCCGCGGCACGAGCATGGCTCGTGCGGCGGAAGCGCGGCCGTTTTGTCTTTTGTGGCATCCAAATTTGTACAGTAATTCATAAAATACAGTGCTGGTTTTCCTGGGTATTTTTAATAATTTTTCAAGAGTTGAATTTTTCTGGGTTGTTTTGGGGATTCGAATGTTCGATCGGATTATCAAATTTTATCTGTGTGGCTTTCCGGATAAATTTTAGAATATGTTAAAAAGTTCGACCGGATATAAATACCCAATTTTTCCCCTGTCGGGAAATTTCCAAGTGTTGGATTTTTCCGAAGTTTAACGACGTTCTAAGTAGTGCAAGTAACGCGATGGACCATCTAGAAGACAACAAACCTTAACTCGATTATGTGACCGTCTTGAACTGCCCTTTGAACCTTCGGGTTTGGGGCAGTACGGCGTGCCACATGTGAGGCGTTGGCTTGACCCTTCTACGGCTGGACCGTTGGTACTGAGGCACAACTGAATGTTGTTAGACTTATTTCATGTGTTGATCTGTATCGGGAAAACTTGGGTGTTTGACTGTTCGATCGAAAAATTTAACATTTTCTGTTTATCTGGAATGGGATACAATAATTGGAATTCACAAGTAGTTATGTGATAACTGAATGAATGTTATAAACGTAGCACTTTAGTCTCACTTGATCGGTTGCCACGGAATTTTGATGTGATCAAAAGTCCGTCGCAATCACGTAGCGTACGCGGATACTCGCCGGGTAAACTTAATAGACAGCCTCACTCCATAGCCCCGACCAAGTGACTGTAGGAGAACCCCGTTGCCGAAAGCATCCGTTCGGGTGCTCGCGGCAGCGGTGTTCCGCCTTGGTGCACTTCGTCGACGGTATCGGGGGTGCGGCCGCCTACTGAAGTTTGCGACGAGCATTCGATCAGGATGTCGGGAATCTTGTTGAATTCCCCGACTTGATATTAAAAAGAGTTTTCGATTTTGAGACTAAAATGCGGGGTTTATAATTGTTAGGCATGCGATGTCTAAGGAATTCATTTGGTCAGGCATGCGATGTCTGAGGTGGTCGCGGATTCCAACTGTTGTAGTTTTACACTTTCTTTTCTGTGACCGTAAGTGTAATATGTGATATCTCCGGTTTCGTTGCTATATGTCAACGACAATTGGGATGCGCGTATTTACATACGTTGATGACATGTGATGTTATGTGTTGCTGGATATGTTATATTGGATCGTCGTGTTTGAATAGCCGGGGTTTTTTATGTGAGATGAGTGTTTTTCATTTTCATTCATGTAAAAACTTGTATGTAATATTCTTTTATTGGGGCACTTCCAGGTTGCGGAAGTTGTCACCCTTTGTATATTATTTACTTTTCTGCACTAGGATAGACCCAAGAAGGAGGGCACAAGTAACCGGGTTCTGGAGTCCAGTGGGAGACCAACTCGAGGAGTCGAGTCCGGGTCTCCTAACTCTAGAATTGGTAGGGTTGCTTGCCGCTCTCGTAGGGGTCTAGGGGTGTGGGTTTGGCTATTCATCACGACCGTGGAATCCGTGTTTTATACTGGCTCGTATTGAAAACACGGACGTCCTAGAATATCCAATATTTCATATGATTCTTCTGCTGCGATATCTGTGATGTGATCATGTGATGTTCTGTGATAGATACAGTATATAGTATATATGATATATTATATAGACGTTACTTATGTTTTACACCCGCGCTAGCCCTGCCCCGCTCTGCCGTTAGTTACCTAACCTAACGGTGCACGAGGGGACATCGAGGCGAATGCGGATGGCATAAGTGTACGTCGTATTTATCTGTGATGTTTAGGTACTTAAATGATGGGACTTCATTAATATAATTAATGAAATAAAAGAAACCTAAGATGTTGTAGAATCGAATTTCAAAATAAAAAGGTAGCTACAGTTCTTGCTTTGCACAGTGGTATATATGATATATCCTGCACCTTATTCGATAAGGAAAGGACCGAGATCCCTTCACCGGGAGTGACTCCTTTAGCAATAACTGGCAGATGCTACACCCTCGGTTTGGATTTTGATTGCTTTTAAGTGTTTTTGCTTTGCACAGTGATATATATGATATATCCCGCACCTCATTCGACGAGGAAAGGACCGACGATCCCTTCACCGGGAGTGACTCCTTTAGCAAAACAAGAAAAGCCTCAAAAGCACTCCATTTTAAAATTCATTCGATCCTACAACGATATCAAGTTCAATTACGCAATAGGTTTTCAGAAAAACCTGTCGTAGCCCTCCGTCATTTCAGATATGTACTGGTTAGTATTCGTGCTACGTTTGTTGACCTCTGTCAAGGCGTAGTGTGCGGTAGCTGATTAGCGCTTATCTGCATAAGCATATGATGTGATTGATTTAGGGTAGTCGTGCGACCTTGTTGACCTCTGTCAAGGGTCGTGCGGGTGGGTTTACTTCAATCAAGAAATGACGGGTTGAACTTGACTAGCAGCCTATGGTTTGTTGACCTCTGTCAAGGTCATAGGACGCTAGGGAAAAAATATTATCGGGAATTTCAAGTGTTGAAATTTGCAATGAGATTGCATACCTTCTATGAGATAGTTGGATCCCGATACCCGCTGCGAGTAAGAGTTACTCCTGGGAGAGTTTTATACATTACAATTAGCCGATCAAGTAGGTGTCTAGAAAGGTGTTAACGAGGTTACGCCTCTGGGAAAACGAGGTTTACATTAATTAGGTCCGTGCGAAAGCACGAGGCACCTCCCTCAAAGTACCGACACTGGCCTGGCTGAAAGATTGGCGAACTTGTAGTGTGTAATTAATCCCGGCTAGTCTTTCCTTTTAGGGTTTGAAGGAAGATTTGATAAAAAGCAGTGGGAGCCATCCTGATTAGATAAAATATATAACCAATCTATTCTTGCAAGAGCGCACGCTGAGTGTTTTCTTCTCTCTCTCTCCTGGTAGCGACCATATCACGCCTTAATCAAGATAATAAAACGGATAAATTGACCGAACCCGCTTGTTATACTGAGCTGGGGAACGTTGGTCCCGCTCCAACTTATAATTGTTATAAGACAGAGCAGGAAATTGGGGAATACCAGATTTCCCGTGCCGCCTAAACGGAGAGAGTGCATATTGATGCATCATCTTCGGGTGTGTTCGTTACACAGAACTGTTTCTCAGTATCCTCTGAATCCTGGGTATATGATACCGGATCAGGATCCCAGATATGTAAGATGTTACATAGGGCTACAAAAGGGTAGAAAAACTGAGAACGGGTGATAAGTTTCATGAGGCAGAAAACGGGGCAAGTGTTGCAGCCAAGTCTACTGGTCACTGTCACCCTGTATTATAATACATTGATTTTGAACGTATGTTATTAGATACCGAACCTGATATACAAAATCATATCAGTTTCTTTATTAGTAAAGAAAGGATATAATTTTGTATTGTTGGATAATGTTTTGAACATTTCCTATATCAAAAGTTGATCGGTTCAGGCACGTTATCTAAAAGCATTAATGTTCTAAATCAAACTGCTGTTCTTAGTATACGGAACACACACAAGAAGAAATGTTCAGAAATGAACGGATCCTTCTTGAGGTATTGTAGACTAGGTCATATCAATGTGACCCGACTAGCTAAGTTACATTTAGATGTATATTTAAATCAGTTTGAATTTACATCTTATGAAACTTGCCAGTCATGTCACAAAGATAAAATGACCATAGCTCTGTTTATTGGAAACAGAGAAAGCGTTAGTAAACTCTTGGGATGATACATGTTGATGTATGTAAGTCCCCAGTCTACATATACCAAGACCGGTTCTTTGTACTTCATTACGTTCTCTGATGATCTCTTTAGATTCAGACATATGTTTCTGTTGAAACATAAGTCCGAACCTTTTGAGATATTCATAGAATATAAGTTTAGAAGTAGAGAACCAATACGGGTATAAGTATTATGTCCTATGATGAGATCAAGGAGGAGAATACTTGAGCACGGAATTTCTGGACTATTCTAAAGGAGAATGAGATTCTCTCTCAGCATTACTCCTCTGGATACACCATAGCATGATGGTATATCAGGGCGGAGCAATCACACCCTATATGATAAGGTGTGCTCTATGATGAGTACTACTGAGTTACCTTTTTCTTTTTGGGTGTTATGCACTTGAGAAGTTGCATACCTATTGAATAGGGTTCCAATCAAATCAGTTGTCTACCATTTCATATGTGATATAGAAAGGGAAGAGCCCATGTCTTAAGCTAGTTAAGATTTGGGGTTGTCCGGCCTATGTCTAAAAGCAAAATCCGGACAAGCTCGAGGCAACGTCTGTTATGTACAACTGGAAATGTTCCAGCCATACAAACTGCAGCTTATGATTTGATAGAACCAAAGGATTCAGTAGATTCCAACGAACCTCAGCCTCTCCGCCGATCTAGTAGGGTTCCTCACCCACATGAGAGATACTTCGGTTTCTCTATGACAGTGGGAGCGAGGAATGCATCATGAGATGATAACCCAACTAGTTTCGAGCTGGCCATCAGGAGTATGACTCTGTAAGAATGGCTGGATGCTTAGCGATCTGCGATGGAATCCTTATACACCAACAAAGTATGGACTTTGGTTGCTATCTGAAGGGTTAAATCCCTATCAGGAGCAAGTATATCTTGAGAAGATTACTTGGTGTACATGGAAAAGTTGAGACTTTCAAAGCTAGACTTATTAAAGGTTTGCATCATTGACCAGGTGTGGATCATGATGAAAACTTTTCTAAGGATCTATGCTTAAGTCCATCCAGATCCTACTTGCCACGGCTACATACCATGACTACGATATCTGGTGGTTGGGTGCCATGACTCCTTTTCTAAATAACGATTTAGAAGAGAAGGTCTATAAGAACACAGCCAGAGGGCTTCGTAGACAGTGGGAGCAGCGGAAACGTGTGCAAGATGCTTTATAGGATTAAAGCAGGCATCGCGGAGTTGGAACATCTGTTTTGATGGATTTGTCAAAGAGTTTGACATCATCAAAATGGTAGATGAACCTTGTATAAATAAAAAGGTAGTAGGGAGTATGGTGGTGATCCTCGTAGAGTACGTGGATGACATACTCTTGATAGGGAAGGAGTTTCCTATGCTACGCTCGGTCAATCTCCGCTTATCACAAAGATTCTCCATATAGGATCAAAGTGATACCTACTAAATCCTGGATTTTGGATCTATGAGATAGATCTAATTGGATGTTAGCATACTCACTAGTAGTAGTGAGATGGTATCAATCGATCCTGGGGAGAATCACTGGAAGTGTTCCAGAGTGATAAAGACGACTGAATGTCAGTCGCAGGCATTGTCTTTACCCTCAGTAAAGGGACGGTATGTTGGAAGAGTTCCAAGCTAGATACCGTGACATACTAGACGATAAAGGCTGGATACATCGCTACTTAAGATGTTACCAAAGAGGATGTTTGGGTGCATATTAGTTCATGAGATGAACTACGTTCCTACCATTGTGAGATAATGGAGTTGTGGCTTATGCCAAGGAACGCCGGTCCCATCAGTGATCCAGACTTATTCTAAGGCAGTATCACCTGATCATGGGGATGGTTGATCTCCAGGGTGATCGAGGCAAGGAGAGCAGACTTAGAGGATAACGCAGCGGATCCACCCACGAAGGCCTATTCCCAGATAGAGACTTTTATGGGATGGTTGAGTATGAGATACTGCAACCACTGCTACAGATGGCCCTAGTGCAAGTAGGAGATTGTTAGTTATATGTATGCCCTAGAGGCCATTATTGTACATAGGATGTATATAGTAGTGGATGCTTGGACATATATAGGGAGGACTTTCTTGCTCGACATGATAGTATGCTATCTGGTTGATCTTTACCTTAACGTGTACACTGATTGTCTCTCTGTTACATGTTGGTAAAGCCCTTAGGATGTGTACTTGACTACCTGGACTATGATGCGGATCATACTAGTGGGGACATGGTAGTCCATAAGTACATCCTTCAAAGTCTCTAGTCGTGGGTATATCGAGACGGGGTATCGATATACCAGAGTAGACTAGCGTATACCTTCTCGACCCATACAGATGGGCGATGGATGATCCCATATCCATTGGTGTTTGACATCAGAGATGATATACGGGTGCTCAGTAGAGACTGGGTACACTGGACGGACTCGCCGAGAACTCCCAGATGGTATTATACCTCACGTCAGATGGCAGTTCTCTGCTGACACTGGTACAGAGTAGTCTGTTGACCCGAGATCGTCATAGAGTCTTGTGTGGTTCCCACTGTGCTTTGATTTCCATCTTACCACGTCCAAGAGGGCATGCAAAACGGTGGTTTTTGGGTACAGTCCCGAGTCACATGGAGGCAATGAGCGATAGGAGGGGATTCGTCTCTCCCGGTATAGGGAGTTGATGTTGCGCTGTGTTCGATTGGCTATAACAGGAAATCCCTGGCCAGGGTTGCTGAGATTTACTAGTAAGTGTTACCAGTAGTTTCTCGAAGTGTTATAGACCTCATATCGACACGACTTATCAAGCTATTGGGGTCTGACGTTTACCACCCCTAGGCGAGATATGCGACATATCAGACGATCAGACCGGACTGTACGGTAAGTGTTACTGGTTGGATTCACTGGAGTGTGAGCGGGCTTGCTCGTCGATCTTCTGATCGCTCAATACCCGGGTGGCCGTTACGTTTAGCAGACCGCTTGCGGCTTGTGGGTGCTTGATATGATCATCATCCGCTGCCGGCGTATTGACGAGTCTTTAGAGTCCTACACAGAGGCTTCCTGGCTCAAGCGAAACGAAATAGGAGCGCATATGAGATATGTGCGGGACCGAGAATAATACGAGTATGTGATACCGTATTCCATTCTCGCGATCAATGTGTCGAATGGTTGTATGCGATATAACCTAGTTATCGATTCAAGCATTGATTCGATAAGCCGATACATTGTATACTAGTCGGTTGTGTGCGACATGACCGGATCATTGAATCAAGTGTTGATTTAATGATTTAATGCATATTTATATATTTGATATATCACTTTGCATTAACTAGTATCGGTTCACTTTAAATGGATTTTCTCGCTCAGATGTGCGCATTGCATATGCGATATGATTTGTGCACTTGCTTGTATCATATTTGATGGTGCATGCAAAAATGGTTAAGTATAAAGAATTAAACCTTGGTTAAAGGAATGGTTAGGGTTTATTATTTGTTATTCTTTTATCTTATTTAATTATCTATTTATTTTTGATAAATGAATAAATGAAAAGATAATGAGGAAAATGGTTGCTTTCTTTTCATCATTCATGAATCTTCATGATGAAGACTTTGACCATTTTGTCTCATGCTCAACCCTAACCACTTCAATTAACTCAAGTTAATTCTCTACACCTAACCATGGTGAGAATTATGATAAGAATGGATTTTTCCTTTTATTTTTATTCTTATCATAATACTTATCATATTCTTCATCTTCTTCTTTTTCTTCTTCAAGATGAAGAAGCTTCACTTCATCAATGGTGAATTGAACAAATGAGTGAGAAATCCAATTCTAAAGTCTACCCACTTCCTATTTCTTCATCCTCTACCTCTTGCCAAGTAGTAGAGTGTGTTTTCTTCACAAGTTTCTTGACTTGGTGAAGTCGGAGCTTGATTTAGCGATGCCTCGACGTAGATCATCTTCGGCATGGACATCGACGACCTAGCTCGCTTATTCTCCGATGAAGTCGACGCTAGAGCCCGGATTCTTTTTGGACAGCGGAGAGGGCTTCGTTGCGGAGCTATGGAGGTGGAGCACCGGATCTACAAAGGTTGTATTTCCGTATTCTATTAGTTAAGTGTTAACTAGTTTGCATTTTCGCCTAAATATCTAGCAAACGATCTTGTTAGGGTTTGTAGGCACCGTTAAAATTTGAAATTGGCATGATCGATGCCTTGTGAGACCTCACTAGGGTGCCTAGGAACCTTTCACAAACGATCCTGAGGAGAATCACTGGAAGAGTTCCAGGGTGATAAAGATGACTGAATGTCAGTCACAGGCATTGTCTTTACCCTTAGTAAAGGAACGGTATGTTGGAAGAGTTCCAAGCTAGATACCGTGGCAAACTAGACGATAAAGGCTGGTAACATCGCTATTGAAGATACTACCAAAGAGGAAGTTTGGGTGTATATTGGTTCATAAGATGAACTAGGTTCCTGCCATTGTATGACAATGGAAGTGTGGCTTCGACCCTGGAACCCGGTCCCATCAGTGACCCAGACAAATTCTGAGGAAGCATCACCTGATCATGGAGATAGTTGATCTCCGGGGTGATCGAGGTTAGGAGAGTAGACTCAGAGGACAACACGGCGGATCCACTCACGAAGGCCTTTTCCCAGAGAGAGACTCATATGGGATGGTTGAGTATTAGATACTGCAACCACTGCTACAGATGGCCCTAGTGCAAGTGGGAGACTGTTAGTTATATGTATGCCCTAGAGGCCATTACTGTACATTGGATGTATATTGTAGTGGATGCTGGGACATATATAGGTAGGACTTTCTTGCTCGACATGATAGTACGCTATCTGGTTGCTCTTTATCTTAATATGTATATTTTTTGTCTCTCTGATTACATGTTGATAAAGCCCTTAGGATGTGTACTCGACTTCCAGGACTATGATGCAGATCATACTAGTGGGGCCTGGGTAGTCAATGAGTACATCCTTCATTGTTCCTAGTCGTGGGAATATCGAGACGGGGCATCGATATTCCAGAGTAGACTAGCGTATATCTTCTCGACCCATGCGATGGGCGATGGATGATCCCATATCCATTGGTGTTTGACATCGGAGATGGTATGCGGGTGCTCAGTGGAGACTGGGTACACTGAACGGACTCGCCGAGAACTCCCAGATGGTATTATACCTCACGTCAAATGGCAGTTCTCTGGTGACACTGGTACAGCTTAGTCTGTTGACCCGAGATCGTCATAGAGTCTTGTGTGTCTCCCACTGTGCTTTGATTTCCACCCTACCACGGCTCTACTGAGTTGTGCAAACAGGTGGTTATTGGGTACAGTCCCGATTCACATGGAGGCAATGAGCGATAGGAGGGGATTCGTCTCTCCCGGTATTGGGGGTTGATGCTGCGCTATGCTCGACTGGCCATAACAGGAAATCCCTGGCCAGGGTTGCAGTGATATACTGGTAAGAGTTATCAGTAGTTTCACGAATGTTATGGACCTCACGTCGGCATGACTTATCAAGCTACTGGGGTCTGACGTTTACCACCCCTAGGAGAGATATGCGACATATCAGACGAACAGACCGGACTGTACGGTAAGTGTTACTGGTTGGATTCACAGGAGTATGAGCAGGCTTGCTTGTCGATCTTCTGATCGCTCAATACCCGGGTGGCCGTTACGTTTAGCAGACTGCTTGCGGCTTGTGGGTGCTTGATATGATCATCATCTGCTACCGGCGTATTGACGAGTCTTTAGAGTCCTACACAGAGGTTTCCTGGCTCAAGCGAAACGAAATAGGAGCGCATATGAGATATGTGCGGGACCGAGAATAATGCGTGTATGTGATACCGTATTCCATTCTCGCGATGAATGTATCGATTGGTTGTATGCGATATAACCTAGTTATCGAATCAAGGATTGATTCGATAAGCCGATACATTGGATACTAGTCGGTTATATACGATATGACCGGATCGTTAAATCAAGTGTTGATTTAATGGTTTAATGTATAATTATGTATTTGATATATTACTTTGCATTAACTAGTATTGGTTCACTTTAAATGGATTTTCTCACTTGAATTGTGCAAGTTGTATATGTGATATACTTTTGTGCACATGACTGTATCATGTTTGATGATACATGCTTATTTGGTTAAGTGTAAAGAATTAAACTATGGTTAAGTTAATGATTAGGGTTTTGTTTACTTAATTACTTATTCATTTATCTTATTCATTTATTCATTATGGAAAATGAAAAGGATAAATGAATGGTTACTTGTTTTGTTTTTAGTTGAACATTCATGAAGTTTTGACTTAGTCTCCATTCTTGTCTTATACTTAACCCTAACCATTTAAACTAACCCTAATTCATTCTCTACACTTAACTAAGGTTAGAAGATGATAAGAATAAATTCTTTTTCATTTTTAAAATAGACTTATCATAATTCTTTATCATCTTCTTCTTCATCTTCAAGTTGAAGAAAGCTTGCACCATCAATGGCAACTAGTCAAAATGAGTGAGAAATCCAAATCTAAAGTCTACCCACTTCCTATTTCTTCATCCTCTAACTCTTTCCAAGTTGTATAGGGTGTTTCCTTCACAAGTTTTCAAGGCTTGGTGAAGTTGGAGCTTGTTCTTGTGATGCTTCGACGTAGATCATCTTCGGCATCGAACCGAC
Organism: Agapanthus africanus; assembly: GCA_030015575.1. Taxonomy (NCBI): domain Eukaryota; kingdom Viridiplantae; phylum Streptophyta; class Magnoliopsida; order Asparagales; family Amaryllidaceae; genus Agapanthus; species Agapanthus africanus. Next base: position 366,818,557 of record JASDDO010000022.1, read on the forward strand.
GATCAAGCCGGCCCATTCTTCGATGATGCCAATGCTAGAGTCATGGGTTCGATTTGGACAGCGGAGGGAGATCATCGCGGAGCTTAGGAAGTGGTGGACCGGATCTACAAAGGTTGTAGTCACTTTCCCTTAGCATTTAATTCGATTACATGCTTGCTTCGCCTATATATCTAGTTAACGATTCGTATTAGGGTTTGTAGGCACAAGGAATTTTTTGATTTGTGCATGTTTGATCACTTGTGAGACTTCATTAGTGTGCCTAGGAACCCCTACAGGCCGGACGGCTGAGTCGCCAACATAGAAGTTGAGCAACTTTTACTAGTTAACCCCCTGCACACACTAAATTTTTAGATCGGTTACAGAGAGCACAATAAACCTCTTTTACTCCATATTTTAATGATTTTTTATATAATTTTTACATTTTTTTTAATTAAAAACCCTAACCCTAGACTAACCCTACAAATACATCCCTACCCTCTACCCTCTCATCCTAAATTTCTGAGTTCACTCTCTCAAAATTCCAAGAGAACTTTGGTACGTTTGAAACGAGCGAAAGGCGAAGCGCTGACGAAATCGACGGCGAAATTCCGGTGATCGTGTTAGGAACTCTCAAAGACGATTCGACGCACCAGCAAACCCTCTACTTCCCTCTCACTCTCTAGTGTTGTCCAAACCCGTAAGTCCCCCTTTTCAATCTTTCTTTTCTTTCATAAAAATACGAATTTACAAAACCCGACGGAATCGGAACAAATCCGATTTCCGATTCGGTTTTCTATAAAATCTCACTTATCACCAATTCCATCATGTTTAAACATCTTTATGATGACTATTAATCATTTAACAAACAATTTGAACAAGTTTTATCACATGAAATGATAACGTTTCCATTTATCGTATTTTTTTCCACTTAAATACCACAACGTTTCGTTTTCACATTTAACCCCCTTAACATTGTTATACCTTAAAGTAGATCACGAGGAATGACCTACCTCCTCACACACTCATATGCAAACATAACACGCTACCTTGAAAACTTAGAATACGATAAAACAAGATTTTACATTTAAATACCATTTTCTTAATAAAACCTTTTCTAAAAGTTTTAAGTTTGATACACTTTTAAAACAAATATCTTTTAATAGGAAAATACGATAAGTTGTGGACATCGATCGTTTATCTAAACCTGACTTTGTGGTGTCTGTTAGTTATATGTATGCCCTAGAGGCCATTACTGTACATAGGATGTATATTGTAGTGGATGCTGGGACATATATAGGTAGGACTTTCTTGCTCGACATGATAGTACGCTATCTGGTAGCTCTTTATCTTAACATGTATACTTTCTGTCTCTCTGTTACATGTTGATAAAGCCCTTAGGATGTGTACTCGACTTCCAGGACTATGATGAAGATCATACTAGTGGGGCCTGGGTAGTCAATGAGTACATCCTTCAATGTTCCTAGTCGTGGGAATATCGAGACGGGGCATCGATATTCCAGAGTAGACTAGCGTATATCTTCTCGACCCATGTGATGGGCGATGGATGATCCTATATCCATTGGTGTTTGACATCAGAGATGGTATGCAGGTGCTCAGTGATGACTGGGTACACTGAACGGACTCGCCGAGAACTCCCAGATGGTATTATACCTCACGTCAGATGGCAGTTCTCTGGTGACACTGGTACAGCTTAGTCTGTTGACCCGAGATCGTCATAGAGCCTTGTGTGTCTCCCACTGTGCTTTGATTTCCACCCTACCACGGCTCTACTGAGTCGTGCAAACGGGTGGTTTTTGGGTACAGTCCCGATTCACATGGAGGCAATGAGCGATAGGAGGGGATTCGTCTCTCCCGGTATTGGGGGTTGATGTTGCGCTATGCTCGACTGGCCATAACTGGAAATCCCTGGCCAGGGTTGTAGTGATCTACTGGTAAGTGTTATCAGTAGTTTCTGTAAGTCGATGTACTACACCGCAATACTTGTGGGGAGGCGGAATTTTCAAAAACGAACTTGTTTAGTGAACGAACATCGACTAACCGCTTAAATCGAAGCTAAACGATAACTAACCAAACACATAGTTGTTCTAAACTACTATGCTTAGGGATTATACCTTTCGAACCAAGTCCTTCGGCTTTACGATCTCCTCGTCCTCCTCGGCCTTCTCGATGTAGTAGATGATCCACCCGAGAGCAAAACTCCAAGCTTAGCCTCTAAACTTGAGGCAACTAACCTTCTTGGATTGCTAATCAAAGAAGATAGAGTGAGATAGAGTGAGGGTTATGGATTGTTTAGTCTAACTAATCCTTATTCTCAACACATGAGGGGTGAGGATTAGGGTTTGAAGAGAGAGAGCTTGAGGAGAGAGAATGTGAATATAATTATCAAGTGAGAATAGTAAGTTATTATAATATATATGAAACTTTAAAATTCATCAATAAAAGAAAACAAATGATGAATAATCAAGTTTCACAAATATCTAATGGTGATTCATAACCATGACTCATTAAGCATTTATCATGCATTAATGATATGTATGAATCACTCTCATGACTCACTAAACCCATTTAATGCATATGACACCTAAACCTCCTTAGTCACCATCTTCTAGAAGCTTCTCGCGTAATTACGAGAACGCCCCTCCGATCCGCAATAATACGGAAAAACTTTAGACTGTATAAATCCAATAACCGGATACCAGTAACTGGCTTAAACCAAAGCCGACTGGTAAAAAACTGTCCAAACGATGTAAGTGTGTAAACACACATACGCGTCCGAACCCTTTGTCGTAAAACCATACGACCTCTATATCGTTTCGCCTGGAGTAGGAAACTCTCTGTGTGGGACTCTAGAGACTCGACTACTACGCTGGCAGTGGGTTTAACCACAGACCGCAAGCGGCACTAGCTGTACGTAACGGTCCCCAGGTAGATGTCGATAAGAAGGCCGATGAGGGAACCCATCCGAACTCCTACTGAGTCTGATGTGACAATCTCCATACAGTCCGGTCCGTTCGTCCAAGACTATCGCATATCTGGCCTAGGGGCGGCAAGCGTCAGTCCCCTAATAGCGGTATAAGTCGTGTCGGAGGGAAGCCCATTACACCCTGAGAAACTACTGGAACCTACCAGCAAATCTCGCTTGCCCTGGCCAGGGACTTTGCGTAATGGCTCTCTGACACAGCGCGATATCTACTCCCAATACCGGGAGGGTCGAATCCTGTCTAACCGCCACTGCCTCCAAGTGCTCGGGACTGCACCCAACTGCTACCTGTTTGCACGACTCCTTTGAGCCGTGGTAGGGTAGCGATCTAAGAACAGCGGGACACACTCGAGGCGAAGTAGCAGTGTCAAGTCTGCGGACTATGCTGTACTCATGTCACCTGGGAACTGTTTACTGACGACTGGTATAAAACCAACCAACAGTTCCCTGTGAGTCCTGTCCGGTGTACCCGTAACCCAACGAGCACCTGTATTCTATCTCCAGTATGACGTACTGACGGCTGTGGGACAGATCATCTCCCTAACTGGGATGAGAAGCGTACACACTAGTCTACTCCGGAGTATCGATGCTCTGTCTCGATAATCCAACGACTAGGGACCTGAATAAGGATGTGCTTGTAGACTACCCAGCCCCCACTAGTGTGACTGCCATCACAACGCTGGTAGTCAAGCAAGATCCTAAGAGCTCTATCAATACGTACATTCACATATTAAGATAGAAAAACCAAGTAGCATACTACCATGTTTAGCAAGACTGTTATATACATGTGAATATCCCAAGCTTCCATTAAGTAATATACAAACTAGTATGATACAGTAATGGCCTTCTAGGGCATAAACACTAACAATCTCCCACTTGCACTAGGGCCATGTACTGACATATCGAAGACCAATGATCTCGAGTAGCCTCTCGAACTGAATCTGAGGTAGGGCCTTCGTGAATGGATCAGCAATGTTCTCTTCTGAAGCAACTCTCCGAACCTCGATCTCCTGACGATCAATGATCTCCCTGATCAGGTGATACCGCCTCAAGATGTGTCTGGACTTCTGATGGGACCTTGGTTCCTTCGCTAAAGCTATAGCTCCGTTGTTGTCGCAATACAGAGGTATTGGATCAACTATGGTAGGAACCACCTGAAGTTCTGTTAGGAACTTCTTCATCCAGACCGCTTCTTTTGCGGCATCGCAAGCAGCTATATACTCCGCTTCCATCGTCGAGTCAGCAACGGTGTCCTGCTTGGAGCTCTTCCAGCACATCGCCCCTCCATTGAGGGTAAAGACATAACCTGACATGGACTTGGAATCGTCCTTATCACTCTGGAAGCCGGAATCAGCAAAGGCCTCCAACCTGAGGTCTTTTCCGCCGTAAACCAAAAACATCTCCTTAGTCCTCCTCAGGTACTTGAGAATGTTCTTTACTGCTATCCAGTGCTTCTCCCCTGGGTCTGACTGATACCGGCTTACCACGCTTAGTGCGTAAGCTACATCTGGTCTGGTACACAACATCGCATACATTATAGAGCCTACCGCAGAAGCGTAGGGTATAATAGACATGCGTTCCCTTTCCAAATCAGTCTTGGGAGACATCTCTTTGGAGAGGGTGATTCCGTGACAAGCCGGTAGATTACCGCGCTTAGAATCTTCCATACTGAATCTTTTCAGTACAGTGTCGATATACCTGGACTGCGAAAGTCCCAACATCCTCTTGGATCTATCACGATAGATCCGGATCCCCAGAATGTAAGAGGCATCACCCAGGTCTTTCATGGAGAACCTGTGTGACAAGAATCCTTTGACAGATTGTAGCATAGGAATGTCATTTCCTATCAATAGAATGCCATCCACGTACAAGACGAGGAATACGACACTTCTGGCTACAACTTTACTATATATGCACGGTTCATCTGGATTTTTGATAAAGTCATATTCTTTGACTGTCTCATCAAAACAGATGTTCCAACTCCGCGATGCCTGCTTTAGTCCATAAATGGACTTAAGCAGCTTGCATACTTTTCTGCTGCTCCCACTCTGATTGAAACCGTCTGGCTGATCCATATAGACGCTCTCTTCTAAATTTCCATTCAGAAAAGCCGTCTTTACATCCATCTGCCAGATTTCATAATCATGGAAGGCAGCAATAGCAAGAAGGACCCGAATGGATTTGAGCATAGCCACTGGAGAAAAAGTTTCGTCATAGTCCAAACCAGGTCTTTGACGAAAACCCTTTGCAATGAGTCTAGCCTTATAGGTTTCCACCTGTCCATCTACACCAATCTTTTTCTTGAAGATCCATTTGCATCCTATAGGTTTTACCCTATCTGGAGCAAAGTCCAAAGTCCATACTTTGTTGGTGTACATGGACTCCATTTCGGTCCGCATTGCATCTAGCCATCGTACCGAGTCGCCGCTCTGGATGACCTGCTGGAAGTCAGTAGGTTCATCATCATCTATGATGCAATCCTCTCTATCCCCATCTATGAGAAAACCGTAGTATCTCTCAGGCGGATGAGACGGCCTACTACTTCTGCGGAGGGGTGCGGGAATGTCCTGTTCTTCTTAAACCTCTGGTTCTACCAAACTTTCAGTATTAGTTTGTGGTTCTGGAATTTCTTCCAGTTCTATTTCGCTCCCACTTGATTCTTTTTCTAAAAACTGATGTTCTAGAAAATGGGCATTACGAGAAACAAAAACCTTTTGTTCCTCTGCGTAATAGAATAGATATCCCCTGGAGTTCTTTGGATATCCCACAAACTTACATTTTACTGATCGTGCCTCGAGCTTGTCCACATGCTACTTTTTAACAAAAGCTGGACATCCCCAAATCTTTATATACTGTAGATGGGGTTTCTTCCCGCTCCACATTTGATATGGAGTGGTAGGCACAGTCTTGGTAGGTACCATGTTCAAAAGATATGCCGCTGATTCTAGCGCATAACCCCAGAAAGATCGCGGTAACTCGGCATTACTCATCATGGATCGTACCATATCCAATAGGGTTCGATTCCGTCTCTCCGATACACCGTTATGTTGTGGAGTGTATGGAGGAGTAAGCTGAGAGAGAATTCCTTTCTCTTTTAGGTAACCTAGGAACTCGGCACTCAAGTATTCACCACCTCGATCAGATCTTAGTGTCTTGATACTTTTGCCGGTTTGGTTTTCTACTTCATTCTTATACTCTTGGAATTTTACAAAAGCCTCGGATTTATGTTTTATCAGATAAATGAATCCGTATCTTGAGTAATCATCCGTGAAAGTAATGAAATAGGAAAAACCACCTCTTGCATGTGTAGACATTGGGCCGCATACATCGCTGTGTATGAGTCCTAAGAGCTCGCTCGCTCTTACTCCTTGTCCAGTAAATGGAGTTTTTGTCATCTTTCCTTTGAGACAAGATTGACAAGTGTCATAAGTTTGATATTCGAACGAGTCCAAATATCCTTCTCTATGCAACTTAGTCAACCTTCTCTCATTGAAGTGACCCAGTCTACAATGCCATAAGAAAGCTTTATTTAAATCTGGAGACTTTCTTTTTAGTGTGTTCTGGACATTGAAAATTTGGAGTTGGTTTAAAACATATATACCGCTATTTAGTGTACCGGACCCAATCAAACCATGATTAAGGTGGATGTTGACAACATCTCTTACAAACGTGAAATCATAACCTTTATTTGATAACAAGGAAACTGATATGATATTACACGTTAAGCTTGGTACAAAATAACAGTTATGTAAAACCAAAATGTGTCCACTCGTCAATCCTAGGTGATAATCCCCGACGGACGCAGCTCCCACGCTAGCTCCGTTAGCAACCTTTAGGGTCATATCACCTTCCTTCAGCACTCTACGGTTTCTCAGTGCCTGCAATGAATTGCAAATATGAGATCCTGATCCGGTATCCAATACCCAAGAAGTAGAGTTGATCGACAGACAATTCTCAATTACCAACACACCTGAAGTCGAAGCCACAGCTTGCTTCGGTTCATGGTTCTTGGCGTTCCACGCCTTGCAATCTTTCTTCCAGTGCCCTTTCCTGTGACAATGGAAGCACTCATCCTGGCCAACTACCGGTGCTGCAAACTTTTTCTTTCCCTTCCCTCCCACCTTACTAACACCTCCTCTAGGTCTGGGTGCGGCCTTCTTCTTCCTTCCTTTGGCCCTTGCCTTGGACCCGGAAGAAGATGTACCACCAACAAACATAGCGGGTGTTTCCCTTGAATTCTTCAAGGTGCCCTCTGCACTCCTTAACATGTTCAGGAGTTCCGGAAGTTCAACTTCTTTTCTTTGAATGTTGAAGTTCAGGATAAACTGGGCGTAGGTGTGAGGAAGGGACTGGAGAATAAGGTCTGTATAGAGCTCATTATCCAAAGTCGTCCCAAGGTCTGCGAGCTCTTCAATATAGCCGATCATCTTTAGGACATGTTCTCCTACCGATGACCCGACAGCCAACCTCGCTCGAAACAAGTTCTTAGAGGTCTCGTATCTTGCTATACGAGATTGCTCTCCATAAAGTTCCTTTGTTTGGAGAAATATGCCATCAAGGTCCATATCCTCGTGCCTCCTCTGATGTTCATTGTTCATCGAGGCAAGCACGATGCACTTGGCTTTCACGCAATCTAAATCCCAGATTTTGCGGATTTCCTTATCCGCATTGCTGGATTTGGGACCAGGGACAGCAGGTGCCGTAGCGGTGAGGACGTACCCCAGTTTGTCATAGGTCAAAGCCATTTTGACATTCCGCAGCCAATCTTTATAGTTTGGCCCCGTCAGTATATTTTTCTCTAAAAGTAACTTAAGTCCAGTCATTTTCAGGGTCGCTGCAATTAGGAGGAGAGAAGAAAACTCTTTAGCATGATGCTCTTGCAAGTTTAGAGTGGTTTTTAGTTTATCTAAACTGGACGGCTCCCACTGTTTCTCGAATCCTTCCTCAAACCATAAAAGAAGAATTAGCCAGGACTATTCTCACTGTACAATTCTTGCTTAACCGTTCAGCCAGGCCAGTGTCGATACTTCGAGGGAGGTTTTCCAATACTTTCGCGAAGTTCCTTAATTAAATAACCTCTTTTATCTGGGGGCGTAACCCCGCTGACACCTTTCTGGACACCTACTAGGTTTATAGCATTGATTGTTAAGTGACGAATATCCTGATAAGTAGCATATACTCACAGTAGGATCGGGATCCAAATATCATCGTCTGATAATGTTGTAGGAATGCTACCAACATTCATCAAACTTAAAATGGTATGCATTTCTTTGCAAATTTCAGTTTCTTTAGAAATTCCCAATATAAGTTTTTGCCCCATGCTCTTATGACCTTGGCGTTAGGTCAAAATGTCATAAGTCACATGTCAAGTTCTTCCCATCATTATCTTGTCAATTTGAACCCATCCGTATATATCCTTGACGTTCGGCCAAAATGATAATACGACTGTCCCAAACTAACTCATCTATCTATGCAACAAATGAATATCCAGTAGCTACCAAACACTATGCCTTGGCGTTAGGTCAAAATACATAGCTTGAATACTACTGAATACCCAGATGAAATGACGGAGGGCTACGAATGGTTTTGGCGAAACCGTGAACGTAGTGAACTTGATATAACCGAAGGAACCTGATAGCTTTTAAAAGGAGTGGTTAAAGCTCCGCATTTAAAAATATCTGTTTTTAAAATTAACCGAGTGGTTTCTTTTAAATTGTTCCAACGATTAAAACTTTGGTTTATTTTCTTTGCATTATAGATAATGCGTCCCATCATTAACCTATCATTGCAGAAAACAACGAAAATACAACGTCCTCTTATGCCATCCGCATTCGCCACGGGGTCCCGTCATTACCCGTTAGGTTACTTAACTAACGACAGAGCGGGGGCTGGGCTAGCGCGGGTGTAAAACATATGTGACGTCTAAATAGCTATCATATATATAGATATTTTACATTCGTCTGACGCAATGATATTCATTCCAGATCACAGATGAACTTAATTGGATTTGCAAGCAATCCGTGTTTGTTTTGAGCCTGCAACAAAATACGGATTACACAGTTGTGATGAATAGCCATTACCCCACCCACGACCCCTACGGGTGCGGCAAACTACCCGCCCGGCAGTTTGTGCACCCCACCTTGGGTCTGTCCTAGGAGCAAAAACAGTAAAATGAAATAATACAACGGTGGCTACAACCGCAACCTGGATGTGCCCCGCAAAATAATATTACAACAAATTACATTTACATCAAATGAATTAAATGATAACCCATCACAAAACCCCGGCTAAACATCACAACAGTCCAACACAGTTCATATGCACAAACAGATAAAATCCATTTCAGAAATGTGCAACCCCCTGCCAACTGACATACTAGCAGTTATGGGAGGTTTACGAACACATTATACAATCACAGATATAATCCAACAACCAAATACTGTATAATTTCGATCGATTAAACACATTTAATATTGCTCCAATACTTCTCTGTAAACTTGAAACCTGAGCAAAATTAAAAATTACCAGAAAATCCCAAATATCACAGAGAACCAACACAAGAAAAATGGGTCCCTGGATCGTCTAATCGGCGGCGGAAGCGCGGCGGATAGGTGCTATCTGCCGCGGATCCGCGGTGCCGTAGGCGATTCAGAGGACCAAATTTTTTGTGTGTTCTACTGGTATCATTTCAAGCTTTCTGAACATCCCTGAAAAATTTTTTGGACTTCATTTATAAATCGACAGAAACTGATATTTTCGGGCTTTTCCGGTTTCGTTTTTTCCGTTCGAAATTCATACAAATTTGCAAGTAAGTTATTTATTGTTTAGCGAGGCTCTGATACCACTGTACGTCGATGTTCTACACCCCAATACTTGTGGGGAGGCGGAATTTTCAAAAACGAACTTGTTTAGTGAACGAACATCGACTAACCGCTTAAATCGAAGCTAAACGATAACTAACCAAACACATAGTTGTTCTAAACTACTATGCTTAGGGATTATACCTTTCGAACCAAGTCCTTCGGCTTTACGATCTCCTCGTCCTCCTCGGCCTTCTCGATGTAGTAGATGATCCACCCGAGAGCAAAACTCCAAGCTTAGCCTCTAAACTTGAGGCAACTAACCTTCTTGGATTGCTAATCAAAGAAGATAGAGTGAGATAGAGTGAGGGTTATGGATTGTTTAGTCTAACTAATCCTTGTTCTCAACACATGAGGGGTGAGGATTAGGGTTTGAAGAGAGAGAGCTTGAGGAGAGAGAATGTGAATATAATTATCAAGTGAGAATAGTAAGTTATCATAATATATATGAAACTTTAAAATTCATCAATAAAAGAAAATAAATGATGAATAATCAAGTTTCACAAATATCTAATGGTGATTCATAACCATGACTCATTAAGCATTTATCATGCATTAATGATATGTATGAATCACTCTCATGACTCACCAAACCCATTTAATGCATATGACACCTAAACCTCCTTAGTCACCATCTTCTAGAAGCTTCTCGCGTAATTACGAGAACGCCTCTCCGATCCGCAAAAATACGGAAAAACTTTAGACTGTATAAATCCAATAACCGGATACCAGTAACTGGCTTAAACCAAAGCCGACTGGTAAAAAACTGTCCAAACGATGTAAGTGTGTAAACACACATACGCGTCCGAACCCTTTGTCGTAAAACCAGACGACCTTTATATCGTTTCGCCTGGAGTAGGAAACTCTCTGTGTGGGACTCTAGAGACTCGACTACTACGCTGGCAGTGGGTTTAACCACAGACCGCAAGCGGCACTAGCTGTACGTAACGGTCCCCAGGTAGATGTCGATAAGAAGGCCGATGAGGGAACCCATCCGAACTCCTACTGAGTCTGATGTGACAATCTCCATACAGTCCGGTCCGTTCGTCCAAGACTATCGCATATCGGGCCTAGGGGGCGGCAAGCGTCAGTCCCCTAATAGCGGTATAAGTCGTGTCGGAGGGAAGCCCATTACACCCTGAGAAACTACTGGAACCTACCAGCAAATCTCGCTTGCCCTGGCCAGGGACTTTGCGTAATGACTCTCTGACACAGCGCGATATCTACTCCCAATACCGGGAGGGACGAATCCTGTCTAACCGCCACTGCCTCCAAGTGCTCGGGACTGCACCCAACTGCTACCTGTTTGCACGACTCCTTTGAGCCGTGGTAGGGTAGCGATCTAAGAACAGCGGGACACACTCGAGGCGAAGTAGCAGTGTCAAGTCTGCGGACTATGCTGTACTCATGTCACCTGGGAACTGTTTACTGACGACTGGTATAAAACCAACCAACAGTTCCCTGTGAGTCCTGTCCGGTGTACCCGTAACCCAACGAGCTCCTGTATACTATCTTCAGTACGACGTACTGACGGCTGTGGGACAGACCATCTCCCCAACTGGGATGAGAAGCGTACACACTAGTCTACTCCGGAGTATCGATGCTCTGTCTTGATAATCCAACGACTAGGGACCTGAATAAGGATGTGCTTGTAGACTACCCAGCCCCCACTAGTGTGACTGCCATCACAACGCTGGTAGTCAAGCAAGATCCTAAGAGCTCTATCAATACGTACATTCACATATTAAGATAGAAAAACCAAGTAGCATACTACCATGTTTAGCAAGACTGTTATATACATGTGAATATCCCAAGCTTCCATTAAGTAATATACAAACTAGTATGATACAATAATGGCCTTCTAGGGCATAAACACTAACAGTTTCATGCTATGTTATGGACCTTACATCGGCATGACTTATCAAGCTACTGGGGTCTGACGTTTACCACCCCTAGGCGAGATATGCGACATATCAGACGAACAGACCGGACTGTACGGTAAGTGTTACTGGTTGGATTCACAGGAGTGTGAGCGGGCTTGCTCGTTGATCTTCTGATCGCTCAATACCCGGGTGGCCGTTACGTTTAGCAGACCGCTTGCGGCTTGTGGATGTTTGATATGATCATCACCTACTGCCGGCGTATTGACGAGTCTTTAGAGTCCTACACAGAGGTTTCCTGGCTCAAGCGAAACGAAATAGGAGCGCATATGAGATATGTGCGGGACCGAGAATAATACCAGTATGTGATACTGAATTCTATTCTCGCAATTTGTATCATCGGACGGTTATATAAGATATAGCCGGGTTACCGAATCAAATGTTGATTCGATACATTGCTACACTTGATATTAGTCGGTTATATGCAGTATGACCGGATCATTAAATCAAGTGTTGATTTAATGATTTAATGTATAATTATATATTTGATATATTACTTTACATTAACTAGTATTGGTTCACTTAAGATTTATTTTCTCACTAGTTTGTGCATAAGTGTATATATGATATATATTTGTGTACATATGTTTGTATCATGTTTGATGATACATACAAGTTGTGTGTATGAGAATTATATCAAGATTAAGTTTAAGATTAGGGTATTGTTTTATCAAGAGAATTAACAAAAGAAATGAACTTGGTCAAAGTTGTCAAGCTTGAAGAAGCTTGGAGAAACCTTGACAAAGTCCACTCTTTTATCATTTCTTTTGATAATTCTTTAACCCAACCCTTAACCCAAGTCTTTGGTTAATTCTCTATACAAGTTAAGCATGAGGGCTTAACTTAACAATGGTACCATAATTAAAAGGATAAGTTTCATTCTTATTTGATTATCTTTTTATTCTTTTCTTCTTCTTCATCTTCATCAAGCTTCAAGAAAGCTTGCTACCTCTAATGGTGCCATGAGATTTAGAGTGAGAAATCCAAATCTAAAGTCAACCCACTTCCTATTTCTTCATCCTCTACCACTTGCCATGTAGTAGAGTGTGTTATCTTCATAAGTTTCATGACCTAGTGAAGATGGAGCTTGAGTTTGAGTTGCCTCGACGTAGATCATCTTCGGCATCGAAGTCAACGACCTAGCCCGCCCATTTCTCCGATGAAACCGATGCTAGAGTCCGGGATTCCGATGATCGCAGTGGAGGGACGTCAACACGGACCTAGAGAGGTGGAGGACCGGATCTACAAAGGTTGTAGTCACTTTCACTTAGTAGCAAAAGTAGTTTGCTTACTTACTTTCGCCTTACCTCTAGTTAACGATCTAGTATAGGGTTCTTTGGCACATGAAATTTTTTGAATTGGACACGGTTGATCAGTTGTAGAACCTCATAAGTGTGCCTAGGAACCCTACTGTGGTATCAGAGCCTAGCTAGAGCTTTAGGCGAAGTGTAGACGAAGTTAGAGATCCGATCGAACCCCGAAACCCCGATCAAAACCCTTCTCTGTACATTTTTTCAAACTGTGGTTTTTTGTGAATTAAAAATGCTCAGAAAATTAAGCAGGAAAAACTAAGAATTCCTGTGAAGTACGGACCTCTAACTCAAAAATTCGTCCGCGGAACCGCGGCCAAACCAAGGGTTTGGCGGCGGTTCCGCGGCCAAAATTGTGACTTAGTCCCTGAAATTTCATGTAATTATTCTTAGGTCCTTTATTGTTATTGTTTTCTGGGAACTTTTTATTTCCACTCAAGTGTTGAGTTTTCTAGGGTTGTTTTGGGGACTCGATGTTTCGATCGGATTGTTTAACTTTGTTTATGTTTTTCCGGATATTTTAGAACATGTTAAAAAGTTCGACAGGATATAAATACCCACTTTTTCCCCTGCCGGGAAATTTCCAAGTGTTGGATTTTTCCATAGTTTAAGAACATTCTAAGTAGTGCAAGTAATGCGATGGACCCTCTAGAAGACAACAAACCTTAACTCGATTATGTGACTGTCTTGAACTGCCCTTTGAACCTTAGGGTTTGGGGCAGTACGGCGTGCCACATGTGAGGCGTTGGCTTGACCCTTCTACGGCTGGACCGTTGGTACTGTGGCATGAAGTGGATGTTTTTAAACTTATTTCATGTGTTGAGTTGTTTCGGGAAAACTTGGGTGTTTGATTATTCGATCGGAAAGTTTAACATTGTCTATTTATCTGGAATGTGATACAATATTTGGAATCCACAAGTAGTTATGAGATAACTAATTTGAATGTTATAAATCTAGCGGTTTAGTCTCACTTGATCGGTTGCCACGGGATTTTGATGTGATCAAAAGTCCGTCGCAATCACGTAGTGTACGCGGATACTCGCCGGTAAACTTAATAGAGAGCTACACCCCACAGCCCCGACCAAGTGATTGTAGGAGAACCCCGTCGCCGAAAGCATCTGTTCGGGTGCTCGCGGCATCGGTGTTCCGCCTTAGTGCACTTCGTCGACGGTATCGGGGGGTGCGGCCGTCTACTAAAGTTTGCGACGAGCATTCGTTCAGGATGCCGGGAATCTTGTTGAATTGCCCGACTTTATATTGAAAAGTGTTTTCGATATCGAGACTAAAATGCGGGGTTTATAATTGTTAGGCATGCGATGTCTAAGGAATTCATTTGATTAGGCATGCGATGTCTAAAGAGTTTGCGGATTCCAACTGTTGTAGTTTTACACTTCCTTTTCTGCGACCGTAAGTGTAATATGTGATATCGCCGGTTTCGTTGCTATATGTCAACGACAATTGGGATGCGCATATTTACTTACGTTGATGACATGTGATGTTATGTGTTGCTGGATATGTTATATTGGATCGTCATGTTCGAATAGCCAGGGTTTTTTTATGTGAGATGAGTGTTTTTCCATTTTCATTCATGTAAAAAACTTGTATGTAATATTCTTTTATTGGGGCACTTCCAGGTTCCGGATGATGTCACCATTTGTATATTATTTACTTTTCCGCATTAGGATAGACCCAAGGCGGGGAGCACAAGTAACCGGGTTCTAGGGTCCAGTGGGAGACCATCTCGAGGAGTCGAGTCCGGGTCTCCTAACTCTAGAATTGGTAGGGTTGCTTGCCGCTCTCATAGGGGTCTAGGGGTGTGGGATTGGCTATTCATCACGACCGTGGAATCCGTGTTTTATTCAGGCTCAAAATAAAACACGGACGTCCTAGTATATCCAATATTTCATATGATATTTTCTGCTGCGTTATCTGTGATGAGATCATGTGATATGTTCAGATAGATATTTTATATAGTATATATGATATATTATATAGACGTTGCTTATGTTTTACACCCGCGCTAGCCCTGCCTCGCTCTGCCGTTAGTTACCTAACCTAACGGTGCAGACGAGACATCGAGGCGAATGCGGATGGCATAAGCGTACGTTTTATTTATCTGTGATGTTTAGGTGGACTTAAATGATGGGACATTCATTAATGAGATTAATGAAAGAAAATAAACCTAAAAGATGTTGTGGAATCGAATTTCAAAAATAAAATCAGGTAGCTACAGTTCTTGCTTTGCATCGCGGTGTTCCTTGTAGAATATCCTGCACCTTATTCGATAAGGAAAGGACCTAGATCCCTTCACCGGGAGTGACTCCTTTAGCAATAACTGGCAGATGCTATAACCCTCGGTTTGTCTTTTGATTGCTTCTATAGTTTTTGCTTTGCACAGCGGTATATATGATATATCCTGCACCTTATTCGATGAGGAAAGGGCCGACGATCCCTTCACCGGGAGTGACCTCTTTAGCAAAACTAGAAAAGCCTCAAAAACATTCCATTTAAAACCATTTGATTCCGCAACGAGATCAAGTTCAAAGCGTTAAAGGTTTTATTAAAAACCATTCGCAACCCTCCGTCATTTTAGGAAGTAGAGTACTTAGTATTCGTGTTGTGTTTGTTGACCATAGTCAAGGCACAGTGTACGGTAGCTAAGTGATGTCTTCTTACACCGCATATGATGCGATTAGTTAGGACAGTTATGTGGCTTTGTTGACCTTAGCCAAGGGTCATGTGGGTGGGTCTAATTAATCATGAAATGACGGGTAGAACTTGACTAGTGCTTATGATTTGTTGACCTTAGCCAAGGTCATAGGTGCTAGGGGTAAAAACCTTTATCGGGAGTTTCAAGTGTTGAAATTTGCAATGAGATTGCATACCTTCTATATGATAGTTGGATCCCGATACCCACTGCGAGTAATTGTTACTCCAGGGAGAGTTTTGCACTTTACAATTAGCCGATCAAGTAGGTGTCGAGAAAGGTGTCAACGGGGTTACGCCTCTGGGAAAATGAGGCTTACTTTAATTAGGTCCGTGCGAAAGCACGGGGAACCTCCCTCAAAGTACCGACACTGGCCTGGATGAAAGATTGGCGAACTTGTAGAGTGTAATTAATCCCGGCTAGTCTTTCCTTTTAGGGTTTGAAGGAAGATTTGATAAAAACAGTGGGAGCCATCCTGATTAGATAAAATAAATAACCAATCTAATCTTGCAAGAGCGCACGCAGAGTGTTTTCTTCTCTCTCTCTCTCCAGGTAGCGACCATATCACGCCTTAATCAAGATAATAATATGGATGTATTGACCGAACCCGCTTGTTATACTGAGCTGGGGAATGTTGGTCCCGCTCCAACTTATAATTGTTATAAGACCGAGCAGGAATTAGGGGAATACCAGAATTCCTATGCCGCCCAAACGAAGAAAGTGCATATGATGCATCTCCTTCGGGTGTGTTCATTATAAAGAACTGTTTCTCAGTGTCCTCTACGTCCTAGGTATTAGATACCGGATCAGGATCCCGCAAATGTAATCCGTTACATGGGCTACAAAAAGGTAGAGAACTGAGAACGGGTGATAAGTTTCATGAGACAGAAAACGGGGCAAGTGTTGCAGCCAAGTCTGTTGGTCACTGTCACCCTGTATTACCAGTACATTGATTCTGAACGAATGTTATTAGATACCGAACCTGATATACAAAATCATATCAGTCTCTTTATTAGTAAAGAAATGATAAAATTTTGTATTGTTGGATAATGTTCTGAACATTTCCTATTTCAAAAGTTGATTGGTTCAGGCACGTTATCTAAAAGCATCGACGTTCTAAATCAAACTACAGTTCCTAGTATACAGAACACGCACAAGAGGAAGAGTTCAGAAATGAACGATTCCTTCTTGAGGTATTGTAGACTAGGTCATATCAATGCGACCCGACTGACTGAAGTTACATTTAGATGCATATTTAAATCAGTTTGAATTTACATCTTATGAAACTTTCCAGTCATGTCACAAAGATTAGATGACCATAGCTCTGTTTATTGGAAACAGAGGAAGAGTTAGTAAACTCTTGGGACAGATACATGATGATGTGTGTAAGGTCCCCTGTCTACACATGCCAGGACCGGTTCTTTGTACTTTATTACATTCTCTGATGATCTCTCAAGATTCAGCCATATGTTCCTGTTGAAACATAAGTCCGAAGTTTTTGAGATATTCACAGAATATAAGTTAGAAGTAGAGAACCAAAAACCGGGTATAAGTATTATGTGATGTGATGAAATCAGGGAGGAGAATACTTGTGCATGGAATTCCTGGACTATTCTAAAGGAGAATGAGATTCTCTCTCAGTATTACTCCTCTGAATACACCACAGCACAATGGTGTATCGAGGCGGAGCAATCACACCCTATATGATATGGTGCGCTCTATGATGAGTACTACTAAGTTATCTATTTCCTTTTGGGGTTGTGCACTTGAGAAGCTGCATACCTATTAAACTAGGTTCGAATCAAATCAGCGCCTACCACTCCATATAAGATATGGTATTGGAAGAGCCTATCTCTTAAGTAAGTTAAGATTTGGGATTGTCCGGCCTATGTCGAAAGAAAAATCCGGACAAGATCGAGGCAAGGTCAGTTCTGTAGAACTGGAAAAGTTCCAGCTATACAAACTACAGCTAATGATTTGACAGAACCAGAGGATTCAATAGTCCCCGACGAACCTCAGCCTCTCCGCTGATCTGGTAGGGTTCCTCATCCGCCAGAGAGATACTTCAGTTTCTCGATGACAGTGGGAGCGAGGAATGCATCATGAGATGATGACCCAACTAGTTTCGAGCAGGCCATCAAGAGTGGGAACTCTGTAAGAATGGCTGGATGCTTAGCGATCTGAGATGGAATCCATGTACACCAACAAAGTATGGACTTTGGATGCTATATCTGAAGGGTTAAATCCCCATCAGAAGCAAGTATATCTTGAGAAGATTACTTGGTGTAAATGGAAAAGTTGAGACTTTCAAAGCTAGACTTGTTAAAGGTTTTCGTGATCGACCAGGCGTGGATAATGATGAAACCTTTTTCCAGTGGCTATGCTTAAGTCCATCCGGTTCCTACTTAACATTGCTACATACCATGACTACGATATCTGGTGGTTGGGTGCCATGACTGTTTTTCTAAATAATGATTTAGAGGAGAACGTCTATAAGTACACAGCTAGAGGGCTTCGTAAACAGTGGGAGCAGCGGAAACGTATGCAAGTTGCTTTACAGGATAAAGCAAGCATCGCGGAGTTGGAACATCTGTTTTGATGTAGTAGTCAAAGAGTTTGACTTCATCAAAATGGTAGATGAACCTTGTATGTACAAAAAGGTAGTATGGAGTATGGTGATGATCCTCGTAGAGTACGTGGATGACATACTCTTGATAGGAAAGGAGTTTCCTATACTACACTCGGTCAATCTCCGCTTATCATAAGGATTCTCCATACAGGATCAAAGTGATACCTCCTAAATCCTGGGATTTGGATCTATGAGATAGATTTAAATGGATGTTAGGCTTCTCACTAAGTTTAGTGATATGGTATCAATCGATCCTGGGGAGAATCACTGGAAAGGTTCCAGGGTGATAAGGACGACTGAATGTCAGTCACAGGCATTGTCTTTACCCTTAGTGGAGGGACGGTATATTGGAAGAGTTCCAAGCTATATACCGTGGCAGACTAGAAGATAAAGGTTGGTAACATCGCTATTAAAGATACTACCAAAGAGGCAGTTTGGGTGTATATTGGTTCATGAGATGAACTAGGTTCCTACCATTGTATGACAATGGAAGTGTGGCTTTGGCCTAGGAACCCCGGTCCCATCAGTGACCCAGACATATTCTGAGGCAGTATCACCTGATCATGGAGATAGTTGATCTCCAGGGTGATCGAGGTTAGGAGAGTAGACTCAGAGGACAACACGGCGGATCCACTCACAAAGGCCTTTTCCCAAAGAGAGACTTTTATGGGATGGTTGAGTATGTGATACTGCAACCACTGCTACAGATGGCCCTAGTGCAAGTGGGAGATTGTTAGTTATATGTATGCCCTAGAGGCCATTACTGTACATAGGATGTATATTGTAGTGGATGCTGGGACATATATAGGTAGGACTTTCTTGCTCGACATGATAATACGCTATCTGGTTGCTCTTTATCTTAACATGTATACTTTCTGTCTCTCTGTTACATGTTGATAAAGCCCTTAGGATGTGTACTCGACTTCCAGGACTATGATGAAGATAGTCAATGAGTACATCCTTCAATGTTCCTAGTCGTGGGAATATCGAGACGGGGCATCGATATTCCAGAGTAGACTAGCGTATTTCTTCTCGACCCATGTGATGGGCGATGGATGATCCTATATCCATTGGTGTTTGACATCAGAGATGGTATGCGGTGTTAGTTATGTATATGCCCTAGAGGCCCTTGTTGTACGTTTGATGTATATTATGATGGATGCTTAGATATATACAGAGAGGACTTTCTTGCTCGTCATGATAGTATGCTATTTGGTTTCATTTTATCTTAACATGTTGACTTGTATTGGTTTACTGTCTTTCTCTCACATGTTGATAAAGCCCTTAGGATCTGTACTCGACTACTGGGATTATGATGAGATCATACTAGTGGGGCCACGGTAGTCGATGAGTACATCCTATAAATGTTCCTAGTCGAGGGTATATCGAGACAGGGCATCGATACACCAGAGTAGACTAGCGTATACGCATTTTGACCCATATGATGGGCGATGGATGATCCCATATCCATCGGTGTTTGACATCAAGGATGATGTACGGGTGCTCAGTGGAGACTGGGTACACTGGACGGACTCGCCGAGAACTCCCAGTTGGTGATATACCATACGTCAGATGGCAGTTCTCCGGTGACACTGGTACAGGGTAGTCTGTAGACCCGAGATCGTCATAGAGTCTTGTGTGATTCCCACTGTGCTTTGATTTCCACCTTACCACGTCCAAGAGGACGTGCAAAACGGTGGCTTTTGGGTACAGTCCCGAATCACATGGAGGCAATGAGCGATAGGAGGGGATTCGTCTCTCCCGGTATAGGGAGTTGATGTTGTGCTGTGTTCGATTGGCTATAACTGGAAGTCCCTGGCCAGGGCTGATATAGAGATATAGTGGTAAGTGTTACTAGTAGTTTCTCGACCTGTTATGAGCCTCACATCGACACGACTTATCGGTTACTGGGGTCTGACGTATACCACCCCTAGACCTGATATGCGACATATCAGACGAACAGACCGGACTGTACGGGAGTGTTACTGATTGGATTCACAGGAGAACGCACAGGCTGGCTTGTTGATCTTCTGATCGCTCAATACCTGGGTGGCTGTTACGTTTAGCTGACCGCTTGCAGCTTGTGGGTGTTTGATATGATCATCACCTGCTACCGGCGTATTGATGATTCTTTAGAGTCCTACACAGAGGTTTCTTGGCTCAGGCGAAACGGAGTAGAGGCATATATGTGATATGTGCAGGACCGAGGATAATGCGATATGAGATACCGTATTATATTCTCGAGATATTTTGATATGAATCGGGACATCGGATCAAGTGTTGATTCGATGAATCGGTACATGATATATTAGCCGGTTATATTCGATATAGCCGGATCGTTGGATCAAGTATTGATTCGATGATTTAATGTATAATAATATATATGATATATTGTATTACATTATCTAATATTGGCTCACTTTATTATTTCATTTTCTCACTGGATTAATACATTGATATATATGCGATATATGTTAAATGTATTATTTTCTTTTGTTGCAAATATATAATATATATGTGATATATATTATTGTGACATGATATGATTTATTATTAAACATGTTTAAGGATGATTAAATGGGATTAGGGTTTGATTAGGGTTAGCTTCTTCTTGCACATTCTAGAAGCTTTTCCTTTTGTCTTGGTTAAGATATTATGGTTGATACTTATCCTTAACCTAACCAAACCATAACTCTAGTTTATTCTCTATAACTTCTTAGCCACTCATCCTTGACCATGGTTGATATATCAATCATATAGATTTCTTTTCTATTCATCACAAAAGGATTATCTTTTCCATTATCATCTTCTTCTCTCTTGAGTTCTAAAAGAAAATGCTTACTAGTTAATTCTTGTGTGATGATTTCTTGTGAGAAAGTGAATAAAAAGAAAGCATAAATACTACTCCCTCATCCTCATCTCATCTAGCCCATGAGATTAGGGTGTTCATCTCTTTAGAGTGAGAAAGCTTGGGTTAAAGCAACTTCGACGTAGATCATCGGAGAATCGGAACACTTCAAGTTAGCATGGATCGTTTGAGTCGTGGAGCCTCTCTTGAGTCCGGGAGATCATGGATCGCGGCGAAGGGACTTCTACTCGGAGCTTGTGAAGCGAAGGAGCGGACTACAAAGGTTGTAATCCCTCACACTTAGATAAAAAGATGTTATCTTGCATGCTAAACCCTAATAATCTAGCAAAGATCCCGTCTTTGGGTTGTTCGGCACATGTAGAATTTTATTCGGGCATGTTTGATGCTCTATGAACCTTCACTAGTGTGCATAGGAACCCTACATGCGGGTGCTCAGTGATGAATGGGTACACTGAACGGACTCGCCGAGAACTCCCAGATGGTATTATACCTCACGTCAGATGGCAGTTCTCTGGTGACACTGGTACAGCTTAGTCTGTTGACCCGAGATCGTCATAGAGTCTTGTGTGTCTCCCACTGTGCTTTGATTTCCACCCTACCACGGCTCTACTGAGTCGTGCAAACGGGTGGTTTTTGGGTACAGTCCCGATTCACATGGAGGCAATGAACGATAGGAGGGGATTCGTCTCTCCTGGTATTGGGGGTTGATGTTGCGCTATGCTCGACTGGCCATAACTGGAAATCCCTGGCCAGGGTTGCAGTGATCTACTGGTAAGTGTTATCAGTAGTTTCATGCTATGTTATGGACCTTACATCGGCATGACTTATCAAGCTACTGGGGTCTGACGTTTACCACCCCTAGGCGAGATATGCGACATTTCAGACGAACAGACCGGACTGTACGGTAAGTGTTGCTGGTTGGATTCACAGGAGTGTGAGCGGGCTTGCTCGTTGATCTTCTGATCGCTCAATACCCGGGTGGCCGTTACGTTTAGCAGACCGCTTGCGGCTTGTAGGTGTTTGATATGATCATCACCTACTGCCGGCGTATTGACGAGTCTTTAGAGTCCTACACAGAGGTTTCCTGGTTCAAGCGAAACGAAATAGGAGCGCATATGAGATATGTGCGGGACCGAGAATAATACCAGTATGTGATACTGAATTCTATTCTCGCGATTTGTATCATCGGACGGTTATATAAGATATAGCCCGGTTACCGAATCAAATGTTGATTCGATACATTGATAAACTTGATATTAGTCGGTTATATGCAGTATGTCCGGATCATTAAATCAAGTGTTGATTTAATGATTTAATGTATAATTATATATTTGATATATTACTTTACATTAAGTAGTATTGGTTCACTTAAGATTTGTTTTCTCACTAGTTTGTGCATAAGTGTATATATGATATATATTTGTGTACATATGTTTGTATCATGTTTGATGATACATACAAGTTGTGTGTATGAGAATTGTATCAAGATTAAGTTTAAGATTAGGGTATTGTTTTATCAAGAGAATTAACAAAAGAAATGAACTTGGTCAAAGTTGTCAAGCTTGAAGAAGCTTGGAGAAACCTTGTCAAAGTCCACTCTTTTGTCATTTCTTTTGATAATTCTTTAACCCAACCCTTAACCCAAGTCTTTGGTTAATTCTCTACACAAGTTAAGCATGAGGGTTTAACTTAACCATGGTACCATAATTAAAAGGATAAGTTTCATTCTTATTTGATTATCTTTTTATTCTTTTCTTCTTTTTCATCTTCATCAAGCTTCAAGAAAGCTTGCTACCTCTAATGGTGCCATGAGATTTAGAGTGAGAAATCCAAATGTAAAGTCAACCCACTTCCTATTTCTTCATCCTCTACCACTTGCCATGTAGTAGAGTGTGTTATCTTCACAAGTTTCATGACCTAATGAATATGGAGCTTGAGTTTGAGTTGCCTCGACGTAGATCATCTTCGGCATCGAAGTCAACGACCTAGCCCGCCCATTTCTCCGATGAAACCGACGCTAGAGTCCGGGATTCCGATGATCGCAGCGGAGGGACGTCAACACGGACCTAGAGAGGTGGAGGACCGGATCTACAAAGGTTGTAGTCACTTTCACTTAGTAGCAAAAGTAGTTTGCTTACTTACTTTCGCCTTACCTCTAGTTAACGATCTAGTATAGGGTTCTTTGGCACATGAAATTTTTTGAATTGGACACGGTTGATCAGTTGTAGAACCTCATAAGTGTGCCTAGGAACCCTACAGTGTCTAGGCTAGGCAAGTGAGCAAAGGTAACTTTAAAAGGCCCGTCTCACGATTCGTGAGCGGATCCCTCCTTCCTCACTTGTACTTACCTGGCCACAATTGGCGGTGAAGAGGCGATTTGAGGCTTCTAATGACTTGTCGTTTAGACCGTTTAGAAATAGTCTAGTTGCAATAGAAAACCCTAGAATCTAAAATACGGAAAATCGACTTTTGCAAATAAATACCTTTTATTTTATAAAACCGTTTTCTAAAGGATTAGTATTTATAAAATATTTGCAAAGCGCCACTACAACCCATTTTGGGGAACCCGTTGGGGATAGTACGGTTTATCGTGCACCCTCAGGCTTAGTAGTGCGAGATGCAGACCTACGCAAGGAGCATTCGGTCTCGAAAGGTTTAAAATACGATATCTTAAGAAAATGAGACTTTTAAAATATAAAATATTTATTGAAATTATAAATATATGTATATTATCATTAAAAGATCTATTTTGTTATAAAATAAATATTCCACTCTTTCTAAAAATCACAAGAATAAATTTTACATTAAAATACCATGAATTTCAAATAAATCATTATTACAGATAAATACCTTTATTTATGTAATTAGGATATTTTCTCTAGAAATATCACAAAATAAAATTTCACTCATTATAACTATAAAGACGAATAATAATAAATACTTGGGGTGTATTTTGAAAACTATACAAAAGTATTTTTACATAAAACCCCCTCAAGTTTTATAAATTACAATAAGGAGCCTAGTAAAAATAGGACTTCGATTTACATTTCTTTTGTCTGACTCGGGTTTGAGTCTGATTATTTCTGACCTGGATATGATTTAAGTCAATCTACATTCTTTAATATTCCAACTCAATATGAACACATGAATCCCAGAATCCAGTTATCAATCTATACAACTTGACTGAATCAAACCATGGATATACATCCATTATCCCGTTACTCCATTTACCTAATTATGCAGTTACAATCTGGTTACTGATATCATGGTTTTGGTCAGTCATCCAACTTATACAATACAATACAACAATACAATCAAAACACTACGGGGTTTAAGGGGTAGATTGGTGCGGAAGGTGTTAGAAGTGGCACGAGACGGTAAGATTAAGACACCTAACCTATATTCCGTTGCTGTTGTACCGTGGCTTAACGGTTCCTTGTACATTCCGTTTGCCCTGGTCTCTAGCATACTGAGACCCCTCTCGTATACACTGGCATCCTTCCGTACCAAGCTACAAACAACAGCGTAAACACAATATTCTACAATATTATACAACTTAAGAAGATACTTCTTGTTCTGTCTTTTTTCTAATCTTTGGGACTTACCGAGCGACCTGTTCGCTGACGATATTCTATTCTTTCTTCTTTGAATGTCGTCAGGTGTTTTGGACCCGTCAGAGATTGAGCCCACCGTTGAAGACTTGGATCAGTTCCACGAAGACCCCGAGCTCTAGACATTGTACCTTGTTCTATTCAGTATTTTTCATTTCCTGTTATGCCATTGTTTAGGCATCGCTTTTATTTTAGATGTATTTACTTTTCATGCATTGTACAAAAGAATGTTATTAATAAAGTTGCTATTATTTTTATATCTCTTGTCTCTTGTAAATTACCTTTATATTGCTTAGCGTATTTACTTCACAGTAAATACGTAGCGGATCTCGTCGCATCCCCTTTGCCGTACACCGGGAAGCGGGCGTGACTGGTTTTGTTGGTGGCCCATGCAGGTCAGAGCTGTATAGAACCATACTATGCAGTTCTGTTCTGCGTGAACAACCTAAGCAATATTCACAAGAACCAGCAACTAAAACATTCTTTACAATTCATATTTCTTGAATCTTACAAATTTCTATTCCTTGAATCTTATCATTTCATGTATTTGAATCTGTCCTAACCCAAATTTTTCTTCAAGATTATGGATTCCCCGAACAACACCAGCACCAATGTCAACAACACACCTCCAGCACTACCTCTCACACCAGCTGTTCCTGCGCCACCCACCGAGCAAACAATGCTACTTGAGGCGATCCACAGCCTTCTTGAGGGACATCAACAACTCCTGAACCGTCCTGAGACCGACGCACCGGGAGTAAAGCAATTCAGGGCTTTACATCCCAAGCAGTTCTCCGGAAAAGGAAGCCCTCTTGAAGCTGATGAATGGGCACAAAGCATAAAAGACGATCTGGCAGCAGCTCAGACATAACTTGGGTCCGTGTGGCGAAACTACAGCTCACGGACAATGCTCGCAACTGGTGGAAGGCGGAAGAAAGCCGTCTGGTACAGCCTATTGAATGGAAGACTTTTCGCGAGAAGTTCGACGCGAAATACTTCCCTGTGACTGCCAGGTTTGCCATGGAGCAGCAGTTCATTCATCTACAACAGGGTTCGATGCGGGACAAATCAGTAGATGAGTACGACGCTGAATTCACCATGCTAAGCTGGTAAGATATGTCACAACAGTTCAATTTTTAAATCTCACATACTACACAGCTAACACAATCCTTAAACAGATTCGCGACACACTTGATACCGACGGACGAGATCAGAGCCCGTCGCTTTCAACAAGGTTTCGACACGGAGAATCAGGCTACTCTAGCCACGGGAAAGTTTCTGACTCATAAGGATGCTATGGAAGCTGCCCGCAGTTATGAGGCAGTGATAAAAGCAAAGGGCAGACCTCAGTTTGCAGGAGTCAAGCGCCCTGCCAACCAGATGGCAGGTAGAGCCTCGTCCAGGCCACCTTTCATGCCAAGGCGACCCGGAGTACCGAACCATCATCCCAGCCCAGCCTTTTGCACCTACTGTAAGAGAACTGGACATATGATGAAAGACTGCCGTCGAGCCAACCGTCTTTGCTTAGTCTGCGGCTCAGCTACTCATGATATTGGGTCTTGTCCCCAAAGACAAAACCCAGTTGCTTCACCCAGGCCAGCAATTACCTATCCGCAGCGACCAGCTCTTCAGGCACCTGCTCCAAGACCTGCACTACCTGCACCACCCAGAGGACCACAAGCTGCACCACCTCCTCGTCAATTCCATCAAGATCAAAGGAACGTTCCGAGCAATGCTCCTCAGTCCAGGAGGAATGTACCACGGCGCCAGGCTTTCACGATGTCCGTGGAAGAAGCTGAGGCCACTGGCCAAGTCATCACTGGTAAACTTTTCTTTTCAAACTTTGCTTTTCTATCCTTCTACTTAGCTACATATTTTTTCTATACCTAAAACATATCCCACATACCTTAGGTACAATCTTAGTATCCTCAATCCCTGCACTAGCACTGTTTGATACTGGAGCATCACACTGCTTTATGTCGCAACGGTTTGTCCGAACCCATGCGATTCCAGTCTCACCGCTTGTATCCAGCTGGAATGTCAGTTCAGGAAATGGCGTTCTAAAGGCAACTATGGGATACAGCTTGTGTCCAGTCATCGTCTGCAGCAAAGAATTTTATGCTTACTTCAAAGTGCTGGACATACCGAACTTCGATATGGTTCTAGGAATGGATTGGCTTGGAACTTTTTATGCTACCATAGACTGTCGTCAAAGGAGGGTAGTATTCGAGATTCCAGACCATCCGGTCTTCTATTTCAAAAGCGGAGACCGTACACTGGAGCCAAGTACCTACAAAGCGAAGCCAAGAGAAGCAGTAGTTGCAGCAGCTCAAGCGGAGGAAGAATCAAGACCAGATGTAGTTCGAGAGTTCGACGATGTATTTCCTGACGATATATCAGGTTTGCCTCCCGATCGAGATCTTGAATTCAGTATTGATTTAGTACCAGGAGCACAACCGGTGATCAAAGCACCCTATCGTTTAAGTCCGGAAGGTTTGAAGGAAGTCCGAACACAGTTGGACGAATTACTGGCGGAAGGATGGATTCGTCCGAGCACTTCAAGTTGGGGATCACCTGTACTACTTATGAAGAAGAAGGAAGGTTCATACAGAATGTGCATCGATTACAGAACCTTGAATGAAGTCACTATAAAGAACAAGTATCCACTTCCACGCATCGACGATTTATTCGATCAGCTAAGTGGATCTTGTGTTTTCTCTAAATTGGATCTTCGTTCAGGTTATCATCAAGTGAAGGTCAAGGAAGCTGATATTCACAAAACAGCTTTCAGAACTCGCTATGGACATTACGAATTTCTAGTGATGCCATTTGGAGTGACCAACGCACCCGCAATATTCATGAACCTAATGAATCAAGTTTTCCGGGAATACTTAGACAGGTTTGTTGTCATCTTCATCGACGATATCCTGGTGTATTCTAAGAGTCGGAAGGAGCATGCAGAACACCTACGAATTGTCCTGGAAACTCTTCGACAACATAAGCTTTATGCCAAGTACAGCAAGTGCGAGTTTTGGCTAAATCAAGTTGGTTTTCTTGGACATATCGTATCAGGAGAAGGAATTTCTGTGGATCCAGCCAAAGTTTCAGCAGTTAGCGAATGGCCTACACCAAAGTCAGTGAAGGACATTCGGAGTTTCTTGGGTTTAGCTGGATATTACAGAAGGTTCATTGAAGGATTCTCAAAGATAGCAACACCCCTGACCAAGCTCACACGAAAAGATGAAGAATTTGTGTGGACAGAAGCATGCGAACAAGCTTTCGTAGAACTCAAGTCAAGATTGACATCTGCACCTATTCTCGTAATACCGGATCAATCTGGAGGATTCGAAGTGCATTGTAATGCATCCGGTAAGGGATTAGGATGTGTTCTACATCAGCACGGTAAGGTTGTGGCTTATGCTTCAAGACAACTGAAGATTCATGAGCGCAATTATCCAACGCATGATCTGGAGTTGGCAGCCGTCATCTTTGCTCTCAAGATTTGGTGCCATTATTTACTTGGTGAACGAGTGAACATCTACACAGATCATAAAAGTCTGAAGTACGTGTTTACTCAGAAGGAGTTGAATATACGGCAGAGAAGATGGTTAGAACTCATGGCGGATTTTGATATCAACTTGCAATATCACCCAGGGAAGGTGAATGTGGTACCTGATGCTCTTAGTCGCCAACCATTATCGATGAATCTCACCGCTCAGTGGAAGCTTCAGCAAGATTTGCATCAGATGGAGATTGAAGTAGTCATGCCAGGTAATGCTTCAAGTTTGATGAATTTACAAGTGCAATCAACCATTGTCAATCAGATCAAAGCAGCCCAGGCAAGTGATGCTAAGTTGCAAAAGATCAGAGAACAAGTGGAGAATGGACTCAGAACAGACTTCATCATCCATGAAGACGGATCTTTGAAATACGGCAACAGATTGTGTGTACCAAAAGGTCCTGTTCGGGAAGAGTTAATGAAAGAAGCTCACAGCTCTCCCTACACAGTACACCCTGGAGGTACCAAAATGTACAAAGATCTACGTCAGAATTATTGGTGGCATGGAATGAAGCGTGAAGTAGCCAGAAGCGTCGCAAAATGCTTGGTGTGTCAGCAAGTAAAGGCTGAACATCACAGGACTGCTGGATTACTTCAACCGTTACCAATCCCAGAATGGAAGTGGCAACACATCACGATGGATTTTGTGACTGCTCTTCCTCGCAGCACAAAGGGTAACGATACTGTATGGGTCATTGTGGATCGACTCACAAAGTCGGCTCACTTCATTCCATTTCGAGTTGGCCAATCTACTGAGACACTAGCAAAGAAGTACATGGAGGTAATAATCTAATTAAGATTTAAACTCTTCATAATGTATTATCTATGATACCCATGAACTCATACAGGAAATTGTGAGACTTCATGGAGTACCGGTCTGCATTGTCTCCGATCGTGACACCCGGTTCCGATCGCAATATTGGCAGAGTCTGCAAGCAAGCTTGGGAACAAGTCTGAACTTCAGCACGGCTTATCATCCACAAACAGATGGTCAGTCGGAACGAACTATTCAGATCTTGGAGGATATGCTCAGAGCGTGTATGTTAGACTTCAAAGGATCGTGGGAAGATCACCTACATCTTGTGGAGTTTTCGTACAACAATAGCTACCAAGCAAGCATAGGAATGTCACCTTTTAGAGCATTATATGGAAGGAAGTGTCGATCGCCATTAAGTTGGGACGACATCGGAGATAGAGAACTTCTTGGACCAGAGATGATAGTAGCGACTGTTGATGTGGTTCGTACTATCAGGGAAAGAATGCGCATAGCCCAAGATCGACAGAAGCACTGGGCTGATGCGAAGAGACGACACTTGGAGTTCCAGCCAGAGGATCATGTGTTCTTGAAAATATCTCCGAACCGCGGAGTGATCCGATTTGGAAGACGGGGTAAGCTAAGTCCGAGATATATTGGACCGTTCGACATACTCGAACGAGTCGGTGAAGTGGCATACCGCTTAGCGCTTCCACCTTCATTGGAAGGAGTGCATAACGTGTTCCACATATCCCAACTCAGAAGGTATGTGAGTGACCCCAGTCATGTTCTCGATCATTCCGAGCTCACGATACAGCCCGATTTGTTTTGTGAGCAACAACCTGTGGAGATCCTGGACAGGAAAGTGAAGACACTTCGGAACAAGGAAGTTAACTTGGTTCGAGTGATGTGGAGGAAATACACTCCAGGAGAGTCCACTTGGGAAAGGGAGGATGAAATGCACACCAGATATCCACACCTCTTTGTAAACTAGTCCTCAAATAAAAGTTGTAAATTTCGAGGACGAAATTTTTGTAAGGAGGGTAGACTGAAACAACTCCATTTTTAATGTACAAAGAATTGATTTAAATTCAATGTATACTTGGAGTATTTATTGTTGCTGATATCTCTTTAAGTATTTATTTCACTCCATAATTATAAGAAGGAGCTTATAGCTCATTGGTAATACCTTGCACTGCTGAACCAAGCCACCAGAGTTCAAATCCCATGCCCCACATTATTTTTTATATTATTTTGTTTTTGATTTTTTAGAATACCAACCGTTACACGTGCGTTTCTTACAAATTTCCTTCTACACATAAAAAGTTAGATGCACCATTAATCACCCCAGGAGACCCCCCACCCACCGACCCTTCGACTCGGCCGAGTCGCCAACATAGAAGTTGAGCATCTTTTACTAGTCAACCCCCCTACACACACTAAATTTTTAGATCGGTTACAGAGAGCACATTAAACCTCTTTTACTCCAAATTTTAATGATTTTTTTATATAATTTTTACATTTTTTTAATTAAAAACCCTAACCCTAGCATAACCCTATAAATACACCCCCTACCCTCTCATCCTAAATTTCAGAGTCCACCCTCTCAAAATTCCAAGAGAATTTTGGTACGTTGGAAACGAGCGAAAGGCGAAGCGCTGACGAAATCGACGGTGAAATTCCGGTGATCGTGCTAGGAACTCTTAACGACGATTCGACGCACCGGCAAACCCTCTACTTCCCTCTCACTCTTTAGTGTTGTCCAAACCCGTAAGTCCCCCTTTTCTATCTTTCTTTTCTTTCATAAAAATACAAATTTACAAAACCCGACGGAATCGGAATAAATCCGATTTCCGATTCGGTTTTCTATAAAATCTCACTTATCACCAATTCCATCATGTTTAAACATCTTTATGTTGACTATTAATCATTTAACAAACAATTTGAACAAGTTTTATCACATGAAATGATAACGTTTCCATTTATCGTATTTTTTTCCACTTAAATACCACAATGTTTCGTTTTCACATTTAACCCCCTTAACATTGCTATACCTTAAAGTAGATCACGAGCTAACGACCTATCTCCTCACACACTCATATGCAAACATAACACGCTACCTTGAAAACTTAGAATACGATAAAACAAGATTTTACATTTAAATACCATTTTCTTAATAAAACCTTTTCTAAAAGTTTTAGGTTTGAAACACTTTTAAAACAAATATCTTTTAATAGGAAAATACGATAAGTTGTGGACATCGATCATTTATCTAAACCTGACTTTGTGGTGTCTAGACTAGGCAAGTGAGCAAATGTAACTTTAAAAGGCCCGTCTCACGATTCGTGAGCGAATCTCTCATTCCTCACTTGTACTTACCTGGCCATAATTGGCGGTGAAGAGGCGATTTGAGGCTTCTAACGACTTGTCGTTTAGACCGTTTAGAAATAGTCTAGTTGCAATAGAAAACCCTAGAATCTAAAATACGGAAAATCGACTTTTGCAAATAAATACCTTTTATTTTATAAAACCGTTTTCTAAAGGATTAGTATTTATAAAATCTTTACAAAGCGCCACTACAACCCATCTTTGGGGAAACCGTTGGGGATAGTACGGTTTATCGTGCACCCTCGGGCTTAGTAGTGCGAGATTCAGACCCCCGCAAGGAGCATTCGGTCTCGAAAGGTTTAAAATACGACATCTTAAGAAAATGAGACTTTTAAAATATAAAATATTTATTGAAATTATAAATATATGTATATTATCATTATAAGATCTATTTTGTTATAATATAAATATTCCACTCTTTCTAAAAATCACAAGAATAAATTTTACATTAAAATACCATGAATTTCAAATAAATCATTATTACAGATAAATACCTTTATTTATGTAATTAGGATATTTTCACTAGAAATATCACAAAATAAAATTTCACTCATTATAACTATAAAGACGAATAATAATAAATACTTGGGGTGTATCTTGAAAACTATACAAAAGTATTTTTACATAAAACCCCCTCAAGTTTTATAAATTACAATAAGGAGCCTAGTAAAAATTGGACTTCGATTTACATTTCTTTTGTCCGACTCGGGTTTGAGTCTGATTATTTCT
Organism: Agapanthus africanus; assembly: GCA_030015575.1. Taxonomy (NCBI): domain Eukaryota; kingdom Viridiplantae; phylum Streptophyta; class Magnoliopsida; order Asparagales; family Amaryllidaceae; genus Agapanthus; species Agapanthus africanus. Next base: position 366,850,893 of record JASDDO010000022.1, read on the forward strand.
GACCTGGATATGATTCAAGTCAATCTACATTCTTTAATATTCCAACTCAATATGAACACATGAATCCCAGAATCCAGTTATCAATCTATACAACTTGACTGAATCAAACCATGGATATACATCCATTATCCCGTTACTCCATTTACCTGATTATGCAGTTACAATCTGGTTACTGATATCATGGTTTTGGTCAGTCATCCAACTTATACAATACAATACAACAATACAATCAAAACACTACGGGGTTTAAGGGGTAGATTGGTGCGGAAGGTTTTTAAAGTGGCACGAGACGGTAAGATTAAGACACCTAACCTATATTCCGTTGCTATTGAACCGTGGCTTAATGGTTCCTTGTACATTCCGTTTTCCCTGGTCTCTAGGATACTGAGACCCCTCTCGTATACACTGGCATTCTTCCGTACCAAGCTACAAACAACAGCGTAAACACAATATTCTACAATATTATATAACTTAAGAAGATACTTCTTATTCTGTCTTTTTTCTAATCTTTGGGACTTACCGAGCGACCTGTTCGCTGATGACATTCTATTCTTTCTTCTTTGAATGTCGTCAGGTGTTTTGGACCCGTCAGAGATCGAGCCCACCGGTGAAGACTTGGATCAGTTCCACGAAGACCCCGAGCTCTAGACATTGTACCTTGTTCTATTCAGTATTTTTCATTTCCTGTTATGCCATTGTTTAGGCATCGCTTTTATTTTAGATGTATTTACTTTTCATGCATTGTACAAAAGAATGTTATTAATAAAGTTGCTTTTATTTTTATATCTCTTGTCTCTTGTGAATTACCTTTATATTGCTTAGATACGCTTAGCGTATTTACTTCACAGTAAATACGTAGCGGACCTCGTCGCATCCCCTTCGCCGTACACCGGGAAGCGGGGCGTGACAGTTGCCCTCCGTCATTTCATATGGGTATTCAGTAGTATTCAAGCTATGTATTTTGACCTTCACCAAGGCATAGTGATTGGTAGCTGCTGGGTATTCATTTGTAGTATAGATAGATGCATTAATCTAGGACAGATGTATAGCTATTTTGGCCTTCGTCAAGGGTTTGTACGAATGGGTTCGGATTAACCTGGATAATGAAGGGTAGAACTTGACTTGTGTCTTATGATATTTTGGCCTTCGTCAAGGTCATAAGCGACTGGGGCAAAAATCCACATCGGAGTTTCAAAGGAAATGGAAACTTGCTAGTTTTGCATACCATCTGGAGTGTGATGATTTTGGTAGGATTCGTTCAAAATGTCACACAATGATAGTTGGATCCCGATCCCACTGTGAGTATTATTACTCCTCGGGAGAGTTTTTCACTTTATAATCAATGCTATAAACCAAGTAGGTGTCTAGAATGGTGTTAGCGGGGCTATGCCTCCAGGAAAAAAAGATTATTTAATTAAGGAACTTCGCGAAAGCGTTGTAAAACCTCCCTCGAAGTACCGACACTAGCCCGACCGAAAGGTTAAGTAAGAATTGTAGGGTGCAATTAATCCCGACTAATTTTTCTTTTATGGTTTGAAGGAGAATTCGAGGAAACAGTGGGAGCCATTCTGTTTAGTTAAACTAATAACCAATCTAAAGTTGCCAGAGTATCATGCGGAGTGTTTTCTTTCTCTCTCTCTCTCCTAATTGCAGCGACCAAGATGACCGGGCTTAAGTTATTACTAGATAAAAATATATTGACAGGGCCAAACTATAAAGATTGGCTAAGAAATGTCCAGATGACCATTACCTATAACAAGCTGGTCTACCTCCTTACTACTAAAGGCCCCGCCGTCCCCGGTCCAGATTCCACCATCGCGGATATTGAGATCCGTGAGACATGGGAAATAGACAGTGCGAAAGCCAAGTGCCTCGTGTTAGCCTCTATGGATAATGAACACCAGAGGTGACACGAGAATATGCACCTTCCTTCCATATTCCTCCATACCAAAATTTATATGGAGAGCAATCTCGTATCGCAAGATACGAGACCTCGAAGAATTTTTTTTAGGCAAGGTTGGCTATCGGGTCATCTGTAGGGGACCAGGTCCTTAAGATGATCAGCTATATTAAAGAGCTCGTGGACTTTGGGACCACATTGGAGAACGCGTTATACACGAACTTGATTCTACAGTTCCTCTCCTCTACCTATGCCCAGTTTATATTGAATTTCAATATTCAAGGGAAGGAAGTTACACTTTCATAGCTCCTTAACATGTTAAGGAGTGCAGAGGTCACCATAAAGAAATCCAGGGAGACACCCACTCTACCTGTCGGGGAACCTTCTTTCTTTAGATCCAAGGCGAAAGCCAATGGGAAGAAGAAGAAGCCCCCCCACCAAACCGAAAAGTGTTGTCGGTGAGGTACAGGGAAAAGGAAAGGCAAAAGTTTGGGGCCGACAGTTGGGAAAGAGGAATTCTTCTATTGTCGTAGGAAAAGTCATTGGAAGAAGGACTGTAGGGCTTGGAAAGCCAAGAACCAGGATTCGAAGTAAGTTGTGGCTTCGGCTTCAGGTGTGTTTATGAATGAAAACCGTTTGTCAATCAACTCTACTTCTTGGGTATTGGATACCGGTTCAGGATCTCATATCCGCAATTCATTGCAGGCACTAAGAAGCCATAGAGTTATAAAGGCAGGTGATATAACCCTCAGGATTGCTAATAGAGCGAGCGTGGATGCTGTTTCCGGAGGGAAATATCACCTAGGATTGACAAGTGGACACATTTTGGTTTTGCGTAACTGTTTTTGTGTACCAAGTTTGACATGTAATATCATTTCTGTATCTTTACTATCTAAAAAAAGTTATGATTTTACATTTGTAAGCGATGTTGTAAACATTCACCTTAATCATGATTTGATTGGGTCTGGTACACTAGACAACAATATATACGTATTAAATCAACATTCAGTTTTCAACATCCAGAACACACTCAAAAGAAAGTCTCCAGAGTTAAATCAAGCTTTCTTATGGCATTGTAGATTAGGTCACATCAATTAAACACGGTTGACGAAGTTACATAGAGAGGGATATTTAGATCCGTTTGAATATCTGTCTTATGCAACTTGTTAATCATGTCTCAAAAGAAAGATGACAAAGACTCCGTTCACTGGACACTGAGTAAGAGCCACCGAACTCTTGGGACTCATACACAGCGACGTGTGTGGTCCAATGTCTACACATGCAAGAAGTGGTTATTCCTACTTCATTACTTTTACGGATGATTTCTTAAGGTATGAACATGTATTCTTGATGAAACATAAATCTGAGGCCTTTGAGAAATTCCAGGAATACAAGAATGAAGTGGTAAAACAAATAGGCAAAAGTATCAAGACACTTCGATCTGATCAAGGTGGTGAATACTTAAGTGCCGAGTTCCTGAGTTATTTAAAAGAGAATGGAATTCTCTTTCAACTTACTCCTCCATACACACCTCAACACAACGGTGTATCGGAAAGGCAGAACCGCACCTTATTAGATATGGTGCGTTCCATGATGAGTAATGTTGAGATACCGCGATCCTTCTAGGGTTATGCACTAGAATTTGCTGCATATCTTTTAAACAAGGTTCCTACCGAGTCAGTGCCTACCACACCATATGAAATGTGGAATAGGAAGAAACCCTATCTTAAGTATCTTAAGACATGGGGATGTCCAGCCTTTGTCAAAAAGCAGCATGCGGACAAGCTCGAAGCACGATCAGTACTGTGTAAGTTTGTGGGATACCCAAGGAACTCCAGGAGGTATCTTTTCTATTACGCAGAGGAACAAAAGATTTTTGTTTCTCAGCATGCCCACTTTCTGGAGACTCAATTTCTTGAAAAAGAAATAAATGTGAGCGCAATAGAACTGGAAGAAATTCCATAACCACAATCTATTACTGAAAGCATGGTGGAACCAGAAGTTTCAAAAGAAACGAACAACCCTGCGTTACTCCGCAGATCTAGTAGGTAGTCTCATCCGCTTGAGAGATACTACGGTTTTCTCGTAGATGGGAATATAGAGGATTGCATCATCGATGATGATGAGACAACTAGTTTACTGCAGGCAATTACGAGCAGAGACTTTGTAAAGTGGCTGGATGCAATGCGGACCGAAATGGAATCCATGTACACCAACAAAGTTTTGACTTTGGACATTGCACCTCAAGGGGTAAAACCCGTAGGCTGCAAATGGATATTCAGAAAGAAGATTGGTGTAGATGGACAGGTTGAAACCTATAAGGCTAGACTTGTAGCAAAAGATTTTCGTCAAAGACCTGGTTTAGACTATGATGAAACCTTTTCTCCAGTGGTTATGCTTAAATCCATTCGGATCCTAGTTGCCATTGCTGCCTTCCATGATTATGAAATTTGGAAAATGGACGTAAAGACCGCTTTTCTGAATGAAAATTTGGAAGAGGGTGTTTATATGGATCAGCCAGAGGGTTTCATAGAGAATGGGAGCAGCGGAAGAGTGTGCAAGTTGTTTAAATCCGTTTATGGATTAAAGCAGGCATCACAGAGTTGGAACATTTTCTTTGATGAGACGGTCAAAGAATTTGACTTTACCAAAAATCCAGATGAACCATGCATTTATAGTAAGATTGTAGCGAGAATTGTGGTATTCTTCGTCTTGTACGTGGATGACATTCTCTTGATAGGAAATGACATTCATATACTACAATCAGTCAAAATATTGTTGTCACAGAAGTTCTCCATCAAAGATCTGGGTGATACCTCCTACATTATTGAGATCCAGATCTAACGTGATAGATCTAAGAGGATGTTGGGACTTTCATAGTCCAGGTATATTAACACCATACTGAAAAGATTTAATATGGAAGATTCCAAACACGGTAACCTACCGGCTTGTCACGGGATCTCCCTCTCCAAAGAGATGTCTCCCAAGGCTGATTTGAAAAGGGATCGCATGAGTATTATACCCTACGCTTCTGTGGTGGGATCTATAATGTATGCGATGTTGTGTACTAGACCAGATGTTGCTTACGCACTGAGTGTGGTAAGCATGTATCAGTCAAACCTTGGGGAGAAGCACTGGATAGCAGTTAAGAACATTCTCAAGTACCTAAGAAGGACTAAGGAGATGTTCTTGGTGTACGACAGTAAAGACCTCCAGATCGAGGCTTTCGCAGACTCCAGCTTCCAGAGTGACAAAGATGACTCCAAATCCATGTCGGGTTATGTCTTCACCCTCAATGGGGGGGTCTGTTGGAAGAGCTCCAAGCAGGACACTGTTGTTGACTCGACGATGGAGGCAGAGTATATCGCTGCATGCGATGCCGTGAAAGAAGCAGTCTGGATGAGTAAGTTCATAACAGAATTTCAGGTGGTTCCATCCATTGTTGACCCAATATCTTTGTATTGTGACAACAACGGGGCTATAACTTTAGCAAAGGAACTAAGGTCCCATCAGAAGTCCAGACATATCTTGAGGCGGTATCACCTGATTAGGAAGATCGTGGATCGCCAGGAGACCGAGGTGCAAAGAGTAGACACGGAGAACAACACTGCAGATCTACTGACAAAGGCCATCCCTCAGACGCGGTTCGAGAGGCTATTCGAAATGTTAGGTCTGCAATATGCCAATACATGGCTTTAGTGCAAGTGGGAGATTGTTAGTGATATATGCCCCAGAGGCTATTATTGTATAGTACTGGATTGTATATTACATTTTGGAAGCTTGGGATATTCACAGATATAATAACAGTCTTGCTCAATATGATAGTATGCTATCTGGTTTGAGTCTATCTTAACATGTGTATATGTTTCTTTTAACATATGGCTAATACATGTTGATAGAGCCCTAAGGATCTTTGCTTGACTATTAGCGGTGTGATGCCAGTCACACTGGTGGGGGTTGGGTAGTCCATAAGCACATCCTTAAACTTGTCCCTAGTCATAGGATTATCGAGACTGGGCATCGATACTCAAGAGTAGACTAATGTATATGCTTCTTATCCTCGTTAAGGGAGGTGGCTTGTCCCGCAGCCATTGGTATATGGTACCGAGGATAGTATACAGGTGGTCATTGGGTTATGAGTTGCACTGGAAGAACTCGCTGGGAACTGGTGGTTGGTATTATACATATCGTCAGTTAGCAGTTCCCTGGTGACATGAGTACATGTTAGTCTGTTGACTTGACATCACTATTGTAACACCTTAGAATATGATTAGAGTTAATTAAGCGTTTTAATGCGGGGTTTTAATGAAATTTAACCAATAATTGTCTTCGCATATTTTATTATTATTAATTAATATTTTATTTAATTATTTTAATACTTGCACAAACATGTGCATGTTAATTTAGGGTTAAGGAGGTGTTAACCATGCTTTACTAGCCATGGCACACTTAACCATTTTCATATCATGTATATATTTAGTTTTTAAGTAAAATAGTTTTTATTTTAAAAATATGAAACAAAGAGAGAGGAGTTGAATATTGAGGCATGGCATGGGACAAGGCATGGGAGGCTATTAATGAAGAGAGAGAGAGAGGGGGGGGGGGGAGAGAGAGAGAGATCATGGCTTATTCTCACCTCACCCTCTCACTCTCTCATTTTCTTCACCCCACTCTCTCTCATTTCCTCACAACTCACACACTCTCTCATTTTTTTCTCCACTAAATTCTTCTCTTGATCCATATTTTCCCTCAATTCTTAAGCCTAAACCTTCGTCAAACCTCACTAAACCCTTCACAACTCATGCTAAAGCCCTATTGTGATGACTTAGAGCTTGATGGCTAGGGTTTCATTCAAGTTGTGGTGAGGTAATGATCTCAAACTGTTAACTAGGCTCTAAGGAAGTTGTTTTGATTATTAGTTTCAGTTTAAAACCTTTAAGTTATAGTTTTGTGCAAATATCATATTTTTGTGATAAATTTTGTGTCTCTGTGATCTGCTGTTGTTAGGGTGATCTCTAATAAAATCTAACAATACGGTAGATTGATACAAGAGCCCTGAGTGTACCTTAGAAACCCGGACCCCACCCCTCAACTCTGGCCCGGCGAGATTTTTGTTTTGGCCGGCGCCGCCGGTTTTTGTGTAGGCTTAGGTGATGGTTTTTGTTGGGTAGCTCTTTGTTGGGTATTTATGGTATTTGGTACACTTTGTTTTTCCTATTTTGTCTGTAGGCAAAATCTGGGACTGTTTAGCTTTTTCTAGCGTTGCGATATCGTGCGATACGGATTATCCGACTTGGTTTAAGTGCTTCGTGTAGATTGCAGCCATAGGTTTGGTTTAGGGCGTCGCTGCATGTGTTAGCCTGCTAAGCTAACACTTGATAGTTTGTGGGAGTCGATGTGTTGGTTTAGGCGTTGTTTCCGTGTGTTATCGGAAGGTTTCTAATTTCACTTGTTATGATTTTGTTTTATATTAGGATCAAATGCGGGGACTTCGGACACTGCTAGGAAAGGGAAAGAGGTGATTGGATTCACCTAGCTCGAGATCATCCGGTGAGTAGATTTAACATCTACGGGGGAATCGCATGTATGGAATTATGCGTCGAAGGCTAGATTCAGTGATATAACCATATGCTTATATGTATATATATTGATCGTGCATGAGTACCATTTTGCACATCCTAGTACATGGACATAGTATTATTGGACACTGCACCATTACTAATGGTTCATGTTGCACGAGCACCGAATTGTATGCCATACACACACCGTTGGTAATTTCCATAACACGCACACCATAGAAGTTGCCATAGATAATATATTGTACCGCTTCCATTATTATTAACAGTTAGACATTGATTCCTGTTCTATTGCGCATACGAATTGCATCATACGTACATACATACATGCATACATACATACATTGCTATAGTCACATATATACTCTTATATGATGTTGCATTTCGATTCGTGGATTTGCCGCAAGATACCTTTGAAACTTGATATATTTAAAAAGAGCGGTTTTCCCTTGATATGCTCACATTACTGTTCTATGTTTGCATACATTGTATTTCATGGATATATGCATTGAGATATTGATTTCATGCGATTTCTGGATTTGAGAACCGCGGATATATTTCAAAGGAAATTATAAATTGTTTTAAAAACGCGGTTTCTCGTGATGTGATTTCGAGGCGTCCGCCATGAGTTTTCTCGGTTCTGAGCTTGTTTTCGAGACCCGATTCGAGGAGTTGGACGAACCGTCTGTGGGTACATGGTGGACTCGGTAAGGTACCCCGGGGCAAGAAGATCGTGGGGATGACGATGAGCCTGGCAGGAGGGAGCACTACCTACCAGTGATAGTTTGGACCCGGCGGTTATCCGGAGGATACCGACCGGAGTCGTGAGATGGATATGGGCCGATCCGGACTGACGGAGCCCATGGGCCGATCCGGACTGACGGAGACCGAGATATGTGGATTTACGTGTCGATGCTGGACATGTGTTCATGATGTTTCGAGTGTCGATGTTGGACACTCAGGTTCCATAATATGACGGATATGAGGGCCGATCAGAGTGACAGCGCTTGAGATATTGGGATTTGGGGTGTCATTGTTAGACACCGGATTTTATGATGATGATTCATTGATGAGGATTATGTTTTATCCCACACTCAGGATTTATTATGACATGCAGTTTTTCATGTAGTCGTTGTATCCTGGTGGTGTACCTTGAGCATGATTTGTTACATATCCGTATTGTTATACTTATGCTATCAGATTGCATATTCAGATTATCGCTTTTCGTGCATGCTTGCGATTATCTGTATGATGTTATTTACTATTCATGAGTTGGCAACTCACCCCCGTTGTGCCATAGTGTTTTGCAGGCTTGACCCTCAGTGTAGTCGCGGCAGGACTCTTTATTCCATCTACTTCTACGGATACCGCTACTGTTGGTCGTGATTTTGGTGTAGATAGGTATTGCGGGTATCCGTATGATTCCATTGTATATCTTATTTTGTATCTAGTACTCTCCATCTACCACTTACATGTATTTGACTTAGAGACGGGATTGTGAGGATCAATATTGTATTATTTGTGACTCTGGGTGTCCCGCTCGTGTGATCCGGCTTTTATTTCATGTTGTGATGTTGTTTTACTTCCTCTTTGTTTATTCTTCGCTACGGCATCGTATATATACCTGTTGTGGTTGTGTTCCGTCTTTTGGCGTGAGTTGCTCCCGTTTGGGGATGCATTTTATTTATTCTATGCTTGTACCCATTTGGGGCTAGTTTTTACAAAGGAGATGCTTCCGAAATTTTTAAGAAAATAAATTTAAATTGATATTTTATAACTTGAGATTTTTAAATATTTTCAACTACTGTTTTCTCACTTTACTTTTTTTCTTGGTTTAGATTTCTGGGTTTTTCGGCTTACCTGAATTGCGTTACGCCTTTTGACGTCGCGTGATTTAAGTGCCGGTCGCGTTCCTAAATTGGGTCGTGACAACTATTCGTCTCAAGTGTGTTCCCACTGTACTTAGATTATTACCCTACCTCGGCTCAAATGAGTCATGCAAATAGGTAGTAGTGAGTGCAGTCCCGAAGCACTTGGAGGTAGTAGGGGTTAGAAGGGATTCGTCTCTCCTGGTATTGGGAGTTGATATCACGATGTATACGGCTGGCCAATACACAAAGTCCCTGGCCAGGGCAAGTGAGATTTACTAGTAGGTACATCGGTAGTTTCTCAAGGTGTATTGGGTTCCACACCGATACAACTTATTGCGCTATTAGGGGTCTGACGTTTACCACCCCTAGGCCCGATATGCGATACTCTTAGATGAACAGACCAGACTGTACGGAGAATGTCACCTATAAGCTCAGTAAGATTTTCGGATGAGTTATCGTGTCGATCTTCCCTTCGGCAAATACCTGGGTAGCCGTTACGTACAGCTTGTGCCACCGACATGCTTGTGGTTAAACCCACTACCAACATATTATCGAGTCTTTAGAGTCTCACACATAGGGTTTTCCGGTTCAGGCGAAACGGTGTAGTTTGCGTATAGTTTTACGCACGGGTGTTTGATTGAACACGTGTATTTATACACGTGCTTTAATCGGACGACGGTTTAGTAGTACTACCAGGTTTGAAAGACAGCCAGTTTTGATGCCAGTATTATATTGCTCTCTTTTGGGTATTTGTATTTTAACACGAATACGGTATTTATACAAATACGTGTATTTGTATAAATAAGGGTATTTTTGCTTTGATACAAATACATGTATTTCTTTCTAAATATGAATACGCGTATTTTGTATTTTCGGTACAGATACGGTATTCGTATTTTGGTAGAAATACGGTATACACATTTATTATAAATACGGGTTTTGGTATACTTGATTATACACATACTAGTATTTGTATGTGTATGTATATCATGGTGAGGTGGCTTCTCTGACACTCTCACTCATTCTCATCTCTTCTAGTATCTTGTGGGTTTGTGACTTACACTAGTGAGTCACAACCCACACACTCACTCTTTTGTTTTATGTGAGAAGAGATAAGAATGAGAGAGTAGTGTAGGATTTGAGATGGTTGATATTTTTTTCATGTGAGGTTTTTTCTTGAGTTGCCACCTCTTCTTCTTCCTCCTCATTTTCTTCACTTGAGTTCTTGAGGATTAAAAGAGAGCATCTTGTTCACAAACTACACCACTCTAAGTATCTTGTCCTGGTAAGACTTGATCATTAGTTCTTCGGACGAAGCTATTGCTTGAAGCAACATCCTCGGGTGGATCGTCTTTGACGCGGAAGATTTACTTTGAGAGCTCGTTCCATCAACCCAAGGAGCTTGTGGAGCTTACCTTTTAAGACCCGAAGGATCGTCTACAAAGGTTGTAATCCCAACCTAGTAGCTAAAACTCTAGTTAGGGTTTTTTTAGTTTAGTGTTTGGGCTTGTATCTTTGGATTTTAGTGTATTGTGCTCAAGTTTTTAAAGTTTTTGATTCCTCATAGCCGTAGTTATCACGGCAAGGAGCACATATGCACTTACAATGATCCGTGTCCTTTGGTCTTCTACCCTCTTCCTTAGCTCCTTGTAGTCGCCGTGATCGAGCTTGACCGCCGGTCTTCCCCCGTTGAAGATGATCCACTTGAGAGTTTGTGGTTCAATCTTGAACTTCTAAAAGAAGCAACTAAAGACTCTACTGTGCTAATCTAGAGTGGTTAGATGATGTAGAGAATGTTAATTGGGTTTGTTTATCTCAAAACCCTATGATTCTCAACTCATGAGAAGGGTTAGGGTTTGAGGAAGAAGATGAGCTCAAGAGAGGAGAGAGAATGGCCAAGTAAGAATGAATCAAGAATGGCTAGAAAAAATAATATCTATCATAATATTTCTCCAAATAAAAAATCAAGCCATGCTTGAATAGTTTTCATAAATGAATAAAGAATGATAATAGCCATGCTTCTCACCATGCTCAAAGTCACCTCACCCCTCCACCTCATTTTCTATTTCCAATAAATAGAAAAACACATAATGAGGTGTCCTCATCTAGAAGCATTCTTGTATAAATACAAGAATACATAAACCGTATATACATAACCGTATTCGTACTACAAAAAATACGAATACCAAGAGATAAAATAATCCAATAATATAATACTAGATCATTATTAAATCAATACTTGATTCAATAATGCGGCTTAATCCTAAGTCCGCTAGTATTAACCGTCCGAACATAAATCCGTGTAACTAGTACACGGATATGATCAGAACCCTGCACATATAACCATATGGCCTCTATATCGTTTTGCCTGAACCAGGAAAACCCTCTGTGTGGGACTCTAAAGACTCAACTGTACGCTAGCAGTGGGTTTAACCTTAAGCATGTCAGTGGCACTAGTTGTACGTAACGGCTATCCATGTACCTGTCGAAAAGGAAGGCCGGCGAGCAAGATCATCCGAACCCCTACTGAGCCTATCCATGACAATCTCCGTACAGTTCGGTCTCTTCATCTAAGAGTATCGCATACCGGGTCTAGGGTTGGTAAACGTCAGACCGTAATAACACGATAATTTGTGCCGATGTGGCTCAGGACCAATCTGAGAAACAACTGATTTAACTATCGGTAAATCTCAACTGCCTTGGCCAAGGTCTTATGGTGCTGGTCAACCGAACACAGTGTGATATCGACTCCCTATACCGGGAGAGACGAATCCCCAACAATCGCTCACTGCCTCCATATGGCTCGGGACAGTACCTAACTAAAACCTGTTTTCACGACTCAGTAGAGCTATGGTAGGGTAGTAATCTAAGTACAGTGGGAACTCACACGAGAAAAATGACGATCTCAGGTCTAAAGATTAACTTGTACTCATGTCACCTAAGAACTGCTACCTGACGATAGGTATAATACCATCTAGAAGTTCTTGGAGAGCCCGTCCAGTATACTCATGCCAGTGAGCACCTGTATACGATCTTAGGTGCTAAAGACCAATAGCCGTGGGACCAACCATCGCTCCTCGTCGAGGTCTAGAAACGTATTCACCAGTCTACTCCGGAGTAGTGATGCCCAGTTTCGATACTCCTACGACTAGATGGACATTTAAGGAATCTGGTTTTCTTTTATCATCGTGTACATGTTTTAGGTGACATTACAGATCACTATTACACGTTGATAGAGCCCTTAGGATTCTTGCTCGACTACCAGCAATATGATGGCGATCATATACGTGAGAGTTGGGTAGTGTATAAGCACATCCTTAAAGTGTCCCTAGTCGTGGGAGTTTCAAGACTGGGCATCGATACTCCATGAGTAGAATAGTGTATACGATCGAGACCCCGACGAGGGGCGATGGCCGGTCTCACAAGCCATTGGTGTCAGTTGGTTCACCTAAGACGTATACAGGTGCTCATTGGGTTATGAGTACAATGGACAAGAATCGCCGGGAACATGCTAGCTGGTATTATACCTGACATCAAATAGCAGTTCCCTGGTGACATGTGTACAGGTTAGTCTATCGACCTGAGATCGTCATTTGTTTCGTGTGAGTTCCCACTGTGCTTTGATTACTACCCTACCACGGCTCAAAGGAGTCGTGCAAACAGGTTTTAGTTGGGTACAGTCCTGAGCCACATGGAGGCAGTGAGCGGATCGGTAGGGGATTCGTTTCTCCCGGTATTGGGGGTGAGATCGCGCTGTGTCTAGGAGAGCCATTACACGAAGTCCTTGGACAAGACAAGTAAGATTTACTGGTAGGTATTCCAGTAGTATCTCAGGGTGTTCTGGGCTACACTCCGACACGACTTATACTGCTATTGGGGGTCTGACGTTTACCAGCCCTCTAGGCCCGATATGCGATACTCATAGACGAACGGACCAGACTGTACGGATATTGTCACTGACAGGCTCAGTATGGTTTCAGGATGAGTTCGCTCGTCGACCTCCCTTTGCTTAATACCTTGGTAGCCGTTACGTACAACTAGTACCACTGACGTGCTTGTGGTTAAACCCACTGCCAGCGTATTGATGAGTCTTTAGAGCCCCCCACATAAAGTTTCCCAAGTTCGGGCGAAACGTTGTAGAGGTCGTATGGTTTTATGGCAGCGTTTGATTATATACGTGCACTTGTGCACGTATCATGATCGGACGGATCATACTAGTTTGCTTTGGTTTAAGCCGGATCCTAGTATTAGATTTGTTGGATTACTTTCGTCTCATTGCATTCGTATTCAGTCGGAATGCGGATGTAGGTATGTATATACAGTTGAGGGGTATTCTTGTGATCCATCATGAGTTTACTTTAGAAGTTGCCATTCTCTTTTTGGATTAAACATTTTGGTTTAAATGTTTAATTGTGAGGAAAATGTGAGTGCAAGTTTTGTCCATATGCATCAATTCATGCTACATGCACATGGTGACTCATGGTCTTGGTTTATGTGACCATTTATTGTGACATGGATTGATTTTGGGGTTAATTATGATTAGTGGGGATATTTTGGAGAGAGAGGGATGCCATGTGATGGCTTGGAGTTTGGTTTTGTGATATTTATATATATCTCTCTCAAGAATATCTCACACAAGAGATAAGCCATTTTCACTTCTTCTTCTCTTGAGCTCACATCTTCCTCTAATGGCTTCTTCTTCAACCTCCACCCATCCCTCTCATGAGTTGAGAATCCATGGGTGTCTTGAGACAAAGTGATCACACACATTCTCTACTTCACCTTGGACATGTCGGCTAGCAAACTTCATGTTCGAGTTGCTTCCGTTTTGAAGCGGGAACCCGTAAAAAGATTCCTTGACGTGGTGCCACTTCAACGAGGAGATCAAACAAGATCGGAGAAGCCGCGAGGAGCTTAGGATGATGGCTAAAAACCGAAGGACACAGGCCGATCGGTATAGCCATTCTAAACTTCTTTGTAGTTTGCTAGTTAAGGGTTAATGGTACGATCCGGGTAAAAGTCTGTGTTAGCGCCAGTTTATAAAAGTTTTTGTTCCGCGTTTGGCCTCGGATAGACGGCCGGGACGCTACCGTAGACTTACACCACTTAGATCTATCTCATAGATCCCAAACCTAGGATTTAGGAGGTATCACCTTGATCCTATATGGAGAATCCTTGTGATAAGAGGAGATTGACCGAGCATAGCATAGGAAACACCTTCCCTATCAAGAGTATGTCATCTACGTACAATACGTGGTGACCACCAAACTCTCTACTACTCTTTTTGTATATACAAGGTTCATCTACCATTTTGATGAAGTCAAACGCTTTGACTACCACATCCAAATAGATGTTCTAACTCCGCGATGCCTGCTTTAACCCGTAAAGCAACTTGAACACGTTTCCGCTGCTCCAACTATTTACGAAGCCCTCTGGCTGTGTACTTATAGACGCTTTCTTCTAAATCAATATTTAGAAAAGCAGTCATGACACCCAACCGCCAGATATCATAGTCATGGTATGTAGCAATGGCAAGTAGGATCCGGATGGACTTAAGCATATCTATCGGAGAAAAGGTTTCATCATAAACCACACCTGGTCGATGACGAAAACCTTTTGCAACAAGTCTAGCTTTGAAAGTCTCAACTTTTCCATCTACACCAAGTAATCTTCTCAAGATATACTTTCTCCTGATGGGGATTTAATCCTTCAGATAAAGCAACCAAAGTCCATACTTTGTTGGTGTACATAGATTCCATCTCAGATCGCATAGCATCCGGCCATTCTTACAGAGTCCCCACTCTTGATGGCCTACTCGAAACTAGTTGGGTCATCATCTCATGATACATTCCTCGCTCCCACTGTCATCGAGAAAACCGTAGTATCTCTCAGCCAGATGAGGAACCCTACCAGATCGGCGGAGTGGCTGGGTTCGTTGGGAACTATTGAATCCTTCGGTTCTACCAAATCATCAGTTATAGTTTGTATAGTTGGAACTCCTTCCAGTTCTACCACATGACCACAAATTTCTTTCCAAAATAAATTCCTTTTTAAAAAGGTGGTCATGCCGAGAAATAAAACACCTTTTGTTCTCGGTGCGGTAGAAGATATTCCCTTGCAAATGCTTGGGATATCCAACAAACTTCCACAGAACTGACCTTGCCTTGAGCTTTTTCGGATTTTGCTTTTGGCATAGGACGGACAACCCCAAATCTTAACTTACCTAAGAGATGAGCTCTTCCCATACCATATCGCATATGGAGTGGTGGGCACCTGATTTGGTTGGAACCCAATTCAATAGGTATGCAGCTTCCTCAAGCGCATAACCCCAAAAGAAAATAGGTAACTCAGTAGTACTCATCATAGAGCACACCATATCTAATAGGGTGCGAATGCTCCGCCCCGATACACCGATGTGTTGTGGTGTATACGGAGGAGTAATGCTGAGAGAGAATCTCATTCTCCTTTAGAATAGTCCAGGAACTCCATGCTCGAGTATTCTTCTCCCTGATCACATCAAAGGACATAATACTTATACCCTTTTTGGTTACTTCTATCTTATATTCTTTGAATTTCTCAAAAGGTTCAGACTTGTGTTTCAATAGGAACATATGTCCGAATCTTGAGAGATTATCAGTGAATGTAATGAAGTACAAAGAACCGGTCCTGGCATGTGTAGACAGGGGACCTACATACATCATCATGTATCAATCCCAAGAGTTCACTAACTCTTTCTCGGTTTCCAGTAAACGGAGCTATGGTCATTTTATCTTTGTGACATGACTGGCAAGTTTCACAAGATGTAAATTCAAACCGATTTAAATATGCATCTAAATGTAACTTAGCTAGTTGTGTCATATTGATATGACCTAGTCTACAATGCCCAAGAAGGATTCGTTTATTTCTGAACTCTCCCTCTTGTGTGTGTTTTGTACGTTAAGAACTGTGGTTTGATTTAGAACGTATATGCTTTTAGATAACGTGCCTGAACCGATCAACTTTTGATATAGGAAATGTTCAAAACATTATCCAACAATACAAATTATATCCTTCTTTACTAAATAAAGAGACTGATATAATGTTGCATATCAGGTTCGGTATCTAATAATATTCGTTCAGAATCAATGTATTTGTTAATACAAGATGATAACCGCCAACAACTTTGGCTGCAACAATTGCACCGTTTCTAACTCTTAAAACTTATCACCCATTCTCAGTTCTCTACCTATCTGTAGCCCATGTAATAGATTACATATGTGGGATTCTGATCCGGTATCTCATACCCAGGACGTAGAGGATACTGAGAAACAGTTCTCGGTAATGAAAACACCCGAAGAAGATGCATCATCATGCACTTTCTTCGTTTGGGCGGCACGGGAATCCCCTATTTCCTGCTCGGTCTTATAACAATTATAAGTTGGAGCGGGCCCAACGTTCCCCAGCACTGTATAAGAAGCGGGTTCGGTCAATACATCCATATTATTATCTTGATTAAGGCGTGACATGGTCGCTACCTGGAGAGAGTGAGAAGAAAACACTCAGCGTATGCTCTTACAAGATCAAATTGGTTGTTATTTTATCTAATCAGGATGGCTCCCACTGTTTTTATCAAATTTTCCTTCAAACCCTAAAAGGAAAGACTAGCCGGGATTAATTACACCCTATAAGTTCGCCAATCTTTCAGCCAAGCTAGTGTCGGTACTTTGAGGGAGGTTCCCCGTGCTTTTGCACGGACCTAATTAAAATAAACCTCGTTTTCCTAGGGGCCTAACCCCGTTAACACCTTTCAAGACACCTACTTGATCGGTTAATTGTAATGTGCAAAACTCTCCCAGGAGTAACTCTTACTCGCAGTGGGTATCAAGATCCAACTATCTCATAGAAGGTATGCAATCTCATTGCAAATTTCAACACTTGAAATTCTCGATAATATTTTGCCCCTAGCAACTTATGACCTTAAGAAGGTCAACAAATCATAAGCGCTAGTTAAGTTCAACCCGTCATTTCCTGATTGAATTAAACCCATCCGCACGACCCTTAACAAGGTCAACAAAGTCGTACGACTACCCTAATCCAATCTCATCATATGCTTAAGCAGATAAGCACTAATCAGCTACCGCACACTACACCTTAACAAGGTCAACAAACGTAGGACGAATACTAAGTAGTACTTATCTGAAATGACGGAGGGCTACGACAGGTTTTTATGAAAACCTTTTGCGTAATGAACTTGATATCGTTGTAGAATCGAGTAATTTTGAAAAGGAGTGTTTTGAGGCTTTTACTAGTTTCGCTAAAGAGGTCACTCTCGGTGAAGGGATCTCGACTCTTTCCTTATCGAATAAGGTGCATGATATTTCATAAATACCACTATGCAAAGAAAAAAATATAGAAGCAATAAAAAGACAAACCGAGTGGGTTGTAGCATCTGCTAGTTTCGCTATAGAGGTCACTCCCGGTGAAGGGACCTCGGCTCTTTCCTTATCGAATAAGGTGCTGGATATTCTACAAGGAATACCGCTATGCAAAGCAAGAACTAGAGCTACCAGTTTTTAAAACAAGATTCTGCAACATCCTTAGGTTTCTTTTATTTCATTAATCTCATTAATGAAGTCCCATCATTTAAGTTACCTAAGCATCACAGATAAATAAAACGTACGCTTATGCCATCTGCATTCGCCTCGATGTCCCGTCATGCACCGTTAGGTTAGGTAACTAACGGCAAAGCGGGGCAGGGCTAGCACGAGTGTAAAACATAAGCAATGTCTATATAATATATCACATATACTATATACTGTATCTATCTCATCATATAAAGTTATCACATCACAGAATATCGCAGCAGAAAACAACATATGAAATATTGGATATACTAGGATTTTCGGGTTTTATATTAAGCCTGTATAAAACACGGATTCCACGGTCGTGATGAATAGCCAAACCCATATCCCTAGACCCCTACGAGAGCGGCAAGCAACCCTACCAATTCTAGAGTTAGGAGACCCGGACTCGACTCCTCGAGATGGCCTCCCATTGGACTCTAGAACCCGGTTACTTGTGCTCCCCTCCTTGGGTCTATCCTAATGCGAAAAAGTAAATAATATACATCAACGGTGATATCTTCCTCAACCCGGAAGTGCCCCGATAAAAGAATATTACATACAAGTTTTTACATTAATGAAAATGAAAAAACTCTCATCTCACATAAAACCCCCAGCTATTCAAAAATGACGATCCAATATAACATATCACAGCAACACATAACATCTCATGTCATCAATGTAAGTAAATATGCGTATCCCAATTGTCGTTGACATATAGCAACGAAACCGGCGATACACCACATATTACACTTACGGTCGCAGAAAAGAAAGTGAAAAACTACAACAATTGGAATCGTCACTGCCTTTAGACAACATAAACCCGGAATATCACATATTCTGGATTTCATGCCTAACAATGCAAATCTTACATTTAGGTCTCAACCATGAAAACACTTTTCAAAAGAAGTCGGGTAATTCAACAAGATTCCCGATTTCACCCGAGACCGAAATGTTAAACTTGCACGCAACTAAATAGTTTTCAAATATTGTATCACAATCACAGATAGCTAGACGAAGTTAAACTTTTCGATCGAATAAGCAAGCACCCAAAATTTCCCAACAAGCTCAACACTTGAGCGGAGTTCAAAAAGTTCCCAGAAACTGCCACAGCTCCTATGAACCATCCGTAGAAGGGCCGACCCATGCCTTACTCATGTCGCCACGGAACTGCAGCAAACCCTAGGGTATGACCGCGGTTCCGCGATCCAAAAAAGTCGAGTTTGGGTATCGTTCTTCTAGAGGGTCCACAGAATCGCTTGCATGATTTTCTGAAAATTTTTAACTCGGAAAATCCAACTCTTGGAAAATTTCAGTGAGGGAAAATATGAGTTATTGATATCCGTTCAAACTTTTTAACATCGTCTGAATAACCCGAATACATGTTAGAATTAGACTGCAAAACACTCTGAATTGCCTTTGCAGAAAGTTAACATCACATGCAAATTTAGCAAAAACAAAAACACCTGAAACACCAAAACCCAGAGACTGGAACCCGTAAAAATTTCAACCCAAAATTCCAAAATAGGGCCGAGTTCGCCAGTTTTAACCATGATGTGGCCGGCCACTTTGAGGTGAAATTGGACCAAATTTTGGTAGTGTTCATGTTGTATCTCATACACCATTCTGTACCTGTTTAAAAAAATTTTAGAGCCCTTTTGAAAATCGACAGAAACTAAGTTCAAGTGTTTCAAGTTTCGGAGTCGTTTCGGTTTCGTAATCTAACAAACATCGTCTAATTTTTTAGCATGGCTCTGATACCACTGCAGGGTTTCCTAGCACGACAACAAGGTTTCGGGAGGCATCGTCCGTGCCAATTTCAAAAATTTGCCATTCTAGCTAATCCTAACCCTAGAATCTTTACTAGAAAATCCGATAAAAACATATGTAAACTACTTTACATCTATGTGAATGAGGAATATAACCTTTGTAGACCGGTCCTTCACTTTTAAAGCTCCATGTAGTAGTCCCTTCGCTGCATGTAGTGAACTCCCGGACTCTTGAAAGGGTTCACTTGAAGAAATGAACGAGCTTGCTCAATGTCTTCGAGGCCGAAGATGATCTACGTCGAGGAGACTCAAGCTCATGCTACCTCTTCACTAATGGTGAAATTAGTGAAGCAAACACTCTAAACTAAATGGTTAATAGTAGAGGATGATGAAGTAGGAAATGGGCTCACTTTAGATTTGTTTTTCTCACAATATTTTCTCACCTTGAGAAAAGTTAGCAAGCTTTCTCAATGAAGAAGAAGAAGATGAAGAAAAATCAAGAGAGAATGAACTCATGAGGTGAGAATAGCAACCATGGGTGAGTTAGTGTCATACACTAACCCATGTAGAGATTAAACCATGGCTAACAATAATTGTTAGGTTTATAAATATCTACAAGTAAAACAAAAGGAGTGGACTTGGTCAATGGTTCCACAAGCTTCTCCAAGCTTCTCCTAGCTTCAACTATGTGACTTAATTCCACTAATTTTGATTTAGTTTAGATAAATAAAACCTTATCATTATTATTAGTATGGTGTAAGTCTCAGCATGACACATATTATTGTCCACTAATATATATCACATATATACTATGTGCACAAACAAGTGAGAAAAGAAATCATAAGTGAGCTAATATTAGTTAATATATGTTAATATATCAAATATATAATTATACATTAAATTATTAAATCAACACTTGATTTAACAATCCGGCTATATCACATATAACCGACTAATATCATGTGTATCAACTTATCGAATCAACACTTGATTCGATAACCCGGCTATATCACATATAACCGATCGATAACATAAATCGCGAGAATAGAATACGGTATCACATACAATATTAATCTCGGTCCCGCACATATAACATATGTGCTCCTACTTCGTTTCGCATGAACCAGGAAACTTCTGTGTAGGACTCTAAAGACTCGTCAATATGCCGGCAGTAGGTGATGATCATGTCAAACACCCACAAGCCGCAAGCGGTCTGCCAAAACGTAACAGCTGTAAGTCGATGTGCAACACCCCACGACTTGCGGGGAGGCGGAAATATGAAAAATGATCTTGTTCTTTGCTTAAACATCGACTAACCGCATGAATCGAAGCTAAACGATAACTAACATGAAACATAGAAGTTCTATACTACTATGTTTAGGGATTATACCTAACGAATCATGTCCTTCGTCTTTGCGAACTCCACCTCCTCCTCGGCCTTCTCGAAGTAGTAGACGATCCACCCGAGAGCTTTACTCCAAGCTTAGCCTCTAAACTTGAGGCAACTAACTTTCTTTAAGTGCTAATCAAAGAAGCTAGGTGATATAGAGTGAGGGTTATGGTTTAATTAGTCTAACTAATCCTTGTACTCAACACATGAGAGGGGAGGATTAGGGTTTGAAGAGGGAGAGCTTGAGGAGAGAGAAGATGAACATAATAATGAAGTGAGAATAATGAGTTATGATAATATATATCAAGCATTTCTTTTTATCAAGAAAAGAAAATAAATCAATTTAACAACCATGCTTGATAATATCTAGTGATGATTCAATTCCATGAGTCATTAAGCATTTATGATGCATTAATGACATGGATGAATCATCCATATGACTCACTAATCACATTCATTGTATATGCCACCTAAACCCCCTTAGTCACCACCTTCTAGAAGCTTCTCGCACAATTACGAGAACGCCCCTCCTTTCCGCAAAAATACGGAAAAACTTTAGACTGTATAAATCCAATAACCGGATACCAGTAACTGGCTTAAACCAAAGCCGACTGGTAAAAACTGTCCGAAAGTCGTAAACACACGTATGCGTCCGAACCCATGTCGTAAAACCATACGACCTCTATATCGTTTCGCCCGGAGTAGGGAAACTCTCTGTGTGGGACTCTAGAGACTCGACTACTACGCTGGCAGTGGGTTTAACCACAGACCGCAAGCGGCACTAGCTGTACATAACGGTCCCCAGGTAGATGTCGATAAGAAGGCCGATGAGGAAACCCATTTGAACTCCTACTGAGTCTGATGTGACAATCTCAATACAGTCCGGTCCGTTCGTCCAAGACTATCGCATATCGGGCCTAGGGGGCGGCAAGCGTCAGTCCCCTAATAGCGGTATAAGTCGTGTCGGAGGGAAGCCCATTACACCTTGAGAAACTACTGGAACCTACCAGCAAATCTCGCTTGCCTTGGCCAGGGACTTTGCGTAATGGCTCTCTGACACAGCGCGATATCAACCCCCAATACCGGGAGAGACGAATCCTGTCTAACTGCCACTGCCTCCAAGTGCTCGGGACTGCACCCAACTGCTACCTGTTTGCACGACTCCTTTGAGCCGTGGTAGGGTAGCAATCTAAGAACAGTGGGACACACTCGAGGCGAAGTAGCAGTGTCAAGTCTGCGGACTATGCTGTACTCATGTCACCTGGGAACTGTTCACTGACGACTGGTATAAAACCAACCAACAGTTCCCTGTGAGTCCTGTCCGGTGTACCCGTAACCTAACGAGCACCTGTATACTATCTCCAGTACGACGAACTGACGGCTGTGGGACAGACCATCTCCCCAACTGGGATGAGAAGCGTACACACTAGTCTACTCCGGAGTATCGATGTCCTGTCTCGATAATCCAACGACTAGGGACCTGAATAAGGATGTGCTTGTAGACTATCCAGCCCCCACTAGTGTGACTGCCATCACAACGCTGGTAGTCAAGCAAGATCCTAAGAGCTCTATCAATACGTATACTCACATATTAAGATAGAAAAACCAAGTAGCATACTACCATGTTTCGCAAGACTGTTATATACATGTGAATATCCCAAGCTTCCATTAAGTAATATACAAACTAGTATGATATAATAATGGCCCCTAGGGCATATACACTAACAATCTCCCACTTGCACTAGGGCCATGTACTGGCATATCGAAGACCAATGATCTCGAGTAGCCTCTCGAACTGAATCTGAGGTAGGGCCTTCGTGAATGGATCAGCAATGTTCTCTTCAGAAGCAACTCTCCGAACCTCGATCTCCTGACGATCAATGATCTCCCTGATCAGGTGATACCGCCTTAAGATGTGTCTGGACTTCTGATGGGACCTTGGTTCCTTCGCTAAAGCTATAGCTCCGTTGTTGTCGCAATACAGAGGTATTGGATCAACTATGGTAGGAACCACCTGAAGTTCTGTTAGGAACTTCTTCATCCAGACTGCTTCTTTTGCGGCATCGCAAGCAGCTATATACTCCGCTTCCATCGTTGAGTCAGCAACGGTGTCCTGCTTGGAACTCTTCCAGCACACCGCCCCTCCATTGAGGGTAAAGACATAACCCGACATGGACTTGGAATCGTCCTTATCACTCTGGAAGCCGGAATCAGCAAAGGCCTCCAACCTGAGGTCTTTTCCGCCGTAAACCAAGAACATCTCCTTAGTCCTTCTCAGGTACTTGAGAATGTTCTTTACTGCTATCCAGTGTTTCTCCCCTGGGTCTGACTGATACCGGCTTACCACGCTCAGTGCGTAAGCTACATCTGGTCTGATGCACAACATCGCATACATTATAGAGCCTACCTCAGAAGCGTAGGGTATAATAGACATGCGTTCCCTTTCCAAATCAGTCTTGGGAGACATCTCTTTGGAGAGGGTGATTCCGTGACAAGCCGGTAAATTACCGCGCTTAGAATCCTCCATACTAAATCTTTTCAGTACAGTGTCGATATACCTGGACTGCGAAAGTCCCAACATCCTCTTGGATCTATCACGATTGATCCGGATCCCCAGAATGTAAGAGGCATCACCCAGGTCTTTCATGGAGAACCTGTGTGACAAGAATCCTTTGACAGATTGTAGCATAGGAATGTCATTTCCTATCAATAGAATGTCATCCATGTACAAGACGAGGAATACGACACTTCTGGCTACAACTTTGCTATATATGCACGGTTCATCTGGATTTTTGATAAAGTCATATTCTTTGACTGTCTCATCAAAACAGATGTTCCAACTTCGCGATGCCTGCTTTAGTCCATAAATGGACTTAAGCAGCTTGCATACTTTCCCGCTGCTCCTACTCTGATTGAAACCCTCTGGCTGATCCATATAGACGCACTCTTCTAAATTTCCATTCAGAAAAGCCGTCTTTACGTCTATCTGCCAGATTTCATAATCATGGAAGGCAGCAATAGCAAGAAGGACCCGAATGGATTTGAGCATAGCCACTGGAGAAAAAGTTTCGTCATAGTCCAAACCAGGTCTTTTACGAAAACCCTTTGCAACAAGTCTAGCCTTATAGGTTTCCACCTGTCCATCTACACCAATCTTTTTCTTGAAGATCCATTTGCATCCTATGGGTTTTACTCCATCTGGAGCAAAGTACAAAGTCCATACTTTGTTGGTGTACATGGACTCCATTTCGGTCCGCATTGCATCTAGCCATCGTACCGAGTCGCCGCTCTGGATGGCCTGCTGGAAGTCAGTAGGTTCATCATCATCTATGATGCAATCCTCTCTATCCCCTTCTATGAGAAAACCGTAGTATCTCTCAGGCGGATGAGACGGCCTACTACTCCTGCGGAGGGGTGCGGGAATGTCCTGTTCTTCTTGAACTTCCGGTTCTACCAAACTTTCAGTAGCAACTTGTGGTTCTGAAATTTCTTCCAGTTCTATTTCGCTCCCACTTATTTCCTTTTCTAAAAACTGCTGTTCCAGAAAATGGGCATTACGAGAAACAAAAACCTTTTGTTCCTCTGCGTAATAGAAATAATATCCCTTGGAGTTCTTTGGATATCCCACAAATTTACATTTTACTGATCGTGCCTCGAGCTTGTCCACATGCTTCTTTTTAACAAAAGCTGGACATCCCCAAATCTTCATATACTGAATATGGGGTTTCTTCCCACTCCACATCTGATATGGGGTGGTAGGCACAGTCTTGGTAGGAGCCCTGTTCAGAAGATATGCCGCTGAATCTAGCGCATAACCCCAAAAAGATCGCGGTAACTCAGCATTACTCATCATGGATCGTACCATATCTAATAGGGTTCGATTCCGTCTCTCCGATACACCGTTATGCTGTGGAGTGTATGGAGGAGTAAGCTGAGAGAGAATTCCTTTCTCTTTTAGGTAACTTAGAAACTCGGCACTCAAGTATTCACCACCTCGATCAGATCTTAGTGTCTTGATACTTTTGCCGGTTTGGTTTTCTACTTCATTCTTATACTCTTGGAATTTCTCAAAAGCCTCGGATTTATGTTTCATCAGATAAATGAATCCGTACCTTGAGTAATCATCCGTGAAAGTAATGAAATAGAAAAAACCACCTCTTGCATGTGTAGACATTGGACCACATACATCGCTGTGTATGAGTCCTAAGAGCTCGCTCGCTCTTACTCCTTGTCCAGTAAATGGAGTCTTTATCATCTTTCCTTTGAGACAAGATTGACAAGTGTCATAAGTTTGATATTCGAACGAGTACAAATATCCTTCTCTATGCAACTTAGTCAACCTTCTCTCATTGATGTGACCCAGTCTACAATGCCATAAGAAAGCTTTATTTAAATCTGGAGACTTTCTTTTTAGTGTGTTCTGGACATTGAAAATTTGGAGTTGGTTTAAAACATATATACCGTTATTTAGTGTACCTGACCCAATCAAACCATGATTAAGGTGGATGTTAACAACATCTCTTACAAACGTGAAATCATAACCTTTATTTGATAACAAGGAAACTGATATGATATTACACGTTAAGCTTGGTACAAAAAAACAGTTATGTAAAACCAAAATGTGTCCACTCGTCAATCCTAGGTGATAATCCCCAACGGACGCAGCTCCCATGCTAGCTCCGTTAGCAACCTTTAGGGTCATATCACCTTCCTTCAGCACTCTACGGTTTCTCAGTGCCTGCAATGAATTGCAAATATGAGATCCTGATCCGGTATCCAATACCCAGGAAGTAGAGTTGATCGACAGACAATTCTCAATTACAAACACACCTGAAGTCGAAGCCACAACTTGCTTCGGTTCCTGGTTCTTGGCGTTCCATGCCTTGCAATCCTTCTTCCAGTGCCCTTTCCTGTGACAATGGAAGCACTCATCGTGGCCAACTACTGGTACCGCAAACTTTTTCTTTCCCTTCCCTCCCACCTTACTTACACCTCCTCTAGGTCTGGGGACGGCCTTCTTCTTCCTTCCTTTGGCCCTAGCCTTGGACCCGGAAGAAGATGCACCGCCAACAAACGTAGCGGGTGTTTCCCTTTCCTTCTGCAAGGTGCCCTCTGCACTCCTTAACATGTTCAGGAGTTCCGGAAGTTCAACTTCTTTTCTTTGAATGTTGAAGTTCAGGATAAACTGGGCGTAGGTGGAAGGAAGGGACTGGAGAATAAGGTCTGTATAGAGCTCATTATTCAAAGTCGTCCCAAGGTCTGCGAGCTCTTCTATATAGCCGATCAACTTTAGGACATGTTCTCCTACCGATGACCCGACAGCCAACCTCGCTCGAAACAAGTTCTTTGAGGTCTCGTATCTTGCTATACGAGATTGCTCTCCATAAAGTTCCTTTGTATGGAGAAATATGGTATCTAGTTCCATATCCTCGTGCCTCCTCTGATGTTCATTGTTCATCGAGGCAAGCATGATGCACTTGGCTTTCGCGCAATCGAAATCCCAGGTTTTGCGGATTTCCTTATCCGCATTACTGGATTTGGGACCAGGGACAGCAGGTGCCGTAGTGGTGAGGACGTACCCCAATTTGTCATAGGTCAAAGCCATTTTGACATTCCGCAGCCAATCTTTATAGTTTGGCCCTGTCAGTATATGTTAGATAGTGTTTAGCTAGGCTCTGATACCACTGTAAGTCCATGTTACCCGTCCCCGGTTCTTTCGGGGTTGCGGAAGCGGTAAAAAACGATTTTTCGGTGGAGGTAACATGGACTCAAAAACCGGAACTTTGCTAAACAAACTATCTAACAACCTAGCTAAGAGTTTAGCTACTATGTTAGGGGTTATGCCTAATCTTGAACTCCTTCTCTTCAACTCCTTGTGGTGGTTGGATCGGCTTCACCTCGTCGTCTCCTTGTGCCGAAGATGGATCCACCCGAAAGCTTCTACCTTTGGCTCCAACTTCAATCTAGAGGAAACTAGAATACTTGGCTTGCTAGACCTTGTACACTAGGATGAGTAGAGAGGTGTTTTGGGTTTTATCTTTATGGTTCTTGCTTCTCAACACATGAGACAATAGAACCATGAACTAGAGAGAGAGCAAGAGGAAGAGGGAGAGCTTCAAGATGAGAGAGAATGAGAATGATAGAATGAAGAAGACTTTTTCCCACCATCCTCTCATAACACAAAAATAATCATAACAATAATAGTAATTGAGTATTATGTGATGGTTCATATCATATCAAATGGCAATATCATTTCATGCACTCATTTTGTAAAGTATAACAAGCAAGCAAAAGTCTTTGCCATGAAATGATAGCCATTGTAATGATGATGGTCAACAAGTCCAACCTAGTCAACCGGTCAACAAAGTCAACAAGTCAACAAAGTCAACCTTTCAAACCAACCATGGCACAATAATAC
The DNA here is from genome assembly GCA_030015575.1 of Agapanthus africanus. NCBI lineage: Eukaryota > Viridiplantae > Streptophyta > Magnoliopsida > Asparagales > Amaryllidaceae > Agapanthus > Agapanthus africanus. The sequence continues at coordinate 366,878,417 of JASDDO010000022.1, forward strand.
TTAATTAATATTATAATTAATCATATTTCTAATTCTCATTAGGGTTTAGCAAAAGTCAACAGTCAACAACCCTAATGAGAATCCTCTACCTCTGTCTCTGTCAACCGTGCATACACACCCGCATCTGCGTTCCGAGGAACACGAATACTAACGAGATAAAACCAATCCCAAAACGTATAGTAGGATCTGGCTTAAACCAAAGCCCGCTAGTAATAACTGCCCGGACACTAAACGTGCACAAGTGCACGGATGTGACCGAACCCTGTCGCAAAACCATGCGACCTCTACTCTTTTGCCTAAAGGCGAATAGCTCTCTGTGTGGGACTCTAAAGACTCGACACTACGCTGGCAGTGCGTTTAACCACAGACCGCAAGCGGCACTAGCTGTGCGTAACGACCCCCAGGTAGATGCCGATAAGAAGACGGACGAGGTGAAACCCATCTGAACTCCTACTGAGCCTGAATGTGTCAGTCTCCGTACAATCCGGTCTGTTCGTCTGAGAATATCGCATGGCGGGCCTAAGGGGGCGGTAAACGTCAGTCCCCTAATAGCGGTTACAAGTCATGTCGGAGTGTAGCCCAGAACACCCTGAGATAACACTGGAAACCTACCAGTATATCTCGCTTGCCCTGGCCAGGGAAGACTGTGTGTAATGGCTCTCCTTGACACAGCGCGATATCAACTCCCAATACCGGGAGAGACAAATCCTGTCTAACCGTCACTGCCTCCAAGTGCTTCGGGACTGTACCCAACTACTACCTGTTTGCACGACTCCTTTGAGCCATGGTAGGGTAGTAATCAAAGTACAGTGGGAACACACTCGAAGCGAAGTGACAGTGTCAAGTCAGCGGACTAAGCTGTACTCATGTCACCTGGGAACTGATGACTGACGATAGGTATAGTACCAACCAATCAGTTCCCGACGAGTCCTGTTCAGTGTACTCGTAACCTAACGAGCACCCGCATACTATCTCAAGTACGACGTACTGATGGCTGTGGGACAGACCGTCTCCCCTGCTGGGATAAGAAGCGCATACGCTAGTCTACTCCGGAGTATCGATGCCCTGTCTCGATAGTCCTACGACTAGGGACCTGCATAAGGATGTGCTTGTGGATTACCCATCCCCCATGAGTGTGACTGCTATCACAACGCTGGTAATCAAGCAAAGATCCTAAGGGCTCCACTAATGTGCATAGGCGATATGTTAAAAGAAACACATCTACACACATTGAAGTAGAAACAAACCAAGTAGCATACTACTATTTTGAGCAAGATTGTCTATACAATGGTGAATATCCCAAGCTTCCATTAATTAATATATAAATTAGTATGATACAGTAATGGCCTCTAGGGCATATACACTAACACGGTACAACTCGTCTAATTGCTATATGACTTTTAGACGGGTTTGCGAACGTGACATTCACGTTGATGTTCTGTGTTGTGCTGTGGTTTTGGTTGGATCGTCGTGGTAGATAGCTTGGGTGCAATGGTATTATAATTTAGTTTCATTTGTACATTTGATATTGCGGGGCCAGCGTCCAACATGTGGACTGTCACTGCCCGTTTGTATATTATTTGTTTGGGGCACGACCGGGTTGAGGTCGATGTCACCCTTGTACTTATTTTCTTTTCTGTACTAGGATTACGCCACGATAGAGTGCACGAATAGCCGGGTTCTAGAGGGCAACAGGCCCGCATCTCATGGCGTTGATAAGGAGGGGGCCTCACTCTAGAATTGGCGGGCTATTCGCCGCATTCGTAGGGGGTATAGGTTGACCCAAGGAGGAGTGCTCAAGTTACCGGATTCCGTGGAGTGCTGGGTGGCCCATTCATGTTGTTGATTGGGGTTGCCTCGCTTCTGGGATTGGCGGGTGACTTGCTGCGCTCGTAGGGGTCTAGGTTTTCATTGCACAGGCTATCCATACGACAGGGAACGTCGGGTCACATTTGCGGCTCAAATGAAACCCGAGGCTCCAGGATTATCCATCACTCTGTATTGCTTGGCTGAGATTCTGAGATGTTACTTTATGTCATGCCTGGGATGAATGTTATATATATTTATATATATATTAGTAGATGTTGTATATGTTTTGCACCCGCGCTAGTCTAGCCCCCGCTCTGTCGTTAGTTAAGTAACCTAACGGGTGATGACGGGGCCCAATGGCGAATGCGGGTGGCATATACGTACATCATATTTTTCGTTCTTTTGTGGTATGATTAATTGATGGGACTGCATTGATTTTGATCAATGCAAAGATAAAACAAACCTATTTAATGTTGTTGGAACCAAGTTTTTTAAAAACAAACATTACAGATGTTTGCTTTTCTTTTGCACAGTGGTATTCTGTTATGAATATTCAACACCTCATTCCACGAGGCAAGGGCCGAGATCCCTTCATCGGGAGTGACCCCTTAGGCAATAGTTTGCGTCAACGTAATAACTTTTCTATAGTCGATTCTTTTGCTTTGCATCGTGGTATTCAGTTTGGAATATCCTTCACTTCATTCGACGAGGAAATAGCCGAGATCCCTTCACAGGGAGTGGCTTCTTAGCAAAAGTTTTCACCACTATATATTTATAAAACCACTTGGATTCCTTCAACGATATCAAGTTCATTACGTTAAAGTTTTTTTGCCAAAAACCAGCGGTAGCCCTCCGTCATTTCTTATAGGTATTACTTAGTATTCATGCTGTGTATGTTGACCTTTGTCAAGGTACAGTGCTTGGTAGCTGGGTAATGCTTGTTTGTTGCATATATATGCGATTATTTAGGACAGTCGCACGGTCATTTTGACCTTTGTCAAGGGCATGTGCGGGTGCGTCTAAGTTAATCCAGGACAATGACAGGTTGAACTTAACTTGCGACTTATGATATGTTGACCTTTGTCAAGGTCATAAAATGCTTGGGGTAAAAATCACATCGGGGGTTTCAAACATACAAGGAACTTTCCAGGCATGCGCATACCTTCTGGAGTGTGGTGACTTGAGTGGATTCCATCAAGTTATCTTACGATGATACTTGGATCCCGATTCCCACTGATGAGTATGTTTACTCCTCTGGTGATTTTAGATGATCCCGACTAATTCTCCTTTTGGGTTTGGAGGAGAATTCGAGGAAACAGTGGGAGACATCCTGATTAGATAAATAAAAAACCATTCTGATCTAGATTAGAATGCACGCTGAGTGTTTCTGTTCTCTCTCTCTCTCTGGCAGCGACCATGGCCCGACCCTAGACTATAACTCATGAACCAAGTTAACCGAACCTTCTTAAAACACTTTGGCTTTTGGATTGTCAGAGTCGCATAAATCATTTCCGCTTCTATATTACCCTTTGCATTTCTCCGGAACACTCCGTATTACTACGAAGATCCTCTTTTATTGGATATGCCATCGTATAGTTACATAAGAACTCGAAGAAACTTGTTTTAGGTCGAGGATGGATTCTGGTTCTGGAGAAATAGAATAGGACTATTCAGTTGTCTTTTCCCCTTTACTTTCTCTCAGGTTGCGAGGGCTCCTAGTGTTAGGAGAGTACACCTATTACGCTTATTGGATTGTCTTCTTCCAAACCATAGGCAGGTGCCGAAAGGTAGGGAAGGAAGAAAACCATTTAGGCTAAGTGTGGTGTACAGAAGGTAATAAGTAAAGACATATAAAGGGATTAGAAAGAGGGCAAAAGGAAATTGCGACCGCTATCATTCACGATGAAAACGCGTGTATCATCGCCACTCCTACTTCACCTTTGCATTTCTCCGGTTCAGAAAAAATTGAATAGGATTATTCAGGTTGTCTTTTCCCCTTTACCTTCTCTCAGGTTGAGTGAGCTCCTAGTATTAGGAGAGTACACCTATTACGCTTATTAGATAGTCTTCTTCCAAACCATAGGCTGGTGCAGAAAGGTATGGAAGGAAGAAAACCATTTAGCCTAAGTGCGGTGTACATAAGGTAATAAGTAAAAACACATAAAGGGATTAGAGAGATGGCAAGGAAATATACGGTTACAGTTATGAATCAGGATAGTGGAAGAGGCATTACTAGGAATACTCGGATACCCCTCCGAAACATTTTCATGTTTCAGTTTCACTGTATGTTGTTAATTGAAAACTGATTTCCCAATTAGATTCTAACTCTAGGGTATGTATTTACCAGTTTCTGATTCTCACATCTGTATGGCGTTACAGATGGTGAGTGGAAATAAGATATTGGGAATTAGGTGACTATATCTTCATTATATCAGAATTCTTTGTAATTGGTGATATTTGAGGAAATCACCTGGGTTTTGCCTAACGGAAATTTTTTGGTTTTGAATGTCCGATGTTATGCACCAATTTCGAAATGATATATCTGTACGTTTATTTTATAAAGTGAGATATAACCTTTTGAAATATGTCGATGACATTTACCTATATCGGTTGAAGTATGGTAGAAGTGGAAGTGATTCCATAACCACAAACGATTACCGAAAATTTAATACAACTTAAAGATTCAATTGGATTTGACATTCTATTAGCCACTCCGCAGATATGGTGGGTAACCTCAGGCACCCGAGAGGTACTTTGGTCTTCTCAATGACGGTGACAGGGAGGTTCTTGTTTACCCAGACTTGCTACTACTGATGTTCTAGACTATGAGACCCGACAGGAGGATGAGTATAACGTCGTTCTAAACTAGCTTTAGAAGTGCATGTGTATATGACTCTGTCGGAGGGTTGTTGTAGTCAGTGGGAGCAGCGGAAGCATAATGGACATGTAGCTTATGTCTATTTATAGACTAAAGCAGGTATAGCGGAGTAAGATCGTCTATTTTTGATGTGACAGTCATAGAGTTTGACTTCATCAGAATAAGAGATGGATCTGGTAAGAAGGTAGTAGGGTGTGATGTCCTGGTATTTGGATGACATACACTAAATAGGAAGAGATCTTTCTATACTACGATCGGTTATACTGTGGTTGTCACAAGGTTGTTTCTCTATATAGGATATAAATAAAATATCAGGTTTTTGGTTACTAGATCTATGGTTTTAGATCTAGATTTGGGAAGTGTCCCAATTTGGGTACTTTGGCATTATTCTTAAGGTGTTTTAGAATGGTTGACTCCTGGCATGGTGGTGTACTTGCAGGTGATGGAGTCACTCTCTCTAAAAGATGTCTTACAGACTAAAGGGGAGAGGGATTTGCATGATTAGCATATCACTTGCTTAGGCAATTGAGTTAATCATGTAATGTCAAGTACCACACCAGATATTGTTTTTGCACTAGCTGCAAAAAGTATATACTAATCCAATCCTGGAGAAACAGTGGGAAGCAGTTATGAACATAAGTAGATGTTCTTGGGAATTGGTAACGGCAACCTCCTTCGGGAGGCGGTTATCATTTCAGGCTTCCAAGGTGACCTGCATGACAGAGTGACTGTCTGAGTTATATTTTTCCCTTTTTTGAGGGGCAGTATATTGGGCAGGTAGTCCAAGAGGATACTGTGGGAGGCATGGCGATGGGTACTGATTAAATTCAGTGGATGATACAGTCTAAGAAGTTTGTTGGATTTGGAGTTCATTTGTGAACTAGGTCCCATCAGATATCCAAACAGATTCTAAGACTGGCATTGCTCATTTCGGGAGATAGTTTTCTCCGCGAAGTTGAGAAACAGAGAGATATAGGAAGAAACATTGGAGTGGATGTAGGGTGTTTTTCGTCACCCTATTGAGATGGGAATACGCGTGCGCTTGTCAGGCGTACTACAGATTCCCCCTTCCTGGGGTAGGCCGGGGTTTATTGATTGTGGGGATCCGAATCTCCGGCAGCCGCGGACTAAGCTGCCGTTAATTACCCCTCGCCTTTGGGGCGAGGGAACCTCCGATTAACGGGTTTAAACTGGTCATGTGAACTCAATGTGCGGTGTGCGTGTGTTATGTTTTGAAAAGGGGTTTTGGATATATCGGGAGCCACGCAGAGTTTTTACGGGGGTCCCGCTACCCGGATAGTGGGTTGGGGGTCAAGGGGGCTAGCAGCCCCCTTGCGGGGTGCGGGGCAGCGCCCCGTTAGAAATTTTTTTCTAACAGGGACAGTGTCGTGGAGTTGTGTGTGTGTAAATATGTATGCATATGTACATATATATATATGTATGTATACATGTATATATATATATAAAAGAAAGAGGGGGAAAAGACATCCAAAGGATGCGTGGGGCAGCACCTTGGGCGCTGTGCGCCTAGGTGCTGTGCGCTCAGACGCTAGAGTGCCACGTGTCGGCACGTGGGCGCTCTGCGCTTGAGCGCAAGTGCGCCACGTGTCGACACGGGGGCGATTTGCGCTTGAGCGCAAGCGCGCCACGTGTCGACACGGGGGCGACTTGCGCTCGAGCGCTTGCGCTGGAGCGCAAGCGCGCCACGTGTCGGCACCGGGGCGACTTGCGCTAGAGCGCTTGGGCTTGAGCGCAAGCGCGCCACGTGTCGGCACGGGGGCGACTTGCGCTCGAGCGCTTGCGCTGGAGCTCAAGCGCGCCACGTGTCGGCACGCGGGCGCTCTGCGCTTGAGCACCGGCGAGAAAAAGAGGCTTTTAGCCTAAAAAAGATTTCTCGAAAGAGAAATCAGAGAGGAGTTGGACTCCTGAGTGTGATTTTGGGGTTAATGGAAGGGGTTCTTCTTCCTCCTCTGTTAGCTGGATCTTAAAGATCAAGAGATGTGAGATCTCAAAATCTCTCCTTTTTGAGATCTGATGACAGATCCAAGTTCCCCTTTGTGGGTTTCGTGGTGAAAAACTATTTTTTTTTTGAAAAGGAAGAATAAAACTCTTGATTTAATTCAAAAAAAAGAAGAAGGTTTGAGACCTTCAGAAAAGGGAAAGAGATACAAACCCTAGGTTTTTTTTTGTGAGAATGAAAAGTGTATATTTTATTCATTATCATGTTGCCTTATATAGGCTTACATATTTCCATATAGTCCATTGAGCTTTATAAAAATGGCATTTTAGCCATCCCATGGCTCATGTGCCATTTCATTTTTGTATATAAGCCATGGGCTTACAAAATATTGGCTTTATGCCCATTTTGTTTACATTCATGCATAAACAATTACATAAAAATTATTTATTACATGATTTTGTTGTTGGCATGGGGAGGCTGGCTGCGGGCTCGACTTGGGCATGGGCCCGCTTGACCTGGGCTTGGGCCCACCCGGCTTGGAGTTGACTTTGATTTTGACTTGGTCAACTAGGGTGTAAATTTTTACCCCAACAAATTGCCCCCCATCAATAAATGCACACAGCATATGTGGGTCGTGTGCATAAAATTGATGGATCTTCTTTTGCATGGAGGCGACTTGCTTTGGTTCCCACTTTTTGGGATGCACTGCCCTTTTTATGACATGGACGGTCGACGCTTGACGCGTCTCCGAGATAGAGTGTCTGTGGTAGACGTTTCCCTAGCCCGGAGTGATTTCGTTGACGTGCCCCCGGCGCGGAGTGTCGCTGGTCGACGTTTTCCCGAGGCGGAGTATCGGCTGGTTGACGTGTCCCCGAGACGGAGTGTCTTCTTGACGTTTCCCCGAGACGGAGTGTCTGTGTTGGACGTTTCCCCGATGCAGAGTGTCGCTAGTTGACGTGTCCCCGGCACGGAGTGTCTACTTGACGTTTCCCCGGCACGGAGTGTCGCTGTCGGACGTTTCCCTTATGCAGAGTGTCTGTGTTGGACGTTTCCCCGATGCAGAGTGTCGCTGGTTGACGTTTCCCCGAGACGGAGTATCTGCTTGACGTTTCCCCGTTATGGAGTGTCGGCTTGACGTTTCCCCGTCACGTAGTGTCTGCTTGACGTTTCCCCGTTACGGAGTGTCGGCTTGGCGTTTCCCCGTCATGGAGTGTCTCTATTGGACGTTTCCCTGGTACGGAGTGTCTGTTGTCGATGTGCCCCCGGCACGGAGTGTCTGCTTGACGTTTCCCCGAGGCGGAGTATCGACTGGTTGACGTGTCCCCGAGACGGAGTGTCTGTTGTTTGACGCAGAGGTCGATGTTGGAATTGGTTGGCTTGATTTGTTTGATTTGAGTTGACATCGGCATCGCTACACTGGAATATGGTACCAGGAGCGAATCATCATCTGTCTTTGAGAGGATTGGGTAATTGGTTTTTTTTTCGGCATCTGCATTGCTGCACTGGAATAATGCCAGGAGCAACTCATCATTTGCCCCGTGAAGATTTGGGAATTGGTGGCTTAGGAGACAGGTTTAGATCCCTATCACCTAAGGCTTTTCAATTTTATGGGCCGTAAGGGTCCCATAAAAGCATTTTCTCCCTACGAGTCGAAAGGATCTCGTAGGCGTATTTTCTCCTTAGGAGTCGTGGGGACTCCTAAGTGTGTTGCTCCTTTATGAGTCGTAGGGATCTCACGCGGGAATTTTCTCCTCACAAAGTCGAGAGGACTTTGCGAGTGCATCTCATTTTTTTTTACGAGTTTGCGCCTTTTCGGGTTTTCACAAACTCGCCGGCAGTCCTGCTGTTTTTACTCACGGAGCCCTTTCGGGTTTTCATCCGTGCCCATTTTGCTTGTGGACATACCGTTCTTTTTTTTTGGAGAGATCGGGATTGTTTTACGCCCGTGGATTGTATACGGTTTTGCAGGATGTATGATCCAGACCGAAGGGCCGGAAAGATTTCAGGACTTTGTTGGCGTCTGCATCGCTGCACTAGAATGTGGTACCAGGAGCGACTCATCATTCGCCGTTGGGGTATGGGATTTGGAATTTGGTTGGCGTCTGCATCGCTACACTGGAATATGGTACCAGGAGCGACTCATCATTCGCCACTTTGGGGTTGGGGAGCGATGGCTTAGGAGACAGGTTTAGATCCCTGTCACCTAAGACTTTTCAATTTTATGGGCCGTGAGGGTCCCATAAAAGCATTTTCTCCCTGCGAGTCGTAAGGATCTCGCAGGTGTATTTTCTCCTTAGGAGTCGTGAGGACTCCTAAGTGTGTTTTTCCTTTGTGAGTCGTAAGGATCCCACAAAGGTTTGTTCTCCTCATGTATCGTGAAGACACATGAGTGGGTCTTCTCAATGGACCATAATTCCAAATGCGGAGACCAGCCGCATAACTGGTGGTTGTGGTGGGGCATGGGTATGCTGAGAATTATTTGAGCCCGTGGATTGTATACGGCAGTCAATTTAGGGACTGGCCGTAGGGCAGGAAGATTTGGGAAATTGGATTTTTGTTGGCGTCTGCATCGCTGCACTGGAATATGGTACCAGGAGCGACTCATCATCCGCCTTTGTTTTTCTTTTGCTTTGTTTTTTTTGTTTGTTTTTGTTTTACCGCGATTGCTCTATCATTTCAGCTTTTCTTATCGAGAAGGTTGCGATTGCCCTATCATTTCGACTATTTATTCGCGGTTGCCCCATCATTTCGGCTTTATTTTCATTTTTATTTTTACTCGCTGATTTTTATTGCGAGTTGCCCTATCATTTCGGCTTTTATTTTTTTCTTTTATTTACACTTTTTTTTATTTACACATTTTTTTTACATTCCCGGTTTAACGACTTAGAGGTCGATTGTTCCCAGTTTAATGACGAGGTGGTCGATTGTTCCCAGTTTAATGACGTGGCGGTCGATTGTTCCCAGTTTTATGACGTGATGGTCGACTGTTTCCAGTTTAAAGACTTAGAGGTCTATGGTGCCCAGTTTAACGACTTAGCGGTCATCTGTTTCCAGTTTAACGACTTGGAGGTCATCTGTTTCCAGTTTAACGACGTAGAGGTCATCTGTTTCCAGTTTAATGACGTAGAGGTCATCTGTTTCCAGTTTAACGACGTAGAGGTCATCTGTTTCAAGTTTAACGACTTAGAGGTCATCTGTTTCTAGTTTAACGACGTAGAGGTCATCTGTTTCCAGTTTAACGACTTGGAGGTCATCTGTTTCCAGTTTAACGACGTAGAGGTCATCTGTTTCCAGTTTAACGACTTAGAGGTCATATGACGAGGAGCTTAGAGAAGATACCTGATTAAGTAGCTGTAAGGGGCACCGCTGGAGTTTGCCCGAGATGCCTTATTACTTTGTCAGTGTTGATGGCCTTGCCCCCAGCTGGGGCCAAGAAAAATCGTTCAAATACCGACTTGCATCGAATATGGCAATTGGAAATTGTTAACCCCTGCAAATAGAAACATTATTTCAGTATAGGCAATCGATATGTATATTGATTGAGTTCGCATGAACATTTAACCCGAAATATGGGAGGAGAGATGGTCCCACCGGGCGTGCCAGAATCTGTAGGGTGTTTTTCGTCACCCCATTGAGATGGGAATACGCGCGCGCTTGTCAGGCATACTACAGATTCCCCTTTCCTGGGGTAGGCCGGGGTTTATTGATTGTGGGGATCCGAATCTCCGGCAGCAGCGGACTAAGCTGCCGTTAATTACCCCTCGCCTTTGGGGCGAGGGAACCTCCGATTAACGGGTTTAAACTGGTCATGTGAACTCAATGTGCGGTGTGCGTGTGTTGTGTTTTGAAAAGGGGTTTTGGATATATCGGGAGCCACGCAGAGTTTTTACGGTGGACAGTGTCGTGGAGTTGTGTGTGTGTAAATATGTATGCATATGTACATATATATATGTATGTATACATGTATATATATATATATATATATATATATATATATATATATATATATATATAAAAGAAAGAGGGGGAAAAGACATCCAAAGCATGCGTGGGGAAGCACCTTGGGCGCTGTGTGCCTAGGTGCTGTGCGCTCAGGCGCTAGAGTGCCACGTGTCGGCACGTGGGCGCTCTGCGCTTGAGCGCAAGTGCGCCACGTGTCGGCACGGGGGCGATTTGCGCTTGAGCGCTTACGCTTGAGCGCTTACGCTTGAGCGCAAGCACGCCACGTATCGACACGGGGGCGACTTGTCGGCACCGGGGCGACTTGCGCTGGAGCGCAAGCGCGCCACGTGTCGGCACGGAGGCGACTTGCGCTCGAGCGCTTGCGATCGAGCGCAAGCGCGCCACGTGTCGGCACCGGGGCGACCTGCGCTGGAGCGCTTGCGCTGGAGCGCAAGCGTGCCACGTGTCGGCACGTGGGCACTTTGCGCTCGAGCGCTGAGTGCTTGAGCGCAAGCGCGCCACGTGTCGGCACGCGGGCGCTCTGCGCTTGAGCGCCGGCGAGAAAAAGAGGCTTTTAGCCTAAAAAAGATTTCTCGAAAGAGAAATCAGAGAGGAGTTGGACTCCTGAGTGTGATTTTGGGGTTAATGGAAGGGGTTCTTCTTCTTCCTCCTCTGTTAGCTGGATCTTAAAGATCAAGAGATGTGAGATCTCAAAATCTCTCCTTTTTAAGATCTGATGACAGATCCAAGTTCCCCTTTGTGGGTTTCGTGGTGAAAAACTATTTTTTTTTGAAATGGAAGAGTAAAACTCTTGATTTAATTCAAAAGAAAGAAGAAGGTTTGAGACCTTCAGAAAAGGGAAAGAGATACAAACCCTAGGTTTTTTTTTGTGAGAATGAAAAGTGTATATTTTATTCATCATCATGTTGCCTTATATAGGCTTACATATTTACATATACCCCATTGAGCTTTATAAAAATGGCATTTTAGCCATCCCATGGCTCATGTGCCATTTCATTTTTATACATAAGCCATGGGCTTACAAAATATTGGCTTTATGCCCATTTTGTTTACATTCATGCATAAACAATTACATAAAAATTATTTATTACATGATTTTGTTGTTGGTATGGGGAGGCTGGCTGCGGGCTCGACTTGGGCATGGGCCCGCTTGACCTGGGCTTGGGCCCACCTGGCTTGGAGTTGACTTTGATTTTGACTTGGTCAACCGGGGTGTAAATTTTTACCCCAACAGTGGATCCACTCACCGAGGCTATTTCTCGAACACAATTGTTTCACAAACGGCTTTGTGAAACTGATTAGTAGAGAAGTTGGGTGTTCGGTATTACACAGGCTGTGAGTATGCGAAACCACAATAATTAGCCTTAAGTGCAAGTGGGAGATTGTTGGCTATAGTGCCCTCAAGTCAATTATTGTAATCGCATGCACACGATTAGATGATTGAGGGAGGATTTATACAGGTAGAACAATCTTACTCAAAATGATAGTATGCTATCTGGTTTATTTTTATCATCATGTACATGCTTTAGGAGACATTACAGTTCACTATTACATGTTGATAGAGCCTATAGGATTCCTACTTGACTACCAGCATTATGATGGCGATCATGTACGTGGGAGCTGGGTGGTCTATAAGCGCATCGTTAAATGTCCCTAGTCGTGGGAGTATCGAGACTGGGCATCGATACTCTAGAGTAGACTAGTGTGTACTGATCGAGACCCTGACGAGGGGCGGTGGCCGGTCTCACAAGCCATTGGTGTTAGTTTATTCACCTAAGATAGTATGCAGGTGCTCATTGGGTTATAAGTACACTGGATGGACTCGCCGGGAACATGCTAGTTGGTATTATAGCTATTGTCAGATAGCAGTTCCCAGGTGACATGTGTACAGATTAATCTGTTGACCTGAGATCGTCATTTCTCTCGTGTGAGTTCCTACTGTGCTTTGATTTCTACCCTACCACGGCTCAAAGGAGTCATGCAAACAGGTTTTAGTTGGGTATAGTCCCGAGCCACATGGAGGCAGTGAGCGGATCGTCGGGGATTCGTGTCTCCCGGTTTTGGGGGTTGATGTCGCGTTGTGCACGGGTGGCCATCACCGGAAATCCTTGATCAAGGTAGTCAAGAATTACTGATCCAGGATCAGTAGTTTCTCAGTTTGTGATGGGCTTCATATCGACACTAAATGTCGCGTTATTAGGGGTCTGACTTTATCCACCCCCTAGAGTCGATATGCGATACTCTTAGACGAAAAGATCGTACTGTACGGATACTGTCACCAGACAGGCTCAGTAGGGGTCAGGATGAGTTTGCTCGTCGGCCTTCCTTCCGTCAATACCTGGGTAGTCGTTACATACAGCTAGTGCCGCTGACGTGCTTGTGGTTAAACCCATTACCAGCGTATTGACGATTCTTTAGAGTCCCATATAGAGGGTTTTCCTTCTTCGGGCGAAACGATGTAGAGGCCGTATGGTTTTACGGCAGGGTTCGATCATATACGTGCACTAGTGCACGTATCATGAATCGTACGGATAATACTAGTGGGTTTTAGTTTAAGCCGGATCCTAGTATTATATTGTTGGATTATTTTTGTCTCATTGTATTCGTATTTTTCAGAATACGGATGTGGATATGTATATACGGATGATGGGCATTCTTGTAATTTATTACAAGATTGTTTTTAGAAGAAATCATCTAATTTTGTTTTAACCTTTTAGTTTAAAGGTTAATGAGGTGGAGGGATGAGTGTGATGTGCATTCATTGAAGCATAGTTCAAGGCATGACTCATGCTTGATATTTGTTGTGAGTGGTGTGAGATATTTTGTGAGTTGAGATATTATTTCTTGAGTTGCTTTTATTCTTTTTTACTCACTCACACTCTCACAACAACACACACTTGGCTGCCCTCCTTCTTTGGTTGCCAAAAAGCTTTATACACTCTTCTCTCCAATGGCTTCTTCTTCTTCCTCTCCACCCTAACCCTCTCATGTGTTGAGAAACCTAGGGTGATTAGAGACAAATTAATCCCTCATTAGACTCTGCATCTCCTAGGCTATCAAGTTTAGCGAACTAGATACCCTAGTTACTTCGGTTTTGAAGTAGAAGCTTGATTCATAGACTCTCGGGTGGATCATCTTTGATGGAGGGAGACCGGCGACCAAACATGATCATGGTGGCCTCGAGGAGCTTGGGAAGAGGTTAAAGACCGAAGGACACGGATCATTCGGTATAATCACTATAACCCTTTAGTTTAGCTCCTATGCATGTTTTGTTATCTAGGACTTATGGGTCGATCCGGGTTATCGGGTTGTTCTAGCGCCGGTTTTTGAAAAATTTTGTTCCGCAATTGCCACGGTTTGATGGCCGGGGCGCTTGCATAACCCAACATATGATCGCCATCATAATGCTGGTAGTCAAGCAAGAATCCTATGGGCTCTATGTAATACCACATAATGCATGTACATGATGATAGAGACAAACCAGATAGCATGCTATCATTTTGAGTAAGACTGTTCTACCCGTATAGGTCATCTCTCAATCATCACAATCGCGTGCCTACAATTACAATAATTGACTTGAGGGCACTATATCCAACATCAAATACCCATAAGCCGTCAGCGGTACTAACTGGACGTAATGGCTACCCAGGTATTGAACGAATAGAAGATCAACATGCAAACTTTTCCAAACTCCCGTAAAGCCTATACGAAACACTTACTGTACAGTCCGGTCTCTTCGTCTGATATGTCATATATCGAGTCTGGGGGTGGAATTGTCAGACCCCTAATAACTCGATAAGTCATGCCGATGTGTGGCCTACAACCAATTGAGAAACTACTGGTAACATTTATCAGCAAATCTTATCAGCCCTGGCCAGGGAGTTACGGTTATAACCAATCGCGCATAGCACAATATCAACTTCCAATACCGGGAGAGACGAAACCCTTCCTATCGCTCACTGCCTCCATGTGACTCGGGATTGTACCCAAAAACCACCTGTTCACACGACTCGGTAGAGCTGTGGTATGGTGGAAATCAAAGCACAGTGGGAACCACACAAGACACTATGATGATCTCGGTTCTACAAACTAAGCTATACAAGTGTCACCAGCGAACTGCTATTTGACGATAGGTGTGATACCATCTAGGAGATTTTGGCGAGTCTATTCAGTGTACTCAGTCTCTAATGAGCACCTATATACAATCTTTGATGTCAAACACCAATGGATATGGGATCATCCATCACCCCAATACAGGGTCAAGAAACGTATACACTAGTATACTCTGGGACATCGATGCCCTGCCTCGATATCCCCTCGACTAAGAACATTTAAGGATATGCTTATAGATGACCTAGGCCCCACTAGTATGATTTGCATCACAATCCTGGCAGTCAAGCAAAGATCCTAGAGTCTTTATCAACATGTATTAGCGACAGTAATAATAAGTAGAACCATACACATGAATGATAAAACCAAACAAAATAGCATATTATCATATTGAGAAAGATTATCCTGTAGATATATACATGTCCAACAATTACAATAATTGCCTCTAGGGCATACATATCTAACATGGTATTTGTATTTTGATACTAATACGGACATGTATTTACCGGGACGTATTCTTGTATTTATACAAGAATAATTCTAGAAAAAAAACAACTCATTTTAAGGTTTTTCTTTTTAAGAAATTAAGAAATGAGATGGAAAAGAAAAGTGGTGGAGGGTATGGGCAAATGAGTTTTAATTCATTTGCAAATACTATTCAATCATGGTTGTAGTTTTGAAATGAGAAATTCTTTTAACAAAAGAATGCAAACATGCTTGAATTTGTAAGGAATTCCACCATTTTTGTTTCTCTCTCTTCCATGGCTCCTCATTCTTCTTCTTTCTCTACCTTCTCATGTGTTGAGATTCAAGAGAATTAAGAGAAAGAAAAATCATCAGAACACTCACATGAAAGTGTACGCTAGCACCCCCACTGGGTTTTACAAGCATCAAGCATGCCAATTTAAAAATTTTTAGGATGCTAACTAACACTAACCTAAATCGTTAACTAGATAATAAGGGTTTTAGGTTTGATATCAACTAAACTATAAGAAAGTGAAAATGGCTATACCCTCGTAGATCGAGTCCTTCACTTCACATGCTCCATGTAGTAGTCCCGCGACTCCACTAGGCTCCACTTGAGGGTTTGGACGAGCTTCCTCCGATGACCTTCGTGCGGAAGATGATCCACGCGAAGTCCCTCCAACTCAAGCTACCTCTACACTAAACTCTTTAGTGTAGGGAACACGCTACACTTGATCGCTAGTCAAGAGTAGGATGGTGAAGTAGGGGATTTGGTTTGCTCACTAGTATGTGTTCAAGCTTCATGATTCATATCACATGTGAGGGTTGAAGCTTGAACAATGGTGAAGAGGAGGAAGAAGATGAGAGCAAGTGAGCAAATGGGAGCAACTAAAATAAATGAGCTCAAGTGTTGAGAATGAATCAAGTGTCAATGGCAACCCTTGACCCTCACTCATTCAAGCATGGGTTAATTGCAATATAAAATTGCAACCATGCTTGAATAGTGAGTCAAGATGAATAAACAAATATAAAGCCCATACTTGCAACCATGCTCTTAAAGTCTCCCCATTTTCCACCTCATTTCTATTTTCACAAAATAGAATTCATGCCATGCAACATATATATATATATTTATATATATCATATATATTTATATATATCATATATATAAGAAAATGTTTAGTGAGCTAATGATATTAGTTAAGATATAATTATATCAAATATAATATATATCACATTATTAAATCAACACTTGATTTAATAATCTTATTATATCACATATGGACGACTAATATCATTTATCTGTATATTAAATCAACACTTGATTCAATAATCGAGTTATATCACATATAACCTTACTGATAACAGGTAACGGCCAGATTACAATACGGTATCACATACTCATATTTAATCTGGCTCATGCACATATCACATATGTGTCCTACTTCGTTTCGCTTGAACCAGGGAACTTCTGTGTGGGACTCTAAAGACTCGTCAATACGCCAGCAGTAGGTGATGATCACATCAGTCACCTACAAGCCGTCAGCGGTACTAGCTGGACGTAACAGCTACCCGGGTATTGAGCGATATGAAGATCAACAAGCAAGCTTGTCCATACTCTCTATGAAGACTATCAATAACACTACCGTACAGTCCGGTCTCTTCTTCTGATATGTCGCATATCATGTCTAGGATTGGTAAACGTCAGACCCCAGTAACGTGATAAGTCATGCCGATGTCTGGACTATAACGGTTCAAGAAACTACTGATAACTCTTATCAGTAAATCTCAGCAGCAGCCCTGGCCAGGGACTTCCAGTTATAGCCAATCGAGCATAGTGCAACATCAACCCCCAATACCGGGAGAGACAAAACCCCTCCTATCGCTCATTGCCTCCATGTGACTCGGGACTGTACACAAAATCCACATGTTTGCATGTCTCCTTTGAGCGCAGTAGGGAGGAAAATCAAAGCACAGTGGGAGCCACACAAGACTCTATGACGATCTCGGGTCTACAGACTAACATGTACCAGTGTCACCAGAGGACTGCTATCTGACGATGGGTATACTACCAACTAGGAGTCCTCGGCGAGTCCTGTTCGGTGTACCCATTCTCCAATGAGCGCATGTGTACAATCTTTGATGTCACACACCAATGGTTGTGGGATTAACCATCATCCTCCAAGAGACAAGAAACTTACACACTAGTCTATTCTGGAATATTGATGCCCTAGTCTCGATATTGTAAGTCGATGTAGTACACCCCAGTACTTATGGGGAGGCGGAATTTACAAAAACTTATCAAGTTTAAACAACGAACATCGACTAACCGCTTGAATCGAAGCTAAACCCTAAATACCGTATTCTATGAGTTTCTTTTCACAAAAGTGATTAGGGATTATACCTAATGAACCGGTCCTTCTTCTTTATGTCCTCCTTGGTTCTCCTCGGCCTTCTCTAGGTAGTAGACGATCCACCCGAGAGCGAAACTCCAAGCTAAACCTCTAACTTGAGGTAACTAATCAACTTTGATTGCTAATCAAAGATGAGAGGATGATATAGAGTGTAGGTTATGGATTGTTTAGTCTAACTAATCCTTTGATCTCAACACATGAGGATTAAGGATTAGGGTTAGAAGATGAGAGCTTGAGGAGAGAGAATGTGTGATATGATAATGAGAGAAGAGAGAGAGTGTATCATAATATTATGAAGCATTCTTATTTTCAATAAATCAATAAAGGAAATGAATAAGCATGCTTCACAAAATATCTTGTGATGATTCATTAACATGAGTCATTAAGCAATAAATGTGCATTAATGAAGTGAATGAATCACCACTATGACTCACTCTCTTTCCAAAACAAACCTCCTTAGTCACATCTTCTAGAAGCTTCTCGAGTAATTACGAGAACGCCCCTCCGATCCGTAAAAATACGGAAAAACTTTAGACTGTAAAAATCCAATAACCGGATACCAGTAACTGGCTTAAACCAAAGCCGACTGGTAAAATCTGTCCGAAAGTCGTACGCGCGTAAACGCACGTATGCGTCCGAACCCTTTGTCGCAAAACCATGCAACCTCTATATCGTTTCGCCTGGAGTAGGAAACTCTCTGTGTGGGACTCTAGAGACTCGACTACTACGCTGGCAGTGGGTTTAACCACAGACCGCAAGCGGCACTAGCTGTACGTAACGGTCCCCAGGTAGTTGTCGATAAGAAGGCCGATGAGTAAACCCATCCGAACTCCTACTGAGTCTGATGTGACAATCTCCATACAGTCCGGTCCGTTCGTCCATGACTATCGCATATCGGGCCTAGGGGGGCGGCAAGCGTCAGTCCCCTAATAGCGGTATAAGTCGTGTCGGAGTGAAGCCCATTACACCCTGAGAAACTGCTGGAACCTACCAGCAAATCTCGCTTGCCCTGGCCAGGGACTTTGCGTAATGGCTCTCTGACACAGCACGATATCTACTCCCAATACCGGGAGGGACGAATCCTGTCTAACCGCCACTGCCTCCAAGTGCTCGGGACTGCACCCAACTGCTACCTGTTTGCACGGCTCCTTTGAGCCGTGGTAGGGTAGCAATCTAAGAACAGTGGGACACACTCGAGGCGAAGTAGCAGTGTCAAGTCTGCGGACTACGCTGTACTCATGTCACCTGGGAACTGTTCACTGACGACTGGTATCAAACCAACCAACAGTTCCCTGTGAGTCCTGTCCGGTGTACCCGTAACCTAACGAGCACCTGTATACTATCTCCAGTACGACGTACTGACGGCTGTGGGACAGACCATCTCCCCAACTGGGATGAGAAGCGTACACACTAGTCTACTCCGGAGTATCGATGCTCTGTCTCGATAATCCAACGACTAGGGACCTGAATAAGGATGTGCTTGTAGACTACCCAGCCCCCACTAGTGTGACTGCCATCACAACGCTGGTAGTCAAGCAAGATCCTAAGAGCTCTATCAATACGTATACTCACATATTAAGATAGAAAAACCAAGTAGCATACTACCATGTTTAGCAAGACTGTTATATACATGTGAATATCCCAAGCTTCCATTAAGTAATATACAAGCTAGTATGATACAGTAATGGCCTTCTAGGGCATAAACACTAACAATCTCCCACTTGCACTAGGGCCATGTACTGGCATATCGCAGACCAATGATCTCGAGCAGCCTCTCGAACTGAATCTGAGGAAGGGCCTTCGTGAATGGATCAGCAATGTTCTCTTCTGAAGCAACTCTCCGAACCTCGATCTCCTGACGATCAATGATCTCCCTGATCAGGTGATACCGCCTCAAGATGTGTCTGGACTTCTGATGGGACCTTGGTTCCTTCGCTAAAGCTATAGCTCCGTTGTTGTCGCAATACAGAGGTATTGGATCAACTATGGTAGGAACCACCTGAAGTTCTGTTAGGAACTTCTTCATCCAGACTGCTTCTTTTGCGGCATCGCAAGCAGCTATATACTCCGCTTCCATCGTCGAGTCAGCAACGGTGTCCTGCTTGGAGCTCTTCCAGCACACCGCCCCTCCATTGAGGGTAAAGACATAACCCGACATGGACTTGGAATCGTCCTTATCACTCTGGAAGCCGGAATCAGCAAAGGCCTCCAACCTGAGGTCTTTTCCGCCGTAAACCAAGAACATCTCCTTAGTCCTTCTCAGGTACTTGAGAATGTTCTTTACTGCTATCCAGTGTTTCTCCCCTGGGTCTGACTGATACCGGCTTACCACGCTTAGTGCATAAGCTACATCTGGTCTGGTACACAACATCGCATACATTATAGAGCCTACCGCAGAAGCGTAGGGTATAATAGACATGCGTTCCCTTTCCAAATCAGTCTTGGGAGACATCTCTTTGGAGAGGGTGATTCCGTGACAAGCCGGTAGATTACCGCGCTTTGAATCTTCCATACTGAATCTTTTCAGTACAGTGTCGATATACCTGGACTGCGAAAGTCCCAACATCCTCTTGGATCTATCACGATAGATCCGGATCCCCAGAATGTAAGAGGCATCACCCAGGTCTTTCATGGAGAACCTGTGTGACAAGAATCCTTTGACAGATTGTAGCATAGGAATGTCATTTCCTATCAATAGAATGTCATCCACGTACAAGACGAGGAATACGACACTTCTGGCCACAACTTTACTATATATGCACGGTTCATCTGGATTTTTGATAAAGTCATATTCTTTGACTGTCTCATCAAAACAGATGTTCCAACTCCGCGATGCCTGCTTTAGTCCATAAATGGACTTAAGCAGCTTGCATACTTTCCCGCTGCTCCCACTCTGATTGAAACCCTCTGGCTGATCCATATAGACGCTCTCTTCTAAATTTCCATTCAGAAAAGCCGTCTTTACGTCCATCTGCCAGATTTCATAATCATGGAAGGCAGCAATAGCAAGAAGGACCCGAATGGATTTGAGCATAGCCACTGGAGAAAAAGTTTCGTCATAGTCCAAACCAGGTCTTTGACGAAAACCCTTTGCAACAAGTCTAGCCTTATAGGTTTCCACCTGTCCATCTACACCAATCTTTTTCTTGAAGATCCATTTGCATCCTATGGGTTTTACCCCATCTGGAGCAAAGTCCAAAGTCCATACTTTGTTGGTGTACATGGACTCCATCTCGGTCCGCATTGCATCTAGCCATCGTACCGAGTCGCCGCTCTGGATGGCTTGCTGGAAGTCAGTAGGTTCATCATCATCTATGATGCAATCCTCTCTATCCCCGTCAATGAGAAAACCGTAGTATCTCTCAGGCGGACGAGACGGCCTACTACTTCTGCGGAGGGGTGCGGGAATGTTCTGTTCTTCTTGAACCTCTGGTTCTACCAAACTTTCAGTAGTAGTTTGTGGTTCTGGAATTTCTTCCAGTTCTATTTCGCTCCCACTCTTCTGATTTTCCAAAAATTCAGTTTCTAAGAAGCGGGCATGACGAGAAACAAAAACCTTTTGTTCCTCTGCGTAATAGAAATAATATCCCATAGAGTTCTTTGGATATCCCACAAACTTACACTCTACTGAGCGTGCCTCGAGCTTGTCCACATGCTGCTTTTTAACAAAAGCTGGACACCCCCATGTTTTCAGGTACTGAAGACAGGGTTTCTTCCCACTCCATATCTGATATGGTGTGGTAGGCACAGTTTTGGTTGGAACTTTGTTCAAAAGATATGCCGCCGATTCTAGCGCATAACCCCAGAAAGATCGCGGTAACTCAGCATTACTCATCATGGATCGTACCATATCCAATAGGGTTCGATTCCGTCTCTCCGATACACCGTTATGCTGTGGAGTGTATGGAGGAGTAAGCTGAGAGAGAATTCCTTTCTCTTTTAGGTAACCTAGGAACTCGGCACTCAAGTATTCACCACCTCGATCAGATCTAAGTGTCTTTATACTTTTGCCGGTTTGGTTTTCTACTTCATTCTTATACTCTTGGAATTTCTCAAAAGCCTCGGATTTATGTTTCATCAGATAAATGAATCCGTATCTTGAGTAATCATCCGTGAAAGTAATGAAATAGGAAAAACCACCTCTTGCATGTGTAGACATTGGACCGCATACATCGCTGTGTATGAGTCCTAAGAGCTCGCTCGCTCTTACTCCTTGTCCAGTGAATGGAGTCTTTGTCATCTTTCCTTTGAGACAAGATTGACAAGTGTCATAAGTTTGATATTCGAACGTGTCCAAATATCCTTCTCTATGCAACTTAGTCAACCTTCTCTCATTGATGTGACCCAGTCTACAATGCCATAAGAAAGCTTTATTTAAATCTGGAGACTTTCTTTTTAGTGTGTTCTGGACATTGAAAATTTGGAGTTGGTTTAACACATATATGCCGTTATTTAGAGTACCGGACCCAATCAAACCATGATTAAGGTGGATGTTGACAACATCTCTTACAAACGTGAAATCATAACCTTTATTCGATAACAAGGAAACTGATATGATATTACACGTTAAGCTGGGTACAAAATAACAGTTATGTAAAACCAAAATGTGTCCACTCGTCAATCCTAGGTGATAATCCCCGACGGACGCAGCTCCCACGCTAGCTCCGTTAGCAACCCTGAGGATCATATCACCTTCCTTCAGCACTCTACGGTTTCTCAGTGCCTGCAATGAATTGCAAATATGAGATCCTGACCCGGTATCCAATACCCAGGAAGTAGAGTTGATCGACAGACAATTCTCAATTACAAACACACCTGAAGTCGAAGCCACAGCTTGCTTCGGTTCCTGGTTCTTGGCGTTCCACGCCTTGCAATCCTTCTTCCAGTGCCCTTTCCTGTGACAATGGAAGCACTCATCCAGGCCAACTACCGGTGCTGTAAACTTTTTCTTTCCCTTCTTTCCCACCTTACTAACACCTCCTCTAGGTCTGGGTGCGGCCTTCTTCTTCCTTCCTTTGGCCCTAGCCTTGGACCCGGAAGAAGATGAACCGCCAACAAACATAGCGGGTGTTTCCCTTGCCTTCTGCAAGGTGCCCTCTGCACTCCTTAACATGTTCAGGAGTTCCGCAAGTTCAACTTCTTTTCCTTGAAGATTGAAGTTGAGGATAAACTGGGCGTAGGTGGGAGGAAGGGACTGGAGAACAAGGTCTGTATAGAGCTCATTATCCAAAGTCGTCCCAAGGTCCGCGAGCTCTTCAATATAGCCGATCATCTATAGGACATGTTCACCTACCGATGACCCGACAGCCAACCTCGCTCGAAATAATTTCTTAGAGGTCTCGTATCTTGCTATACGAGATTGCTCTCCATAAAGTTCCTTTGTATGGAGAAATATGCCATCTAAGGACATATCCTCGTGCCTCCTCTGATGTTCATTGTTCATCGAGGCAAGCACGATGCACTTGGCTCTCGCGCAATCTAAATCCCAGGTTTTGCGGATTTCCTTATCCGCATTGCTGGATTTGGGACCAAGGACAGCAGGTGCTGTAGCGGTGAGGACGTACCCCAATTTGTCATAGGTCAAAGCCATCTTGACATTCCGCAGCCAATCTTTATAGTTTGGCCCTGTCAGTATATTTTTCTCTAAAAGTAACTTAAGTCCAGTCATTTTCAGGGTCGCTGCAATTAGGAGAGAGTGAAGAAAACTCTTTAGCATGATGCTCTTGCAAGTTTAGAGTGGTTTTTAGTTTATCTAAACTGGATGGCTCCCACTGTTTCTCGAATCCTTCCTCAAACCATAAAAGAAGAATTAGCCAAGACTATTCTCACCGTACAATACTTGCTTAACCGTTCAGCCAGGCCGGTGTCGATACTTCGAGGGAGGTTTTCCAACGCTTTCGCGAAGTTCCTTAATTAAATAACCTCTTTTCTCTGGGGGCGTAACCCCGCTGACACTTTTCTGGACACCTACTAGGTTTATAGCATTGATCGTTAAGCGACGAATATCCTGATAAGTAGCATATACTCACAGTAGGATCGGGATCCAAATATCATCGTATGATAATGTTGAAGGAATCCTACCAACATTCATCAAACTCCAAATGGTATGCATCTCTTTGCAAATTTCAGTTTCTTTAGAAATTCCCGATATAAGTTTTTGCCCCATGCTCTTATGACCTTGACGAAAGCCAACAAATCATAAGTCACATGTCAAGTTCTGCCCATCATTATCTTGTTAATTTGAACCCACCCGTATATACCCTTGACGAAAGCCAACAAGGTAATGCGACTGTCCCAAACCAACACATCTATCTATGTAACAAATGAATACCCCAGCAGCTACCAAACACTATGTCTTGACGAAAGCCAACAAACATAGCTTGAATACTACTGACTATCCATAAGAAATGACGGAGGGCTACGACTGGTTTTGGCGAAACCGTGAACGTAGTGAACTTGATATAATCGAAGGAACCTTGATAGCTTTTAAAAGGAGTGGTTAAATCTCCGCATTTAAAATTATCTGTTTTAAAAATAACCGAGTGGTTTCTTTTAAATTGTTCCAACGATTTAAACTTTGGTTTGTTTTACTTTGCATTATAGATAATGCGTCCCATCATTAACCTATCATTGCAGAAAACAACGAAAATATAACGTCCTCTTATGCCATCCGCATTCGCCACGGGGTCCCGTCATCACCCGTTAGGTTACTTAACTAACGACAGAGCGGGGGCTGGGCTAGCGCGGCTGTAAAACATAAGTGACGTCTAAATAGCTATAATAAATATAGATATTTTACATTCGTCTGACGCAATGATATTCATTCCAGAACACAGATAAACAATATTGGATTTGCAAGCAATCTGTATTTCTTTTGAGCCTGCAAGAAAAGACAGATTACACAGTTGTGATGAATAGCCGTTTACCCCACCCTCGACCCCTACGGGTACGGCAAACTACCCACCCGGCAGTCTGTGTACCCCACCTTGGGTCAGTCCTAGGAGCAAAAACAGTAAAATGAAATAATACAACGGTGGCTACAACCGCAACCTGGAAGTGCCCCGCGAAAATAATATTACAACAAATTACATTTACAACAAATGAATTAAACAATAACCCTTTGCTAACCTCGGCTATACACCACAACAGTCCAATACAGTTTATATGCACAAACAGATATAACCATTTCAGAAATGTGCAACCCCCTGCCAACCGACATACTAGCAGTTGGGGAAGGTTTACGAACACATCAAACAATCACAAGATATAATCCAATACGCAAATACTGTATTTTTCGATCGAATAAACAACTTCAAAATTGCTCCAAAATCTGCTCTGTTAAACAGTAACCTGAGCAATAATTAAATATTCCAGAAAACCCCAAATGTCACAGGGGACCCACACAAGAAAGACGAGTCCATGACTCGGCCAAAGCGCCGCGGAAGCGCGGCAGATCCCACCGATCCGCCGCGGTTCCGCGGCCGAGTTTCCGATTCATGGGCTCGAATTTCTTGGGTGTTCTCCTGGACCCCTTTCTAGCTCTCTGAACACTCCAGAAAAATTTTAGGACTTCATTTTCAGTTCGACAGAAACTTAACAGAACTAGGGTTTTCCGGGTTCGTTTTTTCGTTCGAAATTCGTACAAATTTGCGATTAAGTTATTTAGTGTTTAGCGAGGCTCTGATACCACTGTAAGTCGATGTAGTACACCCCAGTACTTATGGGGAGGCGGAATTTACAAAAACTTATCAAGTTTAAACAACGAACATCGACTAACCGCTTGAATCGAAGCTAAACCCTAAATACCGTATTCTATGAGTTTCTTTTCACAAAAGTGATTAGGGATTATACCTAATGAACCGGTCCTTCTTCTTTATGTCCTCCTTGGTTCTCCTCGGCCTTCTCTAGGTAGTAGACGATCCACCCGAGAGCGAAACTCCAAGCTAAACCTCTAACTTGAGGTAACTAATCAACTTTGATTGCTAATCAAAGATGAGAGGATGATATAGAGTGTAGGTTATGGATTGTTTAGTCTAACTAATCCTTTGATCTCAACACATGAGGATTAAGGATTAGGGTTAGAAGATGAGAGCTTGAGGAGAGAGAATGTGTGATATGATAATGAGAGAAGAGAGAGAGTGTATCATAATATTATGAAGCATTCTTATTTTCAATAAATCAATAAAGGAAATGAATAAGCATGCTTCACAAAATATCTTGTGATGATTCATTAACATGAGTCATTAAGCAATAAATGTGCATTAATGAAGTGAATGAATCACCACTATGACTCACTCTCTTTCCAAAACAAACCTCCTTAGTCACATCTTCTAGAAGCTTCTCGAGTAATTACGAGAACGCCCCTCCGATCCGTAAAAATACGGAAAAACTTTAGACTGTAAAAATCCAATAACCGGATACCAGTAACTGGCTTAAACCAAAGCCGACTGGTAAAATCTGTCCGAAAGTCGTACGCGCGTAAACGCACGTATGCGTCCGAACCCTTTGTCGCAAAACCATGCAACCTCTATATCGTTTCGCCTGGAGTAGGAAACTCTCTGTGTGGGACTCTAGAGACTCGACTACTACGCTGGCAGTGGGTTTAACCACAGACCGCAAGCGGCACTAGCTGTACGTAACGGTCCCCAGGTAGTTGTCGATAAGAAGGCCGATGAGTAAACCCATCCGAACTCCTACTGAGTCTGATGTGACAATCTCCATACAGTCCGGTCCGTTCGTCCATGACTATCGCATATCGGGCCTAGGGGGGCGGCAAGCGTCAGTCCCCTAATAGCGGTATAAGTCGTGTCGGAGTGAAGCCCATTACACCCTGAGAAACTGCTGGAACCTACCAGCAAATCTCGCTTGCCCTGGCCAGGGACTTTGCGTAATGGCTCTCTGACACAGCACGATATCTACTCCCAATACCGGGAGGGACGAATCCTGTCTAACCGCCACTGCCTCCAAGTGCTCGGGACTGCACCCAACTGCTACCTGTTTGCACGGCTCCTTTGAGCCGTGGTAGGGTAGCAATCTAAGAACAGTGGGACACACTCGAGGCGAAGTAGCAGTGTCAAGTCTGCGGACTACGCTGTACTCATGTCACCTGGGAACTGTTCACTGACGACTGGTATCAAACCAACCAACAGTTCCCTGTGAGTCCTGTCCGGTGTACCCGTAACCTAACGAGCACCTGTATACTATCTCCAGTACGACGTACTGACGGCTGTGGGACAGACCATCTCCCCAACTGGGATGAGAAGCGTACACACTAGTCTACTCCGGAGTATCGATGCTCTGTCTCGATAATCCAACGACTAGGGACCTGAATAAGGATGTGCTTGTAGACTACCCAGCCCCCACTAGTGTGACTGCCATCACAACGCTGGTAGTCAAGCAAGATCCTAAGAGCTCTATCAATACGTATACTCACATATTAAGATAGAAAAACCAAGTAGCATACTACCATGTTTAGCAAGACTGTTATATACATGTGAATATCCCAAGCTTCCATTAAGTAATATACAAGCTAGTATGATACAGTAATGGCCTTCTAGGGCATAAACACTAACAGATATTCCCTCGACTAGGAACTGATTAAAGGATGTACTTTTGGACCACCCTGGGCCCCACTAGTATGATCTCATCATAATCCTGGTAGTCAAGTACATATCCTAAGGGCTTTATCAACATGCAAGAGACAGACAGTAAAAATACCAGTCTACATGTTAAGATAAAGAGTAACCAGATAGCATACTATCATGTTGAGCAAGAAAATCCTCTATATATATGTCCAAGCATCCACTATAATATACATCACATGTACAATAATGGCCTCTAAGACATACATATTCCTAACATCACACACATCACTAAGCATCCTAAATTATCATCCTAGGATCTTTAGTTACTTCATGGATGAAGTTGAAGCTTGAACTTGGTTCCCTCGGGTGGATCATCTTCGGTGAAGAAGACCGGCTTGCAAGCGCAATCTGAAGCTCTTGAGAGTAAGCTAGAGCCCAACCAAATTGGAGCAAATGAAGACGCTACGAAGGCTGTGATTTCTACCTTTTGTGTTTGCTAGTTTAGGTGTTTGGTTTAGATTCTAAGGTATAAATTTTTAATGCCTTGAAAATTTTTGTTTTCGGATTCCAAATTGGCCGCGGGTTAGTGGCGAGGGCACTAGGAACTTTCAATAAAGTGTGGGCTCCTGGTATTAGGAAAGTACACCTATTACGCTTATTGGATAATCTTCTTCCAAACCTTAGGTTGGTGTCGAATAATAGGAAAAGAAGAAAACCAATTAGCCTAAGTGTGGTGTACAGAAGGTAAGAAGTAAAGACATTAATGGATTGGAGTGTGGGCAAGGAAATTTGCGACTACTATTATGAATCTGGATAATGGAAAAGGCATTACTAAGAATACTCGGCCATCCCCCTTGAAACATTTTCATGTTTCAATTTTCCTGTGCGGTGTTAATTGAAAAATGCTTTCCCAATTAGATTCTGACTCCAGTGTATGTATTTACCGGACTAGATTCTCACATCTGTATGGCATTACAGATCCTGAGTGGGTGTAGAATATTGGGAAATTGGGTGATTAGATCCTTAATATTAGAATTGTTTATAATTGGTGATATTTGAGAAAATCACCTGGGTTTTTCCTTACGACAAATATTTGGTTTTGAATAACCGTTGTTATGCACCAATTCTTAAAATTGAATATCTATATCTTTATTTTCTAAAGTGAGATATAAATTTTGAAAATTGCTTTCTAAACATTTACCTTTATAAATTAAGGATAAGGTAAGGTGCATTGAATAACGGTATAGACATTCTTAACCAAAATACAGTTTTCAACTTACAACACACGGAATTTGAGTTAGTACTCTAGGGACTTATACATGGAAATGTATGTTGTCCAGTGTCCTTTAGGACAAGACATTGGTAATCTTACTTCATTCAGTTTACTTATGAGTTCTCTGATTTTAGACGCGCATTCATTGTAATGCAAGGTCCAAAGATTTTGAGAGCTTTATAGGTATAAGAATAAAGTAGAGAACTATACGTTGGAAGTATCAGGACTCTTTGAAGTGATCGAAGATGTAGATACTTATGCTAGGTATTCCATCATAGTAATATTTGATAACCTGCTTCTCTCTCAGGTTACTCATCTGTGGGTGCACTCCTTGATGAGTAATGCTGCATGGCCTTTTTCCATTTAGGTGATATGCACCGGAAACAATTGCATGCCAATTGAATATGGCACCACATTTTTGTTTCTCTCTCTTCCATGGCTCCTCCTTCTTCTTACTCTACCTTCTTATGTGTTGAGATTTAAGAGGATTAAGAGAAAGAAAAATCATTAGAACACTCACACACATCACTAAGCATCCTAGATTAGCATCCTAGGATCTTTAGTTACTTCATGGATGAAGTTGAAGCCTGAACTTGGTTCCCTCGGGTGGATCATCTTCAATGAAGGAGATCGGCTTGCAAGCGCGATCCGGAGCTCTTGAGAGCAAGTTAGAGTCCAACCAAATTGGAGCAAATGAAGCGCTACAAAGGTTATAATTTCTACCTTTTGTGTTTGCTAGTTTAGGTGTTTGGTTTAGATTATAGGGTCTAAGTTTTCAGTGCCTTGAAAATTTTTGTTTTCGGATTCCACATTGGCCACGGGTTTGTTAGTCTACGCTAGCGCCCCGGCAGTCTACAGACGCCAAATGCGGAACAAAAACTTTTAAACTGGCGCTATCGTATACTTTAACCCGGATCTGCCATTATTGCTAAACTAACAAACTGTAAAGAGTGTAGAATGGTTATACCGAACGATCCGAGTCCTTCGTTCTTCAACCATCATCCCACGCTCCGTTGCGGCTGCTCCGATCTGATCGATCGCCGATCTCCTCGTCGAGGTGGCACCACATGATCGGTTCTTTAAACGGGCTCCCGTCTCTGACTCGAGGCAACTCGATCGTCAAGTTTGCTAAAAGAGACGACCAAGAATGATGTAGAGAATGAGTAGATGACTTTGTCTCACTTCGTCCAAATCCGTGGACGATCGGTTAATGAAGTTGCCGTGGAAATCGGGTGATGGAATGAACTGTAAAATTCCATGCACCCCAAATACTATCATATCTTTTCTACAATGAAAACTCAAGTGAGAGTGAGGGTGAGGAGAGAGAGAGAGGGCAAGCCATATATATGAAGGAGGGAGGTGACCGTAGGAGCAAGTGGTGACAATAAGCTAAAAGCTTCTCACTTCAAAATATCTTAAGCAATCCAAAAGGAATTAATCACAAAGCATGAGTCATTAGGCTAGTCATCATCTAATAAATGCAACCAATTAGAATACAACACCAATTAGCCTAGTCACCTCATCTAGAAACTTCTAGAACACTGACTCATCATATCTGAAGAAAAGATAAATCCGTCTTTAACAGAATGTTAAAAGACGGCTGATAGAAAACTGGAAACTGGCAACTTCCAAAAGTGATCCTGAAACGACTTTCAGGATAACCCCGAAACTGTATAAACATACCCGCATTTGTATTACGACCGAATACAAATGCAACTGAGACAAAGATATTATACCTACTCAATATAATACTCGGATCCGGCTTAAACCAAAGCCGACTAGTATCATCTGCCCGAAAACTGACACGTGCGTAAACGCACGTGCATTTTCCGAACCCTGCCATAAAACCATACGGCCTCTACAACGTTTCGCCCGAACTTGGGAAACTGTCTGTGGGGGACTCTAATGACTCGTCAGCACCCTGGCAGTGGGTTTAACCACAAACCGTCAGCGGCACTAGCTATGCGTAACGGCTGCCCATGGACTGACCTCAAGGGTGGCCGAGGAGCGAACTCAAGGGAGACCGATGAGCGAACTCCTCCGAAAACCCTACTGAGCCTAACAGTGACAATGTATATACAGTCCGGTCCGTTCGTCAATGAGTATCGCATATCTGCCTAGGGGGCTAGCAAGGTCAGACCCCCAATAGCAGTATAAGTCGCGTCGGAGTGAAGCCCAATAACACCCTGAGATACTACTGGAGTACCTACCAGTAAATCTCCTGCCACGGCCGTGGGCTTTGTGTAATGGCTCTCCTAGACACAGCACGATCTCGCCCCCAATACCGGGAGAGACGAATCCCCTGCCGATCCGCTCACGTGCCTCCATATGGCTCGGGACTGTACCCAAAAACTACCTGTTTGCACGACTCCTTTGAGCCGTGGTAGGGTAGAAGTCAAAGCACAGTGGGAACTCACACGAGACAAATGACGACCTCAGGTCGATGAACTAACCTGTACACATGTCACCAGGGAACTGCTATCTGACGGTAGATATAATACTAACTAGCAGATTCCCGGCGAGTCCTGTCCGGTGTACTCATAACCCAATGAGCATCTGTATACATCTTAGGTGATCCAACTACACCAGTGGCTTGTGAGACCGGCCACCGCCCCTCGTCGGGGTCTCGACTGTACACACTAGTCTACTCCGGAGTATCGATGCCCTGTCTCGAAACTCCCACGACTAGGGACCACAATTAAGGATATGCATATAAACTACCCAACTCTCACGTATATGATCGCCATCATACTGTTGGTAGTAAAGCAAGATCCTAAGGGCTCTATCAAAGTGTAACATGCAATCAGTCACCTGAACATGTACACGACTGATAAAGGCAAACCAGATAGCATACTATCATTTCGAGTAAGACTGTCCTACCGGGATAGGTCCTCCGCAATCATTGCAATTACGTACCTGCGATCCAATAATTGACTATGAGGGCACTATCTCCAACAATCTCCCACTTGCACTCGAGGCTAATATTGCGATGTCGACTACTCACAGCCTGTGTGAAACCGAACATCCAACTCCTCTACTAAGCAGTTTCACAAAGCCCGTTTGTAAAACTATTGTGTTCGAGAAATAGCCTCAGTGAGTGGATCCGCCTAGAAGTTTCTTTCTGTATCTCTCATAATCTCAAGTTCGCGGAGAAAGCCATCTCCCGAATTGAGTAGTACCTGTCTTAGAATATGTCTGGATATCTGATGGGACCTTAGTTCATAAATGAACTCCATATCCAAACTTCTTAGACTGTAACGATCACTGAACCTAATCAGTATCCTGCACCATGCCACCCACAGTATCCTCTGGAACCACCTGTCCATAATACTGTCCCTCGTCAGAGGGAAAACTAAAACTCTGACAATCACTCTGTCATCCATGTCACCTTTGAAGCCTGGAATGATAACCGTCTCCCGAAAGAGGCTGCCGTTATCAAATCCGTAGAACATGTACTAATGTTCTAAAACTGCTTCCTTATGTTTCTCCAGGATTGGATTAATACAAACTTATTGCATCTAGTGCAAAAACAACATTTGGTGCGGTACTTGACATCTCATGATTGACTCAATTGCCTAAGCAAGTGATTTGCCAATCATGCACATCTCTCTCCACTTTAGTCTATACGACACCTTTAGAGAGGGTGACTCCATCATCTGCAGGTACACCACCATGCTAGGAGTCAACTATTCCAAAAACCATTAGAATATCTGTCAAAGTACCCACATTGGGAAACTACCCAAATCCAGATCTAAAACCATAGATCCAGAAACCAGAATGTCAAATATTATATCCATATCCTGTCTGGAGAAACAACTGTGTGACGACCACAGTCCAACCGATCGTAGTATAGGAATTTTACTTTCTACTCAGTGTATGTCATCAAGATACCATGACATCACACCCTACTACCTCCTTAACTGATCCATTCCCTATTCTGATTGAAGTCAAACCCATGACTGTCACATCAAAATTAGATGATCTATCTCCGCTATAACTGCTCAAGTCTATAAATAGACATAAGCTACTTGCCCACCATGCTTCCGTTGCTCCCACTGACTATGACAACCCTCCTACCGGGTCTCATATCCTGGAACAACAGTAGTGTCAAGTCTGGGTAGATAAGAACCTCCCTGTCACCGTCTCTGAGGCTACCGAAGTACCTCTCGGGTGTCTGAGGTTACCCACCAAATCTGCGGAGTGGCTATTGGAATGTCAAACCTGATTGAATGTATAGGTCCTATTAAATTTTCCGTAATCGTTCGCGGTTCTGGAATCACTTCCAGTTCTACCATACTCCCACTACTGTTTTCTGAAAAATATCCATTTTACTAAAACTGTGGCGAGTCAAGAACAATATCACTATTGATCTTCCAAATGGTAGAGTATCAACCCTCGTCATAGCCAGGGTCAACCCACAAACAGCCATTACAGAAACGTGCCCTGAGTTATCCAGAGTCTGGTTTTAAGCATAAGCTGGACAACTCCCCATACCTTAATTTCTTTTAAGGTACGATCCATTCTATATCCAATACAGAAACTTTGGCACTAATTTAATTGGAACCATATTCAAATCATGCAGCTGTCTCCAGTGCATATCAACTTAATGGAAAAAGGCTAATCAGCATTACTCAACTTAGGAATCCATCCAATTATGAGTAACCTGAAAGAGAAACTCGTTTCTCAAAACCATCACTATCATCTGAATACCAATCACAAGAATCTATATCTTCGATCTCTTTGAAGAATCCCGATACTTGTGACACCTGGTTCTCTACTTTATTCTTATACCCACAACTTCTCAAAACTTAGACCGTGTATTTCTACACTCGTCTAAATACTAGAGAAGTTATAAGTAAACAGAACATAGTACGAGGACCTACCCCTTTGTCCTGAAGGAAACTTGGACAACATACAATACTCTGTATAAGTCCGCTGAGTTATACAACTCAAAACCTGTGCGTTGTAGGTGGAAAACTGTACCCTGGCGATTTCCTCAAATATCACCAATTACAACGAATTCCGATATAATGAGGATGATCACCTAATTCCCAATATCTTACTCCCACTCATCATCTGTAAAACCATACAGATATGAGAATGAAACCTGGTAAATACATACCCTTGGAGTAAGTGTCTAATCGGGAAAACAGTTTTTCCTTTTAACAATGCACTGAAACATGAAAATGTTTCGTAGGGGTATCCTGGTATTCATAGCAATGCCTCTTCCATAATCCAATTCATGACTTCAACCGTATATTTTATTGCCGTCTCTCCAAATCCCTTTATTTGTCTTTAGTCGTTACCTTCTGTACACCATCGTTAGGCTAACTGGTTTTCTTCCTTCCCTACCGTTCGGCACCAGCCTATGGTTTGGAAGAAGACTATCCAGTAAGCATAATAGGTGTACCCTCCTAAACCAAGGAGTACTCGCATCTTGAGAGAAGGTGATGATAAAAGACAACTGAATAATACCTTATTCTTTTAAAAGTGAAATAGGAGCGGCGATGAAGTACGCGGTTTTGGTCGTGAATGATATCAGTCGCAATTTACTTTGCCCTCTTTCTAATCCCTTTATTTTGTCTTTACATATTACTTTCTGCACACCCAACTTAGGCTAATTGGTTTTCTTCATTCCCTACCTTTCGGCACCAGCCTATGGTTTGGAATAAAACTATCCAATAAGCGTAATAGGTGTACTCTCCTAAACCAAGGAGCTCTCGCAACCTGAGAGAAGGTGATAATAAAAGACAACTGAATAAACCAATTCTATTTCTCCTGAACCTGGATCCATCCCCGAAGAAGTCCCTTCGAGTTCGTATATAACCATACGATGGATCTATCCAATGGAAGTGGATATCCGTAGTAATACGGGTGTTCTGAGAAATGCAAAGGGTAAAAGAAGGAGTGGCAATGACTTATGCAACATAGACAATCCAAAAGCCAGTATTTTAAGAAGGTTCGGTCAACCTGGTCACTGAGTCATAGTCTAGGGTCGGTCAAAGGTCGCTGCCAAAGAGAGAGAGAGAAAAGAAACACTCTGCGTGCACTCTAACCTAGATCAGATTGGTTATCACTTTATCTAATCAGGAAACCTCCCACTGTCCTGTCAAATTCTCCTCCAAACCTAAAGAAGAATCAATCGGGATCACCCGAAGAGTAAACCAACTCATCAGTGGGAATCGGGATCCAACTCTCATCGCATGATAACGTGATGGAATGCATCCACGTTACTCATACTCCAGATGGTATGCGCATACTTGGCAAGTTTCAGTTTCTTTAGAAACTCCCGATATAGTTTTTGCCCCATGCTCTTATGATCGTGACTAAGGGGCAGCCCACCATAAGTCACATGTCAAGTTCTTCCCATCATTATCTTGTTAATTTGAACCCACCCGTACTCGCCCTTGACTAAGGGCCAACAAGGCTGTACGACTGTCCCAAACCAACTCATCTATCTATGCAACATGTGAACACCCCAGCAGCTACCAATCACTATGTCCTAGCTAAGGGCTAGACCAACATAGCTTGAATACTACTGACCATCCATATGAAATGACGGAGGGCTACGGCTGGTTTTTGGCGAAAAACCTTTAGCGTAGTGAACTTGATATCGCTGAAGGAACCTGATAGCTTTTTAAAATATAGTGGCGAAAACCTTTTGCTAAAGAGGTCACTCCCGGTAAAGGGATCTCGGCTCTTTCCTCGTGGAATGAGGTGCAGGATATTCCACTGAATACCGCTATGCAAAGCAATATGTAATCGACTATAGTGAAGTTATTACCCTGACGCAAACTTCTGCCCAAGGGGTCAGTCCCGGTGAAGGGATATCAGCCCTTGCCTCGTCGAATGAGGTGCAGGATATTCCACTGAATACCGCTATGCATAACAAAAGGAAACGTCTTTGCAATAACACCTTTTAAATTAGTTCCAACAACTGTAAATTGGTTTGTTTTACTTTGCATTGATCAGAATCAACGCAGTCCCATCAATCAATCACACCAGAAAAGAACGAAAATAAAATGTACGTATATGCCATCCGCATTCGTCACTGGGTCCCGTCGTCACCCGTTAGGTTACTTAACTAACGACAGAGCGGGGACTGGACTAGCGCGGGTGTAAAACATATACAACATCTAATAGTATATAAACCAATATACATAATCGCTCCAGGCGTGATAATATGCAACATTACAGAAAAGTAATAAGCATCACAGAACAATACAGATATCTGGGATCCCCGAGTTTCACAGAGCCGCTGCTGAAACTCGACGTTCCCCTGTCGTGTGGATAGCCTGTGCAATGAAACCTAGACCCCTATGGGTGCGGCAAGTTACCCGCCAAAACCTGAAGCGAGGCAGTCCCCCACAGCACAGTGAATGGAACACCCGGCACTTCACGGAATCCGGTAAATTGAGCACCCCTCCTTGGGTCAACCTGTACCCCCTACGAGTGCGGCGAATAGTCTGCCAATTCTGAAGTGGGACCCCTCTGCCTCTCAAAGCCATGAGATGCGGACCCGTTGCCCTCCCGAACCCGGCTATCCGTGCACTCCGTCTCGGGGCAAAACCTAGTACAGTAATGAAAAATAGTACAATAGGTACATCGACCGCATCCTGGCCGTGCCCCAAAAGAATATTATACAACAGGCAGTGACGGCTGTCCACAAGTTGGATGCTCGCCCTGCAATATCAAATGTACAAATAAACTTAATCTGTACTACCATTGCACACTGCTATCCACCACGACAAATCCGCAACATCACAGCACAACACAGAACATCAACGCGAATGTCACGTTCGCAAACCCGTCTAAAAGAACTATAGCAATTAAACGCGGTTTACCGATCAAATGACATTCCCGGTCGGAGATATAATGTAAGCACTGTAAACTAACGTGTTTAAATTACGATCGACCAAAAGACCAAATATCAAAAAGTGGGCCCCACAGCTTACTGGTGAACAGTAACAAAATCTGGGCCAAAACTTTATATACCAAAAACCCCAAAATCCCAAACAGAACCTACTGACAAAATTTGGGAGCACGTGCTCCCCACGTGGCCGCGGTTGCGCGGCCAAACCATGGGTTTGGCCGCCCTTCCGCGGCGACTTGGAGGGATCACGACCCCAAATTTTGTCGTGGGTCTTAGAATTCCCTGCACGGATTTTTAAGACATCCAGAAATAATTTTTGAGACCGTTTAAAAACAACAGAAACTGTCAATATAGGATTTTGTCGTTTATGAGTTTCGGTTCGATCGATGTTTTGAACACGTCAGCACAAGTTAGTATAGCAAAATGGTGAGGCTCTGATACCACTGTTAGTCTACGCTAGCGCCCCGGCAGTCTACAGACGCCAAATGCGGAACAAAAACTTTTAAACTGGCACTATCGTATACTTTAACCCGGATCTGCCATTATTGCTAAACTAACAAACTGTAAAGAGTGTAGAATGGTTATACCGAACGATCCGAGTCCTTCGTTCTTCAACCATCATCCCACGCTCCGTTGCGGCTGCTCCGATCTGATCGATCGCCGATCTCCTCGTCGAGGTGGCACCACATGATCGGTTCTTTAAACGGGCTCCCGTCTCTGACTCGAGGCAACTCGATCGTCAAGTTTGCTAAAAGAGACGACCAAGAATGATGTAGAGAATGAGTAGATGACTTTGTCTCACTTCGTCCAAATCCGTGGACGATCGGTTAATGAAGTTGCCGTGGAAATCGGGTGATGGAATGAACTGTAAAATTCCATGCACCCCAAATACTATCATATCTTTTCTACAATGAAAACTCAAGTGAGAGTGAGGGTGAGGAGAGAGAGAGAGGGCAAGCCATATATATGAAGGAGGGAGGTGACCGTAGGAGCAAGTGGTGACAATAAGCTAAAAGCTTCTCACTTCAAAATATCTTAAGCAATCCAAAAGGAATTAATCACAAAGCATGAGTCATTAGGCTAGTCATCATCTAATAAATGCAACCAATTAGAATACAACACCAATTAGCCTAGTCACCTCATCTAGAAACTTCTAGAACACTGACTCATCATATCTGAAGAAAAGATAAATCCGTCTTTAACAGAATGTTAAAAGACGGCTGATAGAAAACTGGAAACTGGCAACTTCCAAAAGTGATCCTGAAACGACTTTCAGGATAACCCCGAAACTGTATAAACATACCCGCATTTGTATTACGACCGAATACAAATGCAACTGAGACAAAGATATTATACCTACTCAATATAATACTCGGATCCGGCTTAAACCAAAGCCGACCAGTATCATCTGCCCGAAAACTGACACGTGCGTAAACGCACGTGCATTTTCCGAACCCTGCCATAAAACCATACGGCCTCTACAACGTTTCGCCCGAACTTGGGAAACTGTCTGTGGGGGACTCTAATGACTCGTCAGCACCCTGGCAGTGGGTTTAACCACAAACCGTCAGCGGCACTAGCTATGCGTAACGGCTGCCCATGGACTGACCTCAAGGGTGGCCGAGGAGCGAACTCAAGGGAGACCGATGAGCGAACTCCTCCGAAAACCCTACTGAGCCTAACAGTGACAATGTATATACAGTCCGGTCCGTTCGTCAATGAGTATCGCATATCTGCCTAGGGGGCTAGCAAGGTCAGACCCCCAATAGCAGTATAAGTCGCGTCGGAGTGAAGCCCAATAACACCCTGAGATACTACTGGAGTACCTACCAGTAAATCTCCTGCCACGGCCGTGGGCTTTGTGTAATGGCTCTCCTAGACACAGCACGATCTCGCCCCCAATACCGGGAGAGACGAATCCCCTGCCGATCCGCTCACGTGCCTCCATATGGCTCGGGACTGTACCCAAAAACTACCTGTTTGCACGACTCCTTTGAGCCGTGGTAGGGTAGAAGTCAAAGCACAGTGGGAACTCACACGAGACAAATGACGACCTCAGGTCGATGAACTAACCTGTACACATGTCACCAGGGAACTGCTATCTGACGGTAGATATAATACTAACTAGCAGATTCCCGGCGAGTCCTGTCCGGTGTACTCATAACCCAATGAGCATCTGTATACATCTTAGGTGATCCAACTACACCAGTGGCTTGTGAGACCGGCCACCGCCCCTCGTCGGGGTCTCGACTGTATACACTAGTCTACTCCGGAGTATCGATGCCCTGTCTCGAAACTCCCACGACTAGGGACCACAATTAAGGATATGCATATAAACTACCCAACTCTCACG
Organism: Agapanthus africanus; assembly: GCA_030015575.1. NCBI lineage: Eukaryota > Viridiplantae > Streptophyta > Magnoliopsida > Asparagales > Amaryllidaceae > Agapanthus > Agapanthus africanus. The sequence goes on from JASDDO010000022.1 coordinate 366,917,099, forward strand.
TATATGATCGCCATCATACTGTTGGTAGTAAAGCAAGATCCTAAGGGCTCTATCAAAGTGTAACATGCAATCAGTCACCTGAACATGTACACGACTGATAAAGGCAAACCAGATAGCATACTATCATTTCGAGTAAGACTGTCCTACCGGGATAGGTCCTCCGCAATCATTGCAATTACGTACCTGCGATCCAATAATTGACTATGAGGGCACTATCTCCAACAGGGTTAGCGGCGAGGGCACTAGGAACTTTTAGATATGTAGAGTGTAAGTATGTCTTAGCACCTCCACTAGGGTTTTAACAAAAGCATGTAAGCAATTTTAAAAATTCTAGGGAGTTAAGTATACTAAACAAGAATCAAACTAGAGATTACGTTTTCATATCAAAGCAAAATAGAGATTAAAACTAAGTGAATTGAAACTACAACCTTTGTAGTCTTGTCCTTCACTTCAATTGCTCTGAGTAGTAGTCCTAGAACTCTTTTTCGACTCCACTTGAAGGATGGAACGGGCTTGTTCGAAGTCTTCGTCGTCAAAGACGATCCACCTCGAAGCTTCTCACTCTCAAGCTCACACTTCACTAATCTATGAATTAGTGAAGATAACAACCTATACTAATTTGCTAGAGTAGTGTAGATTGATGAAGTGGGGATTTTTCTCATTAAAATTCTTTCTTTTCTTTTTTCTTTTTCAACCTAGAAAAATCTAGAGAGGAAAATGTAGAGGATGAACTTGGAAAAATGAGAATGAACCTTGGAGATAAGTTGAGCGAGAGATAATGATCAATATGGATGAATAAAACAAAGGAAAACAATGAGTCATGATTCTTAGCACCTTGGAGAACACTTTAGAAGCCATGACTCATTTCTTCCTTTTGTTTTATTCATATATATAAGTAAATCATTTTCTTTATCTTTTTCTCCAATGTGATTCTCATATTGCCATGTTCTTTGTATCATCAACCATGATACATTTGTATATATCAAATATATATAATGTGAAGAAAAGAATTAAAATGAGTATTATATTAGTTAACTATTAAATCAACACTTGATTCAATAATCCGGTTATATCATATATTACCCGGCTAATCTCAAAAATGCTAGATTAGAATACGGTATCATATACTCGTATTTAATCAAGCTCCCACACATATCTCCATACGTGCTCTACTTCGTTTCGCTTGAGCTAGGAAAGCTCTATGTAGGACTCTTAAGACTCGTCAATATGCTAGCAGTAGGTAATGATCACATCAGATACCCACAAGCCGTCAGCGGTACTAGCTGGACGTAACGGCTACCCAGGTATTGAACGAATAGAAGATCAACAAGCAAACTTGTTTAAACTCCAGTAGAGCCTATAACCAACACTTACAGTACTGTCCGGTCTCTTCGTCTGATATGTAGTATATCGAGTCTAGGGATGGAATCGTCAGACCCCAATAACTCGATAAGTCATGTCGATGTGTGGCCTATAACCAATCGAGAAACTACTGATAACACTTATCAGCAAATCTCATCAGCCCTAGCCAGAGACTTACGGTTATAGCCAATCGCGCATAGCACAACATCAGCTCCTAATATCGGAAGAGACAAAACCCCTCCTTTCGCTCACTGCCTCCATGTGACTCGGGACTGTACCCAAAAAACCACTTGTTCGCATGACTTAGTAGAGCCATGGTAGGGTGGAAATCAAAGCACAGTGGGAACCATACAAGACACTATGACGATTTCGGGTATACAGACTAACATGTACAAGTGTCACCAGAGAACTACTATTTGACGATAGGTGTGATACCATCTAGGAGTTCTCGGCGAGTCCGTTTAGTGTACTCGGTCTCTAATGAGCACCTGTATACAATCATTGATGTCAAACACAAATGGATATGGGATCATCCATCGCCCCAATACATGGTAAAGAAACATATACACTAGTATGCTCTGGGACATGATGCCCTGTCTCGATATCCCCTCGACCAGGAACATTTAAGGATATGCTTATAGACTACCTAGGCCCCACTAGTATGATCCGCATCACAGTCCTGTCAGTCAAGCAAAGTACCTAGGGGCTTTATCAATATGTATTAGCGGCAGTAATAACAAGTAGAACCATACACATGAATGATAAAGTCAAACCAAATAGTATACTATCATATTGAGAAAGATTATCCTGTAGATATATACTTGTCCAACAATTACAATAATTGCCTCTAGGGCATACATTTCTAACAATGAGAAGAATGGGCTTCATTATTTTTATTAACATATGAGTTATGATATTTTTGTATGGTTCAAAAATTATGAAGCCATTTTATTCTAGCATTCACTTGATTATCATTCTCTCATTCCTTCAAGTCTTACTCATGGCCACTTCTTCACCTTCTCCTCCTCCTTCCTCTTTAGTTGCTCACTTGAGCTTTAGAATTGAGAGAAAAAGATAGTGGAAAATTCCTACATCCCCTCTCTTCATTCCTTGCGAGCTTGGAGTATCGGTTGCTTCGCTAGGCGAAGCTGGAGCTTGGATCGGTTCCCTCGGGTGGATCATCTTCGGAGAAGGAAGACCGGCTTGCAAGTGCGATTCAGAGCACTTGAAGAAAGCTTGAGGATGTGAGTATTGCTAACATAGTAGATTAGCATAGCTTACTTGGTTTTTGTATACAAGTTCTAGCTCTTTAGTTCAATTCATGGTTTTGGAACTTTAGCAAACTAGAAATTTTTGAAATCCATGTTGCCATATTCTAAAATTAGTTTGCTAGTGCGCCTAAGTTCCCAGCATGAACTTTATATCGTTGAAGGAACTCGAGTGTCTTTGAAATGGAGTGGTTTAGGCTCCGCTTTTAATAACATAAACTTTTGCTCAAGAGCGAACTCCCCATGAAGGGATCAAGGCTCTTCCCTCATAGAATGAGGTGCAGGATATTCCTAATCGAATACCTCTATGCAGAGCAAAAGAATATGACTATTGTTTTGAAGAAAACCGAGTAGTTTTAAAAATTGGTTCCGACAACATCATATAGGTTTGTTTTTCTCGCATTAAACATATAATGCGATCCCATCATATATAGTTTCTAAGCCACACTAGAAACAACCAAAATAGCATGCTTTTAAATACCATACGCATTTGCCACGGGGTCCCGGGTCTTCACCGTAAGGTTACTTAACTTACGACAGGGCGGGGACAAGTCTAGCGCGGATGAAAAACATATAGAAACATCTACTAATATATATATATATATATATATATATATCTCAACATCGCAGGCAGATAATAGTCATCAGGGACAGATAAGAATCATCACAGGCATGCGAACAACAATATGGAATAGCGGATAAACTTGGAGCCCCGCGTTTCATCTGAGCCGCAAATGAAACGCGACATTCCCTGGTCGTGTGGATAACCTATACAAAGTCGATCCTAGACCTCTACGAGCGTGGCAATCCACCTGCCAATTCTACAAATTGGGTAACTCGCCCTCAATGAACTTAGCCGGTCACCCATCGCTTTCTAGAATCTGGTAACTTGTGCACCCCTCCGCGGGTCAAATCCTATAATCCCTACAAGTGCGGCGAGCAACCCGCTAATTCTAGAACGAGACGGCCTGGTCTCAACTCTATAAGATGGCCATCTGCTGCACTCGAGAACCTGGCTACTCGAGCACTTCTCCTAGGTTAATCCTAGTACATAAATGAAATATATACAAGGGTGACAAACGACCACATCATGGTCGAGCCCCAATAAAAGAATATACATAATACAGAAATGGCGGCCACAAGTTTGACCTCATCCCGAACAAATGAATACAACAAAGTAAATCAAAAACTGTACAAGCAAACACATGAGGGGCTATCCGACATGACAAACCGGCTAAACCATAATCAAGATATATATAAGCGAAACAAGCAACAAAAGCAAGTGTGCGATCCCGTCTAATTGAGCGTATAGAAATTAGAGGACATTCAACAGCACATACACACACGCAAACGAAGTCACGACATTTGAATTCGACACACAAATAGCGCACATCCCAAATATACCAAAGGATCAAAAACCAAGTGCACTAAATTTCCAAAAAAACCAAGTTTTAAGCCAATTCGGAAGCCCGAATCAAAACGTAACGCACCTAAAATTTCGCCAAAAGTTCAAACAAAAAATTAACGTCTGAATGGGGGGCCTAGGGGGTACCCCACCCCCGAGGCCACCACGAGGTGACCCAGGGGAAGGGGCAGACCCAAGACTTGTAAGTGCACGGCGGCGCCCCGGCCGTCAATCCGACGCCGGAATGCGGAAGCGGTGATTTACTTTAATTTTTCAAACCGGCACCACTGCGCACTATAAACCTGGATCGTTCCATTAACTAGTCCTAGCTAACTACAAGATGGGGAAGAAAGATATACCGAGCGATCCGTGTCCTCCGGTCTTCTCGTCATCGTCCCGATCTCCCCACGGAATCTCCGGTCTCCACCAAGTCGCCGGAAGGGCACCACGTCGCCTGCTTCTTTTACGGGCTCCCACCTCTATACCGAGGCAACTCGGGCACGAAGTTGGCGAGTTGACGTGCCCAAGATTTGCTGTAGAATGTAGTGTAGAACCATGTCTCATTTTGGGGTTCATGGAGGTTGCCTTTTGAGATGGTGGAGGAATAGACTTTTGTGATGAACTAGAGAGCTTTTTTCTTAGCACACTTAGAAAACAAAATGCCACACACCAAAATAAATCCCACATCCACCACAAAAGTGGCCGGCCCCTCTCCTTTGTGTGAGTGGAGAGAGAGAGCAAAGTCAAGGGGTAGGTGGAATGCAATGATACAAGAGAGAGAGAGAGAAAAGTGATGATGAGAAACAATGATCACACCACAAGTCCTACACTCCATCAACTATCATAACACAAAGGTCAAGCCATCATCAACAAAAGAAAGTCAAGGGATGGTCCTCCATCATGATCCAACAATATGCAAAGACCCCCTTCCAAATTGCTTATTTGCACAAATGCAAATAAGCCCTCCTCCACCAATCTTCGGCCAATGAAGGATACAAAGAAATATGGCCGAAACGGAAAGCAAACTGGCAACTCCAGAAAACTGGTCCCGTAATAAATTACAGGAAAACCTCGATACTGTGTATATATACCCGCATTTGTATTCCGACCGAAATACAAATGCAACGAGACAAATTCTACACTGTACTATACTAGGATCCGGCTTAAACCAAAGCCGGCTAGTAATATCCGTCCGATCCTGATCCGTGCAGTACCGCACGTATCTGATTGAACCCTGCCATATATCCATACGGCCTCTAGTACTAACCGTCCGATCCTGATCCGTGCAATACCGCACGTATCTGATCGAACCCTGCCATATCTCAATACGGCCTCTACAGCGTTTCGCCCGAAACTTGAGTAACTGAATGTGGGGGACTCTAAAGACTCGTCAATACTATGGCTGTGGATTTAACCACTAGCATGTCAGAGGTATTAGCCATACGTGACGGGCCACCAGCTATTGACCGAAAGGGACGTCGATGAGCGAACTCATCCTGACACCCTACCGAGCCTGTTAGTGACAATGTCCATACAGTCCGGTCCGTTCGTCTATGAGCATCGCATGGCGGGCCTAGGAGGTTGGTAAAAGTCAGACCCCCAAAAGCGGTACAAGTCGTGTCGGAGTGTAGCCCAGAACACCCTGAGATACTACTGGAATACCTACCAGTAAATCTCCTGCCTCGGCCGAGGGCTTCGTGTAATGGCTCTCCTAGACACAGCGCGACCTCACCCCCAATACCGGGAGAGACGAACCCCTGAAGATCCGCTCACTGCCTCCATGTGGCTCGGGACTGTACCCAACTAAAACCTGTTTGCACGTCTCCTTTAAGCGTGGTAGGGTAGTAATCAAAGTACAGTGGGAACTCACACGAGACAAATGATGATCCCCAGGTCGATGAACTAACCTGTACACATGTCACCAGGGAACTGCTATCTGACGTCAGGTATAAGACCAACTAGCATGTTCCCGGCGAGTCCTGTCCGGTGTACTCATAGCCCAATGAGCACCTGTATACATCTTAGGTGAACCAACTGACACCAGTGGCTTGTGAGACCGGCCACAGCCCCTCGTCGGGGTCTCAACTGTATACACTAGTCTACTCTGGAGTATCGATGCCCTGTCTCGAAACTCCCACGACTAGGGACCTTTTAAGGATGTGCTTTATAGACCCCAGCTCCCACTTATATGATCGCCCTCATACTACTGGTGGTCAAGCAAGAATCCTAGGGGCTCTATCAACGTGCAATAGCGACATGTCAGGTCACCTAAAGCAGTACACGATGATAAAGGTAAACCAGATAGCATACTATCATCTTGAGTAAGACTGTCCTACCGGGATAGGTCCTCCCTCAATCATTGCAATCACGTGCCTGTGATCCAATAATTGACTCTGAGGGCACTATCTCCAACAATCTCCCACTTGCACTCAAGGCTAATTATTGCGATGTCGCATACTCACAGCCCGTGTGATACCGAACACCCAACTCCTCTACTAGTCAGTCTCACAAAGCCCGTTTGCGAAACTATTGCGTTCGAGGAATAGCCTCAGTGAGTGGATCCGCTTTGATGTTTCTTTCTATGTCTCTCTATATCTCAAGTTCGCGGAGAAAACCTTCTCCCGAAATGAGCAACACCTATTTTAGAATATGTCTGGATGTCTGATGGGACCTAGCTCATAAATGAACTCTAAATCCAAACTTCTTAGACTGTATTGTCAACTGAACTTAATCGGTATCCTGCGCCATGCCTCCCTCAGTATTGCCTTGGACCACCTGTCCAAAAAACTGCCCCTCGTCAGAAGGAAAAACTATAACTCTGACAACCTCCTTGTCGTCCAGGTCACCTTGGAAGCCTGAAATGATAACTGTCTCCCGAATGAGGCTGTCGTTATCATATCCCTAGAACATCCACTTATGTTCTAAAACTGCTTCCTACTGTTTCTCCAGGATTGGATCACTTTCAACTTATTGCATCTAGTGCAAGAACAACATCTGGTGTGGTACTTGACATCTCATGATTGACTCAATTGCCTGAGCAAGTGATCTGCCAATCATGCACATCCTCTCCCCTTTAGTCTGTAAGACACCTTTAGAGAGGGTGACTCCATTACCTGCAGGTACATTACCGTGCCAGGAGTCGTCCATTCTAAATACTCTTAGAATGCTGTCTAAGTACCCTTAATTGGGAAAACGCCCAAATCAAGATCCAAAACCATAGATCTAGTAACCAGTATGTCTGATATAATGTCTAAGTCCCATGTGGCGAAACCACTGTGTGACGACCAAAGTATAACCGATTGTAGTATAGGAATATCACTTCCTACTCTGTGTATGTCATCCAAATACCATGACATCACACCCTACTACCTTCTCAACAGATCCATCCCCTATTCAGACGAAGTCAAGCCTATGACTGTCACATCAGAAATTGATGATCTATCTCCGCTACATCTGCTTTAGTCTAAAAATAGACATAAGCCACATGTCCACCACCGCTACTCCCACTGACTACGACAACCCTCTGGCAGATTCATATACACGTTCACTTCTAAAGCTAGTTTAGAACGACGCTATACTCATCCTCCCGCCGGGTCTCATAGTCTGGAACAACAGCAATGGCAAGTGTGGGTAAACAAGAACCTCCCTGTCACCGTCCTTGAGGCTACTGGAGTACCTCTCGGGTGCCTGAGGTTACCCACCTTATCTGCGGAGTGGCCAATGGAATGTCAAACCAGATTGAATCTTTAGGTTCCTATCAAATCTTCAGTAATCGTTTGTGGTTCTGGAATCACTTCCAGTTCTACCATACTCCCACTACTGTTATTCTGAAAAAATCCATTTTTAATAAAACTGTGGCGAGTCAAGAACAATATCACTATTGATCTTCCAGATGGTAGAAAGTCAACCCTCGTCATAGCCTGGGTCAACCCACAAACAGCCATTACAGAAAACGTGCCTTGAGTTATCCAGAGTCTGGTTTTAAGCATAAGCCGGACAACTCTCCGTACCTTAACATCGTTAAGATATGAACTGTTCTATATCCAATACAGAAACAGAGGCACTGATTTAATTGAACCAGATTCAAATCATGCAGCTGTCTCCAGTGCATGTCAACTAAATGGAAAGAGGCCGATCAGTGTTACTCAACTTAGGAATGCTTCCAATTATGAGTAACCTGAAAGAGAAGCAACCTTTACTATCAACTGAATACCATACTCAAGTATCTACATCTTCGATCAACTTGAAGAATCCCGATACTTGCAATACCTGGTTCTCTACTTTATTCAAATACCTATAACTTCTCAAAATTCGGACCCTGTGTTTCCACGAAACACCTGTCTAAAAACTAGAGAAGTCATAAGTAAACCGAATATAGTACGAGGACCAACCCCTCTGTCCTGATGGAGCCTGGACAACGCACAATACTCTGTATAAGTCCCTTGAGTCTGATAACTCATTCACTGTGTGTCGTAGGTTGAAAACTGTAATTATGGTTAAGAAGAATTACACCGCTGTTTAATGCTCCTTACCTAACCATCCACTGATATAGGTAAATGTCACAGACATAATTTCAAAAAGATATATCTCACTCTATGAAAATAGACGTACAGATATATCGATTTGAAATTGGTGCATAACAGCGGATATTCAAAACCAAATATTTGCCGACCGGCAAACAGCCCAGGTGATTTCCTCAAAAATCACCGATTACAACGAATCCCGATATAATGAGGATGATCACCCAATTCCCAATAACTTACACTCACTCATCATCTGTAAAACCATACAGATGTGAGAATCATACCTGGTAAATACATACCCTGGAGCAAGTGCCTAACTGGGAAATCAGTTTTCCTTTAACAGTACACAGTGAAAATGAAACATTGAAATGTTTCTATGGGGTATCCCGGTATTCCAAGTAATGCCTCTTTCATTATCCAGATTCACAACTGTAACTTTGTAATTCTTTGCCATCTTTCCAAATCCCTTTATATGTCTTTAGTCATTACCTTCTGTACACCCCTTTAGGCCAAATGGTTTTCTTCCTTCCCTACCGTTCGGCACCAGCTTATGGTTTGGAAGAAGACTATCCAATAAGCATAATGGGAGTACTGTCCTAATCCTAGAAGCACTCGCAATGCGAGAGAAGGTGAAGATAAAAGACAACCGAATAAACCTTATTCCTATTTCTCCTGAACCAGAATCCATCCCCGAACTGGAACAAGTTCCTTTCGAGTTCGTATATAAACATACGATGGAGTATCCAATAAACTGTGGATCTTCGTAGTGATACGGAGTGTCCTAGAGAAATACAAAGGGTGATTTAGGATTGGCGAAGAAATACTTGGTTTGGTCGTGAATAGCAGTCGCAATTTACATTGCCCTCTTACTAATCCCTTTCTTTGTCTTAACTCAATACCTTCTGCACACCATCGTTATGCTAATTGGTTTTCTTCATTCTCTACCGGTCGGCACCAGCCTAAGGTTTAGAAGAAGACTATCCAATTTGCGTAATAGGTGTACTACTCCTAAACCAAGGAGTACTCGCAACCCGAGAGAAGGTAAAAGGAAAAGACAACTGAATAGTCCTATCCGTTTTCTCCAGAACCGGAAACCATCCTCGAATAAATTCCTTCGAGTTTATATATAACCATACGATGGTTTTGTCCAATGGAAGTGGACGTTCGTAGTAATACGGGGTGTCCTGGAGAAAAAGGTAAAAGTAGGAGTGGCAATGAGGTTTGCAACTCTGACAATCCAAAAGCCAGTGTATAAGAAGGTTCGGTTAATTTTGGTCTCTGAGTCATAGTCTTATGGTCGGGTCAATGGTCGCTGCCAAAGAGAGAGAGAAAAGAAACACTCAGCGTGCACTCTATCCTAGATCAGAATGGTTACCAATTTATCTAATCTGGAAACCTCCCACTGTACCGTCAAATTCTCCTCCAAACCTGAAAGAAGAATTAGTCGGGATCATCCGAGGAGTAAACCAACTCATCAGTGGGAATCGGGATCCAACTATCATCTCATGATAACGTGACGGAACCCGCTCACGTTATCACACTCCAGAAGGTATGCGCATATCTGGAAAGTTTCAGTTTCTTTAGAAACTCCCGATGTGATTTCTGCCCCATGCTCTTATGACCTTGACTTTGGCCAACATATCATAAGTCACATGTCAAGTTCTACCCGTCATTCTCCAGGTTAATTTGAGCACACCCGCACATACCCTTGACTTTGGCCAAAATAGTAGTATGACTGCCCCAAACCAACGCATCTATCTATGCTGCATATGAATACCCCAATAGCTACCAATCACTGTGCCTTGACTTTGGCCAACATACACAGCTTGAATACTATTGACCACCCATATGAAACGACGGAGGGCTACGAATGGTTTCTGGCGAAAACCATTAACGTAATGAACTTGATATCGTTGAAGGAACGGATAGCTTTTTAGAAAAATATAGTGACGAAAACCTTTGCTAAAGAGGTCACTCCCGGTGAAGGGATCTCGGCTCTTTCCCCGTAGAATGAGGTGCAGGATATTCCAACTGAATACCACGATGCAAAGTAAAAGTAATCGGCTATAGTGAAGTTATTGCCCTGACGCAAACTTTTGTCCAAGGGGTCACTCCCGATGAAGGGATCTCGGCCCTTGCCTCGTCGACTGAGGAGCAGGATATTCCAACTGAATACCACGATGCAAAACAAAAGTGAACGTCCTTGCAATAATAGCTTTTTGAAAAGTGTTCCAACAACATCTGATTAGGTTTGTTTTTAACTCGCATTGATCCGAATCATCGCAGTCCCATCAATTGATCACACCAAAAAGAACGAAAATAATATGACGTACGTATATGCCATCCGCATTCGCCACTGGGTCCCGTCATTACCCGTTAGGTTAGCTAACTAACGACAGAGCGGGTACTGGACTAGCACGGATGCAAAACATATACAACATCTACTAATATATATACCAATATATTATATTTCGCTCAAGGCGTGATAAAATGCAACATCACAGAAATGTACAGCATCACAGAACAATACAGATATCTGGGATCCCCGGGTTTCACAGAGCCACTACTGAAACCCGACGTTCCCCTGGTCGTATGGATAGCCTGTGCAATGAAATCCTAGACCCCTACGGGCGCGGCAAGTTACCCGCCAAAACCTGAAGCGAGGCAGCCCCTTTCAGCAACGTGAATGGACCACCCGGCACTTCACGGAATTCGGCAACTTGGGCACCCCTCCTGGGTCAACCTGTACCCCCTACGAGTGCGGCGAATAGCCCGCCAATTCTAGAGTGAAGCCCCCTCCGTCTCAATGCCATGAGATGCGGGCTTGTTGCCCTCTAGAATCCGGCTATCCGAGCAACCCACCTTGGGGTAATCCTAGTACAGAAAGTAAAATATACATACAACCAGTACCTCGACCGCAACCTGGTCGTGCCCCAAAATAATAATACAAACAGGCAGTGACGGTAGTCCACATGTCGGACGCTCGCCCCGCAATACCAAATGTACATAATACAACAAAAAACTGTACTAGCATTGCATCCAGGCTATCCCCCACGACCAATCCGCAACATCACAACATAACACAGAACATCAACGTGAAAGTCACGTTCGCAAATCCGTCTAACCGGGCTATAGCAGTTAGAAAGGATTTACCGATCAAGTGGCATTCACGGTCGCAGATATAATGTAAATACTGTGAAATAATGTGTTTAAAATATCCGATCAATCAAATTTTACCAAGTGGGCCCCCAAGCTTTACTGTAGCACATAAAGAAATTCTGGGCCCAAAATTAATATTCCAAAACCCCTATTTCCAAGTCAGGAGCTTTCTGCAAAATTTTGGTACACTGAACAGTTCAAGTCGCGGCGGAACCGCGGCCCAAGCATGGGTTTGGCCGCGGTTCCGCGGTTGTTTAGACTGTTCACGAGACCAAATTTTCCCAGAACTCTTAGAATGTCCTACACATCATTCTGAAACAACCTGAAAAATTTTTGGACTTCAAAAAAATTTCGACAGAATCTGATGCTATTGGAAAATGCGGTTTTGGAATTTTGTTCGATCGGAAATGTAAAACACATTAGACAAAGCTAGACTATGTTAATGGCGAGTCTCTGATACCAATGTAAGTGCACGGCGGCGCTCCGGCCGTCAATCCGACGCCGGAATGCGGAAGCGGTGATTTACATTAATTTTTCAAACCGGCACCACCGCGCACTATAAACCCGGATCGTGCCATTAACTAGTCCTAGCTAACTACAAGATGGGGAAGAGAGATATACCGAGCGATCCGTGTCCTCCGGTCTTCTCTTCGTCGTCCCGATCTCCCCACGGAATCTCCGGTCTCCACCAAGTCGCCGGAAGGGCACCACGTCGCCTGCTTCTTTTACGGGCTCCCACCTCTATACCGAGGCAACTCGGGCACGAAGTTGGCGAGTCGACATGCCCAAGATTTGCTGTAGAATGTAGTGTAGAACCATGTCTCATTTTGGGGTTCATGGAGGTTGCCTTTTGAGATGGTGGAGGAATAGACTTTTGTGATGAACTAGAGAGATTTTTTCTTAGCACACTTAGAAAACAAAATGCCACACACCAAAATAAATCCCACATCCACCACAAAAGTGGCCGGCCCCTCTCCTTTGTGTGAGTGGAGAGAGAGAGCAAAGTCAAGGGGTAAGTGGAATACAATGATACAAGAGAGAGAGAGAAAAGTGATGATGAGAAACAATGATCACACCACAAGTCCTACACTCCATCAACTATCATAACACAAAGGTCAAGCCATCATCAACAAAAGAAAGTCAAGGGATGGTCCTCCATCATGATCCAACAATATGCAAAGACCCCCTTCCAAATTGCTTATTTGCACAAATGCAAATAAGCCCTCCTCCACCAATCTTCGGCCAATGAAGGATACAAAGAAATATGGCCGAAACGGAAAGCAAACTGGCAACTCCAGAAAACTGGTCCCGTAATAAATTACAGGAAAACCCCGATACTGTGTATATATACCCGCATTTGTATTCCGACCGAAATACAAATGCAACGAGACAAATTCTACACTGTACTATACTAGGATCCGGCTTAAACCAAAGCCGGCTAGTAATATCCGTCCGATCCTGATCCGTGCAATACCGCACGTATCTGATCGAACCCTGCCATATATCCATACGGCCTCTAGTACTAACCGTCCGATCCTGATCCGTGCAATACCGCACGTATCTGATCGAACCCTGCCATATCTCCATACGGCCTCTACAGCGTTTCGCCCGAAACTTGAGTAACTGAATGTGGGGGACTCTAAAGACTCGTCAATACTATGGCTGTGGATTTAACCAGTAGCATGTCAGAGGTATTAGCCATACGTGACGGGCCACCAGCTATTGACCGAAAGGGACGTCGATGAGCGAACTCATCCTGACACCCTACCGAGCCTGTCAGTGACAATGTCCGTACAGTCCGGTCCGTTCGTCTATGAGCATCGCATGGCGGGCCTAGGAGGTTGGTAAAAGTCAGACCCCCAAAAGCGGTACAAGTCGTGTCGGAGTGTAGCCCAGAACACCCTGAGATATTACTGGAATACCTACCAGTAAATCTCCTGCCTTGGCCGAGGGCTTCGTGTAATGGCTCTCCTAGACACAGCGCGACCTCACCCCCAATACCGGGAGAGACGAACCCCTGAAGATCCGCTCACTGCCTCCATGTGGCTCGGGACTGTACCCAACTAAAACCTGTTTGCACGTCTCCTTTGAGCGTGGTAGGGTAGTAATCAAAGTACAGTGGGAACTCACACGAGACAAATGATGATCCCCAGGTCGATGAACTAACCTGTATACATGTCACCAGGGAACTGCTATCTGACGTCAGGTATAAGACCAACTAGCATGTTCCCGGCGAGTCCTGTCCGGTGTACTCATAGCCCAATGAGCACCTGTATACATCTTAGGTGAACCAACTGACACCAGTGGCTTGTGAGACCGGCCACAGCCCCTCGTCGGGGTCTCAACTGTATACACTAGTCTACTCTGGAGTATCGATGCCCTGTCTCGAAACTCCCACGACTAGGGACCTTTTAAGGATGTGCTTTATAGACCCCAGCTCCCACTTATATGATCGCCCTCATACTGCTGGTGGTCAAGCAAGAATCCTAGGGGCTCTATCAACGTGCAATAGCGACATGTCAGGTCACCTAAAGCAGTACACGATGATAAAGGTAAACCAAATAGCATACTATCATCTTGAGTAAGACTGTCCTACCGGGATAGGTCCTCCCTCAATCATTGCAATCACGTGCCTGTGATCCAATAATTGACTCTGAGGGCACTATCTCCAACAAGACTACCCATAGGGGTAGTATCGGGTCCTCACCCTAAAGACCACCTCATGGTGGTCTTGGGGAGTAAGCACAGCCCTTCGGTCCCCCGGGGTGCGCACACACCACCCCGAATCTTCTCGGTTCAAACCGTGAGCCCGCGGAGTCCGCGAACATCTCAAAACTCGATTTTTCGGGACTGTTTTTTCGATAGTTTTCAATGTCCGCGAATTCTAACGTCGGAACTAGCTAGTTTAGGGTGTTTCGGAGGCTCTGATACTATCGTTGGTTCCTAGTGCCCTCGGAGGCTGCGGCCGATGTGGAACCTATAAGTCGATGTCACGCACCCCGCGGGTTAGTAGGGAGGCGGAATACGCAAAAAATGATTTTTACGAGCTTCGCAGCACCGACTTGAACCCAGGATCGACAATAAACCTAGCTAGAAAAACAACTTGGAGGTTTAGCTACTCGGTAAGAGTTTTATACCTCCGTGTAAAAGTCCTTCGGTTCTTCTTGCTGTCCTCCTCCTCTTCATAAGCTCCTCGGATCATTTAGATCGAGCTTGCAAGGTCGGCCTCCTTAAGTCAAAGACGATCCACCTGAGAGTATGTACTTTGAGCTCCTACCTTTAAACCGAGGTAACTAGGGTACTTAGTTTGCTAATCTAAGTAGCCTAGATGAAGTAGAGAGTCTAATGGATTGTTTTTTCTCACTAGATCCTTTGTTTCACAACACATGTGAGGGTGAGGATCTTTGAGGAAGAACGAGAGGAAACTTGGAGAGAGAATGAAGAGAAGAAAATGAACTAGGTTGTGTGAGTGTGGAGAATGGCTCAAGACTTCACTCATTGAAGCATGGATTATTTTCTCATAGAAAATAGCCACAATGCTTCAATAGTGAACACAAACTAATAAACAACTCATGGAGCCATGCTTCACACCCATGCCACACAAGTCTCCAAATATCCACCTTATTAATCTATTTTGCAAAATAGATAAACCAATAATGAGGTGTCCTCTTCTAGAAGCATACCAAGTAAAATTACAAGAATGCCCTCACCGTATATACATACCCATATCCGTATTCCGAAAAATAAGAATACAGTAAGACGAAAACAATCCAATAATATAATATTAGGATCCGGCTTAAGCCAATGCCCACTAGTATTATCTACTCGAACATCATCCGTGTACAAGTACACGTATGTGATCGAAGCCCTGCCGTAAAACCATACGGCCTCTACATCTTTTGCCCGAAGTAGGGAAACCCTCTGTGTGGGACTCTGAAGACTCGACAGTACACTGGCAGTGGGTTTAACCATTAGCACGTCAGCGGTACTAGCTGCACGTAACAGCTACCCAGGTGTCTATCGATAAGAAGGCCGATGAGCAAACTCACTTGAACTCCTACTAAGCCTATCTATGACAATCTCCGTACAGTCCGGTCTATTCATCTAACAGAATCGCATATCGTGCCTAGGGACGGTAATCGTCAGACCCCTAATAGCGCAATAAGTCGTGCCGGAGTGTAGCCCAAAACACCCTGAGAAACTACTGGAGTACCTACCAGTAAATCTCGCTTGCCCTGGCCAGGGACTTTGTGTAATGGCTTTCCGAACACAGTGCAATATCAACCCCCATACCAGGAGAGACGAATCCTATCTAACCGCCACTTTCTCTAAGTGCTTCGGGACTGCACCCAACTACTACTTGTTTGCATGACTCCTTTGAACCGTGGTAGGGTAGTAATCTAAGAACGGAGGGAACACACTCGAGGGGAAGTAGCAGTGTCAAGTTGTCGGACTAAGCTGTACTCATGTCATCTGGGAACTGCTACCCGACGACAGGTATAATACCCACCAGCAGCTCCCTACGAGTCCTGTCCAGTGTACTCATAACCCAATGAGCACATGCATACTATCTCCAGTACGATGTACTAATGGCTGTGGGACAAACCATCTCCCCTGCTGGGATGAGAAGCGTATACACTAGTCTACTCTGGAGTATCGATGCCCCATCACGATAATCCTATAACTAGGGACCTGTATAAGGATGTGCTTAAAGACTACCCAGCCCCCACCAGTGTGACTGCCATCATAACGCTGGTAATCAAGCAAAGATCCTTAGGGCTCTACCAATATGTATAAGTGATATGCTAAAAGAAACACATGCACATATTGAGGTAGAAACAAACCAGGTAACATACTACCATTTCACGCAAGACTGTTACTATATCCGTGTATATCCCAAGCTTCCAATATGTAATATACAAACCAGTATGATACAATAATGGCCTCTAGGGCATATATCACTAACAATCTCCCATAGGTTTGATTGATACCAGCTTACCACGCTAAGTACGTAAGCAACATCTAGTCTAGTACACAACATAGCATACATTATAGAGCCTACCACAGAAGCATAGGGTATAATCGATATGCGAGCCCTTTCCAAATCAGTCTTGGGAGACATCTCTTTGGAGAGGGTGATTGACAAGCCGGTAGACTACCGTGCTTTGAATCTTCCATACTAAATCTCTTTAGTATGGTGTCGATGTACCCGGACTGCGAAAGTCCCAACATCCTTTGATCTATCACGAAAAATATGGATCCCTAGAATGTAGGAGGTATCACCCATGTCTTTCATGGAGAACCTCTGTGACAAGAATCCTTTGACTGATTGTAGCATAGGAATGTTATTTCCTATCGAGAGAATGTCATCCACGTACAAGAAGAGGAATACCACAGTTCACGCTACAATCTTATTATAGATGCATGGTTCATCTGAATTTTTGATAAAGTCGAATTCTTTGACCGTCTCATCAAAACAGATGTTCCAACATCGCGATGCTTGTTTTAATCCATAAATGGATTTAAGTAACTTGCACACTTTCCCGCTACTTCCACTCTGAATGAAATCCTTTGGCTAATCCATATAGACGCACTCTTCCAAATTACCATTTAGAAAATTGGTCTTTACGTCCATCTGCAAAATCTCATAATCGTGGAAGGAAGCAATGGCAAGAAGGATCCGAATGGATTTGAGCATAGCCATTGGAGAAAAGGTTTCATCATAGTCCAAATCAGGTCTTCGAAGAAAACCTTTTGCAACAAGTCTAGCCTTATAGGTTTCAACCTGTCCATCTACACCAATCTTCTTTCTGAAGATCCATTTGCAGCCTACGGGTCTTACCGCTTCTGGAGTAATGTCCAAAGTCTATACTATGTTGGTGTACATGGACTCCATTTCGGTCTGCATTGCATCCATCCATTTTACCGAGTCTCTGCTCTGAATGGCTTGCTGGAAGCTAGTTGGATCATCATCGTCGATGATGCAATCCCCTCTATCCCCATCTATGAGAAAACCGTAGTATCTCTCGGGCGGATAAGACTTCCTACTAGTCCCGCGGAGTGGCGCAGGGATGTCTGATTCTTTTGAAACCTCTGGTTTTACCATGCTTTCAGTAATAGCTTGTGGTTCTGGAATTTCTTCCAGTTCTATTGTGCTCCCACTAGTTTCTTTTTCCGAAAATTTATTTTCCAAAAAGTGGGCATGATTAGAAACAAAAACCTTTTGTTCCTATGCGTAATAGATAAGATACCCACTTGAGTTCTTTCGGTATCCCACAAACTTACACAGTACTGAGCTGAAAGTCTACCCTGGCACCAGCAAGGGGTTTTAGTGACATCAAGCGTGCCAAATTCAAATTTTTATAGGTGCTAAGCTAGACTAAACAAGATCTTTAACTAGTTGATTAGGGTTTGAAGTTTGATATCTTAAAACCAGAGAGAAGAAAAGTGCATACAATCTTTGTAGTTCGAGTCCTTCTCTTCCATAGCTCCGGGTTGTGGTCCACACGACTCCACTAGGCTCCTCTTCAAGATAAAAGAACCTCCTTCGTGATCTTCGCGCTAAAGACGATCCACCCGAAGCCCACAAGCTCAAGCTAACCCTTCACTAATCTCATTAGTGAAGGCAACACTCCACATCAAATTGCTAATCTAATGTGTTATGGTGAAGTAAGGGTTTAATTTGCTCACTAAGGTTTTCACAAGTTCAATGATTCACATCACATGTGAAGGTTTGAACTCGGAAGTGAGGTGATGAAAATTGTAGAGAGTAAGAGAGAGCTAGAACTCAAGAAATGCCTAAGGCATGAAGAATGAAAATCATGAGAGTAAACACAAAATGGCTCCCTTTTTCCTCATTTATTCAAGTATGGAATAAAATTGCAATTCTAAATTGCAACCATGCTTGAATAGTGAGTCAAGACTAATATACAAATAATAAAACCCATGCCTTGCCCATTCCACAAATATCTCCACAATTTACACCTCATTTTTCTATTTTCTAAAAATAGAAAAACATGACATGCTTCATATAATAATATATATATATATATATTTATATATATCAAATATACATTAATATATATATATATATATATATATATATATATATATATAAAGCAATTAATGAGCCAATGATATTAGTTAAGATATAATTATATCACATATAATATATATCACATTATTAAATCAACACTTGATCTAATAATCCGGTTATATCACATATAATCGACTAATATCATTAATATGAATATCACATTATCAAACCAACACTTGATTCGATAATCCGGTTATATCACACATAACCTGACCGACATCAGATAACTGCCATATTATAATACGGTATCACATACTCATATTTAATCAGGCCCACGCACATATCAACATATGTGCCCTACTTCGTTTCGCTCGAACCAGGAAACTTCTGTGTGGGACTAAAGACTCGTCAATATGCTAGTAGTAGATGATGATCACATCAATCACCTACAAGCCGTCAGCGGTACTAGCTGGACGTAACGGCTACCCGGGTATTGAGCGATATGAATATCAACAAACAAGTCCATCCATACTCTCCATGAAGTCTATCAGTAACACTACCGTACAGTCCGGTCTCTTCGTCTAATATGTCGCATATCATGTCTAGGGGTTGTAAACGTCAGGCCCCAGAAACGTGATAAGTCATGCCGATGTCTGGCCTATAATAGTTTGAGAAACTATTGATAACTCTTATCTGTAAATCTCAGCAGCAGCCCTGGTCAGGGACCTCTAGTTATAACCAATCGAGCATAGCGCAACATTAACCCCCAATACCAGGAGAGACAAAACCCCTCCTATCGCTCATTGCCTCCATGTGACTCGGGACTGTACCCAAAATCCACTTGTTTGTACGACTCTTTTGAGCCGTGGTAGGGAGGAAATCAAAGCAAAGTGGGAGCCACACAAGACTCTATGACGATCTTGGATCTACAGACTAACCTGTACCAGTGCACCAGAGGACTGCTATCTGATGATAGGTATACTACCACATAGGAGTCCTCTGCGAGTTATGTTCGGTGTACCCATTCTCTAATGAGCACCTGTGTACAATCTTTGATGTCACACACCAATGGTTGTGGGATTAATCATCGCCCTCTAAGGGACAAGAAATGTGCACACTAGTCTACACAGGAATATCGATGCCCTGGTCTCGATATTCCCACGACTAGGAATTGATTAAAAGATGTACTTGTGGACCACCTTGGCCACACTAGTATGATCTCATCATAATCTTGGTAGTCAAGTACATATCTAAGAGCTTTATCAACATGTGAGAGCGAGACAGTAAAGAATACCGGTCAACATGTTAAGATAAAAAGTAATCAAATAGCATACTATCATGTCGAGCAAGAAAGTCCTCTCTATATATGTCCAAGCATCCACTATAATATACATCACATGTATAATAATGGCCTCTAGGACATACATATTCCTAACAATCTCCCACTTGCACTAAGGCCATGTGCTGTAGTATCTCATACCAAACATCCCAAAAAGTCTCTCAAACTGTATCTGGGGAAGGGCCTTCGTGAGTGGATCCGCTACGTTGTCCTTCATGTCAACTCTCCTGACCTCGATCTCCCGGCGATATACTATCTCCCTGATCAAGTGATACCGCCTCAGAATAGTCTGGATCTCTGATGGGACCTGGGTTCCTTGGCCAAAGCCACCGCTCCATTGTTATCACAATACACAGGTATTGGATGCTCAATGGATGGAACCACACCAAGCTCAGCAATGAACTTCTTCATCCAGACAGCTTCTTTGGCAGCATCGTTGGCAGCGGCCTCCATCGTCGAGTCTGCCACGGTGTCTTGCTTAGAACTCTTCCTACACACCGCCTCTCCGTTGAGGGTAAAGACAAAACCCGAGACCAACTTACTATCATCCTTATCACTCTGGAAGCTCGAATCGGTAAAGGACTCCACCTGGAGTTCACCGTTACCATACACCAAGAACATTTCTTTAGTCCTTCTCAAGTACTTAAGAATGTTCTTCACAGCTGTCCAGTAGTTTTCCCCAGGATCTGATTGATACCTGCTCACTACACCTAGTGAGTAAGATACATCTGGTCTAGTACATAACATCGCATACATGATAGAGCCTACTGCCGAAGCATAGGGTATCCCTTGCATGTGAGCCCTCTCCAAATCAGTCTTGGGAGACATCTCTTTGGAGAGAGTGATTCCTGAACAAGCTGGTACATTACCGCGCTTGGAATCTCCCATACTAAACCTCTTTAGTATGGTGTCTATGTACCTGGATTGGGACAATCCAAACATCCGTTTAGATCTATCTCTATAGATTTTTATCCCCAGGATGTAGGAGGCATCACCAAGATCTTTCATGGAGAACTTGAGTGATAAGAAGAGCTTGACCGAGTGTAGCATAGGAACATCGTTTCCTATCAAGAGTATGTCATCCACGTACAATACGAGGAAGACTACCTTGCTCTCTACTACCTTCTTATATATACAAGGTTCATCTATATTTTTGATGAAGTCAAACTCTTTGATAGCTTCATCAAAACAGATGTTCCAACTCCGCGACGCCTGCTTTAATCCGTAGATGGATTTAAGCAGCTTGCACACCTTTCCGCTGCTCCCACTGTCT
Source organism: Agapanthus africanus (assembly GCA_030015575.1). Taxonomy (NCBI): domain Eukaryota; kingdom Viridiplantae; phylum Streptophyta; class Magnoliopsida; order Asparagales; family Amaryllidaceae; genus Agapanthus; species Agapanthus africanus. The sequence continues at coordinate 366,938,464 of JASDDO010000022.1, forward strand.
ACGAAGCCCTCTGGCTGAGTCATGTACACGCTCTCTTCTAAATCACCATTTAGAAAAGCGGTCTTGGCGTCCATCTGCCAGATTTCGTAGTCATGGTATGCAGCAATGGCAAGTAGGATCCTGATGGACTTAAGCATAGCGACAGGAGAAAAGGTTTCATCATAGTCGACTCCAGGTCGTTGACGAAAACTTTTTGCTACAAGTCTAGCTTTGAAAGTCTCAACTTTTCCATCTACACCAATCTTCTTTTTGAAGATCCACTTGCTCCTAATGGGTTTTACCCCTTCAGGAGCAACATCCAAAGTCCATACTTTGTTGGTGTGCATGGATTCCATCTCGGATCGCATAGCATCCAGCCATTTCACAGAGTCTCCACTCATGATGGCCAGCTCGAAAATAGTAGGGTCATCATCTTCCATGATGCAATCCTCGCTCCCACCGTTTATGAGAAAACCGTAGTATTTCTCAGGTGGGTGAGAAACCCTACTAGATCTGCGGAGTGGCTGGGGTTCGTTGGGTACTATTGGATCCTCTGGTTCCACCAAATCGTCAGTTGTAGTTTGTGCTGCTGGAACTTCTTCCAGTTCTACCTCATCGCCACTAATTTCTTTAACAAGAAATTCCTTTTCTAAAAAGGTGGCATGTCGAGAAACAAATACCTTTTGTTCCTCTGAGTGGTAGAAGATATACCCTCACGAATTCTTGGGATATCCTACAAATTTGCACAATACTGACCTTGTCTCGAACTTGTCCGGATTTTGTGTTTTCATATAGGCCGGACAACCCCATACCTTAACATATTTAAGGTATGGTCTCTTTCCTTTCCATATCTCATATGGAGTGGTAGGCACAGATTTGGTGGGAACCATATTCAATAGGTCTGCAGCTGTTTCAAGCGCATATCCCCAAAAACAAATAGGCAACTCAGCAGTACTCATCATAGAGCGCACCATATCTAATAGGGTGCGATTTCTCCGCTCCGATACACCATTGTGTTATGGTGTATACGGAGTAGTAAGCTGAGAGAGAATCACATTCTATTTTAAATAGTCTCGGAATTCTCCGCTCAACTATTCTCCTCCCCGATTAGATCGCAGGACTTTAATACTTTTGCCCGTATGGTTTTCAACTTCGCACTTATATTCCTTTAATTTCTCAAAAGCTTCAGACTTGTGTTTCACCAAGAACACATGTCCGAACCTTGAGATATCATCAGTGAATGTAATAAAGTACGAAAAACCATTCCTGGCATGTGTAGACATATGACCGCATATATCACTATGTATCAGTCCTAAGAGTTCAGTAGCCCTTTCTCCGTGTCCAGTAAACGAAGTTTTGATCATTTTGCCTTTGAGACATGACTGGCAAGTTTCATAAGATGAAAATTTGAACGGATTCAAATATCCATCTTTATGCAACTTCGCAAGTCTTGTCGCATTGATATGACCTAGTCTACAGTGCCACAAGAAGGCTTCATTCATTTCTGAAATTTTCCTCTTGTTTGTATTCTGTACGTTAAAAATTGTACTTTGATTAAGAACGTATATACCGTTACATAACGTACCAAAACAAATCAACACCTGATTTTGGAAAATGTTCATAACATTATCCTCTAATATGAGATTATATCCTTCTTTAGTTAGCAAAGAAACCGATATAATGTTGCACATCATATTTGGTACGTAGTAACAGTCGTTCAGAATCAATGTATTACCAATTGGTAATACAGGGTGATAATCGCCAACTGCCTTGGCTGCAACAATTACACCATTCCCTACTGTTAGGGATTTATCATCCTTTTCCAGTTCTCTACCTTTCTTTAGCCCATGTAACAAATTACATACGTGGGATCCTGATTCGGTATCCAATACCCAGTACGTAGAACAAACTGAGAAACGGTTCTCGGTAATGAACACACCTGAAGAAGATGCATCAACATGTTGTTTCTTCGCACGGGTGGCATGGGATCCTGATACTCCCCTATCCCTTGCTCAGACTTATGATAGTCATAAGATAGAGCGAGACCAATGTTCCCTAATCCTGTATAAAAGGAGGGTTCGGTCAATACATCCATTTTATTATCTTAATTAAGGCGTGACATTGGTTGCTGTCTGGAGAGAGAGAGAAGGACAGGCGTTAGCGCGCGCTCTTTGCAAGATTAGATTGGTTATTATCTTATCTAATCAGGATGGCTCCCACTGTTTTTATCAAATCTTCCTTCAACCCTTAGAAGGTAACATTAGCCGGGATTAATTACACCCTACAGGTTCGCCAATCGTTCGGCCAGGCAGGTATCGGTACTCCGAGGGAGGTTCCCCGTGTTTTCGCACGGACCTAATTAAAATAAATCTCGTTTTTCCAGAGACATAACCCCATTGACACCTCTCTAGACACCTACTTGATCAGCTATTTGTAAAGTGAAAAATTCTCCTACGAGTAACTCTTACTCGCAGTGGGTATCGGGATCCAACTATCATATAGAAGGTATGCAATCTCATTGCAAATTTCAACACTTGAAATTCCCGATAATAGTTTTTACCCCTAACGTCCTATGACCTTGACGCAGGCCAACAAATTATAGGGCGTTAGTCAAGTTCAACCCGTTCGTTTCTTGATTGAATTAAACCCACCCGCACGACCCTTGACGCAGGCCAACAAAGTCGCACGACTACCCTAATCCGATCGCATCACATGCTGCAGATAAGCACTAATTCAGCTACCGCACACTACACCTTGACGCAGGCCCACAAACGTAGCACGATTACTAAAATATGACTTATCTGAAATGATGTAAGGCTACGTAAGTTTTTAAGAAAACCATGAGCGTAACGAACTTGATATCGTTGTAGAATCTAGTGATTTTGAAAAGGAGTGTTTTTGAGGCTTTTGCTAGTTTCGCTAAAGAGGTCACTCCCGGTGAAGGGATCTCGGCTCTTTCCTCATCGAATGAGGTGATGGATATTCATTAATACCACTATGCAAAGCAAGAACTAGAGAAGCAATCAAAAGATAAAACCGAGTAGGTTGTAGCATTTGCTAGTTTTGCTAAAGAGGTCACTCCCGGTGAAGAGATCTCGGCTCTTTCCTCATCGAATGAAGTGCTGGATATTCATCAAGGAATAGCACTATGCAAAACAAAAACTAGAGCTACCCTTTTTGAAAATTTGATTCTACAACATCTTTTGGTTTCTTTCTTTTCATTAATCTCATTAATGAAGTCCCATCATTTAATATTTCCTAAACATTACAGAAAAATGAAACGAAAATAGAACTTACGCTTATGCCATCCGCATTCGCCACGGGGCCCCATCATGCACCGTAAGGTTACTTAACTACCGGCAGAGCGGGGGCTGGACTAGCGCGGGTGCAAAACATAAGCAACGTTTATTATATATCATATATATAATAGTACATTCGTCTCACGCGGTTATATGATCAACATCACAGAATCAAGCAGCAGAAGCAATATATGAAATATTGGATATACTAGGATGTCCGTGTTTTAAATTTAGCCAGTAATGTAAAACACGGATTCCACGGTCGTGATGAATAGCCAAACCCACATCCCTAGACCCCTACGAGAGCGGCAAGTAACCCTTCCAATTCTAGAGTTAGGAGACCCGGTCTCAACTCCCTGAGATGGTCTCCCACTGGACTCTAGAACCCGGTTACTTGTGCTCCCCGCCTTGGGTCTATCCTAATGTGAAAAAGTAAATAATATACAACAGTGGTGACATCATTCTCAACCCGGAAGTGCCCTAATAAAAGAATATTACATACAGATTTTACATGAATGAAAATAAAAAACCCTCATCTCATATAAAAGCCCCCGGCTATTCTTTCATGACGATCCAATAAATCATATCAACAGCAACACATGATATTACATATCATCAACGTAAGCAAATATGTGTATCCCAAAAACTCGTTGACATATAGCAACGAGATTGGGATATTGTACATATTACACTTACGGTCGCAGAAAAAGAAACAGAAAACTACAATAATTAGAATCCGCAATATCCTTAGACATCATAAACACGGAATATCTCATATTCCGGATTTCATGCCTAACTTATAAAACTTGCATTTTAATCTCAAATTGAAAACACTTTTCAATAAACTGTCGGATAATTCAACAAGATTCCCGACTAAGCGATCGCGTACTATACGCAATTGTGACGGAGTTTCGATCCGAATCAAAATTCCGTGGCAACTGATCAATGAGACTAAACAGCTAGATTTACAATATAACAACTAGTTTTCACAAAACTAATTATTCCGGATTCTAACAATTGTATCCATATCAAAATAAAACCGAAATGATGCAATAATTACGATTACGAAATACTCCGTATTAGCCCCAATAGAATTGTTAACATCTCATGCAAACTGGGCTAATCAAACAATACCTGAAACCCTAAAATTAAGTTGCTAGAACAGCAAAAAAAATTCGAGGCCAGAATCTAAAGGAAAACCGGACACACCCATATTTTTGGAGATCTTGCCGGGTCAAAAGTGGTGTTTTGGCCTCAAATTTCTCCGGTGTTCAAGTTGCATCACATACAACATTCTGCAGTTGCTTAAATTTTTTTTACAGATCATTTGAAAATCGACAGAAACTTGATTTTGGGTTTCGGTGTTTCAGAGACTTTCAGTTTCGTGATTCTAATTACATCGTCTAATCTTCTAGCTTAAGCTCTGATACTATGAGAGTCTACCCTAGCACCAGCAAGGGGTTTTAGTGACATCAAGCATGCAAAATTCAAATTTTTATAGGCGCTAAGCTAGACTAAACAAGATCTTTAACTAGTTAATTAGGGTTTGAAGTTTGATATCTTAAAACTAGAGAGAAGAAAAGAGCATACAATCTTTGTAGTTCGAGTCCTTCTCTTCCATAGCTCCGGGTTGTGGTCCACGCGGCTCCACTAGGCTCCTCTTCAAGATGAAAGAACCTCCTTCGCGATCTTCGCGCCAAAGACGATCCACCCGAAGTCCACAAACTCAAGCTAACCCTTCACTAATCTCATTAGTGAAGGCAACACTCCACATCAGATTAGCATTAGTGAAGGCAACACTCCACATCAAATTGCTAATCTAATGTGTGATGGTGAAGTAGGGGTTTAATTTGCTCACTAGGGTTTTCACAAGTTCAATGATTCACATCACATGTGAGGGTTTGAACTTGGAAGTGAGGTGATGAAAATTGTAGAGAGCAAGAGAGAGCTAGAGCTCAAGAAATAGCAAAGGCATGAAGAATGAAAATCAAGAGAGTAAACTCAAAATGGCTCTCTCTTTCCTCACTTATTCAAGCATGAAATAAAATTGCAATTCTAAATTGCAACCATGCTTGAATAGTGAGTCAAGACTAATATACAAATAATAAAACTAATGCCTTACCCATTCCACAAATATCTCCACAATTTACACCTCATTTTTCTATTTTCTAAAAATAGAAAAACATGCCATGCTTCATATGATAATATATATATTTATATATATCAAATATACATTAATATATATATATAATGCAATTAGTGAGCTAATGATATTAGTTAAGATATAATTATATCACATATAATATATATCATATTTTTAAATCAACACTTAATCTAATAATTCGGTTATATCACATATAACCGACTATCATTAATCTGAATATCACATTATCAAACCAACACTTGATTCGATAATCCGGTTATATCATATATAACCTGACCGACATCAGATAACTGACAGATTATAATACGGTATCACATACTCATTTTAATCAGGCCCACGCACATATCAACATATGTGCCCTACTTCGTTTCGCTCGAACCAGGAAACTTATGTGTGGGACTATAAAGACTCGTCAATACGCCAGCAGTTGGTGATGATCACATCAATCACCTACAAGCCGTCAGCGGTACTAGCTGGACGTAACGGCTACCCGGGTATTGAGCGATATGAAGATCAACAAGCAAGCTCATCCATACTCTCCATGAAGTCTATCAGTAACACTACCATACAGTCCGGTCTCTTCGTCTGATATGTCGCATATCATGTCTTGGGGCGGTAAACGTCAGGCCCCAGTAACGTGATAAGTCATGCCGATGTATGGCCTATAATGGTTTGAGAAACTACTGATAACTCTTATCAATAAATCTCAGCAGCAGCCCTGGCCAGGCACTTCCAGTTATAGCCAATCGAGCATAGCGCAACATCAACCCCCAATACCGAGAGAGACGAAACCCCTCCTATCGCTCATTGCCTCCATGCGACTCAGGATTGTACCCAAAATCCACCTGTTTGCACGACTCCTTTGAGCCATGGTATGAAGGAAATGAAAGCACAGTAGGAGCCACACAAGACTCTATGACGATCTCGGGTCACAGACTAACCTGTACCAGTGTCACCAGAGGACTGCTATCTGACGATAGGTATACTACCACATAGGAGTCCTCTGCGAGTCCTGTTCGGTGTACCCATTCTCCAATGAGCACCTGTGTACAATCTTTGATGTCACACACCAATGGTTTGTGATCAACTATCGCCCTCTAAGGGACAAGAAACATACACACTAGTCTACACTAGAATATCGATGCCCTGGTCTCGATATTCCCACGACTAGGAACTGATTAAAGGATGTATTTGTGGACCACCCTGGCCCCACTAGTATGATCTCATCATAATCCTGGTAGTCAAGTACATATCATAAGGGCTTTATCAACATGTGAGAGCAAGACTGTAAGTCCATGCTACCCTTCCCCGGTACTTACGGGGTTGCGGAAGTGGTGAAAAACGATTTTCAAGAGGGTGGTAACATGGACTCATAATACGGATCTTTGTTAAACAACTAACTAACAACCTAACTAGAGTTTTGCCTACTCGGTTAGGGGGCTATACCTTTCTTGAACTCCTTCGTCTTCGACTCTTTCCGGTGTACGGATCGGCCTCACCTCGTCGTCTCCTTGCGCCGAAGATGGATCCACCTGAAAGCTTCTACCTTTGGCTTCTTCTTCGAACTTGAAGAAACTAAAACACTTGGTTTGCTAAACCTTGTGAACTAGGATGAGTAGAGAAGTGATTTGGGTTTTCTTTTTATCTCAAAGGCAATGTTTCTCAACTGATGAGAGGGTTTTGCCTTGAACTAGAGAGAGAGAAAGAGGAAGAGCAAGAGGGAGAGCTCAAGCAAGAGAGAGAAATGAAATGAGAGAATGAGTAACTCTTTTGCCAACCTCTCTCCCATAATCCAAAAAGAATAATAATAATAATAATAATAATTGAGTATTATGTGATGGTTCATATCATATCAAGTGGCATTATCATTTCATGCACTCATATTGCAAAGCATAACAAGCAAGCAAAAGTCTTTGCCATGAAATGATAGCCATTGCAATGATGATGGTCAACTAGTCTAACCTAGTCAACCGGTCAACAAAGTCAACAAGTCAACAAAGTCAACCCCTCATCTCAACCATGACACAATAATTCTTAATTAATATTATCATTAATCATATTTCTTATTCTCATTAGGGTTTAGCCAAAAGTCAACAGTCAACAGTCAACAACCCCAATGAGAATCCTCTGCCTCAGTCTCTCTGTCAACTGTGCATACACACCCGCATCCGCGTTCCGAGGAACACGAATACAAACGAGATAAAACCAATCCCAAAATGTACACTAGGATCTGGCTTAAACCAAAGCCTGCTAGTGTTAACTGTCCGGACACCAAACGTGCACAAGTGCACGGATGTGACCGAACCCTGTCGCAAAACCATGCGACCTGTCGCAAAACCATGCGACCTCTACTCTTTTGCCTAAAGGCGAATAGCTTTCTGTGTGGGACTCTAAAGACTCGACACTACGCTGGCAGTGGGTTTAACCACAGACCGCAAGCGGCACTAGCTGTGCGTAACGGTCCCCAGGTAGATGCCGACAAGAAGACTGACGAGGTGAAACCCATCTGAACTCCTACTGAGCCTGAATGTGACAATCTCTGCACAGTCCGGTCTGTTCGTCTGATACATCGCATGGCGGGCCTAGGGGGCGGTAAACGTCAGTCCCCTAATAGAGGTACAAGTTGTGTCGGAGTGAAGCCCAGAACACCCTGAGATAACACTGGAAACCTACCAGTATATCTCGCTTGCCCTGGCCAGGGACTACTCGTGTAATGGCTCTCCCAGACACAGCGCGATGTCAACCCCCAATACCGGGAGAGACGAATCCTGTCTAACCGTCACTGCCTCCAAGTGCTTCGGGACTGCACCCAACTACTACCTGTTTGCACGACTCCTTTGAGCCATGGTAGGGTAGTAATCTAAGTACAGTGGGAACACACTCGAGGCGAAGTGACAGTGTCAAGTCAGCGGACTAAGCTGTACTCATGTCATCTGGGAACTGATAACTGACGATAGGTATAGTACCAACCAGTAGTTCCCGATGAGTCCTGTCTAGTGTACTCATAACCCAACGAGCACCCGCATACTATCTCAAGTACGACGTACTGACGGCTGTGGGACATACCGTCTCCCACAATGGGATGAGAAGCGCATACGCTATTCTACTCCGGAGTATCGATGCCCTGTCTCGATAGTCCTGCGACTAGGGACCTGCATAAGGATGTGCTTATAGATTACCCAGCCCCCACTAGTGTGACTGCCATCACAACGCTGGTAATCAAGCAAAGATCCTAAGGGCTCCACTAATGTGTATAGGTGATATACTAAAATAAACACATGTACACATTGAAGTAGAAACAAACCAAGTAGCATACTACTATATTGAGAAAGATTGTCTATACAAGGTGAATATCCCAAGCTTCCATTAAGTAATATACAAACTAGTATGATACAGTAATGGCCTCTAGGGCATATACACTAACAATCTCCCACTTGCACTAAGGCCATGTACTGGCGTATCGAAGACCTGTCATCTCGATCAGCCGCTCGAACTGAGTCTGGGGTAAGGCCTTTGTGAGTGGATCAGCAGTGTTATCTTCCGTAGAAACTCTCCGAACCTCGATCTCCTGGCGACCCACGATCTCCCTGATCAGGTGATACCGCCTCAAGATGTGTCTGGACTTCTGATGGGACCTGGGTTCCTTTGCTAAAGCTATAACCCCGTTGTTGTCGCAATACAGAGGTATTGGATCAACAATGGATGGAACCACCTGAAGTTCAGTTAAGAACTTCCTTATCCAGACAGCTTCTTTTGCGGCATCTGCAGCAGCGATATATTCCGCTTCCATCGTCGAGTCAGCAACGGTTTCCTGTTTGGAACTCTTCCAACACACCGCCCCTCCATTGAGGGTAAAGAAATAACCCGATGTGGACTTGGAATCATCCTTCTCACTCTGGAAGCTGGAGTCAGCAAAGGCCTCGATCTGGAGGTCTTTTCCGCCATACACCAAGAACATCTCCTTAGTCCTTCTCAGGTACTTGAGAATGTTCTTAACTGCTATCCAGTGTTTCTCCCCAGGGTTTGACTGATACCGGCTTACCACACTCAGTGCATAAGCTACATCTGGTCTGGTACACAACATCGCATACATTATAGAGCCAACCGCAGAAGCGTAGGGTATAATAGACATGCGATCCTTTCCAAATCAGTCTTGGGAGACATCTCTTTGGAGAGGGTGATCCCGTGACAAGCCGGTAGATTACCGCGCTTGGAATCTTCCATACTGAATCTTTTCAGTATGGTGTCGATGTACCTGGACTGTGAGAGTCCGAGTATCCTCTTGGATCTGTCACGATAGATCCAGATCCCCAGAATGTATGAGGCATCACCCAGGTCTTTCATGGAGAACCTGTGTGACAAGAACCCTTTGACAGATTGTAGCATAGGAATGTCATTTCCTATTAAGAGAATGTCATCCACGTATAAAACGAGGAATACTACAGTTCTCGCTACAAATCTAATATAGATGCATGGTTCATCTGGATTTTTGATAAAGCCAAATTCTTTGACCGTCTCATCAAAACAGATGTTCCAACTCGGCGATGCCTGCTTTAGTCCGTAGATGGACTTAAGCAACTTGCACACCTTTTCGCTGCTCCCACTCTGAATGAAACCCTCTGGCTGGTCCATATAAACACACTCCTCTAAATTTCCATTTAGAAAAGCGGTCTTTATGTCCATCTGCCAAATCTCATAATCGTGGAAGGCAGCAATGGCAAGAAGGATCCGAATGGATTTCAGCATAGCTACTGGAGAAAAGGTCTCGTCATAGTCTAAACCAGGTCTTTGACGAAAACCCTTTGCAACCAGTCTAGCTTTATAGGTCTCAACCTGTCCATCTACACCAATCTTCCTTTTGAAGATCCACTTGCATCCTACGGGTTTTACCGCATCTGGAGCAACGTCCAACGTCCATACTTTGTTGGTGTACATGGACTCCATTTCGGTCCGCATTGCATCCAGCCATTTTACCGAGTCAACGCTCTGAATGGCCTGCTGGAAGCTAGTCGGCTCATCATAATCAATGATGCAATCCTCTCTATCCCCGTCTATGAGAAAACCGTAGTATCTCTCGGGCGGATGAGACTGTCTACTACTCCTGCGGAGCGGCGTAGGAATGTCATGATCTTTCGAACCCTCTGGTTCTACTAAGCTTTCAGTAATAGCTCGTGGTTCTGGAATTTCTTCCAGTTCTATTGCGCTCCCACTTATCTGATTTTCCAAAAACTCAGTTTCCAAGAAGTGGGCATGACGAGAAACGTAAATCTTTTGTTCCTCTTCGCAATAGAAGAAATATCCCTTGGAGTTCTTTGGATATCCCACAAACTTGCACTGTACTGAGCGTGCCTCGAGTTTGTCCGCATGCTGCTTTTTGACAAAAGCTGGACATCCCCATGTCTTAATGTGATTAAGATAGGGTCTCTTCCCACACCACATCTGATATGGTGTGGTAGGCACAGTCTTAGTTGGAACTCGGTTCAAAAGGTATGCAGCTGATTCTAGTGCATATCCCTAGAATGATCGCGGTAACTCAGCGTTACTCATCATGGACCGTACCATATCCAATAGGGTTCGGTTCCGTCTCTCCGATACACCGTTATGTTGCGGAGTGTATGGAGGAGTAAGCTGAGAGAGAATTCCATTCTCTTTTAAATAGTCCAGGAACTCGGCACTCAAGTATTCACCACCTCGATCCGATCTTAGTGTCTTGATACTTTTGCCGGTTTTTTTTCTACTTCATTCTTATATTCCTGGAATTTTCCAAAGGCTTCGGACTTATGTTTCATTAAGAAGACATAACCGTACCTTGAAAAGTCATCCGTAAAAGTAATGAAGTAAGAATAACCGCTTCGCGCATGTGTAGACATTGGACCGCACACGTCGCTGTGTACGAGTCCCAAGAGCTCGCTCGCTCTTACTCCGTGTCCAGTGAACGGAGTCTTTGTCATCTTTCCTTTGAGACAGGATTGACAAGTGGCATACGATTGATATTCGAACGGATTCAAATATCCTTCTGTATGTAACTTCGTCAACCTTCTCTCATTGATGTGACCCAGTCTACAATGCCATAAGAAAGTCTGATTTATTTCCGGAGACTTTCTTTTGTGTGTATTCTGGACATTGAAAATCTGTGGTTGGTTTAATACGTATATACCATTGCTTAATGTACCTGACCCAATCAGAACTTGATTAAGGTGAATGTTTACAACATTACTTATAAATGCAAATTCATAACCTTCTTTAGATAATAAAGATACAGAAATGATATTACAAGTTGCATTGGGTACAAAATAGCAATTACGCAAAACCAAAACGTGTCCATCTGACAACCCCAGGTGATAGTCCCCCACGGCCTTAGCATCCATGCTAGCTCTGTTTGCAACTTTGAGGGTCATGTCACCTGCCTTCAAAACCCTACGGTTTCTCAACGCCTGCAAAGAATCAATAACATACACACCTGAAGCTGAAGCCGCAACATGCTTCAGATCCTGTGTTCTGGCTTTCCAAGCCCTGCAATCTTTCTTCCAGTGTCCACTCTTGTGACAGTAAAAGCATTCTTCCTTATCCACAAGCATTCCCGCTACCTTTATTGCTTTTGTCTTTCCCTTCGTATCCACTTTACTAACACCGCCCCTTGGTTTGGCGGGGGCTTTCTTCTTCTTTCCCTTGGCTTTCGCCTTGGATCTAGAAGAGGAAGATCCTCCTACAAACAAAGTGGATGTTTCCCTACCTTTCTGTAGGGTGCCCTCTGCACTCCTCAGCATGTTGAGGAGTTCTGAAAGTTCAACTTCTTTTTCTTGTAAGTTGAAGTTCAGGATAAACTGGGTGTAAGTGGAAGGAAGGGACTGGAGAATCAAGTCCGTATAGAGCTCGTTCTCTAACGTGGTCCCAAGGTCCTCGAGCTCCTCAATGAAGCCAATCATCTTAAGCACGTGTTCCGCTACCGATGATCCGATGGCCAACCTTGCCGAAAATAACTTCTTCAACACTTCGTATCTTGCGATATGAGATTGCTCTCCATACAGTTCTTTTGTATGGAGAAATATGGATTCAAGGTCCATATTCTCGTGCCTCCTCTGATGTTCGTTGTCCATAGAGGCAAGCACGAGGTACCTGGCCTTCGCGCAATCGATCTCCCAAGTCTTACGGATTTCCTTATCCGCGATGCTGGAGGTGGGACCTGGGACAGGGGGAGCTTTGGTGGTAAGGAGATACCCCAACTTTTCATAAGTGATTGCCATTTTGACATTCCTGAGCCAATCTTTGTAGTTTGGCCCTGTCAGTATGTTTTTATCTAGTAATAACTTAAGTCCGGTCATGATGTTTGGTCGCTACAATTAGGAGAGAAAGAAGAAACACTTTAGCATGATGCTCTTGCAAGTTTAGAGTGGTTTTTAATTTTTCTAAACAGGATGGCTCCCACTGTCTCTCGAATCCCTCCTCAAACCAAAAAGGAAGAATTAGTCAGGATCAATCTTACCGTACAATACTTGCTTAACCGTTCGGCCAGGCTGGTGTCGATACTTCGAGGGAGGTTTTCCAACGCTTTCGCGAAGTTCCTTAATTAAATAACCTCTTTTCCCTGGGGGCGTAGCCCCGCTAACACCTTTCTAGACACGTACTTGGTTTATAGCATTGATCGTTAAGTGAGAAATTTCCCGAGGAGTAGCATATACTCACAGTAGGATCGGGATCCAAATATCATTGCGTGACAAAACTGAAGGAATCCTACCAGAATCATCACACTCTAAATGGTATGCAGCGCTAGCAAGTTTCAGTTCTTTTGAAACTCCCGATGTGGATTTTTGCCCCATGCTCTTATGACCTTGACATTGGCCAACAAATCATAAGTCACATGTCAAGTTCTACCCGTCATTCTCCAGGTTAATTTGAGCCCACCCGCACATACCCTTGACTTTGGCCAACAAGGTAGAACGACTGCCCCAAACCAACACATCTATCTATGCTGCACATGAATACCCAATAGCTACCAATCACTATGCCTTGACTTTGGCCAACAAACATAGCTTGAATACTATTGACCATCCATGTGAAACGACGGAGGGCTACGAATGGTTTTGGCGAAACCGTGAACGTAGTGAACTTGATATAATCGATGGAACGAGATAGCTTTTAAAAGGAGTGGCTTAAGCTCCGCGTTTAAAAGTTATTTTGAAAAGAAACCGAGTGGTTTTGAAAGTGTTCCAACGACTTTTACTTGGTTTATTTTTCTTGCATTAATTCCAATGCGTCCCATCATTTAATCCTACCATTGCAGAAAACAACCAAAATATGACGTACGCTTATGCCATCCGCATTCGCCATGGGGCCCCATCATTACCCGTTAGGTTACTTAACTAACGACAGAGCGGGGGCTGGACTAGCGCGGATGCAAAACATAAGCAACGCCTAAATAATATCATACATAGATATATTGCAATGATAGCCATTTCAGATCACAGATGAATACATTGGATATACTAGGAATCCGCAATTTGTACGAGCCTGTAACGAAAAGCGGATTATACGGTCGCGATGAATAGCCAATACCCCACCGTAGACCCCTACGGGTGCGGCAAACTACCCGCCAAATATCCGAAGCGGAGCAACCTCCCTCAACGACGTGAGTAGGCCACTCGGCACTTCAAGATACCCGGTAGTTTGTGCAGCCCACCTTGGGTCTATCCTAGGAGCAAAAACAGTAAAAAGAAATTATACAATGACGGCTACAACCCCGACCCGGTTGTGCGGCCAAAAATAATATTACATCAATTTACATATTACATGAATTGGAAAGATAAAAGAAAACTCTCATCTCACAACCCCCGGCTATTCATCCGCGACAATCCAATGAATTCATATACACATACCATCAACATTACAGATTACAGATATGTATAACCCCCACTAATCGACGTATAGCGATTAGCGGATGTTCAATACATATAACACATCACAGATATAAACCCGTCAGCTTAAGTCTTTAGAAATTCGATCAAAATACGGATTTTCAAGCCCCAAAAACTAATTTTTCTTTCTGGAAAATCTGGGCAGAAAAAACATATTTTAAAAATCCCAAAACAACCCCAGAAACACTCTGCAGGAAATTTGCCCCACGGCCGAGTCAACTCGGCCGTGGATCCGCGACGCTTTGACCGAATCTGTGGACCAAATTTCTTGGGTGTTTCATAAAAAGCCTAAGTCGATTTTTGGAGCATGATTTATCATTTTTTGAACAGAATACAGAATCGACAGAAACTTGATTTTTCGGGTTCGTTTCGCGACTTTTTCTCCGATCGAATTTCTAGTTACTTTGCTAACATGTTAGATAGTGTTTAACTAGGCTCTGATACCACTGTAAGTACATGCTACCCTTCCCCGGTACTTACGGGGTTGCGGAAGTGGTGAAAAATGATTTTCAAGAGGGTGGTAACATGGACTCATAATACGGATCTTTGTTAAACAACTAACTAACAACCTAACTAGAGTTTTGCCTACTCGGTTAGGGGGCTATACCTTTCTTGAACTCCTTCATCTTCGACTCTTTCTGGTGTACGGATCGGCCTCACCTCGTCGTCTCCTTGTGCCGAAGATGGATCCACCTGAAAGCTTCTACCTTTGGCTTCTTCTTCGAACTTGAAGAAACTAGAACACTTGGTTTGCTAAACCTTGTGAACTAGGATGAGTAGAGAAGTGATTTGGGTTTTCTTTTTATCTCAAAGGCAATGTTTCTCAACTCATGAGAGGGTGTTGCCTTGAACTAGAGAGAGAGCAAGAGGAAGAGCAAGAGGGAGAGCTCAAGCAAGAGAGAGAAATGAAATGAGAGAATGAGTAACTCTTTTGCCAACCTCTCTCCCATAATCCAAAAAGAATAATAATAATAATAATAATAATTGAGTATTATGTGATGGTTCATATCATATCAAGTGGCATTATCATTTCATGCATTCATATTGTAAAGCATAACAAGCAAGCAAAAGTCTTTGCCATGAAATGATAGCCATTGCAATGATGATGGTCAACTAGTCCAACCTAGTCAACCGGTCAACAAGTCAACAAAGTCAACCCCTCATCTCAACCATGACACAATAATACTTAATTAATATTATCATTAATCATATTTCTTATTCTCATTAGGGTTTAGCCAAAAGTCAACAGTCAACAACCCCAATGAGAATCCTCTGCCTCTGTCTCTCTGTCAACTGTGCACACACACCCGCATCCGCGTTCCGAGGAACACGAATACAAACGAGATAAAACCAATCCCAAAAAGTACACTAGGATCTGGCTTAAAACAAAGCCTGCTAGTGTTAACTGTCCGGACATCAAACGTGCACAAGTGCACGGATGTGACCGAACCCTGTCGCAAAACCATGCGACCTGTCGCAAAACCATGCGACCTCTACTCTTTTGCCTAAAAGCGAATAGCTTTCTGTGTGGGACTCTAAAGACTCGACACTACGCTGGCAGTGGGTTTAACCACAGACCGCAAGCGGCACTAGCTGTGCGTAACGGTCCCCAGGTAGATGCCGACAAGAAGACTGACGAGGTGAAACCCATCTGAACTTCTACTGAGCCTGAATGTGACAATCTCTGTACTGTCCGGTCTGTTCGTCTGATACATCGCATGGCGGGCCTAGGGGGCGGTAAACGTCAGTCCCCTAATAGCGGTACAAGTCGTGTCGGAGTGAAGCCCAGAACACTCTGAGATAACACTGGAAAACTACCAGTATATCTCGCTTGCCCTGGCCAGGGACTACTCGTGTAATGGCTCTCCTAGACACAGCGCGATGTCAAACCCCAATACCGAGAGAGACGAATCCTGTCTAACCGTTCCTACCTCCAAGTGCTTCGGGACTGGACCCAACTACTACCTGTTTGCACGACTCCTTTGATCCGTGGTAGGGTAGTAATCTAAGTACAGTGGGAACACACTCGAGGCGAAGTGACAGTGTCAAGTCAGCGGACTAAGCTGTACTCATGTCACCTGGGAACTGATAACTGATGATAGGTATAGTACCAACCAGCAGTTCCCGACGAGTCTTGTCCAGTGTACTTGTAACCCAACGAGCACCCGCATACTATCTCAAGTACGACGTACTAACGGCTGTGGGACAGACCGTCTCCCACACTGGGATGAGAAGCGCATACGCTAGTCTACTCCGGAGTATCGATGCCCTGTCTCGATAGTCCTGCGACTAGGGACCTGCATAAGGATGTGCTTATAGATTACCCAGCCCCCACTAGTGTGACTGCCATCACAACGCTGGTAATCAAGCAAAGATCCTAAGGGCTCCACTAATGTGTATAGGTGATATACTAAAATAAACACATGTACACATTGAAGTAGAAACAAACTTAGTAGCATACTACTATATTGAGCAAGATTGTCTATACAAGGTGAATATCCCAAGCTTCCATTAAGTAATATACAAACTAGTATGATACAGTAATGGCCTCTAGGGCATATACACTAACAAGAAGATATGTCCTCTTCATTCTTATATTCTCAGAATTTCTCAAAGGCCTCGGATTTATGTTTCATCAAGAAGATATGTCCATACCTAGAGAAATCATCCGTAAAAGTACCGAAATAAGAATAACCACTTCATGCATGTGTAGACATTGGACCACACACATCGCTGTGTATGAGTTCCAAGAGCTCGCTCGCTCTTACTCCATTTCCAGTGAACAGAGTCCTTGTCATCATTCCTATTAGAAAAGATTGACAAGTTGCATAAGACTGATATTCGAACGGATCCAAATATCCCTCTCTATGTCACTTTGTCAACCGTGTTTCATTGATGTGTCCCAGTCTACAATGCTATAAGAAAGCTTAATTTAATTCTGGAGACTTTTTTTAAGTATGTTCTGGACGTTGAAAACTTGAGCTTGATTTAATGCGTATATACCGTTATTTAATGTACCCGACCCAATCAAAACTTGATTTAAGTAGATGTGGACCACATCGCTTACAAATGTAAAATCATAACCTTCTTTAGAAAGTAAAGATACAAAAATGATATTACATGTCAAACTGGGTACACACAAACAGTTACGCAAAATCAAAATATGCCCATTTGACAATCCTAGGTGATATTCCCCTACGGATACAGCGTCCACGCTCATTCCGTTAGCAACCTTGAGAGTCATATCACCTGCCCTGATAACTCTACCGTTTCTCAAAGCCTGTAATGAATTACAGATATGAGATCCTAATCCGGTATCTAATATCCAGGAAGTAGAGTTAACTGACATACAGTTTTCAATCACAAACATACCCGAAGTCGAAGCCACAACGTGCTTCAGATCCTGAATTCTGGCTTTCCAAGCCCTGCATTCCTTCTGCCAATGCCCTTTCCCTTGACAATAAGAACATCCCTCCTTCCCTACTATTAGCCCCGAAACTTTTTCCATGCCCTTTCCTTCTACCTTACTGACACCGCTTATAGTCTTGGTGGAGGCCTTCTTCTTCTCTCCTTTGGCTTTCGCCTTGGATCTAGAAGAGGAAGATTCTCCAATAAGCAGAGCGGGTGTTTCCCTGGTTTTCTTTCAGGGTGTAAATAGAAGGTAGGGACTATAGAATCAAGTCAGCATATGACTCGTTCTCCAACGTGGTCCCCAGGTCCGTGAGCTTTTCAATATAGCTGATCATTGTAAGGACGTGGTCTCTTACAGATGACCCGACAGCCAATCTCGCTTGAAGCAATTCCTTCGAGGTCTCATATCTTGCGATATGAGATTGCTCTCCATATAAATCTTTGTTATGGAGGAAGATAGAAGCTAAGTCCATCTTCTCGCGCTGCCTATGTGTAACGTTTTGAAAATCGTTTCGGTGAAATTTCGAAAAAACGGTAAAATAAGGGGGTTTTCTGTAAAAAGTCAATATGCAAATATCTTTATTATAAAATTAAATATACATATTCTAGCTATGTAATTGCTAGTATTTGGTGTTTATTTAGCCACTGCTGAAATTTCAAATTTTCTGAAATTTTTTCCGAAATTAATTATTTTAATATTATTTTAAGCCGGTAAGAAAATACATTAAATTAGCGATAAATACAAATTTAAATGGGCTAATTTTAATCTTTAAAATCATGTTAATTAAAATCTAGTTGTAATATAATTTTTTAGTATTTTATTTCAAGTTTTAATCGATTTATTATATGGAAAACAAAAATATAGTTATTTTGAACTAAAACTTGTAAATATGGTATTGTGGGGGGTCTTTTTGCATAGAATTTTTTTGTAAAGTCTCTCACACTCACCATCACTCCCCTTGGCCGGCCCCACACTATTGTAGCAGCCCAAGAATTTTATTTCCCTCTTTTTGACCTTAAATCATGTGAGAAATGGGTTAAAATAAGGTTTTTATATATAGTAAAGTAGGTGGGGGTATTATGGTAATTTGGGAGGGGCTTTGACTTGGATTCTTTTCCACAACTCCCCCACACTTCTCCCCACTTCCTCCACAGCCGAAATTCTGCTACAACAGCCCCATCTTTTCCCCCCATTTTCCATCTCTTTTGCTTCAAAATTTGCCTCAAAATCCATCAAATAAATCCCAAAATCCAAATCCAACTCCTACCCATTTCTCATTAGCTAAACTTACATGGATCTAGGAGCATGGAAACTACTTTTGGAGGATAGAAATTGCATGCTAGATCCTTGATCTTGTGAGGTATAAATCAAGACCTTTTGTTAAATTGTTGTTTGAATACCTTAAATCAAGCATTATTAGTTATTAATTTGGGTTTAATTGTATGTTTGGAAAAACTTAGTAAGGGTTTATGAAATTCAAGTTAGGTTTTTGTGTATGTAATTGTGGTTGCAATTGTAGTTCTTCATATTGTGAAATGAAAACCTAATCAAATTTCTAGTTGCAAATTGTTAGTTTGGAATTGTAATATTTAAGCTATATTGCTAGCTAGGTTTTTGTAAACCATGAATTTGATTATGAGAAAAATATAATTAGGTTTTTTCATGACTTCATTAACATTATTAAGTGTATTTTAATACTTTAGTTCATGAAAATCCAAGCTAGATTGTAGTTTGTGCATTTTGCTGTAAAATTGTTAAAATTGGTTAATATTGCAAACTAGGTTTTTGAAATCGAATTAAATTGTGGGTTTAAAATTTACGTAATGGTTTCTATGGCATAATTAAGATATTAAGTTATCATCTTGGTCCCTAGAATTGTTAAAACATCATGTTTTGTACAAAAACGGCGAATTGTGCTTGCTAGATTTTCGGAAAAATGACTTTTTAAGTGAAATTGGGGTTTTTGTGAATTTTAACCTATTTTATATTAAAATTAGTGTTCGTGAATGTGCAAATGAGTGTGTTGGGAGTTTTCTCGATGGTTTGGCGTTTGTACGCCGACGTCGAGGGTTTTTGGGTCGATTTGCGAAAGCAACCATAGGTTTTGACCTATGTGGGATTCGTGCGTCGTTTTGGTCATGAGTCGGATTTTAATGCAGTATGGTGCGTTATGATATGTAGGTACCCCATGTGGACTTCGAGACGACAAGCAAGCGTGTGGCGACGTCGGCACCGGCGAACGAGGACCAGGTGAGTAGATTTATATCTACGGGGAGAAGTCGGATGGATGGCGTATAGCACCCCCGCAGTCCGTGGTGGTATATACGGATACGTATACACACCAACAATTAGTATATGTTATTTGGGATTAATAACGATGTTAGGATGGATATTGGTGTGTTGGATTACTTTAGTGTTGCGAACCCTAGGGTAGTGGTGCACTACACATACACACATACATACTTGCATACATTCCTATTTATATGTGCTCATGGGATTCTTTATAGTTATGTGATCACATGGGTATGGGACTATGTGTTCACATACGGATATGAGGACGATACTTGGGATTGAGCTGAGTCGATGAGTTTTGTTTTGTGGTTGTGATATCGGTTTGTACGAGACTGTCGATCAGTAGTCAGATCATGACTATATTGATGATATTAGTATTGTACTAGACATAGGTCAATACCCTGGACTATGATCTTGGATAAAGAGGATACTAGATGAATAGTGTGATGAATATGATATTAACCCGTACCCAGATTTGGGGATGTCGTACGACGGATTTACGTACGAGCTATATTTTGATGATTGATCCGCACTCTTGACTTGGGATGTCTGATTATAGATATGGTATCGGATATGATATTATTGAGGCGGGATCACCGACTAAAATATATACATGTATGTATATGTATCGACTCAGATGTTAGGCGGCTTCCTTACCTGTAGTCCAGCTTGTTAGCTTAGCCCTTTAGTTTAGTTTAGTTGTTAGATTAAATTAGATTCTTACCTATTTCAAAAACTAACGAATCGTGGGTATTTTAAAAGACAGCCCAAGGGATCCTACGGATATTTCAAAAGATGTATCTTTTCATAAAAACACCGTAGCCCCTATTTCCAAAACCCCATGATTCGTGTTAATTCAAAAGGCACCATTTGTAGGACTTATATTAGATTAATGCAGATTAGTTATAGTTGCGTCTAGTATTCAGCTCCCGCTCATTATTGTGGTTCGCTTCGCATCGCATGCTTATATTATGTTTCATACTCCATTATTGATATCATGCTGTTAGGACACCAGCACCATTACCGATGATGCGTATGTACCACGTACACTTACTTGCCGGCTCGCACACATCTTCATCGGTAATTGCCATGTCACGTACACCTTAGAAAATATTATTGCTTGATATAGCCTGTTAGCTAATAGTTTAGACATTGTAGTTATTACCTGCTACTTCATGCATACTGTTATTCATTGTTATGCCGCATTCATGGATTCTCATGCATATATTCACTATTTTACGTGTTATTGAGGTTTTGGATTCGGATTCCCATGAGATTTTCTGGATTTGGAGTAAAACCGCAAAAACATAAATAAACCTTTTCTCTCTTTTAAAATAAAAAGTGCGGTTTTCCCATGATGTATGAGTCGTCCACCATGAGTTTGCTGATGGATTTCGAGACCCGATTCGAGGAGTGGAGGAACCGTTTCGGGTACATGGTGGGCCCGGTGCGGTACCCCGGGGCAAGAGGAATGTGTTGTTGACGTTGAGCCCGGCAGGGGAGCACTACCGACCGGTGATATTACCCGACGCGTCGGATATCCGGAGGATACCGTCATGGTCTTGAGTGGATGGTAGGGGCCGGTCTGGATTGACGGCATCCTAGATATTGATTTTGAGATATTGACGTACAGAGATTGTGATACAGAGATATCGAGATATTTGGACACTTGTTTTGTGTCGATGCTGGGCACTGTTTTATGCTGATTTCATTTATGGTACCTCACTTTAAAAATACATAAATCTCACTGATTTATGAAAGCAGTTTTCGTAAGTACATGCATTCTGTTCCGTGCATTCATACCTCATTCATATGATATATTGCTACCTGAGGCACTGACACGGGCACATGAGATCACACTCGGGTTAGATATTACCCTAGCCATTTTTATAGGCTGCATGTTATACATATATTTGAGGATATATTATGATCATTGACCTAGGTTGCGTTATTTATGCGATTTCTGTGCGTAGATATTTTTCTATTCACGAGTTGGCAACTCACCCCCGTTGTGCCCCAGTTTCTTGCAGGTTTGCCGTACAGGTTTCATTACGGCTTTGCGGGCATAGTTTCCTTCGGGTGATATGCTAGTAGGTGGGTTTACTTGTATCGTACCCCCATTATATATCTTGTATATCATTATTCTGTTGTATCTAGAAGTTCCATCAACCAAACATGTATTTATTTGAGATAGAGACCAGTGATGTTTATTCTTTCGACCTTAGAGTCGCGCGTTGTATTTATGTGGTTTTCTTGTGGTTTTTGAGTTTCCTTTTGAATTTTGATCCTCGCCCTTGGCGTTGTATATTATATTGCTTGTGTGGTTGTGACCGTCGATTGACGAAGAGCTAGCTCCCGCTTGGGGATGCCTTTTTATTGATTTCGTATACTATTCATGTTGTATCCCATTTGGGGGCCAGTATTTACAAAGGAGACTCTGCCGAAATTTTCGGGAAATTTTTGATGTTTTTAAAACCTCCTAATTCGGCTTATGCTATTAAAACTACTTGTTTTAAATTGGTTTTCCTTCACTCTACTACTTTTCTTGGTTTGGATTTATGGGTTTTCGGCTTACTTAGATTACGGACGTCTCAAGACGTCTCGTAGTTTAAGTGCTGGTCATGTTCCGTACTTTCGGGACGTGACACTATGGTTTTCACTATCCATTGAGGCCAACACGGGGCACTTGGCATTCGCACAGTCTTTTTCCCTTGTCTTACGGATATCAACATCCGCGACGGTAGAAACTGGACCTGGGACGGCGGGGGATTTAGTAGTAAGGAGGTGGCCCAACTTGTCATAGGTAATGGACATCTGGACAAACCTTTGCCAATCAATATAGTCTGGCTCAGTCAATTTATTATCTAGCTGTAACCTAAGTCTGGTCACCTGGTCACTGCAATTAAGAGAGAGAGGAGGAAACACTCAGCATGATGCTCTTGCAAGTTTAGATTGGTTATTAGTTTATCTAAACAGGATGGCTCCTACTGTATCTCGAATCCTTCCTCAAATCATAAAAGAAGAATTAGTCAGGATTAATCTCACTCTTACAATACTTTCTTAACCATCCAGCCAGGCTGGTGTTGGTACTTCGAGGGAGGTTTTCCAACGCTTTCGCGAAGTTCCTTAATTACATAACCTTTTTTTCCTGGAGGCGTAGCCCCGCTAACACCGTTCTAGACACCTACTTGGTTTATAGCATTGATTGTTTAGTGAAAAAATCCCCCGAGGAGTAGCGGATACTCACAGTAGGACCGGGATCCAAATATCATTGTGTGATAATCCTGAAGGAATCCTACCAAAATTATCACACTCCAATTGGTATCCAACACTAGCAAGTTTCAGTTTCCTTAGAAACTCCCGATTTGGATTTTTTCCCCAAGCTCTTATGACCTTGACGAAGGCCAACATATCATAAGTTGCAAGTCAAGTTCTACCCGTCATTGTCCAGGTTAATTTGAACCCACCCATACATACCCTTGATGAAGGCCAAAATAGTAGTATGACTGTCCCAAACCAACGCATCTATCTATGCTACAGATGAATACCCAGCAGCTACCAATCACTATGCCTTGGCGAAGGTCAAAATACATAGTTTGAATACTACTGAATACCCATCTGAAATGATGGAGGGCTACGAATGGTTTTGGCGAAATCGTGAACGTAATGAACTTGATTTAATCAAAGCAACCATGATAGCTTTTAAAGGAGTGGTTTAGGCTCCGCATTTAAAAGTTTGCTTTTTGAAAAAACCGAGTGGTTTTGAAATTGTTCCAACGATTCGGCTTTGGTTGTTTGCTTTGGATTAAACATATAATGCAGTCCCATCATTTACACCTACCATTGCAGAAAGAAACGAAAATACCACGTACGCTTATGCCATCCGCATTCGCCACTCGGCCCCGTCTTACGCTGTTAGGTTACTTAACTAACGCCAGAGCGGGGGCTGGACTAGCGCGGGTGCAAAACATAAGCAACATCTATTATATAACATATATAATATATCCATTCGTCTCACGCAATAATAGGCATTCCAGATCACAGATGAACATATTGGATATACTAGGAATTCCGCATTTCGTTTAAGCCCATAACGAAAAACGGATTCCACGGTCGTGATGAATAGCCAAACCCCACCATAGACCCCTACGGGTGCGGCAAACTACCCGCCAAATTCCCGAAGTGAAGCAGCCTCCCTCAGTAAAATAAGTAGGCCATTCGGAACTTCAAGAACTCGGTAGTTTGTGCACCACACCTTGGGTCTATCCTAGGAGCAAAAACAGTAAAAGAAAAATACAATGTTGGCTACAACCTCAACCAGGATGTGCCCCGCAAAATAATATTACATCGCTTTACATATTTACATGAATGAAAGAAAAACGCTCTTCTCACATCTCCGGCTATTCCATCATGACGATCTAATAAAGTTCATATACACAAACCATCACAGCATCACAGATATGTGCAACCCCTTCTAATCGACGTATAGCGATTAGAAGATGTTTACGAACACATATACATATCACAAAGCTTGTAAAGTAACCCATGATGTTATAAAATTTGCGCACAATTAGCGAACGAAACTAATTTTTCAAGACCATGAAAAACTATCCACTAAAGTTACCAAAAAATTCGTTTTAAACCAATCCGGGAGTCGAAACAAACTCGAAACTCGTCCGAACCTTCGTAAAGGCGTCGGGGCAAAATTTAAGTATCGATCTGATAGCCTCAAAGGGGTACCCACCCCCGGGGGCCACCACGAGGTGGCCTCCAAGGGAAGGCAGACCCTAGAGCACCCAGTTAGGGTGCTCTCGGGTCACCAACCCCAAGGCTACCTGTGGTGGTCTTGGGGGGTGAGCCTGGCCTTTAGTCCCCCCAGGGTATCCTCAGGGTCCCCACGCTCCACCCCGCGGCTTCTCGGTTCAAACCGTGAGCGCGCGGGGTGTGCAAAAATCTTAAAACAACTTTTCGGTACTGTTTTTGTCGGCAGTTCGTGCGCGACAAAAAAGGCGGATTTTAAACGTTGCTACAAGCTATCTAAGGCTTATGGAGAGGCTCTGATACCACTGTAAGTCGATGTCACGCACCCCGCGGGTTCGCGGGGAGGAGAAATATGCAAAAAATGATTTTTACGGGCTTCGCAACACCGACTTGAACCTAGGATCGACCATAAACCTAGCTAGCAAAACAACTTGCAAGTTTAGCTACTCGATAAGAGTTTTATACCTCGGAGGAAAAAAAAACAGCAGAGAGCAAAGAAAGGAGAATTTAATTCTCAAGAAAAGAAACCCTAGGTGAGAAAGGGGAAAGAGATCTAAGCTCCATAAAACAAAAAGAGAATTAAATTCTCAATCTAAGAGTTTAACTCTTCTGCAAAAGGACTTAGTTATTCCTATTGTTGAAGATCTGCAGAAGCAAATCTCCCAACAAGTTGAGAATTTAATTCTCATCGGGGAGATTCTGCCATGCAGATCCAAAACTTAGATGGAGAATTGAGTTTAGAGAATTTAATTCTCTCAAATTCATAGGAATTTAATTCCTCCAAATAAAACTAGGGTTTAACCCTATATGAGAATTTAATTCTCCCAAATTCATAGGAATTTAATTCCTCCAAATAAAACTAGGGTTTAACCTTATATGAGAATTTAATTCTCTCAAATTCATAGGAATTTAATTGCTCCAAATAAAACTAGGGTTTAACCCTACATAAGAATTTAATTCTTCTACATACATAGGAATTTAATTCCTCTAAAACAGAATTAGGGTTTAACCCTACCAGAGAATTTAATTCTTAAAACAGGAGACTTAAAGCTCCCCATGCACGAAAAGAACTTGGTCACGTGGTGACACGTGACCCCTATCCTCAATGATCAGAAAAGAAGGAACAGAATTAGGTCACGTGCTCCCACGTGACCCCTTGAAACAGATCCCTTAAATGAGAAAGAAAAACTTGGAGGCAATGCCTTACGTGTTCCCACGTGACTCTCATAATAAAGGGAATAAAGCCAAATGAAAAATCGATTTTTGGCGCCCTCACGTGACCTCTAGTAAAACACTTTAATAAATCAGTGCATGGGTGCCTATCACGTGCCCACACGTGATGGCTGTGAAGACTTAAGTGTTTGACACCTTTGAATACTCTGAGAACAAAACAAAGGAAGACTGGTCCCCACCTTCAGAGGCCTCACATGGCCCCACGTGACCAATTCAATTTTAGTGTTTAACATTATTTTTGAGCGTTTTGTTCTTAGTGTTTAACACTATTTTCAGCGCATCACGTGGGAACACATGAGGCATCAAATATATGTTAGTATTTAACACTATTTTCAGCGCATCACGTGTGAACACGTAAGGCATCAAATATATGTTAGTGTTTAACACTATATTCAAATCAATCCTAGCCTAAATTGGCTAAGTCCTTCTGAGGCGAGACTTCTCTTTTTACTGAGTCTCATGTACATCCTTGCCTTCCAAAATTGATCATTCTATATGGCATATGAGTGCTCAACACTCAATAAAGATAAAATGTTGTCAGAACCCCTGTTTAGCAGTGCCAAACAATGGGGGGTTGAACCCAGACAAATGTTTAATGGTCCAACAAAGGGCCAACATTTCAAACTTAATTGAACTTAGCCCAAATTGGCCATAAGTCCTCAATTCAGATTTAACTGAGCCAATGTGCTCATAATCTAATTAATTGATCTTAGTTCCAAAATTGGACTATAGATCTCCCAAGCAACTTTAGTTCAAGGGTACATCTCTTCACTCCTTTGATATTTGTCGTTGTAATCCTTCAACGTCTTCAGAGAGGTGACGGGTCCCGACAACCACACATTTCACTGACTATGACATCTTTAAACTGGACTGTGGGGTCCTTAAACTCATGGACAATGATGTCCTTAACCTTGGACCGTAATGTCCTTAAACTAATCGACCGCAATGTCCTAAACTAAACAATAGAGCCCAAATGCTCTCTTGTTGGATCTAAACGATCCCGTTAAGTTGATCTTAGTTTAAAAATTAAACTAATGTATCCTTAACAAACGTTTAAGTTGATCTTAGTTTCAAATGAGACTAACGTATCCTTAAACCTAACCCCCATACCCAAATCTAAGAAAATACGGATTTGGACTAATCCACGCCCTACGGGCGACAACATAAATTAGTCTCCGTATACAATCCATTGGCAACTAAAAACAAAACAAACACCCACGACACGAAGTGACCATCTGGAGAAGGAGAAAGTTGTTACCGCAATGCGGTAGCGTAAGTAACTGCAGGGGCTTGCGTCTGCAGGGAAGAGCGTTCCCCTAATTAAAAAAACCCCTCAAATGAGGGGGGATCTGACGAAGTCTGCTACATCGGCCGCATCCGTCTAAACCTTAGATACGTGGTGCGATAAATCAACTTGGCATCTTCGGAGAGGTGGACGGATAGCACCAATTAGCATCTGCCCCGAAATTCAGGCCCAGACGTCACAACGTCCCGGTCGCGTCTTTCGGCGGGGAATACCCATATTAGTAAATCTCATCTACCGTGGTTACGGATTTAAGGTGATGACCAATCGAATATAGCGCGGCATCGACTCTTAATACCAGGAGAGACGAATCTCTGACAATCGCTTACTACTTCCATGTGGCTCAGGACTGTATCCAACTAAAACCTGTTTGCACTGCTGGGTTCGCTTAGCACCCCGACACGGTTTCGGCGAGCATCAAGTATGCGATTTTAAAAATTTAAGGAGCCGAACGAGCCTGAACCAAGGATCTAACTAGAGAATTAGGGTTTAACTAAGGAAGTAAACAACTTTACTCTAAGTGAACAAGGAATACAACCTTTGAAGACCGGTCCTTCACTTCTAAAGCTCCGTGCAGTAGTCCCTTAGCTCCAAGTGGTGGTCTCCCGGACTCTTGTTAGGCTCCACTAGGCGAAAGGAACGAGCTTTCTCAAAGATCTTCGAGGCCGAAGAAGATCTACGTCGAAAAATCGCTACCTCAAGCTACCTCTTCACTAATTGAGAATTAGTGAAGAAACAACCTATACTAAATAGCTAGTTTGGTATAGATTGGTGAAGTAGGAATTTTGCTCGCTTTAGAATTATTTCTCTCTTTTTCTTTTTCTTTTTCTTCTCTCAAGAAAGCTAGAAAGCTAGAAAGCAAAAATGGAGATGAAGAAGAAGATGAATGAATAAACCATTGCAACTATGGGTGAGAAAATATCATATATAAACTCATGTAGAGACTTAACCAAAGCTAAAGATAATGGTTAGGTTAATAAATATCTAGAGTAAAACAAAATTAGTGGACTAAGTCAAGGTTTCCACAAGCTTCTACATGTATCACAAACCATGACATTTTCCACCTAATTTTGTTTTATCCCTTAATAATTAATCACCCAATTTATCTTTAGTTAGGTATGAGTCTCATACACACATGTGCAATGTATCATCAAGCATGACAAAAAATAAATACATTAACATATATCACACATATATTAAATGTATAAGTAGAAAAGAAATTCTTAAGTGAGCTAATATTAGTTAATATATATTAATATATCAAATATATAATTATATATATTAAATTATTAAATCAACACTTGATTTAATAACCCGGCTATATCACATACAACCGACTAATATCATATATCGCGATATTCGAATACGGTATCACATACGCGTATTAATCTCAGTCCCGCACATATCACATATATGCCCTACTTCGTTTCGCATGAGCTAGGAAACCTCAGTGTAGGACTCTAAAGACTCGTCAATAAGTCGGCAGTAGGTGATGATCATATCAGTCACCTACAAGCCGTCAGCGGTACTAGGTGGACGTAACGGCTACCCGGGTATTGAGTGATCAGAAGATCAACAAACAAGCTTGTTCATACTCCCGTGAATCCATAAGTAACACTACCGTACAGTCCGGTCTCTTCATCTGATATGTCGCATGTCGAGTTTAGGAGTGATAAACATCAGACCCCAATAACTTGATAAGCCGTGCCGATGTGAGGCTCATAACGGGTCGAGAAACTATTGATAACACTTACCAGTAAATATCAGTTTCCACCCTGGCCAGGGACTTCCTGTTATGGCCAATCGAGCACAGTGCAACATACCCCCAATACCGGGAGAGACAAAATCCCCTCCTATCGCTCATTGCCTCCATGTGACTCTGGACTGTACCCAAAAAACCACTGTTTTGCACGCTCTCCTCAGAACGTGGTAAGGTGGAAATCAAAGCACAGTGGGAATCACACAAGACTCTATGACGATCTCTGATCTACAGACTAACCTGTACCAGTGTCACCAGAGAACTGCTATATGACGTTAGGTATAATATCATCTAGGAGTTCTCGGCGAGTCCTGTTCAGTATACCCATTCTCCAATGAGCACCTGTGCACATTTTCTGATGTCAAACACCAATGGTTGTGGGATCAACTATCGCCCTATACAGGGTCAAGAATCGTACACACTAGTCTACTCTGGAATATCGATGCCTCATCTCCATACTCCCTCGATTAGGAACAATTAAAGGATGTACTTGTAGACTACCTTGGCCCACTAGTATGATCTGCATCATAGTCCTGGTAGTCAAGTACACATCCTAAGGGCTTTATCAACATGTAACAGAGAGACAGTACAAGTATACATGTTAAGATAAAGAGTAACCAGATAGCATACTATCATGTCGAGCAAGAAAGTCCTCCGTATATATGTCCAAGCATCCACTATAATATACAATCATGTACAATAGTGGTCTCTAGGGAATACATACAGCTAACAATCTCCCACATGCACTAAGGCCAGTTGTTGTAGTATCTCATACCCAACATCCCTTAAAGTCTCTCTAGGGAAAGGCTTTCGTAAGTGGATCCGCCGTGTTATTCTTCGTCTAATCTCTCCTGACCTCGATCGCCCGGAGATCAACCATCTCCTTGATCAGGTGATATTTCCTAAGAATATGTCTGGATTACTGATGGGACTGGGGTTCCTAGGCCAAAGCCACAGCTTCATTGTCATCACAATGATAGGAACCTCACCAAGTTCATCTCACGAACATCTTCATCCAGACAGCCTCTTTGGTAGCATCGTTGGTAGCGATGTATTCACCCTTCATCGTCAAGTCTACTACGGTATCTAGCTTGGAACTCTTCCAACATACCGTCCCTCCACTGAGGGTAAAGACCTGAGACTGTCTTACAGTCGACCATATCACTCTGGAAGCTCGAATCGGTAAAGGACTCGAGATGGAGTTCACCGTTACCAAACACCAATACTATTTCTTTAGTCCTTCTCAAGTACTTAAGAATGTTCTTCACAGCTGTCCAGTGATTCTCCCCAGGATGTAAGAGGCATCACCCAAATCCTTCATAGAGAAACTTAGTGATAAGAAGAGCTTGACTGAGTCTAGCATAGGAACACCATTTCCTATCAAGAGTAATTCATCCACGTACAATACGAGGAAGACAATCTTACTCTCTACAACCTTTTTGTATATACAAGGTTCATCTACGTTTTCGATGAAGTCAAACTCTTTGACTGCCACATCAAAACAGATGTTCCAACTCCGTGATGCCTGCTTTAATCCGTAAATTGATCTGGATGGACTTAAGCATGGCCACTGGAGAAAAGGTTTCATCATAGTCCATACCTGGTCATTGACGAAAATCTTTTGCTACAAGTCTAGCTTTGAAAGTCTCAACTTTCCATCTACACCATGAATCTTCTCAAGATCCACTTGTTCCCGATGGGTTTTTACCCCTTCAGGTGCAACTACCAAAGTCCATACTTTGTTGATGTGTATGGATTCCATCTCAGATCACATAACATCAAACCATTTCACAGAGTCCCCACTTGTGATGGCCTGCTCGAAACTAGTAGGGTCATCATCTTCCATGATGCAATCCTCGCTCCCACTGTCATTGAGAAAACCATAGTATCTCTCAGGTGGATGAGAAACCCTACTAGATCTGCGGAGTCGCTGAGGTTCGTCGGAGACTATCGAATCCTCCGGTTCTACCAAATCATCAGCTGTAGTTTGTATAGCTGGAACCTCTTCCAGTTCTACCACATGACCACTAATTTCTTTTTCAAGAAATTCCTTTTCTAAAAAGGTGGCATGCCGAGAAACAAAACGCCTTTTGTTCCTCAGTGTGGTAGAAGATATACCATCGCGAATGTTTGGGATATCCAACAAATTTACACAGAACTGACTTTGTCTCGAGCTTGTCCAGATTTTACTTTTCAACATAGGCCGGACAACCGCATATCTTAACTCGTTTAAGAGATGGTCTCTTCCGATTCCATATCTCATACGGAGTGGTAGGATCTGATTTAGTTGAAACCCTATTCAATAGGTATGCGGCTTCTCAAGTGCAAAACCCCAAAAGAAAATAGGTAACTCAGCAGTACTCATCATAGAGCGCACCATATCTAATAGGGTGCGATACCTCCGCTCCGACACACCGTTTTGCTGTGGTGTATACGGAGGAGTAAGCTGAGAGAGAATCCCATTCTCTTTTAAATAATCCAGGAACTCCGTGCTTAAGTATTCTCCTCCCCGATCAGATCGAAGGATTTTAATACTTTTACCCGTTTGGTTCTCTACTTTGCACTTATATTCCTTGAATATCTCAAAAGCTTCAGACTTGTGTTTCAACAGGTACACATGTCCGAATCTTGAGAGATCATCAGTGAATATAATGAAGTACGAGGAACCAACCCGGGCATGTGTAGACATGGGGCTGCATACATCACTATGTATCAGTCCCAAGAGTTCAGTAGCTCTTTCTCCGTGTTCAGTAAACGGAGTTTTGGTCATCTTACGTTTGAGACATGACTGGCAAGTTTCACAAGATGAAAATTCGAACGGATTCAAATATCCATCTTTATATAACTTAGCTAGTCATGTCGCATTGATATGACCTAGTCTACAATACCACAAGAAGGATTCGTTCATTTCTGAACTTTTCCTCTTGTGTGTGTTTTGTACGTTAAGAACTGTAGTTTGATTTAGAACGTATATGCCATTATATAACGTGCCTGATCCAATCAACTTTTGATTTAGGAAAATGTTCATAACATTATCCTGCAATACAAAATTATATCCTTCTTTACGTTAATAAAGAAACTGATATAATTTTGCATATCAGGTTCGGTATTTAATAACATTCATTCAGAATCAATGTATTACCAGTTGGTAATACAAGGTGATATTCTCCAACTGCTTTGGCTTCAACATTTGCACCATTCCCTACTTTTAGAGAATGATCACATTTTCCCAGTTCTCTACCTTTCTTTAGCCCATATAACATATTACATATATGGGATCCCGATCCGGTATGTAATACCTAGAACGTAGATGTTGGCTATAGTACCCTCAAGTCAATTATTGGATCGCAAGCACGTGATTGTAATGATTGAGGGATGACCTATATGTAGGATTCCTAGGCACACTAATGAAGTCTCACAAGTGATCAAACATGGCCAATTAAAATTTTACAAGTGCCGAGAAACCCTAAGACGGATCGTTAACTAGATGTATAGGTGATGCGATGCAAGTAAACAACTTTAACTTAAAAGGAAAGAGGCTACAACCTTTGTAGATCCGGTCCTCCACCTCCTAGGCTCCGTGATGACGTCCCTCCGCTGTCCAAATCGAATCCCAGACTCTAGCATCGGCTTCATCGGAGAAATGGGCTGGCTAGGTCATCGGCTTCGATGCCGAAGATGATCTACGTCGAGGCAACACAAGATAAAGCTCCAACTTCACCAAGTCTTGAAACTTGTGAAGAAAACATCCTATACTACTTGGCAAGAGGTAGAGGATGAAGAAATAGGAGGTGGGTTCACATTAGAATTGGATTTCTCACTCTTTTGCTCAAGATGCCATTAATGGTGGCAAGTTTTCTTCATTGTTGAAGATGAAGAAGAAGAAGAAAGAATATGATAGAATAAAAAGGATTATCTTCAAAAAAGAAAATCCAACTCATTCTTATCATAATCCAACCTTGGTTAGGTGTAGAGAATAGACTATGGTTAGTGGGAATGGTTAGGGTTAAGCATGAGACAAATATGGTAGACTTGTTCAAAGCTTCAAGAAGCTTCAACAAGCAAACAAAGAAAGCCACCATATCATTTTCTTTTCCAAAATAAATAAATAAATAAATAAGTAAGTAAATAATCAAAACCCTAACCATTCATATAACCATGGTTTAATTCTTTACACAAACCCAAGTGAGCTTGTATCATCAAACATGATACAAACAAGTGCACAAAAGTATATCACATATACAATGTGCATTTCAAGTGAGAAAATCCATTTAGAGTGAACCAATACTAGTTAATGCAAAGTAATATATCAAATATATAATTATACATTAAATCATTAAATCAACACTTGATTCAATGATCCGGTCATGTCGCATATAACCGACTAGTATCCAATGTATCGGCTTATCGAATCAATCCTTGATTCGATAACTAGGTTATATCACATACAACCATTCGATACATTCATCGCGAGAATGGAATGTGGTATCATATACTCGCATTATTCTCGGTCCCGCACATATCTCATATGCGCTCCTATTTTGTTTCGCTTGAGCCAGGAAACCTCTGTGTAGGACTCTAAAGACTCGTCAATACGCCGGTAGCAGATGATGATCATATCAAACACCCACAAGCCGCAAGCGGTCTGCTAAACGTAACGGCCACCCGGGTATTGAGCGATCAGAAGATCGACGAGCAAGCCCGCTCACACTCCTGTGAATCCAACCAGTAACACTTACTGTATAGTCCGGTCTGTTCGTCTGATATGTCGCATATCTCGCCTAGGGGTGGTAAACGTCAGACCACAGTAGCTTGATAAGTCATGCCGACGTAAGGTCCATAACAATCGTGAAACTACTGATAACTCTTACCGGTATATCACTGCAACCCTGGCCAGGGATTTCCTGTTATGGCCAGTCGAGCATAGCGCAACATCCACCCCCAATATCGGGAGAGACGAATCCCCTCCTATCGCTCATTGCCTCCATATGAATCGGGACTGTACCCAAAAACCACCTGTTTGCACGACTCAGTAGAGCCGTGGTAGGGTGGAAATCAAAGCACAATGGGAGACACACAAGACTCTATGACTATCTTGGGTCAACAGACTAAGCTGTACCAGTGTCACCAGAGAACTGCCATCTGACGTGAGGTATAATACCATCTGGGAGTTCTCGGCGAGTCCGTTCAGTGTACCCAGTCTCCACTGAGTGCATACCATCTCTGATGTCAAACACCAATGTTTATGGGATCATCCATCGCCCATCACATGGGTCGAGAAGATATACGCTAGTCTACTCTGGAATATCGATGCCCCGTCTCGATATTCCCACGACTAGGAACAATGAAGGATGTACTCATTGACTACCCAGGCCCCACTAGTATGATCTTCATCACAGTCCTGGAAGTCGAGTACACATCCTAAGGGCTTTATCAACATGTAATCAGAGAGACAGAAAGTATACATGTTAAGATAAAGAGCAACCAGATAGCGTACTATCATGTCGAGCAAGAAAGTCCTACCTATATATGTCCCAGCATCCACTACAATATACATCCTATGTACAGTAATGGCCTCTAGGGCATACATATAACTAACAATATCCCACTTGCACTAGGGCCATCTGTAGCAGTGGTTGCAGTATCACATACTCAACCATCCCATAAAAGTCTCTCTTTGGGAAAAGGCCTTCGTGAGTGGATCCGCTGTGTTGTCCTCTGATTCTACTCTCCTTACCTCGATCACCCTGGAGATCAACTATCTCCATGATCAGGTGATGCTGCCTCTGAATATGTCTGGGTCACTGATGGGATCGGGGTTCCTGGGCCAAAGCCACACTTCCATTGTCATACAATGGTGGGAACCTAGTTCATCTTATGAACCATTATACATCCAGACTGCCTCTTTGGTAGCATCTTTAATAGTGATGTTACCAGCCTTTATCGTCTAGTTTGCCACGGTATCTAGCTTGGAACTCTTCCAACATACCGTCCCTCCACTAAGGGTAAAGACAATGCCCGCGACTGACATTCAGTCGTCCTTATCACCCTGGAACCTTTCCAGTGATTCTCCCCAGGATCAACTGATACCATCTTACTACAGCTAGTGAGAATCCTAACATCCATTTAGATCTATCTCATAGATCCAAATCTCAGGATTTAGGAGGTATCACTTTGATCCTATATGGAGAATCTATGTGATAAGAAGAGATCGACCGATCGTAGCATAGGAAATTCCTTTCTTATCAAGAGTATGTCATCCACGTACTCTACGAGGATCATTACCATACTCCATACTTCCATTTTGTACATACAAGGTTCATCTACCATTTTGATGAAGTCAAACTCTTTGACTACCACATCAAAACAGATGTTCCAACTCCGCGATGCCTGCTTTATCCTGTAAAGCAACTTGCACATGTTTCCGCTGCTCCCACTGTTTACGAAGCCCTCTGGCTGTGTACTTATAGACTTTCTATTCTGAATCAGTATTTAGAAAAGCAGTCATGACACCCAACCACCAGATATCGCAGTCATGGTATGTAGCAATGGTAAGTAGGGTCTGGATGGACTTAAGTATAGTCCTTGGAAACGGTTTCATCATTTTCCACTCTTGGTCGATGACGAAAGCCTTTAACAAGTCTAGCTTTGAAAGTCTCAACTTTTCCATCTACACCAAGTAATCTTCTCAAGATATACTTGCTCCTGATGGGGATTTAACCCTTCAGATATCGCAACCAAAGTCCATACTTTGTTGGTGTATATGGATTCCATCTCAGATCGCTAAGCATCCAGCCATTCTTACAGAGTCCCTACTCTTGATGGCCTGATCGAAACTAGTTGGGTCATCATCTCATGATGCATTCCTCGCTCCCACTGTCATCGAGAAACCGAGGTATCTCTCAGGCAGGTGAAGAACCCTACCAGATCGGCGGAGAGGCTGAGGTTCGTCGGGGACTGTAGAATCCTTTGGTTCTGTCAAATCATCAGCTGCAGTTTTGTATAGCTGGAACCTTTCCAGTTCTACAGAACTGACCTTGCCTCGATCTTGTCCGGATTTTGCTTTAGACATAAGCCGGACAACCCCAAATCTTAACTTACTTAAGAGATAGGCTCTTCCCATACCATATCTCATATGGAATGGTAGGCAGTGATCTGATTCGAACCTAATTCAATAGGTATGCAGCTTCTCAAGCGCATAACTCCCAAAAGGAAATAGGAAACTCAGTAGTACTCATCATAGAGCACACCATATCTAATATTGTGCGATTGCTCCACCCCGATACACCATTGTGCTGTGGTGTATTCAGAGGAGTAACACTGAGAGAGAATCTCATTCTCCTTTAGAATAGTCCAGGAATTCTATGCACAAGTATTCTCCTCCCTGATCTCATCATAGGACATAATACTTATACCCGGTTATTGGTTCTCTACTTCTAACTTATATTTTGTGAATACCTCAAAAGCTTCGGACTTATGTTTCAACAGAAATATATGACTGAATCTTGAGAGATTATCAGAGAATATAATGAAGTATAAAGAACCAGTCCTGGCATGTGTAGACAGGAGACCTTACATACATCATCATGTATCAGTCCCAAGAGTTCATTAACTCTTTCTCTGTTTTCAGCAAACGGAGCTATGGTCATCTAATCTTTGTGACATGACTGGCAAGTTTCACAAGATGTAAATTCAAACTGATTTAAATATGCATCTAAAATGTAACTTCAGCCAGACGGGTCGCATTGATATGACCTGGTCTACAATGACTCAAGAAGGATTCGTTCATTTCTGAACTCTTCCTCTTGTGTGTGTTCTTTATACTAGGAACTGTAGTTTGATTTAGAACATCAATGCTTTTAGATAACGTGCCTGAACCGATCAACTTTTGATATAGGAAATGTTCAAAACAATATCCAACAATACAAAATTTTATCCTTCTTTACTAATAAAGAGACTGATATGATTTTGTATATCAGGTTCGGTATCTAATAGCATTTGTTCAGAATCAATGTATTGGTAATACAGGGTGACAGTGACCAACAGACTTAGCTGCAACACTTGCCCCGGTTTCTGTCTCATGAAACTTATCACCCGTTCTCAGTTTTTCTACCTTTTTGTAGCCCTATGTAATAGATTACATTTCTGGGATCCTGATCCGGTATCAAATACCCAGGATGCAGAGGATACTGAGAAACAGTTCTTTGTAATGAACACACCCGAAGGAGATGCATCATATGCACTTTCTTCGTTCGGGCGGCATAGGAATTCTGGTATTCCCCTATTTCCTGCTCGGTCTTATAACAGTTATAAGTTGGAGCGGGACCAACATTCCCCAGCTCAGTATAACAAGCGGGTTCGGTCAATACATCCATATTATTATCTTGATTAAGACGTGATATGGTCGCTACCTGGAGAGAGAGAGAAGAAAACACTCTGCGTGCGCTCTTGCAAGATTAGATTGGTTATTTTATTTTATCTAATCAGGATGGCTCCCACTGTTTTTATCAAATCTTCCTTCAAACCCTAAAAGGAAAGACTAGCCGGGATTAATTACACTCTACAAGTTCGCCAATCTTTCAGCCAGGCCAGTGTCGGTACTTTGAGAGAGGTTCCCCGTGCTTTCGCACGGACCTAATTAATGTAAACCTCGTTTTCCCAGAGGCGTAACCCCATTGACACCTTTCTAGACACCTACTTAATCGGCTAATTGTAAAGTGCAAAACTCTCCCAGGAGTAACAATTACTCGCAGTGGGTATCGGGATCCAACTATCATATAGAAGGTATGCAATCTCATTGCAAATTTCAACACTTGAAACTCCCGATAAAGGTTTTTACCCCTAGCACTTATGACCTTAACTATGGTCAACAAATCATAAGTACTAGTCAAGTTCTACCCGTCATTTTGTGATTAATTAGACCCACCCACATGACCCTTAACTAAAGTCAACAAAGTCGCGCGACTGTCCTAACTAATCGCATCATATGCGGTGTAGGAAGACATCACATAGCTACCGTACACTGTGCCTTAACTAAGGTCAACAAACACAGCACGAATACTAAGTACTCTACTTCCTAAAATGACGGAGGGTTGCGAATGGTTTTTATGAAAACCTTTAACGCTTTGAACTTGATCTCGTTGCGGAATCAAATGGTTTTTAAATGGAATGTTTTCGAAGCTTTTCTAGTTTTGCTAAAGGGGTCACTCCCGGCGAAGGGATCGTCGGCCCTTTCCTCGTCGAATGAGGTGCGGGATATATCAAATATATCACTGTGCAAAGCAGAAACTATAGAAGCAATCAAAAGACAAACCGAGAGTTGTAGCATCTGCCAGTTATTGCTAAAGGAGTCACTCCCGGTGAAGGGATCTCGGTCCTTTCCTTATCGAATAAGGTGCAGGATGTTCTATAATGAACACCGCGATGCAAAGCAAGAACTGTAGCTACCTGTTTTATTTTGAAATTCGATACCACAACATCAATTAGGTTTATTTTCTTTCATTAATCTCATTAATGAATATCCCATCATTTAAATTACCTAAACATCACAGATAAATATGACGTACACTTATGCCATCCGCATTCGCCTCGATGTCCCCTCGTGCACCGTTAGGTTAGGTAACTAACGGCAAAGCGGGGCAGGGCTAGCGCGGGTGTAAAACATAAGCAACGTCTATATAATATATCATATATACTATATATTATATCTATCATAGAACATCACATGAACACATCACAGATAACGCAGCAGAAAATATCATATGAAATATTGGATATACTAGGACGTCCGTGTTTTCAATACGAGCCAGTATAAAACACGGATTCCACGGTCGTGATGAATAGCCAATCCCACACCCCTAGACCCCTACGAGAGCGGCAAGCAACCCTACTAATTCTAGGGTTAGGAGACCCGGACTCGACTCCTCGGGATGGTCTCCCACTGGACCCTAGAACCCGGTTACTTGTGCTCCCCTCCTTGGGTCTATCCTAATGCGGAAAAGTAAATAATATACAATGGGTGACATCTTCCGCAACCTGGAAGTGCCCCAATAAAAGAATATTACATACAAGTTTTTACATGAATGAAAATGAAAAACACTCATCTCACATAAAAACCCCCGGCTATTCGAACACGACGATCCAATATAACATATCCAGCAACACATAACATCACATGTCATCAACGTAAGTAAATATGCACATCCCAATTGTCGTTGACATATAGCAACGAAACCGGCGATATCATATATTACACTTACGGTCACAGAAAAGAAAGTGTAAAACTACAACGGTTGGAATCCACAACCTCTTTAGACATCGCATGCCTAATCAAATGAAATACTTAGACATCGCATGCCTAACAGTTATAAACCCCGCATTTTAGTCTCATTATCGAAAACTCTTTTCAATATCAAGTCGGGAAATTCAACAAGATTCCCGACATCCTGATCGAATGCTCGTCGCAAACTTTAGTAGGCGGCCGCACCCCCGATACCGTCGACGAAGTGCACTAAGGCGGAACACCGCTGCCGCGAGCGCCCAAACGGATGCTTTCGGCGACGGGGTTCTCTTACAGTCACTTGGTCGGGGCTATAGGGTGTAGCTGTCTATTAAGTTTATCCGGCGAGTATCTGTGTACGCTACGTGATTGCGACGGACTTTTGATCGCATCAAAATTCCGTGGCAACCGATCAAGTGAGACTAAACCGCTAGATTTATAACATTCATTCAGTTATCTCATAACTGCTTGTGAATTCCAATTATTGTATCCCATTCCTGATAAATAGAAAATGTTAAACTTTCCGATCGAACATTCAAACATCCAAGTTTTCCCGATACAGTTCAACACATGAAATAAGTCTAAAAGCATTCAGTTCATGCCTCAGTACCAACGGTCCAGCCGTAGAAGGGTCA
This sequence comes from Agapanthus africanus, assembly GCA_030015575.1. Lineage (NCBI taxonomy): Eukaryota > Viridiplantae > Streptophyta > Magnoliopsida > Asparagales > Amaryllidaceae > Agapanthus > Agapanthus africanus. The sequence continues at coordinate 366,978,492 of JASDDO010000022.1, forward strand.
AGCCAACGCCTCACATGTGGCACGCCGTACTGCCCCAAACCCTAAGGTTCAAAGGGCAGTTCAAGACGGTCACATAATCGAGTTAAGGTTTGTTGTCTTCTAGAGGGACCATCGCGTTACTTGCACTACTTAGAACGTCGTTAAACTACGGAAAAATCCAACAATTGGAAATTTCCCGGCAGGAGAAAATGTGGGTATTTATATCCGGTCGAACTTTTTAACATATTCTAAAATTATCCGGAAAACCACATAGACAAAGTCTGATAATCCGATCGAATCTACGAACTCCTAATACAACCCCAGAAAACTCAACTCTTGAGTAAAGATTAAAAATTCCCAGAAAATACAGCACCTGAATATAGGAATTACTGTGCAATTTTTAAAACTTGATGTGACAGAATGGCCGCGGAACTGCCGCACGAGGCATGCTCGTGCCGCGGTTCCGCCGCGCTTTAGTTGAATCACGGGCACGTGCTGCACAGATTTTCTTAAAATTCCCTGCTGAATTTTCTGCATATTTTTAATGTGGAAAAATGCACAGTTTTGAAAAAAGTACAGAGAAGGCTATTGTATTAGGGTTTCGGGTTCGTACGGACTTCAAACTTCGTCTACACATCGCCTAAGGCTCTAGCTAGGCTTTGATACCACTGTAGGGTTCCTAGGCACACTAATGAAGTCTCACAAGTGATCAAACATGGCCAATTAAAATTTTACAAGTGCCGAGAAACCATAATACGGATCGTTAAGTAGATGTATAGGTGATGCGATGCAAGTAAACAACTTTAACTTAAAAGGAAAGAGGCTACAACCTTTGTAGATCCGGTCCTCCACCTCCTAGGCTCCGTGATGACGTCCCTCCACTGTCCAAATCGAATCCCAGACTCTAGCATCGGCTTCATCGGAGAAATGGGCGGGCTAGGTCGTCGGCTTCGATGCCGAAGATGATCTACGTCGAGGCAACACAAGATCAAGCTCCAACTTCACCAAGTCTTGAAACTTGTGAAGAAAACATCCTATACTACTTGGCAAGAGGTAGAGGATGAAGAAATAGGAGGTGGGTTCACTTTAGAATTGGATTTCTTACTCTTTTGCTCAAGATGCCATTAATGGTGGCAAGTTTTCTTCATTGTTGAAGATGAAGAAGAAGAAGAAAGAATATGATAGAATAAAAAGGATTATCTTCAAAAAAAGAAAATCCAACTCATTCTTATCATAATCCAACCTTGGTTAGGTGTAGAGAATAGACTATGGTTAGTGGGAATGGTTAGGGTTAAGCATGAGACAAATATGGTGGACTTGTTCAAAGCTTCAAGAAGCTTCAACAAGCAAACAAAGAAAGCCACCATATCATTTTCTTTTCCAAAATAAATAAATAAATGTATAAGTAAGTAAATAATCAAAACCCTAACCATTCATATAACCATGGTTTAATTCTTTACACAAACCCAAGTGAGCTTGTATCATCAAACATGATACAAACAAGTGCACAAAAGTATATCACATATACAATGTGCATTTCAAGTGAGAAAATCCATTTAGAGTGAACCAATACTTGTTAATGCAAAGTAATATATCAAATATATAATTATACATTAAATCATTAAATCAACACTTGATTCAATGATCCGGTCATGTCGCATATAACCGACTAGTATCCAATGTATCGGCTTATCGAATCAATCCTTGATTCGATAACTAGGTTATATCACATACAACTATTCGATACATTCATCGCGAGAATGGAATGCGGTATCATATACTCGCATTATTCTCGGTCCCTCACATATCTCATATGCGCTCCTATTTCGTTTCGCTTGATCCAGGAAACCTCTGTGTAGGACTCTAAAGACTCGTCAATACGCCGGCAGCAGATGATGATCATATCAAACACCCACAAGCCGCAAGCGGTCTGCTAAACATAACGGCCACCCGGGTATTGAGCGATCAGAAGATCGACGAGCAAGCCCGCTCACACTCCTGTGAATCCAACCAGTAACACTTACCGTATAGTCCGGTCTGTTCGTCTGATATGTCGCATATCTCGCCTAGGGGTGGTAAACGTCAGACCCCAGTAGCTTGATAAGTCATGCCGACGTAAGGTCCATAACAATCGTGAAACTACTGATAACTCTTACCGGTATATCACTGCAACCCTGGCCAGGGATTTCCTGTTATGGCCAGTCGAGCATAGCGCAACATCCACCCCCAATACCGGGAGAGACGAATCCCCTCCTATCGCTCATTGCCTCCATGTGAATCGGGACTGTACCCAAAAACCACCTGTTTGCACGCCTCAGTAGAGCCGTGGTAGGGTAGAAATCAAAGCACAGTGGGAGACACACAAAACTTTATGACGATCTCGGGTCAACAGACTAAGCTGTACCAGTGTCACCAGAGAACTGCCATCTGACGTGAGGTATAATACCATCTGGGAGTTCTCGGCGAGTCCGTTCAGTGTACCCAGTCTCCACTGAGCATCCGCATACCATCTCTGATGTCAAACACCAATGGATATGGGATCATCCATCGCCCATCACATGGGTCGAGAAGATATATGCTAGTCTACTCTGGAATATCGATGCCCCGTCTCGATATTCCCACGACTAGGAACAATGAAGGATGTACTCATTGACTACCCATGCCCCACTAGTATGATCTTCATCACAGTCCTGGAAGTCGAGTACAAATCCTAAGGGCTTTATCAACATGTAATCAGAGAGACAGAAAGTATACATGTTAAGATAAAGAGCAACCAGATAGCGTACTATCATGTCGAGCAAGAAAGTCCTACCTATATATGTCCCAGCATCCACTACAATATACATCCTATGTACAGTAATGGCCTCTAAGGCATACATATAACTAACACTATACCGGTAGAACAGTCTTACTCGAGATGATAGTATGCTATCTGGTTTTTCTTTATCATCGTGTACATGCTTCAGGTGACACTACAGATCACTATTACATGTTGATAGAGACTATACGATTCGTGCTTGACTACCAGCAGTATGATGGCGATCATATACGTGGGAGCTGGGTGGTCTATAGGCACATCCTTAAATGTCCCTAGTCGAGAGAGTTTCAAGACTGGGCATCGATATCCAGAGTAGACTAGTGTATACTGATCGAGACCCTGAAGAGGGGCGGTGGCCGTTCTCACAAGCCATTGGTGTTAGTTTGTTCACTTAAGATGTATACATGTGGTCAATGGGTTATGAGTACACCGGACGGACTCGCCGGGAATATGCTAGTTGGTATTATACCTATTGTTAGATAGCAGCTCCCTGATGACATGTGTACAGGTTAGTCTATCGACCTGAGATCGTCATTTGTCTCGTGTGAGTTCCCACTGTGCTTTGATTACTACCCTACCACGACTCAAAGGAGTCGTGCAAACAAGTTTTAGTTAGGTACAGTCCCGAGCCACATGGAGGCAGTGAGCGGATCGTCAGGGGATTCGTCTCTCCCGGTATTAGGGGTTGATGTCACGGTGTGCCCGGGTGGCCATCACCAAAAATCCTTGACCAAGATTGTCGAGAATTACTGATTCGGATTAGTAGTTTCTTAGGTGGTGATGGGCTTCATACCGACACTGAATGTAAGTTATTAGGGGTCGACTTTATCCACTTCCTAGATTCGATATGCGATACTCATAGACGAACGGACCGGACTGTACGGATATTGTCACTGTCAGGCTCAGAAGGGGTTTCAGGATGAGTTTGCTCGTCGGCCTCCCTTTTGCTCAATACCTGGGTAGCCGTTACGTACAGCTAGTGCCACTGACGTGCTTGTGGATAAACCCACTGCCAGCGTATTGACGAGTCTTTAGAGTCCCACACAGAGGGTTTCCCTGGTTCGGGCAAAACGTTGTAGAGGCCGTATGGTTTTATGGCAGGGTTCAATCATATACGTGCACTTGTGCACGGATCTTGATCGGACGGATAATACTAGTTGGATTTGGTTTAATCCGGATCCTAGTGTTATATTGTTGGATTATTTTCGTCTCATTGTATTCGTATTCAGTCGGAATACGGATGTAGGTATATATATATATATATATATGGATGATGGGTATTCTTGTTGTTAGGTCCACGTTACCTCTCCCGGTACTTTCGGGGTTGCGGAAACGGTAAATCAAAATTTTTCTAAACTTTGTAACATGGACCGTAAAAGCCGGATCTTTGCTAAACAATACACAAGCATCCTAACATGAGATGTATCTACTCGGTTAGGGGTTATACCTCAACTTGAACTCCTTCTCTTCTTGTTGCTCTTCTCTTCTTGTTGTTCTTCTCTTCTTGTTGTTCTTCTCTTTGCATGCTCGATGGTTGATCCGGACTTTGGCCACCTCCGCGGCCTCCTTGAGTCGAAGACGATCCACCCGAGAGATGTACACCGAGCTCCACCTCAAGCCGAGGTAACTAGGGCAAGGAGATTGCTAATCTAGAAGCCCTAGGATGTGTAGAGAAGATGTATGGATGTGTTTGTCAAGTGGAATCCTTTTTCTCTCAACACATGAGATCAAAGGAAAAATCAAGAGGAGGAAGAAGGAGAAGAAACCATGGAAATGTTTCTCATTTCTTTTCTATGAGAGAGAATGAGAATGAGCAAATGAAAAGGTTAACCAAGAGAAAACCTAACTATGGTTGCAATAATGCAAAAACATTATCATTACTAATCCCATCAAGATAAAGGTGATGGCTACAAATGACATGACCATTATCATAACAAAAGAAAAAGAAAACCAAAGAATACTTTAGATCTTTCAAGAAGATCCAAGTCAACTTTGGTCAAATAGTCAACAAAGTCAAGATGGTCAAATGGTCAATGTAATTAGCCATAACATAATTATCAATGAAAGGATTAGTAAATAATGTCCCCGGCTCATAATGGCTTTGACCAAACGAAATGTCAAAACCCTAATGAGTCCGCCTCAAAATGGTTTTGACCGAATCAACTGTCAAAACCCTAATGAGCTTGCCACATAACGGTTTTGGCCGAACCAACTGCCAAAACCCTAATGAGGCACCTCCTCCTTCATCGCTCCGGAAAACTGTGCATACACACCTGCATCCGTATTCCGTAGAATGCGGATGCACAGAAGACAAAACAAATCCATCCGTGCAATACTAGGATCTGGCTTAAACCAAAGCCCACTAGTATTGCCTGCCCGAACACCACACGCACACGAGTGTACGTAAGTGATCGCAGCCCTGCCGTAAAACCATACGGCCTCTACACGTTTCGCTCAGTGCAGGGAAACTCTCTGTGTGGGACTCTAAAGACTCGACACTACGCTGGCAGTGGGTTTAACCACAGACCGCAAGCGGCACTAGATGTACGTAACGGTCCCCAGGTAGATGTCGATAAGAAGGCCGATGAGGTAAACCCATCCGAACTCCTACTGAGCCTGTATGTGACAATCTCCGTACAGTCCGGTCTGTTCGTCTGATACATCGCATGGCGGGCCTAGGGGGGCGGTAAACGTCAGTCCCCTAATAGCGGTACAAGTCGTGTCGGAGTGAAGCCCAATACACCCTGAGATAACACTGGAAACCTACCAGTATATCTCGCTTGCCCTGGCCAAGGACTACTCGTGTAATGGCTCTCCTAGACACAGCGCGATGTCAACCCCCAATACCGGGAGAGACGAATCCTGTCTAACCGTCACTGCCTCCAAGTGCTTCGGGACTGCTCCCAACTACTACCTGTTTGCACGACTCAGTAGAGCCGTGGTAGGGTAGTAATCAAAGAACAGTGGGAACACACTCGAGGCGAAGTGACAGTGTCAAGTCAGCGGACTAAGCTGTACTCATGTCACGTGGGAACTGATAACTGACGATAGGTATAATACCAACCATCAGTTCCCGACGAGTCCTGTCCAGTGTACTCGTAACCTAACGAGCACCCGCATACTATCTCAAGTACGACGTACTGACGGCTGTGGGACAGACCGTCTCCCGTGCTGGGATGAGAAGCGCATACGCTAGTCTACTCCGGAGTATCGATGCCCTATCTCGATACTCCCACGACTAGGGACGTGTATAAGGATGTGCTTGTAGATTACCCAGCCCCCACGAGTGTGATCGCCATCACAACGCCGGTAATCAAGCAAAGATCCTAAGGGCTCTACTAATGCGTATAGGTGATATAATAAATAAACACACATGTACACATTAAAACAGAGACAAACCAAGTAGCATACTACTATATTGAGCAAGATTGTCTGTACAACTGTGAATATCCCAAGCTTCCATCAAGTAATATACATACTAGTATGATACAGTAATGGCCTCTAGGGCATATACACTAACACTTGTAATTCGTTACAAGTTTACTTTTGAAGTTGCGATTTTCTTTTTGCTATAAACATTTAGTTTAAATGTTTATGAGGTAGAAAGTGTGAGTGTGAGTTTTGGTTTTGATGCATTGATTTCTTGCATGTGCACTTGGTGACTCATGGTGGTGAGTCATGGTAGCATGATGTGTGTTTTGTAGTGTTGTGAGATATTTGTGTGAGATATTAGTTCTTGGATTGTTTTCTTAAGTTGCTAATTATTGATAACACTCACTCACAACTCACAAAACACACACAAGAAAAAACAGCATCAGCCTTCTTTTTTTTTTTCTTCACTTTCCTTTTCTTTAGCTCATACTCTACACCTCATGGCATCTTCTTCAACCTCCACCCAAACCCTCTCATGAGTTGAGAATCCTTGGGTGTTTTGAGACAAAGTAATCACACACATTCTCTACTTCATCTTGGCTATCTAGGTTAGCAAACTAGATACCCGAGTTGCTTCGGTTTTGAGGCGGGAGCCCGTATTACTAACCCTCGACGTGGATCTTCTTCGATGTGGGGACACCGGAGAGAAAACTTGATCGAGGAGGCCGCGAGGAGCTTGGGACAGAGGTTGAAGACCGAAGGACTCGGATCATTCGGTATAACCTCTCTAATCTCCTTTACATACAACTAGTATAGGGTTAATGGTACGATCCGGGAATCGGGTTCCGTTAGCGCCGGTTTATTTAAAGTTTTTGTTCTGCATTTGGTCACGGATTGATGGCCAGGGCGCTGGAGTAACCCAACATGGTATCAGAGCCAACCCATTAACCCCATACTAACTCATTGCGACATTAGAAATCCGCCGTTTTTGTCGTGCAAAACTGCCGACAAAAACAATTCCAAAATCTGAAAGTTTGAGATGTTTGCACACCCCGCGGGCTCACGGCTTGAACTGAGAAGTCGCAGGGTGGTGCATGGGCATCTCGGGGAAACCTCGGGGGGAACGAACGGCTGGGCCAACTCCCAAGACCACCACAAGGTGGTCTTGGTGGTGGGGACCCGAAACTGCCCCATCTTGGGCAGTTCCGGGTCTGCCTCACCCTCTGGCCACCTTGTGGTGGCCTTAGGGGTGGGGTATCCCCTCTAGGCCTCCCGACTCGAAGTTAATTTTTTTCTCTAACTCCCCACGAAGGTTCGGGCGCGTTTCGTTTTGATTCGGACTTCCGGATTGGCTTTAAACGGTCGGTTTTTGGAACTTTAGTTCACTTTTTTTTTTTCCGTGGTTTGGGAAATTGGTTTGGTTTGCTAATTGCATGCGGAATTCTAATGTCGTAGTTTACATTACATACATTATTATCTGCGACCGTGAATGTCATTAAAGCAGTACAACTTGTCTAATTGCTATAGTTCTTTTAGTTGGGTTTGCGAACGTGACATTCACGTTGATGTTCTGTGTTGTGCTGTGTGATGGCTGGATCGTCATGGTGGATAGCTTGGGTGCAATGTTAGTACAGTTTAGATTTATTTGTACATTTGATATCGCAGGGCGAGCGTCCGACATGTGGACTTCCGTCACTGCCAACTTGTATATTATTTGTTTGGGGCATGACCGGGTTGAGGTCGATGCACCGTTGTACTTATTTTCTTTTCTGTATTAAGATTATCGTGTTGGGTTACGGCAGCGCCCCAGCCATCAATCCGTGGCCAAACGCGGAACAAAAACTTTTAAAAACCGGCGCTAACAGAACCCTAATCGACGGATTGTACCATTAACCCTATACTAGTTATATGAAAAGAGTTTAAAGAGGTTATACCGATCGATCCGTGTCTTTCAGTCTTCAACCTCTGTCCCAAGCTCCTCGCGGCTTCCTTGATCAAGTTCGATCTCCGGTCACCCCCATCGAAGACGATCCACGTCGAGAATTTGTAATACGGGCTCCCGTCTCAAAACCGAAACAACTCGGGTATCTAGTTTGCTGACCTAGATAGCCAAGATGAAGTAGAGAGAGTGTGTGATTAGATTGTCACAATACACCCTAGGTTTCTCAACACATAAGACATGTAAGGGTGGAGGTGAAGAAGATGCCATGGGTTAAAGTGTGAAGCATTGAAAATGGCAAGTGAAGAAAAGTTATTGCCATTTTCATTGGTTGTTTTGGCTTAGTTCTTTCTGTGTGTGTTGTTGTGAGCACATAAAGAAAAACCTCACTTGAAAATGAGTAGCCACTCACCACCAAAATATCTCACACAAAATATCCTAACAAAAAAAAACATTCATGTCACAATGAATCACACCATGACTCAACACATGAGTCACCACAATGAGTCATGCATGATTCAATGCTAACAATGATTCACACTTTCACATAAATAAACATTTAAACTAAAATGTTTATTAACAAAAAGAGAATGGCATCTACTAAAGTAATCTTGTATAGAATTACAAGAAAACCCCTCATCTGTATATACATACCTGCATCCGTATTCCGACTGAATACAAATACAACGAGACGAAAATAATCCAACAATATAATACTAGGATCCGGTTTAAACCAAAGCCCACTAGTATTATCCGTCCGATCATGATCTGTGCACAAGTGCACGAATATGATCGAACCCTGCCATAAAACCATACGGCCTCTACAACGTTTCGCCCGAACCAGGGAAACCCTCTGTGTGGGACTCTAAGGACTCGTCAATACGCTGGCAGTGGGTTTAACCACAAGCACGTCAGTGGCACTAGCTATTAGTTATATGTATGCCCTAGAGGCCATTGCTGTACATGCGATGTATATTGTAGTGGATGCTTGGACATATATAGGGAGGACTTTCTTGCTCGACATGATAGTATGCTATCTGGTTGCACTTTATCTTAACATGTACAATTATTGTCTCTCTATTACATGTTGGTAAAACCCTTAGGATGAGTACTTGACTACCAGGACTATGATGCAGATCATACTAGTGGGGCAGAGGTAGTCGGTAAGTACATCCTTTAAATGTTCCTAGTCGTGGGAGTATCGAGACAGTGCATCGATACTCCAGAGTAGACTAGTGTATACGCTTCTCGACCCATATAATGGGCGATGGATGATCCCATATCCATTGGTGTTTGACATCAGAGAAGGTATACGGGTGCTCAGTGGAGACTGGATACACTGAACGAACTCGTCGAGAACTCCTAGATGGTATTATACCTATCTTCAGATAGCAGTTCTCTGGTGACACTGGTACAGGTTAGTCTGTCGACCCGAGATCGTCATAGAGTCTTGTGTGATTCCCACTGTTCTTTGATTTCCACCATACCACGCTCAAGAGATCGTGCAAAAAGGTGGTTTTTGGGTACAGTCTCGAGTCACATGGAGGCAATGAGCGATAGGAGGGGATTCGTCTCTCCCGGTATTGGGAGTTGATGTTGTGCTATGCTCGATTGGCCATAATAGGAAATCCCTGGCCAGGGTTGCTGAGATCTACTGGTAAGTGTTATCAGTAATTTCTTGAATAGTTATGGACATTTCATCGGCATGACTTATCAGGCTATTGGGGTCTGACGTTATACCACCCCCAGGCTGCGATATGCGACATATCTGACGAAAAGACCGGAATGTACTGTAGTGTTACCGATTGGATTCGTAGGAGTATGAGCAGGCTTGCTTGTTGATCTTCTGATCGCTCAATACCCGGGTGGCCGTTACGTTTAGCAGACCGCTTGCGGCTTGTGGGTATTTGATATGATCATCACCTACTGCCGGCGTATCGACGAGTCTTTAGAGTCCTACACAGAGGTTTCCCGGTTCATGCGAAACGAAGTAGGAGCACATATGTGATATGTGCGGGACCGAGATTAATGCGCGCATGTGATACCGCATTTTATTCTCGCGATATGTGATATCGGACGGTTATATGAGATATAGCCGGGTTATCGGATCAAGTGTTGATTCGATAAGTTGATTCATATGATATCAGTCGGTTGTATGTGATATAGCCGGATTATTAAATCAAGTGTTGATTTGATAATTTAATGTATAATTATATATTTGATATATTAACTTACATTAACTAATATTAGCTCACTTAACCATTTCTTTTTCTCATTTGTGCATACATGATATATATGTGATATATATTAATGTATCATGCTAGGTTGTATATGCAACTTGGGTGTATGAGACTTACACCATGACCATGATAATGTTTAGGGTTTTATTTATTTTGGTAATTCAAATTAAGTTGGAAATTTGTCATGGCTAGAAGCTTGGAGAAGCTTTTGCTAACCATTGACTTAGTCCACCAAATTTGTTTTACTTAAAGATATTTATAAACCTAACCACTTAGCTTAGCCATGGTTTAGTCTCTACAAGGGTTAGTGTATGACATAAACTCACCATGGTTGCAATTCTAACATCATCTCTGTTTCCCCCAATCAGAGCAAAGCTCTGTTTTAAAAATGAAGCGATGCTTCTGCTTCCCCCAATCAGAGAAAAGCTCTGTTCAAATTCCAAGATTAGGAATGAAGCGACGCTTCCTTTCCCCCAATCAGAGCAATGCTCTTTTTGAATTTCAAAGTTCAAAAATTGAAGCAGCGCTTCAGATTCTGCGCGCTGCGCGCCACGTGTCAAACATAGATGGGCTAGCGCTAGGAGCGCTGCGCCCTAAGAGGCGCACCCCCAATCAGCGCAAAGCTCTGTTTTAATTAATCAGAACTAAAATTCTGTTATGGAAATATTTTTCAATCTTATTAAAACAAGAAAATTATCTTCTGTAAAACAGAAGCCTTAGGATCAAAGATCCAACGGTGGGAAATATTCCCAAATCAATCAGAGAAAGATCTCTTAAAACTGATTCAACAAATCATTTGGCCCTATATAAAGGCCCCTAGACTTCAAGTCTAAAAAAAGAGAGATATACAAAAAAAAAAGAGGGATACAAAAAAAAGAGAGAGAGAAAACCCTCTGCAAACTTTGAGAAAAAGAAGAGCAAGCACTTAGAAAAAAGAAGATTTTTCTTCATTTTCAAGGTAAAGAACTATGTTCTTGAATAACAGAGATGAAATCATCTCGTAAAAAAGAAGAAGAAGAAACATCTTCTAAAAAGATCATAGATCTGAAAAAAGACCAAGGTCTTTAATAAAAAGGAAAAGATCAAAAGATCTAATCATAAAATAATAAAAGTATTTTTACTTCATTCACAGATCTTTGATCTATAAAGGCAGAGCCTTTTATAAAAACAAGAACTTTTGTTCTTGGATCTTGAAGCAAAGCCTCCTTTAAAGAAGAGCATGAATCTGTTCATTGATCTTAAAATTGATCAAATGCGCTTTGCGCTATTAGAAAGTGCCTTGCACTCATGAATTGCGCTTTTGCGCTTCTTGGACAGGCGCTCAGCGCCAAATCATGCCACGTGTCAACCATAGACACAATCTGCGCTTTGCGTGTTTAAAACAGAGCACTGCGCTCATGGGCTGGCGCTAAGCGCCAAGCGCGCCACGTGTTGCTCACTGGCGCGCCAACAAACTCGCGCAACGCGCTCATGAATTAAAAGCGCAATGCGCTAACAAACTAGCGCTTAGCGCTAAGCGCGACACGTGTCATCTTCGTGTGCGCTACCTGATAGAAGCGCAATGCACTCTTTAACTGGCGCAAAGCGCCTGGCGCGGCACATGGCGCACTATCAGAACACAATTTGTTCTGATCAAGACAAAATATGTCAGATCCCAATGCTTAGCATTATTAAAAGGGCTGAGCCTAAATGAAGGCATAATAGCCAGAACAAAAAATAAAATGTTAAAACATTTTTTAATTGGACTTAGCCCAATTCTGGCCATAAGTCATCAACTTATCTTGAATTGAGCACATCTGCTCTTTCAACCAACTCACCTTGGTTCAAGGGTACATCTCTTCATTCTTTTGATATTCACCGTTGTAATTCCTCAACGTCTTCAAAGAGGTGACGGGTCCCGACAACCACACATTTCATGGACTGTGGGGTCCTTAAACTCATGGACTATAATGTCCTTAAAGTCGACCGTGATGTCTTAAAACTAACATTGGACTGTGGGGTCCCTAAACCCATGGACTATGATGTCCTTAACCTTGACCGTGATGTCTTAAAACTAACAATGGACTGTGGGGTCCCTAAACCCATGGACTATGATGTCCCTAACCTCGACCGTGATGTCTTAAAACTAATATCGGACTGTGGGGTCCTTAAGCCCATGGACTATGATGTCCTTAACCTCGACCGTGATGTCTTAAAACTAACATCGGACTGTGGGGTCCCTAAACCCATGGACTATGATGTCCTTAACCTCGACCGTGATGTCTTAAAACTAACATTGGACTGTGGGGTCCTTAAACTCATGGACTATGATGTCCTTAACCTCGACCGTGATGTCTTAAAACTGACATCGGACTGTGGGTCCCTAAACCCATGGACTATAATGTCCTTAACCTCGACCGTGATGTCTTAAAACTAACAATGGACTGTGGGGTCCCTAAACCCATGGACTATGATGTCCCTAACCTTGGCCGTGATGTCTTAAAACTAACATCGGAATGTGGCGTCCTTAAGCCCATGGACTATGATATCCTTAACCTCGACCGTGATGTCTTAAAACTAACATCGGACTATGGGGTCCCTAAACCCATGGACTATGATGTCCTTAACCTCGACCGTGATGTCTAAAAACTAACAATGGACTGTGGGGTCTTTAAACTCATGGACTATGATGTCCTTAACCTCGACCGTGATGTCTTAAAACTAACATCGGACTGTGGGGTCCCTAAACCTATGGACTATGATGTCCTTAACCTCGGCCGTGATGTCTTAAAACTAACAATGGACTGTGGGGTCCCTAAACCCATGGACTATGATGTCCCTAACCTCGACCGTGATGTCTTAAAACTAACATCGGACTGTGGGGTCCTTAAGCCCATGGACTATGATGTCCTTAACCTCGACCGTGATGTCTTTAAACTAACATTGGACCGTAATGTCCTTAAACTAATTATCGACCGCAATGTCATTAAACTAAACAATAGAGCCCAATTGCTCTCTTGTCGGATCTAAAACGATCCCGTTAAGTTGATCTTAGTCTAAAATTAGGCTAACGTATCCTTAATATACGTTTAAGTTGATCTTAGTCCTAAATGAGGCTAACGTATCTTTAAACCCAACCCCCCAAACCCAAATCTAAGAAGATACGGATTTGGACTAGTCCACGCCCTACGGGCGACGACATAAATTACTCTTCGTATGCAATCCACAGGCAACCAAACACAAAACAAATACCCACGACACGAAGTGACCATCTGGAGAAGGAGAAAGTTGTTAGCGTGACGCGGTAGCGTAATTAACTGCAGGGGCTTGCGCCTGTAGGGAAGAGCATCCCCACAATCAAAACCCCCTCAAACGAGGAGGAATCTGACGAAATCTGCTACATCGGCCGCATCCGTTTAAACCTTCGATACACGGTGCCATAAATCAACTTGGCATCTTCGGAGAGGTGGACGGATAGCACCAATTAGCATCTGCCCCGAAATTCAGGCAAGACGTCCGCCGCGTCTTTCGGAGGGGAACAGATTCTGGCACGCCCGGTGGGACCTTTTCCTCTTTACACTCCACACTTCGTGCGTCGTGTTCGCGAACCAATCGCGGTTTGCTAATGGTTGCCCTTGGGTTTCGAGGTACTAAGATTTGGAGTTTTGCTCGGTGCAGAAAGCGAAGGATCAATGGCGTCCACTTGTGCAAAGTGTTCCAACTGCAGTTGCAACTCCCGCTCCGCCTCATCTGGAGGCATAGCTTACGGGCCCCAAGCGGCTTCCCTGTTCACAATGCCGGTGGAACAGGTCACTCAAGCCACCACAGGATTGTTTTTCGGGACCATGCTCCCGCCAATGAGCTTCACCGCTCCTGTGCCAATGCCAGAAGGTCCCAAGAAGTCGGTCTTCGATCGTCTTGCTACTACTGCGGCCCCTCTCAACGGGTCGCCCAAGTCCACTGCCTCAGTCTTCGTTAGACTGGGCCAAAGTTCAGGTGGGCCCATGATAAAGCCTGCACCTCGAGAAAAGCTTATTCCGAAAAGAGTAACCAACCCTGCTCCCGAAGTCGTCAAGGCGGCTTCTCCTACCAAAGGGTCAGTTTTTACAAGACTGACTGTTCCGGTTCCTATTACGGCCTGTCCCAGCTCAGAAGTCTGTTTTTGACCGGCTGGATACCGCTTCTCAACGGACGTCAGTCTTCAATAGGCTGACGCCAGCAACAACCCCCCACATGGATAGAGGGCAAGACAAAGCCATTCCCATCGCTGAACCAACACCAACGGCTCGACACGCTCGACGTCACCACTGGCGCCGAGTAAGGAAGGCTGGGGGCAACTCCCCCTTTGGACTAACTCCACCAGCTCCAACGGTGGAAGTCAATGCTGCTGTTCCGACCGGGAACAGCTTTGAACTGCTGAACAAGGTGCGTAGGAACTCGCCAACCGCCATACTGAAAAGATCTCCTCCACCGGTGGAGACTGTCGCAGAAGCAAAACTGGAACAGCCCCCTCAGCGGCTGTCCTCCAAAGCTTACAAAGTCTGGCGACGTGTCCAAGAGTCAGTGATCGATCAAGACTACCTCCGCCGACAAAAGAAGCTGAAGGTTCAGCTGGAAGGGAACCGTCCCAGTAAGCCGCAAAGGACGACAACCACTTGGGTGCCCGCTACAACGGCCCCCTCCACGTCGACTACTCACAAGAAAAGGAGGCCAGAGAAAGCCCCTGTAAATGTGGAAGACCACAAAAACACCGAGCCCAAACGCCTTAAGTCCGGGGGCATAGTGGTGCATACCGTCTATATGGCATCCGGGAAAGAGGATAGCCGCGCTTCCACGGGTCATCGACTGCTTACGCGATCCGTGACAAAAGACCAAGAGCAGTAGAAGAAGCTTCAGGAGATGATGACTGCTATGGCCGCACTCACAGGACCGAAAGCAAGCCCAGAGGCATCCTCGGAGCAACGCCACGAGCAAGAAACAGATGTCGAATTCCTTCGGAGAATGCTTGGAAAGAAGGACAAAGAGGCTGCGGAACAAGAGACCAATATAAAGCAAATGGCTCTTTTGTTCCAAGACATGTTCATCTCCTTTAAATCCCCAACGGCTAGCCCCGCTTCTCCCGCGCGCGTCTCCTCCACCGCGCTCTTCGCCTCCGCCGTCGCCTACGCCAGCTCTCGAACGTTACCTGTGACGCTCGCCTCGTCTCCATTCCTCTCACCCTCACTCCCATCGCCTTTCCCTCAACCCTCACTCTCGCAACTTCTTCCGCTCTTCTCTCCTTCACCCACGTCCCCAAGTTTCCCCACGTCGGCCATGTCTCCATGCTCGTCGCCACGACCACGCGCCTCGCAAGCTCCACAAGCACGACCCCTCCTCCTCCTCTCTTCCTCCACTGCCCCCGAGCGCCTTCGCCTGCACCCACTCCCCTGCACCCACTCACCTGCACACCGAGTCCCCTGCCCCGACGCCGGCGAGCTCCTCGTCTCGTCGTCGACCTCCCCCGCATAGTCATCATCATCGTCGACTTCGTCGTCGTCATCACCTCTCTGTTTCTTCCTCTCGCTCTCTAGCTCTGGCTCTCTCTCTCTGTGTGTGCTTTCCCCCTCTCTCTCCTTCCTCTGTTTCTCTCTCTCAATTCTCTCTCTCTCTGTGTGTGCTTTCCCTCTCTCTCTCCTTCCTCTGTTTCTCTCTCTCAATTCTCTCTCTCTCTTCATCTCAGATCGCTCTCTCTCGCTCCCTGCTTCTCTCTGTTCTCTCTCATTTCTCTCTCTGTCTCCCCCTCTCTCTAATATCTCACTCTCTCTATCTCTATCTACTCTCTCTCTTTCCCCTGCACACTCTCTCACTTCTCTACAATCTCTCTCTCTCTCAATAACTCTCTCCCTCTGCAAAACCCTCGCCATCGGCCTCGCAGCACCATCATCTCCCCAGTCTCGCGAGCCCTAGCTGTTACCGAGGCAAAACCCCATAGCTGAGCACGAGCCGAGGCCGCGAACCCTTCACGCGCCATTCATCGCGCGTTCGTGCCGTTATCACTGCCGAGCATCGCCAAGACACCTCCAGGAAAGTTCTTTACTTGCTTACATGCTATTTTACCTAAGTTACAATCGCTAAGTATATAGATTAAAGGTTACAGTTTAAACTAATTATGTGCCATAACCTGCTCGACGCGTGTTCCCAAAGGAAATATTTTTCTAAATTAGAGGAACTGAATTAATTACTTTGGCTCTTGCTGTGATGAATACCTTGTGCAAGTTTCGCTGGAAAATATGACCGTTAATGACTAAAACAACTACCCCCAAGTTTACTAGTAAAACTGAAACTTTATTGTACCTGAAAACCGTTAAATTCACTATAAATCATATACATATTAGAATGGTGCGTTCAAGGGCTCAAATCGAAGACGACTCGACGAACTTTAACCCTATACTGGTTTCCTGGTATTCCTGTACTTAAATTGTGATGATATTTGGATCGGAGTGCGACTCTGGACTGCAGTCCAGAGCGACTCTAGTTGTTGCTTGCTGTTCCGTATTGGGTACCACAGGATTTCCTTAACTCGTAGGTTGCGGAACTCAGCTGTTTATTATAGATAAATATGTTAGCTAGACAACACAATTGATTTCACTCTATTCCGTTACCATTTGTTATTTATTCTATAATTTAAAAGATCGGGACGCATAACAGTCCCAACAGAATCAGAACTGACATATTAGTGTTAAACAGTGTATATCTCCTGACGTGCAGATGCGATTGAAGATCCGTCTGTTGCGTTGAAAACCTTACTGAAAACCCTAGATTTCATCCAACTGTAGCGTCGCTAAAATCTGATTCCAACTGGGATTAAAATGCGTTGCGAAATGGATTTCTGATTCTGAAATCGGATTTCCAGCCACGAGCGCTTAAAATGAAATGGTTATAATTAAAGATCCTGGAACCCGATTGGCGTGAAACTAAATTTGATGGATGGACAATTGAACATACTAATTACTACCTGTTTATCGTTTCGCTAAATTATATATGTACGTTTCATGATAAATCGTGCAAGTGATAGAATACTGTTTTTGTGACACCTTAATCGTGCTTATATACTGTTCACGCATCATATCATACCCATATCATTGTAGTGATAACCTAGTGATATCGTGCATTTACCCAGTGTTAGATTCTAGCGATGATTGTGGCAAGTACGTCAGTGTTCGTGTATCCATGATTAAGTGAAAGTGATGCGTACTTGTACACAATCAGTGACCCTATTATTCTATTGCATTGTCGACGTCTGTGGGATGCGTGTACGTGTGACTATAATTGGTATGGGACACTTATGGAAGCGCTTGCACGGGTGTCACAGATAAGGCATACGACACTGCCATCTATCCTAGGTATTAGTCGAGATGTGCTTGATGGAGGTCCTGCCTCCAGTTCTCGCGCAGACTTGTCACGAATCGATTAGTTTTTAGGGTTATGGTTAGCGTTTGATGTAGACCACGGGGTGTGGGTAGTTCAGGTGTGAGTTCAACAGAATCTCGGGAGTCCCATGCCGGCTTATATATTTAGGGAGATATATGGAGATTTACAGGGTATGTGATATACACCGTGATATACATGTTACATGTTGGGCCCGTGGTCCCTTGCCCTTGGGTTCTACCCTTGGGTGGAGGACACTCGCGAGTGGTTGACTCTCACACTTGGACTGACGATAGGCTTAGTGACCTGTACAGTGAGACTTAGAGACTGATAGAGATACTGGCAATTATATACCATATATACTGTGTTGACGTGCGTGACATATCGTTCTACTACTTCACTGCTCCGCTGCATCGATTACTGCACATTCATATTCATGCTGTCATTGATTTACTGTTATTCATATCTATTACTACTGTTAGAATTGTCACTTGATTTTATATATATTATATTGTGTCGCTCTGACGACCTGAGTATGCATGCTCAGTGTGAGGAGAAGATTTAGCCTGGACCAGTGCATCACAGACTTCTTGACTTGCCATTCCGAGTTACATTCGTTGGTTCCACTTCAGGTCAGTCTTTACATTGTTTCTTTCAGTTACTGCATTTCTCATTACCTGCGCATCATTTACTGTTTACCATGAAAAACTAGAAGCCGAAGTGTGACTACGGCAGGACTTTTCCTTGACCGTAGGAGCATGGCTGGCCTTGTCTACCCCTCGTATTCCATATTTTAGGAAGCGGGGCGTGATACATGGTGGGTATGATGATCCAGCAGGACCCTCCAGCTGAAGAGTTGACCGCCAAGGACCCGCCAAAGAAAAGTAAGGTGGATTACAACATTCTGGCACACTTAAGAAAGTTACCCTCGCAGCTCAGCATTCTCGACGCCCTTTTACTATCAAAAGAAGCAAGAGATTCATTGATCAAGGCGCTACAAGAGCCGGAGCAATTCCAAGCTTTCCTCGCCGAAGAAAAGATGAAGGACGAGCTGTAAGAAGTGCACACAGCCGATATCACCTTCGGCGATGAAGATCTCTTCCTTGGGACATGCGAGCACAACCGTCCCCTTTATGTCTCAGGATACTGTCACGACATCAAGATAGGCAATGTCACGACCCAGAAATGGCCCGTGACGGCCCTAATACTACGCAACGCCTAAAGACGCAACGTAGTAAAAGAAAGCCAAACCCAGAAATCTAAACCATGAGAAATACGGAAAAGATAATATAAGTTTTGAAAACAATTGAAATCGCAACCCAAATTCTTTAAAAGTCTCACTTTCTTTCTTTAAAATTTTAGCAACACCCCATTTTTATAAAGACTAGTCAATATGAATACAACAGAAGAATAAGGACAGTAGAGAAAAAGCTGCATATATAAAGACACCAAATCCACCATAATACACATAACGTCCTCACCAAGTCTCTATGTCAATAATACAACAGTAGATGGAGAGTACAATACAACGAAGGTACAAAATATAATACAGATAACCGTCTAACCCACCTATGCAAAATGGTACTATGAGCTGATGCGGTATCTGTAGCAAAAGATGGTAGCTGGATAGCTGGATAGGGGAATAGCCTGCCTCGACTACTCTGGGGAAAGACCTGAAACACCTGTGGCACAACGGGGGTGAGTTGCCAACTCGTGAATAGTATAAAACATATGCAGGTAATCGCAGGAATGTACGTACAGCATGAATCTAAGATATGCGATTACAATAATAATATACCATGCAAATACTGAAATAGGGAGAGTACACTAGCAGGTACAATCAATATGTGAAGCAATGATGGCATGATAGTAGTATGCAATGTCTATGCAATAGAGATATGAGAAAGCAAATATGCAACTATCATAAGGGTACACCACAAGTACTACCAATATATGAATCTGTGCATAAGATAGGTAATGGTGAGGTGTAGGGTGGAATATGTCACTTTCCACGGAAACCTGATGTCGTGGCAGGATCACAATCCACTAAGATACTCCAATCCCAAATCCTCAAAACCAGGCCCCACATTGGGCACTCACATCAAATAAGTCTCACATCTCCTCAATGTACAATGTCGAGTATATCCCACATATCTAGTGTGTACAATATCAGTGTATCTCACATATATCACATGTACAATATCAAGTGGATCTCACATATCTCGTATGTACAATATCAGGTAATCTCCTATATCCGAATGTACAAGTCACCAATCACCTAGTATCTCAAGTCCAATCTCAAAATGAATCTAACATCCTAAAGATATATATACATGTACAGAAATAAATATGATGGGGGCAATACACATATATTAGCGTCCCATTCCACTAATATTGGTGTAAGGGTATATATAACAACGGCTAAATCCCCTGTTATATATACAAAAAGGGGGGTTAAAGAAATATCATAAAACCGTGTGCCAAGCATCGACACAGAAATCCTCGTATATGGGGCTCCGTCAGTCCGGACAGCCCACGGGGTCCGTCTGCAGTGTCGGCCCTCGGCCTCGACAGTACAGGTCATCCCGCATCCATCTCTCTACTCTGGCCAGTAGTCTCCAGACAACTGCCAGGTCCAAACAATCACCGGTAGGTACTCGCCCGCCTCCAGGCTCAATCGGCAAACCCATCGATCTTCTTGCCGAGGGGAACCATACCGGGCCCCGCCATGTACTCTCATACGGCAACCACACCTCGTATGGAGTAGGTAATCAGCACCGATAAAACTCATGGGGGACGCTCGAAATATCATACCAAGGAAACCGGGTTGATCATGTATGCATAATTTCATGAACTCCCGCGGTTCCCAAATCCCGAAAACATCATATGAAAACCAGATAAACAATGCATAAATACAGGAATAGATGTATGCGATATATCTGAATGCGAGCAGGTAAACACAAGTATATAGCTGAACCAGATGTATGCGAAATCATGATAAGGTACAGCTAAGTAACATCAGTAAATGTGAATATGCGACAACAACTGAATATGCATCTAACATACAGGTGTAGCAAAGTATAGGTATCTACCTATAGGAACTGATGTCGTATACCCCCCTGGGTATAGTAACATATGTAGGAAATCCCTCCCGGTATAGGTAAAATACGTAGGAGGTATACCTGTAGCTGTATCGCAAGTGAAAATATACCTATCACTAAAGGTATGATACACTATAGGTATACCGAATACTAGATGTCAAGTGTGGTAAGCAATGGTAGCTATAAGGGGTAGTGTGTGACATGGCAATTATTGACGGTGTGTGTGTAGCATGCAATCCGTGCTCGTGCAACATGAACCGTCAATAATGTGTGCAGTGTCCTATGGCTGCTAGTCACAGAATATAGCTATATCTAGGAAATGCAGTAAATGCGCAATTCTACAATGACGTAGAAAGTGCGACAGGAAATTGAATCCTAGCCCAGACGCATAACGCCATGCGGGCGATTCCCCTGTAGATGTTATATCTACTCACCTAAACTCCACGCTGGGTGAATCCTATCACCTGCTCCCCTGTAGCCGTGTCCGTAGCTCCTGCCTGCAAACCCAAAAGACCTCCAAGAAGCAGGTGAAGAAGGGAAAGGAGCTGCTGTTGCTTGCCTCTGCTGCTTCTACTGCCTGTTGTTGCTTCTGCTTCTGCTTCTGCTACTTCTTCTTCTGTTGCTGCCTCTGGTGCTGATGATGATGATGTTGTTGTTGTTGCCGAGATGATGATGATGCTGATGATGATGAGGCCTGCTACCACTGCTGTAGGTGTGGGTGTGTGTGATGAAGCTGCTGCTGCTATTGTTGCTGTTGTTGTAGTTGATGCTGTTGTTGTAGTGTTGTTGTTGTTGATGTTGCTGCTGGGGCAGCTGCTGCTGCTTCTTCTTTCTCTCTCTCTCTCTCTCTGCAGTGAGTGTGTGTGTGTGTGTGTGTGTGTGTGTTGTGAGAGAGAATGGGGGTGAGAGAATGAGAGTGAGGGAATGAGAGAACTCACAAGTCAACCCCCTCCTCTCTCTCTCTCCTCATAAATGAGGCATGGCAAAGGCCATAATGCCCATCATGCAACACCTCTCTCTCTCACCAAGGTCAACCATGAACAACCATTTAAATTTAAAACTATCATGACACTTTAACACATACTAATAACAACCATAACACTTAAACAAATATTAAACTAGATTAGGGAAGAAATGGTTGGTTAACCATGGTTACCAATCATGGCTTAACCCCAAAAACAACCCAAGTTAACATGCACAAGTGTGTGTGTGCCTAACAAAATTCTAGTAAAATACACATTAATTAAGATAAAATATTTAAAACTTAATTTGGTAAACTTTTTATTAAAAACTATATATTAAAATATAATTAGCTACAAAACACATTCTAAGGTGTTACAATCTCCCCCCCTTAAAAGAAATTCGTCCCCGAATTTAAAAAAAATAATCCGATACGCATACCTTCAAGAGAAGATTAAAATCCTCAAATCTCGTTCGCAGCCTCCTAAGTGACTAACTCACTATACGGCTACGTCCAAAAAAACCCTTCACAGATGGCAAGACCATTGACCGATGTTCCTCCACCTGTCGAGCCATTAACACACATGGCTGTTGGTGAACGAAAGATCGCGTCCAGCTAAAAGGTCTGGTGCAAACATGTGAGAAAGGTCAAGAAGGTAATTGTAAAGTATCATCACAAGGAATACGGGGTGAAAATCCAATAATCTGGGCGGAAGTGCCAATTTAAAGGCAACGAAACTAACTCGCTAATAGGATCTAAAAGGACCTAAAATCCTGGGATAAGCTTCCCAGAATCCAACACGTCATTCATCGGAAAGTCCATAGGAATCCATGATTTGCCACTGCGCACTCAAGCCTGCGACCAACACAGTCGCATAAAACATCTGTTTGCAATGGACAGTTCTCATCCTGACCTGAACACAACTGGACTATCTCCGAATTCTCTAGACATAGCTGGGGTCCAAAATCCTACCTTCGCGGAGTCAGAAGACAACAGGCTGGCGATCGACATGACCTAACCCCTAAGCCTAAGGGTGGCCAATTGGAGTGTCTCCTGATAACAGCTATCGAAGGAGAACCCGAACGATGGCGAGTGACGATCCCAAGCTGCTGACGACCAGACAAAACAACAAACACACAAACTTAACAAAAACAACTGAGCACACTGAGTAAAAAAAAAACCGGACGACAAGAATCCGAATGGAGTCACACCCTGACCAAACTTGGGTAGAAACCATAACGAAATTTGTGGAGATCTGCTCCCATTCCTACTTCGGAACGGTAAGAGATTGCAACTCTCCAGCCGGCCTCAGATGCTCGACTCAAGCACACGACAAGACAGACACTCGAAACGAAACCTGAAACCTCTCTTTACATCCCTGTCCACCCGTAACCATCTCACAAGTCACGTCAAATGCTGGTGGAACCTAAATGTATAAAGAGAGTTGACAGATGTGCGTGCTCTAGGATTATACGCCTCTATCCGATGAAACCAGGTACACAAACACGTCCTTAACTTAGCACATCATTGTCACAAATCAAGGTCTCCGAATCATTACCCAGCCGAGTATGCTCAAGTACCTCTGGTGTACGAGCATCGACGGGCAGTGTCTCGCGAAAACGATTTAAGGAAAGTGGTCGGGCGCGGACATGAGCAAGCTGTCCCCTCCGTAGAGACGAACTAAGCTATACTCGACGATCACACAAGAACTGTAAATCTG
Source organism: Agapanthus africanus (assembly GCA_030015575.1). Lineage (NCBI taxonomy): Eukaryota > Viridiplantae > Streptophyta > Magnoliopsida > Asparagales > Amaryllidaceae > Agapanthus > Agapanthus africanus. Next base: position 367,002,008 of record JASDDO010000022.1, read on the forward strand.
CAGAAGACTAACACAACAATCCAAATCTGCTGCAGGAAGATGTACATTAAGCTCTAGTGGTCCGTGGAGAATCTGACACGACTCTCAAGCAAGTAGTGTCTCCAAATATCCAACGCAAACCCACAGCGGCCATCTCCAGATCATGAGTGGGATATCCTTCTCGTACTTCCTCCTAATGTAGGGAAAGCAAAAGTGATATCTCTATAGTGTCACCTCAGTACACACTCGAGTCCACTCAAGAAACATTACAGTTAAACAACAAGGTCGCCCGAACCAAAAGCAAAGGAAGAACTGATGCAGCTGTTAACTGGATCTTCAACTGCTGAAGACTCAGTACACGTGCCTCAGTTCAAAGAAAAGAAACCTCCTTTGTGGTCAATTCAGTCGACGGTGCAGCACTACTCTAGCAATCCTGCATGAAACGGCGGTAAAAACCCTGCTAAGCCCAACAATCTGCGGATCTCCGTCCTGCACACAAGTCTGGGCCTAAGCTGTACGGCCACGATCTCCCTCGGAACCATACAAAACCGTTTCCCGTGACTACAAGACCTAGGAGTCAACACAAAACAAGCCTGAAGAAACACCCTGATAATTTAGCAAACTGCTGGTGCTCTCCCAGCATCTGCATAACAAATCCTCAAGTGCTACTCCTGTCCCTCAAGACACATTAAGTAGACCAGAGTGTCGTAAATAATACAACAAAAACTGGTCGAGGAACGGCCTGCAGAAATCTGGCTCATCATATCTACGAGTGCTGCTAGGGCAACAGTGAATCCAACGACTCACAAAACACACAAAGCCCGTAGCACGCACAAGGCAGTCTTCGGAATGCCGTCACTCCGAATCCGCAATAATGATGACCTGATCCCAAGCACACTTAGAGAAATGTCTCGCACTCTGGAGCTGATCGAAGAAATCGTCACGGCGAGATGAAGGATACCTATCCGCACCGTAAGCCGGTTCAATTGACGATCCGTCGATACACAACCCTAAACTGCCGTCTTTCCCCCTCGACGAACAGAAATAGGAGTTTCCAAAAGCGAAACACTCAGACGCACAAAACTCCCCAAACCAAAACTCTGCAGCTGATCCTTAAGCTCCCTCAGTTTCGCCGGCTCATCCGGAACAACGTCGGAAAACTCTCGCACGAAAAGAACCCGGTCCAACAATCCCACGGTGGCTCCGGTATCACAAATGAACGCCAAGAATCCACGCCATCTCCTCAGTAGCCGACTAGCGAAAAAGGCTGAATTCAAGCTGTGAGAGGCGGCACGACTATCCACCTGCACAACAAGAACTGACTTGCCGGGGAAAACAAAACCTAACTTGCTTCCACACGGTAGTCCACAGACGCCTAACACGTAGTTAACCAGTCCGTGCCCAGGAGAACGTCAAATCCAACATCTCTAGATGGATCAAAACGACGGACGAAACTCTATCTCCTATCCGATTGGCACAAAACTGAATACGTGTCGCGCAACAAAAGAATCGCTGACAGAAGTTAAAACAACTACGACTAATCTACCCAACCACGGTACAAGCAAGAAACAACAAATACACCAAGAGAAAATATAACTCAAGGGTACCTGAAAACTCCACATTGGACGTCTGCGCGTCCCGATGAGTAGAAGCAAACTCCTGTGTCTGCCCTCTACTCGCAGCTGGATGAACTCCTCTGGTAGCCTGAGCCCTCTGAGCGAATCTCCCATGTCCACGGCCCCTCTGAAAGCGATCATGACGAGGTGCCAAGGAACAATCCCTGACGAAGTGCTGAAGGCTTCCGCATCGAAAACATCCACGTGCTGACTGCTGACCATCCTGGGGATGAGAGCTGAACGACTGTCCTCGTCCCAAGCCTCTGCTACTCCCGTAGTGGCCACGAAATCTGTCTCGATGACCAAACCTCTGTCTCTGGGCTGGTACGCTGGTACGAGTCCTCCACTGTCCTGGAACTCTCTGAGCCTCTGAAATATGTGCCTCGTCAACTGGAGCTGCAACCACTGGTGCTATGTAGGTGACGGACTGCTGCATGCTGATCGTAAGGGACAGCTGAGTAACAGGGGTGACAACCTCCTGTCGTAGCTCCCGAACGACATCGACCAAGGAACTCATCGTCTGGCGGAACTCCTGCATCTCTATCAAAAGTCTATCCATAGTATAGATCGTAGGCTGATCCGTCTGCACCTGTGCTACTAGAGTGCCATCTGGGTCAGTACTCGTCTCACCCGAGCTAACCCTGACCTCGGCCCTCGCTGCATCGCTCTGAGTCCCCATAGTCATCGGCGGCAAGGCTATAAATAGATATAAGATGAGATTCGATAAGAATGAGGGAATCGGATCTCAAGGATCTGAATCATCAAGGAAGGAATGTCAAGCAATTTTGTACTTAGGTCACTTAATGCAAGGTACCGCGCTGTGAGTATGCTGCAGACATACACACACTACGTTACTCTGCTTAAGTTACCTTCTCCATCATACTAAGGTCATCCTACACTCCGAAAGGTAAAACCTAACGCTCTGATACCAACTTTGTCACGACCCAGAAATGGCCCGTGACGGCCCTAATACTACGCAACGCCTAAAGACGCAACGTAGTAAAAGAAAGCCAAACCCAGAAATCTAAACCATGAGAAATACGGAAAAGATAATATAAGTTTTGAAAACAATTGAAATCGCAACCCAAATTCTTTAAAAGTCTCACTTTCTTTCTTTAAAATTTTAGCAACACCCCATTTTTATAAAGACTAGTCAATATGAATACAACAGAAGAATAAGGACAGTAGAGAAAAAGCTGCATATATAAAGACACCAAATCCACCATAATACACATAACGTCCTCACCAAGTCTCTATGTCAATAATACAACAGTAGATGGAGAGTACAATACAACGAAGGTACAAAATATAATACAGATAACCGTCTAACCCACCTATGCAAAATGGTACTGTGAGCTGATGCGGTATCTGTAGCAAAAGATGGTAGCTGGATAGCTGGATAGGGGAATAGCCTGCCTCGACTACTCTGGGGAAAGACCTGAAACACCTGTGGCACAACGGGGGTGAGTTGCCAACTCGTGAATAGTATAAAACATATGCAGGTAATCGCAGGAATGTACGTACAGCATGAATCTAAGATATGCGATTACAATAATAATATACCATGCAAATACTGAAATAGGGAGAGTACACTAGCAGGTACAATCAATATGTGAAGCAATGATGGCATGATAGTAGTATGCAATGTCTATGCAATAGAGATATGAGAAAGCAAATATGCAACTATCATAAGGGTACACCACAAGTACTACCAATATATGAATCTGTGCATAAGATAGGTAATGGTGAGGTGTAGGGTGGAATATGTCACTTTCCACGGAAACCTGACGTCGTGGCAGGATCACAATCCACTAAGATACTCCAATCCCAAATCCTCAAAACCAGGCCCCACATTGGGCACTCACATCAAATAAGTCTCACATCTCCTCAATGTACAATGTCGAGTATATCCCACATATCTAGTGTGTACAATATCAGTGTATCTCACATATATCACATGTACAACATCAAGTGGATCTCACATATCTCGTATGTACAATATCAGGTAATCTCCTATATCCGAATGTACAAGTCACCAATCACCTAGTATCTCAAGTCCAATCTCAAAATGAATCTAACATCCTAAAGATATATATACATGTACAGAAATAAATATGATGGGGGCAATACATATATATTAGCGTCCCATTCCACTAATATTGGTGTAAGCGTATATATAACAACGGCTAAATCCCCTGTTATATATACAAAAAGGGGGGTTAAAGAAATATCATAAAACCGTGTGCCAAGCATCGACACAGAAATCCTCGTATATGGGGCTCCGTCAGTCCGGACAGCCCACGGGGTCCGTCTGCAGTGTCGGCCCTCGGCCTCGACAGTACAGGTCATCCCGCATCCATCTCTCTACTCTGGCCAGTAGTCTCCAGACAACTGCCAGATCCAAACAATCACCGGTAGGTACTCGCCCGCCTCCAGGCTCAATCGGCAAACCCATCGATCTTCTTGCCGAGGGGAACCATACCGGGCCCCGCCATGTACTCTCATACGGCAACCACACCTCGTATGGAGTAGGTAATCAGCACCGATAAAACTCATGGGGGACGCTCGAAATATCATACCAAGGAAACCGGGTTGATTATGTATGCATAATTTCATGAACTCCCGCGGTTCCCAAATCCCGAAAACATCATATGAAAACCAGATAAACAATGCATAAATACAGGAATAGATGTATGCGATATATCTGAATGCGAGCAGGTAAACACAAGTATATAGCTGAACCAGATGTATGCGAAATCATGATAAGGTACAGCTAAGTAACATCAGTAAATGTGAATATGCGACAACAACTGAATATGCATCTAACATACAGGTGTAGCAAAGTATAGGTATCTACCTATAGGAACTGATGTCGTATACCCCCCTGGGTATAGTAACATATGTAGGAAATCCCTCCCGGTATAGGTAAAATACGTAGGAGGTATACCTGTAGCTGTATCACAAGTGAAAATATACCTATCACTAAAGGTATGATACACTATAGGTATACCGAATACTAGATGTCAAGTGTGGTAAGCAATGGTAGCTATAAGGGGTAGTGTGTGACATGGCAATTATTGACGGTGTGTGTGTAGCATGCAATCCGTGCTCGTGCAACATGAACCGTCAATAATGTGTGCAGTGTCCTACGGCTGCTAGTCACAGAATATAGCTATATCTAGGAAATGCAGTAAATGCGCAATTCTACAATGACGTAGAAAGTGCGACAGGAAATTGAATCCTAGCCCAGACGCATAACGCCATGCGGGCGATTCCCCTGTAGATGTTATATCTACTCACCTAAACTCCACGCTGGGTGAATCCTATCACCTGCTCCCCTGTAGCCGTGTCCGTAGCTCCTGCCTGCAAACCCAAAAGACCTCCAAGAAGCAGGTGAAGAAGGGAAAGGAGCTGCTGTTGCTTGCCTCTGCTGCTTCTACTGCCTGTTGTTGCTTCTGCTTCTGCTTCTGCTACTTCTTCTTCTGTTGCTGCCTCTGGTGCTGATGATGATGATGTTGTTGTTGTTGCCGAGATGATGATGATGCTGATGATGATGAGGCCTGCTACCACTGCTGTAGGTGTGGGTGTGTGTGATGAAGCTGCTGCTGCTATTGTTGCTGTTGTTGTAGTTGATGCTGTTGTTGTAGTGTTGTTGTTGTTGATGTTGCTGCTGGGGCAGCTGCTGCTGCTTCTTCTTTCTCTCTCTCTCTCTCTCTGCAGTGAGTGTGTGTGTGTGTGTGTGTGTGTGTGTGTGTGTGTTGTGAGAGAGAATGGGGGTGAGAGAATGAGAGTGAGGGAATGAGAGAACTCACAAGTCAACCCCCTCCTCTCTCTCTCTCCTCATAAATGAGGAATGGCAAAGGCCATAATGCCCATCATGCAACACCTCTCTCTCTCACCAAGGTCAACCATGGACAACCATTTAAATTTAAAACTATCATGACACTTTAACACATACTAATAACAACCATAACACTTAAACAAATATTAAACTAGATTAGGGAAGAAATGGTTGGTTAACCATGGTTACCAATCATGGCTTAACCCCAAAAACAACCCAAGTTAACATGCACAAGTGTGTGTGTGCCTAACAAAATTCTAGTAAAATACACATTAATTAAGATAAAATATTTAAAACTTAATTTGGTAAACTTTTTATTAAAAACTATATATTAAAATATAATTAGCTACAAAACACATTCTAAGGTGTTACAGGCAAAATCCTGGTCGACAACGGGTCTTCCGTTAATCTTCTCAACGTACGAGTATTAAAGGAAATCTGCATGAGCGTTCAGCATCTCGCTCGTGATAAAATTACCATCTCCAGTTTTGAATCCCAGTCCTCACGGACTCTCGGGTCCGTGATACTGACGTTACGATTCGGGCTACTTGTCACGGATATTAAATTTCACGTCATTGACGCCAAGACATTCTACAATGCTTTGCTCGGCCGGCCTTGGTTACACGAGTACAACATCACCCCTTCTACACAACATCAGTGTATGAAATACTTCAAGGATGGCCTCGAGTATACCGTGACGGGGGAGTTGAACCCATTCTCCGTGAACGAAGTTCGAAAGTACGAAGATGCAAAATACTTCTTACCAGATTTCGAGGATACGGAGAGATGCCATAAGCCGAAGGACAAAGCTATCACTACTATTCCAGTCTTCAGGAGTGATACCGAGGATGAAGAAGAGATAGTTTATTCAGGGCCGCCTCAACGCAACAACCCGGGACCGTCCGCCCCCATGTTGATCTTTGGCAGCGACTCGAAAGATGAGGTCCATGCTATATTCTCTGATCGGCCATCAATACAAACATTCGCTGATGAAGAGCAAAGTTTGCAAGTAGCCATGGTTCCGCCCAAGCATCATAAAGAACTAGAAGTGCTTGATACCTACAGTGTGGAAGAGCTGCAGACGTTTTATGTCCCTCCCAGGCGAGAAGGTGAAAAGGCGATCCTATTCTACCGATCCGGGAAACCAAAGTGGAGAAAGAAATCTGGCGCGGCGCGGATTCTACACTTGACAGGTTCCAGCCCATCCGTTTTCCCAGATATTACACGAACGGACTAAAAAGGGTGTTAAGGCGCCAAGGCATGCCCTTCAAACAAACCGCTCGGAAAGCTAAGTTCTATGACAGGATCTGGAACGTCCCTGGAACTCAGTGGAAATTGCCCAACGGGAAAATGGAAATGACCGGGCTTGGGTATATTCAATCCAAGAAACGGGAGCTACTTCGCGACTGCTATGTCATACACGATTTTGATGAAGAGGGAGATGCTTTGTGGGAAGATGCTAACCCTGAACCAGAAAGAGCTCCCGACGTAAAAATGCCCAGTCCGTCGTTCGAACAACAAATGGACAAGCTTATAAGAGAAGCGGGTCTAAAGGTCTGAGACGACCATAACCGCGAAATGGCCATTTACGAGAAAGCCAGGACGCAGCGCCTCCTTCAACAGGCTGCGGAAAATGAAAATGCTCCTCCTTATCAGCCCGTTGTACAAAAGACCCGACGCAGAGGCAGAAACAAACCAAAGAATAGGAAAGGCGTTCGACAGCGACAAAGCGGGTCCAAGAAGCCACGCTGTCAGGAATCGAGCAGTCCAGATTCGTCTCTTATAAAAAAGATGAGTTGAGCATATTCTTTTCCCCAAGACAAGACAAGGAAGATATTTGATCTTATCATAAAACATCAGATGATGACACTGCCGGAGTCCAAGCACCCCGAACAAGCAGGCGAAGTCTCTCACCCGGACTATTGCTCTTATCACCGAGCAATAGGGCATCCCCTTGAAGACTGCTTCACCTTCAAGAACTGGGTCGAAGACCAATATCAACAGGGCAAGTTCGCACTATCCAGCAGTTGGAGGGTAAGCCCGCCATAGATGCATGAACTGAAAGCCACGTATACAGCGAGAGTAGAACCAGATCAACATCGGTCTTGGAAGCGATCTCGTACTTGTCATATGATAACACTATCAGAAGAAGAGCCCAAGAATATGGATGGCCTCCCGTGGTGCTTCAAAAACAATGATGATGAGGTGATCTCGGAGTTTCCGCCAGCGCCGAACGAGCTGGAAGATGGAATACATACCACTACAGATGAACTCAAGAAAATTGATTTGGGGATGGCAGGTGACCCACGGCCGACGTTCGTCAGCGAGTTGCTGTCTGAAGAAAGGGTGGCTACACTAAAGGACGTGCTCATGCAGCATAAAGACTGCTTCTCGTGGAATTATTCCGAGATGCCAGGACTAGATCCAGAGATTGCTGTCTACAAACTGGCCATATCCCTGGACGTCAAGCCAATAAACAAGCACCGAGAAGAATGCGGCTCGAGCTTGAGATGAGTATCAACGCCGAAGTCAAGAAGCTGATCGACTCTGGCTTCATCTAAGAGGTTCAGTATCCTGACTGGATCGCCAACATCATCCCGGTAATGAAGAAAAATGGTACAGTGCGCATATGTGTAGACTTTCGGGATCTCAATAAAGCTTGCCCGAAGGACGACATCCCAGTGCCAGTCACCGAACTGATGATAGACAATACGTCCACTCACGAAGTCTTCTCCTTCATGGACGGCTCGTCTGGATACAATCAGATAAAGATGCATCCTGAGGACCAGAAGCACGCCGCTTTCCGGACCCCTTTGGGTATATTCTGCTACAAGGTGATGCCTTTCAGTCTAAAGAACGCTGGTGCCACCTATCAGAGGGCCATGACGAAGATCTTTGATGACCTCATACATGAAGTCGTCGAATTCTATATCGACGACCTTGTGGTTAAGAGCAAATCATATGAGGAGCATTTAGAGCATCTGAAGACCGTATTTCAACGCCTTCGTAAATACAACTTGAAAATGAACCCTCTTAAATGCGCGTTCGGAGTCTCCTCAGGCAAATTCCTAGGGTTCATCATCAGACACCGAGGCATCGAAATAGATCCGTCGAAGATCAAAGCGATCATGGAAATGCCTCCGCCAAAGACTCTCAAGCAATTGCGGTCTCTCCAAGGAAAGCTCGTGTATATTCGGCGATTTATAGCCAATCTCTCCGGCAAGTGCTGCCCCTACAGCCACCTAATGAAGAAGGGAACCCCGTTCGTCTGGGATCACAAATGCCAAAGCGCGCTGGATGAAATCAAGCAATACTTATAGAATCCTCCAGTGCTGGCTGCTCCGGTCAAGGGAAAACCCTTCATTCTGTATACAACCGCCCTTGAAGGTTCCTTAGGCGCATTATGGGCATAAGAGAACGACCAAGGGAAGGAGAGAGCCCTCTATTATTTGAGTCGAGTTCTGCTGGGGGCAGAAAGCAATTATTCTCCCATCGAAAAACACTTCCTGGTATTGATCTTCGCGATAACAAAGCTCAGGCACTATGCGTTGGCGCATGAAGTCCGTCTCATATCAAATGTGAATCCTCTCAAATATTTGATGGCAAAGGCCATATTGACAGGGCAGCTCGCTAAATGGGCCTTGCTCTTGATGGAGTTCTCAATAACTTATCAGCCTCTTAAGGCAGTAAAAGGCCAGGCCATCGCCGACTTCCTCGCTAAGCATCCGATACCTGCCGATTCTCCTTTGAATTGCGAACTGCCAAATGAGCATGCGTTTGACACGATCGACGGTAATGGCACCTGGTGGGAACTTTACTTCGATGGAGCATCCTCCATGAAGAGGCGCAAACAAAACACCCCCATAATCAAATCAGGGGTAGGCCTCATCTTCGTAACTCCACAAGGAGGGATAATGCGCTTTGCCTTCTCCTTAACAGAGCCAAGGACAAACAATGAAGCCGGGTATGAAGCTTTGATAGCAGGTCTCGAGATCGCTATTGACATGGGAATTGAAAACCTCCTCATATACGGAGACTCCCAACCGGTCGTTAGTCAAATAAACGGCGACTACCAAACGTGCAAGCTAGAGTTGGTGAAGTACGGCGAGAGAGTACAACAACTACTGACCCAAATTCCTTCCTACACCTTGGAAAGCATACCGCGCGCGGAAAATAGCAAAGCGGATGCATTAGCTAAGCTCGCTAAAGAATTGGCCGACGAGAACCTCGATGACGTAAGAATCGTGGTACAAAACCGTCGGGTTCTTGCACCGGCAGAAATATCTCCGGAGTCGTCCAAGGAAAAGGGAGTGATCAAGCAAACGGCCCTATAAATAAAAGACCAAGAAACGGTTGAGGATTGGAGAGAAGTCTTTATAGACTACTTCAAATCCCGTCGAACGCCCGAAGATGCGTCCTCAAAACATCGGCTCATGAAACGAGCCCTATCTTTCGCCTTCGTCAACGACACTCTATACAAGAGGTCATTTGATTCTCTGTGGTTGAGATGCCTGGGACCTGAAGAAGCAAAAAGAGTAGTCTAAGAAACTCACGACGGGCTCTGCGGTTCTCACCAAGCCGGGTCGAAGATGAAGCTGAAGATCAAACGGATGGGTTATTATTGGCTCACGATGATCCAGGACTGCGTTGAGTACGCGAAGCAATGCCACTCGTGCCAGATCCATAGGGACTTTATCCATCAACATCCAAATCCACCACATCCGACAGTGGCCAGCCGGCCGTTCGAAATGTGGGGAACTGACATAATCGGCCCCATCGAACCAGCATCGTCGAGAGGACATCGATTCATTTTGGCGACAACTGATTACTTCTCTAAATGGGCAGAAGCAGTACCGCTGTGGGAAGTGAAGACGGAGAATATCCTCCATTTCTTCAAGACGCACGTCATTTATCGGTTTGGAACTCCGCGACGGATCATCTCCGATAATGGGCCAGCCTACAGAAGCCATAAGATCAGCCGCTTCGCACAACAACACAACATAGACTGGAGATACTCATCAGTCTATAATCCTCGAGCTAACGGTCTAGCTGAGGCTTTTAACAAGACCTTAACTAAGATCGTGAAAAAGACGGTGTCCCGAAATAAGAAGGACTGGCACGAGAGACTGCATGATGCTCTCTGGGCGTACCGGACTACGTTCAAGACGGCCACGAACACAACGCCGTACACATTGGTATTCGGTACAGAAGCGGTACTCCCCCTCGAGATAGAGCTACCCTCTCTACGAATGGCAGTTCATTACGAGCTGACGGACGAAGAGAATGCTCACCTTCGGCTTGAGGAGCTCGACGCCTTTGATGAAACCCGGCTCATAGCGCAACAAAATCTAGAGGCTTATAAAGCAAAGATGACGCGCTCATATGAAAGATTGACTACACCGAGGACATTCCGCCAAGGCAAACTCGTTCTTGTGGTCAAAAGACCTATGATCCCCAATCGCGCCAAGCAGGGGAAATTCAAGCCAAACTATGAAGGCCCATACATTATAGACAAGGTCTACCAGGGTGGGGCCTATCTACTCATAGACATGCATGGTGAAAGACCCTTCAGGCCAATAAATGGTCGCTTCTTGAAGAAATACTACGCCTAACGAGTCACGGCCTAGGTCAATGATAGATGACGACGACTATGTCCGCTCGCTATCTTCCTAAGCCCAAACTCTATAAGTAAGTAGCCGGACGACGGACCGAAATGTCCTTAAACTAACAACGGACCGAAATGTCTTAAAACTAATGACGGACCGAAACGTCCTTAAACTAACAATGGACCGAAATGTCCTTAAACTAACAACGGACCGAAACGTCCTTAAACTAACGACGGACCGAAACGTCCTTAAACTAACAACGGACCACTATGTCCTAAAACTAGCCGTTGACCGAGATGTCGATAAACTACGGTGGATTGCAGCATCCCAAAGCTTATACAAAAAAAAAGAGAAGAGAGAGAGAATAAAAAGAAAAAAAAAAGAAAACGGTATGTCTATAAGCAAAATGGGCACGGATGAAAACCCGAAAGGGCTCCGTGAGTAAAAACAGCAGGGCTACCGCCGAGTTTTGTGAAAACCCAAAAGGGCGCAACCTCGTTAGAATAAAAAAAGAATAAAAAAAGAGAAAACAAGAAAACGGTATGTCCACAAGCAAAAAGGGCACGGATGAAAACCCGAAAGGGCTCCGTGAGTAAAAACAGCAGGGCTGCCGGCGAGTTTTGTGAAAACCCGAAAGGGCGCAATCTCGTTAAAAGACACTTGCAAGGTCCTCTTGACTTTGTAAGGAGAATCCACCTGCATGAGATCCTTACGACTCACAAGGGAGCAACACAGTTAGGAATCCTCACGATTCCTAAGGAGAAATTACACTTGCGAGATCCTCACGACCCGTAAGGAGAATCCTCTTATGAGACCCTCACGAATCATAAGATTTGAAAGTCTTAAGCTATAGGGATCTGAACTTGTTCTTAAGAAGCCCCCACAAGCTCCAATACTGCCATACAAGCAGCTCAATGCCAACCCTTGTATACAATCCACGGGCGCGAATAAACATTTCCCTAAACGAAGTCCCATCCGTGACTAGAGATATGTCCATACGGTGAACAGCCCTTATAAGTTGTGACAACCCGAATATTTTGACTCGTGACTGGCACTTAACCACGCAACGTCTACAGGCGTAACGCGACTAAGTAAGCCGAACCCAGAAATCAAAACCATTAAAAGTAGTGAGTGTTGAAAACATTCAATTAAACATTTAGAAAACCTTAAATAGTTCAATAAAGTTCTTTTTAAAGTTAAGTTATCCTTAAAATAATTTTGGCAGCATTTCCTTTGAAAAAGTAACCCCGAAAATCGGGTATAAATCAGGATATAAGTGAAATGATATATAATGAAATAAGGCGTTCCCAAACGGGAGCAATCACGCCCAATGGCAGAAAACAACAACACAAAAGTAATACACGACGCCGTAGCGAAGAATGAGCAATAAGTAAACATCACAGCATAATAAACTGCATAAATATAAACAGTCGGCTCCCACGAGCTCGACACCAGAATACAAAGATATATATTATCGTCCTCACACTGTCTCTAAGTCCAGTACATATATGGTAGATGGAGAATACTAGATACAAAAGTGTGTACAATATAAGTAACCAGATACCACAACCCACCTAAAAGCAAAATAGTCCTCGCACCAACTGTAGTGGTATCTGTAGCCAAAAGATGCAAAAAGGGCAGCCTGCCGCGACTACTCCGAGGGGAAACCTGCAAACACTGTGGCACAACGGGGGTGAGTTGCCAACTCATGAATAGAAATAAAATATAAAGGTAATCGCGAGCATGCACGTACTGCGCTACTCTATCATATACCAGCAGATAATATCAATGCGTGATAAGCAGTATGTGAAATAATCATGCAAGTGCTTTATCAGGTAATATATAACTACAGGATGAGATACAATAATGAAAGCTGAGCATGGGAAATCTAACATCTACACGGAATGTCAACGTGGAATATATATAATCGGTGTCCATCAATGCACCCAGATCCCCAAATAGCTCAGGCGCCGGCACTCTGATCGGCCCTCTAATCCTGTAAATCTCTGAGAATCACGAGTGCCCAACATCGGCACCCAAATATCATAAGTTCTCGTGTCCAGCATCGACACGCAAATCCTCATCCATCGGGCATCCGTCAGTCCGGATCAGCCCACGGGCTCCGTCTGCGGTATCGGCCCTCGGCCCCGGCAGTACGGATCATCCCGCATCCATCTATCGACTCTGGTCAGTATCCTCCGGATAACTGCCAGGTCCAACCAATCACCAGTAGGTAGTAGTCCCTCTGCCAGGCTCACCGTCTAATACACAGCGAAACCGTTCTCGCCCCGGTGTACCATATCGGGTCCACCATGTTCCCGTAATCGGCCTCATCAAACTCCTCGATTCGGGTTCACATATATCACTCTAGCTCCGAGAAATCACATGGTGGACGCACCGAAATATCATATCAAGGGAAACTGGGTTTTTAAATAATTAACTATTCTCTTTTGAAATATTCACGGTTTCCCAAATCCAGAATTAACATGGAAACAACATATCTCAATGCGTAATCTAAGCAAGTATGAAGATCTCAATGTATGGGTGCACTGGTATGAATATACAATATGCATGTGTGCAAGTATGAAGATATCAATGTATGTGTGCACTGGTATGAATATACAATGTGCATGTGCGCAAGTATGAAGATATCAGTGTATGTGTGCACTGGTATGAATATACAATGTGCATGTCAAAGCAATGTGATATATGTATCAAGTATGAATATCAGGTAATCCGAATCAATGTGCAAGTCAAAGAAATGTGATATATGTATCAAGTATGAATATCAGGTAATCCGAATCAATGTGCAAGTCAAGCAATGTGATATATGTATCAAGTATGAATATCTGGTAATCCGAATCAATATGCAAGTCAAAGCAATGTGATATATGTATCAAGTATGAATATCAGGTAATCCGAGTCAATATGCAAGTCAAGCAATGCGATATATGTATCAAGTATGAATATCAGGTAATCCGAATCAATATGCAAGTCAAGCAATGTGACATATGTATCAAGTATGAATATCCTGTAATCCGAATCAATATGCAAGTCAAAGCAATGTGATATATGTATCAAGTATGAATATCAGGTAATCCGAATCAATATGCTAGTCAAGCAATGTGATATATTTATCAAGTATGAATATCATGTTTAGTCACATAAAATATGAGCTACAGCATAATGATCATGGAAATTCTACAGTGTGAGTGTCATGGCAATCACTAACGGTGTGTGTGTAACATGCAGGATAGTGCTCGTGCAACATGAACCGTTAGTAATGGTGCGGTGTTCTATCAATTCTAGTTTATATACCTATTGCAGGGAATGTAGTATGCACAAAATAGTAGCCATGAACAGTCAATGTTGGTAAGTGTAATATGCTGCTACAAGGTCCTATCAGCCCTGACGCATAACGCCATGCGGGCGATTTTCCCGTAGATGTTAAATCTACTCACCGTAGTCTCTCGCTAGGTATAGCCGACGATTTGCTTCCCCTTCTTCGCGGCGTCCGTCGCACTTGCCTGCGAACCTAGAATTCCACAGAATATCACACATAAGCTCGAAACCATACAAACACGACATTTAAAGTCAACGAGAAACCCGTGCCGCAAACCAAGCGCGCGTGTGTGCAATACGCTATAACGTGTGATTACGCGCCTTAAGTCACTCCGTCGCGTCGCGATACGCAGAAACCCAAAACCCACACACACGTATCACGCGTGTCGCGAAAGAGTAAAAATACGGGAAATAGGGTATTCCACTCCAGATTTTGATACAGAACAGATTTTACAAAAATATATATACCAAAACATTCCACATAGATGCAGACTCCAGTGGCCCAAACCCCAACCCCCAATTCACCTATCTGGCCGCAATTTGCGGCCAGAATGTATTTTCTGGCTGCCTGGGTAGGGAGGTGGGTCCCCCGGTTTTGTGTGTGCACTCCAAACCCCTTGCTTATGCTACGTAAATCCAAAATCGTTCTGAAATAACCCGGGCACAAGCAGATCTAACAGAACCTAACTTCTAGATAAAAAAATCACATTTTACACTAAAAAGGTACTTTATGGTATTTTTGTGCAAACCTGAAGCAAAACCTGGTTTAAATAGATCTAAAAACACTTAAAAGAGTTAACTAAGCTATGAGAACACTAATCTAACATATGCTTCACAATTATCCTTCAATATCACTAATAATGCACAAAAAACATGATTTTTAGTTAAGATACTACAAGATATGGAGAAAGGGTGTTAATTATGAGCTAATACCTCCTAAATACCTTATGAAACACCAAGAGTTCCAGCTCCTTCCTCAAGTATGCAGAATTGCTCCCAAACACCTCAAAAATCCCATTTTCCCCATGGTTTTGTGAAGGAAAGTGTTGTTTTTATGTAGGGTTTTGTTTGGCCTCAAGGGGAAATGAAAAGGAGAAGAAGAGATGAACAAAATGGGGTTGTTGCTGCTGGAATTTCTGCTGGAGTTTCAGAAATGAGAGAAGAGAGAGAAGAGAGAGAAGAGAGAAGGAAATGGTCAATTAAAGGTCAAATTCCTACCTAACCACCATGCCTCTAATTCCCTTTTTAAATTTTGAATTTTTATAAGGGTTTGACTTGGTTAAATGGTGGGGATAAATAAAACCATGCAAGAAAATTAAAGGGGTTAACATGCTAACACTTAAAACCTAAGTCACAAAATGTTAAGTGTGCAAGTGTACACTAACACAAAAATTTTCCCACTTAGGGTAACACGACCAAAATAATTAATAACCCTAGAATTATATATTTATAAATATATATATATATATAAACACTTCACAACACAAATTATCACTATCCAAGAAGGAAAAATAAGATATTCGTTTTTATGAAAAACACGCACACATGGTAATTAACGCGAAAACATCCTAACGAATTTCAATGCGTTACAATCTACCCCCCTTAAAGAAATTCGGTCCCCGAATTTAAAAATCTAACTATACGTACCTTCAAAAAGGTGGGGATACCTCTTCCTCATCTCGCTCTCGGTCTCCCAAGTGACCTCCTCTTTGTTCGGACAACACCAAAGTACCTTGACGGATGGTATCTCTTTTGACCTCAATTTCTTCACTTGGCGATCCAAGATCATCACCGGCTGCTCTGCATAGGAAAGGTCGCGCTCAAGCTGGATCGTCCGGTGCTGAATCGCATGCGAAGGATCATGAAGATATCTGCGGAGCATCGAAACGTGAAATACGGGGTGCACATCTGGAAAACTGGGCGGAAGGGCTAACCGATACGCAACTGCACCAACACGCTCGAGGATCTTGAAGGGGCCCACATATCTGGGACTAAGCTCCCCCTTCTTCCTAAATCTCATCACACCTTTTATTGGGGAGACCCTCAAGAAAACATGATCACCAACAGAAAACTCAAGTCTGCGCCGACGACGGTCCGCATAAGATCTCTGCCTACTCTGGGCTGCTCTCATCCTATCGCGAATCAACTGGATCTTCGCGGTCATCTCCTCCACAATCTGTGGCCCTGAGATACTGCTCTCACTGAGCTCCGTCCAACAGGCGGGCGATCTGCATCTCCTCCCATAAAGAGCCTCAAACGGTGCCATCTGAATGGTCTCCTGGTGGCTGTTGTTGTAGGAGAACTCTACTAAGGGTAAATGATGATCCCAGCTACCTCCAAAGTCTAAGACGCACGCTCTGAGCATGTCCTCGAGAGTCTGAATAGTCCGCTCTGACTGTCCGTCGGTCTGCGAATGAAATGCTATGCTGAAACTCAAGCCAGTGCCCAAAGCCTCCTGAAGCCTCTGCCATAGTTGGCTGGTAAACTGGGTGCCTCTGTCGGACACGATACATGTCGGAACTCCGTGCAGTCGTACAATCTCGTCAATGTATATCTGGGCATACTGAGCAAATCCGAAAGTCGTCTTCACCAGTAGGAAGTGAGCCGCTTTCGTCAAACGATCCACGATCACCCAGATGGAGTCATACCCTCGACTAGTCCTGGGTAGACCCACGATGAAGTCCATAGAAATCTTCTCCCATTTCCACTCCGGAATGGGTAACGGCTGTAGCTCTCCCGCGGGCCTCTGGTGCTCAGCCTTGACTTGCTGACAAGTCAGGCATCTCGACACAAAATCTGCGATGTCTCTCTTCATTCCGTCCCACCAGTAAACACCTCTCATGTCATGGTACATCTTGGTGGAACCGGGATGGACACTGTATACCGATCGATGTGCCTCCTCAAGAATCTCGCGCCGCAATCCCTCAGCATCAGGTACGCACAGTCTAGCCCCAAATCGTAGTATCCCCTGATCATCGATCATGAACTTGGGAAATCTGCCCTGTCCAATCTGTGTCCTAATCTCGGAACATCGGTCATCACTGTGTTGTGCCTTATGTATACGGTCGAGCAACTGTGGGCGTGCATGAACATGCGCAATCTGTCCTCCGATTGGCGTAAACTCGAACTGTACCCGGCTGTCGCATAAAATCTGCCAATCTGCCGACGACTGCCTCTGCACTGCGCTCAAACAAGATAGACTACCACCGGGCCTCCTGCTCAAAGCATCCGCCACCATATTAGCCTTGCCCGGGTGGTACAAGATCTCGCAATCGTAATCCTTCACTAACTCCATCCATCGACGCTGTCTAAGGTTCAGGTCTCGCTGCTGAAATATATACTTTAAGCTCTTGTGATCAGTGAATATCTGGCACGACTCACCGTATAGGTAATGTCGCCAGATCTTAAGTGCAAAGACCACTGCAGCCATCTCCAAATCGTGAGTGGGGTAATTCTGTTCATGTTTCTTCAATTGCCGCGAAGCATACGTGATCACCCGGTCATGCTGCATCAATACGCACCTTAGCCCCACTCGTGAAGCATCACAGTAGACCACAAATCCGCCTGACCCTGAAGGCAAAGATAGCACTGGTGTCGTAGTCAGTAGAGCCCGTAGCTGCTGAAAACTGCACTCACACTCCTCCGTCCAATCAAAAAGAACTCCCTTCCGGGTCAACCCGGTCAAAAGTGTAGCAATACGGGAGAAGTCCTGTACGAATCGCCTGTAGTAGCCGGCCAGTCCTAGAAAGCTGCGAATCTCCGTAACAGATGTGGGTCTGGGCCAACTCCGAACTGCCTCAATCTTCCTCGGGGCTACACATATACAATCTCGTGTAATCACGTGCCCCAAGAAATCTACGCTATCCAGCCAGAAAGCACACTTGGAGAATTTGGCGAAAAGCTGATGCTCCCTCAAGGTCTGCAGTGTAATCCGCAGGTTCTGCTCGTGCTCCTCTCTACTTTGAGAATACACCAGAATATCGTCAATGAACACTATGATGAATAGATCAAGATACGGCCGGAAAATGCGGTTCATCAAGTCCATGAATGCTGCTGACGCGTTGGTGAGTCCGAACGACATCACCAGAAACTCATAATGGTCGTAGCGCGTGCGGAAAGCTGTCCTAGGAATGTCCTCCTATCGAACCCACAGCTGATGGTAGCCTGATCGCAAATCGATCCTCGAAAAGTATCCTGCCCCCTGAAGCTGGTCGAACAAATCGTCGATGCGTGGCAAAGGATACCTGTTCTGCACTGTCACCCTGTTCAGCTGACGGTAGTCGATACACAAACGCATACTGCCGTCCTTCTTCTTAACAAACAGGACTGGAGCACCCCAAGGAGAAACACTGGGTCGAATAAGTCCCTTGTCCAGCAAATCTTGCAACTGACCCTTCAATTCTCTAAGTTCCGCCGGGGCCATCTAATAAGGCGGTATAGAAATAGGCCCCGTGCCAGGAACCAAATCAATACAGAAAGGGATGTCGCGCTCGGGCGGTAGCCCAGGAAGCTCGTCAGGGAACACATCAGGGAACTCGCTAACCACCGGAATCTGATCCATCGGAACCTCTGTAGCTCTAGTATCGCAAACATAGGAGAGAAATCCCTGACATCCCTTCCTCAAAAGCTGTCCAGCGCGAACAGAAGAAATCACACTGTGAGGGGTGGCACCACGGTCCACCAACACAACAAAAACCGACTCGCCGGGAAAACAAAATCTAACTGTCTTCTCGCGGCAGTCAACAGAAGCATAGCACGTGGCTAACCAATCCATGCCCAACAGAATGTCGAAGTCCAACATCTCAAGAAGGATCAAATCGACTGGCAACTCTCTCTCGCCAATACGGATAGTACAGGATCGGAACACGTGCCTAGCAGCAAACGATTCTCCTACAGGGGTAGTCACCACAAGCGGCTGATCAAGCAAACCGGACTCTCTACCCAAACTCGGCATAAAGTGTGTGGATACGTACGAGTGCGTGGATCCGGGATCGAATAACATGTGTGCATCAACAGAACATACTGGAAGGATACCTATGACCACCGCATTGGACGCCTGCGCGTCCTGATGCGTCAAAGAAAAAACTCGCGCCTATCTTCCCCCTGCGACTGACTGTCCCCTGCCGGCAACTGGTCGTCCTCTGCCTCGATCACCTCATCCTCTATGAACAAATCCTCCGCGTCCTCGACCTCTCTGTGCATGGGTCTGACGCTGAGTAATAGTAGGTACAATAGGCAACGCCCTCTGGGGTGGTGAAGGTGGTAATGTGACATGCGGTGCTGCCGCCTCCCTCCGTGGTATCTCAGGACAATCTCGCATACGATGATAAGAACTCCCGCAACGGAAACATCCCGATGATGGTCGCTGACCCTCCTGGGGATAGGAGCTAAACAACCGGCCTCGCCTCGAATCTCTGCCACCTGCAAGGTGCCTGTCACGGCGCCGAAAAGGCCGTCTCTGCACTGAGGTATCTGCACGAACTCTCTTCGGCCCTGGAACTGCCGAAGTCTCAGCAAGGCACTCCTCAACCAATAATGCTGCATCTACTGCTGCTGCGTATGTCTCGTAATGCTGCGCGTTGATCGCAAGGAACAGTGGTGTGACCAAGCCTTGGACAAATCTCTTAACTCGCATCTCCGCGGTAGCCACTAAGTACGGAGCATAAACTGATAGCTTGGTGAACAGCACATCGTACTCTGCCACTGACATCTCCGGAGTCTGGCGTAAGGACTCGAACCTGCGTGCTCTAGCATCTCTGACACTCAGGGGAAGAAAGCGGGCAAGGAATAGCGCCACGAACTCTGTCTAGGTCATAGGAGGAAGACCTGCTGCTCTACCCTTCTCGATTGATTCGCACCATTTCTGCGCAAGACCATCCAGGCGAAAGCTCGCGAACTCAACCCATCTCGCATCTGAGGGAACGGCATATCCGAGCCATCTTATCAATGAAAGACTGTGGGTCCTCGGCTGTATCGGTGCCCGTGAAGACCGGAGGCTTCAGCCTCATAAACTCTGACAGCGATACTGTAATAACCTCTGTAGCTGCAGGGCAACTGCCTGTACTGTGGGTACCACCACGGTCTCTGCAACGGGTGGAACTACCTCTGGACGCTGCGCTCGAAGTGTCTCAACTAGGGATCCCATCATCTGGCGCATCTCCTGCATACTGGATCCCACCGTCTGGCGCATCTCCTGCACACTAGCCCCTAACATTGCAATCTGATCTGTCACGGCAGGAACATCCTGCTCGGGCACAACCGGTGTACTATCCGAATCAGTCCTTGTCTCGGACGAGTCAACTCGAATCTCGGCCCTCGCGGCCGCTCTCTGCGCCCTCATAGTCTTTGGCGGCATAATGGCTGAAAAGAAAAGTAGGATTCGATAAGGGTACAGAAATCGAATCACAAGAATGTATATACTCGAGAAGGAATTTAACTCAACAAGTCCTAAGGTCGCCTTGGCGGAGTACCGTGTCGTGAATATGCTGCGGAACATACGCACGCTACGCCACTCTGCTTCAGCTACCTACTCCATCATACCAGGGTCATCCTACACTCCGAAGGTAAAACCTACGCTCTGATACCAACTTTGTCACAACCCGAATATTTCGACTCGTGACTGGCACTTAACCACGCAACGTCTACAGGCGTAACGCGACTAAGTAAGCCGAACCCAGAAATCAAAACCATTAAAAGTAGTGAGTGTTGAAAACATTCAATTAAACATTTAGAAAACCTTAAATAGTTCAATAAAGTACTTTTTAAAGTTAAGTTATCCTTAAAATAATTTTGGCAGCATTTCCTTTGAAAAAGTAACCCCGAAAATCGGGTATAAATCAGGATATAAGCGAAATGATATATAATGAAATAAGGCGTTCCCAAACGGGAGAAATCACGCCCAATGGCAGAAAACAACAACACAAAAGTAATATACGACGCCGTAGCGAAGAATGAGCAATAAGTAAACATCACAGCATAATAAACTGCATAAATATAAACAGTCGGCTCCCACGAGCTCGACACCAGAATACAAAGATATACATCATCGTCCTCACACTTTCTCTAAGTCCAGTACATATATGGTAGATGGAGAATACTAGATACAAAAGTTTGTACAATAGAAGTAACCAGATACCACAACCCACCTAAAAGCAAAATAGTCCTCGCACCAACTGTAGTGGTATCTGTAGCCAAAAGATGCAAAAAGGGCAGCCTGCCGCGACTACTCCGAGGGGAAACCTGTAAACACTGTGGCACAACGGGGGTGAGTTGCCAACTCGTGAATAGAAATAACATATAAAGGTAATCGCGAGCATGCACGTACTGCGCTACTCTATCATATGCCAGCAGATAATATCAATGCGTGATAAGCAGTATGTGAAATAATCATGCAAGTGCTCTATCAGGTAATATATAACTACAGGATGAGATACAATAATGAAAGCTGAGCATGGGAAATCTAACATCTACACGGAATGTCAACGTGGAATATATATAATCGGTGTCCATCAATGCACCCAGATCCCCAAATAGCTCAGGCGTCGGCACTCTCATCGGCCCTCTAATCCTGTAAATCTCTGAGAATCACGAGTGCCCAACATCGGCACCCAAATATCATAAGTACTCGTGTCCAGCATCGACACGCAAATCCTCATCCATCGGGCATCCGTCATTCCGGATCAGCCCACGGGCTCCGTCTGCGGTATCGGCCCACGGCACCGGCAGTACGGATCATCCCGCATCCATCTATCGACTCTGGTCAGTATCCTCCGGATAACTGCCAGGTCCAACCAATCACCGGTAGGTAGTAGTCCCTCTGCCAGGCTCACCGTCTAATATACAGCGAAACCGTTCTCGCCCCGGGGTACCATACCGGGTCCACCATGTTCCCGTAATCGACCTCATCCAACTCCTCGATTCGGGTTCACATATATCACTCTAGCACCGAGAAATCACATGGTGGACGCACCGAAATATCAAATCAATGGAAACCGGGTTTTTAAATAATTAACTATTCTCTTTTGAAATATTCACGGTTTCCCAAATCCAGAATTAACATGGAAACAACATATCTCAATGCGTAATCTAAGCAAGTATGAAGATCTCAATGTATGGGTGCACTGGTATGAATATACAATGTGCATGTGCGCAAGTATGAAGATATCAATGTATGTGTGCGCTGGTATGAATATACAATGTGCATGTACGCAAGTATGAAGATATCAATGTATGTGTGCACTGGTATGAATATACAATGTGCATGTCAAAGCAATGTGATATATGTATCAAGTATGAATATCAGGTAATCCGAATCAATGTGCAAGTCAAAGCAATGTGATATATGTATCAAGTATGAATATCAGGCAATCCGAATCAATGTGCAAGTCAAGCAATGTGATATATGTATCAAGTATGAATATCAGGTAATCTGAATCAATATGCAAGTCAAAGCAATGTGATATATGTATCAAGTATGAATATCAGGTAATCCGAGTCAATATGCAAGTCAAGCAATGTGATATATGTATCAAGTATGAATATCAGGTAATCCGAATCAATGTGCAAGTCAAGCAATGTGACATATGTATCAAGTATGAATATCCTGTAATCCGAATCAATATGCAAGTTAAAGCAATGTGATATATGTATCAAGTATGAATATCAGGTAATCCGAATCAATATGCAAGTCAAGCAATGTGATATATGTATCAAGTATGAATATCATGTTTAGTCACATAAAAGATAAGCTACAGCATAATGATCATGGAAATTCTACAGTGTGAGTGTCATGGAAATTACTAACGGCGTGTGTGTAACATGCAGGATAGTGCTCGTGCAACATGAACCGTTAGTAATGGTGCGGTGTTCTATCAATTCTAGTTTATATACCTAGAGCAGGGATTGTGGTATGCACAAAATAGTAGCCATGAACAGTCAATGTAGGTAAGTGTAATATGCTGCTATAAGGTCCTATCAGCCCTGACGCATAACGCCATGCGGGCGATTTCCCCGTAGATGTTAAATTTACTCACCGTAGTCTCTCGCTAGGTATAGCCGACGATTTGCTTCCCCTTCTTCGCGGCGTCCGTCGCACTTGCCTGTGAACCTAGAATTCCACAGAATATCACACATAAGCTCGAAACCATACAAACACGACATTTAAAGTCAACTAGAAACCCGTGCCGCAAACCAAGCGCGCGTGCGCGCGATACGCTATAACGTGTGATTACGCGCCTGAAGTCACTCCGTCGCGTCGCGATACGCAGAAACCCAAAACCCACACACACGTATCACGCGTGTCGCGAAAGAGTAAAAATACGGGAAATAAGGTACTCCACTCCAGATTTTGATACAGAACAGATTTTACAAAAATATATATTCCAAAACATTCCACATAGATGCAGACTCCAGTGGCCCAAACCCCAACCCCCAATTCACCTATCTGGCCGCAATTTGCGGCCAGAATGTATTTTCTGGCGGCCTGGGTAGGGAGGTGGGTCCCCCGGTTTTGTGTGTGCACTCCAAACCCCCTGCTTATGCTACAGTAAATCCAAAATCGTTCTGAAATAACCCGGGCACAAGCAGATCTAACAGAACCCAACTTCTAGTTAAAAAAAATCACATTTTACACTAAAAAGGTACTTTATGGTATTTTTGTGCAAACCTGAAGCAAAACCTGGTTTAAATAGCTCTAAAAACACTTAAAAGAGTTAACTAAGCTATGAGAACACCAATCTAACATATGCTTCACAATTATCCTTCAATATCACTAATAATGCACAAAAAACATGATTTTTAGTTAAGATACTACAAGATATGGAGAAAGGGTGTTAATTATGAGCTAATACCTCCTAAAGACCTTATGAAACACCAAGAGTTCCAGCTCCCTCCTCAAGTATGCAGAATTGCTCCCAAACACCTCAAAAAGCCCCTTTTTCCCATGGTTTTGTGAAGGAAAGTGTTGTTTTTATGTAGAGTTTTGTTTGGCCTCAAGGTGAAATGAAAAGGAGAAGAGGAGATGAACAAAATTGGGTTGCTGCTGCTGGAATTTCTGCTGGAGTTTCAGAAATGAGAGAAGAGAGAAGAAAATGGTCAATTAAAGGTCAAATTCCTACCTAACCACCATGCCTCTAATTCCCTTTTTAAATTTTGAATTTTTATAAGGGTTTGACTTGGTTAATTGGTGGGGATAAATAAAACCATGCAAGAAAATTAAAGAGGGTTAACATGCTAACACTTAAAACCTAAGTCACAAAATGTTAAGTGTGCAAGTGTACACTGACACAAAAATTTTCCCACTTAGGGTAAACACGACCAAAATAATTAATAACCCTAGAATTATATATATATAAATATATATATCTAAACACTTCACAACACAAATTATCACTATCCAAGAAGGAAAAATAAGATATTCGTTTTTATGAAAAACACGCACACTTTCTAATTAACGCGAAAATATCCTAACGAATTTCAAGGTGTTACATAAGTCCTCTCGACTTATAAGGAGAAAGCACTTTTGTAAGATCCTTACGACTTATAAGAGATCATGCACTTAGAAATCCTCACGATTCCTAAGGAGAAAACACACCTACGAGATCCTCATGACTTGTAGGGAGAAATACCTTTATGAGACCCTTACGGCTCATGAAGTCAAAAGCCTTAGTCGACAGAATCCTAACCCTGTCTACTAAGCCACCTTTGTTCGACATCGACTAAGGCAAATGATGATTCGCTCCTGACAATATCCCAGTTGTAGCGGTGCTGATGCCGAAATCGGTGTCTAATTCCATGCTTGCAGCGAAAAGCCAGCAAGCCACACATGTATATGAAATAGCCGAAATAATGGGGTAACTTGCAGCAAAATCAGCAAGTAAAAATGTATGCATGCAAAATAGCCGAAATGATTGGGCAGCTTGCAATAAAAAGCAGCGAGTAAAAATAAACAAATAGCCGAAATGATTGAGCACCGCGAAAAATAGCCGAAAGGATTGGGCAATCGCGACCTTCGCGATATAAAAGCTGAAATGATAGAGCATCGCGGAAAGAAATAAAAAAAATGAATGAAATGAAATTTTTGCCCTACATGTGATATCACATCAATCCCTGTATACAATCCAGGGGTGCAAACAAAGAAGGAATCATGCCTTTCCTCCCCAGGTTTCATCAGAAGAAGAAGCCAAATCTCAACGGTTGACAGATGGCCTGGAGATCATCTCAACATCCGTTTCATTACGACAAACACAACATCAAGCAAAGTGGAACAGCGGCAACTCCCAGTTCCATGACTCAGCGGTACACAGATGACCGAGAGTCAAACCCTGACTCCGTGAAATGCGGATGAAGCATCTAGAGAAAATTCCTGGTTACGTGGAACGCGGATAATGTCAATACTGACCCCATGGGAAACGTCCAGACCGGATCCTGGTCCTCACAGAGCACGGCAATGACCCCGTGTGAAGCATCCAGAGCGGAGCCTGGTCCTCGCCGAACACGGTAGTGAACCCGTGGGAAGCATCCAGAGCATAATTCCTGGTCACGTGGAACGCGGATAATGTCAATCCTGACCCCGTGGGAAACGTCCAGAGCGGATCCTGGTCCTCGCAAAGCACGGCAGTGAACCCGTGTGAAGCATCCAGAGCGGAGCCTAGTCCTCGCCGAACACGGCAGTGAACTGGTGGGAAGCATCTAGAGCAAAATTCCTGGCTATGTGGAACGCGGCTTATGTCAATCCTGACCCCGTGGGAAACGTCCAGAGCGGATCCTGGTCCTCGCAGAGCACGGCAGTGAACCCGTATTAAGCATCCAGAGCGGAGCCTGGTCCTCGCCGAACACGGCAGTGAACCCATGGGAAGCATCTAGAGCAAAATTCCTGGCTACGTGGAACGCGGCTTATGTCAATCCTGACCCCGTGGGAAACATCCAGAGTGGATCCTGGTTCTCGCAGAGCATGGCAGTGAACCCGTGTGAAGCATCCAGAGCGGAGCCTAGTCCTCGCCGAACACGGCAGTGAACCCGTGGGAAGCATCTAGAGCAAAATTCCTGTCTATGTGGAACGCGGCTTATGTCAATCCTGACCCCGTGGGAAACATCCAGAGCGGATCCTGGTCCTCGCAGAGCACGGCAATGACCCCGTGTGAAGCATCCAGAGTGGAGCCTGGTCCTCGCCGAACACGGCAGTGAACCCGTGGGAAGCATCCAGAGCAAAATTCCTGGCTACGTGGAACGCGGCTTATGTCAATCCTGATCCCGTAGGAAACGTCCAGAGAAGATCCTGGTCCTCGCAGAGCACGACAATGAACCCGTGTGAAGCATCCAGAGTGGAGCCTAGTCCTCGCCAAACACGGCAGTGAACCCGTAGGAAGCATCCAGAGCAAAATTCCTGGTCACGTGGAACGCGGATAATGTCAATCCTGACCCTGTGGGAAACGTCCAGAGTGGATCCTGGTCTTCGCAGAGCACAGTAATGACCCCGTGTGAAGCATCCAGAGCGGAGCCTGGTCCTCGCTAAACACGGCAGTGAACCCGTGGGAAGCATCCAGAGCAAAATTCCTGGTCACGTGGAACGCGGCTTATGTCAATCCTGACCCCGTGGGAAACCTCCAGAGCGGATCCTGGTCCTCGCAGAGCACGGCAATGACCCCGTGTGAAGCATCCAGAGCGGAGCCTGGTCCTCGCCAAACATGGCAGTGAACCCGTGGGAAGCGTCCAGAGAAAAATTCCTGGTCACGTGGAACGCGGATAATGTCAACCCTGACCCCGTGGGAAACGTCCAGAGCGGAGCCTGGTTCTCGTAGAACACGGTAGTGGACCCGTGGGAAGCATCCAGAGCAACCCCAGACTCCGTGAAATACGGATAAGGGCAACTTCACCCATCACTTGCGGGTCCTCACGACCCGCAAGGGAGTAAATTCTCTTGTGAGATCCTTACGACTTTCAAGAGAAAACACACTTAGGAATCCTCACGATTCTTAAGGAGAAATTACACCTACGGGATCCTCTCGACCGGTAGGGAGAAAATTCTTTATGAGACCCTCACGGCTCATAAAGTTGAAAAGTCTTAGGTAACAGATCCTAACCCTGTTTTCTAAGCCATCACCACCTTACAAAGAGCACAAGATTGACAGCTATCTACTATCTACAGACCGCACTTGCTAAAATCACATGGCAACAACACAACAAGGAGAAGAAAGCGACAAGGAGAACATTTGATTCGCATTTAATTAAGCGTTCGAGGCATACCCGTTCATGCATGCACAAAATATTTAGTATGTAAAATAAAACAAGCTGAAATGAGAAACTTGTCATTCATACTGCGAAAAAGTTCTTACAATTATGAAAGTAGTAAACAGAAACATTATCAAAACAAATACAATGGCAAAACCTCAGATTCAGGGCATGGATTGAGGAACTCAAAAGTGACTTTGTCAAGAATCTTCCAGGCATTTCGAACCATCCTAGTATGCTTTCTTTCTCAGTCACAAGCGTCGGTATCCCCACGGATGTCCTCCACCCTCCGATAGGCAGCAAGTATGGCCGACTGTTGAAAAGCATGATGCAGGAGATCGATAAGATTGTCTCGCCTTCTCTTCGAGATTAGGCTCATCAGATACACCGAATGCACCTTATCATCGGTGGCATCCAATGCCCTAAGCGGCATGCCGGTACAGAATAGAGGAAGCGCTTCCCAGATCGCTCCCACAATAAGCTCAGGAGAAAGGAGCGACGAGGAAGCAGTCGACCATTGTATGCGTCAAAGCGACTCATAATTTCGGCACACTCGGCGTTTGTGAATTCTCGATTCTGAGAACGACCGAGTGAGCAGATGTCTCTGTAAGAGATAATCTCGTCGAGATCGTACATGTGAGCGTCCATTACTCCTGAAAAAGAAAATCAACAAAATTAGCGGACACACTGATTAAGCGAATTCTTATTAAAAACAGGCACAGGGAGTTAAACTCCTCGAGACCAATGCTCTGCAGACAGGAGTGACACCTGTCAAAATCAATTATGAGGGGAATTTAAAGAAATTCCCCGAGAACATTGAGAGCCTTGCTCTGAGAAGATGATGTAATTCATCAAAAATAAAATTCCATTTTTAATCTTCAAGATCCATGAAAAACTCTTAAGAGTTCTTCTATATGATTTGAAAGGAGCAAAACTCCATTAATGAATTAAGAAATCATAAGTAAAATCCTTTTAGAGAGCAAAGCTCTATTAATGGAACCCTAAAAGGGTTCTCTTTAGATCAAAGATCCATGGAGCAAAGCTCTGCTAGTGAAACCCTAAATGGGTTTTCTGTAGATCAAAGATCTATTAAGAGCAAAGCTCTGTTAATGGGTAAAACCCTAACTCATTTTTACCTAAGTTTGAAAAAAAAATATTTACTCTTGTGAAGTTCTTAAACAAAAGAGCTGCGCTCTGAATAAAAAATTCTCAGGAAAGAAGATGATAATCATCTAGAGGACCAAAGGTCCTATTTATAGGCGTTAAGCCGTCTCTTCAACTTCTGAGTTGATCCAAAGGCTCAGATGTTGCCACCGCTGCGCTCACGTGTGGACCGCGTAAGCGCAACGGTGGGGGGCCATTTGTTTCCCCCAATCAGAGCAAAGCTCTGTTTTAAAAATGAAGCGACGCTTCTGCTTCCCCAATCAGAGCAAAGCTCTGTTCAAATAGAAAGATTTGGAATGAAGTGACGCTTCCTTTCCCCCAATCAGAGAAATCCGCTGTTTTGAATTTCAAAGTTCAAAAATTGAAGCAACGCTTCAGATTCTGCGCGCTGCGCGCCACGTGTCAAACGCAGATGGGCTAGCGCCAGGAGCGCTGCGCCCTAGGCGGTGCACCCCCAATCAGAGCAAAGCTCTGTTTTAAAATTCAAAATTTAAAAAGTTAAAGCAACGCTTTAGATCCAGCACTCTGCGCTGCGCGTCACGTGTCAAAAACAGGTGCGCTAGCGCAGTTGCGCTGTGCTCTGCGCTGCGTGCCACGTGCGCTAGCGCAGTTGCGCTGCGCGCCGCGTGTCGAACACAGGAGCGCCAGCGCAGTTGCGCAGCGCTGCGTGTCACGTGTCAAACGTAGATGCGCCAGCGCAAGGTGCGCCAGTGCTGGAATTAAAAATTCCCCACCGTTAGATCAAAAGATCTACTAATAATAAATTATTAATTAATCAGAACTAAAATTCTGTTATGGAAAGATTTTTCAATCTTATTAAAACAAGAAAATTATCTTCTGTAAAACAGAAGCCTTAGGATCAAAGATCTAACGGAGGGAAATATTCCCAAATCAATCAGAGAAAGATCTCTTAAAACCGATTCAACAAATCATTTGGCCCTATATAAAGGCCCCTAGACTTCAAGTCTAAAAAAAGAGATATAAAAAAAAAGAGAAAAAAACCCTCTGCAAACTTTGAGAAAAAGAAGAGCAAGCTCTTAGAAAAAAGAAGATTTTTCTTCATTTTCAAGGTAAAGAATTATGTTCTTGAATAACAGAGATGAAATCATCTCATAAAAAAAAGAAGAAGAAACATCTTCTAAAAAGATCATAGATCTGAAAAAAGACCAAGCTCTTTAATAAAAAGGAAAAGATCAAAAGATCTAATCATAAAATAATAAAAGTATTTTTACTTCATTCACAGATCTTTGATCTATAAAGGCAGAGCCTTTTATAAAAACAAGAACTTTTGTTCTTGGATCTTGAGGCAAAGCCTCCTTTAAAGAAGAGCATGAATCTGTTTTTTGATCTTAAAATTGATCAAATGCGCTTTGCGCTATTAGAAAGTGCCTTGCACTCATGAATTGCGCTTTTGCACTTCTTGGACCGGCGCTCAGCGCCAAAACATGCCACGTGTCAACCATAGACACAATCTGCGCTTTGCGCTTTTAAAACAGAGCACTGCGCTCATGGGCTGGCGCTAAGCGCCACGTGTCGCTCACTGGCGCGCCAACAAACTAGCGCAATGCGCTAACAAACTAGCGCAATGCGCTAACAAACTAGCGCTTAGCGCTAAGCGCAATACGTGTCATCTTCATGTGCGCTACCTGACAGAAGCACAATGCGCTCTTTAACTGGCGCAAAGCGCCTGGCGCGACACGTGGCGCACTATCAGAACACAATTTGTTCTGATCAAGACAAAATATGTCAGAGCCCAATGCTTAGCATTATTAAAAGGGCTGAGCCCAAATGAAGGCTTAATAGCCAGAACAAAAAATAAAATGTTAAAACATTTTTTAATTGGACTTAGCCCAATTCTGGCCATAAGTCCTCAACTTATCTTGAATTGAGCACAACGGCTCTTTCAACCAACTCACCTTGGTTCAAGGGTACATCTCTTCATTCCTTTGATATTCGCCGTTGTAATTCCTCAACGTCTTCAAAGAGGTGACGGGTCCCGACAACCACACATTTCATGGACTGTGGGGTCCTTAAACTCATGGACTATGATGTCCTTAAACTCGACCGTGTTGTCTTATAACTAACATCGGACTGTGGGGTCCCTAAACCCATGGACTATGATGTCCTTAACCTCGACCGTGATGTCTTAAAACTAACAATGGACTGTGGGGTCCCTAAACCCATGGACTATGATGTCCCTAACCTCGACCGTGATGTCTTAAAACTAACATCGGACTGTGGGGTCGTTAAGCCCATGGACTATGATGTTCTTAATCTCGACCGTGATGTCTTAAAACTAACATCGGACTGTTGGGTCCTTAAACTCATGGACTATGATGTGCTTAACCTCGACTGTGATGTCTTAAAACTAACATCGGACTGTGGGGTCCCTAAACCCATGGACTATGATGTCCCTAACCTCGACCGTGATGTCTTAAAACTAACATCGGACTGTGGGGTCCCTAAACCCATGGACTATGATGTCCCTAACCTCTACCGTGATGTCTTAAAACTAACATCGGATTGTGGGGTCCTTAAGCCCATGGACTATGATGTCCTTAACCTCAACCGTGATGTCTTAAAACTAACATCGGACTGTGGGGTCCCTAAACCCATGGACTATGATGTCCTTAACCTCGACCGTGATGTCTTAAAACAAACAATGGACTGTGGGGTCCTTAAACTCATGGACTATGATTTCATTAACCTCGACCGTGATGTCTTAAAACTAACATCGGACTGTGGGGTCCCTAAACCCATGGACTATGATGTCCTTAACCTCGACCGTGATGTCTTAAAACTAACAATGGACTGTGGGGTCCCTAAACCCTTGGACTATGATGTCCCTAACCTCGACCGTGATGTCTTAAAACTAACATCGGACTGTGGGGTCCTTAAGCCCATGGACTATGATGTCCTTAATCTCGACCGTGATGTCTTTAAACTAACATTGGACCGTAATGTCCTTAAACTAATTATCGACCGCAATGTCATTAAACTAAACAATAGAGCCCAATTTCTCTCTTGTCAGATCTAAAACGATCCCGTTAAGTTGATCTTAGTCTAAAATTAGGCTAACGTATCCTTAACATACGTTTAAGTTGATTTTAGTCCCAAATGAGGCTAACGTATCCTTAAACCCAACCCCCCAAACCCAAATCTAAGAAGATACGTATTTGGACTAGTCCACGCCCTACGGGCGACGACATAAATTAGTCTTCGTATACAATCCACGGGCAACCAAACACAAATCAAACACCCACGACACGAAGTGACCATCTGGAGAAGGAGAAAGTTGTTACCGCGACGCGGTAGCGTAATTAACTGCAGGGGCTTGCGCCTGCTGGGAAGAGCGTCCCCACAATCAAAAACCCCTCAAACGAGGGGGAATCTGACGAAGTCTGCTACATCGGCCGCATCCGTTTAAACCTTCGATACACGGTGCCATAAATCAACCTTGCATCTTCGGAGAGGTGGACGGATAGCACCAATTAGTATCTGCCCCGAAATTCAGGCTAGACGTCCGCCACGTCTCCGCCGCGTCTTTCGGAGGGGAACAATCTCATTCTCTTGTTCATTCTCATGTTCATCTTCTTATTCCTCTCCTCAAGCTCTCTTGCTTTTTAGGAGGTGAAGAAATATTGTAAGAAAAAGAAATCTAAAGAGAGCCCATTTCCTACTTCATCATCCTCTACTATTAGACATTTAGTTTAGGTTGTTTGCTTCACTAATCTACCATTAGTGAAGAGGTAGCATGAGCTTGAGTCTCCTCGACGTATATCATCTTCGGCCTCGAAGACATCGAGCAAGATTGTTCATTTATTCAAGTGAACCCTTACTAGAGTTCGTGAGTTCACTACTTGGAGCGAAGGGACTACTACACGAAGCTTTAGAAGTGAAGGACCGGTCTAGAAAGGTTGTATTCCTAATTCACTTTGTATGCAAAGTTGTTTGCATGCTGTTTTGTTTAAATCTCTAGTTAAGATTCTAGGGTTAGGGTTGTTTAGAACGGCAAATTTTTGAAAACGGCATGAACGATGTCTCCCGAAACCTTGCTGCCACGCTACGTAACCCTAGAATTGGTATCAGAGCCAGGCTATTGATTTAAACGATGTTTGTTAGGATTACGAAACCGAAACCACTCCGAAACACCCGATACAAATTCCTAGTTTCTGTCGAATTTTAAATGGTTTCTAAAATTTTTTCTAGCAACTGCAGAATGTTATATGTGATATATCATGAACACCACGAAAATTTGAAGCACTGTGGCCCTGATATGGCCGGCCACACTCATGAAATTTCCGAGCTCACTGGGTGGATTGTGGAATTTTGGCTTCGAATTTTTGTAGTGTTCCATTCTCTGGATTTTGGTGTTTCAGGCGTTGCTAGTTTTTGCTAAATTTGCATGTGATGTTAACTTTCTACAAAGGCAATTTGGAGTGTTTCGTAATCGTAATTCTAACATCTATTCGGGTTATTTAGACGACGTTAAAAAGTTCGAACGGATATCAATAACTCATATTTTCCCTCGCTGAAAATTTCCAAGAGTTGGATTTTTTTCACGTTTAAAATCTTCAGAAAATCATGCAAGCGATTCTGTGGACCCTCTAGAAGAACGATACCCAAACTCGACTTTTTGGATCGCGGAACCGCGGTCATACCCTAGGGTTTGTGGCAGTTCCGTGGCGACATGAGTGAGGCATGGGTCGGCCCTTCTACGGATGGTTCATAGGAGCTGTGGCATGTTCTTGGTACTTTTTGAATTCCGCTCAAGTGTTGAGCTCTTTGGGAAAGTTTGAGTGTTTGTTTATTCGATCGAAAAGTTTAATATCATCTAGCTATCTGTGATTGCGATACAATATTTAGAATCCACATAATTAGTTATGAGATAACTAGTTTGAATTTTATAAATCTAGCAGTTTAGTCTCATTTGATCGATTGCTACGGAATTTTGATGTGGATCAAAAGTCCGTCGCTATTACGTAGTGTACGCGAATACTCGCCGGGTAACCTTACTAGATAGCCACGCCCCATAGCCCCGACCAAGTGACTGTAGGAGAACCCCGTCGCCAAAAGCATCTGTTCGGGTGCTCACGGCCGCGGTGTTCCGCCTTAGTGCACTTCGTCGACGGCATCGGGGGTGCGACCGTCTGCTAAAGTTTCCAACGAGCATTCGATCAGGTTATCGGGAATCTTGTTGATTTACCCGACAAGTTATTGGAAAGTGTTTTCAATATCGATACTAAAATGCGGGGTTTTAATTGTTAGGCATGTGATGTCTAAGGAATTCATATGGTTAGGCATGGAATCCAAAGTATGAGATACATTGGGTTTATGATGTCTAAAGTGGTTGCGGATTCCAATTGTTGTAGTTTTTCACTTTCTTTTCTGCGACCGTAAGTGTAATATGTGGTGTATCGCCGGTTTCGGTGCTATATGTCAACGACAATTGGGATACGCATATTTACTTACATTGATAACATGTGGTGTTATGTGTTGCTGTGATATGTTATATTGGATTGTCGTGTTTTGAATAGACGGGGTTTTTATGTGAGATGAGAGTTTTTCATTTTCATTCATGTAAAAGCTTGTATGTAATATTCTTTTATTGGGGCACTTCCGGGTTGAGGATGATGTCATTATTGATGTATATTATTTACTTTTCCGCATTAGGATAGACCCAAGGAGGAGAGCATAAGTAACCGGGTTCTAGGGTCCAGTGGGAGACCATCTCGAGGAGTCGAGACCGGGTCTCCTAACTCTAGAATTGGTAGGATTGCTTGCCGCTCTCGTAGGGGTCTAGGGATGTGGGTTTGGATATTCACCGCGACCGTGGAATCCGTGTTCTATACTGGCTTAATCTAAAACACGTAATTCCTAGTATATCCAATATTTCATATGTGTTTTTCTGCTGCTGATATTCTGTGATGTGATCACTTGATATGTTCTGAGACGAATGCCTATATTATATATATGATATATAATAACTATTGCTGCTTTCGTTTCATCTGTGATGCTTAGGAAGCATATTTGATGGGACTTCATTAATAAGATTAATGAAATAAAAGAAACCTAAAGATGTTGTAGAAACTTGTTTAAAAACTGATAGCTCTAGTTCTTGCTTTGCATAGCGGTATTCCTTGTAGAATATCCAGCACCTTATTCGATAAGGAAAGAGCCGAGATCCCTTCACCGGGAGTGACCTCTTTAGCGAAACTAGCAGATGCTACAACCCATTCGGTTTGTCTTTTGCCTGCTTCTATAGTTTTTTTCTTTGCATAGTGCTATTTGTGAAATATCCTGCACCTTATTCGATAAGGAAAGAGCCGAGATCCCTTCACCGGGAGTGACCTCTTTAGCAAAACTAGTAAAAGCCTAAAAAACACTCCTTTTCAAAATCACTCGATTCTACAACGATATTAAGTTCATTACGCAAAAGGTTTTCTTAAAAACCTATCGTAGCCTTCCGTCATTTCAGATAAGTACTACTTAGGGTATTCGTACGGCGTAGTTTGGCCTCCGTCAAGGCGTAGTGTTCGGTAGCTAACTAGTGCTTATCTATAGCATGAGATGCGATTGGATTAGAGTATTCGTACGGCGTAGTTTGGCCTCCGTCAAGGGTTGTGTGGGTAGGTCTAATTCAATCAAGAAATGAACGGGTTGAATTTGACTAGCGCCCTATGGGTAGTTTGGCCTCCGTCAAGGTCATAGGACGCTAGGGGTAAAAACCATTATCGGGAATTTCAAGTGCTGAAATTTGCAATGAGATTGCATACCTTCTATGAGATAGTTGGATCCCGATACCCACTGAGAGTAAGAGTTACTCCTGGGAGAGTTTTACACATTACAATTAGCCGATCAAGTAGGTGTCTAGAAAGGTGTTAACGGGGTTACGCCCCTGGAAAAACGAGGTTTATTTTAATTAGGTCCGTGCGAAAGCACGGGAAACCTCCCTCAAAGTACCGACACTGGCCTGGCTGAAAGATTGGAGAACTTGTAGGGTGTAATTAATCCCGGCTAGTCTTACCGTTTAGGGTTTGAAGGAAGATTTGATAAAAACAGTGGGAGCCATCCTGATTAGATAAACTAATAACCAATCTGATCCTGGAAGAGCGCACGTAGAGTGTTTTCTTCTCTTTCTCCTGGTATCGACCATGTCACGCCTTAATCAAGATAATAATATGGATGCATTGACCGAACCTGCTTATTATACTGAGCTGATGAACGTTGGTTCCGCTCTATCTTATAATTGTTATAAGTCCGAGAAGGAAATAGAGGAATATCCGGATTCCCATGCAACCCAAACGAGGCTTAAGCATGATGATGCATATTCTTCGGATGTGTTCGTTACTGAGAACTATTTCTCAGTATCCTCTACGTCTTAGGTATGAGATACCGGATTAGGATCCCATATATGTAATATGTTACATGGGCTATAGAAAGGTAGAGAACTGAGAAAGGGTGATATGTCTCTAAGTGTTAGAGAATGGTGCAGTTGTTGCAGCCAAGTCAGTTGGCAAATATCACCTTGTATTAATACATTGATTCTGAACAAATGTTACTAAATACCGAACCTGATATACAACATTACCTGAGTTTCTTTATTAAGTTAAAGAAGGATATAATTCTGTATTAGAGGATAATGTTGTGAACATTTTCCTTAATCAAGAGTTGATTGCATTAGGCACATTATGAAATGGCATATATGTTCTAAATCAAACCACAGTTCAAAGTTTAGAACACACACAAGAGGAATAGTTCAGAAATGAACGAATCCTTCTTGTGGCATTGTAGACTAGGTCATATCAATGCGACACGACCAGCTAAGTTATATAAGGTTGAATATGAGAATCTGTTCGAATTTTCATCTTATGCTACTTGCCAGTCTTGTCTCAAGGGTAAAATGACCAATACTCCGTTTACTGGAAACAGAGAAAGAGTTACTGAACTCTTAGGATGGATACATGGTGATGTATACGGTCCTATGTTTATAAATGCCAGGGTTGGTTCTTCATACTTCATTATATTCACTGATCTTCTCTCAGGATTCAGACATATGTTCCTGTTGAAACATAAGTCTGAAACTTTTAAGAAATTCAAGGAATATAAGATTGAAGTTAAGAACCAAACGGGTAAAAGTATTAAGTCTTTCGATGTGATCGGAGAAGGGAATACTTGGGCATGGAGTTTCTAAAAGGAGAATGAGATTCTCTCTCAGCTTGCTCCTTCGAGTGCACCACGGCACAACGGTGTATCGAGGCGGAGTTATCGCACCCTATGAGATATGGCGCGCTCTATGATGAGTATTGCTGAGTTACCTGTTTCCTTTTGGAGTTATGCACTTGAGAAAATGCATACCTATTGAATAGGGTTCCATCCAAATCAGGGCCTACCACTACATATGAGATATGGAATGGGAAGAGACCATGTCTTAAACGAGTTAAGATATGGGGTTGTCCGGCCTATGCTGAAAGGCAGAATCCGGACAAGCTCGAGGCAAGGTCAGTTCTGTAAGTTTGTTAGGATATCCCAAACATTTGTGAGGGAATATCTTCTACCACACTGAGGAACAAAAGGTGTTTTGTTTCTCAGCATGCCACCTTTTTAGAAAAGGAATTTCTTGTGAATAAATTAATGGTCATGAGGTAGAACTGGATGGAGTTCCAGCTAGACAAACTAACAGCTGATGATTTGGTGAAACCAAAGGATTCAATAGTCTCCAACGAACCTCAGCCTCTCCGTGAATCTGGTGGGTTCCTCATCCACTTGAGAGATACTACGGTCTTCTTAGTGACAGTAGGTGCGAGGATTGCATCATGGTAGATGATGGCCCAACTAGGTTCAGGCAGGCCATCACGAGTGGGGACTCTGTGTAAAGGCTGGATGCTATGCGATCAAAGATGGAATCCATGTACACCAACAAAGTATGACTTTGAAGTTTGCACCTAAAGGGGTAAAACCCATCGGGTGCAAATGGATCTTGAGAAGATTCTTGGTGTAAATGGAAAAGTTCAGACTTTCAAAGCTATGCTTAAGTCCATCAGGATTAGAGCATGCATCACGGAGTTGGAACATCTTTTTTGGTGTGGCAGTAAAAGAGTTTGACTTCATCAAAAAGGTAGATGAACCTTGTATATACAAGAAGGTTGTAGAGTGTGAGGCTGTCTTACACGTATTGTACGTAGATAGCATACTCTTGATAGGAAATGGTTTCCTATGCTACACTCGGTCAAGCTCCTCTTATCACGAGGATTCTCCATGGAAGATCTGGATGATACCTACTACATCTTGTGGATTATGATCTATGGTGATAGATCCAAGTGGATGTTGGGAGTGTCCCAAATACAGGTACATTAACACCATACTAAAACGGTTTAGTATGGAGGATTCTAAGCGTGGTGGTTCGCCCACTTACTCAGGAATCACTCTCTCCAAAAAGATGTCTTCCAAGACTGATTTGGAAAGAGCTCGGGTGCAAGGGATACCCTATGCTTCGGCAGTAGGCTCTATCATGTATGCGATGTTATGTACCAGACCAGATGTAGATAACTCACTAGGTGTAGTGATTAGGAATCAATCGGATCTTAGGAGAATCACTGGACAGCTATGGAGGACATTCTTAAGTACTTGAGAAGCACTAAATGAATGTTCTTGGTTCGAGCTTCCAGAGTGATAAGGTCGACAGAAAATCAGTCTCGGGCTTTGTCTTTACCCTCATTGGAGGGACGGTATGTTGGAAGAGTTCCAAGCTAGATACCGTGACATACTAGACGATAAAGGCTGAATACATTGCTACCAACGATGCTACCAAAGTAGATGTCTGGATAATTCTTGTTCATGAGATGAACATGGTTCCTACCATTGAGCGTCCAATAACTGTTATTGTGACAACAATGGAGTTGTGGCTTTGGCCTAGGAACGCAGGTCCCATCAGCGTTCCAGACATATTCTGAGGACAGTATCACCTGATCAGGGAGATGGTTGATCTCCAAGGGATCGAGGTCAGGAGAGATGACAGAAAGGAAAACACGGCGGATCCACTCACAAAGGCCTTTCCCTAGAGAGACTTCTATAGGACGTTGAGTATGGGATACTACAACAAATGGCCTTAGTGCAAGTGGGAGATTGTTAGTTATATGTAAGCCCTAGAGGCCATTACTGTACATGCGATGTATATTGTAGTGGATGCTTGGACATATATAGGGAGGACTTTCTTGCTCGACATGATAGTATGCTATCTGGTTGCACTTTATCTAAACATGTACACTTATTGTCTTTCTATTACATGTTGATAAAGCCCTTAAGATGAGTACTTGACTACCAGGACTATGATGCAGATCATACTAGTGGGGCAGAGGTAGTCGGTAAGTACATCCTTCAAATGTTCCTAGTCGTGGGAGTATTGAGACAGGGCACCGATACTCCAGAGTAGACTAGCGTATACGCTTCTCGACCCATATGATAGGCGATGGATGATCTCATATCCATTGGTGTTTGACATCAGAGAAGGTATATGGGTGCTTAGTGGAGACTGGGTACATTGAACGGACTCGCCGAGAACTCCTAGATGGTATTATACATATCGTCACATAGCAGTTCTCTGGTGACACTGGTAAAGGTTAGTCTGTCGACCCGAGATCGTCATAGAGTCTTGTGTGATTCCCACTGTGCTTTGATTTCCACTATACCACGGTCAAGAGATCGTGAAAAAAGGTGGTTTTTGGGTACAGTCCCGAGTCACATGGAGGCAATGAGCGATAGGAGGGGATTCGTCTCTCCCGGTATTGGGAGTTGATGTTGCGCTATGCTCGATTGGCCATAACAAGAAATCCCTGGCCAGGGTTGCTGAGATCTACTGGTAAGTATTATCAGTAGTTTCTCGAACAGTTATGGACCTTGCATTGGCATGACTTATCAGGCTATTGGGGTCTGACGTTATACCACCCCCAGGCTGCGAAATGCGACATATCTGACGAAAAGACCGGACTGTACTGTAGTGTTACTGATTGGATTCGTAGGAGTATGAGCAGGATTGCTTGTTGATCTTCTGATCGCTCAATACCCGGGTGGCCGTTACGTTTAGCAGACCACTTGCGGCTTGTGGGTGTTTGATATGATCATCACCTACTGCTTGCGTATTGACGAGTCTTTAGAGTCATACACAGAGGTTTCCTGGTTCATGCAAAACGAAGTAGGAGCACATATGTGATATGTGCGGGACCGAGATTAATGCGCGTATGTGATACCGCATTCTATTCTCGTGATATGTGATATCGGACGGTTGTATGAGATATAGCCGGGTTATCGGATCAAGTGTTGATTCGATAAGTTGATTCATATGATATCAGTCGGTTGTATGTGATATAGCCGGATTATTATATCAAGTGTTGATTTGATAATTTAATGTATAATTATATATTTAATATATTAACATTCATTAACTATTATTAGCTCACTTAACCATTTCTTTTTCTCACTTGTGCATGCATGATATATATGTGATATATATTAATGTATCATGCTAGGTTATATATGCAACTTGAGTGTATGAGACTTACACCATGACCATGATAATGTTTAGGGTTTTATTTGTTTTGGTAATTCAAATTAAGTTGGAAATTTGCCATGGCTAGAAGCTTGGAGAAGCTTTTGCTAACCATTGACTTAGTCCACCAAATTTGTTTTACTTAAAGATATTTATAAACCTAACCACTTACCTTAGCCATGGTTTAGTATCTACAAGGGTTAGTGTATAACATAAACTCACCATGGTTGCAATTCTAACCTCATCTCATTCTCTTGTTCATTCTCACGTTCACCTTCTTCTTCCTCTCCTCAAGCTCTCTTGCATTTTGGGAGGTGAA
This sequence comes from Agapanthus africanus, assembly GCA_030015575.1. Lineage (NCBI taxonomy): Eukaryota > Viridiplantae > Streptophyta > Magnoliopsida > Asparagales > Amaryllidaceae > Agapanthus > Agapanthus africanus. The sequence continues at coordinate 367,042,647 of JASDDO010000022.1, forward strand.
GAAATATTGTGAGAAAAAGAAATCTAAAGAGAGCCCATTTCCTAGTTTATCATCCTATACTATTAGCCATTTAGTTTAGGGTGTTTGCTTCACTAATCTACCATTAGTGAAGAGGTAACATGAGCTTGAGTCTCCTCGACGTAGATCATCTTCGGCCTCGGAGACATCGAGCAGGATTGTTCATTTCTTCAAGTGAACCCTTACTAGAGTTCGGGAGTTCACTACTTGGATCGAAGGGACTACTACACGGAGCTTTAGAAGTGAAGGACCGGTCTACAAAGGTTGTATTCCTAATTCACTTTGTATGCAAAGTTGCTTGCATGTTGTTTTGTTTAAATCTCTAGTTAAGATTCTAGGGTTAAAGTTGTTTAGAACGACAAATTTTTGAAAGCGGCATGGACAATGCCTCCCGAAACCTTACTGCCGCGCTACATAACCCTATACTAGCTGTACGTAACGGCTACCCAGGTATGGAGCGAAAGGGAGACCGACGAGCAAACTCATCCTGAAACCCTACTGAGCCTGACAGTGACAATATCCGTACAGTCCGGTCCGTTTGTCTATGAGTATCGCATATCGAGTCTAAGGGGGTAGATAAAGTCAGATCCTTAATAACGCGACATTTAGTGTCGGCATGAAACCCTATCACCGCCTAAGAAACTACCGATCCTTGATCAATAATTCTCATCTACCCCGGCCGAGGATTTCTGGTGATGGCCACCCGTGCACACCGCGATATCAACCCCCAATACCGGGAGAGACGAATCCCCTGACGATCCGCTTACTGCCTCCATGTGGCTCGGGACTGTACCCAACTAAAACATGTTTGCATGACTCTTTTGAGCCATGGTAGGGTAGTAATCAAAGAAAAGTGGGAACTCACACGAGATAAATGACGATCTCAGGTCGATAGACTAACTTGTACACATGTCACCGGGGAACTGCTATCTGACAATAGGTATAATACCAACTAGCATGTTCCCAGCGAGTCCGTCCATTGTATACATAACCCAATGAGCACCTGTATACATCTTAGGTGAACCAACTGATACAAATGGCTTGTGAGACCGGCCACTGCCCCTCGTCGGGGTCTCGATCCGTATACACTAGTCTACTCTTGGAGTATCGATGCCCAGTCTCGAAACTCCCACAACTAGGGACACTTTAAGGATGTGCTTATAGACCACCCAACTATCACGTATATGATCGCCATCATACTGCTGGTAGTCAAGAAAGAATACTATGGGCTTTATCAACATGTAATAGTGATCTGTAATTTCACCTGAAGCATGTACACGATGATAAAGACAAACCAGATAGCATACTATCATCTCGAGTAAGACTATTCTACCGGTATAGGTCATCCCTCAATCATTGCAATCACGTGTCTGTGATCCAATAATTGACTTGAGGGCACTATAGCCAACAATCTCCTACTTTCACTTAAGACTAATTATTACGGTGTCGCATACTCACAGCACGTGTGATACCGAGCACCCAACTTCTCTACTAATCAGTTTCACAAAGCTCGTTTGTAAAACTATTGCGTTTGAGAAATAGCCTCACTGAGTGGATTCACACCAATGTTTCTTTCTATGTCTCTCTTTATCTCAAGTTCGCGGAGAAAGCCATCTCCGGAAATGAGCAATACCTATCTTAGAATATGTCTGGATATCTGATGGGACCCAGTTCACAAATGAACTCCAAATCCATTAAACTTCTTAGACTGTATCGTCAACTGAATTTAATCAGTATCCTGCACCATGCCTCCCTCAGTATCCGCTTGGACCACCTGTCCAAATTACTGTCCCTCAAAAGAGGGAAAACTATAACTCTGACAGTCACTCGGTCATCCAGGTCACCTTGGAAGCCTGGAATGATAACCGTTTCCAGAAAGAGGCCGCCGTTACCAAATCCCTAGAACATTTACTTATGTTCATAAACTGCTTCCAAACATTTCTCTAGAATTGGATTAATATATCAACTTATTGCATCTAGTGCAAAAACAACATCTGGTGTGGTACTTGACATCTCATGATTGACTCAATTGCCTAAGCAAGTGATATGCCAATCATGCACATCTCTCTTCCCTTTAGTCTGTAAGACATCTTTAGAGAGGGTGACTATTGTTGGGTCCACGTTACCTCTCCCAGTACTTTCGGGGTTGCGGAAACGGTAAAACAAAAATTTTTCTGGACTTGGCAACATGGACCGTAAAAGCCGGATCTTTACTAAATAACACACTAACATCCTAACTAGAGATCTATCTACTCGGCTAGGGGTTATACCTCAACTTGAACTCCTTCTCTTCTTGTTGTTCTTCTCTTTGCTTGCCCCGATGGTTGATCCGGACTTTGGTCACCTCCGCGGCCTCTTCAACTTGAACTCCTTCTCTTCTTGTTGTTCTTCTCTTTGCTTGCTCCGATGGTTGATCCGGACTTTGGTCACCTCCGCGGCCTCCTTGAGTCGAAGACGATCCACCCGAGAGATGTACACCGAGCTCCACCTCAAGCCGAGGTAACTAGGGCAAAGAGATTGCTAATCTAGAAGCCCTAGGTTGTGTAGAAGTGATGAAGGGATGGTTTTGTCTTTGTGGGATCTTTATCTCTCAACACATGAGATCAAAAGATTAATCAAGAGGAGGAAGAAGAAGGAGGAGCAACAACCATGGTTCATTTCTTTTCTTCTCACTTGAAAAACAAGAGAGAGAATGAGAAAGAAATTATGATACAAAGAAAAGTAACCATGGTTGCAATAATGTAAAAACAACATCATTACTAATCCCATCAAGATAAAGTTTGATGGCTACATTGAAATGACCATTATCATAATCCAAAAGAAAAAGAAAATGAAAAGAAGAGTGTAGATCCCTCTTGAAAGTCAATGGTCAACACGGTCAACCGGTCAACAAAGTCAAGAGAGGTCAACGGGGTCAAATGGTCAATGCAATTAGCCATCATAAAATTATCACTAAAAGGATTAGTAAATGATATCCGCGGCTCATAATGGTTTTGACCAAACGAACTGTCAAAACCCTAATGAGTCCGTCTCAAAATGGTTTTGACCGAATTAACTGTCAAAACCCTAATGAGCCTGCCACATAACGGTTTTGGCCGAACCAACTGCCATAACCCTAATGAGGCACCTCCTCCTTCACCGCTCCGGAAAACTGTGCATACACACCTGCATCCGTATTGCGTAGAATGCGGATGCACAGAAGACAAAACAAATCCATCCGTGCAATACTAGGATCCGGCTTAAACCAAAGCCCACTAGTACTGCCTGCCCGAGCACCGCATGCACACAAGTGTACGTAAGTGATCGCAGCCCTGCCGTAAAACCATACGGCCTCTACACGTTTCGCTCAGTGCAGGGAAACTCTCTGTGTGGGACTCTAAAGACTCGACACTACGCTGGCAGTGGGTTTAACTACAGACCGCAAGCGGCACTAGCTGTACGTAGCGGTCCCCAGGTAGATGTCGATAAGAAGGCCGATGAGGTAAATCCATCCGAACTCCTACTGAGCCTGTATGTGACAATCTCCGTACAGTCCGGTCTGTTCGTCTGATACATCGCATGGCGGGCCTAGGGGGGCGGCAAACGTCAGTCCCCTAAAAGCGGTACAAGTCGTGTCGGAGTGAAGCCCAATACACCCTGAGATAACACTGGAAACCTACCAGTATATCTCACTTGCCCTGGCCAGGGACTACTCGTGTAATGGCACTCCTAGACACAGCGCGATGTCAACCCCTAATACCGGGAAAGACGAATCCTGTCTAACCATCACTGCCTCCAAGTGCTTCGGGACTGCTCCCAACTACTACCTGTTTGCACGACTCAGTAGAGCCGTGGTAGGGTAGTAATCAAAGAACAGTGGGAACACACTTGAGGCAAAGTGACAGTGTCAAGTCAGCAGACTAAGCTGTACTCATGTCACCTGGGAACTGATAACTGACGATAGGTATAATACCAACCATCAGTTCCCGACGAGTCCTGTCCAGTGTACTCGTAACCTAACGAGCACCCGCATACTATCTCAAGTACGACATACTGACGGCTGTGGGACAGACCGTCTCCCGTGCTGGGATGAGAAGCACATACGCTAGTCTACTCCGGAGTATCGATGCCCTATCTCGATACTCCCACGACTAGGGACGTGTATAAGGATGTGCTTGTAGATTACCCAGCCCCCACGAGTGTGATCGCCATCACAACGCCGGTAATCAAGCAAAGATCCTAAGGGCTCTACTAATGCGTATAGGTGATATAATAAATAAACACACATGTACACATTAAAGCAGAGACAAACCAAGTAGCATACTACTATATTGAGCAAGATTGTCTGTACAACTGTGAATATCCTAAGCTTCCATCAAGTAATATACATACTAGTATGATACAGTAATGGCCTCTAGGGCATATACACTAACAATCTCCCACTTGCACTAAGGCCATGTACTGGCATATCGAAGACCTATCATCTCGATCAGCCGCTCGAACTGAGTCTGGGGTAAGGCCTTCGTGAATGGGTCCGCTGTGTTGTCCTTTGTGTCCACTCTCCGCACCTCGATCTCCTGGCGATCAATGATCTCCCTGATCAGGTGATACCGCCTTAAGATGTGCCTGGATTTCTAATGGGACCTTGCTTCCTTCGCTAAAGCTATAGCCCCATTGTTATCGCAATACAAAGGTATTGGGTCAACAATGGACAGAACCACCTGAAGTTCACTAATGAACTTCTTTATCCAGACCGCCTCTTTTGCGGCATCGCTTGCAGCAATGTATTCAGCCTCCATCGTCGAGTCTGCGACGGTATCCTGTTTGGAACTCCTCCAACATACCGTCCCTCCGTTGAGGGTAAACACAAAACCCGAGACAGACTTGCTGTCATCTTTGTCACTCTGGAAGCTTGAATCGGTAATGGACTCGACCCTGAGGTCTCCATTACCGTAAACCAGGAACATCTCCTTAGTCCTTCTCAGGTACTTGAGAATGTTCTTCACTGCTGTCCAGTGGTACTCCCCTGGGTCTGACTGATACCGGCTTACCGCGCTCAGCGTATAAGCTACATCTGGTCTTGTACATAGCATCGCATACATTATAGATCCTACCGCCGAAGCGTAGGGTATAGTGCTCATGCGAACCCTCTCCTTGTCAGTCTTAGGAGACATCTTCTTGGAGAGGGTAATTCCGTGCAATGCGGGTATGTTTCCGCGCTTGGAATCCTCCATACTAAATCTCTTTAGTACGGTCTCTATGTACCTGGACTGCGAAAGTCCCAGTAGTCTCTTGGATCTATCTCTATAGATCTTGACCCCCAGAATGTACGAGGCATCACCCAGGTCCTTCATGGAGAACCTTTGTGACAAAAATAGCTTGACCGATTGTAGCATAGGAATATCATTTCCTATCAAAAGAATGTCGTCCACGTACAAGACTAGGAATACGACAGTTCGTTCTACAATCTTCTTATAGACACAGGGTTCATCTTCGTTCTTGATGAAATCAAATTCCTTGATTACCTCATCAAAACAGATGTTCCAGCTCCGCGATGCCTGCTTTAATCCATAAATGGATTTAAGCAACTTGCACACCTTTCCGCTGCTCCCACTGTCTACGAAACCTTCTGGTTGATCCATGTAAACGCACTCTTCCAAACAACCGTTTAGGAAAGCCGTTTTAACATCCATCTGCCAGATTTCATAGTCATGGAAGGCAGCAATGGCAAGTAGGATCCGAATGGATTTGAGCATAGCCACCGGAGAAAAAGTTTCATCATAGTCCAAACCAGGTCTTTGACGAAAACCTTTTGCAACGAATCTAGCTTTATAGGTTTCCACCTGCCCATCTACACCAAGTTTCCTTTTGTAGATCCATTTGCATCCAATGGGATTTACCCCAGGTGGAGCAATATCCAAGGTCCACACTTTATTGGCGTACATGGACTCCATTTCGGATTGCATTGCTTCCTGCCTCTTATCAGAGTCCCTACTGATAATGGCCTGCCTGAAACTGGTAGGGTCATCTTCTTCCAAGATGCAATCCTCTCGATCCCCGTCTATGAGAAAACCGTAGTATCTCTCGCGCGGATGAGAAATCCTACCAGATCTGCGGAGTGGCTGAGGTTCGTCTGGGGTTATTGAATCTAGCGGTTCCTCCAAATTTTCAGTTACATTTTGTGGTCGCTGAATTTCTTCCAGTTCTACCGAACTCCCACTAGTTTCTTTTGCAAGAAACTCCCTTTCTAAAAAGGTAGCGTGGCGAGATACAAACACCTTTTGTTCCTCAGTGTGGTAGAACAGATATCCTAGTGAGTCTTTAGGATATCCCACAAATTTACACAGAACTGACCGTGCCTCTAGCTTGTCCGGTTTCTGTGTTTTCACATAGGCCGGACAACCCCATATCTTAAATCGCTTAAGATACGGATTTCTTCCACTCCATATTTCATATGGAGTCTTAGGCACTGATTTGGATGGAACATAATTCAATAGGTATGCCGCTGTCTGAAGCGCATGTCCCCAAAATGAAAGAGGCAACTCAGCACTACTCATCATGGAACGAACCATATCCAATAGGGTACGATTCCTCCGCTCCAAAACACCGTTGTGCTGAGGTGTATAAGGAGGAGTAAGCTGAGAGAGAATACCATTCTCTTTTAAGTAATCTAGGAATTCCGTGCTTAAGTACTCCCCTCCTCTATCAGACCGGAGGATCTTGATAGTTTTGCCAATCTGGTTCTCTACTTCCTTTCTGAATTCCTTGAATTTCTCAAAAGCTTCAGATTTGTGTTTCATCAGATACACATATCCGAACCTAGAGAGATCGTCAGTGAATGTGATGAAGTAGGAGAACCCACCCCTTGCATGTGTAGACATCGGACCACATACATCATTGTGTATGAGTCCCAAGAGCTCTGCTGCTCTTTCTCCATGTCCGGTGAACGGAGATTTGGTCATCTTCCCTTTGAGACAAGACTGACAAGTTTCATAAGATGAAAACTCGAACGTATTCAAGAGTCCATCTTTATGCAACTTACTCAGTCTTTTCTCTCCGATATGACCAAGTCTACAATGCCACAAGTAGGATTCATTCGTATCTGAATTCTTCCTCTTGCGTGTGTTTTGTATATTGAGAACTGTATTCTGATTTAGAACGTAGATACCATTACACAGTGTACCCTCTGCAACCAGTACCTTATTAAGGTAAATGTTCATGATATTCTTGTCAAGAACAAAGTTATATCCATCTTTATCGAGTAAAGAAACTGATATGATGTTGCAAACCATGGAGGGTACATAGTAGCAATCGTTCAAAATCATAGTCTTGCCATTTGGCAATACTAGGTGATAATCACCGACGGCTGCCGCATTAACTTGTGCTCCGTTCGCTACTCTGAGCGACATATCACCCGGTGCAACTTTCCTACTTTTTCTCAGTCCCTGCAATAAATTACAGATATGAGATCCTGATCCAGTATCAAGTACCCAGGAGGTTGGGCTGACCGTAAAACGGTTCTCAATTACAAGAATACCTGAAGTAGATGCAAAACCATGCTTCTTCTTCAACTGGGTATCCTGGAAATCCATACAATCCCCTTTCCCATTCTCATACTCATGACTGTTGTCACAAGTTAGAGCTGAACCAACATTCCCCAGCCCCGAATAAGAATTCGGATCGGTCAAGCGATACATTTTATTATCTTGATTAGGGCGTGAAAAGGTTGCTACCTGGAGAGAGAGAAAAGAAACACTCAGCGTATGCTCTTGCAAGATTAGATTGGTTTATTAATCTATCTAACCAGGATGTCTCCCACTGTTTCCTCAAGTTCTTCTTTAAAACCTTTTAAAAGAAGAACTAGCCGGGATTTAATTCACGTCACAATACTTGCTTAACCTTTCAGCCAGGCTAGTGTCGGTACTTCGAGGGAGGTTTTCCAACGCTTTCGCGAAGTTCCTTAATTTAAGAACCTCATTTCCCTGGGGGCGTAGCCTCGCTAACACCTTTCTAGACACCTACTAGGTTTATAGCATTGATCGTTAAGTGAAATAATCTCCCGAGAGTAATCCAACTCATCAGTGGGATCGGGATCCAACTGTCATTGTGTGATAACCTAGATGGAATCCACTCTAGTCACTACACTCCAGAAGGTATGCTAAATTTGCAAGTTTCAGTACTTTTGAAACTCCCGATGTGGTTTTTTCCCCTAGGACCCAAGTGATCTTGACGGAGTCAACAAATCAAAGTGTTCTAGTCAAGTTCAACCAGTCATTATCTGGATTGCATTAAACCCACCCGCATAACCCTTGACGGAGTCAACAAGGTTATACGACTGTCCTAATCATGTAAGTCCACGTTGCCCACCCCGGTGCTTACGGGGAGGCGGAAAACATAATAAAAAACGGATTTTTATTGACTTAGGCAACATGGACCATGCATGTGAGGATCTTTGCTAAACAAAAACTAGCTAAAGCAAACTAACAACTAGCTAAGTTGTAGAAAGGTTATACCTTGAGCTCGAAGTCCTTCTCTCCTTGCTCGTCGGAATGGTAGAAAGAGGTCACCTTGCTTGTCTTCTCCCGTCAAAGAAGGATCCACCCGAAAGCCTCGACCTTTAGCTTCAACTCCAAGCTAGGAGTAACTAGAGTGCAAGAAATGCTAAGACTTGAACCCTAGAAGAGAGTAGAGAAGATCAAGTAAAGGTTTTTCTCAAGCTTTTTGTTTCTCAACACATGAGAGGGAGAGAGCTTGAGGGAGAGGATGAGCAAGAGAGAGAAATGATATGAGAGAAATGAATTATTAGTGAGCCATTCTCACTAATATGTGTGTAATATTTTAATTCAATAATTTGCTTGAAAATTGTCATGGTTGTAGCAAGACATGACCATTATCATTTCAACATTAATGCAAATTGCAAAGATCAATGAGCATCTTCCAAATGAAATGATTATGGTCAAGTTGTCAACTAGGTCAACAAGTCAAAGAAGTCAAATGGTCAATAACAACAACCATGCACAATTATTAAGCTAATTATCAATTAACTATAATACACACAAAAGCAATGGGGTTAATAAAATGACAATAGTCATTAACCCTAAACAAGGTCCTCTCCCTCAATCTCAAGCAACTGTGCATACGCACCTGTATTCGTGATCCGAGGAACACGAATACACTGAGAAAAACCATTCTCAAATCATATACTAGGATCTGGCTTAAACCAAAGCCCGCTAGTATAAACTGTCCGGACAGCAAACGTGCACAAGTGCGCGGATGCGAACGAACCCTGTCGCAAAACCATGCGACCTCTACTCATTTTGCCTAAAGGCGAATAGCTCTCTGTGTGGGACTCTAAAGACTCGACACTACGCTAGCAGTGGGTTTAACCACAGACCGCAAGCGGCACTAGCTGTTGGAGATAGTGCCCTCATAGTCAATTATTGGATCGCAGGTACGTGATTGCAATGATTAAGGAGGACCTATCCTGGTAGGACAGTCTTACTCGAAATGATAGTATGCTATCTGGTTTGCCTTTATCAGTCGTGTACATGTTCAGGTGACTGATTGCATGTTACACTTTGATAGAGCCCTTAGGATCTTGCTTTACTACCAACAGTATGATGGCGATCATATACGTGAGAGTTGGATAGTTTATATGCATATCCTTAATTGTGGTCCCTAGTCGTGGGAGTTTCGAGACAGGGCATCGATACTCCGGAGTAGACTAGTGTGTACAGTCGAGACCCCGACGAGGGGCGGTGGCCGGTCTTACAAGCCACTGGTGTCAGTTGGATCACCTAAGATGTATACAGGTGCTCATTGGGTTATGAGTACACCGGACAGGACTCGCCGGGAATCTGCTAGTTAGTATTATATCTACCGTCAGATAGCAGTTCCCTGGTGACATGTGTACAGGTTAGTTCATCGACCTGAGGTCGTCATTTGTCTCGTGTGAGTTCCCACTGTGCTTTGATTTCTACCCTACCACGGCTCAAAGGAGTCGTGCGAACAGGTAGCTTTTGGGTACAGTCCCGAGCCATATGGAGGCACGTGAGCGGATCGGCAGGGGGTTCGTCTCTCCCGGTATTGGGGGCGAGATCGTGCTGTGTCTAGGAGAGCCATTACACAAATCCATGGCCATGGTAGGAGATTTACTGGTAGGTACTCCAGTAGTATCTCAGGGTGTATTTGGGCTTCACTCCGACACGACTTATACTGCTATTGGGGGTCTGACGTTGCTAGCCCCCTAGGCAGGATATGCGATACTCATTGACGAACGGACCGGACTGTATATACATTGTCACTGTTAGGCTCAGTAGGGTTTTCGGAGGAGTTCGCTCATCGGTCTCCCTTGAGTTCGCTCCTCGGCCACCCTTAAGGTTAGTCCATGGGCAGCCGTTACGCATAGCTAGTGCCGCTGACGGTTTGTGGTTAAACCCACTGCCAGGGTGCTGACGAGTCATTAGAGTCCCCCACAGACAGTTTCCCAAGTTCGGGCGAAACGTTGTAGAGGCCGTATGGTTTTATGGCAGGGTTCGGAAAATGAACGTGCGTTTACGCACGTGTTATTTTTCGGACAGATAATACTGGTCGGCTTTGGTTTAAGCCGGATCCGAGTATTATATTGAGTAGGTATAATATCTTTGTCTCAGTTGCATTTGTATTCGGTCGTAATACAAATGCGGGTATATTTATACAGTTTCGGGGTTTTCCTGAAAGTCGTTTCAGGATCACTTTTGGAAGTTGCCAGTTTCCAGTTTTCTATCAGCCGTCTTTTAACATTTGGTTAAAGACGGATTTATCTTTTCTTCCGATATGATGAGTCGTGCTTCTAGAAGGTTCTAGAATTTTGTGACTAGGTTTATTGGTGTTGTGTTCTAATTGGTTGCATTAAAGGTGTGATGAGGTGTTATTAGTGATTCATGCTTTGTTATTAATGCTTCTTGTTTTCCTTAGGATATTAAGTGAGAAGCTTTTGCTTGTGGTCACCTCCCTCCTCCTACGGTCACCTCCCTCCATCATATAAAGAGGCCGGCCTTCTCTCTCCTCCTCACTTGACTTGAGTTTTCATTTTAGAGAGAAAAGATTATGATAGGTTTTATCGGTGTATGGAATTTCACAGTCCATTTCATTCCATCACCCGATTCCCTCGGCAACTTCATTAACCGATCGTCCACGGATTTGGACGAAGTGAGACAAAGTCATCTACTCATTCTCTACATCAATCTTGGTCGTCTCTTTTAGCAAACTTGACGATCGAGTTGCCTCGAGTCAGAGGCGGGAGCCCGTTTAAAGAACCGATCATGTGGTGCCACCTCGACGATGAGATCGGAGATCGACGAGATCGGAGCAGCCGCAACGGAGCGTGGGATGATGGTTGAAGAACGAAGGACTCGGATCGTTCGGTATAACTTTCCTACACTCTTTACAGTTTGTTAGTTTAGCAATAATGGCAGATCCGGGTTAAAGTATACGATAGCGCCAGTTTAAAAGTTTTTGTTCCGCATTTGGCGTCTGTAGACGGCCAGGACGCTAGCGTAGACTTACACTAGCTGTACGTAACGGTCCCCAGGTAGATGTCGATAAGAAGACTGACGAGGTGAACCCCATCTGCACTCCTACTGAGCCAGTATGTGACAGTCTCCGTACAGTCCGGTCTGTTCGTCTAATACATCGCATGTCGGGCCTAGGGGGCGGTAAAACGTCAGTCCCCTAATAGCGGTACAAGTCGTGTCGGAGTGAAGCCCAAAACACCCTGAGATAACACTGGAAGCCTACCAGTATATCTCGCTTGCCCTGGCCAGGGACTACTCGTGTAATGGCTCTCCTAGACACAGCGCGATGTCAACCCCCAATACCGGGAGAGACGAATCCTGTCTAACCGTCACTGCCTCTAAGTGCTTCGGGACTACACCCAACCACCACCTGTTTGCACGACTCCTTTGAGCCGTGGTAGGGTAGTGATCAAAGTGCAGTGGGAACACACTCGAGGCGAAGTGCCAGTGTCAAGTCAACGGACTAAGCTGTACTCATGTCACCTGGGAACTGATAACTGACGATAGGTATAATACCAACCTGTCAGTTCCCGACGAGTCCTGTCCAGTGTACTCGTAACCCAACGAGCACCCGTATACTATCTCCAGTACGACGTACTGATGGCTGTGGGACAGACCATCTCCCACACTGGGATGAGAAGCGCATACGCTAGTCTACTCCGGAGTATCGATGCCCTGTCTCGATAGTCCTGCGACTAGGGACCTGTATAAGGATGTGCTTATAGATTACCCAGCCCCCACTAGTGTGACTGCCATCACAACGCTGGTAATCAAGCAAAGATCCTAAGGGCTCCACTAATGCGTATAAGTGATATACTGAAATAAACACAAGTACACATTGAAGTAGAAACAAACCAAGTAGCATACTACTATATTGAGCAAGATTGTTTATACAAGGTGAATATCCCAAGCTTCCATCAAGTAATATACAAACTAGTATGATACAGTAATGGCCTCTAGGGCATATACACTAACAATCTCCCACTTGCACTAAGGCCATGAACTGGCGTATCGAAGACCTATCATCTCGATCAGCCGCTCGAACTGAGTCTGGGGTAAGGCCTTGGTGAATGGATCTGCAGTGTTCTCTTCTGAAGCAACCCTCCGAACCTCGATCTCCTTGCGATCCACGATCTCCCTGATCAGGTGATACCGCCTCAAGATGTGCCTGGATCTCTGATAGGACCTGGGTTCCTTCGCTAAAGCTATAGCCCCGTTGTTGTCGCAATACAGAGGTATTGGGTCAACAATGGACGGAACCACCTGAAGTTCTTTTAAGAACTTCCTCATCCAGACAGCTTCTTTTGCGGCATCAGATGCAGCGATATATTCCGCTTCCATAGTCGAGTCCGCAACGGTTTCCTGTTTGGAGCTCTTCCAACACACCGCCCCTCCATTGAGGGTAAAGACGAAACCCGACATGGACTTGGAATCATCCTTGTCACTCTGGAAGCTGGAGTCAGCAAAGGCCTCGATCTGGAGGTCTTTTCCGCCATACACCAAGAACATCTCCTTAGTCCTTCTCAGGTACTTGAGAATGTTCTTTACCGCTATCCAGTGTTTCTCCCCAGGGTTTGACTGATACCGGCTTACCACACTCAGTGCATAAGCTACATCCGGTCTGGTACACAACATCGCATACATTATAGAGCCTACCGCAGAAGCGTAGGGTATAATAGACATGCGATCCCTCTCCAAATCAGTCTTGGGAGACATCTCTTTAGAGAGGGTGATCCCGTGACAAGCCGGTAGGTTACCACGCTTGGAATCTTCCATACTGAATCTCTTCACTATGGTGTCGATGTACCTGGACTGAGAAAGCCCTAATATCCTCTTGGATCTATCACGATGGATCCGGATCCCCACGATGTATGAGGCATCACCCAGGTCTTTCATGGAGAACCTGTGCGACAAGAACTCCTTGACAGATTGCAGCATAGGAATGTCATTTCCTATTAAGAGAATGTCATCCACGTATAAAACGAGGAATACTACAGTTCTCGCTACAAATCTACTATAGATGCATGGTTCATCTGGATTTTTGATAAAGCCAAATTCCTTGACCGTCTCATCAAAACAGATGTTCCAACTCCGCGATGCCTGCTTTAGTCCATAGATGGACTTAAGCAACTTGCACACCTTTCCGCTGCTCCCACTCTGAATGAAACCCTCTGGCTGATCCATATAGACACACTCCTCTAAATTTCCATTCAGAAAAGCGGTCTTTACGTCCATCTGCCAAATTTCATAATCGTGGAAGGCAGCAATGGCAAGAAGGATCCGAATGGATTTCAGCATAGCCACTGGAGAAAAGGTTTCGTCATAGTCCAAGCCAGGTCATTGATGGAAACCCTTTGCCACAAGTCTAGCTTTATAGGTCTTAACCTGTCCATCTACACCAATCTTCCTTTTGAAGATCCACTTGCATCCTACGGATTTTACCCCGTCTGGAGCAATGTCCAACGTCCATACTTTGTTGGTGTACATGGACTCCATTTCGGTCCGCATTGCATCCAGCCATTTTACCGAGTCAACGCTCTGAACGGCCTGCTGGAAGCTAGTAGGCTCATCATAATCTATGATGCAATCCTCTCGATCCCCGTCTATGAGAAAACCGTAGTATCTCTCGGGCGGATGAGACTGCCTACTACTCCTGCGGAGCGGCATAGGAATGTCCTGTTCTTTTGAACTTACTGGCTCTTCCAAGCTTTCAGTAATAGCTTGTGGTTCTGGAATTTCTTCCAGTTCTATTGCGTTCCCACTTATCTGGGTTTCCAAAAACTCAGTTTCCAAGAAGCGGGCATGTTGAGAAACAAAAACCTTTTGTTCCTCAGCGGAATAGAACAGATACCCCTTGGAGTTCTTTGGGTATCCCACAAACTTGCACTGTACTGAGCGTGCCTCGAGCTTGTCCGCATGCTGCTTTTTTACAAAAGCTGGACATCCCCATATCTTAAGGTACTTAAGACAGGGTTTCTTCCCACTCCACATCTGATATGGAGTGGTAGGCACAGTCTTGGTCGGAGCCTTGTTCAAGAGATATGCAGCTGCTTCTAGTGCATAGCCCCAGAAAGATCGCGGTAACTCAGCCTTACTCATCATGGAACGAACCATATCCAATAGGGTTCGATTCCTCCTTTCCGATACACAGTTATATTGCGGAGTGTATGGAGGAGTACGCTGAGAGAGAATTCCATTCTCTTTTAAATAGTCCAGGAATTCGGCACTCAAGTATTCACCACCTCGATCCGATCTTAGAATCTTAATACTTTTGCCTGTTTGGTTTACAACTTCATTCTTGTAATCCCGAAATTTCTCAAAGGCCTCGGATTTGTGCTTCATTAAGAAGACATGTCCATACCTAGAGAAATCGTCTGTGAAAGTAATGAAGTATGAATAACCGCTTCGCGCATGTGTAGACATTGGACCACACAAGTCACTGTGTATAAGTCCCAAGAGCTCGCTCGCTCTTACTCCGTGTCCAGTGAACGGAGTCTTTATCATCTTTCCCATGAGACAAGATTCACAAGTGGCATAAGACTGATACTCGAACGGATCCAAGTATCCTTCTTTATGTAACTTAGTCAACCGTGTCTCATTGATGTGACCCAGTCTACAATGCCATAAGAAAGCCTGATTGATATCTGGAGACTTTCTTTTGTGTGTATTCTGGACATTGAAAATCTGTGGTTGGTTCAATACGTATATACCATTGCTCAGTGTACCTGACCCAATCAGAACTTGATTAAGGTGAATGTTTACAACATTACTTACAAACGCAAATTCATAACCTTCTTTAGAAACCAAAGATACAGAAATGATATTACAAGTTGCGTTGGGTACAAAAAAGCAATTACGCAAAACCAAAACATGCCCATCTGACATTCCCAGATGATAGTCCCCCACGGCTTTAGCATCCATGCTAGCTCCGTTTGCAACTCTGAGGGTCATGTCACCTGCCTTCAAAAACCTACGATTTCTCAACGCCTGCAATGAATTACAGATATGAGATCCTGATCCGGTATCCAATACCCAGGAAGTAGAGTTTATAGAAAGACAGTTTTCAATAACATACACACCTGAAGCTGAAGCCGCAACCTGCTTCAGTTCCTGTGTCCTGGCTTTCCAAGCCCTGCAATCTTTCTTCCAGTGTCCACTCTTATGACAATAGAAGCATTCCTCCTTTCCCACAAGCTTCCCCGCAATCTTTGTTGCCATTTCTTTTCCTTTCGTACCCACTTTACTAACACCGCCTCTTGGTTTGGCGGGGGCTTTCCTCCTCTTTCCCTTGTCTTTCGCCTTGGACCTAGAGGTAGAAGATCCTCCTACAAACAAAGCGGGTGTTTCCCTACCTTTCTGTAGGGTGCCCTCTGCGCTCCTCAGCATGTTGAGGAGTTCTAAAAGTTCAACTTCCTTTTCTTGTAAGTTGAAGTTCAGTATAAACTGGGCGTAAGTGGATGGAAGGGACTGGAGAATTAAATCCGTATAGAGTTCACTTTCCAACGTGGTCCCAAGTTCCGCGAGCTCCTCAATGTAGCCAATCATCTTAAGCACGTGGTCCGCTACCGATGATCCGACGGCCAACTTTGCCGAAAACAACTTCTTCGACACTTCGTATCTTGCGATACGAGACTGCTCTCCATACAGTTCTTTTGTATGAAGAAATATGGATTCCAAATCCATATTCTCGTGCCTCCTCTGATGTTCATTGTCCATCGAGGCAAGCACGAGGCACCTGGCCTTCGCGCAATCAATCTCCCAAGTCTTACGGATTTCCTTATCCGCGACGCTGGAGGTGGGACCTGGGACGGGGGGAGCTTTGGTGGTAAGAAGATACCCCAGCTTGTTGTAAGTGATTGCCATCTTGACATTCCTGAGCCAATCTTTGTAGTTTGGCCCTGTCAATATATTTTTATCTAGAAGTAACTTAAGTCCAGTCATGTTGATTGGTCGCTGCAATTAGGAGAGAGAGAAGAAACACTTTAGCACGATGCTCTTGCAAGTTTAGAGTGGTTTTTAATTTGTCTAAACAGGATGGCTCCCACTGTCTCTCGAATCCCTCCTCAAACCATAAAGGAAGAACTAGTCGGGATCAATCCCACCGCACAATACTTGCTTAACCGTTCAGCCAGGCCAGTGTCGGTACTTCGAGGGAGGTTTTCCAACGCTTTCGCGAAGTTCCTTAATTAAATAACCTCTTTTCCCTGGGGGCGTAGCCCCGCTAACACCTTTCTAGGCACCTACTAGGTTTATAGCATTGATCGTTTAGTGAGAAATTTCCCGAGGAGTAGCATATACTCACAGTAGGATCGGGATCCAAATATCATTCCGTGACGAAACTGAAGGAATCCTACCAGAATCACCACACTCCAAATGGTATGCAAATCTAGCAAGTTTCAGTACTTATGAAACTCCCGATGTGGATTTTTGCCCCATGCTCTTATGACCTTGACGAAGGTCAACAAATCATAAGTCACATGTCAAGTTCTGCCCGTCATTTTCCAGGTTAATTTGAACCCACCCGTATATACCCTTGACAAAGGTCAACAAGGCAACACGACTGTCCCAAACCAACGCATCTATCTATGCTACATATGAACACCCAACAGCTACCAAACTCTATGCCTTGACGAAGGTCAACAAACATAGCTTGAATACTATTGAATATTCATACGAAACGACGGAGGGCTACGAATGGTTTTGGCGAAATCGTGAACGTAGTGAACTTGATATAATCGATGGAACGAGATAGCTTTTAGAAGGAGTGGCTCAATCTCCGCATTTAAAAGTTAGTTTTGAAAAGAACCGAGTGGTTTTTCGAAAGTGTTCCAACGACTTTAACTTGGTTTATTATCTTGCATTAGTTCTTTTAATGCGTGATATTCTTGCATTAGTTCTTTTAATGTGTCCCATCATTTATTCCTACCATTGCAGAAAACAACCAAAATATGACGTACGCTTATGCCATTCGCATTCGCCACGGGGTCCCGTCATCACCCGTTAGGTTACTTAACTAACGACAGAGCGGGGGCTGGGCTAGCGCGGCTGTAAAACATAAGCAACGCCTAAATAGAAAGCAATGATAGACATTACAGATCACAGATGAATACATTGGATATACTAGCAATCCGCAATCCTTTCGAGCCTGGAACGAAAAGCGGATTACACGGTCGCGGTGAATAGCCAAATACCCCACCCAAGACCCCTACGGGTGCGGCAAACTACCCGCCAAGTACTCGGCAGTTTGTGCACCCCCTCCATGGGTCTATCCTAGGAGCAAAAACAGTAAAAAGAATTATACAATGACGGCTACAACCCCGACCCGGTTGTGCGGCCAAACAAATAATATTATTACATCAATTTACATTTACAATGAATGAAAGAAAAACGAAAGCTCATCTCACATCCACCCCGGCTATTCACCCGCGACAGTCCAATACATTCATATACACATTCCAATATCAAACACAGATCATGTATAACCCCGACCAATCGACTTATAGCGATTAGCAGACGTTCAATACATGCAAACATCACAGATATAACCGATATAGTTAAAGTGTAGTGAAGTTCCGGAAAAATACGGATTTATAGGCCCCCAAAAGTAAATTTTAGTTCTGGAAAATCTGGGCACATATAACATATCCTAAAAATCCCAAAACCAACACAGAAACACTCTGCACCAAAATCGAAGCAGAGAGGGGACCAGACGGCCGCGCTTCCGCGGCAAGAGCTTCCTCTTGCCGCGGATCCGCGCTCCTCTGATCGCCTCTCTGGTTCGTATTTGGTGGTTTTCTATACAAAAGCCTGAGATAATTTTTGATGTATAACAAATGTCATTTTGACCAGAAACAAAATTAACAGAAACTAGGGTTTTGCAAAGTTTGGTTTTGGATTTTCCGGTTTCGAAACTTCGTTACACTTCACTACCTAGCTAGTTTAAGTTTAGTTAGGCTCTGATACCACTGTAAGTCCACGTTACCCACCCCGGTGCATACGGGGAGGCGGAAAACATAATAAAAACGGATTTTTATTGACTTAGGCAACATGGACCATGCATGTGAGGATCTTTGCTAAACAAAAACTAGCTAAAGCAAACTAACAACTAGCTAAGTTGTAGAAAGGTTATACCTTGAGCTCGAAGTCCTCTCCTTGCTCGTCGGAATGGTAGAAAGAGGTCACCTTGCTTGTCTTCTCCCGTCAAAGAAGAATCCACCCGAAAGCCTCGACCTTTAGCTTCAACTCCAAGCTAGGAGTAACTAGAGTGCAAGAAATGCTAAGACTTGAACCCTAGAAGAGAGTAGAGAAGATCAAGTGAAGGTTTTTCTCAAGCTTTTTGTTTCTCAACACATGAGAGGGAGAGAGTTTGAGGGAGAGGATGAGTAAGAGAGAGAAATGATATGAGAGAAATGAATTATTAGTGAGCCATTCTCACTAATATGTGTGTAATATTTTAATTCAATAATTTGCTTGAAAATTGTCATGGTTGTAGCAAGACATGACCATTATCATTTCAACATTAATGCAAATTGCAAAGATCAATGAGCATCTTCCAAATGAAATGATTATGGTCAAGTTGTCAACTAGGTCAACAAGTCAAAGAAGTCAAATGGTCAATAACAACAACCATGCACAATTATTAAGCTAATTATCAATTAACTATAATACACACAAAAGCAATGGAGTTAATAAAATGACAATAGTCATTAACCCTAAACAAGGTCCTCTCCCTCAATCTCAAGCAACTGTGCATACGCACCCGTATTCGTGATCCGAGGAACACGAATACACGGAGAAAAACCAATCTCAAATCATATACTAGGATCTGGCTTAAACCAAAGCCCGCTAGTATAAACTGTCCGGACAGCAAACGTGCACAAGTGCGCGGATGCGAACGAACCCTGTCGCAAAACCATGCGACCTCTACTCATTTTGCCTAAAGGCGAATAGCTCTCTGTGTGGGACTCTAAAGACTCGACACTACGCTGGCAGTAGGTTTAACCACAGACCGTAAGCGGCACTAGCTGTACGTAACGGTCCCCAGGTAGATGTCGATAAGAAGACTGACGAGGTGAACCCCATCTGCACTCCTATTGAGCCTGTATGTGACAGTCTCCGTACAGTCCGTTCTGTTCGTCTAATACATCGCATGTCGGGCCTAGGGGGCGGTAAAATGTCAGTCCCCTAATAGCGGTACAAGTCGTGTCGGAGTGAAGCCCAAAACACCCTGAGATAACACTGGAAGCCTACCAGTATATCTCGCTTGCCCTGGCCAGGGACTACTCGTGTAATGGCTCTCCTAGACACAGCGCGATGTCAACCTCCAATACCGGGAGAGACGAATCCTGTCTAACCGTCACTGCCTCCAAGTGCTTCGGGACTACACCCAACCACCACCTGTTTGCACGACTCCTTTGAGCCGTGGTAGGGTAGTGATCAAAGTGCAGTGGGAACACACTCGAGGCGAAGTGCCAGTATCAAGTCAACGGACTAAGCTGTACTCATGTCACCTGGGAACTGATAACTGACGATAGGTATAATACCAACCTGTCAGTTCCCGACGAGTCCTGTCCAATGTACTCGTAACCCAACGAGCACCCGTATACTATCTCCAGTACGACGTACTGATGGCTGTGGGACAGACCATCTCCCACACTGGGATGAGAAGCGCATACGCTAGTCTACTCCGGAGTATCGATGCCCTGTCTCGATAGTCCTGCGACTAGGGACCTGCATAAGGATGTGCTTATAGATTATCCAGCCCCCACTAGTGTGACTGCCATCACAACGCTGGTAATCAAGCAAAGATCCTAAGGGCTCCACTAATGCGTATAAGTGATATACTGAAATAAACACAAGTACACATTGAAGTAGAAACAAACCAAGTAGCATACTACTATATTGAGCATGATTGTTTATACAAGGTGAATATCCCAAGCTTCCATCAAGTAATATACAAACTAGTATGATACAGTAATGGCCTCTAGGGCATATACACTAACAAATCAATCCCATATACCGATACAAACAAGCAGCACTTAGCTACCGTACACTACGCCTTGACGGAGTCAACAAACGCAACACGAATACTAAGTGTTACTTGTAAGAAATGACGGAGGGCTACGGCTGGGTTTTTGGCGAAAAACCCGTTAACGTAATGAACTTGATATCGTTGAAGGAACCTGGTAATCTTTTTGAAAAATATAGTGGCGAAAACTTTTGCTAAAGAGGTCACTCCCTGTGAAGGGATCTCGGCTCTTTCCTCGTCGAATGAGGTGCAGGATATTCCAAACTGAATACCTCGATGCAAAGCAAGAATAATCGACTATAGTGAAGTTATTACCCTGACGCAAACTTTTGTCCAAGGGGTCACTCCCGATGAGGGGATCTCGGCCCTTGCCTCATCGAATGAGGTGCTGGGCATTCATAACCGAATACCGCGATGCAAAACAAAAGTGAACGTCCTTGTAATAACAGCCTTTTTTGAAAAAATGTTGCAACAACGTCTTTTATGTTTATTTTCTTCCATTAGTTCTTTTAATGCGTCCCATCATTTAAATCCTACCATTGCGGAAAACAACCAAAATATGACGTACGCTTTTGCCATTCGCATTCGCCACGGGGCCCCGTCATCACCCGTTAGGTTACTTAACTAACGACAGAGCGGGGGCTGGGCTAGCGCGGCTGTAAAACATAAGCAACGCCTAAATAGTTATTATATATTGATATACAGCAATGATAGCCAATCCAGATCACAGATGAACACTTTGGATATACTAGGAACCCGCGATTCGTTCGAGCCTGCAACGAAAAGCGGATTACACGGTCGCAATGAATAGCCAATACCCCACCCAAGACCCCTACGGGTGCGGCAAACTACCCGCCAAGTACCCGAAGCGAAGCAACCTCCCTCAACGCCGTGAGTAGACCACTCGGCACTTCGAGATACCCGGTAGTTTGTGCACCCCTTCCATGGGTCTATCCTAGGAGCAAAAACAGTAAAAAGAATTATACAATGACGGCTACAACCCCGACCCGGTTGTGCGGCCATACAAATAATATTACATCAATTTACAAATTTATTACATGAATGAAAGAAAAAGAAACTCTCATCTCACATCCATCCCGGCTATTCATCCGCGACAATCCAACGAGTTCATATACACAAACCATCAACAACACAGATCACAGATATGTATAACCCCCACTAATCGACGTATAGCGATTAGTAGACGTTCAATACACATATAACATTACAGATATAACCATTAGCCAAAGTCTACAGAACATCGACCAAAAATACGGATTTTGAGCCCCAAAAACAAATTTTGCTTTCTGGAAAATCTGGACAGAAAAGTCATATACCAAAAATCCCAAAATACCCAAATAAGAAAACTGCAGGAAAAAATTCCCCAACAGAGCCAACTCGGCCGCGGTTCCGCGGCACAAGCAAGCTTGTGCCACGGAACCGCGGCGCTTTAGACGAGTTAGGGGATCGTTTTTCTCCAGTGTTCTTTAAAAAGCCTGAGCCGATTTTTAGTGCATGATTTATTACTTTTGGAACAGATCTGAAAATCGGCAGAAACTGAATTTTTCGGGGTAATTTTGCGGTTTTTCGTCCGGTCGATATTCTAAATACTTTGCTAACATGCTAGGGTGTATTTAGTTAGGCTCTGATACCACTGTTGGGTCCACGTTACCTCTCCCGGTACTTTCGGGGTTGCGGAAACGGTAAAACAAAAATTTTTCTGGACTTGGCAACATGGACCGTAAAAGCCGGATCTTTACTAAACAACACACTAACATCCTAACTAGAGATCTATCTACTCGGTTAGGGGTTATACCTCAACTTGAACTCCTTCTCTTCTTGTTGTTCTTCTCTTTGCTTGCCCCGATGGTTGATCCGGACTTTGGTCACCTCCGCGGCCTCTTCAACTTGAACTCCTTCTCTTCTTGTTGTTCTTCTCTTTGCTTGCTCCGATGGTTGATCCGGACTTTGGTCACCTCCGCGGCCTCCTTGAGTCGAAGACGATCCACCCGAGAGATGTACACCGAGCTCCACCTCGAGCCGAGATAACTAGGGCAAAGAGATTGCTAATCTAGAAGCCCTAGCTTGTGTAGAAGTGATGAAGGGATGGTTTTGTCTTTGTGGGATCTTTATCTCTCAACACATGAGATCAAAAGATTAATCAAGAGGAGGAAGAAGAAGAAGGAGCAACAACCATGGTTCATTTCTTTTCTTCTCACTTGAAAAACAAGAGAGAGAATGAGAAAGAAATTATGATACAAAGAAAAGTAACCATGGTTGCAATAATGTAAAAACAACATCATTACTAATCCCATCAAGATAAAGTTTGATGGCTACATTGAAATGACCATTATCATAATCCAAAAGAAAAAGAAAATGAAAAGAAGAGTGTAGATCTCTCTTGAAAGTCAATGGTCAACACGGTCAACAAAGTCAAGAGAGGTCAACGGGGTCAAATGGTCAATGCAATTAGCCATCATAAAATTATCACTAAAAGGATTAGTAAATGATATCCGCGGCACATAATGGTTTTGACCAAACGAACTGTCAAAACCCTAATGAGTCAGCCTCAAAATGGTTTTGACCGAATCAACTGTCAAAACCCTAATGAGCCTGCCACATAACGGTTTTGGCCGAACGAACTGCCAAAACCCTAATGAGGCACCTCCTCCTTCACCGCTCCGGAAAACTGTGCATACACACCTGCATCCGTATTCCGTAGAATGCGGATGCACAGAAGACAAAACAAATCCATCCGTGCAATACTAGGATCCGGCTTAAACCAAAGCCCACTAGTACTGCCTGCCCGAACACTGCACGCACACAAGTGTACGTAAGTGATCGCAGCCCTGCCGTAAAACCATACGGCCTCTACACGTTTCGCTCAGTGCAGGGAAACTCTCTGTGTGGGACTCTAAAAACTCGACACTACGCTGGCAGTGGGTTTAACCATAGACCGCAAGCTGCACTAGCTGTACGTAGCGGTCCCCAGGTAGATGTCGATAAGAAGGCCGATGAGGTAAACCCATCCGAACTCCTACTGAGCCTGTATGTGACAATCTCCGTACAGTCCGGTCTGTTCGTCTGATACATCGCATGGCGGGCCTAGGGGGCGGTAAACGTCAGTCCCCTAAAAGCGGTACAAGTCGTGTCGGAGTGAAGCCCAATACACCCTGAGATAACACTGGAAACCTACCAGTATATCTCGCTTGCCCTAGCCAGGGACTACTCGTGTAATGGCTCTCCTAGACACAGCGCGATGTCAACCCCCAATACCGGGAGAGACGAATCCTGTCTAACCATCACTGCCTCCATGTGCTTCGGGACTGCTCCTAACTACTACCTGTTTGCACGACTCAGTAGAGCCATGGTAGGGTAGTAATCAAAGAACAGTGGGAACACACTTGAGGCAAAGTGACAGTGTCAAGTCAGCAGACTAAGCTGTACTCATGTCACCTGGGAACTGATAACTGACGATAGGTATAATACCAACCATCAGTTCCCGATGAGTCCTGTCCAGTGTACTCGTAACCTAACGAGCACCCGCATACTATCTCAAGTATGACATACTGACGGCTATGGGACAGACCGTCTCCCGTGCTGGGATGAGAAGCGCATACGCTAGTCTACTCCGGAGTATCGATGCCCTATCTCGATACTCCCACGACTAGGGACGTGTATAAGGATGTGCTTGTAGATTACCCAGCCCCCACGAGTGTGATCGCCATCACAACGCCGGTAATCAAGCAAAGATCCTAAGGGCTCTACTAATGCGTATAGGTGATATAATAAATAAACACACATGTACACATTAAAGCAGAGACAAACCAAGTAGCATACTACTATATTGAGCAAGATTTGTCTGTACAACTGTGAATATCCCAAGCTTCCATCAAGTAATATACATACTAGTATGATACAGTAATGGCCTCTAGGGCATATACACTAACAACTATATCACCTGCTGGTACACTACCATGCCAGGAGTCGTCCATTCTAAATCATCTTTAGAATACTGTCTAAGTACCCGGATTGGGAAACAACCTAAATCTAGATCTAAAACCATAGATTTAGTTACCAGAATGCCTGATATAATATCCATATCCTATGTGGAGAAACCACTGTGTGACAACCACAGTATAACCGATCATAGTGTAGGAATTTCACTTCCTACAAAGTGTATGTCATCCAAATACCAGAACATCACACCCTACTACCTTCTTAATAGATCCATCTCCTATTCTGATGAAGTCAAAGCCCATGAATGTCTCATCAAAATTAGATGATCTATCTCTGCTATTCTTGCTTTAGTCTATAAATAGACATAAGCAACTTGTCCACTATGCTTCCGCTGCTCCAACTGACCACAGCAGCCCTCTGGCAGAGTCATATACACGTGTACTTCTAAAGCTAGTTTAGAACGACGCTATACTCATCCTCATGACGGGTCTCATAGTCTAGAACAGCAGTAATGACAAGTCTGGGTAAACAAGAACCTCCCTGTCACCGTCTTTGAGGATACCGAAGTAACTATCGGGCGCCTGAGGTTACCCACCATATCTGCGGAGTGGCTAATGGAATGTCAAATTCGATTGAATATTTATGTTATATTAAATTTTCAGTAATCGTTTGTGGTTCTGGAATCACTTCCAATTTCTACTATACTCCCACTACTGTTTTCTGAAAAAAATCCATTTTACTAAAACAGTGGCGAGTCAAAAACAATATCACTATTAATCTTCCATATGGTAGAAAGTTAACTCCCGTCATAGCTCGGGATAACCCACAAACTGCCATTACAGAAACGTGCCTTGAGTTATCTAGAGTCTGGTTTTAAGCATAAGCCGGACAACTCCATATACCTTAACATCGTTAAGATATGAACCATTATATATAAAATATAGAAACAGAGGCATTCATTTAATTAGAAGCAGATTCAAATCATGCAGTTGTCTCCAGTGCATGTCAACTATATGGAGAGAGGCCTATCAGTATTACTCAACTTAGGAGTGCATTAAGATATGAGTAACTTGAAAAAGAAGCAAGTTCTCAATACCATTACTATCAACTGAATACCAAACACAAGTATCTATATCTTCGATCACCTTGAAGAATCCCGATACTTGCAACACATGGTTCTCTACTTTATTCTTATACCTATAACTTCTCAAAACTTGGACCTTGTATTTCTACGAAATACTTGTCTAAAACTAGAGAAGTCATAAGTAAACAGAATATAGTACGAGGACCAACCCCTTTGTCCTAATGGACATTGAACAATATACAATACATTGTATAAGTCCCCTGAGTTGAATAACTCAAACCCTGTGCGTCGTAGGTTGAAAACTGTACTATGGTTAAGAAGAATTACACCGCTGTTTAATGCTCCTTACCTGACCATCAATTGATATAGGTAAATGTCATGGACATAATTTCAAAAAGTTATATCTCACTTTGTAAAATAAACGTACAGATATATCAGTTTGAAATTGGAGCATAGCAGCGGATATTCAAAACAAAATATTTGCCATCAGGCAAAACCCAGGCGATTTCCTCAAATATCACCAATTACAACGAATTCCGATATAATGAGGATATAATAACCTAATTCCCAATAACTTACTCCCACTCATCATCTGTAAACCCATACAGATGTGAGAATCAAACCTGGTAAATACATACCCTGGAGTAAGGATCTAATTGGGAAATCAGTTTTCAATTAACAACGCATAGTGAAACTGAAACATGAAAATGTTTCGAAGGGGTAGCCGGGTATTCCTAGTAATGTCTCTTCCATTATCAGATTCATGACTGTAACCGTATATTTTTTTGCCATCTCACCAAATCCCTTTATTTGTCTTTACTCATTATATACCTTCTGTACACCATCCTTAGACGAAATGGTTTTCTTCCTTCCCTACCGTTCGGCACTAGCCTACGGTTTGGAAGAAGACTATCCAATAAGCGTAATAGGTATACTCTCCTAATCCTAGGAGTATTCGCAACTTGAGAGAAGGTAAAGATAAAAGACAACTGAATAAAACTTATTCTATTTCTCCTGAACCAGAATCCATCCTCGAACTGGAACAAGTTCATTCGAGTTCGTATATAACTATACGATGGATTATCCAATAAATGCGGATCTTCGTAGTGATACGGGGTGTTCTGGACAAATGCAAAGGTGAAGTAGGAGTGGCGATGAAATACGCGGTTTGGTCGAGAATGATAGCAGTCGCAATTTACTTTTCTCTCTTTCTAATCCCTTTATTTGTCTTTACTTATTATCTTCTGTACACCACACTTAGGCTAATTGGTTTTCTTCCTTCCCCACCTTTCGGCATCTGCCTATGGTTTGGAAGAAGACTATCCAATAAGCGTAATAGGTGTACCCTCTCTTAATCCTAGGAGCCCTCACATCCTGAGAGAATGTAAAAGGAAAAGACAACTGAATAGTCCTATTCATTTTCTCCTGAACCAGAAACCATTCTCGAATCTGAAACAAGTTTCTTCGAGTTCGTATGTAACTATACGATGGTCATATCCAATAAATGTGGATCTTCGTAGTGATACGGAATGTTCCGGATAAAAGTAAAGGGTAAAAGTAGGAGTGACAATGAAGTATGCAACTCCAACAATCCAAAAGTCAATGTGTTTTAAGAAGGATCGGTTAACTTGGTTACCGGGTTATTGTTAGGTCCACGTTACCTCTCCCGGTACTTTCGGGGTTGCGGAAACGGTAAATCAAAATTTTTCTAAACTTTGTAACATGGACCGTAAAAGCCGGATCTTTGCTAAACAATATACTAGCATCCTAACATGAGATGTATCTACTCGGTTAGGGGGTTATACCTCAACTTGAACTCCTTCTCTTCTTGTTGTTGTTCTTCTTTGATGTTCTTCTCTTCTTGTTGTTCTTCTCATTGCTTGCTCAATGGTTGATCCGGACTTCGGTCACCTCCGCGGCCTCCTAGAGTCGAAGACGATCCACCCGAGAGATGTACACCGAGCTCCACCTCAAGCCGAGGTAACTAGGGCAAGGAGATTGCTAATCTAGAAGCCCTAGGTTGTGTAGAGAAGATGTATGGATGTGTTTGTCAAGTAGAATCCTTTTTCTCTCAACACATGAGATCAAAGGAGAAATCAAGAGGAGGAAGAAGAAGGAGATTTTCTAGCAACCATGGAGCTTCTCATTTTCAAGAGAGAGAATGAGAATAAGCAAATGAAAAGCTTAACCAAGAGAAAAGCTAACCATGGTTCCAATAATGCACAAAACATTATGATTACTAATCACATCAAGATAAAGGTGATGGCTACAAATGACATGACCATTATCATAACAAAAGAAAAAGAAAACCAAAGAATACTTTAGATCTTCTAAGAAGATCCAAGTCAACTTTGGTCAAATGGTCAACAAAGTCAAGATGGTCAAATGGTCAATGTAATTAGCCATAACAAAATTATCAATGAAAGGATTAGTAAATAATGTCCCCGGCTCATAATGGTTTTGACCAAACGAACTGTCGAAACCCTAATGAGTCCGCCTCAAAATGGTTTTGACCGAATCAACTGTCAAAATCCTAATGAGCCTGCCACATAGCGGTTTTGGCCGAACCAACTGCCAAAACCCTAATGAGGCACCTCCTCCTTCATCGCTCCGGAAAACTGTGCATACACACCTGCATCCGTATTCCGTAGAATGCGGATGCGCAGAAGACAAAACAAATCCATCCGTGCAATACTAGGATCTGGCTTAAACCAAAGCCCACTAGTACTGCCTGCCCGAACATCATACGCACACAAGAGTACGTAAGTGATCGCAGCCCTGCCGTAAAACCATACGGCCTCTACACGTTTCGCTCAGTGCAGGGAAACTCTCTGTGTGCGACTCTAAAGACTCGACACTACGCTGGCAGTGGGTTTAACCACAGACCGCAAGCGGCACTAGCTGTACGTAACGGTCCCCAGGTAGATGTCGATAAGAAGGCCGATGAGGTAAA
This sequence comes from Agapanthus africanus, assembly GCA_030015575.1. Lineage (NCBI taxonomy): Eukaryota > Viridiplantae > Streptophyta > Magnoliopsida > Asparagales > Amaryllidaceae > Agapanthus > Agapanthus africanus. The sequence goes on from JASDDO010000022.1 coordinate 367,071,224, forward strand.
CCCATCCGAACTCCTACTGAGTCTGTATGTGACAATCTCCGTACAGTCCGGTCTGTTCGTCTGATACATCGCATGGCGGGCCTAGGGGGCGGTAAACGTCAGTCCCCTAATAGCGGTACAAGTCGTGTCGGAGTGAAGCCCAATACACCCTGAGATAACACTGGAAACCTACCAGTATATCTCGCTTGCCCTGGCCAGGGACTACTCGTGTAAAGGCTCTCCTAGACACAGCGCGATGTCAACCCCCAATACCGGGAGAGACGAATCCTGTCTAACCGTCACTGCCTCCAAGTGCTTCGGGACTGCTCCCAACTACTACCTGTTTGCACGACTCAGTAGAGCCGTGGTAGGGTAGTAATCAAAGAACAGTGGGAACACACTCAAGGCGAAGTGGCAGTGTCAAGTCAGCGGACTAAGCTGTACTCATGTCACCTGGGAACTGATAACTGACGATAGGTATAATACCAACCATCAGTTCCCGACGAGTCCTGTCCAGTGTACTCGTAACCCAACTAGCACCCGCATACTATCTAAAGTACGACGTACCGACGGCTGTGGGACAGACCGTCTCCCGTGCTGGGATGAGAAGCGCATACGCTAGTCTACTCCGGAGTATCGATGCCCTATCTCGGTACTCCCACGACTAGGGACGTGAATAAGGATGTGCTTGTAGATTACCCAGCCCCCACGAGTGTGATCGCCATCACAACGCCGGTAATCAAGCAAAGATCCTAAGGGCTCTACTAATGCGTATAGGTGATGTAATAAATAAACACACATGTACACCTTAAAGAAGAGACAAACCAAGTAGCATACTACTATATTGAGCAAGATTGTCTGTACAACTGTGAATATCCCAAGCTTCCATCAAGTAATATACATACTAGTATGATACAGTAATGGCCTCTAGGGCATATACACTAACAATCTCCCACTTGCACTAAGGCCATGTACTGGCGTATCGAAGACCTATCATCTCGATCAGCCGCTCGAACTGAGTCTGGGGTAAAGCCTTCGTGAATGGGTCCGCAGTGTTTTCCTTTGTGTCCACTTTTCTCACCTCGATCTCCTGTCGATCAATGATCTCCCTGATCAGGTGATACCACCTTAAGATGTGCCTGGATTTCTGATGGGACCTTGGTTCCTTTGCTAAAGCTATAGCCCCATTGTTATCGCAATACACAGGTATTGGGTCAACAATGGACGGAACCACCTGAAGTTCACTAATGAACTTCTTTATCCAGACCGCCTCTTTTGCGGCATCGCTTGCAGCAATGTATTCAGCCTCCATCGTCGAGTCTGCGACGGTATCCTGCTTGGAACTCCTCCAACATACCGCCCCTCCATTGAGGGTAAACACAAAACCCGAGACAGACTTGCTGTCATCTTTGTCACTCTGGAAGCTTGAATCGGTAAAGGACTCGACCCGGAGGTCTCCATTACCGTAAACCAGGAATATCTCCTTAGTCCTTCTCAGGTACTTGAGAATGTTCTTCACTGCTGTCCAGTGGTCCTCCCCTGGGTCTGACTGATACCGGCTTACCGCGCTCAACGCGTAAGCTACATCTGGTCTTGTACATAGCATCGCATACATTATAGATCCTACCGCCGAAGCGTAGGGTATAGTGCTCATGCGAACCCTCTCCTCGTCAGTCTTAGGAGACATCTTCTTGGAGAGGGTAATTCCGTGGAATGCGGGTATGCTACCGCGCTTGGAACCCTCCATACTAAATCTCTTTAGTACGGTCTCTATGTACCTGGACTGCGAAAGTCCCAACAGTCTCTTGGATCTATCTCTATAGATCTTGATCCCCAGAATGTACGAGGCATCACCCAGGTCCTTCATGGAGAACCTTTGTGACAAAAATAGCTTGACCGATTGTAGCATAGGAACATCATTTCCTATCAAAAGAATGTCATCCACGTACAAGACAAGGAATACGACAGCTCGTCCTACAATCTTCTTATAAACACAGGGTTCATCTTCGTTCTTGATGAAATCAAATTCCTTGATTGCCTCATCAAAACAGATGTTCCAGCTCCGCGATGCCTGCTTTAATCCATAAATGGATTTAAGCAACTTGCACACCTTTCCGCTGCTCCCACTGTCTACGAAACTTTCTGGTTGATCCATGTAAACGCACTCTTCCAAACAACCGTTTAGGAAAGTCGTTTTAACATCCATCTGCCAGATTTCATAGTCATGGAAGGCAGCAATGGCAAGTAGGATCCGAATAGATTTAAGCATAGCCAACGGAGAAAAAGTTTCATCATAGTCCAAACCAGGTCTTTGACGAAAACCTTTTGCAACGAGTCTAGCTTTATAGGTTTCCACCTGCCCATCTACACCAAGTTTCCTTTTGTAGATCCATTTGCATCCAACGAGTTTTACCCCAGGTGGAGCAATATCCAAGGTCCACACTTTATTGGCGTACATGGACTCCATTTCGGATTGCATTGCTTCCTGCCACTTATCAGAGTCCCTACTGATAATGGCCTGCCTGAAACTGGTAGGGTCATCTTCTTCCAAGATTCAATCCTCTCGATCCCCGTCTATGAGAAAACCGTAGTATCTCTCGGGCGGATGAAAAATCCTACCAGATCTGCGGAGTGGCTGAGGTTCGTTTGGGGTCACTGAATTTTCTGGTTCTGCTAAATCCTCAGTTTGAGTTTGTGGATCAGATATTTCATCCAGTTCTACCGTGCTCCCACTTATTTCTTTTGCAAGAAATTGCCACTCTAAAAAGGTGGCGCGGCGAGCAACGAACACCTTCTGTTCCTCAGTGTGGTAGAACAGATATCCCAGAGAATTTCTAGGATATCCCATAAATTTACATAAAACTGACCGTGCCTCAAGCTTGTCTGGTTTTTGTACTTTTACATAGGCCGGACAACCCCATATCTTAATCCGTTCTAGATATGGTTTCTTACCACTCCATATTTCATATGGAGTCTTAGGCACGGATTTAGACGGAACCTGATTCAGTAAGTATGCCGCTGTATCTAGCGCAAGTCCCCAGAATGAAAGAGGTAACTCAGCATCACTCAACATGGATCGAACCATATCCAATAGGGTACGATTCCTTCTCTCCGATACACCGTTGTGCTGTGGTGTATAAGGAGGAGTGAGCTGAGAGAGAATACCATTCTCTTTTAAGTAATCTCGGAATTCCGTGCTTAAGTACTCCCCTCCTCTATCAGACCGGAGGATCTTGATACTTTTGCCTGTCTGGTTCTCTACTTCGTTTCTGAATTCCTTGAATTTCTCAAAAGTTTCAGATTTGTGTTTCATCAGATACACATATCCGAACCTAGAGAGATCGTCAGTGATTGTGATGAAGTACGAGAACCCACCCCTTGCAAGTATAGACATCGGTCCACACACGTCACTGTGTATGAGTCCCAAGAGCTATCTTGCTCTTTCTCCATGTCCGGTGAACGGAGATTTGGTCATCTTCCCTTTGAGACAAGACTGACAAGTTTCATAAGATGAAAACTCGAACGCACTCAAGAGTCCATCTTTATGCAACTTACTCAGTCTTTTCTCTCCGATATGACCAAGTCTACAATGCCACAAGTAGGATTCATTCGGATCTGAATTCCTCCTCTTGCGTGTGTTTTGTATATTGAGAACTGTATTCTGATTTAGAACGTAGATACCATTACACAGTGTACCCTCTACAACCAGTACCTTATCAAGGTAAATGTTCATGATATTCTTTTCAAGAACAAAGTTATATCCATCTTTATCGAGTAAAGAAACTGATATGATGTTGCAAACCATGGAGGGTACATAGTAGCAATCGTTCAAAATCATAGTCTTGCCATTTGGCAATACTAGGTGATATTCACCGACGGCTGCCACATTAACTTGTGCTCCGTTCGCTACTCTGAGCGACATATCACCCGGTGCAACTTTCCTACTTTTTCTCAGTCCCTGTAATAAATTACAGATATGAGATCCTGATCCAGTATCAAGTACCCAGGAGGTAGGGCTGACCGTAAAATAGTTCTCAATTACAAGAACACCTGAAGAAGATGCAAAACCATGCTTCTTCTTCAACTGGGTATCCTGGAAATCCATACAATCCCCTTTCCCTTTCTCATACTCATGACTGTTGTCACAAGTTAGAGCTGAACCAACTTTCCCCAGTCCCGAATAAGAATTCGGATCGGTCAAGCGATACATTTTATTATCTTTATTAGGGCGTGAAAAGGTTACTGCCTGGAGAGAGAGAAAAAGAAACACTCAGCGTAAGCTCTTGCAAGATTAGATTGGTTTATTAATTTATCTAACCAGGATGTCTCCCACTGTTTCCTCAAATCCTTCTTAAAACCTTTTTAAAAGAAGAACTAGCCGGGTTTTAATTCACGTCACAATACTTGCTTAACCTTTCAGCCAGGCTAGTGTCGGTACTTCGAGGGAGGTTTTCCAACGCTTTCGCGAAGTTCCTTAATTAAAGAACCTCTTTTCCCTGGGGGCGTAACCCCGCTAACACCTTTCTAGACACCTACTAGGTTTATAGCATTGATCGTTAAGTGAAATAATCTCCCGAGAGTAAACCAACTCATCAGTGGGATCGGGATCCAACTGTCATTGTGTGTTAACCTAGATGGAATCCACTCTAGTCACCACACTCCAGAAGGTATGCTAAATCTGCAAGTTTCAGTTCTTTTGAAACTCCCGATGTGGTTTTTGCCCCTAACGATTCATGACCTTGACAATGCCAACATATCATGAACTGTTAGTCAAGTTCGGCCCGTCATTATCTTGATTAACTTAGACCCACCCGCACAACTCTTGACAATGCCAACATAGCTATGCGACTGTCCTAAATAATCTGAAAAATAAGGTTGCAAACAAGCAATACTTAGCTACCGATCACTACGCCTTGACAATGCCAAAATACGTAGCTCGAATACTGAGTAGTACTTGTAGGAAATGACGGAGGGCTACGGCTGGGTTTTTGGCGAAAAACCCGTTAACGTAATGAACTTGATGTCGTTGAAGGAACCTGATAACCCTTTTTTGAAAAATATAGTGGCGAAATCTTTTTGCTAAAGAGGTCACTCCCTGTGAAGGGATCTCGGCTCTTTCCTCGTCGAATGAGGTGCAGGATATTCCAAATTGAATACCTCGATGCAAAGCAAGAACAATCGACTATAGTGAAGTTATTACCCTGACGCAAACTTTTGTCCAAGGGGTCACTCCCGGTGAAGGGATCTCGGCCCTTGCCTCGTCGACTGAGGTGATGTGCATTCACAACCGAATACCGCGATGCAAAACAAAAATGAACGTCCTTGGAATAACAGCTTTTTGAAAAATTGTTCCAACAACGTCTTTTAGGTTTATTTTCTTGCATTAGTTCTTTTAATGCGTCCCATCATTTAAATCCTACCATTGCAGAAAACAACCAAAATATGACGTACGCTTATGCCATTCGCATTCGCCACGGGGCCCCGTCATCACCCGTTAGGTTACTTAACTAACGACAGAGCGGGGGCTGGGCTAGCGCGGCTGTAAAACATAAGCAACGCCTAAATAGTTATTATATATCACAGCAATGATAGCCAATCCAGATCACAGATGAACACTTTGGATATACTAGGAACCCGCGATTCGTTCGAGCCTGCAACGAAAAACAGATTACACGGTCACGATGAATAGCCAATACCCCACCCAAGACCCCTACGGGTGCGGCAAACTACCCGCCAAGTATCCGAAGCGAAGCAACCTCCCTCAATGCCATGAGTAGGCCACTCGGCACTTCGAGATACCCGGTAGTTTGTGCACCCCCTCCATGGGTCTATCCTAGGAGCAAAAAACAGTAAAAGAATTATACAATGACGGCTACAACCCCGACCCGGTTGTGCGGCCAAACAAATAATATTACATCAATTTACAAATTTATTACATGAATGAAAGAAAAAGAAACTCTCATCTCACATCCACCCCGGCTATTCATCCGCGACAATCCAACGAGTTCATATACACAAACCATCAACAACAATCACAGATCACAGATATGTATAACCCCGACTAATCGCCATATAGCGATTAGCCGACGTTCAATACATAAGAACTTCACAGATATAACCTTTATAGTCAAAGTATATTGAAGTTCGGAAAAAATACGGAATTATAGGTCCCCAAAAACAAATTTCTATTCTGGAAAATCTGGGCACATATAATATGTCTGAAAAATCCTAAAACCATGTCAGAAACAAACTGCACCAAAAACGACACAGTAACTCACCAAGTTGGCCGCGGTTCCGCGGCAATAGCTTGCTATTGCCGCGGAAGCGCGGCGCCTTGGTCGATTCGCTGTCTCGTGTTTTGTGGCTTTCTTCTAAAAACCCTGAGATGAATTTTGGAGTATAACAAATTTTGTTTTGACCAGAAAATATTTTAACAGAAACTCAGGTTTTTGTAACTTGGTTTTTTTGATTTTTCCGTTTCGAACTTCGATACACTTTACTACCAAGCTAGTTTATGTTTAGTTAGGCTCTGATACCACCGTTAGGTCCACGTTACCTCTCCCGGTACTTTCGGGGTTGCGGAAACGGTAAATCAAAATTTTTCTAAACTTTGTAACATGGACCGTAAAAGCCGGATCTTTGCTAAACAATATACTAGATCCTAACATGAGACGTATCTACTCGGTTAGGGGGTTATACCTCAACTTGAACTCCTTCTCTTCTTGTTGTTGTTCTTCTTTGATGTTCTTCTCTTCTTGTTGTTCTTCTCATTGCTTGCTCAATGGTTGATCCGGACTTCGGTCACCTCCGCGGCCTCCTAGAGTCGAAGACGATCCACCCGAGAGATGTACACCGAGCTCCACCTCAAGCCGAGGTAACTAGGGCAAGGAGATTGCTAATCTAGAAGCTCTAGGTTGTGTAGAGAAGATGTATGGATGTGTTTGTCAAGTAGAATCCTTTTTCTCTCAACACATGAGATCAAAGGAGAAATCAAGAGGAGGAAGAAGAAGGAGATTTTCTAGCAACCATGGAGCTTCTCATTTTCAAGAGAGAGAATGAGAATAAGCAAATGAAAAGCTTAACCAAGAGAAAAGCTAACATGGTTGCAATAATGCACAAAACATTATGATTACTAATCACATCAAGATAAAGGTGATGGCTACAAATGACATGACCATTATCATAACAAAAGAAAAAGAAAACCAAAGAATACTTTAGATCTTCTAAGAAGATCCAAGTCAACTTTGGTCAAATGGTCAACAAAGTCAAGATGGTCAAATGGTCAATGTAATTAGCCATAACAAAATTATCAATGAAAGGATTAGTAAATAATGTCCCCGGCTCATAATGGTTTTGACCAAACGAACTGTCGAAACCCTAATGAGTCCGCCTCAAAATGGTTTTGACCGAATCAACTGTCAAAACCCTAATGAGCCTGCCACATAGCGGTTTTGGCCGAACCAACTGCCAAAACCCTAATGAGGCACCTCCTCCTTCATCGCTCCGGAAAACTGTGCATACACACCTGCATCCGTATTCCGTAGAATGCGGATGCGCAGAAGACAAAACAAATCCATCCGTGCAATACTAGGATCTGGCTTAGACCAAAGCCCACTAGTACTGCCTGCCCGAACATCATACGCACACAAGTGTACGTAAGTGATCGCAGCCCTGCCGTAAAACCATACGGCCTCTACACGTTTCGCTTAGTGCAGGGAAACTCTCTGTGTGGGACTCTAAAGACTCGACACTACGCTGGCAGTGGGTTTAACCACAGACCGCAAGCGGCACTAGCTGTACGTAACGATCCCCAGGTAGATGTCGATAAGAAGGCCGATGAGGTAAACCCATCCGAACTCCTACTGAGTCTGTATGTGACAATCTCCGTACAGTCCGGTCTGTTCGTCTGATACATCGCATGGCGGGCCTAGGGGGGCGGTAAACGTCAGTCCCCTAATAGCGGTACAAGTCGTGTCGGAGTGAAGCCCAATACACCCTGAGATAACACTGGAAACCTACCAGTATATCTCGCTTGCCCTGGCCAGGGACTACTCGTGTAATGGCTCTCCTAGACACAGCGCGATGTCAACGCCCAATACCAGGAGAGACGAATCCTATCTAACCGTCACTGCCTCCAAGTGCTTCGGGACTGCTCCCAACTACTACCTGTTTGCACGACTCAGTAGAGCCGTGGTAGGGTAGTAATCAAAGAACAGTGGGAACACACTCAAGGCGAAGTGACAGTGTCAAGTCAGCGGACTAAGCTGTACTCATGTCACCTGGGAACTGATAACTGACGATAGGTATAATACCAACCATCAGTTCCCGACGAGTCCTGTCCAGTGTACTCGTAACCCAACGAGCACCCACATACTATCTCAAGTACGACGTACCGACGGCTGTGGGACAGACCGTCTCCCGTGCTGGGATGAGAAGCGCATACGCTAGTCTACTCCGGAGTATCGATGCCCTATCTCGGTACTCCCACGACTAGGGACGTGAATAAGGATGTGCTTGTAGATTACCCAGCCCCCACGAGTGTGATCGCCATCACAACGCCGGTAATCAAGCAAAGATCCTAAGGGCTCTACTAATGCGTATAGGTGATATAATAAATAAACACACATGTACACATTAAAGCAGAGACAAACCAAGTAGCATACTAGTATATTGAGCAAGATTGTCTGTACAACTGTGAATATCCCAAGCTTCCATCAAGTAATATACATACTAGTATGATACAGTAATGGCCTCTAGGGCATATACACTAACAGTTATAGTCTAGGGTCGGGCCATGGTCGCTGCCAAAGAGAGAGAGAGAAAAGAAACACTCAGCGTGCACTCTAATCTAGATCAGAATGGTCAATCACTTTATCTAATCAGGATGTCTCCCACTGTATCCTTAAATTCTTCTCCAAACCTGAAAGAACAATTAGTCGGGATCATCTAAAATCACCCGAGGAGTAAACCAACACATCGGTGGGAATCGGGATCCAACTATCATCGCATGATAACCTGATGGAATATACTCCAGAAGGTATGCGCATGCCTGGCAAGTTTCCTGTATGTTTGAAAATCCTGATGTGATTTCTACCCCATGCTCTTATGACCTTGACGAAGGCCAACATATCATAAGTCACATGTCAAGTTCTACCCGTCATTGTCCAGGTTAATTTGAACCCACCCGTACATACCCTTGACGAAGGCCAAAATAGTAGTACGACTTTCCTAAACAAACGCATCTATCTATGCAACAGAAAAGTAACAAATAGCTACCATACACCATACCATGACGAAGGACAACAAACATAGCATGAATACTAAGTGCTACCCGTCTGAAATGACGGAGGGCTACGAATGGTTTTTGGCGAAAAACCTTTAACGTAATGAACTTGATATCGTTGAAGGAACCGGATAGCTTTTTACAAATATATAGTGGTGAAAACCTTTGCTAAAGGGGTCATTCCCGGTGAAGGGATCTTGGCTCTTTCCTCGTGGAATGAGGTGCAGGATACTCCAACTGAATACCATGACGCAAAGCAAAAAGTAATCAACTATAGTGAAGTTATTACGCTGACGCAAACTTCTGCCCAAGAGGTCACTCCCGGTGAGGGGATCTCGGCTCTTGCCTCGTCGAATGAGGTGCTGGTTATTCATAACCGAATACCACTGTGCAAAAAAAACACCCTTGGAATAACAACTTTTTAAAATTGTTCCAACAACATCGAATAGGTCTGTTTTCCTTGCATTGATCCAAATCAACGCAGTCCTATCAATTAATCACACCACAAAAGAACGTATATGCCATCCGCATTCACCACTGGGCCCCATCATCACCCGTTAGGTTACTTAACTAACGACAGAGCGGGGGCTGGCCTAGCGCGGGTGTAAAATATATACAACATCTACTAGTATATATATGGCAATATATAATAATCGCTCCAGGCATGATAAATGCAACATCACAGATAAGCAATAAGCATCACAGAACAATACAAATAATCTGGGAGCCCCGGGTTTCTTTTGAGCCGCAAGTGAAACCCGACGTTCCCCTGGTCGTGTGGATAGCCTGTGCAATGAAAACCTAGACCCCTACGAGTGCGACAAGTTACCCGCCGAAACTAGAAGCGAGGCAGCCCCCTTCATCAAAGTGAATGGGCCACCCGGCACTTCACAGAATCCGGTAACTTGAGCACCCCTCCTTGGGTCAACCTGTACCCCCTACGAATGCGGCGAATAGCCTGCCAATTCTAGAGTGAGGCCCCCTCCTTCTCAACGCCATAAGATGCGGACCCGTTGCCCTCCAGAACCCAACTATCCGTGCACTCCATCGCGGGGTAATCCTAGTATAGAAAAGAAAATATGTACAACGGTGACATCGACCTCAACCCGGTCGTGCCCCAAACAAATAATATACAGACAGGCAGTGACGGCAGTCTACATGTTGGACCCTCGCCCCGCGATATCAAATGTACAAATAAAACTAAACTGTACTAACATTGCACCCAATCTATCCACCACGACGAATCCGCAACAACACAGCACAACACAGAACATCAACGTGAATGTCACGTTCGCAAACCCGTCTAAAAGAACTATAGCAATTAGACAAGTTGTACCGCTCTAATGACATTCACGGTCGCAGATAGTAATGTATTTACTGTAAACTTTAAACAGTGTTAGAAATATCGACTTCGAAACACTCCGAATAGCCCCAAACCACTAGATAAAACCATATCCAAATTGGGCTAAACAAGCAATACCACTGAACCAATATTCCAGAGACTAGCACACACCAAAAATTTCAAATCCCAATTCCCTTCTAGGACCGGCCAGCTCGGAAATTTTGGTCATGTGGCGGGTCATTTCAGGTGAAATGGGTTCGTATTTGGGGTATGTTCCAGTTGTCATCAGAGTAGTCTTCTGCAGTTGCTTAAATAATTTTTTAAGACACAGAAAAAATTGACAGAAACTAGAATATCGTTGGTATTGTTTCGGAGTTGTTTCGGTTTCGATAATTTAATATCGTCTAAACCAACTAGTATGTGGTTAATGGGTTGGCTATGATACCATGTTGGGTTATGGAAGTGCCCCGGCCATAATCTGTGGCCAAACGCGGAACAAAAAACTTTTAAAAACCGGCGCTAACGGAACCCTAATCGATAAATCGTACCATTAACCCTATACTAGTTATATGAAAAGAGTTTAGAGAGGTTATACCGATCGATCCGTGTCTTTCGGTCTTAAACCTCTGTCCCAAGCTCCTCACGGCTTTCTCGATCAAGATCGATCTCCGGTCTCCCCCATCGAAGACGACCCACGTCGAAGATTAGTAATACGAGCTCCCGCCTCAAAACTGAAGCAACTCGGGTATCTAGTTTGCTAACCGAGATAGCCAAGATGAAGTAGAGAGAGTGTGTGATTAGATTGTCTCAATACACCCTAGGTTTTTCAACACATGAGACATGTAAGGGTGGAGGTGAAGAAGATGCACATGGGTGAAAGTGTGAAGCATTGAAAATGGCAAGTGAAGAAAAGTTACTGCCATTTTATTTGGTTGTTTTGGCTTAGTTCTTTTTGTGTGTGTTGTTGTGAGCATATAAAGAAAAACCTCACTTGAAAATGAGCAGCCACTCACCACCAAAATATCAAACACAAAATATCCTAAAAAAAAACATTCATGCCATAATAAATCACACCATGACTCAACACATGAGTCACCACAATGAGTCATGCATGATTCAATGCTAACAATGATTCACACTTCCACATAAATAAACATTTAAACTAAAATGTTTATTAACAAAATGAGAATGGCATCTACTAAAGTAATCTTGTAACGAATTACAAGAATACCCCTCATCTGTATATACATACCTGCATCCGTATTCCGGCTGAATACAAATACAACTCGACGAAAATAATCCAACAATATAATACTAGGATCCGGCTTAAACCAAAGCCCACCAGTATTATCCGTCCGATCATGATCCGTGCACAAGTGCACGAATATGATCGAACCCTGCCATAAAACCATACGGCCACTACAACGTTTCGTTCGAACCAGGGAAACTCTCTGTGTGGGACTCTAAAGACTCGTCAATACACTGGCAGTGGGTTTAACCACAAGAACGTCAGTGGCACTAGCTGTACGTAACGGCTACCCAGGTATTGAGCGAAAGGGAGGCCGATAAGAAAACTCATCCTGAAACCCCACTGAGCCTCACAGTGACAATATCCGTACAGTCCGGTCCGTTCGTCTATGAGTATAGCATATCGAGTCTAGGGGTGTAGATAAAGTCAGACCCCTAATAACGTGGCATTTAGTGTCGGCATGAAACCCTATCACCACCTGAGAAACTACCAATCCTAGATCAGTAATTCTCGTCTACCCTGGCCAAGGATTTCTGGTGATGGCCACTCGTGCACACCGCGATATCAACCCCCAATACCGGGAGAGACGAATCCCCTGATGATCTGCTCACTGCCTCCATATGGCTCGGGACTGTACCAACTAAAACCTGTTTGCACGACTCCTTTGAGCCGTGGTAGGGTAGTAATAAAAGAACAGTGGGAACTCACACGAGACAAATAACGATCTCAGGTCGATAGACTAACCTGTACACAAGTCACCAGGGAACTGCTATCTGACAATAGGTATAATACCAACTAGCATGTTCCCAGCGAGTCCGTCCGGTGTACTCATAACCCAATGAGCACCTGTATACATCTTAGGTGAACCAGCTGACACCAATGGCTTGTGAGACCGGCCACCGCCCCTCGTCGGGGTCTCGATCAGTATACACTAGTATACTCTGGAGTATCGATGCCCAGTCTCGAAACTCCCTCGACTAGGGACATTTAAGGATGTGCTTATAGACCACCCAGCTCCCATGTATATGATCTCCATCAATACTGCTGGTAGTCAAGCAAGAATCCTATGGTCTCTATCAACATGTAATAGTGATATGTAGTGTCACCTGAAGCATGTACACGATGATAAAGACAAACCAGATAGCATATTATCATCTCAAGTAAGATTGTTCTACCGGTATAGGTCCTCCCACAATCATTGCAATCACGTGCATGCGATCCAATAATTGACTTGAGGGCACTATAGCCAACATATCCCGTGATGGAGTGCACAGATAGCCGGGTTCTAGAGGGCAACGGGCCCGCATCTCATGGAGTTGAGACGAAGGGGTCCTCACTCTAGAATTGGAGGGCTATTCGCCGCACTTGTAGGGGTACAGGTTGACCCAAGGAGGGGTGCTCATGTTACCGAATTCCGTGAAGTGCCGGGTGGCCCATTCACTTTGATGAAGGGGGCTGCCTCACTTCTGGTTTTGACGGGTAACTTGCCGCGCTCGTAGGGGTCTAGGTTTTCATTGCACAGGCTATCCACACTACCAGGAGAACGTCGGGTTTCATTTATGGCTCAAAGGAAACCCAGGGCTCCCAGATTATCAGTATTGTTCTGTGATGCTTATCTCTATTCTGTGATGTTGCATATATCATGCCTGAAGCTATTATTATATATTGTTATATATATACTAGTAGATGTTGTATATGTTTTGCATCCGCGCTAGTCCAGTCACCGCTCTGTCGTTAGTTAAGTAACATAACTGGTGATGATGGGACCCAGTGACGAATGCGGATGGCATATACGTACATCATATTTTCGTTCTTTTCTGGTGTGATTAATAGATGGGACTGCGTTGATTCTGATCAATGCAAGGAAAACAGACCTATTTGATGTTGTTGAAATAAATTTTTAAAAGCTGTTATTACAAGGACTATTTTTTTGCACAGTGGTATTCGGTTATGAATATCCAGCACCTCATTCCACGAGGCAAAGGCCGAGATCCCTTCATCGGGAGTCACCCTTTGGGCAAAAGTTTGCGTCAGAGTAATAACTTCACTATAGTCGATTACTTTTTTCTTTGCATCGCGATATTCAGTTGGAATATCCTGCACCTCATTCCACGAGGAAAGAGCCGAGATCCCTTCACCGGGAGTGACCTCTTTAGAAAAGGTTTTCGCCACTATATATTTGTAAAAAGCTATCTGGTTCCTTCAATGATATCAAGTTCATCCTACGCTCCGAAGGTAAAACCAAGGGTCATCCTACGCTCCGAAGGTAAAACCTAACGCTTTGATACCAACTTTGTCACATCCTGAAAGTACGGAACATGACCGGCACTTAAACTACGAACGTCTCGAGGCGTACGTAATCTAAGTAAGCTGAAAACCCAGAAATCCAAACCAAGGAAAATTAGTAGAGTGAAGGAAACCAATTTAAAATCAAATAGTTTTAATAGCATAAGCCGAATTATGCGGTTAAAAAAAATCAAATATTTCCTGAAAATTTCGGCAGAGTCTCCTTTGTAAATACAAGCCCCCAAATGGGATACAACATGAATAGTATACGAAATAAAAAAAAGGCATCCCCAAGCGGGAGCTAGCTCTTCGTCAATCGACGGTCACAACCACACAAGTAATATAATATACAACGCCAACGGCGATGATCAAAACTCAAAAGGAAATTTAAAACCACAAGAAATCCACAGAAATATAACGCGCGACTCTAAGGTCGAAAGAATAACATCACTGGTCTCTATCTCAAAATAAATACATGTTTGGTTGATGGAACTTCTCGATACAACAGAATAATGATATACAAGATATATAATGGGGGTACGATACAAGTAAACCCACCTACTAGCAAATCACTCGAACGAAACTATGCCCGCAAAGCCGCAAAGAACCCTGTACGGCAAACCTGCAAGAAACTGGGGCACAACGGGGGTGAGTTGCTAACTCGTGAATAGAAAAACATCTACGAATAGAAATCGCATAAATAACGCAACCTAGGTCAATGATCATAATATATCCTCAAAAATATATATAACATGCAGCCTATAACACAGGCTAGGGTAAATATCTAACCCGAGTGTAATCTCATGTGCCCGTATCAGTGCCTCAGGTAGCAATATATCATATGAATGAGGTATGAATGCATGAAAACAGAATACATGTAAATGAAGAAACTGTTTTCATAATTTAGTGAGATTTCCTTTGTATTTTTAAAATGAGGTATCATAATGAAATCAGCATAAAACAGTGCCTAGCATCGGCACAAAACGTAATCCCAATATCTCGATATCTCTGTATCACAGTCTCTGTACCTCAATATCTCGAAATCTCAATGTCTCAATCACAATATCTAGGGCGCCGTCAGTCCAGACCGGCCCCTACCATCCATCTCAAGACCACGACGGTATCCTCCGGATATCCGACGCGTCGGGTAATATCACCGGTCGGTAGTGCTCCCCTGCCAGGCTCAACGTCAACAACACGATCCTCTTACCCCGGGGTACCGCACCGGGCCCACCATGTACCCGAAACGGTTCCTCCACTCCTCGAATCGGGTCTTGAAATCCATCACCAAACTCATGGTGGACGACTCATACATCATGGGAAAACCGCACATTTTATTTTAAAAGAGAGAAAAGGTTTATTTATGATTTTTTGCGGTTTTCCTCCAAATCCAAGAAATCTCATGAAATCCGAATCCAAGTCATCAATAGCATGTAAACAATGAATATATGCATGAGAATCCATGAATGCGTCATAACAATGAATAATAACATGCATGAAGTAGCAAGTAATAACTACAAAATCTAAACTACTAGCTAACAAGCTAAGTCAAAGCAATAATATTCTCTAAAGTGTACGTGACAAGGCAATTACCGATGAAGATGTGTGTGAGCCGGCAAGTAAGTGTACGTGGTACATACGCGTCATCGGTAATGGTGCTGGTGTCCTAACGGCATGATATCAACAATGGAATATGAATCACAATGTAAGTATGCGATGCGGAGCGAGCAACCAAAATGAGCGGGAGCTAAATATTAAACAATGGTGCCATTTGAAATAACACGAATCGTGGGGTTTTGAAAATAGGGCTACGGTAGTTTTAAGAAAGGATACGTCTTTTGAAATATCCGTAGATCCCTTGACCTGTCTTTTAAAATACCCACGATCCGCTAGTTTTGAAATAGGTAGGAGTCTAATATAATCTAACAACTACACTAAACTATACGGCTGAACTAACAAGCTGAACTACAGGTAAGGAAA
The DNA here is from genome assembly GCA_030015575.1 of Agapanthus africanus. NCBI lineage: Eukaryota > Viridiplantae > Streptophyta > Magnoliopsida > Asparagales > Amaryllidaceae > Agapanthus > Agapanthus africanus. Next base: position 367,087,343 of record JASDDO010000022.1, read on the forward strand.
CCTCCTATCATCTGAGTCGATACAGATACATACCTGTATATGTATAGTCGGTGATCCCGCCTCAATAATATCATATCCGATACCGTATCTATAATCAGACATCCCAAGTCAAGAGTGCGGATCAATCATCAATATATAGCTCGTACGTAAATCCGTCGTACGGCATCCCAAATCTGGGTATGGGTCAATATCACATTCATCATACTATTCATCTGGTATCCTCTTTATCAAATATCATAGTCTAAGGTACTGACCTAGGTCTAGTACAATACTGATATCATCAATATAGTCATGATCTGGCTACTGATCGACAGTCTCGTACAAACTGATATCATTAGCACATATCATCATCAAGGGGTATACATCGCCCAATACGACCTAGGATCAATATCCTAGCATACCATATCTCATATCACGATCACATGTCGACCATTTATTTATAACACTATTCACCCGTATCGTCGCTCAAAGATCCGCTAAAACATCAGGACGTATCTCAAATACGAATCCTGCCAAATCACCGTTCTCGCAGTCTCAATCAAATCTTATCGACTCATCTCAAATCCCAATTACTATCCTCAATTTAGTATGTGAACACATAGTCCCTTACCCATGTGAACACATAACAATATAACCCGATATAAGCACATGTGAAAGAAGAATGTATGCAAGTATAGTATGTGTGTGTAAAAGTGGGGTAACCTCTACTCTGGTCACGCAACACTAACTAATCCGATCACACCCTAAATCCATCTATATCATTGCTAACACCAAAAAATACATATAATCACTATGTGTGTATACGTATTCGTATACATCACCACGAACTGCGGGGGAGCTATACGCCATCCACCCGACATCTCCCCGTAGATATAAATCTACTCACCTGGTCCTCGCTCGCCGGTGCCGACGTCGCCACGCGCTTGCTTGTCATCTCGAAGTCCACATGGGGTACCTAAATATCATAACGCACCATATCGCATTAAAATCCGACTCATGACCAAAACGACGCACGAATCCCACATAGGTCAAAACCAATGGTTGCTTTCACAAATCGACCCAAAAACCCTCGACGTCGGCGTACAAACGCCAAACCATCGAGAAAGCTCCCAACACACCCATTTGTACAATTATATGCACTAATTATAATATAAAATAGCTTAAAATTCACAAAAACCGCAATTTCACTTAAAAAGTCATTTTTCCGAAAATCTAGCAAGCACAAATCACCGTTTTAGTACAAAACTCGATGTATAAACGAATCTAGCGGCCATAATACTTATTAAATATCTTAAATAAGTCATAAAAACAATTTCCATAATTTAATCCCAATAATTTTCATTAACCCAAAAATTCTAGTTTACGATATACCCAAATTTTAACAATTTAAAGCAAAAATGCACAAACAACAATTTAGCTTGGATTTTCATGAACTAAAAGCATTAAACCACTCAATATAATATTTATAATGACATGAAAACTTAATTATATTTTAATCTAAGCATTTGATAGTTTTTCAAAAACTCTAGTTAGCAAAATAACTTAATTAGGACATTTTATAAGTAAGGGTTTGTAATTAACAACTAGATTAGCTTTCTACAAAACTTAAGATGTTAATCCATATCACTAAACCATGCACAATTGATCACAACCCATTTCCACAACAAAACCCTAACTTGAAATCTTTAATCATGCAATTAAACTCATCAAAACCTAATTAAGCACTTAGTTAACTTAGATTAAAGCAACTAGACAACAAATTTAACAAAAGCATGAGATTATACCTCCCATGTTTGAGATCAAGCTCAAGATGTACCCTCCCAAAATGCCATCTTGATCTCTCGATCCATACTAGAATGGTCAAGTAAAAATGGGTAGGATTTAGATTTTGATTTTGTAGGCTTTTTGTGTGATTTTTGTTGATTTTTTTGAAGGGAAATGGAGGGGATTTGGGGAGGGCTGCTGTTGTAGAGGGGGAAGAGAATTCTCGGCCAAGTTTGGGGAGTGAGGAGAGAGAGGGAGGTGGAGAAAGTGGGTGGGGGGAAGAAAGTCAAAGTCAAACCAATACCCATATATCTATTCCTTCTCTCTTTATTCTATTCATTTCCTTTTACCAAAAGAAGTGGGGACATGGGGGAAAGGGGGCTGCTGAAAATTCAGCCAAGGAGGGGAGGAAAAATGTGGGGTGTGAGTGTGGGTGTGGAAAAAAAAAGATAAATATTATACCCCCAAAACCATTTACACTAATTTCACCAAATAAGCCTCTTTTCTTCAATATTTTCTAAACTGTTTTGGTAAACCATTTCATTTCAAAAACCACATGATAAAATTTTGTTTAATGTGTTATGATACACAAAATTTGTTTCAACTCATTCCAATTTATAATTTTCCCTAATTAAATGTATTAGTGACGGCTTAAAATAATATTAAAATAATTAATTTCGGAAAATTTTTTAGAAAATTTGAAATTTCACCAGTGGCTCAATAAACACCAAATACTAGCAATTACATAGCTAGAATATGTATATTTAATTTTATAATAAAGATATTTGCATTTTGACTTTTTACAGAAAACCCCCTTATTTTACCGTTTTTTCGAAATTTCACCGAAACGATTTTCAAAACGTTACAATCTTCCCCGCTTAAAGAAATTCGGTCCCCGAATTTAAATTAGAACTCCCCCCAAATACTAAAATATTTCAGCCAAAACCATCAAATCGCCGGGGCTCCGAAACCATAAATACATAAACACATCATAGCGCAATGCATGCGCATGAGTAATGAGTAGATAACTCGAAATCAAAACTCCGTCAAGCATCCCGCAATCATCGGAGTCAAGGTGAAGACACGAATGCTAAATCTCAAGCAAGACCGATATGCTATAAATCGGAACTATACATGCAAATATCAGGAGGAAATGCATACCAAATCCTTTAAGTTGTTGTGCAATGCACATAACACTGCACAGTGGCGGACGTCTATCATAAGAAAATAACTATATACATATATACCTTTGTTTGAAATGTACGTTCCGCCGTTTTGGGAAACAATTTAGAAGGGTTTTCCTTGTTTTAAACGTTTCGCGTCATATCAGACACGTAGGTAAATACTGAGACTATAGCTCGCTTTTTGGAATTCCCTTCAATAGCTATCAATGCATGAAAAATACATTCAGGTACTGTCCCCTGACTAGTCCTGCTTAGTACGAAAACACATCGCAATTATCATAAAAAAAACGTACTGTTCTATAAGAAATCAATCCCAAAATACGCGTATGAATACTACGTGCGTCCGGTGCGCACGACAATCAAAATCCATATACGTGCCATATAAGTGCACAGAAACAAGATCTAAGTGCATCGGGTGTGCACAAAGCATCAGTCGTAGGCAACGTGTGTGCCTGACAGCAAAATCAGGTGCATCTGACATGCACGGAAAAAATCTCGATTTAGTGCATCTGGTGTGCACCAAAATCGCATCTCAAGACATGCGCTCAACATGCGCGAAAACCCAAAACCAGGGGCATCCATAATGTACGAAATCATGAAATCCAATATCAAGCGCCGAACATGCGCAAAATCAAATCAGGTGCACAAGGTGCACAAAACAAATATCGAGTATCACAATCGAAATCGAAGTCCAGTGCATCTAAGTGCACAAAAGGCGTATCACTGCACTGCAAGCATATATAAACTATACAGAGTGCAGGAACCAAATCGTGTGTGTGCATACGCACAAAATCAACTCAAATGTCTAAAACCGTAAAATCACAAACATGTGAAACCAAAGCACGAAAACGATATCAAGTGCAACACTGTGCAAAGATCGTAAATCCTCAATCATCAAAATCAAATCATGCGAATAAATCACCCAAAACATCGAAATCAATAATGGCGGAATAGTACCGCTCAAGCGCATCCTCTAAGAATCTCGGGCCAACTGTCGCGGTCACTAGTGGGACGTCTCGTCGATAATCATGAACTCTGGCCTGCTGGTGTGCGTAACAATGACCACTCCTGGGTCAAGGTCTTCACTGTGAATTACCAATCTCTCGGTCCATCGGCTCATCGGCCCTGTCAGGTGTGCTAACGGGGATGATCCCGTTCTGGCACTTCTCTGGTCATCTCTCGGTCAATCATCGCGACCACTCGTAAGACAGCATATCACTGGCGTCGGCCTCTGGCTCTCTGAATGTACGTGACACATCTGATCCTGGGTGCAAGTATCATTGCAGCAGTGTACTGGAAGGAATCCTGCTCACGGTCTCTTCCATGTCTCGTCTCTGCCAACTGTTCGGAAGTCATCGCCCTTTCCTATATCTGCATCTTGCTCTGGAACGACTGCATACTCATCGCGACTCCTTCTGGAAGGTAAATCCAAGTACCATGCCTCGGCATGCGCATCGCATCTCTGATGTCGGCGGAGTGGAACGTCATCTCATCTAGATCTGGTACGAACCTCTTACTTCACTTTTCTCTAATGTCGTCTGCTTTGGACTCGTCTCGTCGCGGCTGCATGGACTGAGCTCCAACGGCTATCCTCGTATCGGGAGTCTCCCAAGAAATGCATCTCACCACCTAGCATCCGAATTAAGTCGAGCCATCCGATCGAGTCGTCAAAACCTCATAATCCCCTAAGAGCTCAACATCTTGGGCACAGTTTAATAGTATCGAGTACATACCACAGCATCGGTGGTCCAGCCGTAGAAGGGCAAACCCAAGCCTCACTAATGGCGCCGTAGAACTGCCGCAAACCCGAAGGTTCAAAGGCTTTCACACGGTCATTAAGTCGAGTTAGGGTTTCATTCTTCTAGAGGGTCCATAGAATTGCCTGCATGCCCTTCCGAATACTTTAAACTTGGAATAATAGGTTTCTGACATTCGATCGTCTCTGTCGACCCTCACATCTCTGCGTGAAGTCGTCTCTAGCTGGAATCAATCTATCTGATGATCTCGCATCGGGGTAAGCTAACAAACCACATGTCCTAGTCATTTATTCTCGGTGACTAGCGACCTTCTATCATCTCTTCATACTACTCGTACTGCAATAGCTCCAACATCTGGGGAGATATCTCGTCGTTCGCAGCAATAACTGGCTCGCTCGTCTGCACGCAGAACAGTGCCTCGATCATCATGAATAAGCAATACGCCAACGGTCATCAAAATCTTGTTGGCCTCTATCATTGGCTCAATCCTCTGGTACTGATCGGCACGTCCGAGAAATCTCGTAAAGGCGATCCGCCAAACGCTCATGGCGCGAAAACATCATAAAAAGACACATCTCCGAAATCGTGTGTCGCCGGAATTACACCCTGGTCAGTCCTCGTTCGTGACGAGCTCGTGCTGACCGCAATTCTAGCCGTAGCTCTCCCTGCCCGTAATCGTGGCAGCAAACCATAACTGGTACCGATGAGGCTAGATCAGGAATGAATATAATACTAAGCAAAGAAATGTACATCCTAAGGCTTCTTAAGTGGAGTAGCGTATCGTAAATATGCCGCGGAACATACCTACGGTACGTCACTCTACTTTAGTCACCTATTCCATCAACCAAGGGTCATCCTACGCTCCGAAGGTAAAACCTAACGCTTTGATACCAACTTTGTCACGTCCCGAAAGTACGGAACATAAACGACACTTAAACTACGAACGTCTCGAGGCGTACGTAATCTAAGTAAGCCGAAAACCCAGAAATCCAAACCAAGGAAATTTAGTAGAGTGAAGGAAACCAATTTAAAATCAAGTAGTTTTAATAGCATAAGCCGAATTATGCGGTTAAAAAAAATCAAATATTTCCTGAAAATTTCGGCAGAGTCTCCTTTGTAAATACAGGCCCCCAAATGGGATACAACATGAATAGTATACGAAATAAAAAAAAAGGCATCCCCAAGTAGGAGCTAGCTCTTCGTCAATCGACGGTCACAACCACACAAGTAATATAATATACAACGCCAACGGCGAGGATCAAAACTCAAAAGGAAACTTAAAACCACAAGAAATCCACAGAAATATAACGCAGGACTCTAAGGTCGAAAGAATAACATCACTGGTCTCTATCTCAAAATAAATACATGTTTGGTTGATGGAACTTCTAGATACAACAGAATAATGATATACAAGATATATAATGGGGGTACGATACAAGTAAACCCACCTACTAGCAAATCACCCGAACGAAACTATGCCCGCAAAGCCGTAAAGAACCCTGTACGGCAAACCTGCAAGAAACTGGGGCACAACGGGGGTGAGTTGCCAACTCGTGAATAGAAATACATCTACGAATAGAAATCGCATAAATAACGCAACCTAGGTCAATGATCATAATATATCCTCAATTATATATATAACAAGCAGCCTATAACAAAGGCTAGGGTAATATCTAACCCGAGTGGAATCTCATGTGCCCGTGTCAGTGCCTCAGGTAGCAATATATCATATGAATGAGGTATGAATGCATGAAAACAGAATACATGTAAATGAAGAAACTGTTTTCATAATTTAGTGAGATTTCCTTTGTATTTTTAAAATGAGGTATCATAATGAAATCAACATAAAACAGTGCCTAACATCGGCACAAAACGTAATCCCAATATCTCGATATCTCTGTATCACAGTCTCTGTACCTCAATATCTCGAAATCTCAATGTCTCAATCACAATATCTAGAGCGCCGTCAGTCCAGACCGGCCCCTACCATCCATCTCAAGACCACGACGGTATCCTCCGGATATCCGACGCGTCGGGTAATATCACCGGTCGGTAGTGCTCCCCTGCCAGGCTCAACGTCAACAATACGATCCTCTTGCCCGGGGGTACCGCACCGGGCCCACCATGTACCCGAAACGGTTCCTCCACTCCTCGAATCGGGTCTCGAAATCCATCACCAAACTCATGGTGGACGACTCATGCATCATGGGAAAACCGCACTTTTTATTTTAAAAGAGAGAAAATGTTTATTTATGTTTTTTTGCGGTTTTCCTCCAAATCCAAGAAATCTCATGAAATCCGAATCCAAGTCATCAATAGCATGTAAACAGTGAATATATGCATGAGAATCTATGAATGCGTCATAACAATGAATAATAACATGCATGAAGTAGCAAGTAATAACTACAAAATCTAAACTACTAGCTAACAAGCTAAGTCAAAGCAATAATATTCTCTAAAGTGTACGTGACATGGCAATTACCGATGAAGATGTGTGTGAGCCGGCAAGTAAGTGTACGTGGTACATACGCGTCATCGGTAATGGTGCTGGTGTCCTAACGGCATGATATCAACAATGGAAAATGAATCACAATGTAAGTATGCGATGCGGAGCGAGCAACCGAAATGAGCGGGAGCTAAATATTAAACAATGGTGCCATTTGAAATAACACGAATCGTGGGGTTTTGAAAATTGGGCTACGGTAGTTTTAAGAAAGGATACGTCTTTTGAAATATCCGTTGATCCCTTGACCTGTCTTTTAAAATACCCACGATCCGCTAGTTTTGAAATAGGTAGGAGTCTAATCTAATCTAACAACTACACTAAACTATACGGCTGAACTAACAAGCTGAACTACAGGTAAGGAAACCGCCTATCATCTGAGTCGATACAGATACATACCTGTATATGTATAGTCGGTGATCCCGCCTCAATAATATCATATCCGATACCGTATCTATAATCAGACATCCCAAGTCAAGAGTGCGGATCAATCATCAATATATAGCTCGTACGTAAATCCGTCGTACGGCATCCCAAATCTGGGTACGGGTCAATATCACATTCATCATACTATTCATCTGGTATCCTCTTTATCAAATATCATAGTCTAAGGTACTGACCTAGGTCTAGTACAATACTGATATCATCAATATAGTCATGATCTGGCTACTGATCGACAGTCTCGTACAAACTGATATCATCAGCACATATCATCATCAAGGGGTATACATCGCCCAATACGACCTAGGATCAATATCCTAGCATACCATATCTCATATCACGATCACATGTCGACCATTTATTTATAACACTATTCACCTGTATCGTCGCTCAAAGATCCGCTAAAACATCAGGACGTATCTCAAATACGAATCCTGCCAAATCACCGTTCTCGCGGTCTCAATCAAATCTTATCGACTCATCTCAAATCCCAATTACTATCCTCAATTTAGTATGTGAACACATAACAATATAACCCGATATAAGCACATGTGAAAGAAGAATGTATGCAAGTATAGTATGTGTGTGTAAAAGTGGGGTAACCTCTACTCTAGGGTCTCGCAACACTAACTAATCCGATCACACCCTAAATCCATCTATATCATTGCTAACACCAAACAATACATATAATCACTATGTGTGTATACGTATCCGTATACATCACCACGAACTGCGGGGGTGCTATACGCCATCCACCCGACTTCTCCCCGTAGATATAAATCTACTCACCTGGTCCTCGCTCGCCGGTGCCGACGTCGCCACGCGCTTGCTTGTCGTCTCGAAGTCCACATGGGGTACCTACATATCATAACGCACCATATCGTATTAAAATCCGACTCATGACCAAAATGACGCACGAATCCCACATAGGTCAAAACCTATGGTTGCTTTCACAAATCGACCCAAAAACCCTCGACGTCGGCGTACAAACGCCAAACCATCGAGAAAGCTCCCAACACACCCATTTGTACAATTACAAGCACTAATTATAATATAAAATAGCTTAAAATTCACAAAAACCCCAATTTCACTTAAAAAGTCATTTTTCCGAAAATCTAGCATGCACAAATCACCGTTTTAGTACAAAACTCGATGTATAAACGAATCTAGCAGCCATAATACTTATTAAATATCTTAAATAAGTCATAAAAACAATTTCCATAATTTAATCCCAATAATTTTCATTAACCCAAAAATTCTAGTTTACGATATACCCAAATTTTAACAATTTAAAGCAAAAATGCACAAACAACAATTTAGCTTGGATTTTCATGAACTAAAAGCATTAAACCACTCAATATAATATTTATAATGACATGAAAACTTAATTATATTTTAATCTAAGCATTTGATAGTTTTTCAAAAACTCTAGTTAGCAAAATAACTTAATTAGGACATTTTATAAGTAAGGGTTTGTAATTAACAACTAGATTAGCTTTCTACAAAACTTAAGATGTTAATCCATATCACTAAACCATGCACAATCGATCACAACCCATTTCCACAACAAAACCCTAACTTGAAATCTTTAATCATGCAATTAAACTCATAAAAACCTAATTAAGCACTTATTTAACTTAGATTAAAGCAACCAGACAACAAATTTAACAAAAGTATGAGATTATACCTCCCATGTTTGAGAACAAGCTCAAGATGTAGCCTCCCAAAATGCCATCTTGATCCCTAGATCCATACTAGAATGGTCAAGTAAAAATGGGTAGGATTTAGATTTTGATTTTGTGGGCTTTTTGTGTGATTTTTGTTGATTTTTTTGAAGGGAAATGGAGGGGATTTGGGGAGGGCTGCTGTTGTAGAGGGGGAAGAGAATTCTCGGCCAAGTTGGGGGAGTGAGGAGAGAGAGGGAGGTGGAGAAAGAGGGGGGGGGGGAGAAAGTCAAAGTCAAACCAATACCCATATATCTATTCATTCTCTCTTTATTCTATTCATTTCCTTTTACCAAAAGAAGTGGGGACATGGGGGAAAGGGGGCTGCTGAAAATTCAGCCAAGAAGGGGAGGAAAAATGTGGGGTGTGAGTGTGGGTATGGATGTAACATTTTAAAAATAATTAAATAAATAATTAAATGAATAAAATTGTTTAAGTGAATTTTAGGATTTTCGGTAAAGTAAAATGTATTTTTCGTAAAACCAAACCGTGATTGTTTTTCATTATAATTTTAAAAATATCTATTTTAATTATGAAATTACTAGTAAATGGTGTTTATTTATCCAATTATAAATTTTTAGTTTAATAAAATATTTTTCCTAAATTAATTATTTTAAATATTAACATAAGCCTTATTTTTACACTAAATTAGTGTAAATTACAAATTTAAATGGTTTTAATTTGTAAAAGTGAGCCATGGCATATTATAATTTAGTGTTTATCATGCAAAATTTATTTGCAAATTTTTCCTAATTTCTAGAGCTTTCTTGAGTTGCTATAGTAAATAAATAAATAAATAAGCATGAAAAGACTTTTTATGATGTTTCTTCTCTTGAAACTTCTACACACTTTTTCCACTCTCTTCTTTCTCTCACTCCCCTCACTTAGGCCGGCCACAACCTCCCCATGGCTGCCCCCCCATTTTCCACCTCATTTTTATTCAAAAATGATCAAAAATACATCAAAAATTCAATTAAAATTCCACAAAATCATATATATTTTCTACCCTTCTATTCTTACTCATTTTTACATGGATTTTGGAGATGGAAAGCATGTATTTTTGAAGCTCATTTTCAAGTTTGGACATGAGGTTGTGGAGGTATAAATCCTTCTCTTTTATTTTATTTTTATTAGATATTTCTTTTAAAGCTTAATTAGATTTAATATATTAATTCTATTTACTACTTTTAAAATTCAAGTTAGGGTTTGAAAACGCAAGTTGTGATTTTTATTAATTAATGAGGGTTATAATCACTAGTTTAACATATTTAAAAGTGGAAATTCTTATAGGGATGATATGTTGTAAATTGTTAACCTAAAATTGATTTAATTATACTTTTTAGCCAACTAGTTTTTTATAAAATATGTATATGGATAATATAAAATTCCAATTAAGATTTCTATCATTAGATTGTAGTTTTAGTAAGCATATTAGCATGTTAATGGAAAGAAAAAACTTAGTTTGATCACTAGATTCATTTGATAATTGGAGAATAGTAATAAAATGCTATTATTTTGTTAACTAGATTTTGGAAAATTCTAAATTAAAGGGATTTAAAATATAATTATGGTTTCATTATATCATTATCAACATGAATTGTAGTTTAAGAAATTAATTCATGCAAATTCATGTTTTGTGGTGGAATTGTGGTATTTTGGTTGAAAGATGTTGAAAATTGCTAATGGTTGCAAACTTGAAATTTGAAACTAATGCAAAATTGTGTAATAAAAATATAGTAAGGGGTTGTCTAGTCTAGTTATGCTAATTGATGAGTTTTATGACCATTGGTTTCATTTAGATGTCAAGCTTTGATGAAAAACGGTAAATTGGCATTTTCGGGTTTTACGAAATCGGGTGATTTGATGGATTTCAGTGTTTCGATGAATTAAATCATACTTTATATTATAAGTAGCGAGTTTTCTAAACTACAAGTTGTTTGTTGATCTTTATCTCGATCTATCGGAGTTTGTACACCGATATCGAGTGGTATTTGGATCTGTTGCGTGGACGGGACATAGGTTTTAACATATGCTTGTTCCTTGCATCATTTCGACTTTTGTACATGATTCTAGTTTACGATGCTCTTATATGCTTGCGTTTAGGTACCCCTCACGTGGACTGTGGGCGATGAAGAGAAAGGATGGCGACACCGTCTTCGGCAGACATGGACCAGGTGAGTAGATGCATATCTACGGGGGGAAGTCGGGTGGATGGCGTTTAGCACCCCCGCAACGTAGAATAGGAATAATACTTATTGACTTTAGGAAACCAGACGTGACCCTAGTAGGACCCTAGTATTGACCCTAGGCTGGACTAGACCGATTTAGGAAAACCATATCAGAGGATGAGTACCTTTGAAGAGGTCCGTAGGTTTCAGATAGAAACACACCCACGCACACACTGAAATTCGACATGGGGTACGTGTATGTGTATATATATAGAACTAGGTATAGGTATATTTATATATATATATAACACGTATAGGTGATTCATTGATGTGATATGATATCCGAGGTATGATGAAACAGTATAACTGGGCTTGATGCCGTGATTCTTGACCATACAGTCGTAATAAAGTGTTGGCGGATCATTAGAGAATGGGATAATGAACATGAATATATAAATTATAAAGAGTGGTGTGATATTGATGTACATGGGACGCTAGAATAGTACCCGGACTGTAACTTGTGACTGATTACGATATGATATATGTATAACTTGATTACGACATTATATTGGTGTGACCTGATGCCGATATCACATAAGTATGACTTAATCACAATATGATACATATGACAATATACGAATGAGGAGACACCTAGGAGATACTTGACCGTACCCCGATATTGGGATGCCGTAGGATGGATTTTACCGTACGAGGCTTAGATTTGATGATCGATCCGCACTCTTGATTCGAGGAAGCCGTACTACGTACGTGACGCTATGGAGGCAGGATCGCCGACTATTAGAGATATTGATTTAGACCTTAGGTAGACTCTAGTTTCTTACTGACTAGTCTATTAGGTTTAGTTTCTTAGGATGTTAGATGGATACTGGTTTAGGTTCGACTCACATAGTGGTAGTTGTACTCGTATCTCGCAGAGGAGTGGATAATGCACACCTGCATTTACATTCATACTATAATCATCATGGTGCATGTTCTTTTATATGTTGCTATAATCAATATAAACTTTACCTGTTAGGACACCAGCACCATTACCGATGATGCGCATATTCCACGCACACTTATTTGCCGGCTCACACACATCATCATCGGTAATTGCTATGTCACGTACACTTTAGATCATATTATCTTTTATTAATAGAATCAGTTAACAACTAAACCGATATAATATTGTGATCACTCTCTGATGTTAGTATAAGACATGATATCATTACTTAGACATTCATGCATTCATATTTTCATGTTGTCACGCAGTATCATGGGCAAATGCCGACACTTATCATATAGTTACTCATGATTTTGAGATTTGGATTTCTATAAGATTTCTGGATTTTTAGGGAAAACCGCAAAAAAAGATATAACAACTTCTCTCTCTCCTCTTCTCTTTTTAAAATAAGATGCGGTTTTCTCGTGATGTATGTGTCATCCACCATGAGTTTTTCATGTTTTCTGTTGGATTTCGAGACCCGATTCGAGAAGTGGATGAACCGTCTCGGGTACATGGTGGGCCCGGTATGGTACCCCGGGATAAGAAGATCGAGTTGTAGACGATGAGCCTGGCAGGGGAAGGCTACCTACCGGTGATGTCTGGCGCGGCGGATATCCGGAGGATACCGACCGTTGTCGTGAGATTTTATGATATGGGCCGATCCGGACTGACGGAGCCCGACATATTGAGACTTGAGATTACATGTGTTGTGTCGATGCTTGACACGGATTTCCATGGATTTCATTGTTGAGATTTCAGATTCCTATACATATTTTACGATGATAACAGCTACAGATTTCTTATACATATATATCTGGATTTCAGGATTTGTTACTTTGCATTCATGGTGCATGCATTTCATTTCATATGGCATAGTATTATATGAGGCACTGACACGAACACGGAGTATCTGCACTTACACGTAGTTTTACCTTGCTATTACTAGTTGATTGGGATATAATAGTGTTTTATTATGACCTAGGATAGCGTCGTGCATTCGATTTCTTTTCGTAGATGTCTTCTACTCACGAGTTGGCAACTCACCCCCGTTGTGCAAAATTCTTTACAGGTTCGATGTACAGGTTTCCGTGGCAGCTTGTTGGCACATCTTTTCTTCAGGGTGATTTGCATGGTAGGTTGGTTCAGTTGTATCCGAACCACCATTGTACTTTTATTCTTTCATTTGTATCTAGTAAGCTCCATCAACCATACTTGTATTACTTGATAAGTTTATTGGACCAGTCTTTTATTTCGACCTTAGAGTCGCGCATGTATTATTCTGATCTGGTGGTTTTGTTTTGAGTTTTGAGCCTCGCCTACTGGCGTTGTATATTATTGTGCTTGTTGTGGTTGTTCCGCCTGTGGGCATGATGCTAGCTCCCGTTTTGGGGATGCTTTTTATTGTTTATTCATATTATACTTGTGGTACCCGTTTGGGGGCCAGTTTTTACAGAGGAGACTCTGCCGAAATTTTTGGTAAAATCTGCTGATGTTTTTATACTTGTTTTCTTTTTTTTTCTTCTTTTTCTTCTTTTATGGTTTAGATTTCTGGGCTTCGGCTTACTTAGGTTACGTGGCGCCTCTAGACGCTTCGTAAGCTAAGTGCCGGTCACGTTCCGTACTTTCGGGTCGTGACAAAGTTGGTATCAGAGCGCTAGGTTTAACCCTGTATAAGTCTAGGTGACCCTTGGTTGATGGAGTAGGCGATTTAGGTAGAGTAACGTACCGTGGGTATGGTCCGCGGCATACTTACGATACACTACTCTGCTTAAGGAGCCTTAGGATGTACATTTGTTTGCACCGTATTTCATTCGTTCCTTTGATCTATCTTCGTCGATGTCGGAGGGTGGTTTTTGTTACCACGGGCGCACGGGCAGAGGAAGTTGCGGCTCGAATGCGATAACCATTAGAGTATTGGTTATTCTTGAGGATTGAAGCATTGCTTAACGTGCAGACGAAGGGTAGTCACATGCCGTCCGGATGAAGTTAAAGGGTTCGAACGATTATCAGGAAACCATTTTCCCAAGTTTAAAGTATTCGGAAGAACATGCAGGTATTTCGATGGACCCTCTAGAAGAATGAAACCCTAACTCGACATAATGACCACGAGAACGCCCTTGAACCTTAGGGTTTACGGCTGTTCCGCTGTGCCATTAGTGAGGCTTGGGTTTGCCCTTCTACAGCTGGATCATCGATGCTGGGGTATGTACCGGATATTTTTAAACTGTACTTGAGTGTTGAGCTCTCGGGGAATTATGGGATTTTGATGGATCGATCGAAAAGTTTAATGTAGTTCGGATATCAAGTGAAGGGATCGACTATGTGGGAGGCTCTAGACACGAGTATTGCCGTTGGTAGCGCAGTCAGCACACCTATGAAAGAACGAGTTTGAAGCAGTCGACATCAGAGGAAAGAGGCGCACATTGACGATAGTGTTTACGATTGTGATTTAGTGATTTGAATTCCATATTTTCTGTTATTGGATTTTAGCATTTTGAGGAATTCGTTTTACGATTAGTATTTCATGTGTGTACCTTCATTACATTCTAGTTGTGTTTCATATACCAGTTGTATTGATGTTGTTTAGTACACACCCAGTACACTTGATTTGGTTTTATAT
This sequence comes from Agapanthus africanus, assembly GCA_030015575.1. Lineage (NCBI taxonomy): Eukaryota > Viridiplantae > Streptophyta > Magnoliopsida > Asparagales > Amaryllidaceae > Agapanthus > Agapanthus africanus. The sequence goes on from JASDDO010000022.1 coordinate 367,102,510, forward strand.
ATATTGAGATTTTTTATTTGACTTCGTGCATAGGGGTTACACATGATTTTGACATATGTTTCGACCTAGTTTTCATGCATTTTTGTGCAGTGATTTCGATTTTGATATTCGATGTATGTTTTCGTGCTCCATGTGCACCTGATTAGGATTCTTGCGCATACTTGGTGCACTTGATGCGATTTTGTGCACACCAGATGCACTAAATCGGGGTTTTGTGCAGATTAGATGCACCTGATTTTGAGTCGTGCACGCCCGTTGCACTTGACAGATGTTTTTAGTGCACACCTGTTGCACTTAGTTTTGTTTTGTGGGTATTCATGGTTTCTGCATTTGGTTTCGATTTCAGTGCGCACCGGACGCACATGACATTTTATTGATGTGATTGGGGTTGATTTCAGTTTGAGCAGTATATTTTCATAATCATTATTATTTGATTTAGTAACCAGGCGGGACGTGTATGTTAAATAAAAGATATATATATAGCTATTTTTTTAAAAATAAACGTCCGCTACTTATGCCGTGACACGTGCATCACATGGCAATTTTCAAAAAGGGGGTTTGCATATTTCCTTATCCGGATATTTGTACGGTTTCACTATGATGCACACTATATATAAGTTATAGATTGATGTATGTTATAATGGTTTTCATATTGGGCTATGATATTTTATTCTCGCCATAACTCCGATGATTGCATTATGCATGACGGAGTTGATTTTTGTTATGTGTTGATGATTTCGGAGCCCCGACGATTTGAGTGTTTTGCTAAATGTTTTAGTATTTGGAGGGTGAGTTTTAATTTAAATTCGGGGACCGAATTTTTTAAAGGGGGGAAGATTGTAACATTTTAAAAATAATTAAATAAATAATTAAATGAATAAAATTGTTTAAGTGAATTTTAGGATTTTCGGTAAAGTAAAATGTATTTTTCGTAAAACCAAACCGTGATTGTTTTTCATTATAATTTTAAAAATATCTATTTTAATTATGAAATTACTAGTAAATGGTGTTTATTTATCCAATTATAAATTTTTAGTTTAATAAAATATTTTTCCTAAATTAATTATTTTAAATATTAACATAAGCCTTATTTTTACACTAAATTAGTGTAAATTACAAATTTAAATGGTTTTAATTTGTAAAAGTGAGCCATGGCATATTATAATTTAGTGTTTATCATGCAAAATTTATTTGCAAATTTTTCCTAATTTCTAGAGCTTTCTTGAGTTGCTATAGTAAATAAATAAATAAATAAGCATGAAAAGACTTTTTATGATGTTTCTTCTCTTGAAACTTCTACACACTTTTTCCACTCTCTTCTTTCTCTCACTCCCCTCACTTAGGCCGGCCACAACCTCCCCATGGCTGCCCCCCCATTTTCCACCTCATTTTTATTCAAAAATGATCAAAAATACATCAAAAATTCAATTAAAATTCCACAAAATCATATATATTTTCTACCCTTCTATTCTTACTCATTTTTACATGGATTTTGGAGATGGAAAGCATGTATTTTTGAGGCTCATTTTCAAGTTTGGACATGAGGTTGTGGAGGTATAAATCCTTCTCTTTTATTTTATTTTTATTAGATATTTCTTTTAAAGCTTAATTAGATTTAATATATTAATTCTATTTACTACTTTTAAAATTCAAGTTAGGGTTTGAAAAAGCAAGTTGTGATTTTTATTAATTAATGAGGGTTATAATCACTAGTTTAACATATTTAAAAGTGGAAATTCTTATAGGGATGATATGTTGTAAATTGTTAACCTAAAATTGATTTAATTATACTTTTTAGCCTACTAGTTTTTTATAAAATATGTATATGGATAATATAAAATTCCAATTAAGATTTCTATCATTAGATTGTAGTTTTAGTAAGCATATTAGCATGTTAATGGAAAGAAAAAACTTAGTTTGATCACTAGATTCATTTGATAATTGGAAAATAGTAATAAAATGCTATTATTTTGTTAACTAGATTTTGGAAAATTCTAAATAAAAGGGATTTAAAATATAATTATGGTTTCATTATATCATTATCAACATGAATTGTAGTTTAAGAAATTAATTCATGCAAATTCATGTTTTGTGGTGGAATTGTGGTATTTTGGTTGAAAGATGTTGAAAATTGCTAATGGTTGCAAACTTGAAATTTGAAACTAATGCAAAATTGTGTAATAAAAATATAGTAAGGGGTTGTCTAGTCTAGTTATGCTAATTGATGAGTTTTATGACCATTGGTTTCATTTAGATGTCAAGCTTTGATGAAAAACGGTAAATTGGCATTTTCGGGTTTTACGAAATCGGGTGATTTGATGGATTTCAGTGTTTCGATGAATTAAATCATACTTTATATTATAAGTAGCGAGTTTTCTAAACTACAAGTTGTTTGTTGATCTTTATCTCGATCTATCGGAGTTTGTACACCGATATCGAGTGGTATTTGGATCTGTTGCGTGGACGGGACATAGGTTTTAACATATGCTTGTTCCTTACATCATTTCGACTTTTGTACATGATTCTAGTTTACGATGCTCTTATATGCTTGCGTTTAGGTACCCCTCACGTGGACTGCGGGCGATGAAGAGAAAGGATGGCGACACCGTCTTCGGCAGACATGGACCAGGTGAGTAGATGCATATCTACGGGGGGAAGTCGGGTGGATGGCGTTTAGCACCCCCGCAACGTAGAATAGGAATAGTACTTATTGACTTTAGGAAACCAGACGTGACCCTAGTAGGACCCTAGTATTGACCCTAGGCTGGACTAGACCGATTTAGGAAAACCATATCAGAGGATGAGTACCTTTGAAGAGGTCCGTAGGTTTCAGATAGAAACACACCCACGCACACACTGAAATTCGACATGGGGTACGTGTATGTGTATATATATAGAACTAGGTATAGGTATATTTATATATATATATAACACGTATAGGTGATTCATTGATGTGATATGATATCCGAGGTATGATGAAACAGTATAACTGGGCTTGATGCCGTGATTCTTGACCATACAGTCGTAATAAAGTGTTGGCGGATCATTAGAGAATGAGATAATGAACATGAATATATAAATTATAAAGAGTGGTGTGATATTGATGTACATGGGACGCTAGAATAGTACCCGGACTGTAACTTGTGACTGATTACGATATGATATATGTATAACTTGATTACGACATTATATTGGTGTGACCTGATGCCGATATCACATAAGTATGACTTAATCACAATATGATACATATGACATTATACGAATGAGGAGACACCTAGGAGATACTTGACCGTACCCCGATATTGGGATGCCGTAGGATGGATTTTACCGTACGAGGCTTAGATTTGATGATCGATCCGCACTCTTGATTCGAGGAAGCCGTACTACGTACGTGACGCTATGGAGGCAGGATCGCCGACTATTAGAGATATTGATTTAGACCTTAGGTAGACTCTAGTTTCTTACTGACTAGTCTATTAGGTTTAGTTCCTTAGGATGTTAGATGGATACTGGTTTAGGTTCGACTCACATAGTGGTAGTTGTACTCGTATCTCGCAGAGGAGTGGATAATGCACACCTGCATTTACATTCATACTATAATCATCATGGTGCATGTTCTTTTATATGTTGCTATAATCAATATAAACTTTACCTGTTAGGACACCAGCACCATTACCGATGATGCGCATATTCCACGCACACTTATTTGCCGGCTCACACACATCATCATCGGTAATTGCTATGTCACGTACACTTTAGATCATATTATCTTTTATTAATAGAATCAGTTAACAACTAAACCGATATAATATTGTGATCACTCTCTGATGTTAGTATAAGACATGATATCATTACTTAGACATTCATGCATTCATATTTTCATGTTGTCACGCAGTATCATGGGCAAATGCCGACACTTATCATATAGTTACTCATGATTTTGAGATTTGGATTTCTATGAGATTTCTGGATTTTTAGGGAAAACCGCAAAAAAAGATATAACAACTTCTCTCTCTCCTCTTCTCTTTTTAAAATAAGATGCGGTTTTCTCGTGATGTATGTGTCATCCACCATGAGTTTTTCATGTTTTCTGTTGGATTTCGAGACCCGATTCGAGGAGTGGATGAACCGTCTCGGGTACATGGTGGGCCCGGTATGGTACCCCGGGGTAAGAAGATCGAGTTGTAGACGATGAGCCTGGCAGGGGAAGGCTACCTACCGGTGATGTCTGGCGCGGCGGATATCCGGAGGATACCGACCGTTGTCGTGAGATTTTATGATATGGGCCGATCCGGACTGACGGAGCCCGACATATTGAGACTTGAGATTACATGTGTTGTGTCGATGCTTGACACGGATTTCCATGGATTTCATTGTTGAGATTTCAGATTCCTATACATATTTTACGATGATAACAGCTACAGATTTCTTATACATATATATCTGGATTTCAGGATTTGTTACTTTGCATTCATGGTGCATGCATTTCATTTCATATGGCATAGTATTATATGAGGCACTGACACGAACACGGAGTATCTGCACTTACACGTAGTTTTACCTTGCTATTACTAGTTGATTGGGATATAATAGTGTATTATTATGACCTAGGATAGCGTCGTGCATTCGATTTCTTTTCGTAGATGTCTTCTACTCACGAGTTGGCAACTCACCCCCGTTGTGCAAAATTCTTTACAGGTTCGATGTACAGGTTTCCGTGGCAGCTTGTTGGCACATCTTTTCTTCAGGGTGATTTGCATGGTAGGTTGGTTCAGTTGTATCCGAACCACCATTGTACTTTTATTCTTTCATTTGTATCTAGTAAGCTCCATCAACCATACTTGTATTACTTGATGAGTTTATTGGACCAGTCTTTTATTTCGACCTTAGAGTCGCGCATGTATTATTCTGATCTGGTGGTTTTGTTTTGAGTTTTGAGCCTCGCCTACTGGCGTTGTATATTATTGTGCTTGTTGTGGTTGTTCCGCCTGTGGGCATGATGCTAGCTCCCGTTTTGGGGATGCTTTTTATTGTTTATTCATATTATACTTGTGGTACCCGTTTGGGGGCCAGTTTTTACAGAGGAGACTCTGCCGAAATTTTTGGTAAAATCTGCTGATGTTTTTATACTTGTTTTCTTTTTTTTTCTTCTTTTTCTTCTTTTATGGTTTAGATTTCTGGGCTTCGGCTTACTTAGGTTACGTGGCGCCTCTAGACGCTTCGTAAGCTAAGTGCCGGTCACGTTCCGTACTTTCGGGTCGTGACAAAGTTGGTATCAGAGCGCTAGGTTTAACCCTGTATAAGTCTAGGTGACCCTTGGTTGATGGAGTAGGCGATTTAGGTAGAGTAACGTACCGTGGGTATGGTCCGCGGCATACTTACGATACACTACTCTGCTTAAGGAGCCTTAGGATGTACATTTGTTTGCACCGTATTTCATTCGTTCCTTTGATCTATCTTCGTCGATGTCGGAGGGTGGTTTTTGTTACCACGGGCGCACGGGCAGAGGAAGTTGCGGCTCGAATGCGATAACCATTAGAGTATTGGTTATTCTTGAGGATTGAAGCATTGCTTAACGTGCAGACGAAGGGTAGTCACATGCCGTCCGGATGAAGTTAAAGGGTTCGAACGATTATCAGGAAACCATTTTCCCAAGTTTAAAGTATTCGGAAGAACATGCAGGTATTTCGATGGACCCTCTAGAAGAATGAAACCCTAACTCGACATAATGACCACGAGAACGCCCTTGAACCTTAGGGTTTACGGCTGTTCCGCTGTGCCATTAGTGAGGCTTGGGTTTGCCCTTCTACAGCTGGATCATCGATGCTGGGGTATGTACCGGATATTTTTAAACTGTACTTGAGTGTTGAGCTCTCGGGGAATTATGGGATTTTGATGGATCGATCGAAAAGTTTAATGTAGTCCGGATATCAAGTGAAGGGATCGACTATGTGGGAGGCTCTAGACACGAGTATTGCCGTTGGTAGCGCAGTCAACACACCTATGAAAGAACGAGTTTGAAGCAGTCGACATCAGAGGAAAGAGGCGCACATTGACGATAGTGTTTACGATTGTGATTTAGTGATTTGAATTCCATATTTTCTGTTATTGGATTTTAGCATTTTGAGGAATTCGTTTTACGATTAGTATTTCATGTGTGTACCTTCATTACATTCTAGTTGTGTTTCATATACCAGTTGTATTGATGTTGTTTAGTACACACCCAGTACACTTGATTTGGTTTTATATATATTGAGATTTTTGATTTGACTTCGTGCATAGGGGTTACACATGATTTTGACATATGTTTCGACCTAGTTTTCATGCATTTTTGTGCTGTGATTTCGATTTTGATATTCGATGTATGTTTTCGTGATCCATGTGCACCTGATTAGGATTCTTGCGCATACTTGGTGCACTTGATGCGATTTTGTGCACACCAGATGCACTAAATCGGGGTTTTGTGCAGATTAGATGCACCTGATTTTGAGTCGTGCACGCCCGTTGCACTTGACAGATGTTTTTGGTGCACACCTGTTGCACTTAGTTTTGTTTTGTGGGTATTCATGGTTTCTGCATTTGGTTTCGATTTCAGTGCGCACCGGACGCACATGACATTTTATTGATGTGATTGGGGTTGATTTCAGTTTGAGCAGTATATTTTCATAATCATTATTATTTGATTTAGTAACCAGGCGGGACGTGTATGTTAAATAAAAGATATATATATATAGCTATTTTTTTAAAAATAAACGTCCGCTACTTATGCCGTGACACGTGCATCACATGGCAATTTTCAAAAAGGGGGTTTGCATATTTCCTTATCCGGATATTTGTACGGTTTCACTATGATGCACACTATATATAAGTTATAGATTGATGTATGTTATAATGGTTTTCATATTGGGCTATGATATTTTATTCTCGCCATAACTCCGATGATTGCATTATGCATGACGGAGTTGATTTTTGTTATGTGTTGATGATTTCGGAGCCCCGACGATTTGAGTGTTTTGCTAAATGTTTTAGTATTTGGAGGGTGAGTTTTAATTTAAATTCGGGGACCGAATTTTTTAAAGGGGGGAAGATTGTAACATTTTAAAAATAATTAAATAAATAATTAAATGAATAAAATTGTTTAAGTGAATTTTAGGATTTTCGGTAAAGTAAAATGTATTTTTCGTAAAACCAAACCGTGATTGTTTTTCATTATAATTTTAAAAATATCTATTTTAATTATGAAATTACTAGTAAATGGTGTTTATTTATCCAATTATAAATTTTTAGTTTAATAAAATATTTTTCCTAAATTAATTATTTTAAATATTAACATAAGCCTTATTTTTACACTAAATTAGTGTAAATTACAAATTTAAATGGTTTTAATTTGTAAAAGTGAGCCATGGCATATTATAATTTAGTGTTTATCATGCAAAATTTATTTGCAAATTTTTCCTAATTTCTAGAGCTTTCTTGAGTTGCTATAGTAAATAAATAAATAAATAAGCATGAAAAGACTTTTTATGATGTTTCTTCTCTTGAAACTTCTACACACTTTTTCCACTCTCTTCTTTCTCTCACTCCCCTCACTTAGGCCGGCCACAACCTCCCCATGGCTGCCCCCCCATTTTCCACCTCATTTTTATTCAAAAATGATCAAAAATACATCAAAAATTCAATTAAAATTCCACAAAATCATATATATTTTCTACCCTTCTATTCTTACTCATTTTTACATGGATTTTGGAGATGGAAAGCATGTATTTTTGAGGCTCATTTTCAAGTTTGGACATGAGGTTGTGGAGGTATAAATCCTTCTCTTTTATTTTATTTTTATTAGATATTTCTTTTAAAGCTTAATTAGATTTAATATATTAATTCTATTTACTACTTTTAAAATTCAAGTTAGGGTTTGAAAAAGCAAGTTGTGATTTTTATTAATTAATGAGGGTTATAATCACTAGTTTAACATATTTAAAAGTGGAAATTCTTATAGGGATGATATGTTGTAAATTGTTAACCTAAAATTGATTTAATTATACTTTTTAGCTAACTAGTTTTTTATAAAATATGTATATGGATAATATAAAATTCCAATTAAGATTTCTATCATTAGATTGTAGTTTTAGTAAGCATATTAGCATGTTAATGGAAAGAAAAAACTTAGTTTGATCACTAGATTCATTTGATAATTGGAAAATAGTAATAAAATGCTATTATTTTGTTAACTAGATTTTGGAAAATTCTAAATAAAAGGGATTTAAAATATAATTATGGTTTCATTATATCATTATCATCATGAATTGTAGTTTAAGAAATTAATTAATGCAAATTCATGTTTTGTGGTGGAATTGTGGTATTTTGGTTGAAAGATGTTGAAAATTGCTAATGGTTGCAAACTTGAAATTTGAAACTAATGCAAAATTGTGTAATAAAAATATAGTAAGGGGTTGTCTAGTCTTGTTATGCTAATTGATGAGTTTTATGACCATTGGTTTCATTTAGATGTCAAGCTTTGATGAAAAACGGTAAATTGGCATTTTCGGGTTTTACGAAATCGGGTGATTTGATGGATTTCAGTGTTTCGATGAATTAAATCATACTTTATATTATAAGTAGCGAGTTTTCTAAACTACAAGTTGTTTGTTGATCTTTATCTCGATCTATCGGAGTTTGTACACCGATATCGAGTGGTATTTGGATCTGTTGCGTGGACGGGACATAGGTTTTAACATATGCTTGTTCCTTGCATCATTTCGACTTTTGTACATGATTCTAGTTTACGATGCTCTTATATGCTTGCGTTTAGGTACCCCTCACGTGGACTGCGGGCGATGAAGAGAAAGGATGGCGACACCGTCTTCGGCAGACATGGACCAGGTGAGTAGATGCATATCTACGGGGGGAAGTCGGGTGGATGGCGTTTAGCACCCCCGCAACGTAGAATAGGAATAGTACTTATTGACTTTAGGAAACCAGACGTGACCCTAGTAGGACCCTAGTATTGACCCTAGGCTGGACTAGACCGATTTAGGAAAACCATATCAGAGGATGAGTACCTTTGAAGAGGTCCGTAGGTTTCAGATAGAAACACACCCACGCACACACTGAAATTCGACATGGGGTACGTGTATGTGTATATATATAGAACTAGGTATAGGTATATTTATATATATATAACACGTATAGGTGATTCATTGATGTGATATGATATCCGAGGTATGATGAAACAGTATAACTGGGCTTGATGCCGTGATTCTTGACCATACAGTCGTAATAAAGTGTTGGCGGATCATTAGAGAATGAGATAATGAACATGAATATATAAATTATAAAGAGTGGTGTGATATTGATGTACATGGGACGCTAGAATAGTACCCGGACTGTAACTTGTGACTGATTACGATATGATAAATGTATAACTTGATTACGACATTATATTGGTGTGACCTGATGCCGATATCACATAAGTATGACTTAATCACAATATGATACATATGACATTATACGAATGAGGAGACACCTAGGAGATACTTGACCGTACCCCGATATTGGGATGCCGTAGGATGGATTTTACCGTACGAGGCTTAGATTTGATGATCGATCCGCACTCTTGATTCGAGGAAGCCGTACTACGTACGTGACGCTATGGAGGCAGGATCGCCGACTATTAGAGATATTGATTTAGACCTTAGGTAGACTCTAGTTTCTTACTGACTAGTCTATTAGGTTTAGTTCCTTAGGATGTTAGATGGATACTGGTTTAGGTTCGACTCACATAGTGGTAGTTGTACTCGTATCTCGCAGAGGAGTGGATAATGCACACCTGCATTTACATTCATACTATAATCATCATGGTACATGTTCTTTTATATGTTGCTATAATCAATATAAACTTTACCTGTTAGGACACCAGCACCATTACCGATGATGCGCATATTCCACGCACACTTATTTGCCGGCTCACACACATCATCATCGGTAATTGCTATGTCACGTACACTTTAGATCATATTATCTTTTATTGATAGAATCAGTTAACAACTAAACCGATATAATATTGTAATCACTCTCTGATGTTAGTATAAGACATGATATCATTACTTAGACATTCATGCATTCATATTTTCATGTTGTCACGCAGTATCATGGGCAAATGCCGACACTTATCATATAGTTACTCATGATTTTGAGATTTGGATTTCTATGAGATTTCTGTATTTTTAGGGAAAACCGCAAAAAAAGATATAACAACTTCTCTCTCTCCTCTTCTCTTTTTAAAATAAGATGCGGTTTTCTCGTGATGTATGTGTCGTCCACCATGAGTTTTTCATGTTTTCTGTTGGATTTCGAGACCCGATTCGAGGAGTGGATGAACCGTCTCGGGTACATGGTGGGCCCGGTATGGTACCCCGGGGCAAGAAGATCGAGTTGTAGACGATGAGCCTGGCAGGGGAAGGCTACCTACCGGTGATGTCTGGCGCGGCGGATATCCGGAGGATACCGACCGTTGTCGTGAGATTTTATGATATGGGCCGATCCGGACTGACGGAGCCCGACATATTGAGACTTGAGATTACATGTGTTGTGTCGATGCTTGACACGGATTTCCATGGATTTCATTGTTGAGATTTCAGATTCCTATACATATTTTACGATGATAACAGCTACAGATTTCTTATACATATATATCTGGATTTCAGGATTTGTTACTTTGCATTCATGGTGCATGCATTTCATTTCATATGGCATAGTATTATATAAGGCACTGACACGAACACGGAGTATCTGCACTTACACGTAGTTTTACCTTGCTATTACTAGTTGATTGGGATATAATAGTGTATTATATGACCTAGGATAGCGTCGTGCATTCGATTTCTTTTCGTAGATGTCTTCTACTCACGAGTTGGCAACTCACCCCCGTTGTGCCAAATTCTTTACAGGTTCGATGTACAGGTTTCCGTGGCAGCTTGTTGGCACATCTTTTCTTCAGGGTGATTTGCATGGTAGGTTGGTTCAGTTGTATCCGAACCACCATTGTACTTTTATTCTTTCATTTGTATCTAGTAAGCTCCATCAACCATACTTGTATTACTTGATAAGTTTATTGGACCAGTCTTTTATTTCGACCTTAGAGTCGCTCATGTATTATTCTGATCTGGTGGTTTTGTTTTGAGTTTTGAGCCTCGCCTACTGGCGTTGTATATTATTGTGCTTGTTGTGGTTGTTCCGCCTGTGGGCGTGATGCTAGCTCCCGTTTTGGGGATGCTTTTTATTGTTTATTCATATTATACTTGTGGTACCCGTTTGGGGGCCAGTTTTTACAGAGGAGACTCTGCCGAAATTTTTGGTAAAATCTGCTGATGTTTTTATACTTGTTTTCTTTTCTTCTTTTTCTTCTTTTATGGTTTAGATTTCTGGGCTTCGGATTACTTAGGTTACGTGGCGCCTCTAGACGCTTCGTAAGCTAAGTGCCGGTCACGTTCCGTACTTTCGGGTCGTGACAATGGAAAAAAAAGATAAATATTATACCCCCAAAACCATTTACACCAATTTCACCAAATAAGCCTCTTTTCTTCAATATTTTCTAAACCGTTTTGGCAAACCATTTCATTTCAAAAACCACATGATAAAATTTTGTTTAATGTGTTATGATACACAAAATTTGTTTCAACTCATTCCAATTTGTAATTTTCCCTAATTAAATGTATTAGTGACGGCTTAAAATAATATTAAAATAATTAATTTCGGAAAATTTTTCAGAAAATTTGAAATTTCACCAGTGGCTTAATAAATACCAAATACTAGCAATTACATAGCTAGAATATGTATATTTAATTTTATAATAAAGATATTTGTATTTTGACTTTTTACAGAAAACCCCCTTATTTTACCGTTTTTTCGAAATTTCACCGAAACGATTTTCAAAACGTTACAAAAAAATCAGCAGGCTTTTATAAGAAATACTGTGCAAAACGTATGCCTAAATCGATCAAGGCGCCGCGGAACCGCGGCACGAGCATGGCTCGTGCGGCGGTTCCGCGGCCGTACAGTCACAATATTCTTTGATTTTTGCACAGTAATTTCTTTCTTTTATTGCTGTGTTTTCTGGGAATTTTTAATGCTTACTCAAGAGTTGAGTTTTCTGGGTTGTATTGGGGACTCGAAGATTCGATCGGATTGTCTAATTTCGTCTATGTGTTTTTCCGGGTAATTTTAGAATATGTTAAAAAGTTCGACCGGATATAAATACCCACTTTTTCCCCTGCCGGGAAATTTCCAATTGTTTGATTTTTCCGTAGTTTAATAACGTTCTAAGTAGTGCAAGTAACGCGATGGACCCTCTAGAAGACAACAAACCTTAACTCGATTATGTGACCGTCTTGAACTGCCCTTTGAACCTTAGGGTTTAGGGCAGTACGGCGTGCTACATGTGAGGCGTTGGCTTGACCCTTCTACGGCTGGACCGTTGGTACTGTGGCATGAAGTGAATGTTTTTTAAACTTATTTCATGTGTTGAGTTGTTTCGGGAAAACTTGGGTGTTTGATTGTTCGATCGGAAAGTTTAACATTTTCTATTTATCTGGAATGTGATACAATATTTAGAATCCACAAGTAGTTATGAGATAACTGATTTGGATGTTATAAACGTAGCAGTTTAGTCTCACTTGATCGGTTGCCACGGAATTTTGATGTGATCAAAAGTCCGTCGCAGTCACGTTGCGTACACAGATACTCGCCGGTAAACTTAATAGATAGCCACACCCCATAGCCCTGACCAAGTGACTGTAGGAGAACCCCGTTGCCGAAAGCATCCATTCGGGTGCTCGCGACAGCGGTGTTCCACCTTAGTGCACTTCGTCGACGGTATCGGGGGTGCGGCCGTCTACAAAAGTTTGCAACAAGCATTCGTTCTGGATGCCGGGAATCTTGTTGAATTGCCCGACTTTATATTGAAAAGTGTTTTCGATATTGAGACTAAAATGCGGGGTTTATAATTGTTAGGCATGCGATGTCTAAGGAATTCATTGGTTAGGCATGCGATGTCTAAGTAGGTTGCGGATTCCAACTGTTGTAGTTTTACACTTTCTTTTCTGTGACCGTAAGTGTAATATGTGATATCGCCGGTTTCGTTGCTATATGTCAACGACAATTGGGATACGCATGTTTACTTACGTTGATGACATGTGATGTTATGTGTTGCTGGATATGTTATATTGGATCGTCATGTTTGAATAGCCGGGATTTTTTTTATGTGAGACGAGTGTTTTTCATTTTCATTCATGTAAAAACTTGTATGTAATATTCTTTTATTGGGGCACTTCCAGGTTGCGGAAGATGTCACCGTTGATGTATATTATTTACTTTTCCGCATTAGGATAGACCCAAGGCGGGGACACAAGTAACCGGGTTCTAGGGTCCAGTGGGAGACCATCTCGAGGAGTCGAGCCCGGGTCTCCTAACTCTAGAATTGGTAGGGTTACTTGCCGCTCTCGTAGGGGTCTAGGGGTGTGGGATTGGTTATTCATCATGACCGTGAAATCCGTGTTTTATACTGGCTCGTATTGAAAACACGGACGTCCTAGTATATCCAATATTTCATATGATATTTTCTGCTGCGTTATCTGTGATGTGATCATGTGATTTGTTCAGATGGATACTGTATATACTATATATGATATATTATATAGACGTTGCTTATGTTTTACACCAGCGCTAGCCCTGCCCCGCTCTGCCGTTAGTTACCTAACCTAACGGTGCAGACGGGACATCGAGGCAAATGCGGATGGCATAAGCGTACGTTATATTTATCTGTGATGTTTAGGTGGACTTAAATGATGGGACATTCATTAATGAGATTAATGAAAGAAAATAAACCTAAAAGATGTTGTGGAATCGAATTTCAAAAATAAAACAGGTAGCTACAGTTCTTGCTTTGCATCGCGGTGTTCCTTGTAGAATATCCTGCACCTTATTCGATAAGGAAAGGACCGAGATCCTTTCACCGGGAGTGACTCCTTTAGCAATAACTGGCAGATGCTACAACCCTCGGTTTGTCTTTTGATTGCTTCTATAGTTTTTGCTTTGCATCGCGGTGTTCCTTGTAGAACATCCTGCACCTTATTCGATAAGGAAAGGACCGAGATCTCTTCACCGGGAGTGACCCCTTTAGCAAAACTAGAAAAGCCTCAAAAACACTCCATTTAAAAACCATTTGATTCCGCAACGAGATCAAGTTCAAAGGGTTAAAGGTTTTATTAAAAACCATTCGCAACCCTCCGTCATTTTAGGAAGTAGAGTACTTAGTATTCGTGCTGTGTTTGTTGACCATAGTCAAGGCACAGTGTACGGTAGCTAAGTGATGTCTTCCTACACCGCATATGATGCGATTAGTTAGGACAGTCGCGTGACTTTGTTGACCTTAGTTAAGGTTCATGTAGGTGGGTCTAATTAATCACGAAATGACGGGTAGAACTTGACTAGTACTTATGATTTGTTGACCATAGTTAAGGTCATAAGTGCTAGGGGTAAAAACCTTTATCGGGAGTTTCAAGTGTTGAAATTTGCAATGAGATTGCATACCTTCTATATGATAGTTGGATCCCGATACCCACTGCGAGTAATTGTTACTCCTGGGAGAGTTTTGCACTTTACAATTAGTCGATCAAGTAGGTGTCTAGAAAGGTGTCAACGGGGTTACGCCCCTGGGAAAATGAGGTTTACTTTAATTAGGTCCGTGCGAAAGCACGGGGAACCTCCCTCAAAGTACCGGCACTGGCCTGGCTGAAAGATCGGCGAACTTGTAGAGTGTAATAATCCCGGCTAGTCTTTCCTTTTAGGGTTTGAAGGAAGATTTGATAAAAACAGTGGAAGCCATCCTGATTAGATAAAATAAATAACCAATCTAATCTTGCAATAGCGTACGCAGAGTGTTTTCTTCTCTCTCTCTCCAGGTAGCGACCATGTCACGCCTTAATCAAGATAATAATATGGATGTATTGACCGAACCCGCTTGTTATACTGAGCTGGAGAACGTTGGTCCAGCTCCAACTTATAATTGTTATAAGACCGAGCAGGAAATAGGGGAATACCAGGATTCCCATGCCGCCCAAACGAAGAAAGTACATGTGATGCATCTCCTTCGGGTGTGTGTTCATTATAAAGAACTGTTTCTCAGTATCCTCTGCATCCTGGGTGTTTGATACCGGATCAGGATCCCAGATATGTAATCTGTTACATAGGGCCACAGAAAGGTAGGGAACTGAGAACGGGTGATAAGTTTCATGAGACAGAAAACGGTGCAAGTGTTGCAGCCAAGTCTGTTGGTCAATGTCACCCTGTATTTCCAAATACATTGATTATGAACAAATGCTATTAAATACCGAACCTGATATACAAAATCATATCAGTCTCTTTATTAGTAAAGAAAGGATACAATTTTGTATTGTTGGATAATGTTTTGAACATTTCCTATATCAACAGTTGATCGGTTCAGGCATCTTATCTAAAAGCATTGACGTTCTAAATCAAACTACAGTTCCTAGTATACAGAACACACATAAGAGAGGAAGAGTTCAGAAATGAACGATTCCTTCTCGAGGTATTGTAGACTAGGTCATATCAATGTGACCCGACTAGCTAAAGTTACATTTAGATGCATATTTAAATCTGTTTGAATTTACATGTTGTGAAACTTGCCAGTCATGTCAAAAGATAAGATGACCATAGCTCTGTTTACTCGAAACAGAGAAAGAGTTAGTGAATTCTTGGGACTGATACATAGTGATGTATGTAGGTCCCCTGTCTACATATGCCAAGACCGGTTCTTTGTATTTCATTACATTCACTGATTATCTCTCAAGATTCAGATATATGTTCCTGTTGAAACACAAGTCCGAAATGTCACGACCCGCAGGGTACGGAACGTGACTGGCACTTAAGTTTACGAAACGTCTCAAGACGTCCGTAAAATAAGTAAGCCAAAGCCCA
Organism: Agapanthus africanus; assembly: GCA_030015575.1. NCBI lineage: Eukaryota > Viridiplantae > Streptophyta > Magnoliopsida > Asparagales > Amaryllidaceae > Agapanthus > Agapanthus africanus. The sequence goes on from JASDDO010000022.1 coordinate 367,118,503, forward strand.
GAAACCAAAACCAAATAAGCAAAAGAGTGAAGAGAACCCAATCAATTGAAAACGAGTTTATCAAATAAGTCATATAAAACCTTTTTTTTAAAACAATATCAATTTTTCCGAAAATTTCGACAGAGTCTCCTTTGTAAATACTGGCCCCCAAAATGGGTACAACAAGAATATATATGAATCCAACAAATAAGGCATCCCCAAGCGGGAGCTAGCTCTTCGCCACAAGGCGGTCACAAATCCCACGCAATGTAAAGCAACAACATACGAAATAATCATAAAGAAGCATGAGAAAAACAGCATGTCGACTCAAGTGAGCTCGACCCCAAAATACAGCATAAAAGTCCACAAATCTCACATTCTCATCTCTAGGTCAATATAGAATAATACTGGTAGATACAGTAGATGGAGTACTCTAGATACAAAGAATATACAAGGTGGTGCAAAAATAATAATATAACCCACCTAAGAGCAAAACCTCGAGTCCAGGCAAAAGAAGCAAGTGCGCCCGCCAGTACTGTACTGACGGAGCGGACCTGAAAAAGGCTATGGCACAACGGGGGTGAGTTGCCAACTCGTGAGTAATAAATAACATCTACACAGGCTATCGCAAGTATGCACACAAGCATCCTAGCATCTATAATACAGGTATGGCAGGATATAATAGCAGGTATGTATGCCATATGACTATACTAGCAAGTATGTATGCAATATAAATATACTCGTGATCCGCATATGTAAGTATAAGAAATCATCTTTTTCCCTTTAAGAATCTCTTTTGAAATACCAGCACAATACCAATAGAATCAACAAGAACCTGTGTCCAGCAACGACACCTCAAAACTATCACAAATCTCATATATCCATGTCATAGTATCTCTGGCCTCAGCCATCCGGCTGACCCAGCTCAATATCAAAATCTCATCATCTCGCGGCCACGGTCGGTATCCTCTGGATATCCGCCGTGCCAAACAGTCACCTGTAGGTAATCCGTCCCCTGCCAGGCTCAACGTCAACACCACATTCATCTTGCCCCGGGGTACCATACCGGGCCCACCATGTACCCGTGACGGTTCCTCCACTCCTCGACACAGATCTCGAAAACCACAGCAAACTCATGGTGGACGACACTTTACATCACTAGAAAACCGCAATTTTTGCATATTTTAAAAAGGGTAATAAGTTTTAGAAATTTTGCGGCTTTCCCCCGAAATACAGAAATATCATAAATCTCAAGAAATCATCATGAATGCATACGGCAATGATAATGAATGCATATGGTATCAATAATCAAGTTGCGATGTATGATTAATAGACTAGGCATGAACAAATAATATGATGAGGTACATGCACATGAATAGCAATCCTACGATTTCATTTTAAGGAATTAAAGGCAATAGCACATGTTTAAGTATCAATTATAGTAAAAGGTTTCAATTTAAAGGTTATCTAGTGTGGTGGTATGGCAATTACCAGGGTGTGTGTGTAAGCATGAATAGTGCTCGTGCTGCATATAAAAACCCTGGCAATGGTGCAGGTGTCCTATAGAATGGGTTCGTATATGTATGTCAATATAAGGCATGAATGTAGCAAATAATTATACAAGTATTACACCCCTAATTACTAACATTACTAAGAATCTTTTTAAGCTACTAAAACTATCGGGCGACTTGCGCCATCCAACGATAGTCCCCCGTAGATGTTACATCTACTCACAGAAATCCTCAGCTAGCTACGTCCGATCACCGCTTTCCCTTTTCGTGCCGCATCCGAAGCCTCCGCGACCGAACCTGGAATTTACATCAATACAAGACATAAGGTTACATATCATGAAACGACGCAAATCCCGAACGAGAATATCTACGTTCACAAGCTAGGCACAACGTGCACAAGGTGCGCGGAACGCACGCGAAAATCGCAAAACTAACTAGAACGTCGATTGGTCGCCCGACCAAACAAAAACCCGATTACTCAAAAATCCGCACTCACACATCCTAAATGTCATAGGATATGCCAAAAAAATATCATCAAGATAAAGCAAATATTTTATCACATATTTTTATCACAAAACTAGTAAGCACAAACATTCTAAAAAAAACGACGCAACATCGCCGTTATGTGATAAAGTGCTCACAATCCAACACAAACATCCAACTAAACCACTAGATAGCCACTACATTAGTTTTACACCATTAACTATGCTTCAAAACATATTTTCCACAACCAACCCTTCTCTTGATTTTTGGTAATTAGCAAAACAAGGAAAATATCACACAAGATTAACTTGGATTAGCATAACATCAAGCTATTTAAGCAAAGTAACCTTATAGATTGGTTAAGTAAACAACTAGATAGCTAATTAGCTTTAATTAACTAAATAATGGTTTCTAAAAACCCTAGTTTAACTCTAACCATAAACCTTTAAAAACTAGATTAGAAAATAACACTAAATTAACACTAGATTTTAGCCCAATTATCAAGTTAACCACTTAGATTAAGCTAAAAAAATAACTAGGTAACAAAATAGCTTAATTAATCTCTTAATGGTGTTCTAAATCATAAATTAATTTCAAACCGCAAACTTTAAAAAAAACTAGTATGCAAATAGCACTAAAATTAACACTAAAACAATTTTCAAAGTTCTAATTAGCATACTTTAAACTACAATTTAACCCAAGATTGAAATTATACCTCACAAGCCCAAACCCTATGTTTCTAAAGCCTTCCAAGATGCCATCTTTTACCAAGATTTGAACCAATTTGGGTTTGAGAAGAGAGGGAATAAGGTTTTGCTTTGAAATTGTGAAGGATTTGTAGATTTTTATTGAATTTTGATGCAATTTATTGAAGAAAATGAGAGAAAAGAGAAGGAAAATAATGGAAATGGGGGGGGGGGAGCTGGTCTCGGCCAGAAGAGGGAGAGGGGAGTGGTGTGGGCTTGCTAAATCTTTCACAAGTCAAAGCCATTTCATATCCAAAGTACACCATACCTTAATTACAATATTTTAATCCTTTTCAAAACAAATCATTCACCACAATAGTTAAAGTCAAATGGAGTGGGATGGGGCTGCTGCAGGAGTGGTGGGGCCGGCCTTGGGGTGTGGGGGGTGAGTGGGAGAGGTTACAAAAAGAATTCCATGCAAAAAGACCCCCCACAAGTCCAAAATTGCAAGTTTTAGCTTAAAATTCAATAAATTCGTTTTCCATATTAAAAATTTGTTAAAACTTAAAATAAATTACTAAAAATTTATGTTACAACTAGATTTTAATTAACATGATTTTAAAGCTTAAATTTAGCCCATTTAAATTTGTATTTATTGCTAATTTAATGTATTATCTTACCGGCTTAAAATAATATTAAAAAATTGAAAAATTAGGGGAAAATTTTAAACGACCAGAATTTCATAATTAACTCATTTTCTACTAAAAACTAGCAATTACCTATCCAAATTAGGTATAATTAGTCCTAAAATGCAAAATAACAAAAAGGACGGTTTTCGGAAAAATACCGAATTTTCACCGATTTTCAGGAAAACACCAAATTGACTTTTCAAGGCGTTACACGAAACTTTTGAGATATTCACAGAATATAAGTTAGAAGTAGAGAACCAAAAACCTGGTATAAGTATTATGTCCTATGATGAGATCAGGGAGGAGAATACTTATGCATAGAATTCCTGGACTATTCTAAAGGAGAATGAGTTTCTCTCTCCGTATTACTCCTCTGAATATACCACAGCACAACGGTGTATCGGGGCGGAGCAATCGCACCATATTAGATACGGTGCGCTCTATGATGAGTACTACTGAGTTGCCTATTTCCTTTTGGGGGTTGTGCACTTGAGAAGTTGCATACCTATTGAATTGGGTTCGAATCAAATCAGTGCCTACCACTCCACATAAGATATGGTATAGGAAGAACCTATCTCTTAAGTAAGTTAAGATTTGGGATTGTCCGGCCTATGTCAAAAGCAAAATCCGGACAAGATCAAGGCAAGGTCAATTCTGTAGAACTGGAAGGAGTTCCAGTTATACAAACTGCAGCTGATGATTTGATAGAACCAAAGGATTCAATAGTCTCCGACGAACCTCGGCCTCTCCGCCGATCTAGAAGGGTTCCTCATCCGCCTGAGAGATACTTCGGTTTCTCGATGACAGTGGGAGCGAAGATTGCATCATGAGATGATGACCCAACTAGTTTCGAGCAGGCCATCGAGAGTAGGGACTCTGTAAGAATGGCTGGATGCTTAGCGATCTGAGATGGAATCCATGTACACCAACAAAGTATGGACTTTGGATGTTGTATCTGAAGGGTTAAATCCCCATCAGGAGCAAGTATATCTTGAGAAGATTACTTGGTGTAGATGGAAAAGTTGAGACTTTCAAAGCTAGCCTTGTTGAAGGTTTTCGTCATCGACCAGGCGTGGATAATGATGAAACCTTTTTCAAGTGACTATGCTTAAGTCCATCCGGATCCTACTTGCCACGGCTACATACCATGATTACGATATCTGGTGGTTGGGTGTCATGACTACTTTTCTAAATAATGATTTAGAAGAGAACGTCTATAAGTACACAGCCAGAGGGCTTCGTAAACAATGGGAGCAGCGGAAACGTGTGCAAGTTGCTTTACAGATTAAAGCAGGTATCGCGGAGTTGGAACGTCTGTTTTGATGTGGTACTCAAAGAGTTTGACTTCATCAAAATGGTAGATGAACCTTGTATATACAAAAAAGTAGTAGAGAGTAAGGTGGTGATCCTCGTAGAGTACGTGGATAACATACTCTTGATAGAGAAGGAGTTTTCTATGCTACGCTCGGTCAATCTCCTCTTATCACAAGGATTCTCCAATAGGATAAAGGTGATACCTCCTAAATCCTGGGATTTGGATCTATGAGATAGATCTAAATGGATGTTAGGCTTCTCACTAGGTTTAGTGAGATGGTATCAATCGATCCTGGGGAGAATCACTGGAAAGGTTTCAGGGTGATAAGGACGACTGAATATCAGTCGCAGGCATTGTCTTTACCCTCAGTAGAGGGACGGTATGTTGGAAGAGTTCCAAGCTATATACCGTGGCAGACTAGACGATAAAGGATGGTGACATCGCTATTAAGGATACTACCAAAGAGGCACTTTAGGTGTATATTGGTTCATGAGATGAACTAGGTTCCTACCATTGTATGACAATGGAAGTGTGGCTTTGGCCCAGGAACCCCGATCCCATCAGTGACCCAGACATATTCTGAGGCAGCATCACCTGATCATGGAGATAGTTGATCTCCAGGGTGATCGAGGTTAGGAGAGTAGACTCAGAGAACAACACGGCGGATCCACTCACAAAAGCCTTTTCCCAGAGAGAGACTTATATGGGATGGTTGAGTATTAGATACTGCAACCACTGCTACAGATGGCCCTAGTGCAAGTGGGAGACTGTTAGTTATATGTATGCCCTAGAGGCCATTACTGTACATAGGATGTATATTGTAGTGGATGCTGGGACATATATAGGTAGGACTTTCTTGCTCGACATGATAGTACGCTATCTGGTTGCTCTTTATCTTAACATGTATACTTTCTGTCTCTCTGTTACATGTTGATAAAGCCCTTACGATGTGTACTCGACTTCCAGGACTATGATGTAGATCATACTAGTGGGGCATGGGTAGTCCATGAGTACATCCTTCAATGTTCCTAGTCGTGGGAATTGTAAGTCCATGCTACCTCTCCCGGTACTTTCGGGAATGCGGAATTTGATAAAAAACGATTTTATGGAGGTGGTAACATGGACCTAAAACCCGGATCTTGGTTAAACATCTATCTAACAACCTAACTACGAGTTTCTAGCTACTCGGTTAGGGGGTTATACCTTGCTTGTCTTGAACTCCTTCGTCTTCAAGCTCCGATGGTGGTCCGGATGGGCTTCTTCTCGTCGTCTCCGTACGTCGAAGATAGATCCACCTGAAAGCTCCAACCTTTGGCTCCTTCTTCGTTCTTTGAAGAAACTAGTTCACTCGGTTTGCTAAACCTTGTGAACTAGAATGAGTAGAGAAGAGTTTGTGTGGGATTTTATCTATGGTTCTTGATTCTCAACTCATGAGATATGTGAACCATAGAGTCAAGAGAGGGAGCAAGAGGAAGAGGGTGAAAGAGAGCTCAAGAACAAGAGAGAGAATGAGCAAGAAAGAATGAGCAACTCTTTTGTCTCTCAACCTCTCATAATCCAAAGTCATGATAACTCATCATACCAAATAAGTCTTATGTGATGGTTGAAGCAACCATAACCATGTCATTTCATGCACTCATTTTACACAAATGAGCAAGCAAGCAAAAGTCTTTGCCATGAAATGATGGCTATGGTTATCATGATGGTCAACTAGTCAAGCCTAGTCAACCGGTCAACAAAGTCAACAAGTCAACAAAAGCCAACAAGTCAACAAAGTCAACAAAAGTCAACAACCATGTCACCATAATACTTAATTAATATAATGGTTAATCACATATCATATTCTCATTAGGGTTGAGCAAAAAGTCAAATAGTCAACAACCCTAATGAGAATCCGCTGCCTCTGCCTCCCTGTCAACTGTGCATACACACCCGCATTCGCGTTCCGAGGAACACGAATGCATACTGGATAAATCCAATCCCAAAAGGTACACTAGGATCTGGCTTAAACCAAAGCCCGCTAGTGTAAACTGTTCGGACACTGTATGTGCACAAGTGCACGGATGCGACCGAACCCTGTCGCAAAACCATGCGACCTGTCGCAATACCATGCGACCTCTACTCTTTTGCCTAAAGGAGAAAAGCTTTCAGTGTGGGACTCTAAAGACTCGACACTACGCTGGCAGTGGGTTTAACCACAGACCGCAAGCGGCACTAGCTGTGCGTAACGGTCCCCAGGTAATGCCGACAAGAAGACCGACGAGGCGAAACCCATCTGAACTCCTACTGAGCCTGAGTGTGACATTCTTCGTACAGCCCGCTCTGTTCGTCTGATACATCGCATGGCGGGCCTAGGGGGCGGTAAACGTCAGTCCCCCAATAGCGGTATAAGTCGTGCCGGAGCGAAGCCCAAAACACCCTGAGATAACACTGGAAGCCTACCAGTATACCTCGTTTGCCCTGGCCAGGGACTACTCGTATAATGGCTCTCCTAGACACAGCGCGATGTCAACCCCCAATACCGGGAGAGACGAATCCTGTCTAACCGTCACTGCCTCCAAGTGCTTCGGGACTGCACCCAACCACTACCTGTTTGCACGACTCCTTTGAGCCGTGGTAGGGTAGTGATCAAAGTACAGTGGGAACACACTCGAGGCGAAGTGACAGTGTCAAGTCAGCGGACTAAGCTGTACTCATGTCACCTGGGAACTGATAACTGACGATAGGCATAATACCAACCAGTCAGTTCCCGACGAGTCCTGTCCAGTGTACCCGTAACCTAACGAGCACCCGCATACTATCTCAAGTACGACGTACTGACGGCTGTGGGACAGACCGTCTCCCACACTGGGATGATAAGCGCATGCGCTGGTCTACTCCGGAGTATCGATGCCCTGTCTCGATAGTCCTGCGACCAGGGACCTGCATAAGGATGTGCTTATAGATTACCCAGCCCCACTAGTGTGACGGCCATCACATTGCTGGTAATCAAGCAAAGATCCTAAGGGCTCCACTAAAGTGTATAGGCGATATACTAAAATAAACACATGTACACATTGAAGTAGAAACAAACCAAGTAGCATACTACTATTTTGAGCAAGATTGTTTATACAAGGTGAATATCCCAAGCTTCCATTAAGTAATATACAAACTAGTATGATACAGTAATGGCCTCTAGGGCATATACACTAACAATCTCCCACTTGCACTAAGGCCATGTACTGGCGTATCGAAGACCTATCATCTCGATCAGCCGCTCGAACTGAGTCTGGGGCAGGGCCTTGGTGAATGGATCTGCAGTGTTATCTTCTGAAGCGACTCTCCGAACCTCGATCTCATGGCGATCCACGATCTCCCTGATCAGGTGATACCGCCTCAAGATGTGCCTGGATCTCTGATGGGACCTGGGTTCCTTCGCTAATGCTATAGCCCCGTTGTTGTCACAATACAGAGGTATTGGATCAACAATGGACGGAACCACCTGAAGCTCTTTCAAGAACTTCCTTATCCAGACAGCTTCTTTTGCGGCATCAGATGCAGCGATGTATTCCGCTTCCATCGTCGAGTCTGCAACGGTTTCCTGTTTAGAACTCTTCCAACACACCGCCCCTCCATTGAGGGTAAAGACAAAACCCGACATGGACTTGGAATCATCCTTGTCACTCTGGAAGCTGGAGTCAGCAAAGGCCTCGATCTGGAGGTCCTTTTCGCCATACACCAAGAACATCTCCTTAATCCTTCTCAGGTACTTGAGAATGTTCTTTACCGTTATCCAGTGTTTCTCCCCAGGGTTTGACTGATACCGGCTTACCACACTCAGTGCATAAGCTACATCCGGTCTGGTACACAACATCGCATACATTATAGAGCCTACCGCAGAAGCGTAGGGTATAATAGACATGCGATCCCTCTCCAAATCAGTCTTGGGAGACATCTCTTTAGAGAGGGTGATCCCGTGACAAGCCGGTAGGTTACCGCGCTTGGAATCTTCCATACTGAATCTTTTCAGTACGGTGTCGATATACCTGGACTGTGAAAGTCCTAATATCCTCTTGGATCTGTCACGGTAGATCCGGATACCCAGAATGTACGAGGCATCACCCAGGTCTTTCATGGAGAACCTGTGTGACAAGAACCCCTTGACAGATTGTAGCATAGGAATGTCATTTCCTATTAAGAGAATGTCATCCACGTATAAAACGAGGAATACTACAGTTCTCGCTACAAATCTACTATAGATGCATGGTTCATCTGGATTTTTGATAAAGCCAAATTCTTTGACCGTCTCATCAAAGCAGATGTTCCAACTCCGCGATGCCTGCTTCAGTCCATAGATGGACTTAAGCAACTTGCACACCTTTCCGCTGCTCCCACTCTGAATGAAACCCTCTGGCTGGTCCATATAGACACACTCCTCTAAATTTCCATTTAGAAAAGCTGTCTTTACGTCCATCTTCCAGATTTCATAATCGTGGAAGGCAGCAATGGCAAGACGGATCCGAATGGATTTCAGCATGGCTACTGGAGAAAAGGTTTCGTCATAGTCCAAGCCAGGTCTTTGACGAAAACCCTTTGCTACCAGCCTAGCTTTATAGGTCTCAACCTGTCCATCTACACCAATCTTCCTTTTGAAGATCCACTTGCATCCTACGGGTTTTACCCCGTCTGGAGCAATGTCCAACGTCCATACCTTGTTAGTGTACATGGACTCCATTTCGGTCCGCATTGCATCCAGCCATTTCACTGAGTCAACGCTCTGAATGGCCTGCTGGAAGCTAGTAGGCTCATCATAATTTATGATGCAATCCTCTCTATCCCCGTCTATGAGAAAACCGTAGTATCTCTCGGGCGGATGAGTCTGCCTACTACTTCTGCGGAGCGGCGTAGGAATGTCCTGTTCTTCCGAACCCTCTGGTTCCACTAAACTTTCAGTAATAGTCCGTGGTTCTGGAATTTCTTCCAGTTCTACTGCGCTCCCACTAATTTCCTTTTCTAAGAACTGGTGTTCTAGAAAGTGGGCATTACGAGAAACAAGGACTTTTTATTCCTCTGCGTAGTAGAAAAGATACCCCCTGGTGTTCTTTGGGTATCCCACAAACTTGCACAGTACTGAGCGTGCCTCGAGTTTGTCCGCATGCTGCTTTTTGACAAAAGCTGGACATCCCCAGATCTTCAGATATTGAAGATAGGGTTTCTTCCCACTCCATAACTCATATGGTGTGGTAGGCACAGTCTTAGTGGGAACTCGGTTCAAAAGGTATGCGGCTGATTCTAGCGCATATCCCCAGAATGATCGCGGCAACTCAGCGTTACTCATCATGGACCGCACCATATCCAATAGGGTGCGGTTCCGTCTCTCCGATACACCATTATGTTGCGGAGTGTATGGAGGAGTAAGCTGAGAGAGAATTCCGTTCTCTTTTAAATAGTCCAGGAACTCGGCACTTAAGTATTCTCCACCTCGATCCGATCTTAGAATCTTAATACTTTTGCCGATCTGATTTTCTACTTCATTCTTATACTCCTGGAATTTTCCAAAGGCTTCGGACTTATGTTTCATTAAGAAGACATGTCCGAACCTTGAAAAATCATCCGTAAAAGTGATGAAGTAAGAATAACCGCTTCGAGCATGCGTAGACATTGGACCGCACACGTCACTGTGTACGAGTCCCAAGAGCTCGCTCGCTCTTACTCCATGTCCAGTAAACGGAGTCTTTGTCATCTTTCCTTTGAGACAGGATTGACAAGTGGCATACGATTGATATTCCAACGCATTCAAATACCCTTCTGTATGTAACTTCGTCAACCTTCTCTCATTGATGTGACCCAGTCTACAATGCCATAAGAAAGTCTGATTTATTTCCGGAGACTTTCTTTTGTGTATATTCTGGACATTGAAAATTTGTGGTTGGTTCAATACGTATATACCATTACTCAATGTACCTGACCCAATCAAAACTTGATTAAGGTGAATGTTTACAACATTACTTACAAACGCAAATTCATAACCTTCTTTAGAAACTAAAGATACAGAAATGATATTACAAGTTGCGTTGGGTACAAAAAAGCAATTACGCAAAACCAAAACATGTCCATCTGACATTCCTAGGTGATAGTCCCCCACGGCTTTAGCATCCATGCTAGCTCCGTTCGCAACTCTGAGGGTCATGTCACCTGCCTTCAAAACCCTACGGTTTCTCAATGCCTGCAAAGAATTACAGATATGAGATCCTGATCCGGTATCCAATACCCAGGAAGTAGAGTTTATTGAAAGACAGTTTTCAATAACATACACACCTGAAGCTGAAGCTGCAACCTGCTTCAATTCCTATGTTCTGGCCTTCCAGGCCCTGCAATCATTCTTCCAGTGTCCTTTCTTATGACAATAGAAGCATTCTTCCTTATCCACAAGCTTCCCCGCTATCTTTGTTGCTTTAGCTTTTCCCTTCGTATCCACTTTACTAACACCGCCCCTTGGTTTGGCGGGGGCTTTCTTCTTCTTTCCCTTGGCTTTCGCCTTGGACCTAGAAGAAGATGATCCTCCTACAAACAAAGTGGATGTTTTCCTACCTTTCTATAGGGTGCCCTCTGCGCTCCTCAGCATGTTGAGGAGCTCTGAAAGTTCAACCTCTTTTTCTTGTAGGTTGAAGTTCAGTATAAACTGGGCGTAAGTGGAAGGAAGGGACTGGAGAACTATGTCCGTATAGAGTTCACTCTCCAATGTGGTCCCTAGGTCCGCGAGCTCCTCAATGTAGCCGATCATCTTTAGCACGTGCTCGGCTACTGATGATCTGACGGCCATCTTTGCCGAAAATAACTTTTTCGACGCTTCGTATCTTGCGATACGAGATTGCTCTCCATACAGTTCTTTTGTATGGAGAAATATGGATTCAAGGTCCATATTCTCGTGCCTCCTCTGATGTTCGTTGTCCATCGAGGCAAGTACGAGGCACTTGGCCTTCGCGCTATCAATCTCCTAAGTCTTGCGGATTTCCATATCCGCGACGCTGGAAGTGGGACCAGGGACAGGGGGAGCTGTGGTGGTAAGAAGATACCCCAGCTTGTCCTAAGTGATTGCCATCTTGACATTCCTGAGCCAATCTTTGTAGTTTGGCCCTGTCAGTATGTTTTTATCTAGAAGTAACTTAAGTCCAGTCATTTCAATTGGTCGCTGCAATTAGGAGAGAGAAGAAGAAACACTTAGCATGATGCTCTTGCAAGTTTAGAGTGGTTTTTAGTTTGTCTAAACAGGATGGCTCCCACTGTTTCTCCAATCCCTCCTTAAAACCAAAAAGGAAGAATTAGTCAGGATCAATCTCACCGTACAATACTTGCTTAACCGTTCGGCCAGGCTGGTGTCGGTACTTCGAGGGAGGTTTTCCAACGCTTTCGCGAAGTTCCTTAATTAAAGAACCTCTTTTCCCTGGGGGCGTAGCCCCGCTAACACCTTTCTAGGCACCTACTAGGTTTATAGCATTGATCGTTAAGTGAAAAATATCCCGAGGAGTAGCATATACTCACAGTAGGATCGGGATCCAAATATCATCGCGTGACGAAACTGAAGGAATCCTACCAGAATCATCACTCTCCAAATGGTATGCAAATCTAGCAAGTTTCAGTACTTATGAAACTCCCGATGTGGATTTTTGCCCCATGCTCTTATGACCTTGGCGTGAGGTCAAAATGTCATAAGTCACATGTCAAGTTCGTCCCATCATTATCCAGGTTAATTTGAATCCACCCGTACCTACCCTTGACGTAGGCCAAAATGGTAGTACGGCTGTCCCAAACCAACGCATTCTATCTATGCAACAGATAAATATCCGGCAGCTACCAATCACTATGCCTTGACGTGAGGTCAAAATACATAGCTTGAATACTACCGAATATTTAACTGAAATGATGGAGGGCTACGAATGGTTTTGGCAAAACCGTGAACGTAGTGAACTTGATTTAGTCGATGGAACGAGATAGCTTTTAAATGGAATGGCTCAAACTCCGCATTTTAAAAGTTTGTTTTGAAAAGAACCGAGTGGTTTTTCGAAAGTGTTCCAACGACTTTTACATGGTTTATTTTCTTGCATTAGTTCTTTTAATGCGTGATATTCTTGCATTAGTTCTTTTAATGCGTCCCATCAATTAATCCTACCATTGCATAAAACAACCAAAATATGACGTACGCTTATGCCATTCGCATTCGCCACTGGGCCCCGTCATTACCCGTTAGGTTACTTAACTAACGACAGAGCGGGGGCTAGGCTAGCGCGTCTGTAAAACATAAGCAACGCCTAAATAATATCATATATAGATATACTGCAATGATAAACATTTCAGATCACAGATGAATACATTGGATATACTAGGAATCTGTAATTCGTACGAGCCTGTAACGAAAGACAGATTACACGGTCGCGGTGAATAGCCAATACCCCACCCAAGACCCCTACGGGTGCGGCAAACTACCCGCCAAGTACCCGAAGCGTAGCAACCTCCCTCATCTCCATGAGTAGGCCACTCGACACTTCGGCATACCCGGTAGTTTGTGCACCCCCTCCATGGGTCTATCCTAGGAGCAAAAACAGTAAAAAGAAATTATACAATGACGGCTACAACCCCGACCCGGTTGTGCGGCCATACAAATAATTATTACATCAATTTACAAATTTACATGAATTGAAAGAAAAGAAAACTCTCGTCTCACAACCCCCGGCTATTCACCCGCGACAATCCAACATATTCATATACACATTCCAGCAACATTACTGATCACAGATTTGTATAACCCCCACTAATCGACATATAGCGATTAGTAGACGTTCAATACAAATATCACATTACAGAAAAACCCGTTAGCTTAAGTCTTTTAGAAGTTCGATCAAAAATACGGATTTTCGAGACCCCAAAAATAAAATTTTCGTTCTGGAAAATCTGGGCTGAAAATACATATACCAAAATTCCCAAAATACCCCCAGAATAACACTGCACCAAAAATGGACCTCGGCCGAGTCAACTCGGCCGCGGATCCGCGGCGGGAGCGTGCTCCCGCCGCGTTTCCGCGGCGCTTTGACTCGATCGTGGGACCATCTTTGGTGGTTATTCACACAAAACCCTGAGCCGATTTTAGGTGTTAAAATAATCAACTTTTGAACAGTAAACAAATCGACAGAAAGTTCGAATTTCGGGGTTCGTTTTCGGGACTTTTTCTTTGATCGATCTTCTAGTTACTTGCTAACATGTTAGATAGAGTTTAACTAGGCTATGATACCACTGTAAGTCCATGCTACCTCTCCCGGTACTTTCGGGAATGCGGAATTTGATAAAAAACGATTTTATGGAGGTGGTAACATGGACCTAAAACCCGGATCTTGGTTAAACATCTATCTAACAACCTAACTACGAGTTTCTAGCTACTCGGTTAGGGGGTTATACCTTGCTTGTCTTGAACTCCTTCGTCTTCAAGCTCCGATGGTGGTCCGGATGGGCTTCTTCTCGTCGTCTCCGTACGCCGAAGATAGATCCACCTGAAAGCTCCAACCTTTGGCTCCTTCTTCGTTCTTTGAAGAAACTAGTTCACTCGGTTTGCTAAACCTTATGAACTAGAATGAGTAGAGAAGAGTTTGTGTGGGATTTAATCTATGGTTCTTGATTCTCAACTCATGAGATATGTGAACCATAGAGTCAAGAGAGGGAGCAAGAGGAAGAGGGTGAAAGAGAGCTCAAGAACAAGAGAGAGAATGAGCAAGAAAGAATGAGCAACTCTTTTGTCTCTCAACCTCTCATAATCCAAAGTCATGATAACTCATCATACCAAATAAGTCTTATGTGATGGTTGAAGCAACCATAACCATGTCATTTCATGCACTCATTTTACACAAATGAGCAAGCAAGCAAAACTCTTTGCCATGAAATGATGGCTATGGTTATCATGATGGTCAACTAGTCAAGCCTAGTCAACCGGTCAACAAAGTCAACAAGTCAACAAAAGTCAACAAGTCAACAAAAGTCAACAACCATGTCACCATAATACTTAATTAATATAATGGTTAATCACATATCATATTCTCATTAGGGTTGAGCAAAAAGTCAAATAGTCAACAACCCTAATGAGAATCCGCTGCCTCTGCCTCCCTGTCAACTGTGCATACACACCCGCATCCGCGTTCCGCGGAACACGAATGCATACTGGATAAATCCAATCCCAAAAGGTACACTAGGATCTGGCTTAAACCAAAGCCCGCTAGTGTAAACTGTCCGGACACTGTACGTGCACAAGTGCACGGATGCGACCGAACCCTGTCGCAAAACCATGCGACCTGTCGCAATACCATGTGACCTCTACTCTTTTGCCTAAAGGCGAAAAGCTTTCTGTGTGGGACTCTAAAGACTCGACACTACGCTGGCAGTGGGTTTAACCACAGACCGCAAGCGGCACTAGCTGTGCGTAACGGTCCCCAGGTAATGCCGACAAGAAGACCGACGAGGCGAAACCCATCTGAACTCCTACTGAGCCTAAGTGTGACATTCTTCGTACAGTCCGGTCTGTTCGTCTGATACATCGCATGGCGGGCCTAGGGGGCGGTAAACGTCAGTCCCCCAATAGCGGTACAAGTCGTGCCGGAGCGAAGCCCAAAACACCCTGAGATAACACTGGAAGCCTACCAGTATACCTCGTTTGCCCTGGACAGGGACTACTCGTGTAATGGCTCTCCTAGACACAGCGCGATGTCAACCCCCAATACCGGGAGAGACGAATCATGTCTAACCGTCACTGCCTCCAAGTGCTTCGGGACTGCACCCAACCACTACCTGTTTGCACGACTCCTTTGAGCCGTGGTAGGGTAGTGATCAAAGTACAGTAGGAACACACTCGAGGCGAAGTGACAGTGTCAAGTCAGCGGACTAAGCTGTACTCATGTCACCTGGGAACTGATAACTGACGATAGGCATAATACCAACTAGTCAGTTCCCGACGAGTCCTGTCCAGTGTACCCGTAACCTAACGAGCACCCGCATACTATCTCAAGTACGACGTACTGACGGCTGTGGGACAGACCGTCTCCCACACTGGGATGAGAAGCGCATGCGCTGGTCTACTCCGGAGTATCGATGCCCTGTCTCGATAGTCCTGCGACCAGGGACCTGCATAAGGAGGTGCTTATAGATTACCCAGCCCCACTAGTGTGACGGCCATCACATCGCTGGTAATCAAGCAGAGATCCTAAGGGCTCCACTAATGTGTATAGGCGATATACTAAAATAAACACATGTACACATTGAAGTAGAAACAAACCAAATAGCATACTTCTATTTTGAGCAAGATTGTTTATACAAGGTGAATATCCTAAGCTTCCATTAAGTAATATACAAATTAGTATGATACAGTAATGGACTCTAGGGCATATACACTAACAGGAATATCGAGACGGGGCATCGATATTCCAGAGTAGACTAGCTTATATCTTCTCGACCCATGTGATGGGCGATGGATGATCCCATATCCATTGATGTTTGACATCAGAGATGGTATGCGGGTGCTCAGTGAAGACTGGGTACACTGAACGGACTCGCCGAGAACTCCCAGATGGTATTATACCTCACGTCTGATGGCAGTTCTCTGGTGACATTGGTACAGCTTAGTCTGTTGACCCGAGATCGTCATAGAGTCTTGTGTGTCTCCCACTATGCTTTGATTTCCACCCTACCAAAGCTCTACTGAGTCGTGCAAACAGGTGGTTTTTGGGTACAGTCCCGATTCACATGGAGGCAATGAGAGATAGGAGGGGATTTGTCTCTCCCGGTATTGGGGGTTGATGTTGCGCTATGCTCGACTGGCCATAACTGGAAATCCCTGGCCAGGGTTGCTGTGAATTGCTGGTAAGAGTTATCAGTAGTTTCACGCTTGTTATGGACCTTACATCGGCATGACTTATCGAGCTACTGGGGTCTGACGTTTACCACCCCTAGGCGAGATATGCGACATATCAGACGAACAGACCGGACTGTACGGTAAGTGTTGCTGGTTGGATTCACAGGAGTGTGAGCGGGCTTGCTCGTTGATCTTCTGATCGCTCAATACCCGGGTGGCCGTTACGTTTAGCAGACCGCTTGCGGCTTGTGGGTGTTTGATATGATCATCACCTGCTGCCGGCGTATTGACGAGTCTTTAGAGTCCTACACAGAGGTTTCCTGGCTCAAGCGAAACGAAATAGGAGCTCATATGAGATATGTGCGGGACCGAGAATAATACCAGTATGTGATACTGTATTCTATTCTCGCGATTTATATCATTGGACGGTTATATATGATATAGCCGGGTTTCCGAATCAAGTGTTGATTCGATACATTGATACACTTGATATTAGTCGGTTATATGCGATATGACCGGATCATTAAATCAAGTATTGATTTAATGATTTGATGTATAATTATATATTTGATATATTACTTTACATTAACTAGTATTTGTTCACTTAAGATGGATTTTCTCACTTAATGTACACAAGTAGTATATGTGATATATTTTTGTGCACTTGATTGTATCATGTTTGATGATACATGCAAACTTGGGTGTGTGTATGTTATATACCATGTTTAGTTAATGGTTAGGGTTTCATTTGTTTTATTTATTTTCTTTATTTATTTTTGGCAAGAAATAAAATGGTGGCTTGTTTTGTTTTACTCTTGAAGCTTCATGAAGCTTTGAAAGTCTTAGCCATTTTGTTTCTTTCCTTAACCCAACCATTAGCCTAAACCCTAGTTTACTCTCTACATGAGTTTACTCACCCATGGTTGCTAAATGATAGACATCACTTGATTTTCTTTTGGAGATAATTCATTATTTATTTTTCTTCTCTCCTTCTTCTTCTTCTTCATCATGAAGAGAAGAAAGCATTCTTGAAAAATTCCAAGTGATGAATCCAAGTGAGAACTCCAATTCCAAAGTGAACCCCACTTCCTATTTCTTCATCCTCTACCACTTGCCATGTAGTAGAGTGTGTTATCTTCACAAGTTTTATGACCAAGTGAAGATGGAGCTTGATCTTGAGTTGCCTCGACGTAGATCATCTTCGGCATCGAAGTCGACGACCTAGCCCAATCATTTCTCCGACGAAACCAACGCTAGAGTCCAGGATCCTGATGGTCGCAGCGAAGGGACGTCATCACGGAGTAAAAGAAGTGGAGGACCGGATCTACAAAGGTTGTAGTCACTTTCACTTGTAGCAAAGTAGTTTGCTTGCATAGTTTCGCCTTACCTCTAGTTAACGATCTAGTATTAGGGTTTCTCGGCACATAAAATTTGAATTGGACATGTTTGATCAGTTGTAGAACCTCATGGGCGTGCCTAGGAACCCTACAAGTTGTTTCTTACCTTTCTGTTGCATAGATAGATGCAATGGTTTAGGACAGATGTACAGCCTTGTTAGCCTTAGTCAAGGGCGAGTACGGGTGGGTTTAAATTAACCTGGACAATGACGGGTAAAACTTGACATGTGACTTATGATTTGTTGGCCTTATTCAAGGTCATAAGAGTATGGGGTAAAAATCACATCGAGAGTTTCTAAAGAAACTGAAACTTGCCAAGCATGCGCATACCTTCTGGAGTGTGATAACTTGAGTGGATTCCATCAGGCTATTGTTAGTTATATATATGCTCTAGAGGCCATTGTTGTACATATGATGTATATTATAGTGGATGCTTGGATATATATAAAGAGGACTTTCTTGCTCGATATGATAGTATGCTATCTTGTTTCACTTTGTCTTAACATGTTGACTTGTATTGGTTTACTGTCTTGCTCTCACATGTTGATAAAGTCCTTTGGATATGTACTCGACTACTAGGACTATGATGTAGATCATACTAGTAGGGCCAGGGTAGTCCAAGAGTACATCCTATAACTGTTCCTAGTCGAGGGTGAATCGAGACAGGGCATCGATACTCCAGAGTAGACTAGCGTATACGCATCTTGACCCATATGATGGGCGTTGCATGGTCCCACATCCATTGGTGTTTGACATCAAATATGGTGTACGGGTGCTCAGTGGTGACTGGGTACACTGAACGGACTCGCCGAGAACTCCTAGATGGTATTATACCTATCGTCAGATAGCAGTTCTCCGGTGACACTGGTACAGGTTAGTCTGTAGACCCGAGATCGTCATAGAGTCTTATGTGATTCCCACCGTGCTTTGATTTCCACCTTACCACGTTCATGAGAACGTGTAAAATGGTGGCTTTTGGGTACAGTCCCGAATCACATGGAGGCAATGAGCGATAGGAAGGGTTTCGTCTCTCCCGGTATTGGGAGTTGATGTTGCGCTGTGTTTGATTGGCTATAACTGGAAGTCCCTGGCCAGGGATGATATGGAGACCTACTGGTAAGTATTATCAGTAGTTTCTCGACCCGTTATGAGCCTCACATTGACACGACTTATTGGTTACTGGGGTCTGACGTTTACCACCCCTAGACAGGATATGCGACATATCAGACGAAGAGACCGGACTGTACGGTAGTGTTACTGATTGGATTCACAGGAGTATGTACAGGCTTGCTTTTTGATCTTCTGATCGCTCAATACCCGGATGGCTGTTACGTTTAGCTGACTGCTTGCAGCTTGGGGTGTTTGATATGATCATCACCCACTGCCGGCGTATTGACGAGTCTTTGAGAGTCCTACACAGAGGTTTCCGGGCTCAGGAGAAATGGAGTATGAGCACATATGTGCTATGTGCGGGATCGAGATTAATACGATATGTGATACCGTATTCTATTCTCGCGATATGTGATATCGGTCGAGTATATGTGATATAGCCGGGTTATCGGATCAAGTGTTGATTCGATAAAATGATAAATTTAATATTAGTCGGTTATATGTATTATAGCCGGGTTATTAAATCAAGTGTTGATTTAATAATTTAATGTATACTTATATATGTGATATATTAAATTACATTAACTAATATTAGCTCACTTAAGAATTACTTTTTCTCACTTGATGATACATTGATATATATGTGATATATGTTAATTGTATTATTTTCTTTTGTTACAAAATATTATATATATGATATATAATATTGTAACATGCTAAGGTTACACTTACAACTTGGGTTTATGGTTGGGTTTATATTTTATTTTAGATAATTCAAATTGTGTGGATTTATCCTAAGATTTTTGTCATGGTTGACTAAGTCCGCCCCTTTGGATATTTCTAAGATATTTGTTAACCAAACCCTAACCCTAACCCATGGTCAAGTCTCTATAAGGGTTAAGCATGACATGCTTAACCCTTGGTTGCAATTCTAACCTCAACAATAATTCATTTTCATCACTCATTATTCTTCATCTTCTTCTTGCTCTTCACAAAAGCTTGCTATATTTTTCTAAGTGATGAAATGAAGTGGGAAAAAGAAAACTAAAGAGAGCAAAATTCCTACTTCATCATCCTCTTCTATTCTAGCCACTTAGATTAGGGTGTTAGCTTCACTAATACCTAATTAGTGAAGTGTACGCTTGGGTTTGTGATTCCTCAAGGTAGATCATCTTTGATAGTGAAGACTTCAAGCAACCATGGATCATTCACCTCATGGAGCCTCTCTAGAGTCTGGGAGCATGATGTTCGCAGCGAAGAGACCTCAACTCGGAGCTTATGAAGCGATGGAACGGACTACAAAGGTTGTAATCCCTAACTCTTAGAAGTAAAGTTGTTTACTTTTTGTTTCTAACCCTAATTCTCTAGTTAAGATCCTTGCTTAGGTTGTTTGGCACTTGAAATTTTAAAATACGGCATGTATGATGCCTTGTAGAACCCTGTTCTAGTGCCTAAGAACCTAACAGTTATCATGTGATGATAGTTGGATCTCGATTCCCACTGATGAGTTGGTTTACTTCTCGGGTGATTTTAGATGATCCCGACTAATTCTTCCTTTGGGTTTGGAGGAGAATTTGAGGATACAGTGGGAGACATCCTGATTAGATAAAGTGATTAACCATTCTGATCTAGATTAGAGTGCACGTTGAGTGTTTCTTTTCTCTCTCTCTTTGGCAGCGACCATGGTCCGACCCTAGACTATAACTCAGTAACCAAGTTAACCGAACCTTCTTAAAACACATTGGGTTTTGGATTGTCTGAGTTGCATACTTCATTGCCACTCCAACTTTTACCCTTTGCATTTCTCCGGAACACTCCGCATTACTACAAAGATCCCCTTTTCATTTGATATGACCATCGTATAGTTACATATGAACTCGAAGAAACTTGTTTCAGATTCGAGGATGGTTTCCGGTTCTAGAGAAATTGAATAGGACTATTCAGTTGTCTTTTCCTTTTATCTTCTCTCAAGATGTGAGGGCTCCTAGGATTAGGAGGGTACACCTATTACGCTTATTGGATAGTCTTCTTCCAAACTGTAGGCTGCTGCCGAACGGTAGGGAAGGAAGAAAATTAATTAGCCTAAGTGTGGTGTACAAAAGATAATGAATAAAGACAAATAAAGGGATTAGAAAGAGGGCAAAGTAAAATGCGACTGCTATCATTCACGACCAAACCGCGTATATCATCGCCACTCCTATTTCATCTTTGCATTTCTCCGGTTCAGGAGAAATTGAATAGGATTATTCAGGTTGTCTTTTATCATTACCTTCTCTCAGGTTGCGAGGGCTCTTTGGATTAGGAGGGTACACACTTATTACGCTTATTGGATAGTCTTCTTTCAAACCATAGGCTGGTGCCGAACGGTAGGGAAGAAGGAAAATCAATTAGCCTAAGGGGGTATATAGAAGGTAATGAGTAAAGGCAAATAAAGGGATTCAGAGAGATGGCAGGGAAATATACGGTTACAGTCATGAATCTGAATAGTGGAAGAGGCATTACTAGGAATACCCGGATACCCCTTCGAATCGTTTTCATGTTTCAAGTTTCACTATGCGTTGTTAATTGAAAACTGATTTCCCAATTAGATCCTTACTCCAGGGTATGTATTTACCAGATTTGATTCTCATATCTGTATGGTTTTACAGATGATGAGTGGGAGTAAGTTATTGGGAATTAGGTGATTATATCCTCATTATATCGGAATTCGTTGTAATTGGTGATATTTGAGGAAATCACCTGGGGTTTTGCCTGATAGCAAATATTTGGTTTTGAATATCCGTTATTATGCACCAATTTCAAACTGATATATCTGTACGTTTATTTTATAAAGTGAGATATAACTTTTTGAAATTATGTCCATGACATTTACCTGTATCAGTTGATGGTTAGGTAAGGAGCATTAAACAGCGGTGTAATTCTTCTTAACTATAAGTACAGTTTTCAACCTACGACGCACAGGGTTTGAGTTATTCAACTCAAGGGACTTATACAAAGTATTGTATGTTGTCCAGTGTCCATTAGGACAGAAGGTTGGTACTCGTACTATATTCTGTTTACTTGTGAGTTCTCCAGTTTTAGACAAGTATTTCATAGAAATACAAGGTCCAAGTTTTGAGAAGTTATAAGTACAAGAATAAAGTAGAGAACCATGTGTTGCAAGTATCAGGATTCTTCAAGGTAATCGAAGATGTAGATACTTGTGTTTGGTATTCAGTTGATAGTAATGGTTTTGAGAACTTGCTTCTCTTTCAGGTTACTCATATTTGGATGCACTCCTAGTTGAGTAATGTTGATCATCCTCTTTCCATTTGGTTGACATGCACTGGAGACAGCTGCATGATTTGAATCTAGTTCCAATTAAATTAGTGCCTCTATTTCTATATTGTATATAAAATGGTTCATATCTTATCGATGTTAAGGTATATGGAGTTGTCTGGCCTATGCTTAAAACCAGACTCTGGATAACTCAAGCCACATTTCTATAATGGCAGTTTGTGGGTTATCCCGGGCTATGAAGAGGGTTAACTTTCTACCATCTGGAAGATCAATGGTGATATTGTTCTTGACTCGCCACAGTTTTAGCAAAATGGACTTTTTCAGAAAACTGTAGTGGGAGTATGGTAGAACTGGAAGTGATTCCAGAACCACATACGATTACTGAAAGTTTAATAGAACCTAAAGATTCAATCGGGTTTGACATTACATTAGTCACTCCGCAGATATGGTGGGTAACCTCAGGCGCCCGAGAGGTACTTCGATATCCTCAAAGACGGTGACAGGGAGGTTCTTGTTTACCCAGACTTGCCATTACTGCTGTTCTAGACTATGAAACCTGGCAGGAGGATGAGTGAAGCGTCGTTCTAAACTAGCTTTAGAAGTGCACGTGTATATGACTCTGCCAGAGGGTTGTTGTGGTCAGTGGAAGCAGCGGAAGCATAGTGGAAAAGTGGCTTATATCTATTTATAGACTAAAGAATGTATAGCGGAGATAGATCATCAATTTTTGATGTGACGGTCATAGGCTTTGACTTCATCAGAATAGGAGATGGATCTGTTAAGAAAGTAGTAGGGTGTGATGTCCTGGTATTTGGATGACATGCACTGAAGGGTTTCCTACAGCACCACTATAAGGGTTTGGAGGCAACACACATGCCATATTTAAATTTTTGATGGTGCTAAAAAAACAATCACAAGGATCATGCTAGAAAATTTCGGGCAACTAAACTTTAACACAAACATAAGTTGAAAAAGCTAGGGTTTTGAGAGTACAACCTTTGTAGCTCCCTACGCTAGACTCCTTGGCTGCTTGAGGGTTGGAAAAAGGTCCGCTTGAGATCCTCTAGGTCCACGATGATCCACCCGAAGTCCTCTTTGTCCAAGCTTGAAGCTTCACAAGATCAAAAGAAGAAATGGAAGCTAACACTCTACACTAATGGGCAAGACTAGTGTAGAATGGTGTTGTGGTTGGTTTTCTCACTTCAAAATCCTAACCTGGTCACTCTTTGGCTCACTTGAGAAATCTAGAGAGCAAGAGAGAAAGGAGGAAGAAGATGATAGCTTATGAAACTCAAGATAATGATAAGCTTGTTGAATAAAATGAGAAAATGAAAATATATATTTTTTCACTCTCTCATTCTCAACCATGGTTATAAAATATCTAGATATTTTGTTTGGAGCAAAAATGACCATAGAAATTAAATCATGGTTAAACTAAAGGGTTAATGAAAGAATAAAATATTCAACCATGAAACAATTTCCATTTTCATTTTTCTTTTCCAAAAATAATATCCATATATTTTATAAAGAGTGTGAGTCTTATATTGCCACCATCCACTATATCAACAACCATGATAGAATGATGTATGCATGTATGTGTGCATGCACATCCATATGTGCATGAATAAGAATGAATGCATACATGCATGCATACAACAAAAAAGACAAGAAAGGATTTCTAGTGAGAAACTAATGGTCAATGATAAATCAACACTTGATTTAGCAACCCGGTCATATCACATATGACCCGACCAAAAGCAAACCGCCCGACTAATATACGGTATCACATACACGCATTTTAACCGGGTCCACGCACATATCTCATATGCGCACCACATCGTTTCGCCTGGACTAGGCAACTCCATTGTAGGACTCTAAGACTCATCAATACGCCGACAGTGGGTGATGATCATATCAAGCACCCCCAAGCCGCAAGAGGTCAGCTAAACGTAACGGCCACCCGGGTATTGAGCGATCAGAAGAAAACAAGCGAACCTGTTACAACTCCCGTCGAGCCAACCGGCAACACTACCGTATAGTCCGGTCTCTTCGTCAGATATGCTGCATATCAAGCCTAGGGATGGTAACGTCGACCCCAATAACTCAATAAGTCGTGCAGATGAATGGTCTATAACAGATCGAGAAACTACTGATAACACTTATCAGAAAATCTCAACAGCCCTGGCCAGGGTCTTACTGATATAGCCAGTCGAGCACAGCACAACATCAACTCCCAATACCGGGAGAGACGAAACCCCTCCTATCGCTCATCGCCTTCATGTGTCTCGGGACTGTACCCAACGGCCACCTGTTTGCGCGACTCAGTAGAGCCGTGGTAGGGTGGTAATCAAAGTACAGTGGGAGAACACACAAGACTCTATGATGATCTCGGGTCTACAGACTAACCTGCACCAGTGTCACCTGAGAACTGCTATCCAACGATAGATATAATTCCATATAGGAGTTCTCGGTGTGTCCGTCCAGTGTACCCAGTCACCACTGAGCACCCGTATACGATCTCGATGTCAAACATCGATGAATGTGGGAACATCCATCGCCCATCATATGGGTCTAGTATCATAGACGTTAGTCTACTCTGGTATATCGATGCCCTGTCTCGATATACCTACGACTAGGGACATTTCAGGATATGCTTATAAACTACAGATGTCCCACTAGTATGATCTCCATCATAATCACAGTAGTCAAGCCTATATCCTCAGGGCTTTATCAACATGTGTGAATGAATAAAAGCATGATCAAATCAACATGTCAGATAAAGAAGAACCAGATAGCATATTATCATGTCGAGCAAGAATGTACACTGAATATATATATATATATATATATATATATATACATGTATAAATACATCCACTATCATATAATGGCCTCTGGGGCATACATATATCCAACAATCTCCCACTTGCACTAAGGTCAGTTATTGGCGTATCTCATACCCAACATCTCAAAAAGTCGCTCATGCTGCGGCTGAGGGAGGGCCTTGGTGAGTGGATCCGCGGCGTTATTCTTTATGTCTACTCTCCTAATCTCGATCTCGCGGCGATCTACAATCTCCCGGATCAAATGAAAGCGCCTCAGGATGTGTCTGGACAGCTGATGGGACCTGGGCTCCTTGGCTAACGCCATAGCCCCATTATTATCACAATACAATGGTATTGGATCAATAATGGTTGGAACTACTCCTAGCTCCGAGACGAACTTCCTCATCCAGACGGCTTCCTTGGCGGCATCATTTGCAGCAATGTACTCAGTCTCCATCGTAGAGTCTGCAACGGTATCCTGTTTGGAACTCTTCCAACTTACCGCCCCTCCATTGAGGGTAAATACAAACCCTGAGATAGATTTGATGTCGTCCTTATCGCTCTGGAAGCTCGAATCGGTAAAGGCCTCCATTTGGAGATCTCCATTACCATACACCAAGAACAATTCTTTAGTCCTTCGCAAGTACTTAAGAATGTTCTTCACAGCTATCCAGTGATTCTTCCCTGGGTTGGATTGATACCTACTTACAACACTAAGTGCATAATCTACATCTGGGCGTGTACATAACATTGCATACATTATATATCCTACTGCCGAAGCATAGGGTATAATGCTCATGCGAGCTCTCTCTTCATCGGTCTTTAGGTAAGAATCCTTGGAGAGAGTGACCCCATGGCAAGCGGGTAAGGCACCCCGCTTGGAGTCTTCCATACTAAACCTTTTTAGGATGGTGTTGATGTACCTGGTTTGGGACAATCCTAATAACCTTTTGGATCTATCCCTATAGATCCTAATGCCCAGAATGTATGTGGCATCACCCAGGTCCTTCATGGAGAACCTTAGTGATAAGAAAGATTTGACCGACTGTAGCATAGGAATATCATTTCCTATCAGAAGAATGTTATCCACGTACAATACGAGGAATGTGACAACTCTCCCTGCAGCCTTCTTATAAACACAAGGTTCATCTGGATTTTTGATGAAATAAAACTCTTTGATAACATCATCGAAATAGATGTTCCAACTCCGTGATGCCTGCTTTAACCTATATATGGATTTAAGCAATCTACATGCTTTCCCGCTGCTCCCACTGTCAATGAAGCCCTCCGTCTGATCCATATAAACGCATTCCGGCTGATCCATATAAATCCCCATTTAGAAATGCCGTTTTATCGTCCATCTGCCAGATTTCATAGTCGTAGTGAGCAGCAATAGCAAGTAGGATCCGAATGGATTTAAGCATGGCTACAGGCGAAAAAGTCTCGTCATAGTCCAAACCCGGTCTTTGACGAAAACCCTTCGCCACAAGTCTTGCCTTATAGGTCTCTACCTGCCCATCTACACCAATCTTTCTTTTAAAGATCCATTTGCACCCCACAGGTTTTACCCCAGGGGGTACAACGTCCAAAGTCCATACTTTGTTGGTGTACATAGACTCCATTTCGAATCTCATAGCATCCAGCCACTTCACAGAGTCTCCACTCGTGATAGCTTGCTGAAAACTGGTAGGATCATCATCTTCCATGATGCAGTCTTCTCTGTCACCATCAATGAGGAAACCATAGTACCTCTCCGGTGGGCGAGAAGTCCTACCAGACCTACGGAGTGGCCGAGGTTCCTTTGTTTCTGTTGCAACAGCCGGTTTAACCAAGTCGTCATTTGTAGTTTGTGTCTCTAGAACCTCTTCTAGATCTACCATATTGCCATCAGTTTCTTCTGTGAAAAACTCTTTTTCCAGGAATGTGGCATACTGAGAAACAAACACCTTTTGTTCCTCCTTGTGGTAGAATTGTATCCATAAGAGTTCTTTGGATATCCCACAAAATTACACATGACAGACCTTGTCTCGAGTTTGTCCGGATTCTGCTTTTTAACATAGGCCGGGCAACCCTAAATCTTAAATCTCTTAAGAGATGGTCTCTTCCCATGCCATATCTCATATGGCGTGGTAGACACGGTTTTGGTTGGAACCCTGTTCAGTAGAAACGCTGCAGTCTCCAATGCATACCCCCAAAATGAGACATGTAACTCAGCATCACTCATCATGGAACAGACCATATCTAATAGGGTCCGATTCCGTCGTTCAGACACACCGTTTTGCTGTGGTGTGTAAGGAGGAGTGAGCTGAGAGAGAATCCCATTCTCCTTTAGGAAGTTTGCAAATTTTGTACTGAGGTACTCCCCACCTCGATCTGATCGAAGCATTTTGATACTCAAGCTGGTTTGTTTTTCTACTTCGAGTTTATATTCAGTGAATTTCTCGAAAGCTTCAGATTTGTGCTTTAATAAAAATACATGACCGAATCTTGAGAAATCGTCAGTGAAAGTAATGAAGTAAGAAAAACCGCCTCTAGCCTGTTAGTTGTATGTATGCCCTAGAGGCCAGTATTGTACAGATGATGTATATTATATTGGATGCTTAGACATATATAGAGATAACTTTCTTGCTCGATATGTAGTATGCTATCTGGTTGCTCTTTATCTTAATATGTATACTTGTCTCTTTATACTGTCTTATAGTTACATGTTGGTAAAGCCCTTAGGATGTGTACTTGACTACCTGGACTATGATGAGGATCATACTAGTGGGGACATGGTAGTCCATAAGTACATCCTTCAAGGTCCCTAGTCGTGGGTGTATCGAGACGGGGCATCGATATACCAGTGTAGACTAGCATATACGCTTCTCGACCCATGAGATGGGCGATGGATGATCCCATATCCATTGCTGTTCGACATCAGAGATGGTATACGGGTGCTCAGTGGAGACTGGGTACACTGGACGGACTCGCCGAGAACTCCCAGATGGTATTATACCTCACGTCAGATGGAAGTTCTCTGGTGACACTTGTGCAGGTTAGTCTGTAGACCCGAGATCGTCATAGAGTCTTGTGTGATTCCCACTGTGCTTTGATTTCCACCTTACCACGTCCATGAGAGCGTGCAAAACGGTGGTTTTTGGGTACAGTCCCGAGTCACATGGAGGCAATGAGCGATAGGAGGGGTTTCATCTCTCCCGGTATTGGGGGTTGATGTTGCGCTGTGCTCGATTGGCCGTAACAGGGAAGTCCCTGGCCAGGGCTGATTAGAGATTTACTGGTAAGTGTTACCAGTAGTTTCTCGACCCGTTATGAGCCTCACATCGGCACGACTTATCGGTTATTAGGGTCTGACGTTTACCACCCCTAGACTTGATATGCGACATATCAGACGAGGAGACCGGACTGCACGGGCAGTGTTGCCGGTTGGCTCGACGGGAGTTGTAGCAGGTTCGCTTGTTTTCTTCTGATCGCTCAATACCCGGGTGGCCGTTACGTTTAGCTGACCGCTTGCGGCTTGGGGGTGCTTGATATGATCATAACCCACTGCCGGCGTATTGACGAGTCTTAAAGTCCCAAAAAGGAGTTACCTAGTCCAGGCGAAATGTTGTGGTGCGCGTATGCGATATGCGCATGGACCCGGTTAAAATGTGCGTATGAGATACCGTATATTAATCGGGCGGCTTGCTTTTGGTTGGGTCGTATGTGATATGGCCGGACTGATAAATCAAGTGTTGATTTATCATTTAACCATTAGTTTCTCACTAGAAATCCTTTCTTGTATTTTTGGGATGTATGCATGCATGTATGCATTCTTTCTAGATTCATGCACATATGGATGTGCATGCACACATACATACATACATCATCCTTCATGGTTGCATATACATTGAAAATGGTGGCAATATAAAACTCACACCATGGTTTATATGTATGGATTATTATTTCTATTTATGTTAAAACAAAAGAAAAGAGAAAAGATTAATAAATGGTTATATTCTATACTCTTCCTTGAATTGACCATGTTCACCTACTTATTAACCATGATTTAATCTTCCAATTGTGTTTTAACTCAAGTGAAATAAATATCCATAATATATAACCATGGTTTGAGATGAAGAGGAAAAATATATATAGATATATTTTCTATTTTCTCATTAGAGTTTATCTTTTACTCTTGTTCAAAAAAGCCATCATCTTCTTCCTCCTTCTTCTTTTGCTCTCTAGATATCTCTAGTGAGCAAATTACTCACCAAGTTAGTATTTTGAAGTGAGAAAATCCACCACAACATCATTCTACACAAGTCTTGCCCACTTGTTTAGAGTGTTAGCTTCATTTCTTTCTCTTGATTAAGTGAGGTTGTTAGCTTGGACAAAGCGGACTCCGGGTGGATTATCGTGGACCTAGAGGAGTTCAAGCGGACTTTTTCCAAACCCCAAGTGGCCGAGGAGTCTAGCGTAGGGAGATACAAAGGTTGTACTCTTAAAACCCTAGCTTTTCTTACTTGTGATGATGTGTTGTTTTGAAACCCTAATTTTCTAGGATTGATTCTTTGCATGCTTACTTAGCACCCAAAAAATTTAATCTTTGGTACATGTGATGCTTCCAAACCCTTCATGAGGTGCTAGGTAAACCCAACATTGGTATCAGAGCCGACCTAGAACATTAGGCGACACTTTAACGAAGTTAAAACTCCGATCGAACCGAAAAATACGGATTTTTAGCACTCTCTGGACATTTTTTCAAAACTGTTGTTTTTTAGAATTAAAAATATGTAAAAAATACAGCAGGCAAATCTAAGCAATACTGTGTAACACGAGGACATGAACAGTAAATATCACCGCGGAACCGCGGCAATAGCTTGCTTGGGCCGCGGTTCCGCGACCGTACACAAGAGATGATGGCTCGTTTTTATACAGTAATGTTTAGAACTGTATGTATATATTTTTAGGTATTTTTAATCTGAATTAAGTGCTGAATGTTCTGGGGATGGTTTTGGACTCTACAATTCGATCGGAATTTCGTGTTTCTTTCCGGTTAATTTAGAAAGTATTGAATTGTTCGAACGAGTATCATTTGCTCACTTTTCACGGGGTTTAAATCTTTCGGAGATACGTGCAAGTTTTGTGGTGGACCCTCTAGAAGACAACAAACCTTAACTCGATTATGTGACCGTCTTGAACTGCCTTTTGAACCTTAGGGTTTGGGGCAGTACGGCGTGCCACATGTGAGGCGTTGGCTTGACCCTTCTACGGCTGGACTGCTACTACTGTGGCACACTCCGGGTTTTTGAACTCCGCTCAAGTGTTGAGCTTTAGGGAATTTTGGGTATTTGATCATTCGTTCGAAAAACTTTAATACTGTCTATTTATCTGGAATGTGATGCAATGTGTGGAATTCATATTACTAGACATGAAATACGAAGTATGTGATATTTCGCATTTACGATGTCTAAAGAGAATGTGGATTCCAGATATTGCAGTTTTACACTTTCTTTTCTGTGACCGTAAGTGTAGTATGTCGATATCGCCGGTTTCGTTGCTATACATCAACGACAATCGGGGTACACATACTTACTTACGTTGATGATATATGATATTATGTGTTGCTGAGATATGATGTGCAGGATTGTCGCGATTGAATAGCCGGGGGGGTTTTATGTGAGATGAGAGTTTTATTTTTCATTCATGTAAAATTCAAATGTAATGTAATATTCTTTTATTTGGGGCACTTCCGGGTTGAGGTTGCTGCCACCGGTGTTGTATATTATTTACTTTTTCGCATTAGGATAGACCCAAGGAGGGGAGCACAAGTGACCGGGTTCTGGGGTTTAGTGGGAGGCCATCTCGAGGAGTCGAGACCGGGTCTCCTAAACTCTAGAATTGGTAGGGTCGCTTGCCGCTCTCGTAGGGGTCCAGGGTGTGGGCTTGGCTATTCATCGCGACTGTGGAATCCGTATTTTCTATTGTTGGCTAAATACTAAATACGGACGTCCTAGTATATCCCACATTATATCTATGTTTCTGCTGCGATATCTGTGATGTGATCATTTGATATATTGTGATGGATACTGTATATAGTATATATAATATATTATATAGACATTTCTTATGTTTTACACCCGCACTAGCCCTGCCCTGCTCTGTCGTTAGTTACCTAACCTAACGGTGCACGAGGGCACATCGAGGCAAATGCGGATGGCATAAGTGTACGTCGTATTTATCTGTGATGTTTAGGTGACTTAAATGATGGGACTTCATTAATGTGATTAATGAAAGAAAAGAAACCTAAAAGATGTTGTAGAATCAAATTTTCAAATAAAAGGGTAGCTACAGTCTTGCTTTGCATAGCGGTATATATGATATACCCTGCACCTTATTCGATGGGGAAAGAGCCGAGATCCCTTCACCGGGAGTGACCTCTTTAACAAAACTGGCAGATGCTACAAAACTCGGTTTGGTTTTTGATTGCTTTTGGAGTTTTGCTTTGCATAGTGATATATATGATATACCCTGCACCTTATTCGATGAGGAAAGAGCCGAGATCCCTTCACCGGGAGTGACCTCTTTAGCAAAACTAATAAAAGCCTCAAAATCACTCCATTTCAAAATTCACATGATTCTACAACGATATCAAGTTCATTACGCAATAGGTTTTCAGAAAAATCTGTCGTAGCCCTCCGTCGTTTCAGATAAGTCCTACTTAGTATTCGTGCTACGTTTGTTGACCTCCGTCAAGGCGTAGTGTGCGGTAGCTAACTAGTATTTATCTGCTTTTGCATATGATGCAGATTGGATTAGGGTAGTCGTACGACCTTGTTGACCTCCATCAAGTGTCGTGCGGGTGGGTTTGATTCAATCAAGAAATGACGGGTTGAACTTGACTTGCACCCTGTGGTTTGTTGACCTCCGTCAAGGTCATGGGATGCTTGGGGCAAAACATTATCTGGAGTTTCAAGTGTTGAAATTTGCAATGAGATTGCATACCTTCTATGAGATAGTTGGATCCCGATACCCACTGCGAGTAATTGTTACTCCTGGGAGAGTTTTACACAGGGCAATTAGCCGATCAAGTAGGTGTCTAGAAAGGTGTCAACGGGGTTATGCCTCTAAGAAAACGAGGTTTACTTTAATTAGGTCCGTGCGAAAGCACGGGGAACCTCCCTCAAAGTACCGACACTGGCATGGCTGAATGATCGGCGAAGTTGTAGGGTGTAATTAATCCCGGCTAGTCTTTCCTTTTAGGGTTTGTAGGAAGATTTGATAAAAACAGTGGGAGCCATCCTGATTAGATAAGATAATAACCAATCTGATCTTGCAAGAGCATACGCTAAAGTGTTTTCTTCTCTCTCTCTCCAGGTAGCGACCATGTCATGCCTTAATCAAGATAATAATATGGATGTATTGACTGAACCCGCATGTTATACTGTGCTGGGGAACGTTGGTTCCGTTCTTTCTTATAAGAGTTATAGGACTGAACAGGACATAGGGGAATACCAGGATTCCCATGCCACCCGAATGAAGAAAGTACATGATGATGCATTTTCTTCGGGTGTGTTCGTTACAGAGAACTGTTTCTCCATTTCCTCTACGTCCTGGGTATTGGATACCGGGTCAGGATCCTATATATGTAATCAGTTACATGGGCTTAAGAAAGGTAGAGAACTTGGAGAAGGTGATAAAGACATAAGAGTTGGAAATGGTGCAATTGTTGCAGCTAAAACCGTCGGGGAATATCACCTTGTATTACCAACTGGTAATACATTGATTCTGAACGAATGCTATTACATGCCGAACCTGATATGCAACATTATATCGGTTTCTTTGTTGAGTAAAGAGGGATATAATTTTGTATTACAGGATAATGTTATGAACATTTTCCGTAACCAAAAGTTAGTTGGATCAGGCACGTTGTGCAATGGCATTTATGTTCTAAATCAATCAACAGTTCTGAGCATAACAAACACACACAAGAGGAAGAGTTCAGAACTGAACGAATCCTTCTTGTGGCATTGTAGACTAGGTCACATCAATGCGACACGACTAGCTAAGTTGCATAAGGATGGATATTTGAATTCGTTTGAATTTTCATCTTATGACACTTGCCAGTCATGTCTCAAAGGCAAGATGACCAAAACTCCGTTTACGGGACACGGAGAAAGAGTTACGGAACTCTTGGGACTGGTGCATAGCGATGTATGTGGTCCCATGTCTACACATGCCAGGGATGGTTCTGCGTACTTCATTACATTCACTGACGATCTCTCTAGATTCGGGTATGTGTTCCTGATGAAACACAAATCAGAAGCTTTTGAGAAATTTAGAGAATATAAACAAGAAGTCGAGAACCAAACCGAAAAAAGTATTAAAATCCTATGATCTGATCGAGGAGGTGAATACTTGAGCATTGAATTCCTGGACTTCCTAAAAGAGAATGGGATTCTCTCTCAGCTGACTCCTCCATATACACCACAGCACAACGGTGTATCAGAACGGAGGAACCGCACCCTATTAGATATGGTGCGCTCTATGATGAGCACAGCTGAGTTACCTATTTTCTTCTGGGGATATGCGCTGGAAACAGCAGCATACCTACTAAATAGGGTTCCTACCAAATCTGTGCCTACCACCCCATATGAGATATGGGAGGGGAAGAGACCATATCTTAATTTTATTAAGATATGGGGTTGCCCGGCCTATGTCAAAAGACAAAAACCGGACAAACTCGAGGCAAGGTCTGTTTTGTGTAAGTTTGTTGGATATCCCAAGCATTCACGAGGGTATATCTTCTACCACAGTGAGGAACAAAGAGTGTTTGTTGCTCAACATGCCACCTTTTTAGAAAAGTAATTTCTTGCAAATGAGATTAGTGGCTCTGAGGTAGAACTGGAAGAGGTCCAGCTGTACAAACCACAACAGACGATTTAGTGGAACCAGAGGATTCAGTAGCTCCCAACGAACCTCAGCCTCTCCGCCGATCTAGTAGGGTTCCTCGCGAACCTGAGAGATACTACGGTTTTCTCATGGATGGTGGGAGCGAGGATTGCATCATGGAAGAGGATGACCCAACTAGCTTCGAGCAGGCCATCACGAGTGGAGACTCAGTGAAATGGTTGGATGCAATGCGGTCCGAGATGGAATCCATGTACACCAACAAAGTGTGGACTTTGGAAGATGCTCCTGAAGGGGTAAAACCCATTGGGAGCAAGTGGATCTTCAAGAAAAAATTTGGTGTAGATGGGAAAGTGGAGACTTTCAAAGCTAAACTTGTTGCAAAGGGTTTTCGTCAAAGACCAGGTGTGGACTATGACGAAACCTTTTCTCCAGTGGCTATGCTTAAATCCATCCGGATCATGCTTGCCATCGCTGCATATCATGATTACGAAATCTGGCAAATGGATGTTAAGACCGCCTTTCTAAATGGCGATTTAGAAGAGTGCGTGTACATGACTCAGCCAGAGGGCTTCGTAGATAGTGGGAGCAGCGGGAAGGTGTGCAAGCTGCTTAAATCCATTTATGGATTAAAGCAAGCATCGCGGAGTTGGAACATCTGCTTTGACGTCGTTATCAAAGAGTTTAATTTCATCAAAAACGTAGATGAACCTTGTATCTACAAGAAGGTGGCAGAGAGTAAGGTTGTCTTCCTCGTATTGTACGTGGACGACATACTCTTGATAGGAAATGGCATTCCTATGCTGCAATCGGTCAAGCTCTTCTTATCACAAAGATTCTCAATGAAAGATCTTGGTGATGCCTCCTGCATATTGGGAATAAGGATCTATAGAGATAGATCCAAACGGATATTGGGATTGTCCCAATCCAGGTACATTGACACCATACTAAAGAGGTTTAGTATGGAAGAATCCAAGCGTGGGAACTTACCCACGATCTTTGGAGTCACTCTCTCCAAAGAGATGTCTCTCAAGACTGATTTGGAGAGAGCTCGCATGCAAGGGATACCCTATGCTTCGGCTGTAGGCTCTATCATGTACGCGATGGTATGTACCAGACCCGATGTAGAATACTCACTAAGTGTAGTGAGCAGGTATCAAGCTGATCCTGGAGAGAGTCACTGGACAGCTGTGAAGAGCATTCTCAAGTACTTACGAAGGACTAAAGAGATGCTCTTGGTGTATGGTAACGGAGAACTCCAAGTGGAGTCCTTTACCGATTCGAGCTTCCAGAGTGATAAGGACGACTCTAAGTCGCAGTCGGGATTTGTCTTTACCCTTTATGGAGGGGCGGTTAGCTGGAAGAGTTCCAAGCAGGAAACCGTGGCAGACTCGACGATGGAGGCTGAATACATCGCTGCCAACGATGCTGCCAAAGAGGCTGTCTGGATCAAGAAGTTCATTACTGAACTTGGAGTGGTTCCATCCATTGAGCATCCAATACGTTTGTATTGCGATAAAAATGGAGCGGTGGCTTTGGCCAAGGAACCCAGGTCCCATCAGCGATCCATGCATATTCTGAGGCAGTATCACCTGATCCGGGAGATAGTTGATCGCCGGGAGATCGAGGTCAGGAGGGTTGACACGAAGAATAACACAGCGGATCCACTCACGAAGGCCATTCCCCAGATACAGTTTGAGAGACTCTTCGGGATGCTCGGTATGCGATACTACAGCAGCTGGCCCTAGTGCAAGTGGGAGATTGTTAGTTGTATGTATGCCCTAGAGGCCAGTATTGTACAGATGATGTATATTATATTGGATGCTTGGACATATATAGATATGACTTTCTTGCTCGATATGATAGTATGCTATCTGGTTGCTCTTTATCTTAACATGTATACTTGTCTCTTTATACTGTCTTATAGTTACATGTTGGTAAAGCCCTTAGGATGTGTACTTGACTACCTGGACTATGATGAGGATCATACTAGTGGGGACATGGTAGTCCATACGTACACCTTCAAGGTCCCTAGTCGTGGGTGTATCGAGACGGGGCATCGATATACCAGTGTAGACTAGCGTATACGCTTCTCGACCCATGAGATGGGCGATGGATGATCCCATATCCATTGGTGTTCGACATCAGAGATGGTATACGGGTGCTCAGTGGAGACTGGGTACACTGGACGGACTCGCCGAGAACTCCCAGATGGTATTATACCTCACGTCAGATGGCAGTTCTCTCGTGACACTTGTGTAGGTTAGTCTGTAGACCCGAGATCGTCATAGAGTCTTGTGTGATTCCCACTGTGCTTTGATTTTCACCTTACCACATCCATGAGGGCGTGCAAAACGGTGGTTTTTGGGTACAGTCCAGAGTCACATGGAGGCAATGAGCGATAGGAGTGGTTTCGTCTCTCCCGGTATTGGGGGTTGATGTTGCGCTGTGCTCGATTGGCCGTAACAGGGAAGTCCTTAGCCACGGCTGATTAGAGATTTACTGGTAAGTGTTACCAGTAGTTTCTCGACCCATTATGAGCCTCACATTGGCATGACTTATCGGTTATTGGGGTCTGACGTTTACCACCCCTAGATTTGATATGCGACATATCAGACGAGGAGACCGGACTGCATGGGTAGTGTTACCGGTTGGCTCGACGGGAGTTGTAGCAGGTTCGCTTGTTTTCTTCTGATCGCTCAATACCCGGGTGGCCGTTACGTTTAGCTGACCGCTTGCGTCTTGGGGGTGCTTGATATGATCATCACCCACTGCCGGCGTATTGACGAGTCTTAGAGTCCCACAAAGGAGTTACCTAGTCCAGGCGAAACGTTGTGGTGCGCGTATGCGATATGCGCATGGACCCGGTTAAAATGCGCGTATGAGATACCGTATATTAATCGGGCGGCTTGCTTTTGGTTGGGTCGTATGTGATATGGCCGGACTGATAAATCAAGTGTTGATTTATCATTTAACCATTAGTTTCTCACTAGAAATCCTTTCTTGTATTTTTGGGATGTATGCATTCTTTCTAGATTCATGCACATATGGATGTGCATGCACACATACATACATACATCATCCTTCATGGTTGCATATACATTGAAAATGGTGGCAATATAAGACTCACACCATGGTTTATATGTATGGATTATTATTTCTATTTATGTTAAAACAAAAGAAAAGAGAAAAGATTAATAAATGGTTATATTCTACACTCTTCCTTGAATTGGCCATGTTCACCTACTTATTAACCATGATTTAATCTTCCTCTTGTGTTTTAACTCAAGTGAAATAAATATCCATAATATATAACCATGGTTTAAGATGAAGAGGAAAAATATATATAGATATATTTTCTATTTTCTCATTAGAGTTTATCTTTTACTCTTGTTCAAAAAAGCCATCATCTTCTTCCTCCTTCTTCTTTTGCTCTCTAGATTTCTGTAGTGAGCAAATTACTCACCAAGTTAGGATTTTGAAGTGAGAAAAGCCACCACAACATCATTCTACACAAATCTTGCCCACTTGTTTATAGTGTTAGCTTCATTTCTTTCTCTTGATCAAGTGAAGTTGTTAGCTTGGACAAAACGCACTCCGGGTGGATCATCGTGGACCTATAGGAGTTCAAGTGGACTTTTTCCAAACCCCAAGCGGCCGAGGAGTCTAGCGTAGGGAGCTACAAAGGTTGTACTCTCAAAACCATAGCTTTTCTTACTTGTGATGATGTGTTGTTATGAAACTCTAATTTTCTAGGATTGATTCTTTGCATTCTTACTTAGCACCCAAAAAATTTAATCTTTGGTACATGTGATGCTTCCAAACCCTTTATGAGGTGCTAGGTAAACCCAACATAGCCTGTGTAGACATTGGCCCACATACATCACTATGTATGAGTCCTAGGAGCTCGGTTGCTCTTTCTCCGTGTCCGGTAAACGAAGTTTTGGTCATTTTACCCTTGATACAAGACTGGCAAGTCGCATAAAATTTATATTCAAAAGAGTTTAAATATCCTTCTTTGTGTAACTTGTTTAGTCTTGTTTCGTTAATATGACCAAGTCTACAGTGCCAAAGAAAAGCTTCATTTATTTCTGAAAGTTTTCTTTTATTAGTGTGTTGTATGCTGAAAAAACTGTGTGTTGATTTAGGACGTATATCCCGTTATTAAGCGTACCATACCCAACCAACATTTGATTCAGGTGAATGTTCATAACATTGTTCTGCAATACAAAATTATATCCTTCATTTTCTAACAAAGAAATGGATATTATATTGCAAAGAATACTAGGTACAAAATAACATGGGTTCAAAACCAATATACACCCAGATGGCAACCCCAAATGATACTCTCCCACTGCCACTGTATGTACATTGGAACCATTTCCAACGTGGAGAGTATGGTCACCTGTCTTCAAAACCTTGCTATTTCTCAGCCCTTGCATAGAATTGCAAATGTGAGAACCTGAACCGGTATCTAATACCCAGGAAGCAGAGTTTATTGAAAAACAGTTTTCTGTCACAAACACACCTGAAGCGGAAGCATCCCCATGCTTCTTCTTGAGATTTAAGTACTCCGTGCAGTTGCGCTTCCAATGTCCTGTTTTGTGGCAGTGATAACATTCCCCTTTCCCCGATTCTCCAGCTTTGGATTTGTCCTTCCCCTTAACCTTTTTAACTCCACCCCTAGGCTTGGTGGGCTTCTTCTTCATCTTTCCCTTGGCCTTAGCCTTCGAGCGAGAAGAAGAAGATTGCCCAACACTCAAAACGGGAGTTTTCACTGATTTCGGTGTGCTCTCTGCACTCCTTAACATATTAAGGAGTTCAGGTAGTTCCTTCTCCATGTTTTGCATGTTGAACTTAACTATAAATTGAGCAAAGGTGGAGGGGAGGGACTGCAGAATAATATCCGTATATTGTTCATTGTCCGTTGTCCTTCCAAAGTCCTCAAGCTCTTCTATAAGAGCTATCAACTTCAGAACATGGTCTCCTACTGGTGTGCCAGGGGCCATTCGCATTTGAAACAATTTCTTTGATGCTTCGTATCGTAATACGGGATTGCTCTCCATACAACTCCTTTGTATGGAGGAATATGGCGTGAATGTCCATATTCTCGTGCTGCTTTTGATGTGTGTTATCCATCGATGCAAGCGCGAAGCATTTGGCCATGGCACTGTCAACGTCCCATGTCTTGCGGACTTCAATATCCGCAACTAAGGATTTTGGACCTGGGACGGGCGGGGCTGAAGCCGTGAGGACATATGATACTTTATCATAAGTCAAAGCAATGTTCAGATTCCTCAGCCAGTCTTTATAATTGGTCCCATTCAGTTTATTTTTATCTAGTAGAAGCTTGAGTCCAGTCATTGGTATCTGCCATTAAGAGAGAGAAAAGAATACACTCAGCGAAAGCTCTTGCAAAGATCAGATTGGTTATTATCTTGTCTAATCGATGTCTCCCACTGCTTTAATCAAGTTTTTCTTTCAAACCTTAAAAAGAAAACTAGCCAGGATTAATTACAGTCTACAACTTCGCTAACCGTTCAGCCAGGCCAGTATCGGTACTTGAGGGAGGTTCCCCGTGCTTTCGCACGGACCTAATTAAAGTAAACCTCGTCTTCCCAGAGGCGTAGCCCCGTTAAAACCTTTCTAGACACCTAATGGGTTAGCTAATTGTAAACTGCAAAACTCTCCTGGGAGCAACTATTGCCCACAGTGGGATCGGGATCCAACCATCATATGGAAGGTATGCAATCTCATTGCAAATTTCAACTATTGAAATTCCCGATGTGGTTTTTACCCCTTAAACTATAACTCTGACAGTCACTCTGTCATCCAGGTCACCTTGGAAGCCTGGAATGATAACCGTCTCCCGAAGGAGGCTACCGTTACCAAATCCCTAGAATATCCACTTATGTTCATAAACTGCTTCCGAACGTTTCTCCAGGAATGGATTAATATAAACTTATTGCAGTTAGTGCAAAAACAATATCTGGTATGGTACTTGACATCTCATGATTGACTCAACTGCCTAAGCAAGTGATATGCCAATCATGCACATCCATCTCCCCTTTAGTCTGTAAGACACCTTTAGAGAGGGTGGCTCCATCACCTGCAGGTACACCACCTTGTCAGGAGTCCCGGTCTCGACCCTAACTGTCGGGAGACGGTTATCATTCTAGGGCATACATATATCCAACATGCACTTTATAGGAAGTGAAATTCCTATACTATGATCGGTTATACTGTGGTTGTCATACAGTGGTTTCTCCACATCGGATATGGATATAATATCAGGCATTCTGGTTACTAGATCTATGGTTTTAGATTTAGATTTGGGTAGTTTCCTAATCTGGGTACTTAGACAAAGGTGTTTTAGAATGGACGACTCCTTGCAAGGTGGTATACCTGCAGGTGATGGAGTCACCCTCTCTAAAGGTGTCTTACTGACTAAAGGGGAGATGGATGTGCATGATTGGCATATCACTTGCTTAGGCAATTGAGTCAATCATGAGATGTCAAGTACCATACCAGATATTGTTTTTGCACTAACTGCAATAAGTTTATATTAATCCAATCCTGGAGAAACGTTCGGAAGCAGTTTATGAACATAAGTGGATATTCTAGGGATTTGGTAACGGCAGCCTCCTTCGGGAGACGGGTATCATTCTAGGCTTCCAAGGTGACCTGGATGACAGAGTGACTGTCAGAGTTATAGTTTTCCCTCTTTTGAAGGGCAGTAGTTTGGACATGTGGTCCGAGCGGATACTGAGGGAGGCATGGCACAGGATACTGATTAAGTTCAGTGGACGATACAGTATTTGGAGTTCATTTTTGAACTGGGTCCCATCAGATATCCAGACATATTCTAAGACAGGTATTGCTCATTCGGGAGATGGCTTTCTCCGCGAACTTGAGATAAAGAGAGACATAGAAAGAAACATTGGAGCGGATCCACTCACTGAGGTTATTTCTCGAAAGCAATAGTTTTACAAACGAGCTTTGTGAAACTGATTAGTAGAGAAGTTGGGTGTTCGATATCACACGGGCTGTGAGTATGCGACACCACAATAATTAGCCTTAAGTGCAAGTGGGAGATTGTTGGCTATAGTGCCCTCAAGTCAATTATTGGATCGCAGGCACGTGATTGCAATGATTGAGGGAGGACCTATACCGGTAGAACAGTCTTACTCGAGATGATAGTATGCTATCTGGTTTGTCTTTATCATCGTGTACATGCTTCAGGTGACACTACAGATCACTATTACATGTTGATAGAGCCCATAGGATTCTTTCTTGACTACCGGCAGTATTGATGGCGATCATATACATGGGAGCTGGGTGGTCTATAGGCACATCCTTAAATGTCCCTAGTCGAGGGAGTTTCGAGACTGGGCATCAATACTCCAGAGTATACTAGTGTATACTGATCGAGACCCCGACGAGGGGCAGTGGCCGGTCTCACAAGCCATTGGTGTCAGTTTGTTCACTTAAGATGTATACATGTGCTCATTGGGTTATGAGTACACTGGACAGACTCGCCGGGAACATGCTAGTTGGTATTATACCTATTGTCAGATAGCAGTCCCTGGTGACATGTGTACAGATTAGTCTGTCGACCTGAGATCGTCATTTGTCTTGTGTGAGTTCCCACTTTGCTTGATTACTACCCTACCATGGCTCAAAGAAGTCGTGCAAACAGGTTTTAGTTGGTACAGTCCCGAGCCACATGGAGGCAGTGAGCGGATCGTCAGGGGATTCGTCTCTCCCGGTATTGGGGGTTGATGTCGCGGTGTGCACGGGTGGCCATCACCAGAAATCCTTGGCCAAGGTAGTCAAGAAT
Source organism: Agapanthus africanus (assembly GCA_030015575.1). NCBI lineage: Eukaryota > Viridiplantae > Streptophyta > Magnoliopsida > Asparagales > Amaryllidaceae > Agapanthus > Agapanthus africanus. Next base: position 367,160,375 of record JASDDO010000022.1, read on the forward strand.
TACTAATTCGGATTAGTAGTTTCTCAGTTGGTGATGGGCTTCATTCCGACACTGAATGTCAAGTTATTAGGGGTCTGACTTTATCCACCCCGTAAACTCGATATGCAATACTCATAGACGAACGGACCGGACTGTACGGATATTATCACTTTCAGGCTCAGTAGGGGTTTCAGGATGAGTTTGCTCGTCGGCCTCCCTTTCGCTCAATACCTGGGTAGCCGTTATGTATAGCTAGTGCCACTGACGTGCTTATGGTTAAACCCACTGCCAGCGTATTGATGAGTCTTTAGAGTCCCACACAGAGGGTTTCCCTAGTTCGGGCGAAACGTTGTAGAGGCCGTATGGTTTTATGGTATGGTTCGATCATATACGTGCACTTGTGCACGGATTGTGATCGGACGGATAATACTAGTGGGCTTTGGTTTAAGTCGGATCCTAGTGTTATATTGTTGGATTATTTTCGTCTCGTTGTATTCGTATTCAGTCGGAATACGGATGCGGGTATGTATATACGGATGAGGGGTATTCTTGTAATTCGTTATAAATTTACTTTTGAAGTTGCCATTTTCTTTTTGTGATAAACATTTAGTTTAAATGTTTATGAGGTGGAAAGTGTGAGTGTGAGTGTGAGTTTTGGTTTTGATGCATTGATTTCTTGCATGTGCACTTGGTGACTCATGGTGGTGAGTCATAGTGGCATGATGTGTGTTTTGTAGTGTTGTCTGATAATTGTGTGAGATATCTGTTCTTGGGTTGTTTTCTTAAGTTGCTAATTATTGATAACACTCACACACAACTCACAAAACACACACAAGAAAAAACAACAGCAGCCCTCTTTTTTTCCTTCACTTGCCTTTTCTTTAGCTCACACTCTCTACCTCATGGCATCTTCTTCAACCTCCACCCAAACCCTCTCATGAGTTGAGAATCCTTTGGTGTTTTGAGACAAAGTAATCACACACATTCTCTACTTCATCTTGTCTATCTAGGTTAGAAAACTAGATACCCGAGTTGCTTCGGTTTTGAGGCGGGAGCCCGTATTACTAACCCTCGACGTGGATCTTCTTCGATGTGGGGAGACCGGAGAGCAAACTTGATCGAGGAAGCCGCGGGAAGCTCGGGACAAAGGTTGAAGACCGAAGGACTCGGATCATTTGGTATAACCACTCTAAACTCCTTTACATACAACTAGTACGGGTTAATGGTACGATCCAGGAATCGGTTCCGTTAGCGCCGGTTTATTAAAAGTTTTTGTTCTGCATTTGGTCACGGATTGATGGCCAGGGCGCTGGCGTAATCCAGTAGTAGAGTGTACTGACAAATAGTTCTCGGTGATGAACAAACCCGAAGAAGATGCATCATCATACTCATTCTTCGTTTGGGTCGCGTGGGAATCCGTATATTCTCCTATTTCCTGCTCAGACTTATAACAATTATAAGATAGAGCGGAACCAACGTTCCCCGGCTCAGTATAACAAGCCGGTTCGGTCAATACATCCAAATCATTATCTTGATTAAGGCGTGATATGGTCGCTACCAGGAGAGAGAGAGAGAAGAAAACACTTAGCGTATGCTCTTACAAGATTAGATTGGTTATTATTTTATCTAATCAAGATGGCCCCACCGTTTTTATCAAATCTTCCTTCAAACCCTAAAAGGTAAGACTAGCCGGGATTAATTACACCCTACTGTTAGTTATGTATATGCTTTGAGGACATTATTGTACATACGATGTATATTATAGTGAATGCTTGGATATATATAGAGAGGGCTTTCTTGCTCGACATGATAGCATGCTATCTGGTTGCTCTTTGTCTTAACATGTAAATTTTTATTGTGATACCGTCTTGCTCTCACATGTTGATAAAGCCCTTAGGATATGTACTTGACTACTAGGACTATGATGGAGATCATACTAGTGGGGCTAAGGTAGTCCAAAAGTACATCCTATAATTGTTCCTAGTCGAGGGTGTATCGAGATAGGGCATCGATACTCCAGAGTAGACTAGCGTATACGCTTCTTGACCCATATGATGGGCGATAGATGATCCTACATCCATTGGTGTTTGACATCAAAGATGGTATACGGGTGCTCAGTGGAGACTGGGTACACTGAACGGACTCGCCGGGAACTCTTAGTTGGTATTATACCTATCATCAGATAGCAGTTCTTTGGTGATACTGGTACAAGTTAGTCTGTAGATCCGAGATCGTCATAGAGTCTTGTGTGATTCCTACTGTTCTTTGATTTCCACCTTACCACGTTCATGAGAATGTGCAAAACGGTAGCTTTTGGGTACAGTTCCGAATCACATGGAGGCAATGAGCGATAAGAGGGGTTTCTTCTCTCCCGGTATTGGGGGTTGATGTTGCGCTGTGCTCGATTGGCTATAACAGGAATTCCCTGGCCAGGGCTGATATGGAGATCTAGTAGTAAGTGTTATCAATAGTTTCTCGACCCGTTATGAGCCTCATATCGGCACGACTTATCGGTTACTGGGGTCTGACGTTCACCACCCTTAGACTAGATATGCGACATATCAGACGAAGAGACCGGACTGTACAGTAATGTTACTGTTTGGAGTCACAGAAGTGTGAGCAGGCTTGCTTGTTGATCTTCTGATCGCTCAATACCCGGGTGGCCGTTACGTTTAGCTGACCGCTGATAGCTTGTGGGTGACTGATATGATCACCACCTACTGCCGGAGTATTGACGAGTCTTTAGAGTCCTACACAGAGGTTTCCTGGTTCAGGCGAAACGGAGTAGGAGCACATATGTGATATATGTGGGACCGAGATTGATACGCGTATGTGATACCGTATTCTATTCTCACGATATGTGATATCGGCCGGTTATATGTGATATAGCCGGGTTATCGGATCAAGTGTTGATTCGATAAAATGATACATATTATATTAGTTGGTTATATGTGATATAGCCGGATTATTAAATCAAGTATTGATTTAATAATTTAATGTATAATTATATATTTGATATATTAAATTACATTAACTAATATATGCTCACTTATTATACATTTAACATATATGTGATATATGTTTAGTGTATAGTTTTCTTTTGTTCACAAATTATATATGTGATATATAATATTGTGACATGCTAGGTTACACATGCAACTTGGGTGTATGAGACTAACACCATACTTGTGATAATGGTAGGTTTTTATTTATTTTAGTTAATCCAAAATTGCTTGGAATTAGTCATAGATGACCTTTGAAGAAGCTTATAGATTCATTGACTAAGTCCACCAATTTTGTTTTCACCTAAGATATTTATTGACCTAACCCTAATCACTTAGCCATGGTTTATTTTCTACATGGGTTAAGGATGACTTAACTCACCATGGTTGCATTTCTAACCTCAAGCTCAATATACATTCATCTTCTTCATCTTCATCTCTCTCAAGCTCTCTCTTTAGTTTTGAGGAGATAAAGAAAATAGTGAGAAATTAAATTATAAAGTGAGCAAAATTCCTATTCATCATCCTCTTCCATACTAGCCATATAGTTTAGGGTGTTAGCTTCACTAATTCCATATTAGTGAAGTGATAGCTTGAATCCATGTTTCCTCGACGTAGATCATCATAGACTTTGAAGATTTCTAGCAAGCATGCATCATACATCTTATAGAGCCTCTCAAAAGTCCGAGAGTTCGTTGATCGCAGCGAAGGGACCATAACAAGGAGCTATAGAAGTGAAGGAACGGACTACAAAGGTTGTAATCCTTACTCACTTAGTTGTAAAGTTGTTTACATTTCATTTTCGTATGATTCTCTAGTTAAACATCCTAGGTCAGGATTCTTTTAGCATGGAAAAATTTTAATTTGACATGAATGATGCCACCCGAAACCTTACTGTCGTGCTGAGAAACCCTACAGTGGTATCGGAGCCTAGCTAGAGAATTACGCGAACTATGTAGGATTACGAAACCGAAACAACTCCGAAACACCCGATTCAAAACCCTAGTTTCTGTCGAATTTTTCTTAGAGTCAAAAAATTATTTTAGCAACTGAAAAATGTTGTATGAGATACAATATGAACACTATAGAAAATTCAACCCCCCTCACCTTTTTTGGGTTGGCCACATCAGTAGAAAAACCGGCCACCTCGGCCAAAGTGTGGAGTTCTTGGTTCAATTTCTTACAGTGTTCCATTCTCAGGGTTTTGGTATTTCAGGTGTTGTTTGTTTTTGCTAAATTAGCATGTGATGTTATCTTTATACAAAGGCAATTCGGAGTGTTTCGTATTCGTAATTCTAGATATGTTTCAGGTAATTTAGACGGTGTTAAAAAGTTCGATCGGATATCAAATACCCACTTTAACCCTTGCTGGAAATTTTCTAAGTGTTGGATTTTTTTTCAAGTTAAAGAACATTCAAAAATCATGCAAGTAATGTGGTGGACCCTCTAGAAGAACGAAACCCTAACTTGATTCTGTGACCGTAAGAACCGCCGCCAAACCCTAGGGTTTGCGGTAGTTCCGCGGCTCCATAGGTGAGGCAAGGGTTGACCCTTCTACGGCTGGTCCATTGGTACTGTGGCATGTACTGAGTATTTTTAAACTATGCTCAAGTGTTGAGCTTTTTGGGAAATTTTAGGTGTTTTTTGATTCGATCGGAATGTTTAACATCGTCTAACTTTTTCTGGAATTTGATACAATATGTGGAATTCATATAGTTAGGCATGAAATGCGAAGTATGTGATATTTCGGGTTTATGATGTCTAAGGTGATTGTGGATGCCAAATGTTGTAGTTTGACATTTTCTTTTCTGCGACCGTAAGTGTAATATGTGGTGTATCGCCGGTTTCGTTGCTATATGTCAACGACAATTGGGATACGCATATTTACTTATGTTGATGACATGTGATGTTATGTGTTGCTTTGATATGTTATATTGGATAAAAGTGTTTTGAATAGCCGGGGGTTTTATGTGAGATGAGAGTTTTTATTTTCATTCATGTAAAATTCATTATATGTAATATTCTTTTATTGGGGCACTTTCGGGTTGAGAATGATGTCACCATTTTTGTATATTATTTACTTTTCCGCATTAGGATAGACCTAAAATGGGGAGCACAAGTAACCGGGTTCTAGAGTCCAGTGGGAGACCATCTTGAGGAGTCGAGTCCGGGTCTCCTAACTCTAGAATTGGTAGGGTTTCTTGCCGCTCTCGTAGGGGTCTAGGGATGTGGGTTTGGCTATTCATCGCGACCGTGGAATCCGTGTTTTATACAGTCTCAAAATAAAAACACGGACCTCCTAGTATATCCAATATTTCATATGTTATCTTCTGCTGCTGATGTTCTGTGATGTGATCATTTTATATGTTTGAGACGAATACTTTATTGTTATATATATGATATATAATAAACGTTGCTTATGTTTTGCACCCGCGCTAGTCCCGCCCCGGTATGATGTTAGTTAAGTAACCTAACGATGCATAACGGGACACTGTGGCGAATGCGGATGGCATAAGCGTACGTTGTATTTTCATTTCTTCTGTGATGCTTAGGAAGAATAAATGATGGGACTTCATTAATGAAATTAATGAAAGAAAAAGAAACCTAAAAGATGTTTTAGAATCAAATTTTCAAAAAGGGCAGCTCTAGTTTTTGCTTTGCATAGCGGTATTCCTTGTAGAATATCCAACACCTCATTCGATAAGGAATGAGCCGAGATCCCTTCACCGGGAGTGACCACTTTAGCAAAACTAGCAGATGATACAACTCACTCGGTTTTGTTTTTGATTGCTTCTATAGTTCTTGCTTTGCATAGTGGTATTTGTGAAATATCCTGCTCTTTATTCGATACGGAAAGAGCCGACGATCCCTTCACCGGGAGTGACCTCTTTAGCGAAAGTCGTAAATGTTAGTGTATATGCCCTAGAGGCCATTACTGTATTATACTAGTTTGTATATTACTTAATGGAAGCTTGGGATATTCACAGTTGTATATACAATCTTGCTCAAAATAGTAGTATGCTACTTGGTTTGTTTCTACTTCAATGTGTACATGTGTTTATTTTAGTATATCACCTATACACATTAGTGGAGCCCTTAGGATCTTTGCTTGATTACCAGCGTTGTGATGGCAGTCACACTAGTGGGGGCTGGGTAATCTATAAGCACATCCTTATACAGGTCCCTAGTCGCAGGACTATTGAGACAGGGCATCGATACTCCGGAGTAGACTAGCGTATGCGCTTCTCATCCCAGTGTTGGAGATGGTCTGTCCCACAGCCATCAGTACGTCGTACTGGAGATAGTATACGGGTGCTCGTTAGGTTACGAGTACACTGGACAGGACTCGTCGGGGACTGACCGGTTGGTAGTATACCTATCGTCAGTCATCAGTTCCTAGGTGACATGAGTACAGCTTAGTCCGCTGACTTGACACTGTCACTTCGCCTCGAGTGTGTTCCCACTATACTTTGATTACTACCCTACCACGGCTCAAAGGAGTCGTGCAAATAGGTAGTAGTTGGGTACAGTCCCGAAGCACTTGGAGGCAGTGACGGTCAGACAGGATTCGTCTCTCCCGGTATTGGGGGTTGACATCGCGCTGTGTCTAGGAGAGCCATTACACGAGTAGTCCCTGGCCAGGGCAAGCGAGATATACTGGTAAGCTTCCAGTGTTATCTCAGGGTGTTTTGGGCTTCACTCTGAAACGACTTGTACCGCTATTAGGGGACTGACGTTTACCGCCCCCTAGGCCCGCCATGCGATGTATCAGACGAACAGACCGGACTGTACGGAGACTGTCATAGTCAGACTCAGTAAGAGTTCAGATGGGTTTCACCTCGTCAGTCTTCTTGTCGGCATCTACCTGGGGACCGTTACGCACAGCTAGTGCCGCTTGCGGTCTGTGGTTAAACCCACTGCCAGCGTAGTGTCGAGTCTTTAGAGTCCCACACAGAAAGCTATTCTCCTTTAGGCAAAAGAGTAGAGGTCGCATGGTTTTGCGACAGGTCGCATGGTTTTGCGACAGGGTTCGGTCACATCCGTGTACTTGTGCACGTACAGTGTCCGGACAGTTAACACTAGCGGGCTTTGGTTTAAGCCAGATCCAGGTGTACGTTTTGGGATTGGTTTTATCCAGTATCTATTCGTGTTCCTCGGAACGCGGATGCGGGTGTGTATGCACAGTTGACGGAGTGACAGAGGTAGAGGGTTCTCATTAGGGTTGTTGACCGTTGACTGTTGACCATTGACTTTTTGCTTAACCCTAATGAGAATATGATATGTAATTAACAATAATATTAATTAAGTATTTTAGTGACATGGTTGTTGAGGGGTTGACTTTGTTGACCGGTTGACTAGGTTGGACTAGTTGACCATCATGATGACAATGGCTATCATTACATGGCAAAGACTTTTGCCTGCTTGTTCTCTTGTGCAAAATGAGTGCATGAAATGATATGGCTATTGTAGATTAAACCATCACTAATACTTGATTGCTATTATTGGTTATGATGGTTTTTGATTATGAGAGCCAAGAGAGAAAAGTCTTGCTCATTCTTTCATTTCCTTTCTCTCTCTTGTGTTCTTGAGCTCTCATCCTCTTCCTCTTGCTCTCCCTCTCTTTAGTCTATGGTTCACTTGTCTCATGTGTTGAGAAGCAAGAACCATAGAGTATAATTCCAACACACTCTTCTCTACTCACTCTAGTTCACAAGGTTTAGCAAACCGAGTGAACTAGTTTCTTCAAAGCTCGAAGAAGAAGCTAAAGGTAGAAGCTTTCGGGTAGATCGATCTTCGGCGCAAGGAGACGACGGAGTGAAGCCAATCCGTACACCATCGAGAGTCAAAGACAAAGGAGTTCAAGAAAGAAAGGTATAACCCCCTAACCGAGTAGTTAACAACTCCTAGTTAGGTTGTTAGGTAGATAGTTTAACAAAGATCCGGTTTTGAGTCCATATTACCGCCTCTAGAAAATTGTTTTTCTCCAAATTTCGCATGACCGAAAGTACCGGGAGAGGTAGCATGGACTTACAGTGGTATCAGAGCCTAGTTAACTCTATCTAACATGTTAGCAAAGTAACTAGAAGATCGATCAAAGAAAAAGTCACGAAACGAACCCGATATGTCAAGTTTCTGTCGATTTTTTTCTGTTCAAAAATTTATAAATTTCATCTTAAAAATCGGCTCAGGCTTTTTATTAAATAACCACAAAATTTGGTCCCACGAACCACAAAGCGCCGAGGAAACGCAACGGAGCACGTTCCCGCCGCGGTTCCGCGGCCGAGTTGACTCGGCCGAGGTCCAAATTTAGTGCAGTGTATTTCTGGGGTTGTATTTGGATTTTTGGAATATTTCTTTTCTGCCCAGATTTTCCAGAACGAGAATTTTGTGTTTGGGGCCTAAAAATCCGTATTTTTGATCGAACTTCTAATGACTTAAGCTGACGGGTTTTTATCTGTGATGTGATATTTGTATTGAATGTCTGTTAATCGCTATATGTCGATTAGTGGGGGTTATACAAATCTGTGATCTGTAATGTCATTGGAATGTGTATATGAATTCATTGGATTGTCGCGGGTGAATAGCCGGGGGTTCTGAGACGAGAATTTTCTTTTCTTTCAATTCATGTAAATTTGTAAATTTATGTAATAATTATTTGTATGGCCGCACAACCGGGTCGGGGTTGTAGCCGTCATTGTATAATTTCTTTTTACTGTTTTTGCTCCTAGGATAGACCCATGGAGGGGGTGCACAAACTACCGGGTATCCCGAAGTGCTGAGTGGCCTACTCATGGAGTTGAGGGAGGTTGCTTCGCTTCGGGTACTTGGCGGGTAGTTTGCCGCACCCGTAGGGGTCTTGGGTTGGGTATTGGCTATTCACCGCGACCGTGTAATCTGCTTTTCGTTACAGGCTCGTACGAATTGCGGATTCCTAGTATATCCAATGTATTCATCTGTGATCTGAAATGGCTATCATTGCAATATATATCTATATATGATATTATTTAGGCGTTGCTTATGTTTTACAGCCGCGCTAGCCCAGCCCCCGCTCTGTCGTTAGTTAAGTAACCTAACGGGTAATGACGGGGCCCCGTGGCGAATGCGAATGGCATAAGCGTACGTCATATTTTGGTTGTTTTCTGTAATGGTAGGATTAAATGATGGGACGCATTAAAAGAACTAATGCAAGAATAACACGCATTAAAAGAACTAATGCAAGAAAATAAACCAAGTAAAAGTCGTTGGAACACTTTCGAAAAACCACTCGGATCTTTTCAAAACTAACTTTTAAATGCGGAGCTTGAGCCACTCCTTTTAAAAGCTATCTCATTCCATCGATTATATCAAGTTCACTACGTTCACGGTTTTGCCAAAATCATCCGTAGCCCTCCATCATTTCAGTTAAATATTCGGTAGTATTCAAGCTATGTATTTTGACCTCACGCCAAGGCATAGTGATTGGTAGCTGCCGGATATTTATTTGTTGCATATATAGAATGCGTTGGTTTGAGACAGTCGTACTGCCATTTTGTCCTACGTCAAGGGTAGGTACGGGTGGGTTCAAATTAACCTGGATAATGATGGGAAGAACTTGACATGTGACTTATGACATTTTGACCTCACGCCAAGGTCATAAGAGCATGGGGCAAAAATCTACATCGGGAGTTTCAAAAGAACTGAAACTTGCTAGCACTGCATACCATTTGGAGTGTGATGATTCTGGTAGGATTCCTTCAGTTTTTTCACGCGATGATATTTGGATCCCGATCCTACTGTGAGTATATGCTACTCCTCGGGAAATTTCTCACTTAACGATCAATGCTATAAACCAAGTAGGTGTCTAGAAAGGTGTTAGCGGGGCTACGCCCCCAGGGAAAAGAGGTTCTTAAATTAAGGAACTTCGCGAAAGCGTTGGAAAACCTCCCTCGAAGTACCGACACTAGCCTGGCTGAACGGTTAAGCAAGTATTGTACGGTGAGATTGATCCTGACTAATTCTTCCTTTTTGGTTTGAGGAGGGATTCGAGAAACAGTGGGAGCCATCCTGTTTAGTCAAACTAAAAACCACTCTAAACTTGCAAGAGCATCATGCTGAGTGTTTCTTCTTCTCTCTCCTAATTGCAGCGACCAATCGACATGACTGGACTTAAGTTACTTCTAGATAAAAACATACTGACAGGGCCAAACTACAAAGATTGGCTCAGGAATGTCAAAATGGCAATCACTTACGACAAGCTGGGGTATCTTCTTACCACGAAAGCTCCCCCTGTCCCAGGTCCCACCTCCAGCGTCGCGGATAAGGAAATCCGTAAGACTTGGGAGATTGATTGCGCGAAGGCCAGGTGCCTCGTGCTTGCCTCTACGGACAACGAACATCAGAGGAGGCACGAGAATATGGACCTCGAATCCATATTTCTCCATACAAAAGAACTGTATGGAGAGCAGTCTCGTATCGCAAGATATGAAGTGTCGAAGAGATTATTTTCGGCAAGATTGGCCGTCGGATCATCGGTAGCGGAACACGTGCTTAAGATGATTGGCTACATAGAAGAGCTCGCAGACCTTAGGACCACGTTGGAGAATGAGCTCTATACGGACTTGATTCTCCAGTCCCTTCCTTCCACTTACGCCCAGTTTATCCTGAACTTCAACTTACAAGAAAAAGAAGTTGAACTTTCAGAACTCCTCAACATGCTGAGGAGCGCAGAGGGCACCCTACAGACAGGCAGGGAAACATCCACTTTGTTTGTAGGAGGATCTTCCTCTTCTAGGTCCAAGGCGAAAGCAAAGGGAAAGAAGAAGAAAGCCCCCGCCAAACCAAGGGGCGGTGTTAGTAAAGTGGATACGAAGGGAAAGGCAAAGGAAACAAAGAAAGCGGGGCGGCTTGTGGATAAAGAAGAATGCTTCTATTGTCATAAGAAGGGACACTGGAAGAATGATTGCAGGGCTTGGAAAGCCAGGACACAAGAACTGAAGCAAGTTGCGTCTTCAGCTTCAGGTGTGTATGTTATTGAAAATTGTCTTTCAATAAACTCTACTTCCTGGGTATTGGATACCGGATCAGGATCTCATATCTGTAATTCTTTGCAGGCACTGAGAAAGCGTAGGGTTTTGAAGGCAGGTGATATGACCCTCAGAGTTGCAAACAGAGCTGGCATGGATGCTGAGTCCGTAGGGGACTATCACCTGGGCTTGTCAGATGGACATGTTTTGGTTTTGCGTAATTGCTATTTTGTACCCAATGCAACTTGTAATATCATTTCTGTATCTTTATTATCTAAAGAAGGTTATGAATTTGCATTTGTAAGTAATGTTGTGAACATTCACCTTAATCAAGTTCTTATTGGGTCAGGTACATTAAGCAATGGTATATACGTATTAAACCAACCACAGATTTTCAATGTCCAGGATACACACAAAAGAAAGTCTCTGGAAATAAATCAGACTTTCTTATGGCATTGTAGACTGGGTCACATCAATGAGAGAAGGTTGATGAAGTTACATGCAGAAGGATATTTGAATCCGTTCGAATATCAATCGTATGCCACTTGTCAATCCTGTCTCAAAGGAAAGATGACAAAGACTCCGTTCACTGGACACGGAGTAAGAGCGAGCGAGCTCTTGGGACTCGTACACAGCGACGTGTGCGGTCCAATGTCTATACATGCGCGAAGCGGTTATTCTTACTTCATTACTTTTATGGATGACTTTTCAAGGTACGGTTATGTCTTCTTAATGAAACATAAATCCGAAGCCTTTGGAAAGTTCCAGGAATATAAGAATGAAGTAGAAAAACAAACCGACAAAAGTATCAAGATTCTAAGATCGGATCGAGGTGGAGAATACTTAAGAGCCGAGTTCCTGGATTATTTAAAAGAGAATGGAATTTTCTCTCAGCTTACTCCTCCATACACTCCGCAACATAACGGTGTATCGGAGAGACGGAACCGAACCCTATTGGATATGGTACGGTCCATGATGAGTAACGCTGAGTTACTGCGATCATTCTGGGGGTATGCGCTAGAATCAGCTGCATACCTTTTGAACCGAGTTCCAACTAAGACTGTGCCTACCACACCATATGAGATATGGAGTGGGAAGAAACCCTATCTTCAATATCTGAAGATCTGGGGATGTCCGGCTTTTGTCAAAAAGCAGCATGTGGACAAACTCGAGGCACGCTCAGTACTGTGCAAGTTTGTGGGATACCCAAAGAACTCCAGGGGGTATCTCTTCTATTACGCAGAGGAACAAAAGATCATTGTTTCTCGTAATGCCCATTTTCTGGAACACCAGTTCTTAGAAAAGGAAACAAGTGGGAGAGAAATAGAACTGGAAGAGATTCCAGAACCACAGACTATTACTGAAAGCTTAATAGAACCAGAGGGTTCAAAAGAACATGACATTCCTACGCCGCTCCGCAGGAGTAGTAGGCAGTCTCATCCGCCCGAGAGATACTACGGTTTTCTCATAGACGGGGATAGAGAGGATTGCATCATAGATTATGATGAGCCTACTAGCTTCCAGCAGGCCGTTCAGAGCGTTGACTCGGTAAAATGGCTGGATGCAATGCGGACCGAAATGGAGTTCATGTACACCAACAAAGTATGGACGTTGGACATTGCTCCAGACGGGGTAAAACCCGTAGGATGCAAGTGGATCTTCAAAAGAAAGATTGGTGTAGATGGACAGGTTGAGACCTATAAAGCTAGACTGGTTGCAAAGGGTTTTCGTCAAAGACCTGGTTTGGACTATGACGAGACCTTTTCTCCAGTAGCTATGCTGATCCATTCGGATCCTTCTTGCCATTGCTGCCTTCCACGATTATGAGATTTGGCATATGGACGTAAAGACCGCTTTTCTAAATGGAAATTTAGAGGAGTGTGTCTATATGAACCAGCCAGAGGGTTTCATTCAGAGTGGGAGCAGCGGAAAGGTGTGCAAGTTGCTTAAGTCCATCTACGGACTAAAGCAGGCATCGCGGAGTTGGAACATCTGTTTTGATGTGACGGTCAAGGAATTTGGCTTTATCAAAAATCCAGATGAACCATGCATCTATAGTAGATTTATAGCGAGAACTGCAGTATTCCTCGTTTTATACGTAGATGACATTCTCTTAATAGGAAATGACATTCCTATGCTACAATCTGTCAAGGGGTTCTTGTCACACAGGTTCTCTATGAAAGATTTGGGTGATGCCTCATACATCCTGGGGATCCGGATCCATCGTGATAGATCTAAAAGGATATTAGGACTTTCGCAGTCCAGGTACATCGACACCATACTGAAAAGATTCAGTATGGAAGATTCCAAGCGCGGTAACCTACCGGCTTGTCACGGGATCACCCTCTCTAAAGAGATGTCTCCCAAGACTGATTTGGAGAGGGATCGTATGTCTATTATACCCTACGCTTCTGCGGTAGGCTCTATAATGTATGCGATGTTGTGTACCAGACCGGATGTAGCTTATGCACTGAGTGTGGTAAGCCGGTATCAGTCAAACCCTGGGGAGAAACACTGGATAGCGGTAAAGAACATTCTCAAGTACCTGAGAAGGACTAAGGAGATGTTCTTGGTGTATGGCAGAAAAGACCTCCAGATCGAGGCCTTTGCTGACTCCAGCTTCCAGAGTGACAAGGATGATTCCAAGTCCATGTCGGGTTTTGTCTTTACCCTCAATGGAGGGGCGGTGTGTTGGAAGAGTTCCAAACAGGAAACCGTTGCAGACTCGACGATGGAAGCGGAATACATTGCTGCATTTGATGCCGCAAAGGAGGCTGTCTGGATGAGGAAGTTCTTGAAAGAACTTCAGGTGGTTTCGTCCATTGTTGATCCAATACCTCTGTATTGCGACAACAATAGGGCTATAGATTTAGCGAAGGAACCCAGGTCCCATCAGAGATCCAGACACATCTTGAGGCGGTATCACCTGATCAGGGAGATCGTGGATCGCCAGGAGATCGAGGTTCGGAGGGTCGCTTCAGAAGATAACACTGCAGATCCATTCACCAAGGCCTTGCCCCAGACTCAGTTCGAGCGGTTGATCGAGATGATAGGTCTTCGATACGCCAGTACATGGCCTCAGTGCAAGTGGGAGATTGTTAGTGTATATGCCCTAGAGGCCATTACTGTATCATACTAGTTTGTATATTACTTAATGGAAGCTTGGGATATTCACAGTTGTATATACAATCTTGCTCAAAATAGTAGTATGCTACTTGGTTTGTTTCTACTTCAATGTGTACATGTGTTTATTTTAGTATATCACCTATACACATTAGTGGAGCCCTTAGGATCTTTGCTTGATTACCAGCGTTGTGATGGCAGTCACACTAGTGGGGGCTGGGTAATCTATTAGCACATCCTTATACAGGTCCCTAGTCGCAGGACTATCGAGACAGGGCATCGATACTCCGGAGTAGACTAGCGTATGCGCTTCTCATCCCAGAGTGGGAGATGGTCTGTCCCACAGCCAGCAGTACGTCGTACTGGAGATAGTATACGGGTGCTCGTTAGGTTACGAGTACACTGGACAGGACTCGTCGGGAACTAACCGGTTGGTATTATACCTATCGTCAGTTATCAGTTCCCAGGTGACATGAGTATAGCTTAGTCCGCTGACTTGACACTGTCACTTCGCCTCGAGTGTGTTCCCACAGTACTTTGATTACTACCCTACCACGGCTCAAAGGAGTCGTGCAAACAGGTAGTAGTTGGGTACAGTCCCGAAGCACTTGGAGGCAGTGACGGTCAGACAGGATTCGTCTCTCCCGGTATTGGGGGTTGACATCGCGCTGTGTCTAGGAGAGCCATTACACGAGTAGTCCCTGGCCAGGGCAAGCGAGATATACTGGTAGGCTTCCAGTGTTATATCAGGGTGTTTTGGGCTTCACTCCGACACGACATGTACCGCTATTAGGGGACTGACGTTTACCGCCCCCCTAAGCCCGCCATGCGATGTATTAGACGAACAGACCGGACTGTACGGAGACTGTCACAGTCAGACTCGGTAAGAGTTCAGATGGGTTTCACCTCATCAGTCTTCTTGTCGGCATCTACCTGGGGACCGTTACGCACAGCTAGTGCCGCTTGCGGTTTGTGGTTAAACCCACTGCCAGCGTAGTGTCGAGTATTTAGAGTCCCACACAGAAAGCTATTCGCCTTTAGGCAAAAGAGTAGAGGTCGCATGGTTTTGCGACAGGTCGCATGGTTTTGCGACAGGGTTCGGTCACATCCGTGTACTTGTGCACGTACAGTGTCCGGACAGTTAACACTAGCGGGCTTTGGTTTAAGCCAGATCCTAGTGTACGTTTTGGGATTGGTTTTATCCAGTATGTATTCGTGTTCCTCGGAACGCGGATGCGGGTGTATATGCACAGTTGACGGAGTGACAGAGGCAGAGGGTTCTCATTAGGGTTGTTGACCGTTGACTGTTGACCATTAACTTTTTGCTCAACCCTAATGAGAATATGATATGTAATTAACAATAATATTAATTAAGTATTTTAGTGACATGGTTGTTGAGGGGTTGACTTTGTTGACTTGTTGACTTTGTTGACCGGTTGACTAGGTTGGACTAGTTGACCATCATGATGACAATGGCTATCATTTCATGGCAAAGACTTTAGCTTGCTTGTTCTCTTGTGCAAAATGATTGCATGAAATGATATGGCTATTGTAGATTAAACCATCACTAATACTTGATTGCTATTATTTGTTATGATGGTTTTTGATTATGAGAGCCAAGAGAGAAAAGTCTTGCTCATTCTTTCATTTCCTTTCTCTCTCTTGTGTTCTTGAGCTCTCATCATCTTCCTCTTGCTCTCCCTCTCTTTAGTCTATGGTTCACTTGTCTCATGTGTTGAGAAGCAAGAACCATAGATTATAATCCCAAAACACTCTTCTCTACTCACTCTAGTTCACAAGGTTTAGCAAACCGAGTGAACTAGTTTCTTCAAAGCTCGAAGAAGAAGCTAAAGGTAGAAGCTTTCGGGTGGATCGATCTTCGGCGCAAGGAGACGACGGAGTGAAGCCAATCCATACACCATCGAGAGTCAAAGACGAAGGAGTTCAAGAAAGAAAGGTATAACCCCCTAACCGAGTAGTTAACAACTCCTAGTTAGGTTGTTAGGTAGATAGTTTAACAAAGATCCGGTTTTGAGTCCATGTTACCGCCTCTAGAAAATTATTTTTCACCAAATTCCGCATGCCCGAAAGTACCGGGAGAGGTAGCATGGACTTACAGTGGTATCAGAGCCTAGTTAAACTCTATCTAACATGTTAGCAAAGTAACTAGAAGATCGATCAAAGAAAAAGTCACGAAACGAACCCGATATGTCAAGTTTCTGCCGATTTTTTTTTCTGTTCAAAACTTGATAAATTTCATCTTAAAAATCGGCTCAGGCATTTTATTAAATAACCACAAAATTTGGTCCGACGAACCGCTCAAAGCGCCGCGGAAACGCGTCGGGAGCTCGCTCCCGCCGCGGTTCCGCGACCGAGTTGACTCGGCCGAGGTCCAAATTTAGTGCAGTGTATTTCTGGGGTTGTTTTGGGATTTTTGGAATATGTCTTTTCAACCCAGATTTTCCAGAACGAAAATTTTGTGTTTGGGGCCTAAAAATCCGTACTTTTGATCGAACTTCTAAAGACTTAAGCTGACGGGTTTTTATCTGTGATGTGATATTTGTATTGAACGTCTGCTAATCGCTATATGTTGATTAGTGGGGGTTATACAAATCTGTGATCTGTAATGTCATTGGAATGTGTATATGAATTCATTGGATTGTCACGGGTGAATAGCCGGGGGTTGTGAGAAGAGAGTTTTTTTTTCCTTTCAATTCATGTAAATTTGTAAATTGATGTAATAATTATTTGTATGGCCGCACAACCGGGTCGGGGTTGTAACCGTCATTGTATAATTTTTTTTTACTGTTTTTGCTCCTAGGATAGACCCATGGAGAGGGTGCACAAACTACCGGGTATCCCGAAGTGCCGAGTGGCCTACTCATGGAGTTGAGGGAGGTTTCTTCGCTTCGGGTACTTGGCGGGTAGTTTGCCGCACCCGTAGGGGTCTTGGGTGGGGTATTGGCTATTCACCGCGACCGTGTAATCTGCTTTTCGTTACAGGCTCGTACGAATTGCGGATTCCTAGTATATCCAATGTATTCATCTGTGATCTGAAATGGCTATCATTGCAATATATATCTATATATGATATTATTTAGGCGTTGCTTATGTTTTACAGCCGCGCTAGCCCAGCCCCCGCTCTGTCGTTAGTTAAGTAACCTAACGGGTAATGACGGGGCCCCGTGGCGAATGCGAATGGCATAAGCGTACGTCATATTTTGGTTATTTTCTGCAATGGTAGGATTAAATGATGGGACACATTAAAAGAACTAATACAAGAATAACACGCATTAAAAGAACTAATGCAAGAAAATAAACCAAGTAAAAGTCGTTGGAACACTTTCGAAAAACCACTCGGTTCTTTTCAAAACTAACTTTTAAATGCAGAGCTTGAGCCACTCCTTTTAAAAGCTATCTCCTTCCATCGATTATATCAAGTTCACTACGTTCACGGTTTTGCCGAAACCATCCGTAGCCCTCCATCATTTCAGTTAAATATTCGGTAGTATTCAAGCTATGTATTTTGACCTCACGCCAAGGAATAGTGATTGGTAGCTGCCGGATGTTTATCTGTTGCATAGATAGAATGCGTTGGTTTGAGACAGTCGTACTGCCATTTTGGCCTACGTCAAGGGTAGGTACGGGTGGGTTCAAATTAACCTGGATAATGATGGGAAGAACTTGACATATGACTTATGACATTTTGACCTCACGCCAAGGTCATAAGAGCATGGGGCAAAAATCTACATCGGGAGTTTCAAAAGAACTGAAACTTGCTAGCACTGCATACCATTTGGAGTGTGATGATTCTGGTAGGATTCCTTCAGTTTTGTCACGCGATGATATTTGGATCCCGATCCTACTGTGAGTACATGCTACTCCTCGGAAAATTTCTCACTTAACGATCAATGCTATATACCAAGTAGGTGTCTAGAAAGGTGTTAGTGGGGCTATGCCCCCAGGGAAAAGAGGTTCTTAAATTAAGGAACTTCGCGAAAGCGTTGGAAAACCTCCATCGAAGTACCGACACTAGCCTGGCTGAACGGTTAAGCAAGTATTGTACGGTGAGATTGATCCTGACTAATTCTTCCTTTTTGGTTTGAGGACGGATTCGAGAAACAGTGGGAGCCATCCTGTTTAGACAAACTAAAAACCACTCTAAACTTGCAAGAGCATCATGCTGAGTGTTTCTTCTTCTCTCTCCTAATTGCAGCGACCAATCGACATGACTGGACTTAAGTTACTTCTAGATAAAAACATACTGACACTGTCACTTCGCCTCGAGTGTGTTCCCACTGTACTTTGATTACTACCCTACCACGGCTCAAAGGAGTCGTGCAAACATGTAGTAGTTGGGTACAGTCCCGAAGCACTTGGAGGCAGTGACGGTCAGACAGGATTCGTCTCTCCCGGTATTGGGGGTTGACATCGCTCTGTGTCTAGGAGAGCCATTACACGAGTAGTCCCTGGCCAGGGCAAGCGAGATATACTGGCAGGCTTCCAGTGTTATCTCAGGGTGTTTTGGGCTTCACTCCGATACGACTTGTACCGCT
Organism: Agapanthus africanus; assembly: GCA_030015575.1. Classification (NCBI taxonomy): domain Eukaryota; kingdom Viridiplantae; phylum Streptophyta; class Magnoliopsida; order Asparagales; family Amaryllidaceae; genus Agapanthus; species Agapanthus africanus. The sequence continues at coordinate 367,179,038 of JASDDO010000022.1, forward strand.
ATTAGGGGACTGACGTTTACCGTCCCCCTAAGCCCGCCATGCGATGTATTAGACGAACAGACCGGACTGTACGGAGACTGTCACAGTCAGACTCAGTAGGAGTTCAGATGGGTTTCACCTCGTCAGTCTTCTCGTCGGCATCTACCTGGGGACCGTTACGCACAACTAGTGCCGCTTGCGGTCTGTGGTTAAACCCACTGCCAGCGTAGTGTCGAGTCTTTAGAGTCCCACACAGAAAGCTATTCGCCTTTAGGCAAAAGAGTAGAGGTCGCATGGTTTTGCGACAGCTCGCATGGTTTTGCGACAGGGTTCGGTCACATCCGTGTACTTGTGCACGTACAGTGTCCGGACAGTTAACACTAGCGGGCTTTGGTTTAAGCCAGATCCTAGTGTACGTTTTGGGATTGGTTTTATCGAGTATGTATTCGTGTTCCTCGGAACGCGGATGCGGTGTATGCACAGTTGGCGGAGTGACAGAGGTAGAGGGTTCTCATTAGGGTTGTTGACCGTTGACTGTTGACAATTGACTTTTTGCTCAACCCTAATGAGAATATGATATGTAATTAACAATAATATTAATTAAGTATTTTAGTGACATGGTTGTTGAGGGGTTGACTTTGTTGACTTGTTGACTTTGTTGACCGGTTGACTAGGTTGGACTAGTTGACCATCATGATGACAATGGCTATCATTTCATGGCAAAGACTTTTGCTTGCTTGTTCTCTTGTGCAAAATGAGTGCATGAAATGATATGGCTATTGTAGATTAAACCATCACTAATACTTGATTGCTATTATTGGTTATGATGGTTTTTGATTATGAGAGCCAAGAGAGAAAAGTCTTGCTCATTCTTTCATTTCCTTTCTCTCTCTTGTGTTCTTGAGCTCTCATCATCTTACTCTTGCTCTCCCTCTCTTTAGTCTATGGTTCACTTGTCTCATGTGTTGAGAAGCAAGAACCATAGATTATAATCCCAACACACTCTTCTCTACTCACTCTAGTTCACAAGGTTTAGCAAACCGAGTGAATTAGTTTCTTCAAAGCTCGAAGAAGAAGCTAAAGGTAGAAGCTTTCGGGTGGATCGATCTTCGGCGCAAGGAGACGACGGAGTGAAGCCAATTCATACACCATCGAGAGTCAAAGACGAAGGAGTTCAAGAAAGAAAGGTATAACCTCCTAACCGAGTAGTTAACAACTCCTAGTTAGGTTGTTAGGTAGATAGTTTAACAAAGATCCGGTTTTGAGTCCTTGTTACCGCCTCTAGAAAATTGTTTTTCACCGAATTCCGCATGCCCGAAAGTACCGGGAGAGGTAGCATGGACTTACAGTGGTATCAGAGCCTAGTTAAACTCTATCTAATATGTTAGCAAAGTAACTAGAAGATCGATCAAAGAAAAAGTCACGAAACGAACCCGATATGTCAAGTTTCTGCCGATTTTTTTTCTGTTCAAAAATTGATAAATTTCATCTTAAAAATTGGCTCAGGCTTTTTATTAAATAACCACAAAATTTGGTCCCACGAACCGCTCAAAGCGCTGCGGAAACGCGGCGGGAGCACGCTCCCGCCGCGGTTCCGCGGCCGAGTTGAATCGGCCGAGGTCCAAATTTAGTGCAGTGTATTTCTGGGGTTGTTTTGGGATTTTTGGAATATGTCTTTTCAGCCCAGATTTTCCAGAACGAAAATTTTATGTTTGGGGCCTAAAAATCCGTATTTTTGATCGAACTTCTAAAGACATAAGCTGACGGGTTTTTATCTGTGATGTGATATTTGTATTGAACGTCTGCTAATCGCTATATGTCGATTAGTGGGGGTTATACAAATCTGTGATCTGTAATGTCATTGGAATGTGTATATGAATTCATTAGATTGTCGCGGGTGAATAGCCGGGGGTTGTGAGAAGAGAGTTTTTTTTTCTTTCAATTCATGTAAATTTGTAAATTGATGTAATAATTATTTGTATGGCCGCACAACCGGGTCGGGGTTGTAGCCGTCATTGTATAATTTCTTTTTACTGTTTTTGCTCCTAGGATAGACCCATGGGGGTGCACAAACTACCGGGTATCCCGAAGTGCCGAGTGGCCTACTCATGGAGTTGAGGGAGGTTTCTTCGCTTCGGGTACTTGGCGGGTAGTTTGCCGCACCCATAGGGGTCTTGGGTGGGGTATTGGCTATTCACCGCGACCGTGTAATCTGCTTTTCGTTACAGGCTCGTACGAATTGCGGATTCCTAGTATATCCAATGTATTCATCTGTGATCTGAAATGGCTATCATTGCAATATATATCTATATATGATATTATTTAGGCGTTGCTTATGTTTTACAGCCGCGCTAGCCCAGCCCCCGCTCTGTCGTTAGTTAAGTAACCTAACGGGTAATGACGGGGCCCCGTGGCGAATGCGAATGGCATAAGCGTACGTCATATTTTGGTTATTTTCTGCAATGGTAGGATTAAATGATGGGACACATTAAAAGAACTAATACAAGAATAACACGCATTAAAAGAACTAATGCAAGAAAATAAACCAAGTAAAAGTCGTTGGAACACTTTCGAAAAACCACTCGGTTCTTTTCAAAACTAACTTTTAAATGCAGAGCTTGAGCCACTCCTTTTAAAAGCTATCTCGTTCCATCGATTATATCAAGTTCACTACGTTCACGGTTTTGCCGAAACCATCCGTAGCCCTCCATCATTTCAGTTAAATATTCGGTAGTATTCAAGCTATGTATTTTGACCTCACGCCAAGGAATAGTGATTGGTAGCTGCCGGATGTTTATCTGTTGCATAGATAGAATGCGTTGGTTTGAGACAGTCGTACTGCCATTTTGGCCTACGTCAAGGGTAGGTACGGGTGGGTTCAAATTAACCTGGATAATGATGGGAAGAACTTGACATGTGACTTATGACATTTTGACCTCACGCCAAGGTCATAAGAGCATGGGGCAAAAATCTACATCGAGAGTTTCAAAAGAACTGAAACTTGCTAGCACTGCATACCATTTGGAGTGTGATGATTCTGGTAGGATTCCTTCAGTTTTGTCACGCGATGATATTTGGATCCCGATCCTACTGTGAGTATATGCTACTCCTCGGAAAATTTCTCACTTAACGATCAATGCTATAAACCAAGTAGGTGTCTAGAAAGGTGTTAGCGGGGCTACGCCCCCAGGGAAAAGAGGTTCTTAAATTAAGGAACTTCGCGAAAGCGTTGGAAAACCTCCCTCGAAGTACCGACACTAGCCTGGCTGAACGGTTAAGCAAGTATTGTACGGTGAGATTGATCCTGACTAATTCTTCCTTTTTGGTTTGAGGAGGGATTCGAGAAACAGTGGGAGCCATCCTGTTTAGACACACTAAAAACCACTCTAAACTTGCAAGAGCATCATGCTGAGTGTTTCTTCTTCTCTCTCCTAATTGCAGCGACCAATCGACATGACTGGACTTAAGTTACTTCTAGATAAAAACATACTGACACTGTCACTTCGCCTCGAGTGTGTTCCCACTGTACTTTGATTACTATCCTACCACGGCTCAAAGGAGTCGTGCAAACAGGTAGTAGTTGGGTACAGTCCCGAAGCACTTGGAGGCAGTGACGGTTAGACAGGATTCGTCTCTCCCGGTATTGGGGGTTGACATCGTGCTGTGTTTAGGAGAGCCATTACACGAGTAGTCCCTGGCCAGGGCAAGCGAGATATATTGGTAGTCTTCCAGTGTTATCTCAGGGTGTTTTGGGCTTCACTCCGACACGACTTGTACCGCTATTAGGGGACTGACGTTTACCGCCCCCCTAGGCCCGCCATGCGATGTATCAGACGAACAGACCGGAATGTACGGAGACTGTCACAGTCAGACTCAGTAGGAGTTCAGATGGGTTTCACCTCGTCAGTCTTCTTGTCGGCATCTACCTGGGGACCGTTACGCACAGCTAGTGCCGCTTGCGGTTTGTGGTTAAACCCACTGCCAGCGTAGTGTCGAGTATTTAGAGTCCCACACAGAAAGCTATTCGCCTTTAGGCAAAAGAGTAGAGGTCACATGGTTTTGCGACAGGTCGCATTGTTTTGCGACAGGGTTCGGTCACATCCGTGTACTTGTGCACGTACAGTGTCCGGACAGTTAACACTAGCGGGCTTTGGTTTAAGCCAGATCCTAGTGTACGTTTTGGGATTGGTTTTATCCAGTATGTATTCGTGTTCCTCGGAACGCGGATGCGGGTGTTTATGCACAGTTGACGGAGTGACAGAGGCAGAGGGTTCTCATTAGGGTTGTTGACCGTTGACTGTTGACCATTGACTTTTTGCTCAACCCTAATGAGAATATGATATGTAATTAACAATAATATTAATTAAGTATTTTAGTGACATGGTTGTTGAGGGGTTGACTTTGTTGACTTGTTGACTTTGTTGACCGGTTGACTAGGTTGGACTAGTTGACCATCATGATGACAATGGCTATCATTTCATGGCAAAGACTTTTGCATGCTTGTTCTCTTGTGCAAAATGAGTGCATGAAATGATATGGCTATTGTAGATTAAACCATCACTAATACTTGATTGCTATTATTGGTTATGATGGTTTTTGATTATGAGAGCCAAGAGAGAAAAGTCATGCTCATTCTTTCATTTCCTTTCTCTATCTTGTGTTCTTGAGCTCTCATCCTCTTCCTCTTGCTCTCCCTCTCTTTAGTCTATGGTTCACTTGTCTCATGTGTTGAGAAGCAAGAACCATAGAGTATAATCCCAACACACTCTTCTCTACTCACTCTAGTTCACAAGGTTTAGCAAACCGAGTGAACTAGTTTCTTCAAAGCTCGAAGAAGAAGCTAAAGGTAGAAGCTTTCGGGTGGATCGATCTTCGGCACAAGGAGACGACGGAGTGAAGCCAATCCGTACACCATCGAGAGTCAAAGACGAAGGAGTTCAAGAAAGAAAGGTATAACCCCCTAACCGAGTAGTTAACAACTCCTAGTTAGGTTGTTAGGTAGATAGTTTAACAAAGATCCAGTTTTGAGTCCATGTTACCGCCTCTAGAAAATTGTTTTTCACCAAATTCCGCATGCCCGAAAGTACCGGGAGAGGTAGCATGGACTTACAGTAAAAGCCTCAAAAACACTCCTTTTCAACATCACTTGTTTCTACAACGATATCAAGTTCATTACGCAAAAAGGTTTTCTAAAAACTTATCGTAGCCTTCCGTCATTACAGATAAGTACTACTTAGTATTCGTGCTACGTTTGTTGGCCTGCATCAAGGCGCAGTGTGCGGTAGCTAACTAATTCTTATCTGCAACATAAGATGAGATTGGATTAGGGTAGTCGTGCGACTTTGTTAGCCGGCGTCAAGGGTCGTGCGGGTGGATTTAATTCAATCACGAAATATACGGGTTGAACTTGACTAGCGGACTATGGTTTGTTGGCATGCGTCAAGGTCATAGGACGCTAGGGGTAAAAGTATTATCGGGAATTTCAAGTGTTGAAATTTGCAATGAGATTGCATACCTTCTATGAGATAGTTGGATCCCGATACCCACTGCGAGTAAGAGTCACTCCTGCGAGAATTTTACACATCACAATTAGCCGATCAAGTAGGTGTCAAGAAAGGTGTTAACGGGGTTATGCCTCTGGGAAAACGAGGTTTATTTTAATTAGGTCCGTGTGAAAGCACGGGGAACCTCTCTCAAAGTACCAACACTGGCCTGGCTGAAAGATTGGTTAACTTGTAAGGTGTAATTAATCCCGGCTAGTCTTAGCTTTTAGGGTTTGAACGAGGATTTGATAAAAACAGTGGGAGCCGTCCGGATTAGATAAGATAATAAACCAATCTAATCTTGCAAGAGCATACGCTAAAGTATTTTCTTCTCCCTCTCTAGGTAGAGACCATGTCAGGCCTTAATCAAGATAATAATATGGATGTATTGACCAAACCCGATTGTTATACTGGATAGGGGAACGTTGGTTTCATTCTTTCTTATAATTGTTATAAGACTGAGAAGGAAATAGGGGAATATCCGGATTCCCACGCCGCCCAAACGAAGAACAAGCATGTTGATGCATCTTTTTCGGGTGTGTTCGTTATCGAGAACTGTTTCTCAGTTCACTCTACGTCCTGGGTATTAGATACCGGATCGGGATGCGACATATGTAATATGTTACATGGGCTAAAGAAAGGTAGAGAACTGGGAGAGGGTGATCATTCCGTAAGAGTAGGGAATGGTGCAAATGTTACAGCTAAAGCTGTTGGCGAATATCACCTTGTATTACCAAATGGTAATACATTGATTATGAACGAATGCTATTATATACCGACCCTGATATGCAATCTTATATCAGTTTCTTTATTAAGTAAAGATGGATATAATTTTGTAGTACAGGATAATGTTATGAACTACTTCCTGAATCAAAAGTTGATTGGATCAGGCTCGTTAAATAATGGTATATATGTTTTAAATCAAACCACAGTTCTAAATGTACAAAACACACACAAGAGGAAGAGTTCATAAATGAACGAATCTTTCTTGTGGAATTGTAGACTAGGTCATATCAATGCGACACGACTAGCTAAGTTGCATAAAGAAGGATATTTGAATCCGTTCGAATTTTCATCTTATGAAACTTTCCATTCATGTCTCAAAGGAATGATGACCAAAACTCCGTTTACAGGACACGAAGAAAGAGTTACGGAACTCTTGGGGCTGATACATAGTGATGTATGCGGTCCCATGTCTACACATACCAGGAATGGTTCCTCGTACTTCAGTACATTCACTGACGATCTCTCAAGATACGGACATGTGTTCCTGTTGAAACATAAGTCTGAAGCTTTTGAGAAATTCAAAGAATATAAGCACGAAGTAGAGAACCAAACGGGCAAAAGTATTAAAATCCTTCGATCTGATCGAGGAGGAGAATGCTTGAGCAATGAGTTCCGGGACTATCTAAAAGAGAATGGGATTCTCTCTCAGCTTACTCCTCCGTATACACCACAGCACAACGGTGTATCGGAACGGATGAATCACACCCTATTAGATATGGTGTGCTCTATGATGAGCACCGCTGAGTTACCTATTTCCTTTTGGGGATATGCACTAGAGACGGCTGCAGACCTATTGAATATGGTTCCCACCAAATCTGTGCCAACCACTCCGTATGAGATATTGAAAGGAAAAAGACCATATCTTAATTATGTTAATATATGGGGTTGTCCGGCATATGTGAAAACACAAAATCCGGACAAGCTCGAGGCAAGGTCTATTCTATGTAAGTTTATTGGATATCCCAAACATTCACGAGGGTATATCTTCTACCACACCAAGGAAAAAAAAGTGTTTGTTTCTCGACATGCCACCTTTTTAGAAAAGGAATTTCTTGAAAAAGAAATTAGTGGTAAGGAGGTAGAACTGGAAGAAGTTCCAGCGATACAAACTACAATAGATGATTTGGTAGAACCAGAGGATTCGATAGCTCCCAACGAACCTCAGCATCTCCGCCGATCTAGTAGGGTTCCTCATCCACTTGAGAGATACTATGGTTTTCTCATTGATGGTGGGAGCGAGGATTGCATCATGGAAATGATGACCCAACTAGCTTCGAGCAGGCCATCACGAGTAGGGACTTTGTGAAATGGCTGGATACAATGCGATCTGAGATGGAATCCATGTACACCAACAAAATATAGACTTTGAAAGTTGCTCCTGAAGGGGTAAACCCATTGGGAACAAATGGATCTTTAAGAAGAAACTTGGTGTAGATGGAAAAGTTGAGACTTTCAAAGTTAGACTTGTTGCAAAGGGTTTTCGTCAACGACCAGGTGTGGATTATGACGAAACCTTTTCTCCAGTGGCTATGCTTAAGTCCATCCGGATCCCACTTGCCATTGTTGCATACCATGACTATGAAATCTGGCAAATGGATGTTAAGACCGCCTTTCTAAATGGTGATTTAGAAGAGAGCGTGTACATGACTCAGCCAGAGGGCTTTGTAGACAGTGGGAGCAGCGGAAAAGTGTGCAAGCTGCTTAAATCTATCTAAGGGTTAAAGTAGGCATCGCGGAGTTGGAACATCTGTTTTGATGTTGTAGTCAAAGAGTTTGACTTCATCAAGAACGTAGATGAACCTTGTATATACAAGAAGGTGGCAGAGGGTAAGGTTGTCTTCCTCGTATTGTACGTGGATGACATACTCTTCATAGGAAATGATGTTCCTATGCTTCACTCGGTCAAGCTCTTCTTATCACAATGATTCTCAATGAAAGATCTAGGTGATGCCTCCTACATCTTGTGGATTAATATCTATAGAGATAGATCTAAACGGATACTAGGATTGTCCCAATCCAGGTACATTGACACCATACAAAAGAGGTTTAGTATGGAAGAATCCAAGCGTGGGAATTTACCAACGATCTCTGGACTCACTCTCTCCAAAGAGATGTCTCCTAAGACTGATTTGGAAAGAGTTCGCATGCAAGGGGTACCCTATGCTTCGGCAATAGGCTCTATCATGTACGCTGTAGCGTCTTGAAAAGTCGTTTTGGTGTTTTCCTGAAATTCGGTGAAAATTCGGTATTTTTCCGAAAACCGTCTTTCTCGGTATTTTGCAGTTTAGGGCTAATTATACCTAAAATGGATAGGTAATTACTTGTTTTTAGTAGCTAATGATTTATTTATGAAATTTTGGTCATTTAAAATTTTTTCCCTATTTTTCAATTTTTTTATATTATTTTAAGCCGGTAAGAAAATACATTAAATAAGCGATAAATACAAATTTTTCCGGGCTAATTTTAATCTCTAAAATTATGATAATTATAATCTAGTGATAACATGAATTTTTAGTAATTTATTTTGATTTTTAACAAATTTTTATGTTATGAAACGAATTTATTGAATTTTGGGCTAAAACTTGCAATTTTTGAGTTGTAGGGGGCCTTTTTGCATAAAATTTCTTTTGTAAAACCCCTCTATCTTTTTCCTCAGCCCTAGGACAGCCCCACCTTGTGTGAGACCAGAAATTTCTGGCCTCTCTCTTCTTGGTTTCTTTCTTGAGTTAAATTGTTGGTTTATGGATTAATTTAAATATATTGGATAAAGTATGATACATTGACTTTGGAACTTGACCCTTGACCTTCCCACTCACCCCACACCCTCCCCCATACCTCCTACCTGGCCGAAACCTGCACCCCTCTTTCTCATCTCTTTTCTTTGCATTTTTCTTCAATTTCCTTCAAGAAAATACATCAAAATCCATGAATTAATTCCAAAAATCCAAACAAAATCCTTATGCTATCATTATCCTTAGCCATTCTTGCTTGAATCTTGGAGCTAGGAAGCCATTCATTGGAGCAAATTCTCTTGCTTGATCCATTGATCAAGAGGTATAATTCTCATCAAGTTGCTTTCTTTTGCTAAAATTTCCTTTAATTGTATGGTTAGTGTTAAAAGTTAGCTTATTTTTAATCTAGTTTTCTTAGGTTTTGCTTGAAAATTCTAACTAGGGTTTGAAAGCCATAATAATTAATTAAGTTGTTTATAGTTAAGTTAGTTGTTAATGAACTAATCTATATAGTTACCTTGTTGATATAGTTTTCAATTTTGCTAAATTAGTTAATTTTAGAAGGGTGGAATTGTTGTTTTGAAATTTCAAGAGAGGGTTTATGTTGGTATTGGTTTGTGAAGCTTGATTAGTGAGTGGATTAAGTTTTAGAAAGCATTATTTAAGTGATTAAACCTAATTTGCTATCTAGTGTTTTGCTAACCTTAATCTAAGTGGTTAATTTGCTTATTAGGCTAAAATCTAGTGTTAAATTAAGGTTTTTCATGTATAGTTTGGTTTTTGTTTGCTAATTACAAAAATCAAGAGAAGGTTTTGTTATGAAAATTAGGTTTTTAAGCTTAGTTAATGGTTTAAAATTTGTGTATTGGCTAGCTTTTTGGTTAGTTTGGATGTTGGTGTTGGGTGGTGTTGACTTTGTCGCTATATTGTCAATGTATGCATCAAATTGCAATTTCATGCTTACTAGATTTTTAAAAAAGTTATGTGATGATTTATTTTTGATATCTTGATGATTGTATGGCTTGTCCTACGACTTTTAGGATGCGTGAGTGCGGGTTTTGGGTAGTCGGGTTTTAGTTTTGCCGGGTGACCCAAATCGGCGTTTTTGGCAGTTTTTGTGATTTCGCGTGTGTCCGCGCACTTTGTGCACGTTGTACCTAGCTAGCGAACTTTAGTAGTTTCGTTGGGGTTTTGCGTCGTTCTTGATTTGTAACCTTATATTTGATACTGATGTAAATTCCAGGTTCGGTCGCGGAAACGTCAGACGCGGCGCGAAAGGGAAAGGCGGTGATTGGACACAGCTAGCCAGGGATCCGGGTGAGTAGATTTAACATCTACGGGGGACGATCGTTTGGATGGCGCAAGTCGCCCGATAGATTTAGTAAAATGGAAAATAGTAAATTGGATAATCACTTGTGACATTAGAATAATAATACTGGCATGATAATTGCTGCAATTAGATCAATAGGTTATACCTATATACGCACACTCAATTGTAGGACACATGCACCATTACCAGGTCTTTATATGCAGCACGAGAACTATTCATGTTTACACACACACCCTGGTAATTTCCATGCCACCACACTAGATAACTTTTAAATTGAAACCTTTTACTAATTGATACTTAAACTGGTACTATTGCCTTTAATTCCTTAAAAATGAAACCGTAGTATTGCTAGTCATGTGCATGTACTTCATCATATTAAGTGTTCATGCTTAATACATTAATCACACATCGCATCTTGATTATTGATATCATACGCATTCATTATCATTGATATATGCACTTATGAGGATTTCTTGGGATTTTATGATATTGCTGGATTTCGGGGGAAAACCGCAAAATTTCTAAACTTATTATATTTTTTAAAATATGTAAATTGCGGTTTTCTAGTGATGTAAGGGTCGTCCACCATGAGTTTGCTGTGGTTTTTGGAGACCCGTTTCGAGGAGTTGGATGAACCGTTTCGGGTACATGGTGGGCCCGGTAGGGTACCCCGGGGCAAGAAGCTCGTGGTGTTGACGATGAGCCTGGCAGGGGACGGATTACCTACCGGTGACTTCATTGGGCACGGCGGATATCCAGAGGATACCGACCGGGGCCGCGAGAGGATGATATATTGATACTGAGATGGGTCAGCCGGATGGCTGAGGCCAGAGACACTATGACATGGATTTATGAGATTTGAGACAGCTTTTTGGGTGTCGTTGCTGGACACCGATTTTCGTCGATTCATTGACATTATGCTGGCATTCTAAAAGAGTTTCAAAAACAAAAAAGAGATAAAATATTTCTTATATATACCTTTTGAGACCTCAGATATTCATGTTGCATACATATTAGTACATTGATGTTATATACACACCTGCTAGTGCATCCAGTCTTACCTGTATTATAGATGCTAGGATGCTTGTGTGCATGCATACGATAGCCTTTGTAGATGTTATTTATTACTCACGAGTTGGCAACTCACCCCCGTTGTGCCACAGTCCTTTGCAGGTCCGCTCCGTCAGTTCAGTAGCGGCGGGCGCACTTGCCTTTTGCCTCTTTTGCCTGAGCTCGAGATTTGCTCATAGGTGGGTTATGTTATTTTTTTTGTACCACCTTGTATATTCTTGTATCTAGTGTACTCCATCTACTGTTCTACCAGATTATTGTATATTGACCTAGAGATGAGACTGTGAGGTTTGTGGATTTTATACTGTATTTGGGGTCGAGCTCACTTGAGCCGACATGCTACTTTTTCATGCTTCCTTATGCTTTATTATGCTTGTTGTCATTTACATTGCGTGGGATTTGTGACCGCCGTATGGCGAAGAGCTAGCTCCCGCTTGGGGATGCCCTATTTTGTGGATTCATGTATATATTCTTGTTGTACCCATTTTTGGGGGCCAGTATTTACAAAGGAGACTCTGCCGAAATTTTCGGGAAAAATTGGTATTGCTTTTAAAAAGTGTTTTACATGACTTATTTGATAACTCGCTTTCAATTGATTGGGTTTTCTTCACTCTTTTGCTTCATTAGTTTTGTTTTCTGGGCTTTGGCTTACTTATTTTACGGACGCCTTTAGACGTTTCGTAAACTTAAGTGCCAGTCACGTTCTGTACCCTGCGGGTCGTGACAAAGTTGGTATCAGAGCGATAGGTTTTACCTTTGTGAGTGTAGGATGACCCTTGGTAGATGGAGTAAGTGACTTAAGCAGGGTAACGTAGCGTGCGTATGTCCGCGGCATACTTACGATACGATACTCCGCCTAAGTGACTTTAGGATACTTGCTTGGAAATTTCCTTCTTCAATTCCGTGTATCCTATGATCCTATTGCACTGTCCTTACTATCCGTTTTCCTGTAACAGCCACTATGCCGCCGAAGGCTACGACGGCACAGAGGGCTGCCGCCAGAGACGAGATTCGAGCTGGCTCGTCCGAGACTAGGACTGAGCAGGGTGGTATGCCTATGCCGCAGGGACAGACCGATCCACCTTCCCCAGGCCGTATGGATAGGCTCGAGACCGGTATGGAGGAGTTGCGACAGATGATGGGAGGCATGCAGGAGCTGCGTCAGATGGTAGGATCCCTAGTTGCAGCCAGTCGTACACCGAGGCCGGATGACGTACCTACTACATCACAGACGACCATGATACCTGCGCCTACTACTACCACCGTGGCCATTCCGGTTTCACTACAGGATTTCATGAGGCTGAGACCTCCAGTATTCACCGGCACCGAGGCAGCGGAGGACCCACAGACGTTCCTTGACAGTTTAGCCAGGATCTGCCGTTCGCTGAGATGTTCGGATGATCGATGGGTAGAGCTTGCGAGTTTCCGACTAGAGGGTCTCGCGCAGACATGGTGGGAGTCAGTCTTGAGAGGTCGAGCTGCAGGTCTACCGCCTATGACTTGGGCCGAGTTTACAGCGGTCTTTCTAGCCCGTTTCCTTCCAGAGAGCGTTCGTGACGCCAGAGCTCGCAGCTTCGAGGCCTTAGTCAAGACACCTGGGATGACGGTGTCTGAGTATGACATCCAGTTTACACAGTTATCCCGATATGCTCAGTATTTGGTGGATACCGAGGAGAAGATGGTGAAGAGGTTCGTACAGGGACTTGATGCCCAGCTATATCTTGCCATTGGCGCCCAGCACTACAACACATATTCAGCGGCTATGGATACGGCATTGCGGATGGAGGCACGCATATCACGGACTTCGGCCGTTTCTGGGCCGAAGAGGATTTGCACCGATGTACCGTTTCAGAGGCAGCGCGCCAGATTCTTTCCGAGAGATAGGCCTGGCAGAGGATTTGGGCGGGGACAGTTATATGGTTCTTATCCCTAGGGGCAGCAGCCGTCGCCAGGATGTTTTGGGTGCGGGAGTTTGCACCATCTTGTCAGAGACTGCCCGGTGAGACGACAGGGAGCAGCGACAGTTCCGCACGTGACCCTACCACCATCACCACCCCCTCCTCAGAGAGCCCTACTTCCTACCCCAGGCGATGCTCCACGCCAGTTAGGTGCACCGAGAGGCCGTGGACGCGGCGGTCCTGTTCAGAGAGGACGAGGAGGCAGAGGCCGAGGTCGAGGTCAGCCCGCTATCGGTGGAGGACAGGCCCGAGTATTTGCTTTGACACCGCAGGATGCGCAGGCATCCAATGCCGTTGTGACAGGTACTTTGCCAGTTTGTTCTTTCGACGCACGGGTATTATTCGACCCAGGTTCCACACATTCGTACGTATCTACACACTTTGCACCGATGTTGGGCCGTGAGTCGTCGTCGTTAGATCAGCCGCTTGTTGTTGTTACTCCGGTAGGCGAGTCGTTTGTCGCTCGGTTTGTATTTCGTTTGTGTTCCGTTCGTATCGGGGAGAGGGATTCATCAGTTGATTTGATACTCCTCGATATGTTGGACTTTGATGTGCTTCTGGGCATGGACTGGCTAGCCACTTGTTATGCTTCGGTGGACTGCCGTGAGAAGGCAGTCAGATTCTGCTTTCCGGGAGAGCCAGTCCTTGTTATTCAGGGAGACCGCAGTGTCACCCTTCCCAGCTTAATTTCGTCACTTCGCGCTGGTCAGCTCTTGCGGAAGGGATGTCAGGGATTCTTAGCGTCTATTTGTGATACTCGAGCTGCAGAGGTTCCGTTGGACCGGGTCCCGGTAGTTTGTGAGTTCCCTGATGAGCTACCTGGGCTACCGCCTGAGCGCGATGTTGAGTTCTGCATTGATTTGATTCCAGGTTCGGGACCTATTTCTATACCGCCTTATCGGATGGCCCCGGCAGAGCTTCGAGAGCTGAAGGATCAGTTGCAGGATTTGTTGGATAAGGGGCTTATTCGACCGAGTGTTTCTCCGTGGGGTGCTCCGGTCCTGTTTGTCAAGAAGAAGGATGGAACTTTGCGCTTATGTATCGACTACCGCCAGCTGAACAAAATTACCGTTCGGAACAGATATCCGTTGCCGCGCATTGATGATTTGTTCGACCAGCTTCAGGGTGCGGGGTATTTTTCGAGGATCGACTTGCGATCAGGATACCATCAGCTGCGACTTCGACAGGAGGATATACCGAGGACAGCTTTCCGTACACGCTATGGCCACTACGAGTTTTTGGTGATGTCGTTCGGACTCACCAACGCCCCAGCAGCATTTATGGATTTGATGAACCGTACATTCAGGCCGTATCTTGACTTGTTCATCATCGTGTTTATCGACGATATCTTGGTGTACTCCCGGAGCAGAGAGGAGCACGAGCAGCACTTGCGGATTACGTTACAGACTCTGAGGGAGCACTAGCTGTTCGCGAAGTTCTCCAAGTGTGCTTTCTGGCTGGACAGCGTCGGATTCTTGGGTCACGTGGTTACGAGAGACGGCATTTGTGTGGACCTGAAGAAGATTGAGGCTGTTCAGCAGTGGCCCCGACCTACATCGGTTACTGAGATCCGTAGTTTTCTAGGCTTGGCGGGCTACTACAGGCGTTTTGTTCAGGACTTCTCCCGTATAGCTGCACCGTTGACCGGTTTGACCCGGAAGGGAGTTCCTTTCGTCTGGACGGAGGAGTGCGAGCGCAGTTTTCAGCAGCTGCGGACATGTTTGACTACGGCGCCGGTATTATCTTTACCTTCGGGATCAGGCGGATTTGTTGTCTACTGTGATGCTTCGCGAGTGGGATTAGGATGCGTTTTGATGCAGCATGGCCGGGTGATCGCTTATGCTTCTCGGCAGTTGAAGAAGCATGAACAGAACTACCCCACTCATGATTTGGAGATGGCTGCAGTGGTCTTTGCACTGAAGATTTGGCGACATTACCTTTACGGCGAGTCATGTCAGATATTCACCGATCACAAGAGCTTAAAGTACATATTTCAGCAGCGAGACCTGAACCTCAGACAGCGTCGTTGGATGGAGTTGGTGAAAGACTACGACTGCGAGATCTTATATCACCCCGGCAAGGCAAATGTGGTGGCAGATGCGTTGAGTAGGAGGCCCGGGGGTAGTCTATCCTTTTTGCGCGCAGTGCAGAGGCAGTCGTCAGCAGATTGGCAGATATTATGCGACAGCCGAGTTGAGTTCGAGTTCACTCAGACAGGGGGACAGCTCGTGCATGTTCGTGCACGCCCACAGTTGCTTGACCGTATATATGAGGCACAGCGCAGTGACGACCGTTGCTCAGAGATCGTGGCACAGATGGGACAGGGCAGATTTTCCGAGTTCGTGGTTGACGATCAGGGGATTTTACGATATGGATCTAGACTGTGCGTACCAGATGCTGATGGATTACGGCGCGACATTCTCGAGGAGGCACACCGATCAGTGTATAGTGTCCACCCCGGTTCCACCAAGATGTACCATGATATGAGAGAGACCTACTGGTGGGACGGGATGAAGAGGGACATTGCGGAGTTCGTTTCGAGATGCCTGACTTGTCAGCAAGTCAAGGCCGAGCACCAGAGGCCCGCAGGAGAGCTACAGCCGTTACCCATTCCAGAGTGGAAATGGGAGCAGATTTCGATGGATTTCGTTGTGGGTCTACCCAGGACCAATCGAGGGTACGACTCCATCTGGGTGATCGTGGATAGATTGACGAAAGCGGCTCACTTCCTGCCAGTGAAGACGACTTTCAGCTTCGCTCAGTATGCTCAGCTCTATATTGACGAGATCGTGCGACTACATGGCGTACCGACTTGTATCGTGTCAGATCGAGGCACTCAGTTCACCAGCCGACTTTGGCAGAGACTTCAGGAGGCTTTGGGCACTCGTTTGAGCTTCAGCACAGCGTTTCATCCGCAGACCGACGGACAGTCAGAGCGGACCATTCAGACTCTCGAGGACATGCTCAGAGCGTGCGTTTTAGACTTTGGTGGTAGCTGGGATCGTCATTTACCTCTAGTGGAGTTCTCCTACAACAACAACTTCCAGGATACTATTCAGATGGCACCTTTCGAGGCATTGTATGGGAGGAGATGCAGATCGCCCGTTTGTTGGACAGAGCTCAGCGAGAGCAGCATTTTGGGGCCGCAGCTTGTTGAGGAGACGACATCGAAGATCCAGTTGATCCGAGACCGGATGAGAGCGGCTCAGAGCAGGCAGAAATCCTATACAGACAGACGCCGTCGTAGATTAGAGTTCGCAGTTGGCGACCTTGTTTTTCTGAAAGTCTCTCCGATGAAAGGCGTGATGCGTTTTGGGCGAAAGGGAAAGCTTAAACCTAGATTCGTGGGTCCCTTCGAGATCCTCGAGCGTGTTGGCGCTGTTGCATATCGTTTGGCTCTTCCTCCCAGCTTTCCCGATGTCCACCCCGTCTACCATGTTTCGATGCTCCGCAAGTACCTTCACGACCCTTCGCATGCGATTCAGCACCCGACAGTCCAGCTAGAGCGTGACCTTTCTTTTGCAGAGCAGCCGGTGGCCATCTTGGATCGGCAGGTGAAGAAGTTGAGGTCGAAGGTTATACCAACCGTCAAGGTCCTTTGGCGTAGCCCAAGCAGCGAGGAGGTTACCTGGGAGACCGAGGGCGAGATGAGGAAGAAATATCCCCATCTCTTTGAAGGTACGCGGAGCTATATTTTTAAATTCGGGGACCGAATTTCTTTAAGGGGGGAAGATTGTAGCGTATTGAAAAGTCGTTTTGGTGTTTTCCTGAAATTCGGTGAAAATTCGGTATTTTTCCGAAAACCGTCTTTCTCGGTATTTTGCAGTTTAGGGATAATTATACCTAAAATGGATAGGTAATTACTTGTTTTTAGTAGCTAATGAGTTATTTATGAAATTTTGGTCATTTAAAATTTTTTCCCTATTTTTCAATTTTTTTATATTATTTTAAGCCGGTAAGAAAATACATTAAATAAGCGATAAATACAAATTTTTCCGGGCTAATTTTAATCTCTAAAATTATGATAATTATAATCTAGTGATAACATGAATTTTTAGTAATTTATTTTGATTTTTAACAAATTTTTATGTTATGAAACGAATTTATTGAATTTTGGGCTAAAACTTGCAATTTTTGAGTTGTAGGGGGCCTTTTTGCATAAAATTTCTTTTGTAAAACCCCTCTATCTTTTTCCTCAGCCCTAGGACAGCCCCACCTTGTGTGAGACCAGAAATTTCTGGCCTCTCTCTTCTTGGTTTCTTTCTTGAGTTAAATTGTTGGTTTATGGATTAATTTAAATATATTGGATAAAGTATGATACATTGACTTTGGAACTTGACCCTTGACCTTCCCACTCACCCCACACCCTCCCCCATACCTCCTACCTGGCCGAAACCTGCACCCCTCTTTCTCATCTCTTTTCTTTGCATTTTTCTTCAATTTCCTTCAAGAAAATACATCAAAATCCATGAATTAATTCCAAAAATCCAAACAAAATCCTTATGCTATCATTATCCTTAGCCATTCTTGCTTGAATCTTGGAGCTAGGAAGCCATTCATTGGAGCAAATTCTCTTGCTTGATCCATTGATCAAGAGGTATAATTCTCATCAAGTTGCTTTCTTTTGCTAAAATTTCCTTTAATTGTATGGTTAGTGTTAAAAGTTAGCTTATTTTTAATCTAGTTTTCTTAGGTTTTGCTTGAAAATTCTAACTAGGGTTTGAAAGCCATAATAGTTAATTAAGTTGTTTATAGTTAAGTTAGTTGTTAATGAACTAATCTATATAGTTACCTTGTTGATATAGTTTTCAATTTTGCTAAATTAGTTAATTTTAGAAGGGTGGAATTGTTGTTTTGAAATTTCAAGAGAGGGTTTATGTTGGTATTGGTTTGTGAAGCTTGATTAGTGAGTGGATTAAGTTTTAGAAAGCATTATTTAAGTGATTAAACCTAATTTGCTATCTAGTGTTTTGCTAACCTTAATCTAAGTGGTTAATTTGCTTATTAGGCTAAAATCTAGTGTTAAATTAAGGTTTTTCATGTATAGTTTGGTTTTTGTTTGCTAATTACAAAAATCAAGAGAAGGTTTTGTTATGAAAATTAGGTTTTTAAGCTTAGTTAATGGTTTAAAATTTGTGTATTGTCTAGCTTTTTAGTTAGTTTGGATGTTGGTGTTGGGTGGTGTTGACTTTGTCGCTATATTGTCAATGTTTGCATCAAATTGCAATTTCATGCTTACTAGATTTTTAAAAAAGTTATGTGATGATTTATTTTTGATATCTTGATGATTGTATGGCTTGTCCTACGACTTTTAGGATGCGTGAGTGCGGGTTTTGGGTAGTCGGGTTTTAGTTTTGCCGGGTGACCCAAATCGGCGTTTTTGGCAGTTTTTGCGATTTCGCGTGTGTCCGCGCACTTTGTGCACGTTGTACCTAGCTAGCGAACTTTAGTAGTTTCGTTGGGGTTTTGCGTCGTTCTTGATTTGTAACCTTATATTTGATACTGATGTAAATTCCAGGTTCGGTCGCGGAAACGTCAGACGCGGCGCGAAAGGGAAAGGCGGTGATTGGACACAGCTAGCCAGGGATCCCGGTGAGTAGATTTAACATCTACGGGGGACGATCGTTTGGATGGCGCAAGTCGCCCGATAGATTTAGTAAAATGGAAAATAGTAAATTGGATAATCACTTGTGACATTAGAATAATAATACTGGCATGATAATTGCTGCAATTAGATCAATAGGCCATATACGCACACTCAATTGTAGGACACATGCACCATTACCAGGTCTTTATATGCAGCACGAGAACTATTCATGTTTACACACACACCCTGGTAATTGCCATGCCACCACACTAGATAACTTTTAAATTGAAACCTTTTACTAATTGATACTTAAACTGGTACTATTGCCTTTAATTCCTTAAAAATGAAACCGTAGTATTGCTAGTCATGTGCATGTACTTCATCATATTAAGTGTTCATGCTTAATACATTAATCACACATCGCATCTTGATTATTGATATCATACGCATTCATTATCATTGATATATGCACTTATGAGGATTTCTTGGGATTTTATGATATTGCTGGATTTCGGGGGAAAACCGCAAAATTTCTAAACTTATTATATTTTTTAAAATATGTAAATTGCGGTTTTCTAGTGATGTAAGGGTCGTCCACCATGAGTTTGCTGTGGTTTTTGGAGACCCGTTTCGAGGAGTTGGATGAACCGTTTCGGGTACATGGTGGGCCCGGTAGGGTACCCCGGGGCAAGAAGCTCGTGGTGTTGACGATGAGCCTGGCAGGGGACGGATTACCTACCGGTGACTTCATTGGGCACGGCGGATATCCAGAGGATACCGACCGGGGCCGCGAGAGGATGATATATTGATACTGAGATGGGTCAGCCGGATGGCTGAGGCCAGAGACACTATGACATGGATTTATGAGATTTGAGACAGCTTTTTGGGTGTCGTTGCTGGACACCGATTTTCGTCGATTCATTGACATTATGCTGGCATTCTAAAAGAGTTTCAAAAACAAAAAAGAGATAAAATATTTCTTATATATAACTTTTGAGACCTCAGATATTCATGTTGCATACATATTAGTACACTGATGTTATATACACACCTGCTAGTGCATCCAGTCTTACCTGTATTATAGATGCTAGGATGCTTGTGTGCATGCATACGATAGCCTTTGTAGATGTTATTTATTACTCACGAGTTGGCAACTCACCCCCGTTGTGCCACAGTCTTTTGCAGGTCCGCTCCGTCAGTTCAGTAGCGGCGGGCGCACTTGCCTTTTGCCTCTTTTGCCTGAGCTCGAGATTTGCTCATAGGTGGGTTATGTTATTTTTTTTGTACCACCTTGTATATTCTTGTATCTAGTGTACTCCATCTACTGTTCTACCAGATTATTGTATATTGACCTAGAGATGAGACTGTGAGGTTTATGGATTTTATACTGTATTTGGGGTCGAGCTCACTTGAGCCGACATGCTACTTTTTCATGCTTCCTTATGCTTTATTATGCTTGTTGTCATTTTCATTGCGTGGGATTTGTGACCGCCGTATGGCGAAGAGCTAGCTCCCGCTTGGGGATGCCCTATTTTGTGGATTCATGTATATATTCTTGTTGTACCCATTTTTGGGGGCCAGTATTTACAAAGGAGACTCTGCCGAAATTTTCGGGAAAAATTGGTATTGCTTTTAAAAAGTGTTTTACATGACTTATTTGATAACTCGCTTTCAATTGATTGGGTTTTCTTCACTCTTTTGCTTCATTGGTTTTGTTTTCTGGGCTTTGCCTTACTTATTTTACGGACGCCTTTAGACGTTTCGTAAACTTAAGTGCCAGTCACGTTCCGTACCCTGCGGGTCGTGACATACGCGTTGCTATGTACCAGACCCGATGTAGCATACTGACTAAGTGTAGTGAGTAGGTATCAAGCAGATTCAGGAGAGAGTCACTGGACAGCTGTGAAGAACATTTTCAAGTACTTGAGAAGGACTAAAGAGATGTTCTTGGTGTATGGTAATGGAGAACTCCAAGTGGAGTCCTTTACCGATTCGAGCTTCTAGAGTGATAAGGACGACTCTAAGTCGGTCTCAGGATTTGTCTTTACCCTCAATGGAGGGGCAGTTTGTTGGAAGAGTTCCAAACAGGAAACCGTGGAAGACTCGACGATGGAGGCTGAATACATCTGTTGCGCCATGGCAGCGCCCCGGCCGTCTTACCGAGGCCAAAAATGCGGAATCAAAAATTTTCCTTACTTGGAAACTGGCGCTACCGCGGACAAAGAAACCCGGATCGTTAACCATTAACCTATACTAGCTAACAAGAGATGGGAAGAGAAGTATACCAAGTGATCCGAGTCCTCCGGTCTTCTCGTCATCGTCCCGATCTCCCGCGGAAAGTCCTGTCTCCATGTCGTCGCCTCCTTGCCGGAAGGGCACGACGTCGCCTGCATCTTTTACGGGCTCCCACCTCTGGACCGAGGCAACTCGGGCGCGAAGTTGGCTAGCCGACGCGTCCAAGAAGTGCTGTAGGATAGTGAAGAATCTATTGTCTCCTTTGGGATTTATGTTGCCATTGGTGATGGAGGAATGAGATTAAGAAAAATGGTGCTTTCATTTTTCCAAAACAAGAAGAAGAAGGAGATGAAGAAATATGTGCTACCATACTAATATCAAATGAACCTCTCATTCTATTTCTCTCAAGTCAAGCCTCTCCTCTCATTTGAGAATGGTGGAGGAATGAATGTCAAAACCGTAACAAGAAGGGAGGTGAGTGTAGGAGAGGAGAATGGGTGACCACATCCAAAACATCATGATAACAATCTCACATCAACTCCAAATCAACTCTAATCACCATTAATACAAATCAAGTGATGTAAAAAGAATCAAATGATGGTTGAAAAGAAAAGATGCCATCATAATCAATCCATCTCTCAAATAAACCCTCCACTAAATGTTATTTGCAAACTTGCGAATAACACCCTCCATCGGAAAAGTCCGGCCGGGAAAGAACAAAGGAAAACTGGCCGGAACGGAATGCAAACTTGCAACTCCAGAAAACTGGTCCCGTAATAAATTACAGGAAAATCCCCGATACTGTGCATACACACCCGCATCTGTATTCCTACCGGATACAAATGCAATGAGTCAATATCTACACTATACTATACTAGGATCCGGCTTAAACCAAAGCCGGCTAGTAATATCCGTCCGATCCTGATCCGTGCAATACCGCACGTATCTGATCGAACCCTGCCATATAACCATACGGCCACAAGTACAAACTGTCCGATCCTGATCCGTGCAATACCGCACGTATCTGATCGGACCCTGCCATATCTCCATACGGCCTCTACAGCGTTTCGCCCGAAACATGAGTAACTGTATGTGTGGTAGACTCTAAAGACTCGTCAATACTATGGCTGTGGATTTAACCACTAGCACGTCAGAGGTATAAGCCAATACGTGACGGGCCACCAGCTATTGACCAAAAGGGACGTCGATGAGCGAACTCATCCTGATACCCTACTGAGCCTGTCAGAGACAATATCCGTACAGTCCGATCCGTTCGTCTATGAGTATCGCATGGCGGGCCTAGGAGGTTGGTAAAAGTCAGACCCCCAAAAGCGGTACAAGTCGTGTCGGAGCGTAGCCCAGAACACCCAGAGATACTACTGGAATACCTACCAGTAAATTTCCTGCCTCGGCCGAGGGCTTTGTGTAATGGCTCTCCTAGACACAGCGCGACCTCACCCCCAATACCGGGAGAGACGAACCCCTGCAGATCCGCTCACTGCCTCCATGTGGCTCGGGACTGTACCCAACTAAAACCTGTTTGCACGACTCCTTTGAGCCGTGGTAGGGTAGTAATCAAAGCACAGTGGGAACTCACACGAGACAAATGACGATCTCAGGTCAATGAACTAACCTGTACACATGTCACCAGGGAACTGCTATCTGACATCTGGTATACGACCAACTAGCAGGTTCCCGGCGAGTCCTGTCCAGTGTACTCATAACCCAATGAGCACCTGTATACATCTTACGTGAACCAACTGACACCAGTGGCTTGTGAGACCGGCCACCGCCCCTCGTCGGGGTCTCGACTGTATACACTAGTCTACTAATGGAGTATTGATGCCCTGTCTCGAAACTCCTACGACTAGGGACCTTTTAAGGATGTGCTTATAGACCGCCAGCTCTCACGTATATGATCGCCATCATACTGCTGGTAGTCAAGCAAGAATCCTAGGGGCTCTATCAACATGTAATAGCGACATGTCAGGTCACCTAAAGCAGTACACGATGATAAAGATAAACCAGATAGCATACTATCATCTTGAGTAAGACTGTCCTACCGGGATAGGTCCTCCCTCAATCATTGCAATCACGTGCCTGTGATCCAATAATTGACTCTGAGGGCACTATCTCCAACAATCTCCCACTTGCACTCAAGGCTAATTATTGCGATGTCGCATACTCACAGCCCGTGTGATACCGAACACCCAACTCCTCTACTAGTCAGTCTCACAAAGCTCGTTTGTGAAACTATGGCATTCGAGGAATAGCCTCAGTGAGTGGATCCGCTGGGATGTTTCTTTCTATGTCTCTCTATATCTCAAGTTCGCGGAGAAAGCCATCTCCCAAAATGAGCAATACCTATCTTAGAAGATGTCTGGATGTCTGATGGGACCTAGCTCATAAATGAACTCCAAATCCAAACTTCTTAGACTGTATCGTCAACTGAACTTAATCAGTATCCTGCGCCATACCTTTCCCCAGTATCCACCTGGACCATCTGTCCACAATACTGCCCCTCGTTAGAGGGAAAACTATAATTCTGACAGCCACTCTGCCATCCAGGTCACCTTAGAAGCCTGGAATGATAACTGTCTCCTAAAGGAGGCTGCTGTTATCACATCCCTAGAACATCAACTTATGTTCTAAAACTGCTCCCGATTGTTTCTCCAGGATTGGATGAATATCAACTTATTGCATCTACTGCAAGAACAACATCTGGTGTGGTACTTGACATCTCATGATTGACTCAATTGCCTGAGCAAGTGATCTGCCAATCATGCACATCCTCTCCCCTTTAGTCTGTAAGACACCTTTAGAGAGGGTGACTCCATTACCTGCAGGTACACTACCGTGCTAGGAGTCGTTCATTCTTAATACTCTTAGAATGCTGTCTAAGTACCCTGATTGGGAAACCATCCAAATCTAGATCTAAAACCATAGATCTAGTAGCCAGAATGTACGATATAATATCCAAGTCCTATGTGGAGAAACCACTGTGTGACGACCAAAGTATAACCGATCGTAGTATAGGAATATCACTTCCTACTCTGTGTATGTCATCAAATACTAGGACATAACACCCTACTACCTTCTTAACAGATCCATCCCCTATTCTGATGAAGTCAAACCTATGACTGTCACATCAGAAATAGAGGATCTATCTCCGCTATATCTGCTTTAGTCTATAAATAGACATAAGCCAACTGTCCACCAATGCTTCCGCTGCTCCCACTGACTACGACAACCCTCTGGCAGAGTCATACAGACGTACACTTCTAAAGCCTTTTTAGAACGACGCTATACTCATCCTCCTGCCGGGTCTCACAGCCTGGAACAACAGCAATGGCAAGTGTGGGTAAACAAGAACTTCCCTGTCACCGTCCTTGAGGCTACCGGAGTACCTCTCGGGTGCATGAAGTTACCCACCTTATCTGCGGATTGGCCAATGGAATGTCAATCCAGATTGAATCTTTAGGCTCCTTATCAAATCTTCAGTAATCGTTTGTGGTTCTGGAATTACTTCCAGTTCTACCATACTCCCACTACTGTTTTCTGAAAAAATCCATTTTTAATAAAACGGTGGCGAGTTTAGAACATTATCACTATTGATCTTCCAGATGGTAGAAAGTCAACCCTCGTCATAGCCTGGGTCAACCCACAAACAGCCATTACAGAAACGTGCCTTGAGTTGTCCAGTGTCTGGTTTTAAGCATAAGCCGGACAACTCCCCGTACCTTAACAATGTCAAGATATGAACTGTTCTATATCCAATATAGAAACAGAGGCACTGATTTAATTGAACCAGATTCAAATCATGCAGCTGTCACCAGTGCATATCAACTAAATGGAAGGAGGCCGATCAGCGTTACTCAACTTAGGAATGCTTCCAATTATGAGTAACCTGAAAGAGAAGCTAGTTCTCTTAATCATTACTATCAACTGAATACCATATACAAGTATCTACATCTTCGATCACTTTGAAGAATCCCGATACTTGCAATACCTGGTTCTCTACTTTATTCAAATACCTATAACTTCTCAAAATTCGGACCCTGTGTTTCCACGAAACACCTGTCTAAAAACTAGAGAAGTCATAAGTAAACCGAATATAGTACGAGGACCAACCCCTCTGTCCTGATAGACCCTGGACAACATACAATACTCTGTATAAGTCCCTTGAGTCTGATAACTCATTCACTGTGTGTCGTAGGTTGAAAACTGTACTTATGGTTAAGAAGAATTACACCGCTGTTTAATGCTCCTTACCTAACCATCCACTGATATAGGTAAATGTTGTTGACATAATTTCAAAAAGGTATATCTCACTCTATGAAAATAGACGTACAGATATATCGATTTGAAATTGGTGCATAACAGCGGATATTCAAAACCAAATATTTGCCGACCGGCAAACAACCCAGGTGACTTCCTCAAAATTCACCAATTACAACGAATCCCGATATAATGAGGATGATCACCTAATTCCCAATAACTTACTCCCACTCATCATCTGTAAAACCATACAGATGTGAGAATCATACCTGGTAAATACATACCCTGGAGCAAGTGTCTAATCGGGAAATCAGTTTTCCATTAACAGTACACAGTGAATCTGAAACATTGAAATGTTTCGTTGGGGTATCCTGGTATTCCTAGTAATGCCTCTTCCATTATCCAGATTCACAACTGTAACCGTGTAATTCTTTGCCACCTCTCCAAATCCCTTTATATGTCTTTAGTCATTACCTTCTGTACACCCCTTTAGGCCAAATGGTTTTCTTCCTTCCCTACCGTTCGGCACCAGCCTATGGTTTGGAAGAAGACTATCCAATAAGCATAATGGGTGTACTGTCCTAATCCTAGGAGTACTCGCAATGCGAGAGAAGGTGAAGATAAAAGACAACCGAATAGACCTTATTCCTATTTCTCCTGAACCAGAATCCATCCCCGAACTGGAACAAGTTCCTTTCGAGTTCGTATATAACCATACGATGGATTATCCAATAAACTTGGGATCTTCGTAGTGATACGGAGTGTCCTGGAGAAATACAAAGGTGATTTAGGATTGGCGAAGAAATACTTGGTTTGGTCGCGAATAGCAGTCACAATTTACTTTGCCCTCTTACTAATCCCTTGCTTTGTCTGAACTTAATACCTTCTGTACACCGTTTAGGCTAATTGGTATTCTTCATTCCCCACCGTTCAGCACCAGCCTAAGGTTTGGAAGAAGACTATCCAATTTACGTAATAGGTGTACTCCTAAACCAAGGAGTACTCGCAACCTGAGAGAAGGTAAAAGGAAAAGACAACTGAATAGTCCTATCCGTTTTCTCCAGAACCGGAAACCATCCTCGAATAAATTCCTTCGAGTTCGTATATAACCATACGATGGTTTTGTCCAATGGAAGTGGACGTTCGTAGTAATACAGGGTGTCCTGGAGAAAAGGGTAAAAGTAGGAGTGGCAATGAGGTTTGCAACTCTGACAATCCAAAAGCCAGTGTTAAGAAGGTTCGGTCAACTTGGTCACTGAGTCATAGTTTAGGGTCGGGTCAATGGTCGCTGCCAAAAAGAGAGAGAAAAGAAACACTCAGCGTGCACTCTAACCTAGATCTGAATGGTTATCACTTTATCTAATCAGGAAACCTCCCACTGTACCGTCAAATTCTCCTCCAAACCTGAAAGAAGAATTAGTCGGGATCACCCGAGGAGTAAACCAACTCATCAGTGGGAATCGGGATCCAACTATCATTGCATGATAACGTGACGGAATCCGCTCTCGTCATCACACTCCAGAAGGTATGCGCATATCTGGCAAGTTTCAGTTCTTTTGAAACTCCCGAAGTGATTTTTACCCCTAGGACCCAAGTGACCTTAACCGAGCCAACATATCAAAGGATCCTAGTCAAGTTCAACCCGTCATTATCTTGATTGCATTAGACCCACCCGCACGAATCCTTGACTGAGCCAAAATGACCGCACGACTGTCCTAACCAATCTCATATCCATGCAACAGAAAAGCACTACATAGCTACCGAACACTACGCCTCGGCTAAGCACGACATACGGAGCACGAATACTAAGTAATACTAATCTGAAATGACGGAGGGCTACGAATGGTTTTTGGCGAAAAACCTTTTACCGTAATGAACTTGATATCGTTGAAGGAACTGGATAACTTTTTTTATAAAAATATAGTGACGAAAACCTTTGCTAAAGAGGTCACTCCCGGTGAAGGGATCTCGGCACTTTCCCCGTAGAATGAGGTGCAGGATATTCCAACTGAATACCACGATGCAAAGCAAAAGTAATCGGCTATAGTGAAGTTATTACCCTGACGCAAACTTCTGTCCAAGGGGTCACTCCCGGTGAAGGGATCTCGGCCCTTGCCTCGTCGACTGAGGAGCAGGATATTCCAACTGAATACCACTGTGCAAAACAAAAGTGAACGTCCTTGCAATAACAGCTTTTTGAAAAATTGTTCCAACAACATCAGAATAGGTTTGTTTATCTTGCATTGATCCGAATCAACGCAGTCCCATCAATTAATCACACCAATAAAGAACGAAAATAATGATGTACGTATATGCCATCCGCATTCGCCACTGGGTCCCGTCATCACCCGTTAGGTTACTTAACTAACGACAGAGCGGGGACTGGACTAGCGCGGATGTAAAACATATACAACATCTACTAATATATATACCAATATATATTATATTCGCTCAAGGCGTGATAAGAATGCAACATCACAGAAATGTACAGCATCACAGAACAATACAGATATCTGGGATCCCCGGGTTTCACAGAGCCGCAGCTGAAACCCGACGTTCCCCTGGTCGTGTGGATAGCCTGTGCAATGAAATCCTAGACCCCTACGGACGCGGCAAGTCACCCGCCAAGACCTGTGTAAGTGCACGGCGGCGCCCCGGCCGTCAATCCGACGGCCAAACGCGGAAACGGTGATAAACTTAAATTTTGCGGACTTAGCAAACCGGCACCACCGCGCACTAAACACCCGGATCGTAACCATTAACAAGTCTAAGCTAACTAGAAGATGGGTTAGAGATATACCGACTGATCCGAGTCCTCCGGTCTTCATCTCCACTCCGATCTCCTCGCGGGATCTCCGGTCGTCGCCTCCTCGCCGGAAGGGCACCACGTCGCCTGCATCTTTTACGGGCTCCCGCCTCTATACCGAGGCAACTCGGGCTTGAAGCCGGCAACTCGACATGCTCAAGATGTGCTGTAGGAAGTGTAGTGCTTTGTCTCTTTGGGGTTTGTTGCCTTTGGATGGAGGAATGAAGATTGAGCTTTGGAGGGAAATGAAGCTATCAATCTTTGCATGAATAATGATATGAACATATATCTCTCCTCACAAAATGAACCACTCTCTCACCTCTCAAAAATATGGCCGGCCACTAATGAGCTAGGAAATGGTGGAGGGCAAAGTAAATCATGAAGGAAGGTAAGTGTAGGAGAAATCAAGAGGTGACCACAAACAAACATGAACCATACTTCATTCACATCAAACCTTTCCAATCTCATTAATGCAAGAATGGTGCAACAAAAGAAAAGATGCTATCATATCAAAACTTATGCAATAAAACCCCTCCACTTAAGTTATTTGCACAATTGCAAATAACCCCCTCCATCGGAAAAGTCCGGCCGGGAAAGAACAAAGGAAAACCGGCCGGAACGGAATGCAAACTGGCAACTCCAGAAAACTGGTCCCGTAATAAATTACAGGAAAACCTCCATACTGTGCATACACACCCGCATCTGTATTCCGTCCGGATACAAATGCAAAAAGACAGAATCTACACTGTACTAAACTAGGACCGGCTTAAACCAAAGCCGGCTAGTAATATCCGTTCGATCCTGATGCGTGCAATACCGCACGTATCTGATCGAACCCTGCCATATAACCATACGGCCACGAGTACAAACTGTCCGATCCTGATCCGTGTAATACCGCACGTATCTGATCGGACCCTGCCATATCTCCATACGGCCTCTACAGCGTTTCGCCCGAAAGCTTGAGTAACTGAAAGTGTGGTAGACTCTAAAGACTCGTCAATACTATGGCTGTGGATTTAACCACTAGCACGTCAGAGGTATAAGCCAATACGTGACGGGCCACCAGCTATTGACCAAAAGGGACATCGATGAGCGAACTCATCCTGACACCCTACTGAGCCTGTCAGTGACAATATCCGTATAGTCCGGTCCGTTCGTCTATGAGCATCGCATGTCGGGCCTAGGGGGTTGGTAAAAGTCAGACCCCCAAAAGAGGTACAAGTCGTGTCGGAGTGTAGCCCAGAACACCCTGAGATACTACTGGAATACCTACCAGTAAATCTCCTGCCTTGGCCAAGGTCTTCATGTAATGGCTCTCCTAGACACAGCGCGACCTCACCCCCAATACCGGGAGAGACGAACCCCCGAAGATCCGCTCACTGCCTCCATGTGGCTCGGGACTGTACCCAACTAAAACCTGTTTGCACGACTCCTTTGAGCCGTGGTAGGGTAGTAATCAAAGCACAGTGGGAACTCACACGAGACAAATGACGATCCTCAGGTCGATGAACTAACCTGTACACATGTCACCTGGGAACTGCTATCTGACGTCAGGTATAAGACCAACTAGCATGTTCCCGGCGAGTCCTGTCCGGTGTACTCATAACCCAACGAGCACCTGTATACATCTTAGGTGAACCAACTGACACCAGTGGCTTGTGAGACCGGCCACCGCCCCTCGTCGGGGTCTCGACTGTATACACTAGTCTACTCTGGAGAATCGATGCCCTGTCTCGAAACTCCCACGACTAGGGACCTTTTAAGGATGTGCTAATAGACTCCAGCTCTCACTTATATGATCGCCCTCATACTGCCGGCAGTCAAGCAAGAATCCTAGGGGCTCTATCATCGTGCAATAGCGACCTGTCAGGTCACCTAAAGCAGTACACGATGATAAAGATAAACCAGATAGCATACTATCATCTCGAGTAAGACTGTCCTACTGGGACAGGTCCTCCCCTCAATCATTGCAATCACGTGCCTGTGATCCAATAATTGACTCTGAGGGCACTATCTCCAACAATCTCCCACTTGCACTCAAGGCTAATTATTGCGATGTCGCATACTCACAGCCCGTGTGATACCGAACACCCAACTCCTCTACTGGTCAGTCTCACAAAGCTCGTTTGCGAAACTATTGCGTTCAAGGAATAGCCTCAGCGAGTGGATCCGCTTAGATGTTTCTTTCTATGTCTCTCTATATCTCAAGTTCGCGGAGAAAACCATCTCCCGAAATGAGCAATACCTGTCTTAGTATGTCTGGATGTCTGATGGGACCTAGCTCATAAATGAACTCCAAATCCAAACTTCTTAGACTGTATCGTCAACTGAACTTAATCAGTATCCTGCGCCATGCCTCCCTCAGTATTGCCTTAGACCACCTGTCCAAAATACTGCCCCTCGTCAGAAGGAAAAATATAACTCTGACAACCTCCTTGTCGTCCAGGTCACCTTGGAAGCCTGGAATGATAACCGTCTCCTAAAGGAGGCAGCCGTTATCATATCCCTAGAACATCCACTTATGTTCTAAAACTGCTTCCGACTGTTTCTCCAGGATTGGATCAATGTCAACTTATTGCATCTAGTGCAAGAACAACATCTGGTGTGGTACTTGACATCTCGTGATTGACTCAATTGCCCAAGCAAGTGATCTGCCAATCATGAACATCCCTCTCCCCTTTAGTCTGTAAGACACCTTTAGAGAGGGTGACTCCATTACCTGCAGGTACACTACCGTGCCAGGAGTCGTCCATTCTAAATACTTTTATAATGCTGTCTAAGTACCCAGATTAGGAAACCACCCAAATCTAGATCTAAAACCATAGATCTAGTAACCAGTATGTCTGATATAATGTCCAAGTCCTTTGTGCAGAAACCACTGTGTGACGACCAAAGTATAACCGATCGTAGTATAGGAATATCACTTCCTACTACCTTCTCAACAGATCCATCCCCTATTCTGATGACGTCAAACCTATGACTGTCACATCAGAAATAGATGATCTATCTCCGCTACATCTGCTTTAGTCTATAAATAGACATAAGCCTGATGTCCACCAATGCTTCCGCTGCTCCCACTGACTACGACAACCCTCTGGCAGAGTCATATAGACGTGCATTTCTAAAGCAAGTTTAGAACGACGCTATACTCATCCTCCTGCCGGGTCTCGCAGCCTGGAACAACAACAATGGCAAGTGTGGGTAAACAAGAACTTCCCTGTCACCGTCCTTGAGGCTACCGGAGTACCTCTCGGGTGCCTGAAGTTACCCACCTTATCTGCGGAGTGGCCAATGGAATGTCAAAACAGATTGAATCTTCAGGTTCCTTATCAAATCTTCAGTAATCGTTTGCGGTTCTGGAATCACTTCCAGTTCTACCATACTCCCACTGCTGTTTTTGAAAAAATCCATTTTTAATAAAACTGTGGCGAGTCTTGAACAATATTTCTATTGATCTCCCTGATGGTAGAAAATCAACCCTCGTCATAGCCTGGGTCAACCCACAAACAGCCATTACAGAAATGTGCCTTGAGTTATCCAGAGTCTGGTTTTAATCATAAGCCGGACAACTCCCGTACCTTAACATCGTTAAGATATGAACTGTTCTATATCCAATGTAGAACCAGAGGCACTGATTTAATTGAACCAGATTCAAATCATGCAGCTGTCTCCAGTGCATGTCAACTAATTGGAGAGAGGCCGATCAGCGTTACTCAACTTAGGAATGCTTCCAATTATGAGTAACCTGAAAGAGAAGCAATTTCTCTTTATCATTACTATCAACTGAATACCATACACAAGTATCTACATCTCCGATTACTTTGAAGAATCCCGATACTTGCTACACCTGGTTCTCTACTCTATTCAAATACCTATAACTCCTCAAAACTCAGACCCTGTGTTTCTACGAAACACATGTCTAAGAACTAGAGAAGTTAAAAGTAAACAGAATATAGTATGAGGACCAACCCCTCTGTCCTAATGGACACTGGACAACATACAATACTCTGTATGAGTCCGCTGAGTCTAACAACTCCTTCACTGTGCGTCGTAGGTCGAAAACTGTACTTATGGTTAAAAAGAATTACACCGCTGTTTAATGCTCCTTACCTAACCATCCACTGATATAGGTAAATGTCATCGACATAATATCAAAAGGTATATCTCACTCTATGAAAATAGACGTACAGATATATCAATTTGAAATTGGTGCACAACAGCGGATATTCAAAACCAAATATTTGCCGACCGGCAAACAGCCCAGGTGATCTCCTCAAATATCACCGATTACAACGAATCCCGATATAATGAGGATGATCACCCAATTCCCAATAACTTACTCCCACTCATCATCTGTAAAACCATACAGATGTGAGAATCAAACCTGGTAAATACATACCCTGGAGCAAGTGTCTAATCAGGAAATCAGTTTTCTTTTAACAGTACACAGTGAAACTGAAACATTGAAATGTTTCGATGGGGTATCCCGGTATTCCTAGTAATGCCTCTTCCATCATCCAGATTCACAACTATAACCTTATAATTCTTTGCCACCTCTCCAAATCCCTTTATATGTCTTTAGTCATTACCTTCTGTACACCCCTTTAGGCCAAATGGTTTTCTTCTTTCCCTACCGTTCGGCACCAGCCTATGGTTTGGAAGAAGACTATCCAATAAGCATAATGGGTGTACTGTCCTAATCCTAGGAGCACTCGCAACGCGAGAGAAGGTGAAGATAAAAGACACCTGAATGTACTTTATTCCTATTTCTCCCGGACCAGAATCCATCCCCGAACTGGAACAAGTTCCTTTCGAGTTCGTATATAACCATACGATGGAGTATCCAATAAACTGTGGATCTTCGTAGTGATACGGAGTGTCCTGGAGAAATACAAAGGTGATTTAGGATTGGCGAAGAAATACTTGGTTTGGTCGTGAATAACAGTCGCAATTTACTTTGCCCTCTTACTAATCCCTTGCTTTGTCTTAACTCAATACCTTCTGTACACCGTTTAGGCTAATTAGTTTTCTTCATTCCCTACCGGTCGGCACCAGCCTATGGTTTGGAAGAAGACTATCCAATTTGCACAATAGGTGTACTACTCCTAAACCAAGGAGTACTCGCAACCTGAGAGAGGGTGAAAAGAAAAGACAACTGAATAATCCTATCCGTTTTCTCCAGAACCGGAAACCATCCTCGAATTCCTTCGAGTTCGTATCTAACCATACGATGGCTTTGTCCAATGGAAGTGGACGTTCGTAGTAATACGGGGTGTCCCAGAGAAAAGGGTAAAAGTAGGAGTGGCAATGAGGTCTGCAACTCTGACAATCCAAAAGCTAGTGTTAAGTAGGTTCGGTCAACTTGGTCACTGAGTCATAGTCTTAGGGTCGGGTCAATGGTCGCTGCCAGAGAGAGAGAGAAAAGAAACACTCAGCGTGCACTCTAACCTAGATCAGAATGGTTACCAATTTATCTAATCAGGAAACCTCCCACTGTACCTCAAATTCTCCAACAAACCTGAAAGAAGAATTAGTCGGGGTCACCCGAGGAGTAAACCAACTCATCAGTGAGAATCGGGATCCAACTCTCATCGCATGATAACGTGACGGAATCCGCTCACGGTATCACACTCCAGAAGGTATGCGCATATCTGGCAAGTTTCAGTTCTTTTGAAACTCCCGATGAGATTTCTGCCCCATGCTCTTATGACCTTGACGAAGGCCAACAAATCATAAGTCACATGTCAAGCTCTACTCGTCATTCTCCAGGTTGATTTGAACCCACCCGCACAAGCCCTTGACGAAGGCCAACAAGGCTATACGACTGTCCCAAACCAACGCATCTATCTATGCTGCAGAAAGGCAACAAGCAGCTACCATACACTATGCCTTGACGAAGGCCAACAAACATAGCATGAATACTACGTGCTACCCGTCTGAAACGACGGAGGGCTACGAATGGTTTCTGGCGAAAACCTTTAACGTAATGAACTTGATATCGTTGAAGGAACGGATAGCTTTTTAGAAAATATAGTGACGAAAACCTTTACTAAAGAGGTCACTCCCGGTGAAGGGATCTCGGCTCTTTCCCCGCAGAATGGGGTGCAGGATATTCCAACTGAATACCACGGTGCAAAGCAAAAGTAATCGGCTATAGTGAAGTTAATGCCCTGACGCAAACTTCTGTCCAAGGGGTCACTCCCGGTGAAGGGATCTCGGCCCTTGCCTCATCGACTGAGGAGCAGGATATTCCAAATGAATACCACGATGCAAAACAAAAGTGAACGTCCTTGCAATAACAGCTTTTTGAAAAGTGTTCCAACAACATCAGAATAGGTTTGTTTTAACTTGCATTGATCCGAATCAACGTAGTCCCATCAATTGATCACACCACAAAGAACGAAAATATACTGACGTACGTATATGCCATCCGCATTCGCCACTGGGTCCCGTCATCACTCGTTAGGTTAGCTTACTAACGACAGAGCGGGGACTGGACTAGCGCGGATGAAAAACATATACAACATCTATTAATATATATACCAATATATTATTTCGCTCAAGGCGTGAAAAGAAATGCAACATCACAGAAATGTACAGCATCACAGAACAATACAGATATCTGGGATCCCCGGGTTTCACAGAGCCACTACTAAAACCCGACGTTCCCCTGGTCGTGTGGATAGCCTGTGCAATGAAGTCCTAGACCCCTACGGGCGCGGCAAGTCACCCGCCAAAACCTGAAGCGAGGCAGCCCCCTTCAGCTCCGTGAATGGACCACCCAGCACTCCACGGAATCCGGTAACTTGGGCACCCCTCCTGGGTCAACCTGTACCCCCTACGAGTGCGGCGAATAGCCCGCCAATCCCAGAGTGAAGCCCCCTCCGTCCCAATGCCATGAGATGCGGGCTTGTTGCCCTCCAGAACCCGGTTATCCGTGCACCCCTCCGCGGGGTAATCCTAGTACAGAAAGTAAAATATACATATACCGGGTACATCGACCGCAACCAGGTCGTGCCCCAAAAGAATAATACAAACAGGCAGTGACGGCAGTCCACAAGTCGGACGCTCGCCCCGCAATATCAAATGTACATAATACAACAACACAGTACTAGCATTGCATCCAGGCTATCCCCCACGACCGATCCGCAACATCACAGCAAATACATAGAACATCAACGTGAAAGTCACGTTCGCAAATCCGTCTAACCGGGCTATAGCAGTTAGACCGGACTTATCGATCGAGTGACATTCACGGTCGCAGATATAATGTAAATACTGTGAAAAATGTGTTTAAAATTTTCCGATTGATCAAACTTAACAAGTGGGCCCCCAAACCAATACTGCAGCACTCATAGAAAAACTGGGCCCAATTTTAATATTCCAAAACCCATATTTTAAGCCCACAAGCCCACTGAAAAAAAATGATGAAGTGAAGTCTTATTCCTGCGGCGGAAGCGTGGCCAATGAGGGGCTTAGGCCGCCCTTCCGCGGTCGTACGGAATCATCGCTTCACCAAAATTTTGCAGTATTCTTAGAACTCTCTGCACATCACTCTGAGACAACCTGAAAAATTTTTGGACTCAAAAAAAATTCGACAGAAACTGATGTGCATGAAAAATGCGGTTTCGGGATTTTGTTCGATCGGAAACATAAAACACATTAAACCAAGCTAGACGAAGTTAATGGCGAGGCTCTGATACCACCGTAAGTGCACGGCGGCGCCCCGGCCGTCAATCCGACGGCCAAACGCGGAAACGGTGATAAACTTAAATTTTGCGGACTTAGCAAACGGGCACCACCGCGCACTAAACACCCGGATCGTAACCATTAACAAGTCTAAGCTAACTAGAAGATGGGTTAGAGATATACCGACTGATCCGAGTCCTCCGGTCTTCATCTCCACTCCGATCTCCTCGCGGGATCTCCGGTCGTCGCCTCCTCGCCGGAAGGGCACCACGTCGCCTGCATCTTTTACGGGCTCCCGCCTCTATACCGAGGCAACTCGGGCATGAAGCCGGCAACTCGACATGCTCAAGATGTGCTGTAGGAAGTGTAGTGCTTTGTCTCTTTGGGGTTTGTTGCCTTTGGATGGAGGAATGAAGATTGAGCTTTGGAGGGAAATGAAGCTATCAATCTTTGCATGAATAATGATATGAACATATATCTCTCCTCACAAAATGAACCACTCTCTCACCTCTCAAAAATATGGCCGGCCACTAATGAGCTAGGAAATGGTGGAGGGCAAAGTAAATCATGAAGGAAGGTAAGTGTAGGAGAAATCAAGAGGTGACCACAAACAAACATGAACCATACTTCATTCACATCAAACCTTTCCAATCTCATTAATGCAAGAATGGTGCAACAAAAGAAAAGATGCTATCATATCAAAACTTATGCAATAAAACCCCTCCACTTAAGTTATTTGCACAATTGCAAATAACCCCCTCCATCGGAAAAGTCCGGCCGGGAAAGAACAAAGGAAAACCGGCCGGAACGGAATGCAAACTGGCAACTCCAGAAAACTGGTCCCGTAATAAATTACAGGAAAACCTCCATACTGTGCATACACACCCGCATCTGTATTCCGTCCGGATACAAATGCAAAAAGACAGAATCTACACTGTACTAAACTAGGACCGGCTTAAACCAAAGCCGGCTAGTAATATCCGTTCGATCCTGATGTGTGCAATACCGCACGTATCTGATCGAACCCTGCCATATAACCATACGGCCACGAGTACAAACTGTCCGATCCTGATCCGTGTAATACCGCACGTATCTGATCGGACCCTGCCATATCTCCATACGGCCTCTACAGCGTTTCGCCCGAAAGCTTGAGTAACTGAAAGTGTGGTAGACTCTAAAGACTCGTCAATACTATGGCTGTGGATTTAACCACTAGCACGTCAGAGGTATAAGCCAATACGTGACGGGCCACCAGCTATTGACCAAAAGGGACGTCGATGAGCGAACTCATCCTGACACCCTACTGAGCCTGTCAGTGACAATATCCGTACAGTCCGGTCCGTTCGTCTATGAGCATCGCATGTCGGGCCTAGGGGGTTGGTAAAAGTCAGACCCCCAAAAGCGGTACAAGTCGTGTCGGAGTGTAGCCCAGAACACCCTGAGATACTACTGGAATACCTACCAGTAAATCTCCTGCCTTGGCCAAGGTCTTCGTGTAATGGCTCTCCTAGACACAGCGCGACCTCACCCCCAATACCGGGAGAGACGAACCCCCGAAGATCCGCTCACTGCCTCCATGTGGCTCGGGACTGTACCCAACTAAAACCTGTTTGCACGACTCCTTTGAGCCGTGGTAGGGTAGTAATCAAAGCACAGTGGGAACTCACACGAGACAAATGACGATCCTCAGGTCGATGAACTAACCTGTACACATGTCACCTGGGAACTGCTATCTGACGTCAGGTATAAGACCAACTAGCATGTTCCCGGCGAGTCCTGTCCGGTGTACTCATAACCCAACGAGCACCTGTATACATCTTAGGTGAACCAACTGACACCAGTGGCTTGTGAGACCGGCCACCGCCCCTCGTCGGGGTCTCGACTGTATACACTAGTCTACTCTGGAGAATCGATGCCCTGTCTCGAAACTCCCACGACTAGGGACCTTTTAAGGATGTGCTAATAGACTCCAGCTCTCACTTATATGATCGCCCTCATACTGCCGGCAGTCAAGCAAGAATCCTAGGGGCTCTATCATCGTGCAATAGCGACCTGTCAGGTCACCTAAAGCAGTACACGATGATAAAGATAAACCAGATAGCATACTATCATCTCGAGTAAGACTGTCCTACTGGGACAGGTCCTCCCCTCAATCATTGCAATCACGTGCCTGTGATCCAATAATTGACTCTGAGGGCACTATCTCCAACAATCTCCCACTTGCACTCAAGGCTAATTATTGCGATGTCGCATACTCACAGCCCGTGTGATACCGAACACCCAACTCCTCTACTGGTCAGTCTCACAAAGCTCGTTTGCGAAACTATTGCGTTCAAGGAATAGCCTCAGCGAGTGGATCCGCTTAGATGTTTCTTTCTATGTCTCTCTATATCTCAAGTTCGCGGAGAAAACCATCTCCCGAAATGAGCAATACCTGTCTTAGTATGTCTGGATGTCTGATGGGACCTAGCTCATAAATGAACTCCAAATCCAAACTTCTTAGACTGTATCGTCAACTGAACTTAATCAGTATCCTGCGCCATGCCTCCCTCAGTATTGCCTTAGACCACCTGTCCAAAATACTGCCCCTCGTCAGAAGGAAAAATATAACTCTGACAACCTCCTTGTCGTCCAGGTCACCTTGGAAGCCTGGAATGATAACCGTCTCCTAAAGGAGGCAGCCGTTATCATATCCCTAGAACATCCACTTATGTTCTAAAACTGCTTCCGACTGTTTCTCCAGGATTGGATCAATGTCAACTTATTGCATCTAGTGCAAGAACAACATCTGGTGTGGTACTTGACATCTCGTGATTGACTCAATTGCCCAAGCAAGTGATCTGCCAATCATGAACATCCCTCTCCCCTTTAGTCTGTAAGACACCTTTAGAGAGGGTGACTCCATTACCTGCAGGTACACTACCGTGCCAGGAGTCGTCCATTCTAAATACTTTTATAATGCTGTCTAAGTACCCAGATTAGGAAACCACCCAAATCTAGATCTAAAACCATAGATCTAGTAACCAGTATGTCTGATATAATGTCCAAGTCCTTTGTGCAGAAACCACTGTGTGACGACCAAAGTATAACCGATCGTAGTATAGGAATATCACTTCCTACTACCTTCTCAACAGATCCATCCCCTATTCTGATGACGTCAAACCTATGACTGTCACATCAGAAATAGATGATCTATCTCCGCTACATCTGCTTTAGTCTATAAATAGACATAAGCCTGATGTCCACCAATGCTTCCGCTGCTCCCACTGACTACGACAACCCTCTGGCAGAGTCATATAGACGTGCATTTCTAAAGCAAGTTTAGAACGACGCTATACTCATCCTCCTGCCGGGTCTCGCAGCCTGGAACAACAACAATGGCAAGTGTGGGTAAACAAGAACTTCCCTGTCACCGTCCTTGAGGCTACCGGAGTACCTCTCGGGTGCCTGAAGTTACCCACCTTATCTGCGGAGTGGCCAATGGAATGTCAAATCAGATTGAATCTTCAGGTTCCTTATCAAATCTTCAGTAATCGTTTGCGGTTCTGGAATCACTTCCAGTTCTACCATACTCCCACTGCTGTTTTTGAAAAAATCCATTTTTAATAAAACTGTGGCGAGTCTTGAACAATATTTCTATTGATCTCCCTGATGGTAGAAAATCAACCCTCGTCATAGCCTGGGTCAACCCACAAACAGCCATTACAGAAATGTGCCTTGAGTTATCCAGAGTCTGGTTTTAATCATAAGCCGGACAACTCCCGTACCTTAACATCGTTAAGATATGAACTGTTCTATATCCAATGTAGAACCAGAGGCACTGATTTAATTGAACCAGATTCAAATCATGCAGCTGTCTCCAGTGCATGTCAACTAATTGGAGAGAGGCCGATCAGCGTTACTCAACTTAGGAATGCTTCCAATTATGAGTAACCTGAAAGAGAAGCAATTTCTCTTTATCATTACTATCAACTGAATACCATACACAAGTATCTACATCTCCGATTACTTTGAAGAATCCCGATACTTGCTACACCTGGTTCTCTACTCTATTCAAATACCTATAACTCCTCAAAACTCAGACCCTGTGTTTCTACGAAACACATGTCTAAGAACTAGAGAAGTTAAAAGTAAACAGAATATAGTATGAGGACCAACCCCTCTGTCCTAATGGACACTGGACAACATACAATACTCTGTATGAGTCCGCTGAGTCTAACAACTCCTTCACTGTGCGTCGTAGGTCGAAAACTGTACTTATGGTTAAAAAGAATTACACCGCTGTTTAATGCTCCTTACCTAACCATCCACTGATATAGGTAAATGTCATCGACATAATATCAAAAGGTATATCTCACTCTATGAAAATAGACGTACAGATATATCAATTTGAAATTGGTGCACAACAGCGGATATTCAAAACCAAATATTTGCCGACCGGCAAACAGCCCAGGTGATCTCCTCAAATATCACCGATTACAACGAATCCCGATATAATGAGGATGATCACCCAATTCCCAATAACTTACTCCCACTCATCATCTGTAAAACCATACAGATGTGAGAATCAAACCTGGTAAATACATACCCTGGAGCAAGTGTCTAATCAGGAAATCAGTTTTCTTTTAACAGTACACAGTGAAACTGAAACATTGAAATGTTTCGATGGGGTATCCCGGTATTCCTAGTAATGCCTCTTCCATCATCCAGATTCACAACTATAACCTTATAATTCTTTGCCACCTCTCCAAATCCCTTTATATGTCTTTAGTCATTACCTTCTGTACACCCCTTTAGGCCAAATGGTTTTCTTCTTTCCCTACCGTTCGGCACCAGCCTATGGTTTGGAAGAAGACTATCCAATAAGCATAATGGGTGTACTGTCCTAATCCTAGGAGCACTCGCAACGCGAGAGAAGGTGAAGATAAAAGACACCTGAATGTACTTTATTCCTATTTCTCCCGGACCAGAATCCATCCCCGAACTGGAACAAGTTCCTTTCGAGTTCGTATATAACCATACGATGGAGTATCCAATAAACTGTGGATCTTCGTAGTGATACGGAGTGTCCTGGAGAAATACAAAGGTGATTTAGGATTGGCGAAGAAATACTTGGTTTGGTCGTGAATAACAGTCGCAATTTACTTTGCCCTCTTACTAATCCCTTGCTTTGTCTTAACTCAATACCTTCTGTACACCGTTTAGGCTAATTAGTTTTCTTCATTCCCTACCGGTCGGCACCAGCCTATGGTTTGGAAGAAGACTATCCAATTTGCACAATAGGTGTACTACTCCTAAACCAAGGAGTACTCGCAACCTGAGAGAGGGTGAAAAGAAAAGACAACTGAATAATCCTATCCGTTTTCTCCAGAACCGGAAACCATCCTCGAATTCCTTCGAGTTCGTATCTAACCATACGATGGCTT
The DNA here is from genome assembly GCA_030015575.1 of Agapanthus africanus. Lineage (NCBI taxonomy): Eukaryota > Viridiplantae > Streptophyta > Magnoliopsida > Asparagales > Amaryllidaceae > Agapanthus > Agapanthus africanus. Next base: position 367,220,458 of record JASDDO010000022.1, read on the forward strand.
TGTCCAATGGAAGTGGACGTTCGTAGTAATACGGGGTGTCCCAGAGAAAAGGGTAAAAGTAGGAGTGGCAATGAGGTCTGCAACTCTGACAATCCAAAAGCTAGTGTTAAGTAGGTTCGGTCAACTTGGTCACTGAGTCATAGTCTTAGGGTCGGGTCAATGGTCGCTGCCAGAGAGAGAGAGAAAAGAAACACTCAGCGTGCACTCTAACCTAGATCAGAATGGTTACCAATTTATCTAATCAGGAAACCTCCCACTGTACCTCAAATTCTCCAACAAACCTGAAAGAAGAATTAGTCGGGGTCACCCGAGGAGTAAACCAACTCATCAGTGAGAATCGGGATCCAACTCTCATCGCATGATAACGTGACGGAATCCGCTCACGGTATCACACTCCAGAAGGTATGCGCATATCTGGCAAGTTTCAGTTCTTTTGAAACTCCCGATGAGATTTCTGCCCCATGCTCTTATGACCTTGACGAAGGCCAACAAATCATAAGTCACATGTCAAGCTCTACTCGTCATTCTCCAGGTTGATTTGAACCCACCCGCACAAGCCCTTGACGAAGGCCAACAAGGCTATACGACTGTCCCAAACCAACGCATCTATCTATGCTGCAGAAAGGCAACAAGCAGCTACCATACACTATGCCTTGACGAAGGCCAACAAACATAGCATGAATACTACGTGCTACCCGTCTGAAACGACGGAGGGCTACGAATGGTTTCTGGCGAAAACCTTTAACGTAATGAACTTGATATCGTTGAAGGAACGGATAGCTTTTTAGAAAATATAGTGACGAAAACCTTTACTAAAGAGGTCACTCCCGGTGAAGGGATCTCGGCTCTTTCCCCGCAGAATGGGGTGCAGGATATTCCAACTGAATACCACGGTGCAAAGCAAAAGTAATCGGCTATAGTGAAGTTAATGCCCTGACGCAAACTTCTGTCCAAGGGGTCACTCCCGGTGAAGGGATCTCGGCCCTTGCCTCATCGACTGAGGAGCAGGATATTCCAAATGAATACCACGATGCAAAACAAAAGTGAACGTCCTTGCAATAACAGCTTTTTGAAAAGTGTTCCAACAACATCAGAATAGGTTTGTTTTAACTTGCATTGATCCGAATCAACGTAGTCCCATCAATTGATCACACCACAAAGAACGAAAATATACTGACGTACGTATATGCCATCCGCATTCGCCACTGGGTCCCGTCATCACTCGTTAGGTTAGCTTACTAACGACAGAGCGGGGACTGGACTAGCGCGGATGAAAAACATATACAACATCTATTAATATATATACCAATATATTATTTCGCTCAAGGCGTGAAAAGAAATGCAACATCACAGAAATGTACAGCATCACAGAACAATACAGATATCTGGGATCCCCGGGTTTCACAGAGCCACTACTAAAACCCGACGTTCCCCTGGTCGTGTGGATAGCCTGTGCAATGAAGTCCTAGACCCCTACGGGCGCGGCAAGTCACCCGCCAAAACCTGAAGCGAGGCAGCCCCCTTCAGCTCCGTGAATGGACCACCCAGCACTCCACGGAATCCGGTAACTTGGGCACCCCTCCTGGGTCAACCTGTACCCCCTACGAGTGCGGCGAATAGCCCGCCAATCCCAGAGTGAAGCCCCCTCCGTCCCAATGCCATGAGATGCGGGCTTGTTGCCCTCCAGAACCCGGTTATCCGTGCACCCCTCCGCGGGGTAATCCTAGTACAGAAAGTAAAATATACATATACCGGGTACATCGACCGCAACCAGGTCGTGCCCCAAAAGAATAATACAAACAGGCAGTGACGGCAGTCCACAAGTCGGACGCTCGCCCCGCAATATCAAATGTACATAATACAACAACACAGTACTAGCATTGCATCCAGGCTATCCCCCACGACCGATCCGCAACATCACAGCAAATACATAGAACATCAACGTGAAAGTCACGTTCGCAAATCCGTCTAACCGGGCTATAGCAGTTAGACCGGACTTATCGATCGAGTGACATTCACGGTCGCAGATATAATGTAAATACTGTGAAAAATGTGTTTAAAATTTTCCGATTGATCAAACTTAACAAGTGGGCCCCCAAACCAATACTGCAGCACTCATAGAAAAACTGGGCCCAATTTTAATATTCCAAAACCCATATTTTAAGCCCACAAGCCCACTGAAAAAAAATGATGAAGTGAAGTCTTATTCCTGCGGCGGAAGCGTGGCCAATGAGGGGCTTAGGCCGCCCTTCCGCGGTCGTACGGAATCATCGCTTCACCAAAATTTTGCAGTATTCTTAGAACTCTCTGCACATCACTCTGAGACAACCTGAAAAATTTTTGGACTCAAAAAAAATTCGACAGAAACTGATGTGCATGAAAAATGCGGTTTCGGGATTTTGTTCGATCGGAAACATAAAACACATTAAACCAAGCTAGACGAAGTTAATGGCGAGGCTCTGATACCACCGTAAGTGCACGGCGGCGCCCCGGCCGTCAATCCGACGGCCAAACGCGGAAACGGTGATAAACTTAAATTTTGCGGACTTAGCAAACGGGCACCACCGCGCACTAAACACCCGGATCGTAACCATTAACAAGTCTAAGCTAACTAGAAGATGGGTTAGAGATATACCGACTGATCCGAGTCCTCCGGTCTTCATCTCCACTCCGATCTCCTCGCGGGATCTCCGGTCGTCGCCTCCTCGCCGGAAGGGCACCACGTCGCCTGCATCTTTTACGGGCTCCCGCCTCTATACCGAGGCAACTCGGGCATGAAGCCGGCAACTCGACATGCTCAAGATGTGCTGTAGGAAGTGTAGTGCTTTGTCTCTTTGGGGTTTGTTGCCTTTGGATGGAGGAATGAAGATTGAGCTTTGGAGGGAAATGAAGCTATCAATCTTTGCATGAATAATGATATGAACATATATCTCTCCTCACAAAATGAACCACTCTCTCACCTCTCAAAAATATGGCCGGCCACTAATGAGCTAGGAAATGGTGGAGGGCAAAGTAAATCATGAAGGAAGGTAAGTGTAGGAGAAATCAAGAGGTGACCACAAACAAACATGAACCATACTTCATTCACATCAAACCTTTCCAATCTCATTAATGCAAGAATGGTGCAACAAAAGAAAAGATGCTATCATATCAAAACTTATGCAATAAAACCCCTCCACTTAAGTTATTTGCACAATTGCAAATAACCCCCTCCATCGGAAAAGTCCGGCCGGGAAAGAACAAAGGAAAACCGGCCGGAACGGAATGCAAACTGGCAACTCCAGAAAACTGGTCCCGTAATAAATTACAGGAAAACCTCCATACTGTGCATACACACCCGCATCTGTATTCCGTCCGGATACAAATGCAAAAAGACAGAATCTACACTGTACTAAACTAGGACCGGCTTAAACCAAAGCCGGCTAGTAATATCCGTTCGATCCTGATGTGTGCAATACCGCACGTATCTGATCGAACCCTGCCATATAACCATACGGCCACGAGTACAAACTGTCCGATCCTGATCCGTGTAATACCGCACGTATCTGATCGGACCCTGCCATATCTCCATACGGCCTCTACAGCGTTTCGCCCGAAAGCTTGAGTAACTGAAAGTGTGGTAGACTCTAAAGACTCGTCAATACTATGGCTGTGGATTTAACCACTAGCACGTCAGAGGTATAAGCCAATACGTGACGGGCCACCAGCTATTGACCAAAAGGGACGTCGATGAGCGAACTCATCCTGACACCCTACTGAGCCTGTCAGTGACAATATCCGTACAGTCCGGTCCGTTCGTCTATGAGCATCGCATGTCGGGCCTAGGGGGTTGGTAAAAGTCAGACCCCCAAAAGCGGTACAAGTCGTGTCGGAGTGTAGCCCAGAACACCCTGAGATACTACTGGAATACCTACCAGTAAATCTCCTGCCTTGGCCAAGGTCTTCGTGTAATGGCTCTCCTAGACACAGCGCGACCTCACCCCCAATACCGGGAGGGACGAACCCCCGAAGATCCGCTCACTGCCTCCATGTGGCTCGGGACTGTACCCAACTAAAACCTGTTTGCACGACTCCTTTGAGCCGTGGTAGGGTAGTAATCAAAGCACAGTGGGAACTCACACGAGACAAATGACGATCCTCAGGTCGATGAACTAACCTGTACACATGTCACCTGGGAACTGCTATCTAACGTCAGGTATAAGACCAACTAGCATGTTCCCGGCGAGTCCTGTCCGTTGTACTCATAACCCAACGAGCACCTGTATACATCTTAGGTGAACCAACTGACACCAGTGGCTTGTGAGACCGGCCACCGCCCCTCGTCGGGGTCTCGACTGTATACACTAGTCTACTCTGGAGAATCGATGCCCTGTCTCGAAACTCCCACGACTAGGGACCTTTTAAGGATGTGCTAATAGACTCCAGCTCTCACTTATATGATCGCCCTCATACTGCCGGCAGTCAAGCAAGAATCCTAGGGGCTCTATCATCGTGCAATAGCGACCTGTCAGGTCACCTAAAGCAGTACACGATGATAAAGATAAACCAGATAGCATACTATCATCTCGAGTAAGACTGTCCTACTGGGACAGGTCCTCCCCTCAATCATTGCAATCACGTGCCTGTGATCCAATAATTGACTCTGAGGGCACTATCTCCAACAACCTGAAGCGAGGCAGTCCCCTCCAGCACCGTGAATGGACCACCCAGCACTTCACGGAATCCGGTAACTTGGGCACCCCTCCTGGGTCAACCTGTACCCCCTACGAGTGCGGCGAATAGCCCGCCAATCCTAGAGTGAAGCCCCCTCCGTCTCAATGCCATGAGGTGCGGGCCCGTTGCCCTCTAGAACCCGGCTATCCGTGCACCCCTCCGCGGGGTAATCCTAGTACAGAAAGTAAAATATACATACACCGGGTACATCGACCGCAACCAGGTCGTGCCCCAAAAGAATAATACAAACTGGCAGTGACGGCAGTCCACATGTCGGACGCTCGCCCCGCAATATCAAATGTACATATAAAACAAAACTGTACTAGCATTGCATCCAGGCTATCCCCCACGACCGATCCGCAACATCACAGCAATACAAAGAACATCAACGTGAAAATCACGTTCGCAAATCCTTCTAACCGGGCTATAGCAGTTAGACAGGATTTACCGATCAAGTGACATTCACGGTCGCAGATATAATGTAAATACTGTGAAACAATGTGTTTAAAATATCCGATCGATCAAATTTTAACAAGTGGGCCCCCAAGTACTACTATAGCACATCAAGAAATTCTGGGCCCAAAATTAATATTCCAGAAACCCTAAAAACAACCCAGAGAGCAACTACAGAAATTTCATGCAGTGATCTCAACATAGTGCGGCGGAACCGCGGCCCAAAGGGGTGTTTGGCCGTGGTTCCGCGCTCCCACTATGGAGTCACTGCATCGAATTTCTACAATTTTCTTACAATTTCCAGTACATCACTTTTCTGTAACCTGAAAAAATTTTCGAGCAAGGAAAAATTCAACAGAAAACTGATGTGAAGAAAACGCGGGTTTTCGGAATTTTGGTCGATCGGAAAAGTAAAACACATTAGACAAAGCTAGACTAGGTTAATGGCGTGGCTCTGATAACATGTTGCGCCACGGCAGCGCCCCGGCCGTCTTACCGAGGCCAAAAATGCGGAATCAAAATTTTTCCTTACTTGGAAACTGGAGCTACCGCGGACAAAGAAACCCGGATCATTAACCATTAACCTATACTAGCTAACAAGAGATAGGAAGAGAAGTATACCAAGTGATCCGAGTCCTCCGGTCTTCTCGTCATCGTCCCGATCTCCCGCGGAAAGTCCTGTTTCCATGTCGTCGCCTCCTCGCCGGAAGGGCACCACGTCGCCTGCATCTTTTACGGGCTCCCACCTCTGGACCAAGGCAACTCGGGCGCGAAGTTGGCTAGCCGACGCGTCCAAGAAGTGCTGTAGGATAGTGTAGAATCTATTGTCTCCTTTGGGATTTATTTTGCCATTGGTGATGGAGGAATGAGGTTAAGAAAAATGGTGCTTTCATTTTTCCAAAACAAGAAGAAGAAGGAGATGAAGAAATATGTGCTACCATACTAATATCAAATGAACCTCTCATTCTATTTCTCTCAAGTCAAGCCTCTCCTCTCATTTGAGAATGGTGGAGGAATGAATGTCAAAACCATAACAAGAAGGGAGGTGAGTGTAGGAGAGGAGAATGGGTGACCACATCCAAAACATCATGATAACAATCTCACATCAACTCCAAATCAACTCTAATCACCATTAATACAAATCAAGTGATGTAAAGAGAATCAAATGATGGTTGAAAAGAAAAGATGCCATCATAATCAATCCATCTCACAAATAAACCCTCCACTAAATGTTATTTGCAAACTTGCAAATAACACCCTCCATCGGAAAAGTCCGGCCGGGAAAGAACAAAGGAAAACTGCCCGGAACGGAACGCAAACTGGCAACTCCAGAAAACTGGTCCCGTAATAAATTACAGGAAAATCCCCGATACTGTGCATACACACCCGCATCTGTATTCCTACCGGATATAAATGCAATGAGTCAAAATCTACACTGTACTATACTAGGATCCGGCTTAAACCAAAGCCGGCTAGTAATATCCGTCCGATCCTGATCCATGCAATACCGCACGTATCTGATCGAACCCTGCCATATAACCATACGGCCACAAGTACAAACTGTCCGATCCTGATCCGTGCAATACCACACGTATCTGATCGGACCCTGCCATATCTCCATACGGCCTCTACAGCGTTTCGCCCGAAACATGAGTAACTGTATGTGTGGTAGACTCTAAAGACTCGTCAATACTATGGCTGTGGATTTAACCACTAGCACGTCAGAGGTATAAGCCAATACGTGACGGGCCACCAGCTATTGACCAAAAGGGACGTCGATGAGCGAACTCATCCTGATACCCTACTGAGCCTGTCAGAGACAATATCCGTACAGTCCGGTCCGTTCGTCTATGAGTATCGCATGGAGGGCCTAGGGGGTTGGTAAAAGTCAGACCCCCAAAAGCGGTACAAGTCGTGTCGGAGCGTAGCCCAGAACACCCTGAGATACTACTGGAATACCTACCAGTAAATTTCCTGCCTCGGCCGAGGGCTTTGTGTAATGGCTTTCCTAGACACAGCGCGACCTCACCCCCAATACCGGGAGAGACGAACCCCTGCAGATCCGCTCACTGCCTCCATGTGGCTCAGGACTGTACCCAACTAAAACCTGTTTGCACGACTCCTTTGAGCCGTGGTAGGGTAGTAATCAAAGCACAGTGGGAACTCACACGAGACAAATGACGATCTCAGGTCGATGAACTAACCTGTACACATGTCACCAGGGAACTGCTATCTGAAGACCAACTAGCAGGTTCCCGGCGAGTCCTGTCCGGTGTACTCATAACCCAATGAGCACCTGTATACATCTTAGGTGAACCAACTGACACCAGTGGCTTGTGAGACCGGCCACCGCCCCTCGTCGGGGTCTCGACTGTATACACTAGTCTACTAATGGAGTATTGATGCCCTGTCTCGAAACTCCTACGACTAGGGACCTTTTAAGGATGTGCTTATAGACCGCCAGCTCTCACGTATATGATCGCCATCATACTGCTGGTAGTCAAGCAAGAATCCTAGGGGCTCTATCAACGTGTAATAGCGACATGTCAGGTCACCTAAAGCAGTACACGATGATAAAGATAAACCAGATAGCATACTATCATCTTGAGTAAGACTGTCCTACCGGGATAGGTCCCCCCTCAATCATTGCAATCACGTGCCTGTGATCCAATAATTGACTCTGAGGGCACTATCTCCAACAACATCGCTGCCAACGATGCTGCCAAAGAGGCTGTCTGGATGAAAAAGTTCATAAACGAACTTGGAGTGGTTCCGTCCATTGAGCATCCAATACCTTTGTATTGTGATAATAATGGAGCTGTGGCTTTGGCCAAGGAACCGAGGTCCCATCAGAGATCTAGGCATATTCTGAGGCGGTATCACCTGATCCAGGAGATAGTTGATCGCCAGGAGATCGACGTCAGGAGAGTTGACACGAAGAACAACACAGCGGATCCACTCACGAAGGCCATACCCCAGATACAATTTGAGAGACTCTTCGAGATGTTGGGTATGAAATACTTCAACAACTGGCCTTAGTGCAAGTGGGAGATTGTTAGTTATGTATATGCCCTAGAGGCCATTATTATACATATGATGGATATTATAGTGGATGCTTAGATATATATAGCGAGGACTTTCTTGCTCAACATGATAGTATGCTATCCGGTTGCTCTTTGTCTTAACATGTAAATTTGTATTGTGATACTGTTTTTCTCTCACATGTTGATAAAGCCCTTAGGATGTGTACTTGACTACTAGGACTATGATGGAGATCATACTAGTGGGGCCAGGGTAGTCCATAAGTACATCCTATAATTGTTCCTAGTCGAGGGTGTATCGAGACAGGGCATCGATACTCCAGAGTAGACTAGCGTATACACTTCTTGACCCATATGATGGGTGATGGATGATCCCACATCCAGTGGTGTTTGACATCAAAGATGGTATACGGGTGCTCAGTGGAGACTGGGTACACTGAACGGACTCGCCGAGAACTCCTAGTTAGTATTATACCTATCGTCAGATAGCAGTTCTCTGGTGATACTGGTACAGGTTAGTCTGTAGACCCGAGATCGTCATAGAGTCTTGTGTGATTCCCACTGTGCTTTGATTTCCACCTTACCACGTTCATGAGAACGTTCAAAACGGTGGCTTTTGGATACAGTCCCGAATCACAGGGAGGCAATGAGCGATAGGAGGGGTTTCGTCTCTCTCGGTATTGGGGGTTGATGTTGCGCTGTGCTCGATTGGCTATAATAGGAAGTCCCTGGCCATGGCTGATATGGAGATCTACTGGTAAGTGTTATCAGTAGTTTCTCGATCCGTCATGAGCCTCATATCGGCACGACTTATCGGTTACTGGGGTTTGACGTTCACCATCCTTAGACTGGATATGCAACATATTGGACGAAGAGACCGGACTGTACGGTAGTGTTACTGATTGGATTCACAGGGGTGTGAGCAGGCTTGCTTGTTGATCTTCTGATCGCTCAATACCCGGGTGGCCATTACGTTTAGCTGACCGCCGACGGCTTGTGGGTGACTGATATGATCACCACCTACTGCCGGAGTATTGACGAGTCTTTAGAGTCCTACACAGAGGTTTCCTGGCTCAGGCGAAACAGAGTAGGAGCACATATGTGATATGTGCGGGACCGAGATTGATACGCGTATGTTATACCGTATTCTAATCTCGCGATATGTGATATCGGCCGGTTATATGTGATATATCCGGGTTATCGGATCAAGTGTTGATTCGATAAAATGATACATATTATATTAGTCGGTTATATATGATATAGCCGGATTATTAAATCAAGTATTGATTTAATAATTTAATGTATAATTACATATTTGATATATTAAATTACTTTAACTAATATATGCTCACTTAAGTATTTATTTTTCTCGCTTATTATACATTTAACATATATGTGATATATGTTTAGTGTATAGTTTCCTTTTGTTCACAAAATTATATATGTGATATATAATATTGTGACATGCTAGGTTACACATGCAACTTTGGTGTATGAGACTAACACCATACTTATGATAATGGTAGGTTTTTATTTATTTTAGTTAATCCAAAATTGCTTGGAAATAGTCATCGATGAGCTTTGAAGATGCTTGTATATTCATTGACTAAGTCCACCGATTATGTTTTCACCTAAGATATTTATTGACCTAACCCTAATCACTTAGCCATGGTTTATTCTCTACATGGGTTAAGGATGACATAACTCACCATGGTTGCATTTCTAACCTCAAGCTCATTATTCATTCATCTTCTTCATCTTCATCTCTCTCAAGCTCTCTCTTTAGTTTTGAGGAGATAAAAAAAATAGTGAGAAATTAAATTCTAAAGTTAGAAAAATTCCTACTTCATCATCCTCTTCCATACTGGCCATATAGTTTAGGGTGTTAGCTTCACTAATTCCATATTAGTGAAGTGATAGCTTGAGTCCGTGTTTTCTCGACGTAGATCATCATAGACTTTGAAGATTTCTAGCAAGCATGCATCATACATCTTATAGAGCTTCTTAAAAGTACGAGAGTTCGTTGATCGCAGCGAAGGGACCATAACAAGGAGCTATAGAAGTGAAGGAACGGACTACAAAGGTTGTAATCCCTACTCACTTAGTTGTAAAGTTGTTTACATTTTGTTTTCGTATGATTCTCTAGTTAAACATCCTAGGTTAGAGTTCTTTTAGCATGGCAAAGTTTTAATTTGGCATGGATGATGCCACCCGAAACCTTGTTGTCGTGCTGAGGAACCCTACACCTACAAGTTCGCCAATCTTTCGGCCAGGCCAGTGTCAGTACTTTGAGGGAGGTTCCTCGTGCTTTTGCACGGACCTAATTAAAATAAACCTCGTTTTCCCATAGGCATAACCCTATTGACACCTTTCTAAACACCTACTAGATTAGCTAATCATAAAGTGCAAAACTCTCCGAGGGGTAACTTTTACTCGCAGTGGGTATTGGGATCCAACTATCTCATAAAAGGTATGCAATCTCATTGCAAAATTCAACACTTGAAATTCCCAATAATATTTTTCCCCTAGCGTCCTATGTTGACGCAGGCCAACAAAACATAGTCCGCTAGTCAAGTTCAACCCGTACATTTCGTGATTGAATTAAACCCACCCGCATGATCCTTGACGCAGGCCAAAAAAGTCGCATGACTACCCTAATCTAATCGCATCATATGTAGCAGATAAGCACTAAATAGCTACCGCACACTACGCCTTGACGCATGCCAACAAACGTAGCACGAATACTAAGTGGTACTTATCTGAACTGACGGAGGGCTATGACAGGTTTTTAAGAAGACCTTTTGCGTATTGAACATGATATCGTTGTAGAATCGAGTGATTTTGAAAAGGAGTGTTTTTGAGGCTTTTGCTAGTTTCTCTAAAGTGGTCACTGATTGTTTGGATACGTGCGTGTTCAAGTTTAGTTTAAATACCGCAATCAAGACGGTTTCGCTTGTAGCTAGCCGGTTGAGTACGGGTCGTCCGCAGGGAGATGGGGGTCTTTTTCAAAGTGTTTTAACGAGTTAAGTCCTGTTTTCAGATTTTTGTTGGATTATCTAAGTATTGAGTTGCTATTTAAAGAGAGCTTGTTAGGGTTAGGATTAGGTTAGTTTGGGTTAGGAGTCTCCACATCTTTCGTTGCCCTACTTAATATCGGTGTTACGGTAATCGGCAACAACGGGGATTAGCACGACTAGGAAGGAACTTGCGAGTATAAGCTAGGCTTTCCAACGCATAGTCCTTCCTTTTGGTGCTTGTCCATCCGTTCTTGGCTCTTATCCATAACCTCCGGTTAATTCAACCACAACCGGTCTCACTACGGAATCACTGCTATCATGTAGGATAGGGTGCCGTAAGGAGCGGATTGTGGTTCAATTAACGGGAGTCGATTTAAGTTGTTGGGCAAGGAAAGAGTGAGAGAGATTTCCTTCTCTCAAACTAACCTTATCCTACCCTAACAAGTATAAAACTACTCACACTTCATAAGACGGAAAAACAAAACAAACAAAAGAGGAAGATAGAAAGAAGGAGACTAGAAGAATACGACTAACTATTTGCGACCTCACCTTGGCGAGGATCAAGCGTAAGTATCATTGTCGTATGAATGATAAAGAAAAAGAGAGAAGAAAGAAACAATCAAGCAAATAACAACAACTACTTAACAATTAAAATTACAACACATTACAACAAGTAAAGAAAGAGACAAGCATGATAAAAAATTGGTCTTCTTTATTCATCACTCTTCACTCAAAAGCTCACTACAAGTTTAATGGAGAAGAGGTGAGAAGAGGAAGAAGAACAATACTAAAACTAGGCAAAATGAGAATACAAAAATTGACCCTTCCTTCACAAAATTCTGGGCTATTTATAGGCCAAGAAATGAAACCCTAGGGCAACCACCAGAACCCTGACGAAAAGACAAAACTACCCCTGAAATCTCGTGCTCTGAACTGCCTGTACGGCCGCGGATCCGCCGCCTATAGCCCCCTATGGCCGCGGATCCGCGCCCCTACTGTGGGTTTAGGGTGTGGGCTTCTGAGTGTTTTCCTGGTCTCCTGTCCCCTCTTGTCTGGTGTGTGTATTTTCTGAAAACTCTTTCCCAATTCTTCCAGAATTTCTATTGAGCAAAGGTGGACTTTTTTGTGGATGATTTCCTCGAGCTCCGCGTAGATCTCTTGGATTTTGTGCTACCATTGAGCCTTGTGCATGAGAATGACGTTGATTTGACACTTTGTCTTCCTAAACTGGTAACTGGAAACATACGGATGAAGAGCGGAGACCGTGTTTTTATCTGTGGTTGGCAGGAACCGGATTTTGTCGTGTTTTCCATGAATTTCTCCGTTTGAGAACCGGGAACCTGTATCCTGCAATTGACTAGCAAACACGGCTCAAGAGTATCTACCGATATGCAATGTGATAAAAATTGGGCGGTATGAAAATGCAAAAATCTGATATGAACAAATACCCCCAAACTTATCATTTGCTCATTCCGAGCAAAGCCCATTTATTCACAAAAAATTTCCTAACCTCACTTTCACAGGGAACGCGATTGCACTGAGCATGTGCAACAAGCCGTTAAACCTCTAGGTGTCCCTAGTAGGAGGAGTGTTGTCTCCTGAGGGTTTTCAGCGGATACTACCCACAAATCCGGTCAAGTTGGTTTTGTAAAATAACTAAGCTTCAAACCCTAAAGTTTTGTTTTAGAAAATAACAATTCTATAATCCTAAATCTAGACCATCGAACCTTTATTTTTCACACCTCGCTTCTTATTTAACTACAGATTTTATATGTCTTTACGTGCAGTGCAAATAGAGTCGTTAAGTTCCAGAAGGATCGATTAAAGTCATCATGTCGCACAATAAAGCCCAGATAACAATTTTAAAAGGATCACATAAGTTTTATAGAGAGTTAAGCATTTTTCAAGTTTCGTTTTCCAGTAAGGTTTCAACTTCAGAATTTCTATCTTCCATAACAGGAAACTAAGTCGTATTTTTCACTCCATCTTTTTCTTGTTTTCATTTCATACACACCTCTGTGAACGTGCAATAGTCTTTATCAAAGAGTAAAACCTTCATATCTCCGTAAAATTTTTTTTTAAAAGCCTGTCTTTTATCAAGATTATTCTCACACAAAGAACCGTTAGGAATTTTAACTCGGAGAGAACACTTGCTTGACTTTGTTTTAAAACTGGACTTTCTATGCTTCTTAGCGAGCTTTGGGCCAATGCACCCAAACCAGTTGGTTTTAGGGCATTAGGTGTAGAAACACCCCAGCGGACTTAATTACTCAAGTTACCTAGGTCCAAAAACAAAAGACAGATTGGCGTGAAAATCAGATGATTTAATACGAACGGAGATATAACCGGCAGTTCAAATATTTTTTTGGATACAAGACGTGTCCAGTGGGTTTGGTGTGTAATCATTCCAATCAAGTTTTAGATGGGTTATTTTTCAGACTTAGCTCCAATTACGGCATCAATAACATTCCTTCATATTCGCTTTACTTCATAAACTATTCTTGACATTACTTATTTCAGAACAAACCTATTTGATCCTCAGAAAATCATTTATCTGTTTAAAAGTTTAAACATGAAAGACTTGTCATCTAATTCCCAAAATCTTACAACACGTGTAGTGTGATGTAAAGACGTATATCAGCTATAGTTAACTTCAAAGGAGAGTTATCTTTCAGGTTTTCAAAATCCAAACATAAGATTTAGTTATTCCTATTTTTTTCAAACAAAAACCGTCGAAATGTTGAATCAAAGTTCTTCCACAAGCTAACTTGACAAAAAAGTTTTTATATTTTTTTAGAAAATTTTCAAATTTTTATGGATTTTATGGATTTTAATATGCAGATGCAAAAATATACATATGAATGCGAAGGTAAGAAATGCGTACCGAGCGTTCCCCCAAACTTAAACTGGACAGTGTCCTCACTGTCGTAGCATGAAGAGAGCAGTTGGAAGGTTCAAAATTGTCGGTTAGTGACACACAAATTTTTATTTGTTTTTGTTTTTAAAGAAAAGAAAAAATATACACAAATATCTACAAAATGGTTTGTACATACCCCCAAACTTATTTGGAACAGTGTCCACTGTTCTTGGCTGGATAACCGAAGTTTGGAGGTGGGCAGAGAAAGATCATTCAGGGTAAACCGGCTCCTGTAAGAACAGGAGCTCCTCTGTTGGTTCGGCGCTAAGGTACGGTTTGCATCGGTGTCCGTTCACTTTGAAGAGTGAACCGTCCTTTGGATTTTCCAAATCCACAGCGCCCTGCGGATACACATTCCGCACAAAATACGGCCCTTTCCAGCGAGATCTGAGCTTTCCAGGATGGAAGTGAAGTCGGGTGTCGTAAAGCAGTACCTGCTGACCAGGTACGAAGGTTTTGCGCAAAAGGTGTTTATCGTGAAACACCTTCGTTCGATTCTTAATGACAACCGCGTTATCGTAAGCCTCATCCCTAAGCTCATTCAGTTCGTTCAGCTGCAGCTTCCGATGGCTGCCCGCGTTCTCAAGAGACAGATTCAGCTCCTTTATCGCCCAAAATGCGCGATGCTCGATTTCGATAGGAAGGTGGCAGGCTTTTCCGTACACAAGCCGATAGGGAGACATGCCAAGGTCGGTCTTATAAGCGGTTCTAAATGCCCAAAGGGCATCAGTGAGTTTCAGAGACCAATCCTTACGGTTCTTGGAAACCGTCTTCTCCAGTATCTGCTTGATTTGCCGATTTGAAACTTCGGCCTGCCCGCAGGTTTGGGGGTGGTAGGGCGTAGAAAGCTTATGATTAATAGAGTATTTCCGCATCAAGGCTTCGAAAGTTTTATTGCAGAAATGATTTCCATTGTCGCTAATGATCGCTCGGGGGTGCCCAAACCGGGAGAAAATGTTTTCTTTAAGGAACCTAACGACAACCTTGTTGTCGTTAGTCCGGCTAGGCACAGCCTCGACCCATTTAGAGACGTAATCAACAGCTAGAAGAATGTACAAGTTCCCAAAAGAGCTGGGAAACGGCCCCATGAAGTCTATCCCCCAAACATCGAAAATCTCCACAACCAAGATCGGTTGGAGCGGCATCTCGTTCCTCCGGGATATCCGGTCCATGTGTTGGCACCGGGAGCAAGTCTTGCAATAGTCGTGAGCGTCTTTGAAAAGTTGTGGCCAGTAGAAACCACATTGCAAGATCTTCTTAGCTGTCTTTCTGGGCCCAAAATGCCCGCCACATGCTTGATCGTGGCAAAATGACAGCACACTCTTGAATTCCTCATCAGGGACACACCGACGAATAATCTGGTCGGGACAGTACTTGAACAAGTAAGGTTCGTCCCAGTAAAAGTGTTTTACTTTGGATAAGAAGCGAAGTCTGTCCTGACTCGACCATTCGGTCGGTAGTAATCCCGTGGCCAAATAGTTCACAATATCTGCGAACCAGGGTTCGCACGATACTGTCAAGAGTTGTTCATCCGGGAAAACGTCATTAATCGGAATTGGAAGCGAAGGCGAAGAAGGAAGTCGTGAGAGATGGTCGGAAACTACGTTTTCATATCCTCGTTTGTCCTTAATGACAAGGTCAAACTCTTGGAGCAAGAGGATCCAACGTATTAACCGAGATTTAGCATCTTTCTTCGCAAAAAGATGGCGCAGAGCTGAATGGTCCGTGTAGACAATGACTGGAGAGCCGATGAGGTAGGGCCTGAACTTTTCTAAAGCAAATACAACAGCTAAGAATTCCTTCTCAGTTGTTGTATAGTTAAGTTGGGCGTCGTTCACGGTTCGGCTTGCGTAATAGATTACGTGCGGCATCTTGTTGATGTGCTGTCCAAGGACAGCACCGATGGCAAAGTCGGATGCATCGCACATAATCTCGAATGGGTGCGTCCAGTCAGGGGAAGAAAGAACGGGAGCAGAAGTGAGTGAGAGTTTCAGTGACTCGAATGCAGTCACACAGCTCGAGTTGAAGTCGAAAGGCGTGTCCTTGGCCAGCAAAAGCGTCAAGGGCCTAGCAATCTTGCTAAAGTCCTTGATAAACCGTCTATAGAAACCGGCATGGCCAAGGAAGGCTCGGATATCTCTGACGCATCGGGGAGGAGGCAGATTGGAAATGACCTCAATCTTTGCTTTGTCAACCTCTATGCCATTTTGCGAGATGATATGTCCTAAGACAATACCTTCGCGCACCATGAAGTGGCATTTCTCCCAGTTCAAAGTGAGATTCTTATCCTTACATCGGGTAAGGACAGCGTCAAGATGCAGCAAACACTCGTCAAAGGAGTCGCCGAAGATGGAGAAGTCATCCATGAAAATCTCCAGAAATTTCTCCACCGTGTCTGAGAAAATCCCCATCATACACCGCTGGAAGGTAGCGGGCGCATTGCATAACCCAAAGGGCATGCGACGATATGCAAACGTGCCGAAAGGACAAGTGAAAGTGGTCTTGTCCTGGTCTTTTTCGGCGATGTGAATTTGATTATAGCCAGAGTAGCCATCAAGAAAACAATAGTACTCATGTCCGGCCAATCGTTCCAGCATCTGGTCAATGAAAGGTAGCGGAAAGTGGTCTTTCCGCGTTGCGGCGTTGAGTTTTCTGTAATCAATGCAAACTCGCTACCCAGTTTGGGTGCGAGTAGGGATTAACTCATTCGCCTCGTTGGTTATGACCGTGATGCCCGACTTCTTGGGGACAACATGAATGGGGCTAACCCACTGTCTATCAGAGATAGGGTAAATGATACCACTATCTAGAAATTTGACGATCTCCTTCTTCACAGCCTCCTTCATGACTGGATTAAGACGTCTTTGTGGATCCCGGGCTGGTTTGGCATCATCCATCAGATGAATGTGATGCTCAACGATCAGGGGACTAATCCCCTTGATGTCCGCCAGGGACCAGCCAAAAGCTTGCCTGTTGCTGTGCAAGACCGCGAGAAGTGCTTTCTCTTGCTCGGGAGCTAGAGAAGCCGAAATGATGACAGGGAGGGTCTCGTTCTCACCTAAGTAAGCATACTTAAGGTGAGACGGCAACGGCTTGAGTTCGAGCGTTGGAGGTGAAATAATGGAAGGCAAGACTGGTGCAAGGGTCTCGAACTCAAAGGACTCCAGCAAAGGTTCAAAACGAGTGTAGGCAACCGAGTCGGATGGTTCAGGTAACTCATCCAGAAAGTCGAAAGATTCAAACTCGGGTTGTGCGCGGCTAAGATCGTTCGAGAATGTGAAACACTCGTATTCGTTATCGGGCGCAGAAACAGCAGCAGGTTCGAAGAGAAACGCACTAGTGGCGTCAAGATTATTGTGATCAAACAGAAACTCCTCGAATTCACACTCTTCTGGTGTGATCTCCTGGATCGAGCAGACGTCCAGTATATGAGCATTAGGTTCGGTGGGATGATTCCCTAACCTAAAAATGTTGAGTTCAATCGTCATATTTCCAAAAGAGAGGTTCATTGAACCATTGCGACAATTGATCACAGCATTTGAGGTTGCGAGAAATGGGCGACCGAGTATCACCGGAATTTGATTCCGGGGGTTAGCTACAGGCTGTGTATCTAATAAAATGAAGTCAACGGGGAATATGAAGTCCCCGACTTTTATTAACACATCCTCTAGCTCACCCCTAGGATGGGTGATCGATCGGTCGGCCATTTGGAGAGTGCAGTGTGTGGGTTTCAACTCTCCGACGCCTAATTGCTCGTATACTGAATACGGAAGCAGGTTAACACTGGCACCAAGATCTAATAGTGCGCGGTTGATGTTCTTATCCCCAATGGTAATTGAAATCGTAGGACAGCTAGGGTCCTTCCGTTTTTGTGGTAAAGATTGGGTAAGGGCATCACTCACAGCACTAGCCAAGAAAACTTTCTTGGGTACCTGAGACTTCCTCTTTTTCGTGCACAAGTCCTTTAAGATTTTCGCGTAGGACGGGACTTGTTGGACAGCATCTAAAAGAGGAATGTTAATGTTAACCTGCTTGAATAACTCCAGAATCTTCTCCATTTGAGGATTTTGTTTGTTAGACCTCAACCGGTTTGGAAATGGAACATTTTGAAAATTGGTTGAGTCTAATGCTGGAGGAGGAGATTTTGGAGTTGGAACGGATCCCAGAATAGGTGTTTTCGTGGAGTGAGAAGTGGGTCCGTTCAGAGCAGAAGAAGAGGAAGGAGAGCCTGTTGAAGAACGGAGAATAGGCTCGGAAGACGAAGAAGAAGAAGAAGAAGAAGAAGAAGCAGCGGCCGGGGTGTCATCGTTGATTCGCTTGCCAATGTTGTTTTGCAGCATCCTTCCCGATCTCAGTGTAGTCACGGCACTCACATTATGGTTTTGTTGTTCAAGAGCAACATGTGCATTATGTGGGTGACCGGGATTTGGAAGTGGCTGGGACGGGAGCTTCCCCTTCTCTCGCTCGCTCAAGGCCGCGTTCAGCTGTGCAATCTGGGCCTCGATGCTCTTGATGCTTTGCCCGTGTGCGGCAGTGTGTTGCACTAAAGATTGAATGGAAGACTGGATGTTGGCGGTGGATTGAGTCGATTGTTTAACAAACGCCTCCAGACTTCGCTCGAGCGAGGAAACCTTATCGTTGTTCGACGGAACAAAGTTGTTTGGTGGAAAAGAGTTGTTGGGTGCAAAGTTGTTCGTCTGGTTTTGGTAAGGTTGGGGTTGGAAGGGCTGCTAATACTGAGTTTGTTGTTGCGCTTGTTGTTGCGGTGGAAGGGCCCTTTGGAAATTGTTGCCCTGGAATTGATTCTGATTCTGATTCCAGGCGAAATTGGGGTGGTTCCTCCAACCGGGATTGTAGGTGGAAGAGTATGGATCATTCCTCGGTCTTTGCTGGAATGCATTAACCTGATCCTGTCCTTGCGATAGTGGATTGTAAGGACACTCTTCGGTCAAGTAAGAAGGATCGGAACAACAAGCGCAGATGGTACGAAGGGGGAGAACAGGGGTAGGAGTAGGAGAAGAAAATTTGCTCTCTATTGCTTCAAGCTTTTTTGTTATTGCAGCCATTTCAGCTCTCATCGCAATAGAGACATCAAGCTGGTGAATTCCTACCCTAGACTGATCGGTAGAAGTGGAGGTAGAAGAAGAAGAAGAAGTCGGTCTGGTGCTCTCCCACTGTAGCGTTTGCTCCGCAAGATCGTCAAAGAACTTCCACGCTTCCTCGTCAGATTTCGATAGGAAGTGGCCCTGACAGATGGTTTCCAACAACTGCTTCGTTGCTGGGTTCAGGCCCTCGTATAAGGTTTGGCAGAGCTGCCATTTCTCTATACCGTGGTGAGGACACTGAACAAGAAGGTCTTTGTACCGGTCAAAGCACTTCCAGAAGGGTTCAGAAGGAAGCTGGGAGAATTGGTTGATTTCATTTCGAATTCTTGCGGTCTTATGATTTGGATAGAATTTTTTTAGAAACGCTTTAACAAACTCGTCCCAGCTGGTGATGGAGTGGGAAGCGGTGCTATACAGCCATTTTTCAGCGAGATCGCATAAAGTGAACGGAATGACCCGTAGACGTATAGCATCGTCCGACAGCTGGGTGGTTTTCATCATGGCACAGACGTTTTGAAATTTGTTGATGAAGATATAGGCATCTTCAGATTCAAGCCCATGAAAACGTGGAAGCATGTTGATGAAATGGGGCTTAATTTCAAAGTTGTCCCCATTGGCCGGAGGAAGAGAAAGGCAGGTGGGAAGTGCAGAACGGGTGGGGTAGAAACGATCCTGGAGAGCGATTCGCTGCGGCGCTACAACAGGCGGAGGTGGTGGGATATTGGTCTCCGTAGGAGGTGGAGCCAATCCAGCGGTGGTCAAAGAGATGTTCGGATTAAATCCCGACATCGCGGAGGAAGAGGTTGGTGAAGGTGAAGGTGAAGGTGAAGATGTATGAACAGAATTCCGGTCAACGTCGGAGTTGGTCGGCAAGGGAAGGGGTGAAAGAGGAGTGGACGGAGTATCGACTTCGGAGTCGATCGCGTAGTCGGTCGTGACTAACGTAACGCGGACTAGACGGGCGCTAGTGTCCCGAGTCCAAGCGGACATACATTAAACGAGTTTAGTATAGTCAAAGCGGAGAAGGTGAGGGGTGGTGGGTGAAAATGGATTTGGCGACAAAAGGGCAAGTTTTTATAAAAGTTTTTGATTTTTTTTCTTTTTTTTCTTTTTTTTTTAGAAAGAGATTTACAGAAATATGTACGGAAATACGGCTTAAGCAATCACAAACAAGATATGCACAATCACACCTAGATCTAGGGTAACCTAGGTCTACTAGACCTGCTCCTGAACTTGATTTTCGAAGTTAAACAGTGTCGAGAAACATGCTTAAAAATACACCGATCATGGGGCCAGGTAAGTGCAGAGATAAGGGGAGGTTATCCAACGCTTTCGCGAAGTTCCTTAATTAAATAACCCTTTCTCTTTCGGCGGTTGCGCCTTTAACACTTTCCTAGACACCCCGTAAACAAAATACGGTTAAGCGAGGTTCTAAACACGGTTTATCTTCTCCTAATGAGCGCGAAGTCCTTAGGGCTGAAGTCTAGTATTTTTTAATTTACAATGGACAATGCATATGCTTTAGTGATTTTTGGGGTCCTGGGAAGGGTGATGAAATCCCCACCCAATCTGGATTGGTTTCAAGCCCCTTAAGTCCGTATTAAAGAATGCAAAACAGTAACAAATCAACTGCAAACAATTTTTATTTGCGGCCCAAAGAATCCTGCACAAGAACAGTTTATTGGAAGGGGGAGAAGAATTTGCGCAAAGAAGGCTGCAGAAAACACAATTTATTGGAGTTCAGAGGAGAGGGGAGAGGCAGAGGAACACTTACAGAGAAAATGGCAGAGTGACCCCACCAAGTGGTGTTAGTGTTTATGCCCTAGAAGGCCATTACTGTATCATACTAGCTTGTATATTACTTAATGGAAGCTTGGGATATTCACATGTATATAACAGTCTTGCTAAACATGGTAGTATGCTACTTGGTTTTTCTATCTTAATATGTGAGTATACGTATTGATAGAGCTCTTAGGATCTTGCTTGTCTACCAGCGTTGTGATGGCAGTCACACTAGTGGGGGCTGGGTAGTCTACAAGCACATCCTTATTCAGGTCCCTGGTCGTTGGATTATCGAGACAGAGCATCGATACTCCGGAGTAGACTAGTGTGTACGCTTCTCATCCCAGTTGGGGAGATGGTCTGTCCCACAGCCGTCAGTACGTCGTACTGGAGATAGTATACAGGTGCTCGTTAGGTTACGGGTACACCGGACAGGACTCACAGGGAACTGTTGGTTGGTTTGATACCAGTCGTCAGTGAACAGTTCCCAGGTGACATGAGTACAGCGTAGTCCGCAGACTTGACACTGCTACTTCGCCTCGAGTGTGTCCCACTGTTCTTAGATTGCTACCCTACCACGGCTCAAAGGAGTCGTGCAAACAGGTGGCAGTTGGGTGCAGTCCCGAGCACTTGGAGGCAGTGGCGGTTAGACAGGATTCGTCCCTCCCGGTATTGGGAGTAGATATCGTGCTGTGTCAGAGAGCCATTACGCAAAGTCCCTGGCCAGGGCAAGCGAGATTTGCTGGTAGGTTCCAGTAGTTCTCAGGGTGTAATGGGCTTCACTCCGACACGACTTATACCGCTATTAGGGGACTGACGCTTGCCGCCCCCCTAGGCCCGATATGCGATAGTCTTGGATGAACGGACCGGACTGTATGGAGATTGTCACATCAGACTCAGTAGGAGTTCGGATGGGTTTACTCATCGGCCTTCTTATCGACAACTACCTGGGGACCGTTACGTACAGCTAGTGCCGCTTGCGGTCTGTGGTTAAACCCACTGCCAGCGTAGTAGTCGAGTCTCTAGAGTCCCACACAGAGAGTTTCCTACTCCAGGCGAAACGATATAGAGGTTGCATGGTTTTGCGACAAAGGGTTCGGACGCATACGTGCGTTTACGCGCGTACGACTTTCGGACAGTTTTTACCAGTCGGCTTTGGTTTAAGCCAGTTACTGGTATCCGGTTATTGGATTTATACAGTCTAAAGTTTTTCCGTATTTTTACGGATCGGAGGGGCGTTCTCGTAATTACTCGAGAAGCTTCTAGAAGATGTGACTAAGGAGGTTTCTTTTGGATAAGAAAGTGAGTCATGGTGGTGATTCATTCATTTCATTAATGCACATTTATTGCTTAATGACTCATGCTAATGAATCACCACTAGATATTTTATGAAGCATGCTTATTCATTTCCTTTATTCATTTATTGTTAAAAAGAAATGCTTCATAATATATTATGATACACTCTCTCTCCTCTCATTATCTTATCACACATTCTCTCTCCTCAAGCTCTCATCTTCAAACCCTAATCCTTAATCCTCATGTGTTGAGATCAAAGGATTAGTTAGACTAAACAATCCATTACCTTTACTCTATATCATCCTTTCATCTTTGATTAGCAATCAAAGTTGATTAGTTACCTCAAGTTAGAGGTTTAGCTTGGAGTTTCGCTCTCGGGTGGATCGTCTACTACCTAGAGAAGGTCGAGGAGAACAAAGGAGGACGTAAAGACGAAGGACTAGTTTCGACCCTGAAAATGACTGGACTTAAGTTACTTTTAGAGAAAAATATACTGACGGGGCCAAACTATAAAGATTGGCTGCGGAATGTCAAGATGGCTTTGACCTATGACAAACTGGGGTACGTCCTCACCGCTACAGCACCTGCTGTCCTTGGTCCCAAATCCAGCAATGCGGATAAGGAAATCCGTAAAACCTGGGATTTAGATTGCGCGAGAGCCAAGTGCATCGTGCTTGCCTCGATGAACAATGAACATCAGAGGAGGCACGAGGATATGTCCCTAGATGGCATATTTCTCCATACAAAGGAACTTTATGGAGAGCAATCTCGTATAGCAAGATACGAGACCTCTAAGAAACTGTTTCGAGCGAGGTTGGCTGTCGGGTCATCTGTAGGTGAACATGTCCTACAGATGATCGGCTATATTGAAGAGCTCGCGGACCTTGGGACGACTTTGGATAATGAGCTCTATACAGACCTTGTTCTCCAGTCCCTTCCTCCCACCTACGCCCAGTTTCTACTCAACTTCAATCTTCAAGGAAAAGAAGTTGAACTTGCGGAACTCCTGAACATGTTAAGGAGTGCAGAGGGCACCTTGCAGAAGGCAAGGGAAACACCCGCTATGTTTGTTGGCGGTTCATCTTCTTCCGGGTCCAAGGCTAGGGCCAAAGGAAGGAAGAAGAAGGCCGCACCCAGACCTAGAGGAGGTGTTAGTAAGGTGGGAAAGAAGGGAAAGAAAAAGTTTACAGCACCGGTAGTTGGCCTGGATGAGTGCTTCCATTGTCACAGGAAAGGGCACTGGAAGAAGGATTGCAAGGCGTGGAACGCCAAGAACCAGGAACCGAAGCAAGCTGTGGCTTCGACTTCAGGTGTGTTTGTAATTGAGAATTGTATGTCAATCAACTCTACTTCCTGGGTATTGGATACCGGATCAGGATCTCATATTTGCAATTCTTTGCAGGCACTGAGAAACCGTAGAGTGCTGAAGGAAGGTGATATGATCCTCAGGGTTGCTAACGGAGCTAGCGTGGGAGCTGCGTCCGTCGGGGATTATCACCTAGGATTGACGAGTGGACACATTTTGGTTTTACATAACTGTTATTTTGTACCCAGCTTAACGTGTAATATCATATCAGTTTCCTTGTTATCAAATAAAGGTTATGATTTCACGTTTGTAAGAGATGTTGTCAACATCCACCTTAATCATGGTTTGATTGGGTCCGGTACTCTAAATAACGGCATATATGTGTTAAACCAACTCCAAATTTTCAATGTCCAGAACACACTAAAAAGAAAGTCTCCAGATTTAAATAAAGCTTTCTTATGGCATTATAGACTGGGTCACATCAATGAGAGAAGGTTGACTAAGTTGCATAGAGAAGGATATTTGGACACGTTCGAATATCAAACTTATGACACTTGTCAATCTTGTCTCAAAGGAAAGATGACAAAGACTCCATTTACTGGACAAGGAGTAAGAGCGAGCGAGCTCTTAGGACTCATACACAGTGATGTATGCGGTCCAATGTCTACACATGCGAGAGGTGGTTTTTCCTATTTCATTACTTTCACGGATGATTACTCAAGATACGGATTCATTTATCTGATGAAACATAAATCCGAGGCTTTTGAGAAATTCCAAGAGTATAAGAATGAAGTAGAAAACCAAACCGGCAAAAGTATAAAGACACTTAGATCTGATCGAGGTGGAGAATACTTGAGTGCCGAGTTCCTAGGTTACCTAAAAGAGAAAGGAATTCTCTCTCAGCTTACTCCTCCATACACTCCACAGCATAACGGTGTATCGGAGAGACGGAATCGAACCCTATTGGATATGGTAAGATCCATGATGAGTAATACTGAGTTACCGCGATCTTTCTGGGGTTATGCGCTTGAATCAGCGGCATATCTTCTGAACAGAGCTCCTACCAAGACTGTGCCTACCACTCCATATCAGATGTGGACTGGGAAGAAACCCCATCTTCAGCATATGAAGATTTGGGGATGTCCAGCTTTTGTTAAAAAGCAGCATGTGGACAAGCTCGAGGCACGATCAGTAAAATGTATGTTTGTGGGATATCCAAAGAACTCCAAGGGATATTATTTCTATTACGCAGAGGAACAAAAGGTTTTTGTTTCTCGTAATGCCCATTTTCTGGAAAATCAGTTTTTAGAAAAGGAAATAAGTGGGAGCGAAATAGAACTGGAAGAAATTCCAGAACCACAAACTGCTACTGAAAGTTTGGTAGAACCAGAGGTTCAAGAAGAACAGAACATTCCCGCACCCCTCCGCAGGAGTAGTAGGCCGTCTCATCCGCCTGAGAGATACTACGGTTTTCTCATAGATGGGGATAGAGAGGATTGCATCATAGATGATGATGAACCTACTGACTTCCAGCAGGCCATCCAGAGCGGCGACTCGGTACGATGGCTAGATGCAATGCGGACCGAAATGGAGTCCATGTACACCAACAAAGTATGGACTTTGGACTTTGCTCCAGATGGGGTAAAACCCATAGGATGCAAATGGATCTTCAAGAAAAAGATTGGTGTAGATGGACAGGTGGAAACCTATAAGGCTAGACTTGTTGCAAGGGTTTTTGTCAAAGACCTGGTTTGGACTATGATGAAACCTTTTCTCCAGTGGCTATGCTCAAATCCATTCGGGTCCTTCTTGCTATTGCTGCCTTCCATGATTATGAAATCTGGCAGATGGACGTAAAGACGGCTTTTCTGAATGGAAATTTAGAAGAGAGCGACTATATGGATCAGCCAGAGGGTTTCAATCAGAGTGGGAGCAGCGGGAAAGTATGCAAGCTGCTTAAGTCCATTTATGGACTAAAGCAGGCATCGCGGAGTTGGAACATCTGTTTTGATGAGACAGTCAAAGAATATGACTTTATCAAAAATCCAGATGAACCGTGCATATATAGTAAAGTTGTGGCCAGAAGTGTCGTATTCCTCGTCTTGTACGTGGATGACATTCTATTGATAGGAAATGACATTCCTATGCTACAATCTGTCAAAGGATTCTTGTCACACAGGTTCTCCATGAAAGACCTGGGTGATGCCTCTTACATTCTGGGGATCCGGATCTATCGTGATAGATCCAAGAGGATGTTGGGACTTTCGCAGTCCAGGTATATCGACACTGTACTGAAAAGATTCAGTATGGAAGATTCAAAGCGCGGTAATCTACCGGCTTGTCACGGAATCACCCTCTCCAAAGAGATGTCTCCCAAGACTGATTTGGAAAGGGAACGCATGTCTATTATACCCTACGCTTCTGCGGTAGGCTCTATAATGTATGCGATGTTGTGTACCAGACCAGATGTAGCTTACGCACTAAGCGTGGTAAGCCGGTATCAGTCAGACCCAGGGGAGAAACACTGGATAGCAGTAAAGAACATTCTCAAGTACCTGAGGAGGACTAAGGAGATGTTCTTGGTTTACGGCGGAAAAGACCTCAGGTTGGAGGCCTTTGCTGATTCCGGCTTCCAGAGTGATAAGGACGATTCCAAGTCCATGTCGGGTTATGTCTTTACCCTCAATGGAGGGGCGGTGTGCTGGAAGAGCTCCAAGCAGGACACCGTTGCTGACTCGACGATGGAAGCGGAGTATATAGCTGCTTGCGATGCCGCAAAAGAAGCAGTCTGGATGAAGAAGTTCCTAACAGAACTTCAGGTGGTTCCTACCATAGTTGATCCAATACCTCTGTATTGCGACAACAACGGAGCTATAGCTTTAGCGAAGGAACCAAGGTCCCATCAGAAGTCCAGACACATCTTGAGGCGGTATCACCTGATCAGGGAGATCATTGATCGTCAGGAGATCGAGGTTCGGAGAGTTGCTTCAGAAGAGAACATTGCTGATCCATTCACAAAGGCCCTTCCTCAGATTCAGTTCGAGAGGCTACTCGAGATCATTGGTCTACGATATGCCAGTACATGGCCCTAGTGCAAGTGGGAGATTGTTAGTGTTTATGCCCTAGAAGGCCATTACTGTATCATACTAGCTTGTATATTACTTAATGGAAGCTTGGGATATTCACATGTATATAACAGTCTCGCTAAACATGGTAGTATGCTACTTGGTTTTTCTATCTTAATATGTGAGTATACGTATTGATAGAGCTCTTAGGATCTTGCTTGTCTACCAGCGTTGTGATGGCAGTCACACTAGTGGGGGCTGGGTAGTCTACAAGCACATCCTTATTCAGGTCCCTGGTCGTTGGATTATCGAGACAGAGCATCGATACTCCGGAGTAGACTAGTGTGTACGCTTCTCATCCCAGTTGGGGAGATGGTCTGTCCCACAGCCGTCAGTACGTCGTACTGGAGATAGTATACAGGTGCTCGTTAGGTTACGGGTACACCGGACAGGACTCACAGGGAACTGTTGGTTGGTTTGATACCAGTCGTCAGTGAACAGTTCCCAGGTGACATGAGTACAGCGTAGTCCGCAGACTTGACACTGCTACTTCGCCTCGAGTGTGTCCCACTGTTCTTAGATTGCTACCCTACCACGGCTCAAAGGAGTCGTGCAAACAGGTAGCAGTTGGGTGCAGTCCCGAGCACTTGGAGGCAGTGGCGGTTAGACAGGATTCATCCCTCCCGGTATTGGGAGTAGATATCGTGCTGTGTCAGAGAGCCATTACGCAAAGTCCCTGGCCAGGGCAAGCGAGATTTGCTGGTAGGTTCCAGCAGTTTCTAAGGGTGTAATGGGCTTCACTCCGACACGACTTATACCGCTATTAGGGGACTGACGCTTGCCGCCCCCCTAGGCCCGATATGCGATAGTCATGGACGAACGGACCGGACTGTATGGAGACTGTCACATCAGACTCAGTAGGAGTTCGGATGGGTTTTCTCATCGGCCTTCTTATCGAAAACTACCTAGGGACCGTTACGTACAGCTAGTGCCGCTTGCGGTCTGTGGTTAAACCCACTGCCAGCGTAGTAGTCGAGTCTCTAGAGTCCCACACAGAGAGTTTCCTACTCCAGGCGAAACGATATAGAGGTTGCATGGTTTTGCGACAAAGGGTTCGGACGCATACGTGCGTTTACGCACGTACGACTTTCGGACAGATTTTACCAGTCGGCTTTGGTTTAAGCCAGTTACTGGTATCCGGTTATTGGATTTATACAGTCTAAAGTTTTTCCGTATTTTTACGGATCGGAGGGGCGTTCTCGTAATTACTCGAGAAGCTTCTAGAAGATGTGACTAAGGAGGTTTCTTTTGGATGAGAGAGTGAGTCATAGTGGTGATTCATTCACTTCATTAATGCACATTTATTGCTTAATGACTCATGTTAATGAATCATCACAAGATATTTTGTGAAGCATGCTTATTCATTTCCTTTATTGATTATTTGAAAATAAGAATGCTTCATAATATTATGATACACTCTCTCTCTTCTCTCATTATCATATCACACATTCTCTCTCCTCAAGCTCTCATCTTCTAACCCTAATCCTTAATCCTCATGTGTTGAGATCAAAGGATTAGTTAGACTAAACAATCCATAACCTTCACTCTATATCATCCTCTCATCTTTGATTAGCAATCAAAGTTGATTAGTTACCTCAAGTTAGAGGTTTAGCTTGGAGTTTCGCTCTCGGGTGGATCGTCTACTACCTAGAGAAGGCCGAGGAGAACAAAGGAGGACGTAAAGAAGAAGGACCGGTTTCATTAGGTATAATCCCTAATCACTTGTGAGATGAAACTTTAGAATACGGTTATTTAGAGTTTAGCTTCGATTCAAGCGGTTAGTCGATGTTCGTTGTTTAAACTTGATAGTTTTTGTAAATTCCGCCTCCCCATAAGTACTGGGGTGTACTACATCGACTTACAAGAAGGTCGAGGAGAACAAAGGAGGACGTAAAGACGAAGGACTAGTTTCGATCGGTATAATCCCTTAACACTATAGTTTAGTTTAGCTATGTGTTTGGTTATTATTTGTTTAGCTTCGATTTAAGCGGTTAGTCGATGTTCGTTCCTTAAACTTGATCCTTTTTGTAAAATCCGCCTCCCCACAAGTACTGGGGTGTACTACATCGACTTACAGTGGTATCAAAGCCTCGCTAAACAATAAATAACTTAATTGCAAATTTGTACGAATTTCGAACGGAAAAACAAAGCCGCAAAACCCTAATTCTGTCAAGTTTCTGTCGAAGTTAAAATGAAGTCAGAAAATTTTTCAGGTATGTTCAGAGAGCTTGACATGACCACAGTAGAACACCCAAAAAATTTGGGCTTCTGATTCGTCTAAAGCGCCGCGGAAGGGCGGCGGATCCCACCGATCCGCCGCGCAACCGCGGCCGAGTTGACGAGTCAGGAGCTCGTTTTTTTTGGGTGGGTCCCCTGTGGTGTTTTGGGTTTTCTGGAATGTTTAATTATTGCTCAGGTTACTGTTTAACAGAGCAGATTTTGGAGCAATATTGATGTTGTTTATTCGATCGAATTGTACAGTATTTGCGTATTGGATTATATCTGTCATTGTTTAATGTGTTCGTAAACCTTCCCCAACTGCTAGTATGTCGGTTGGCAGGGGGTTGCACATTTCTGAAATGGTTATATCTGTTTGTGCATATAAACTGTATTGGACTGTTGTGGTGTATAGCCGGGGTTCGCAATGGGTTATTGATTAATTCATTTGTTGTAAATGTAATTTGTTGTAATATTATTTTCGCGGGGCACTTCCAGGTTGCGGTTGTAGCCACCGTTGTATTATTTCATTTTACTGTTTTTGCTCCTAGGACTGACCCAAGGTGGGGTACACAGACTGCCGGGTGGGTAGTTTGCCGTACCCGTAGGGGTCGAGGGTGGGGTAACGGCTATTCATCACAACTGTGTAATCTGTCTTTTCTTGCAGGCTCAAAAGAAATACAGATTGCTTGCAAATCCAATATTGTTTATCTGTGTTCTGGAATGAATATCATTGCGTCAGACGAATGTAAAATATCTATATTTATGATAGCTATTTAGACGCCACTTATGTTTTACACCCACGCTAGCCCAGCCCCCGCTCTGTCGTTAGTTAAGTAACCTAACGGGTGATGACGGGACCCCGTGGCGAATGCGGATGGCATAAGAGGACGTTGTATTTTCGTTGTTTTCTGCAATGATAGGTTAATGATGGGACGCATTATCTATAATGCAAAGTAAAACAAACCAAAGTTTAAATCGTTGGAACAATTTAAAGAAACCACTCGGTTATTTTTAAAACAGATATTTTTAAATGCGGAGTCTTAACCACTCCTTTTAAAAGCTATCAGGTTCCTTCGGTTATATCAAGTTCACTACGTTCACGGTTTCGCCAAAACCAGTCGTAGCCCTCCGTCATTTCATTTTGGTATTCAGTAGTATTCAAGCTATGCAGTTTTGGCCAACGTCATGGCATAGTGTTTGGTAGCTGCTGGATATTCATTTGTTGCATAGATAGATGTGTTGGTTTGGGACAGTCGCATTACCTTGTTGGCATACGTCAAGGGTATATACGGGTGGGTTCAAATTAACAAGATAATGATGGGCAGAACTTGACATGTGACTTATGATTTGTTGGCATACGTCAAGGTCATAAGAGCATGGGGCAAAAACTTATATCGGGAATTTCTAAAGAAACTGAAATTTGCAATGAGATGCATACCATTTGGAGTTTGATGAATGTTGGTAGGATTCCTTCAACATTATCATACGATGATATTTGGATCCCGATCCTACTGTGAGTATATGCTACTTATCAGGATATTCGTCGCTTAACGATCAATGCTATAAACTTAGTAGGTGTCCAGAAAAGTGTCAGCGGGGTTACGCCCCCAGAGAAAAGAGGTTATTTAATTAAGGAACTTCGCGAAAGCGTTGGAAAACCTCCCTCGAAGTATCGACACCGGCCTGGCTGAACGGTTAAGCAAGTATTGTACGGTGAGAATAGTCCTGGCTAATTCTTCTTTTATGGTTTGAGGAAGGATTCGAGAAACAGTGGGAGCCATCCAGTTTAGATAAACTAAAAACCACTCTAAACTTGCAAGAGCATCATGCTAAAGAGTTTTCTTCTCTCTCTCCTAATTGCAGCGACCCTGAAAATGACTGGACTTAAGTTACTTTTAGAGAAAAATATACTGACGGGGCCAAACTATAAAGATTGGCTGCGGAATGTCAAGATGGCTTTGACCTATGACAAACTGGGGTACGTCCTCACCGCTACAGCACCTGCTGTCCTTGGTCCCAAATCCAGCAATGCGGATAAGGAAATCCGCAAAACCTGGGATTTAGATTGCGCGAGAGCCAAGTTCATCGTGCTTGCCTCGATGAACAATGAACATCAGAGGAGGCACGAGGATATGTCCCAAGATGGCATATTTCTCCATACAAAGGAACTTTATGGAGAGCAATCTCGTATAGCAAGATACGAGACCTCTAAGAAATTGTTTCGAGCGAGGTTGGCTGTCGGGTCATCGGTAGGTGAACATGTCCTACAGATGATCGGCTATATTGAAGAGCTCGCGGACCTTGGGACGACTTTGGATAATGAGCTCTATACAGACCTTGTTCTCCAGTCCCTTCCTCCCACCTACGCCCAGTTTATCCTCAACTTCAATCTTCAAGGAAAAGAAGTTGAACTTGCGGAACTCCTGAACATGTTAAGGAGTGCAGAGGGCACCTTGCAGAAGGCAAGGGAAACACCCGCTATGTTTGTAGGCGGTTCATCTTCTTCCGGGTCCAAGGCTAGGGCCAAAGGAAGGAAGAAGAAGGCCGCACCCAGACCTAGAGGAGGTGTTAATAAGGTGGGAAAGAAGGGAAAGAAAAAGTTTACAGCACCGGTAGTTGGCCTGGATGAGTGCTTCCATTGTCACAGGAAAGGGCACTGGAAGAAGGATTGCAAGGCGTGGAACGCCAAGAACCAGGAACCGAAGCAAGCTGTGGCTTCGACTTCAGGTGTGTTTGTAATTGAGAATTGTCTGTCAATCAACTCTGCTTCCTGGGTATTGGATACCGGATCAGGATCTCATATTTGCAATTCATTGCAGGCACTGAGAAACCGTAGAGTGCTGAAGGAAGGTGATATGATCCTCAGGGTTGCTAACGGAGCTAGCGTGGGAGCTGCGTCCGTCGGGGATTATCACCTAGGATTGACGAGTGGACACATTTTGGTTTTACATAACTGTTATTTTGTACCCAGCTTAACGTGTAATATCATATCAGTTTCCTTGTTATCAAATAAAGGTTATGATTTCACGTTTGTAAGAGATGTTGTCAACATCCACCTTAATCATGGTTTGATTGGGTCCGGTACTCTAAATAACGGCATATATGTGTTAAACCAACTCCAAATTTTCAATGTCCAGAACACACTAAAAAGAAAGTCTCCAGATTTAAATAAAGCTTTCTTATGGCATTGTAGACTGGGTCACATCAATGAGAGAAGGTTGACTAAGTTGCATAGAGAAGGATATTTGGACTCGTTCGAATATCAATCTTATGACACTTGTCAATCCTGTCTCAAAGGAAAGATGACAAAGACTCCATTCACTGGACAAGGAGTAAGAGCGAGCGAGCTCTTAGGACTCATACACAGCGACGTATGCGGTCCAATGTCTACACATGCGAGAGGTGGTTATTCCTACTTCATTACTTTTACAGATGATTTCTCTAGGTATGGATATGTTTTCTTAATGAAGCATAAATCAGAGGCCTTTGAGAAATTCCTGGAATTCAAGAGTGAAGCGGAAAACCAAACAGGCAAAAGTATTAAGACACTGAGATCTGATCGAGGTGGAGAATACTTAAGTGCCGAGTTCCTAGGTTACCTAAAAGAGAAAGGAATTCTCTCTCAGCTTACTCCTCCATACACTCCACAACACAACGGTGTATCGGAGAGACGGAATCGAACCCTATTGGATATGGTACGATCCATGATGAGTAATGCTGAGTTACCGCGATCTTTCTGGGGGTATGCGCTAGAATCAGCGATACATCTTTTAAACAGAGTTCCAACCAAAACTGTGCCTACCACACCATATCAGATGTGGAGTGGGAAGAAACCCTATCTTCAGTACCTGAAGATGTGGGGATGTCCAGCTTTTGTAAAAAAGCTGCATCCGGACAAGCTCGAGGCACGCTCAGTAGAGTGTAAGTTTGTAGGATATCCAAAGAACTCTCATGGATATTGCTTCTATTACGCAGAGGAACAAAAGGTTTTTGTTTCTCGTCATGCCTGCTTCTTAGAAACTGAATTTTTGGAAAATCAGAAGATTGGGAGCGAAATAAAACTGGAAGAAATTCCAGAACCACAAACTGCTACTGAAAGTTTGGTAGAACCAGAGGTTCAAGAAGAACAGAACATTCCCGCACCCCTCCGCAGGAGTAGTAGGCCGTCTCATCCGCCTGAGAGATACTACGGTTTTCTCATAGACGGGGATAGAGAGGATTGCATCATAGATGATGATGAACCTACTGACTTCCAGCATGCCATCCAGAGCGGCGACTCGGTACGATGGCTAGATGCAATGCGGACCGAAATGGAGTCCATGTACACCAACAAAGTATGGACTTTGGACTTTGCTCCAGATGGGGTAAAACCCATAGGATGCAAATGGATCTTCAAGAAAAAGATTGGTGTAGATGGACAGGTGGAAACCTATAAGGCTAGATTTGTTGCAAAGGGTTTTCGTCAAAGACCTGGTTTGGACTATGACGAAACTTTTTCTCCAGTGGCTATGCTCAAATCCATTCGGGTCCTTCTTGCTATTGCTACCTTCCATGATTATGAAATCTGGCAGATGGACGTAAAGACGGCTTTTCTGAATGGAAATTTAGAAGAGAGCGTCTATATGGATCAGCCAGAGGGTTTCAATCAGAGTGGGAGCAGCGGGAAAGTATGCAAGCTGCTTAAGTCTATTTATGGACTAAAGCAGGCATCGCGGAGTTGGAACATCTGTTTTGATGAGACAGTCAAAGAATATGACTTTATCAAAAATCCAGATGAACCGTGCATATATAGTAAAGTCGTGGCCAGAAGTGTCGTATTCCTCGTCTTGTACGTGGATGACATTCTATTGATAGGAAATGACATTCCTATGCTACAATCTGTCAAAGGATTCTTGTCACACAGGTTCTCCATGAAAGACCTGGGTGATGCCTCTTACATTCTGGGGATCCGGATCTATCGTGATAGATCCAAGAGGATGTTGGGACTTTCGCAGTCTAGGTATATCGACACTGTACTGAAAAGATTCAGTATGGAAGATTCTAAGCGCGGTAATCTACCGGCTTGTCACGGAATCACCCTCTCCAAAGAGATGTCTCCCAAGACTGATTTGGAAAGGGAACGCATGTCTATTATACCCTACGCTTCTGCGGTAGGCTCTATAATGTATGCGATGTTGTGTACCAGACCAGATGTAGCTTACGCAATAAGCGTGGTAAGCCGGTATCAGTCAGACCCAGGGGAGAAACACTGGATAGCAGTAAAGAACATTCTCAAGTACCTGAGGAGGACTAAGGAGATGTTCTTGGTTTACGGCGGAAAAGACCTCAGGTTGGAGGCCTTTGCTGATTCCGGCTTCCAGAGTGATAAGGACGATTCCAAGTCCATGTCGGGTTATGTCTTTACCCTCAATGGAGGGGCGGTGTGCTGGAAGAGCTCCAAGCAGGACACCGTTGCTGACTCGACGATGGAAGCGGAGTATATAGCTGCTTGCGATGCCGCAAAAGAAGCAGTCTGGATGAAGAAGTTCCTAACAGAACTTCAGGTGGTTCCTACCATAGTTGATCCAATACCTCTGTATTGCGACAACAACGGAGCTATAGCTTTAGCGAAGGAACCAAGGTCCCATCAGAAGTCCAGACACATCTTGAGGCGGTATCACCTGATCAGGGAGATCATTGATCGTCAGGAGATCGAGGTTTGGAGAGTTGCTTCAGAAGAGAACATTGCTGATCCATTCACGAAGGCCCTTCCTCAGATTCAGTTCGAGAGGCTGCTCGAGATCATTGGTCTACGATATGCCAGTACATGGCCCTAGTGCAAGTGGGAGATTGTTAGTGTTTATGCCCTAGAAGGCCATTACTGTATCATACTAGCTTGTATATTACTTAATGGAAGCTTGGGATATTCACATGTATATAACAGTCTTGCTAAACATGGTAGTATGCTACTTGGTTTTTCTATCTTAATATGTGAGTATACGTATTGATAGAGCTCTTAGGATCTTGCTTGTCTACCAGCGTTGTGATGGCAGTCACACTAGTGGGGGCTGGGTAGTCTACAAGCACATCCTTATTCAGGTCCCTGGTCGTTGGATTATCGAGACAGAGCATCGATACTCCGGAGTAGACTAGTGTGTACGCTTCTCATCCCAGTTGGGGAGATGGTCTGTCCCACAGCCGTCAGTACGTCGTACTGGAGATAGTATACAGGTGCTCGTTAGGTTACGGGTACACCGGACAGGACTCACAGGGAACTGTTGGTTGGTTTGATACCAGTCGTCAGTGAACAGTTCCCAGGTGACATGAGTACAGCGTAGTCCGCAGACTTGACACTGCTACTTCGCCTCGAGTGTGTCCCACTGTTCTTAGATTGCTACCCTACCACGGCTCAAAGGAGTCGTGCAAACAGGTGGCAGTTGGTTGCAGTCCCGAGCACTTGGAGGCAGTGGCGGTTAGACAGGATTCGTCCCTCCCGGTATTGGGAGTAGATATCGTGCTGTGTCAGAGAGCCATTACGCAAAGTCCCTGGCCAGGGCAAGCGAGATTTGCTGGTAGGTTCCAGTAGTTCTCAGGGTGTAATGGGCTTCACTCCGACACGACTTATACCGCTATTAGGGGACTGACGCTTGCCGCCCCCCTAGGCCCGATATGCGATAGTCTTGGACGAACGGACCGGACTGTATGGAGATTGTCACATCAGACTCAGTAGGAGTTCGGATGGGTTTACTCATCGGCCTTCTTATCGACAACTACCTGGGGACCGTTACGTACAGCTAGTGCCGCTTGCGGTCTGTGGTTAAACCCACTGCCAGCGTAGTAGTCGAGTCTCTAGAGTCCCACACAGAGAGTTTCCTACTCCAGGCGAAACGATATAGAGGTTGCATGGTTTTGCGACAAAGGGTTCGGACGCATACGTGCGTTTACGCGCATACGACTTTCGGACAGTTTTTACCAGTCGGCTTTGGTTTAAGCCAGTTACTGGTATCCGGTTATTGGATTTATACAGTCTAAAGTTTTTCCGTATTTTTACGGATCGGAGGGGCGTTCTCGTAATTACTCGAGAAGCTTCTAGAAGATGTGACTAAGGAGGTTTCTTTTGGATAAGAAAGTGAGTCATGGTGGTGATTCATTCATTTCATTAATGCACATTTATTGCTTAATGACTCATGCTAATGAATCACCACTAGATATTTTATGAAGCATGCTTATTCATTTCCTTTATTCATTTATTGTTAAAAAGAAATGCTTCATAATATATTATGATACACTCTCTCTCCTCTCATTATCTTATCACACATTCTCTCTCCTCAAGCTCTCATCTTCAAACCCTAATCCTTAATCCTCATGTGTTGAGATCAAAGGATTAGTTAGACTAAACAATCCATTACCTTTACTCTATATCATCCTTTCATCTTTGATTAGCAATCAAAGTTGATTAGTTACCTCAAGTTAGAGGTTTAGCTTGGAGTTTCGCTCTCGGGTGGATCGTCTACTACCTAGAGAAGGTCGAGGAGAACAAAGGAGGACGTAAAGACGAAGGACTAGTTTCGATCGGTATAATCCCTTAACACTATAGTTTAGTTTAGCTATGTGTTTGGTTATTATTTGTTTAGCTTCGATTTAAGCGGTTAGTCGATGTTCGTTCCTTAAACTTGATCGTTTTTGTAAAATCCGCCTCCCCACAAGTACTGGGGTGTACTACATCGACTTACAAGTGGCCGCGGTTCCGCGGCAATAAGGCCCTAATGCCGTGGTTCCGCGGCGGAAATGAAGAGTTGGCTCTTCATTTTTCTGATGTGGGCTCTTTTGGCTGTTCTCTGGTTGTCTGGATGTACTGAATGTTTACTTGCTCACTGTACCTGCTCCAGATCTTGACAGTAGACCGGATGCTTCGTTTTTGTCCGTCGCGGTGTAGCCGCGAAATGTGGGTCTATCTTCCCACGTCTTTGGCACGTACTTGAACTCCGTATTTTCAACGTCCTTGGCGTCGATCTTGAACTTCGTATTTTCCTGCACACTTGCACAAAAACTAATCAAGAATAACAAGATGATTTTTTACAAAGTATATATTTTTTTCGTTTTTTTTATACTTACAAATTAACCCGAAATTACACAAGGAAATAAACTACCGTCTCCCCGGCAACGGCGCCATTTGATTGTTAGGATACGTGCGTGTTCAAGTTTAGTTTAAATACCGCAATCAAGACGGTTTCGCTTGTAGCTAGCCGGTTGAGTACGGGTCGTCCGCAGGGAGATGGGAGTCTTTTTCAAAGTGTTTTAACGAGTTAAGTCCTGTTTTCAGATTTTTGTTGGATTATCTAAGTGTTGAGTTGCTATTTAAAGAGAGCTTGTTAGGGTTAGGATTATGTTAGTTTGAGTTAGGAGTCTCCACATCTTTCGTTGCCCTACTTAATATCGGTGTTACGGTAATCGGCAACAACGGGGATTAGCACGACTAGGAAGGAACTTGCGAGTATAAGCTAGGCTTTCCAACGCATATTCCTTCCTTTTGGTGCTTGTCCGTCCGTTCTTGGCTCTTATCCATAACCTCCGGTTAATTCAACCACAACCGGTCTCACTACGGAATCACCGCTATCATGTAGGATAGGGTGCTGTAAGGGGCGGATTGTGGTTCAATTAACGGGAGTCGATTTAAGTTGTTGGGCAAGGAAAGAGTGAGAGAGATTTCCTTCTCTCAAACTAACCTTATCCTACCCTAACAAGTATAAAACTACTCACACTTCATAATACGGAAAAACAAAACAAACAAAAGAGGAAGATAGAAAGAAGGAGACTAGAAGAATACGACTAACTATTTGCGACCTCACCTTGGCGAGGATCAAGCGTAAGTATCATTGTCGTATGAATGATAAAGAAAAAGAGAGAAGAAAGAAACAATCAAGAAAATAACAACAACTACTTAACAATTAAAATTACAACACATTACAACAAGTAAAGAAACAGACAAGCATGATAAAAAATTGGTCTTCTTTATTCATCACTCTTCACTCAAAAGCTCACTACAAGTTTAATGGAGAAGAGGTGAGAAGAGGAAGAAGAACAATACTAAAACTAGGCAAAATGAGAATACAAAAATTGACCCTTCCTTCACAAAATTCTGGGCTATTTATAGGCCAAGAAATGAAACCCTAGGGCAACCACCAGAACCCTGACGAAAAGACAAAACTACCCCTGAAATCTCGTGCTCTGAACTGCCTGTACGGCCGCGGATCCGCCGCCTATAGCCCCCTATGGCCGCGGATCCGCGCCCCTACTGTGGGTTTAGGGTGTGGGCTTCTGAGTGTTTTCCTGGTCTCCTGTCCCCTCTTGTCTGGTGTGTGTATTTTCTGAAAACTCTTTCCCAATTCTTCCAGAATTTCTATTGAGCAAAGGTGGACTTTTTTGTGGATGATTGCCTCGAGCTCCGCGTAGATCTCTTGGATTTTGTGCTACCATTGAGCCTTGTGCATGAGAATGACGTTGATTTGACACTTTGTCTTCCTAAACTGGTAACTGGCAACATACGGATGAAGAGCGGAGACCGTGTTTTTATCTATGGTTGGCAGGAACCGGATTTTGTCGTGTTTTCCATGAATTTCTCCGTTTGAGAACCGGGAACCTGTATCCTGCAATTGACTAGCAAACACGGCTCAAGAGTATCTACCGATATGCAATGTGATAAAAATTGGGCGGTATGAAAATGCAAAAATCTGATATGAACAGTCACTCCCCGTGAAGGGATCTCGGCTCTTTCCTCATCGAATGAGGTGTTAGATATTCATCAAGGAATACCGCTATGCAAAGCAAGAACTAGAGAAGCAATCAAAAGACAAAACTAAGTGGGTTGTAGTATTTCCTAGTTTCGCTAAAGAGGTCACTACCGGTGAAGGGATCTCGGCTCTTTCCTCATCGAATGAGGTGCTGGATATTCATCAAGGAATACCACCATGCAAAGCAAAAACTAGAGCTACCCTTTCTGAAAATTTGATTATACAACATCATTAGGTTTCTTTCCTTTTCATTAATCTCATTAATGAAGTCCCATCATTCATGCTTCCTAAGCATCACTGATAAAGAAACGAAAAATACTTATACAACGTACGCTTATGCCATCCGCATTCGCCACGGGGTCCCGTCATGAACCATTAGGTTAGATAACTAATGGCAGAGAGGGCCAAGGACTACCGCAGATGCAAAACATAAGCAACGTCTATTATATATCATATATATAATATAAAGCATTCATCTCAGGCAATTATATGATCTCATCACAGAACATTGCAGCAGAAG
Organism: Agapanthus africanus; assembly: GCA_030015575.1. Classification (NCBI taxonomy): domain Eukaryota; kingdom Viridiplantae; phylum Streptophyta; class Magnoliopsida; order Asparagales; family Amaryllidaceae; genus Agapanthus; species Agapanthus africanus. Next base: position 367,259,723 of record JASDDO010000022.1, read on the forward strand.
TCAACGTATGAAATATTGGATATACTAGGAGGTCCGTGTTTTAAATTAAGCCAGTAAAAAAACACGGATTCTACGGTCGTGATGAACAGCCAAACCCATATCCCTAGACGCCTACGAGAGAGGCAGGCAACCCTACCAATTCTATAGTTAGAAGACCCGGAATCGACTCCTCGAGATGGTCTCCCACTGGACTCTGGAACCTGGTTACTTGTGCTCCCTGCCTTGGGTTTATCTTAATGCAGAAAAGTAAATAATATACATCAATGGTGAAATCATCCTTAACTCGGAAGTGTCCCAATAAAAGAATATTACATACAAGTATTTACATGAATGAAAATGAAAAACTCTCATCTCACGCAAAAACCCCCGGCTATTCAAACACGACGATCCAGTATAACATATCACAGCAACACATAACATCACATGTCATCAACGTAAGTAAATGTGCGTATCCAAATTGTCGTTGACGTATAGCAACGAAACCGGTGATACCCCACATATTACACTTACGGTCGCAGAAAAGAAAGTAAAAATTACAATAATTGGAATCCGGAACCACCTTAGACATCATAAACCCGAAATAACACATACTTCGGATTTCATGCCTAACCGTATAAATTCCTTAGACATCATAAACCCAGAATATCACATATTCCGAATTTCATGCCTAACATTATAAACCCGGCATTTTAGTCTCAAATTGAAAACACTTTTCAATATCTAGTCGGGCAATTCAACAAGATTCCCAACAAATGATCGAATACTCGTCGGAAACATTAGTAAACGGCCGCACCCCCGATGCCGTCGACGAAGTGAACTTAGACGGAACACCGCGGCCGCGAGCACCCGAACGGATGCTTTTGGCTACGGGGTTCTCCTACAGTCACTTGGTCGAGGCTATGGAGCGTGGATATCTACTAGTGTTACCCGGCGAGTGTTCGCGTACTATATGAGATTGCGACGGAGTTTTGATCCGAATCAAAACCCCGCGGCAACCGATCAAAAGAGACTAAATTGCTAGATTTACAAAGTACTAATTAGTTTTCACAAAACTAATTATTGTGGATTCCAAATATTGTATCACAAATCACAGATATCTAGATGATATTAAACATTTCGATCGATTTATGAAACACCCAAAATTCCTAGAGACCTCAACACTTGAGTCACAGTTAAAAATACCTAGATAGTGCCCTAAATACCTACGGACCTACACAAGAAAGCACGCCCCTGCCTCACCAACGGCGCCGCGGAACCGCAACCAAATCTATGCTTTGGCCGCGCTTTCGTAGTCGTTTAGTCGAGTTGGGCCGTCGTTTTTCTTGTGGGTCCATAGAAAACCCTACAAAATTTTATGAATATTTTTAATTGGAAAAATTCCAACTTTTGAATTTTTTTCCAGAGAATGGGTTTTCGGGTTTTCGAATAGTCGATCGAACACTTTAACTTCGCCTAGACTACTCCTAATGATCTGGCATGGCTCTGATACCACTGCTGGTTCGCTTAGCACCCCGACACGGTTTCAGCAAGAATCAAGTATGCAATTTTAAAAATTTGGGGTGCCGAGCGAGCCCGAACCAAGGATCTAACTAGAGAATTAGGGTTTAACTGAGCTAGTAAACAATTTTACTCTAAGTGAACGAGGAATACAACCTTTGTAGACTGGTCCTTCACTTCTAAAGCTCCGTGTAGTAGTCTCTTAGCTCCAAGTGGTGGTCTCCCGGACTCTTGTTAGGCTCCAGTAGGTGAAAGGAACGAGCTTGCTAAAAGATCTTCGAGGCCGAAGATGATCTACGTCGAAGAATCGCTAACTCAAGATACCTCTTCACTAATTGAGAATTAGTGAAGAAACAACCTATACTAAATGGTTAGTTTGGTATAGATTAGTGAAGTAGGAATTTTGCTCACTTTAGAATTATTTTTCTCTTTTTCTTTTTCTTCTCTCAAGAAAGCTAGAAAGCAAAAATGGAAATGAAGAAGAAGATGAATGAATGAACCATTGCAACCATGGGTGAGAAAATATCATATATAAACTCATATAGAGACTTAACCAAGGCTAAAGATAATGGTTAGGTTAATAAATATCTAGAGTAAAACAAAATTAGTGGACTAAGTCAAGGTTTACACAAGCTTCTACAAGTATCACAAACCATTGCATTTTCCACCTAATTTTGTTTTATCCCTTAATAATTAATCACCCAATTTATCTTTAGTCAGGTATGAGTCTCATACACCCATGTGCAATGTATCATCAAGCATGACAAAAAATAAATACATTAACATATATCACATATATATTAAATGTATAAGTAGAAAAGAAATTCTTAACTGAGATAATATTAGTTAATATATATTAATATATCAAATATATAATTATATAAATTAAATTATTAAATCAACACTTGATTTAATAACCCGGCTATATCACATACAACCGACTAATATCATATATCACGAGATTAGAATACGGTATCACATACACGTATTAATCTCGTTCCCGCACATATCATATATATGCCCTACTTCGTTTCGCATGAGCTAGGAAACCTCTGTGTAAGACTCTAAAAACTCATCAATACGCCGGTAGTAGGTGATGATCATATCAGTCACCCACAAGCCGTCAGCTGTACTAGCTGAATGTAATGGCTACCCGGGTATTGAGTGATCAGAAGATCTACAAGCAAGCTTGTTCATACTCCTGTAAATCTAATAAGTAACACTACCGTACAGTCCTGTCTCTTTATCTGATATGTCGTATATCGAGTCTGGGGGGTGGTAAACGTCAGACCCCAATAACTTGATAAGCCGTGCCGATATAAGGCTCATAACGGGTCGAGAAACTACTGATAACACTTACCAGCAAATCTCAGTTTCTGCCCTGGCTAGGGACTTCCTGTTATGGCCAATCGAGCACAGCGCAACATCAACGCCCAATACCAGGAGAGACGAAATCCCCTCCTATCTCTCATTGTCTCCATGTGACTCGGGACTGTACCCAAAAACCACTGTTTTGCACGCTCTCCTCAGAATGTGGTAAGGTGGAAATCAAAGCACAGTAGGAATCACACAAGACTCTATAACGATCTCGGGTATACAGACTAACCTGTACCAGTGTCACCAGAGAACTGCTATGTGACGTTAGGTATAATACCATCTAGGAGTTCTCGGCGAGTCATGTTCAGTGTACCCATTCTCCAATGAGCACCTGTGTACATTCTCTGATGTCAAACACCAATGGTTGTGGGATCAACCATCGCCCCATACAGGGTCAAGAATAGTACACACTAGTCTACTCTGGAATATCGATGCCCCGTATCGATACTCCCTCGACTAGGAACAATTAAAAGATGTACTTGTGGACTACCATGGCCCCACTAGTATGATGTGCATCATAGTCCTGGTAGTCAAGTACACATCCTAAGGGCTTTATGAACATGTAACAGAGAGATAGTACAATTATACATATTAAGATAAAGAGTAACCAGATAGCATACTATCATGTCGAGCAAGAAAGTTCTCCATATATAAGTCCAAGCATCCACTATAATATACAATCATGTACAATAATGGCCTCTAGGGCATACATACAACTAACATGCACGACTCCTTTGAGCCGTGGTAGGGTAGTAATCAAAGTACAGTGGGAACTTCCACGAGACAAATGACAATCTCAGGTCAAAAGACTAACCTGTACTCATGCCATAAGAGAACATCCATGTGATGATAAATATAATACCATCTAGATGTTCTCGGCGATTCTGTCGAGTGTACTCACCTTCAGGGAGCACCCGTATACTATCTTGGGTGACATAACACCAATGGCTTGTGAGACCGGCCACCGCCCCTCGTCGGGGTCTCGAAACGTATACACTAGTCTACTCCGGAATATCGATGCCCAGTTTCGATACTCCCACAACTAAGAACATTTAAGGATGTGCTTATGGACTACCCAGCTCTCACATATACGATCGCCATCATAATGCTGGTAGTCAAGCAAGAATCTTACGGGTTTCATCATTACGTATTTGCGTCACGTAATAACAAGTAAAACGTGTACACATCAATGATAAAGACAAACCAGATAGCATACTATTATTTCGAGTAATATTGTTCTACCTGTAAGTCGATGCCACACACCCCGCAAGTTCACGGGGAGGCGGAAAGTGAAAAACGATAATAATTTGCTTCGTAACATCGACTAAACACCAAGATCGAAGCTAAACCTTAACTAACTATAAGTCTATGAAGTATTAAATACAAGTACAAGTGTTATACCTCACATAACTGGTCCTTCTTTGCGCTCACTGTCCTCCTCTCCTTCGCGAGCTCCTTGGAGTAGTACGGATAGTGCCTCCTCGTCGGCTTTCTTGAATCGAAGACGATCCACCCAAGAGTCTATGTATCGAGCTCCTAGTTCAACACCGAAGTAACTAGGACACCTAGTTCACTACACTAGATGACCTAGGCGATGTAAAGTATTTATATGGATTAGAATACACATGAGAGGTTAAGGGTTTGAGGAAGAAGAAGATGGCTTGAGGAAAAGGTAGTGAAGACTTAGCATAAAAGATGAGAATGAACCCTTGTTCTAAACTGGACCATACTAATTATCCCTAGAATAAAGCTTACGAATAATAAAAAATAAGGTTCAATTTACAACCATATGAGTCATGGCTTGAAAATCCACCATGTGTCACATTAAGCCATGCTCTAAATCATGTATAATCCACCTCATTTCCTCAATACATAATGCATTATTCATTTAACCTAAAATGAATAATACAATTATAATATGTCATCTTTAAAAAGCATCTTTGAACAAATTACAAAAATGCCCCCCGTCCGTATATACATACCCGTATCCGTATTCCGAAAAATACGAATACAAAAGAGACGAAAACAATCCATCAGTACAATACTAGGACCCGACTTAAACCAAAGCCCACTAGTATTGTCCGTTAGAATCATAATGCGTGCACAAGTACATGCACATGATCGAACCCTGTCGTAAAACCATACGACCTCTACATCTTTTGCCCGATGCAGGGAAACTCTCTGTGTGGGACTCTAAAGACTCGACACTACGCTGACAATGTGTTAAACCACAGGATACAAGCGATACTAGCTGTACGTAACGGCCACCAGGTATATGTCGATAAGAAAGCCAATGAGAATAACTCATCCGAACTCCTACTGAGCCTATCTGTGACAATCTCCGTACAGTCTGGTCTGTTCGTCTAAGAGTATCGCATATCGGGCCTAGGGGGCGGTAGCTGTCAGACCCCTAATAGTGCAATAAGTCGTGCCGGGGTAGAGCCCAAAACACCCTGAGAAACTACTGGAGTACTTACTAGTAAAGCTCACTTGCCCTGGCCAGGGACTTGTGTAATGGCTTTCCGAACACAGCGCGATATCGACCCCCAATACCGGGAGAGACGAATCCTATCTTACCGCCACTGCCTCCAAGTGCTTCGGGACTGCACCCAACTATTACATGTTTGCACGCCTCAATAGAGCCGTGGTAGGGTAGTAATCTAAGAATAGTGGGAACACACACGAGGCGAAGCAGCAGTGTGAAGTCAACGGACTATGCTGTACTCATGTCACCGGGGAACTGTTACCTGACGATAGGTATATTACCGACCAACAGTTCCCCATGAGTCCGTCCAGTGTAACTCATAACCTAATGAGCACCTGCATACTATCTCCAGTACGATGTACTAATGGCTATAGGACAGACCATCTCCTCTGCTGGGATGAGAAGCGTATACACTAGTCTACTCTGGAGTATCGATGCCTTGTCTCGATAATCCTATGACTAAGGACCAGAATAAGGATGCGCTTATAGACTACCCAGCCCCCACTAGTGAGATTGCCATCACAACGCTGGTAGTCAAGCAAAAGATCATAAGGTCTATCAATATGTATTAGCGATACGTCAATACAAACATATACACATATTTAGATAGAAACAAACCAAGTAGCATACTACTATATTGAGCAAGACTGTCATAAAACCTATGTATATCCCAAGCTTCTAAAATGTAATATACAAACTAGTACCATACAATAATAGCCTCTAGGGCATATATCACTAACAATCTCCCACTTGCACTAAGGTCATGTATTGGCATATCGCAGACCTATCATCTCGAATAGTCTCTCAAACTGCGTCTGAGATATGGCCTTTGTGAGTGGATCTGCAGTGTTGTTCTCCGAATCAACTCCCCGCACCTCGATCTCCCGACGATCGACGATCTCCCTGATCAGGTGATACCGCCTCAAGATATGTCTGGACTTCTGATGGGACTTGGGTTCCTTTGCCAAAGCTATAGCCCAGTTGTTGTCACAATATAGAGGTATTGGATCAACAATGGACGGAACCACCTGAAGTTCAGTTAAGAACTTCCTCATCCAGACTGCTTCATTTGCGGCGTCAGAAGCAGCGATATACTCCGCTTCCATCGTTGAGTCAACAAAGGTATCCTGCTTGGAACTCTTCCAACATACCGCCCCTCAATTAAGGGTAAAGACATAACCCGACATGGACTTGGAGTCATCCTTGTCACTATGGAAGCTGGAGTCAGCAAAGGCCTCGATTTGGAGGTTTTTTCCTCCATACACCAAGAACATCTCCTTAGTCCTTCTTAGGTACTTGAGAATGTTCTTTACCTCTATCCAGTGTTTCTTCCCTGGGTTTGACTGATGCCGGCTTACCATGCTTAGTGCGTAAGCAATATCTGGTTTGGTACACAACATCGCATACATTATAGAGCCTACTGCAGAAGCGTAAGGTATAACAGACATGCGATCCCTTTCCAAATCAGTCTTGGGAGACATCTCTTTGGAGAGAGTGATTCCGTGACAAGACGGTAAATTACCGCGCTTTAAATCTTCCATACTGAATCTTTTCAGTATGGTGTGAATATACCTGGACTGTGAAAGTCCCAACATCCTCTTTGATCTATCACGATAGATTCGGATCCCCAGAATGTAAGAGGCATCACCCAGGTCTTTTATGGAGAACCTTTGTGACAAGAATCCTTTGACAGATTGTAGCATAGGAATGTCAGTTTCTATCAAAAGAATGTCATCCACGTACAAGACGAGGGATACCACAGTTCTCCCAACAATCTTACTATATAAGCATGGTTCATCTGGATTTTTGATAAAGTCAAATTCTTTAACCGTCTTGTCAAAACAGATGTTCCAACACCGCAATGCCTGCTTTAGTCCATAAATGGACTTAAGCAGATTGCACACTTTCCCGCTGCTGCTACTCTGATTGAAACCCTCTGGCTGATCCATATAGATGCACTCTTCCAAATGACCATTTAGGAAAGTCGTCTTTACGTCCATCTGCCAGATTTCATAATCATGGAAGGAAGCAATGAAAAGAATGATCCGAATGGATTTGAGCATAGCCACTGGAGAAAAGGTTTCATCACAATCCAAACTAGGACTTTGACGAAAACCTTTTGCAACAAGTCTAGCCTTATAGGTTTCAACCTGTCCATCTATACTAATCTTCTTTTTGAAGATCCATTTGCTGCCTACGAGTTTTACACCTTCTGGAGCAAAGTCCAAAGTCCATACTTTGTTGGTGTACATGGACTCTATCTCGGCCCGCATTGCATCTAGCCATTTTACCGAGTCACCGCTCTGAATGGCTTGCTGGAAGTTAGTCGGCTCATCATTATCAATGATGCAATCTTCTCTATCCCCGTCTATGAGAAAACCGTAGTATCTCTCGGGCGGATGAGATAGCCTACTACTCATGCGGAGTGGCATGGGAATGTCATGTTCTTTTGAAACTTCTGGTTCCACCATGCTTTCAATAATAGCTTATGGTTTTGGAATTTCTTCCAGTTCTATTACGCTCCCACTAGTTTCTTTTTCTAAAAATTGATTTTCTAAAATGTGGGCATGAAGAGAAACAAAAACCTTTTATTCCTCTGCGTAATAGAAAAGATACCCCCTGGAGTTCTTTGGGTATCCCACAAACTTGTACAGTACTGAGCTGTAAGGTTCCCTAGGGTCGTCGCTAGGTTTCGGGAGGCATCGACCATGCCGTTTTAAAAAAAAATGGCATGCTAAAGAACCTTAACCTAGAATCTTAACTAGAGAATTAGACAAAACAAGAATGTAAACATCTTTACATCTAAGTGAACAAGGAATACAACCTTTGTAGACCAGTCCTTCACTTCAATAGCTCCGTGTAGTACTCCCTTAGCTCTAAGTAGTGAACTCCCGGACTCTAGAAAGGCTCCATAAGATGAAAGGAACAAGGTTGCTTGAAGTCTTCGAGGCCGAAGATGATCTACGTCGAGAAGACACCAACTCAAGCTACCTCTTCACTAATATGGAATTAGTGAAGCAAACACCCTAAACTAAATGGCTAATCTAGTAGAGGATGATGAAGTAGGAATTTGCTCACATTAGAAATATTTTTCTCACTCATTTTCTTCACCTCCCATATTGCAAGAGAGCTAGAGGAAGGAGATGAAGAAAAGCAACCATGGAAAAAGTCAAGTGTAGAATGGAAACCATGGGTGAGTTAATATCATATACTAACTCATGTAGAGACTAAACCATGGCTAATCATAATGGTTGGGTTAATAATATCTTAAGTAAAACAAAATTGGTGGACTTAGTCAATGATTCTACAAGCTTCCACTAAGCATCAACCATGACTAATATCCACTCAATTTTAAATTACTTTAAATAAAGAAATCCCTTGATTATGTTAAGCATGGTGTGAGTCACATACACCCATGTCTCATGTATCATCTTGCATGACACAAAAGAATGCACATTAATATATATCACATATGTACTAAGTGTACACAAGTGAGAAAAAGAAATCTTAAGTGAGCTAATATTAGTTAATGTAAGTTAATATATCAAATATGTAATTATACATTAAATTATTAAATCAACACTTGATTTAATAATCCGGCTATATCGCATACAACCGATTAATATCAAATGTATCAACTTATCGAATCAACACTTGATTAGATAACCCGGCTATATCACATATAACTGACCGATATCACATATCGAGAGAATATAATAAGGTATCACATACACGTATTAATCTCGGTCCCACACATATCACATATGTGCTCCTACTTCGTTTCGCCTGAGCCAGGAACCTCTGTATATGACTCTAAAGACTTGTCAATACGCCGGCAGTAGGTGGTGATCATATCAGTCACCCACAAGCCGCAAGCGGCCTGCTAAACGTAACGGCCACCCGGGTATTAAGCGATCAGAAGATCAACAAGAAAGCCTGCTCATTCTCCTGCGAATCCAATAAGTAACACTACCGTACAGTCCGGTCTCTTCGTCAGATATGTCGCATATCTCAGCCTGGGGGTGCTAAACGTCAGACCCCAATAGCCCTGATAAGTCATGCCGATGTGAGTCCCATAACGGTTCGAGAAACTACTGATAACACTTACCAGTAGATCTCAGCAACCCTGGACAGGGATTTCCTGTTATGGCCAATCGAGTATAGCGCAACATCAACCCCCAATACCGGGAGAGACGAAATCTCCTCCTATCGCTCATTGCCTCCATGTGACTCGGGACTGTAACTAAAAACCACCATTTTGCACGATCTCTTGAATGTGGTAAGGTGGAAATCAAAGCATAGTGGGAATCACACAAGACTCTATGACGATCTCGGGTCGATAGACTAACCTGTACAAGTGTCACCAGAGAACTGCTATCTGACAATAGGTATAACACCATCTAGGAGTTCTCAGCGAGTCCGTTCAGTGTACCCAGTCTCCACTGAGCACACATATACCATCTCTGATGTCAAACACCAATGGATATGGGATCATCTACTGCCCATCACATGGGTCGAGAAGCGTATACGCTAGTCTACTGTGGAATATCGATGCCCCGTATCGATACTCCCACGACTAGGAACAATTGAAGGATGTACTTACCGACTACCTCTGCCCTACTAGTATGATCTGCATCATAATCCTGGTTGTCAAGTACTCATCCTAAGGGCTTTATCAACATGTAATAGAGAGACAATAAGTGTACATGCTAAGATAAAGAGCAACCAGATAGCATACTATCATGTCGAGCAAGAAAATCCTCCCTATATATGTCCAAGCATCCACTATAATATACATCACATGTATAATAATGGCCTCTAGGGCATACATATAACTAATAATCTCCCACTTGCACTAAGGCCATTTGTTGCAGTATCTCATACTCAACGCCCCATAAAAGTCTCTCTAGGGAAAGGCCTCTATGAGTGGATCTGCCGTGTTATCCTCCACGTCAACTCTCCTAATCTCGATCCTTTGGAGATCAACCTTCTCACTGATCAGGTGATACAGTCTTCAGAATATGTCTAGATCGCTGATGGGACCGGCGTTCCAAGGACAAAGCCACAACTCCATTGTTGTCACAATAACAGTTATTGGAGGCTCAATGGTAGGAACCTTGTTCATCTCATGAACAAGAATTATCCAGACATCCACTTTGGTAGTATCGTTGGTAGCGATGTATTCATCTTTTATCGTCTAGTTTGCCGTGGTATCTAGCTTGGAACTCTTCCAACATACCGTCCCTCCACTAAGGGTAAAGACAAAGCCCGTGACTGACTTCCAGTCGTCCTTATCACTCTAGGAGCTGGAATTGGTAAAGGACTCCCACTGGAGTTCACCGTTTCCAAACACCAAGAACATTTCTTTAGTGCTTCTCAAGTACTTAAGAATGTCCTTCACAGCTGTCCAGTGATTCTCCGATGATCCGATTGATTCCCGATCACTACACCTAGTGAGTCAGCTACATCTGGTCTGGTACATAACATCGCATACATGATAGAGCCTACTGCCAAAGCATAGGGTATCCCTTGCACGCGAGCTCTCTCCAAATCAGTCTTGGAAGACATCTATTTGGAAAGAGTGATTCCTGAGTAAGTGGGCGAACCACCATGCTTAGAATCTTCCACACTAAACCCCTTTAGTATGGTGTTAATGTACCTGGATTTGGGACACTCCCAAACTCCACTTAAATCTATCACCATAGATCATAATCCACAAAATGTAGTAGGTATCATCCAGATCTTCCATGGAGAATCCTCGTCATAAGTGGAGCTTGACCGAGTGTAGCATAGGAAACCATTTCTTATCAAGAGTATGTCATCTACGTACAATACGTGGAAGACAAACTTACTCTCTACAACCTTCTTATATATACAAGGTTCATCTACCTTTTTGATGAAGTCAAACACTTTGACTGCCACATCAAAATAGATGTTCCAACTCCGCGATGCGTGCTATAATCCTGATGGACTTAAGCATAGGCACTGGAGAAAAGGTTTCATCATAAACCACACCTGGTTATTGAAGAAAACCTTTTACTACTAGTCTAGCTTTGAAAGTCTTAACTTTTCCATTTACACCAAGAATCTTCTCAAGATCCACTTTCTCCCGATGGGTTTTACCCCTTCAGGTGCAACTTTCAAAGTCATACTTTGTTGGTATACATGGATTCCATCTTTGATCGCATATCATCCAGCCATTTCACAGAGTCTCCACTCTTGATGTCCTGCCTGAACCAGGTTGGGTTATCATCTACCATGATGCAATCCTCGCTCCCACTGTCATCGAGAAAACCGTAGTATCTCTTAGGTGGATGAGGAACCCTACCAGATTCGCGGAGAGGCTGAGGTTCTTTGGAGACTATTGAATCCTTTGGTTTCACCAAATCAACAGTTATTAGTTTGTCCAGCTGGACTCCTTCCAGTTCTACCTCATGGCCACTAATTTCTCATAAGAAATTCCTTTTCTAAAAAAAAGGTGGCATGCTAAGAAATAAAACACCTTTTGCTCCTCAGTGTGGTTGAAGATATTCCCTCGCAAATGTTTGGGATATCCAACAAACTTACAGAATTGACCTTGCCTCGAGCTTGTCTGGATTTTGCTTTTCAACATAGCCCAGACAACCTCATATCTTAACTCGTTTAAGAGATGGTCTCTTCCCATACCGTATCACATATGGAGTGGTAGGCATCGATTTGGTCGGAACCCTATTCAATAGGTATGCAGCATCTCTAGTGCATAACCCCAAAAAGAAAACAGGATACTCAGCAATACTCTTCATAGAGCGCGCCATATCTCATAGGGCGCGATACCTCGGCCCCGATACACCGTTGTGCTGTGGTGTACTCGAAGTAGTAAGCTGAGAGAGAATCCCATTCTTTGTTTAGAAAATCCAGGAACTCCATGCCCAAGTATTCTCCTCCTCGATCTCATCGAAGAACTTTAATACTTTTACCCGTCTGGTTCTTATCTTCAAGCTTATTTTCCTTGAATTTCTCAAAAGTTTCAGACTCTTGTTTCAACAGGAACACATGTACGAATCTCGAGAGATCATCGATGAATGTAATGAAGTACAAAGAACCAACCTTGGCATTTGTAGACATAGGAACGTATACATCATCATGTGTCCGTCCCAAGAGTTCACTAACTCTTTCTCTGTTTCCAGTAAACGGATTATTTGTCACTTTACCTTTTTGAAAAAACTGGCAAGTATCATAAGATGAAAATTCGAATAGATTCTCATATTCATCCTCATGTAACTTAGCTGGTCGTGTCGCATTGATATAACCTAGCCTACAATGCCACAAGAAAGATACGTTCATTTCTGAACTACTCCTCTTGTGTGTGTGCTACATACTTTGAACTGTGGTTTGATTTAGAACGTATATGCCATTACATAACGTGCCTGATCCAATCAACTCTTGATTAAGGAAAATGTTCACAACATTATCCTGCAATACAAAACTATATCCTTCTTTAACTTAATAAAGAAAATGATGTAATGTTGTATACCAGGTTCGGCATGTAATAATATTTTTTCAGAATCAATGTATTAATACAAGATGATATTTGTCAACTGATTTGGCTGCAACAATTGCACCATTCTCTAACACTTAGAGACATATCACCCAATCCCAGTTCTCTACCTTTCTTTAGCCCATGCAACAGATTACATATGTGGGATCCTAATCCGGTATCTCATACCTAGGACTTAGAGGATACTGAGAAACAGTTCTTGGTAACGAACACACCCGAAGAATATGCAACAACATGCTTATTGCTCGATTGGGTTGCGTAGGAATCCGGATATTCCCCTATTTCCTGCTCGGGCTCATAACAGTTATAAGATAGAGCGGAACCAACGTTCCCAGTTCAGTATAATCAGCAGGTTCGGTCAATGCATCCATATTATTATCTTGATTAAGGCATGTCACGGTCGCTATCAGGAGAGAGAGAGAGAGAAGAAAACACTCAGCGTATGCTCTTGCAAGATTAGATTGGTTATTATTTTATCTAATCAGGATGGCTCCCTGATTGATCGTTTTTGACGTGCGTTGAAAAGTGTTATCACAATCAAAGAATTTATAACCGCAATCAATAACGGTGTCAATGTAGTTCGTTAATGAGTACGGGTCGTCCACTGAGATTCGTGTATTTATTCGTTCTTGCTTTAGTTGAGTCGAAAGAAAATAGTAAAGAAAATTCAAGAAGATGAATCAAGATTTATGAGATGAAATATTTTCAAGAAAAATCAAGAAAAAGTTTAAGATTTAGTAATCAAGAAAGTGTCCAATATCAATTTTAGTTATCGAGAAAATTGAAGAATAGCTTGTAGGATTCGATAGGAATTAGTAGCAATGATGAATACTAAAAATGACTCATCTTATCTATTGATGAATTATAGCTAGAACGATAGCGATGAATGAAGATTAGGGATCTTTTGAAAAAACTAGGGTTTCTCCTTCACTATCCCTTATCTTTTCATTGATCACCATTCAAATCTAGCCTTTAGTTAAGAAAATCATCAATCATTTAATCCCAGTTTGCAACGAAATTATCAAGAACGGTGATCTCGTTCCAAATTTGGTCGTTGATGATTCTTTCCTAAAGTTCATAATTCTTATAAGACTTAAGATGCGTATAGGATTTCATCACCATTTGATCTACCGAATTCCTTCGAATCCTTAACAAGCGGAGATTTACTCACGCATCATGAAAATAAAAGAATCAAGAATTAGAAATTTCATAATGCAAGAATTTAAAGAAAGCGAGAATTAACAAATGATCACATTTATTAATCAACTTCTAATTACATTTTCCTTCAATCCGAGATTACAAGAATTGCTCTCGATCGCTCCCTTAAAGAGGTAACTATTCTGTCGAATTTCGCTTTGCTCGATCTCTGTGAGACTTGGCCCTATCGAGGATCTCGTGCTCTTGATGACGATCGGCTTCGCGTAAAGGATCTTTAATATCGTCGCTCGATGTTGCCCTCGAAGGTTCCTTAGGCGCATTATGGGCGCAAGAGAACGATCAAGGGAAAGAAAGAGCACTCTACTACTTAAGTCGAGTTCTACTGGAGGCAGAAGGCAACTACTCCCCCATCGAAAAACACTGCCTGGCATTGATCTTTGCGATAACCAAGCTCAGGCACTATGAGTTGGCGCACGAAGTCCGTCTCATATCAAAAATGGGACCCCTAAAATATTTGATGTCGAAGGCCATATTGATGGGGCGACTCGCTAAATGGGCCCTACTCTTGATGGAGTTCTCGATAACCTATCAACCCTTCAAGGCAGTGAAAGGCCAGGCCATTGCCGACTTCCTCGCTGAACATCCGATACCTGCCGATTCTCCTCTGAATTGCGATCTGCCAGACAAACATGTGTTTGACGCGATCGACGGTGGTGATACCCGATGGGAGCTTTATTTCGATGGAGCGTCTTCCATGATGAAGCGCAAACAAAACACACCTATAATCAAATCGGGGGTATGTCTCATCTTCGTAACTCTACAAAGGGGGATAATGCACTTTGCGTTCTCCTTGACAGAGCCGAGGACGAACAACGAGGCTGAATACGAAGCTTTGATAGCAGGCCTCGAGATCGCCATCGACATGGGAATTGAAAACCTCCTTATATACGGAGATTCCCAACTGGTCATCAGTCAAGTAAAAGGCGATTACCAAACATGCAAGCCAGAGCTGGTAAAGTATGGCGAGAGAGTACAGCGACTACTGACTCAAATCCCCTCCTACACCTTGGAAAGCATACCGCGTGCCGAAAATAGCAAAGCGGATGCATTAGCCAAGCTTGCTAAAGAACTAGCCGACGAGAACCTCGATGACGTAAGAATCATGGTACAAAGCCGTCGAGTACTTGCCCCTACAGAAATATATCCGGAGTCACCCAAAGAAAGGGGAGCAACTGAGCAGACGGCCCTGCAAATAAATGACCAAGAGAAGGTTGAAGATTGGAGAGAAAATCTTCATAGACTACTTCAAATCCCGTCGAACGCCTGAAGATGCGTCCTCAAGACATCAGCTTGTGAAACGAGCTCTGTCCTTCGCCTTCGTCAATAATACTCTGTATAAGAGGTCATTTGACTCTCTGTGGTTGAGATTCCTGGGACCTGACGAAGCGAAAAGAGTCGTTCAGGAAGTTCATGACGGACTCTACGATTCTCACCAAGCAGGCCCGAAGATGAAATTGAAGATCAAACGAATGGGTTATTATTGGCCCACAATGATCCAGGATTGCCTCAAGTATGCGAAGCAATGCCACACGTGCCAGATCCATGGAGACTTTATCCATCAGCATCCAAATCCTCTACATCCAACGGTGGCTAGTTGGCCGTTCGAAATGTGGGGAACTGACATAATCGGTCCCATCGAACCAGCATCATCCAGGGGACATCGTTTCATCCTGGCGACGACTGATTACTTCTCCAAATGGGCAGAAGCAGTACCGTTAAGAGAAGTGAAGACAAAAAATATTCTCCATTTCTTCAAGACGCACGTCATTTATCGGTTTGGAACTCCGCGACAGATCGTTTCCGATAACGGGCCAGCCTACAGAAGCCACAAGATTAGTCGCTTCGCGCAGCAACGCAATATAGACTGGAGATATTTCTCAGTTTATAATCCACGGGCTAACGGTCTAGCTGAGGCTTTCAACAAAACCTTCACAAAGATCGTGAAGAAGACGGTGTCCTGAAACAAAAAGGACTGGCACGAGAGACTGCAAGAAGCTCTTTAGGCATATCGAACTACGTTCAAAACGGCCACGAACACAACGCCATACGCGTTGGTATTCGGTACAGAAGCAATACTCCCCCTAGAGATAGAGCTACCCTCTCTACGAATGGCGGTCCACTACGAGCCGACGGACGAAGAAAATGCTCACCTTCGGCTTGACGAGCTTGATGCCCTTGATGAGACCCGGCTCATAGCGCAACAAAATCTGGAGGCTTACAAAGCAAAGATGACGTGCTCATACGAAAGATTGACCAGGACGAGGACGTTCCGCCAAGGCGAACTCGTGCTAATGGTCAAAAGACCTATGATAACCAATCGCGCCAAACGGGGAAAATTCGAGCCAAACTATGAAGGCCCGTACATCATAGACAAGGTCTACCAGGGTGGAGCGTATCTACTCATGGATATGCACGGTGAAAGACCTTTCAGGCCAGTGAACGGTCGCTTCCTGAAGAAATACTGCGCTTAACGGGTCAAGGCCGAGGTCAATGATAGATGACGACGACTATGTCCGCTCGCTATCTTCCTAAGCCCGAACTCTAAGTAGTAACCAGCATCCTTTACAATGGACCGAAACGTCCTTAAACTAACAGTGGACCGAAACGTCCTTAAACTAGAAACGGACCGAAATGTCCTTAAACTAACAACGGACCGAAACGTCCTTAAACTAAAATGGGCCATTATGTCCTAAAACTGGCTGTTGATCGAGATGTCGATAAACTACGGTGGATCGCAGTATCTCAAAGCCGATAAAAAAAAAGAAAAAAAAATAAAAACGGTATGTCCATAAGCAAAATGGGCACGGATGAAAACCCGAAAGGGCTCCGTGAGTAAAACCAGCAGGGCTACCGGCGAGTGTTTGTGAAAACCCGAAAGGGCGCAACCTCGTTAAAGGACACTTGTAGGGTCCTCACGACCTTGTAAGGAGAAACCACCCGCGTGAGATCCATACGAATCACAAGGGAGCAACACACTTAGGAGTCCTCACGATTCCTAAGGAGGAATTACACTTGCGAGATCCTCACGACTCGTAAGGAGAACTCTCTTATGGGACCCTCACGGCTCATAGGATATGAAAGTCTTAAGTCACAGAGACCTAAAACTGTGCTTAAGCAACCCCCACAACCTTCAATTTATGCCCTACAAGTGGCTCAATACTGACCCTTGTATACAATCCACGGGCTCAAATAAACATTTCCCTAACCAAGTCCCATCCGTGACTAGGGATATGTTCATATGGCGAACAACCCTTGTAAGTCCTCTCGACTTATAAGGAGAAAACCCTTTTGTAAGATCCTTATGACTTGCAAGAGGACATGCACTTAGGAATCCTCACGATTCCCAAGGAGAAAACACACCTACAAGATCCTCATGACTTGTAGGGAGAAATACCTTTGTGAGACCCTTACGGCTCATAAAGTCAAAAGACATAGTCGACAGGACCCTTAACCCTGTTTACTAAGCCACCTTTGTTCAGCATCGACAGAGGCAAATGATGATTCGCTCCTGGCAACATCCCAGTTGTAGCGGTGCTGATGCCGAAATCGGTATCTAAAATCCAAGCTTGCAGCAAAAAGGCTAGCGAGCCACACATGCATACGAAATAGCCGAAATGATGGGGCAACTTGCAATAAAAAGCAGCAAGTAAAAATGTATGCATGAAAAATAGCCGAAATGATGGGGCAACTCGCAATAAAAAGCAGCGAGTAGAAAATAAAATAAATAGCCAAAATGATTGGGCACCGCGAAAAATAGCCGAAATGATGGGGCAATCGCGACCTTCGCGATATAAAAGCTGAAATGATAGAGCATCGCGGAAAAAGAAATAAAATAAAAACGAAATTTATGCCCTACAGGTGATATTACATCAATCCCTGTATACAATCCAGGGGCGCAAACAAAGAAGGGATTATACGTCTCCTCCTCCCCAGGTTTCATCAGAAGAAGAGGCCAAATCTCGATGAGTCGCAGATAGCCTAGAGATCATCTCGACGTTCGTCTCGTTGCAGCGGACACAACATCAAGCAAAACGGAACAGCGGCAACTCTCAGTTCAATGACTCAGCGATGTACTCCCACTGAGAGTCGAATCCCAACTCCGTGAAATGCGGATACAATCAAAAAAATTCCTCGTCACGTGGAACACGGATAACGTCACTCTTTGACCCCGTGGAAAACGTCCAGAGCGGATCCTGGTCCTCGCAGAGCACGGCAGTGAACCCGTGCGAAGCATCCAGAGCGGAGCCTAGTCCTCGCCAAACACGGCAGTGAACCTATGTTAAGCATCTAGTGCAAAATTCCTGGTTACGTGGAACGCGGATAACGTCACTCTTTGACCCCATGGAAAACGTCCAGAGCAGAGCCTGGTCCTCGCAGAACACGGCAGTGAACCCGTGGGAAGCATCCAGAGCAAAATTCCTGGTCACGTGGAACGCGGATAACGTCACTCTTTGACCCCGTGGAAAACGTCCAGAGCGGATCCTGGTCCTCGCAGAACACGGCAGTGAACCCGTGTGAAGCATCCAGAGCGGAGCCTAGTCCTCGCCAAACACGGCAATGAACCCGTGTGAAGCATCTAGTGCAAAATTCCTGGTTACGTGGAACGCGGATAACGTCACTCTTTGACCCCCGTGGAAAACGTCCAGAGTGGATCCTGGTCCTCGCAGAACACGGCAGTGAACCCGTGGGAAGCATCCAGAGAAAAATTCCTGGTCACGTGGAATACGGATAACGTCACTCTTTGACCCCGTGGAAAACGCCCAGAGCGGAGCCTAGTCCTCGCCGAACATGGCAGTGAACCCGTGTGAAGAATCTAGTGCAAAATTCCTGGTCACGTTGAACGCGGATAACGTCACTCTTTGACCCCGCGGAAAATACCCGGAGCGGAGCCTGGTCCACGCCAAGCATGGCAGTGAACCCATGTGAAGCATCCAGAGCAAACACCGGACTGTGGAGTCCTTAAAATCCACGGACTATGATGTCCTTAACCTCGACCGTAATGTCTTAAAACTAACGATCAACCATGATGATTCTAGACTGATTTTACCTTGGTTAAAGGGTACATCTCTTCACTCCTTTGATATTTGGCGTTGTAATTCCTCAACGTCTTCAAAGAGGTGACGGGTCCCAGTAACCACACATTTCATGGACTGTGGAGGCCTTAAATCCACGGACTATGACGTCAATAACCTTGAACGTGATGTCTTAAAACTAACATCGGACTGTGGAGTCCTTAAATCCACGGACTATGACGTCCTTAATCTGACCGTGATGTCTTAAAACTAACATCGGACTGTGGAATCCTTAAATCCACGGACTATGACGTCCTTAACCTTGACCGTGATGTCTTAAAACTAACGCCGAACTGTGGAGTCCTTAAACCCACGGACTATGAGGTCCTTAACCTTGACCGCGATGTCTTTAAACTACGGTATCCTGGAGAACATCCCAAAGCAACCCCTGACCCCATAGAATACGGATAAGGGTGACCGCACCCAGCACTTGCGGGTCCTCACGACCTGCAAGGAAGAAAACTCTCTTATGAGATCCTTACGACTCCCAAGGGAAAACCCGCTTAAGAATCCTCACGATTCTTAAGAAGAACTTACACCTACGGGATCCTCTCGACCTGTAGGGAGAAAAACTCTTTATGAGACCCTCACGGCTCATAAAGCTCAATAGTCTTAGGAGGCAGATCTTAACCCTGAATCCTAAGCCATCGCTACCCTGCAAGTAGGCCAAGATAAATTGTCCACAGAACATGTTCAATTGAGAGGGACACACCATTAAAAAAAATATATTTCTTTATTCATGAAACAAAATGGATACAAAGTACAATTCATGAAAGAACAAAAAGAAAATACTCTCGTTCAGGAGTATGTACAAAAAGAAAGGAAAAGATACAAGTTTTTCAAGCCGGCGGGCGATTTAGCAATTTTGCTAGCTCATCCTGCTTTTGCTGGGCCATAGCTTCATGATTCAGGATCGCCAGAAGACGAGTCTCTGCCTGAGCCTGCTGGGCCTGATACGAGGCAAGCCGAACTTCGAGCTCCTTCTCGGTAGCTTTGTGGGCCTCGACTCTTTCGCGAGTAAACTCGGCGGCCTTGTCGATGGCCACTACCTCCTTGATGGCCTCTTGAAGCACTCGCCACAGTTCATACGCTTTGTTGGCCTTGGCGGTAAGATTAGCTTGAAGCTCGCTCAGCGCCTTAGAAGCCAGCTCCCTCTCCGAGAATTTGCGGCCGAGCCTTTTCTCGCATGATGCCATGTTTGCCGCGCACCGTGCTATCAGCCCCCGCAACTCCGCCTTTGCAGCCACAGCCTCCGAGGAAAGACGGGAACACTCAAGGGTGTGCAAGCAAGCCTCCACCTGCCGACAGAACTCCATCCAGACTCGCACCACCTCTTCGCTATGGTAGGTGGCAAGAAAAGGAAGAGAACCGTTAGCTTCAGCGGCAAATACATTAGCAGTGGTTGCGCTGCCAGCACGAAGCTCCTCGATCAAAGATGACAAGGAGACAAGGCTTAACTGGGCCAATCACTCTGAGGCTCGCAAAGCATACGGGCCAGGCGGCATAGCGATACGCGATTCCAGCGCTATGGAGGCTGGCAGGGCTGTTCGGATTTGAAAAATGTCAGTAAAACTCTTAAGCAAAAGAAAAAATGGGACTATATTGAAATGTCATTTACCTACGGTCATGCAAGTAGGAGCTGAAGGTTCCCCTGGCCCTTCAGCGACCTCCACCTCGTCATCGGCCTCCAAAACTGTAAGAGACATCAATGTCATTTCGCAGAATAGCAACAACGCTATAATAAAAAATGGCGAACGGCGCTAACCTTGCCCAGAGGAAAGGACGATGCGCTGAGGAGAGATCGCCTGCATAGCTGCCATCTCCAGCAGACGATGAAACGATTGCCGGGGAGACAAATCAGCGATAGAGGCCGCCAGCCCGCGCAATTCTGAGAAAACAAAAGAGTTCAGACAACAGAAAGATTGCTAATTTAAAATGTAGAAGGTTACCTTCAACACTCCTCCCGTTCTGAGTCGGGGGGATGGCGGCTTCAACGGCCTCCGCCATGATTTCCGGCTCCAGCAAAGGGAGGGTAGTCCCGACCACCTCTCCTCCGGCCTCTGGGCCGCCCGCAGGAAGAGTCATTGGGGCGGCAACCCCCGAAGGTGCCTCTACCAAAGGAGCAAGCGCTCCGTGATCAGGAACCGCCACTGGAGGCTCTATGGCAAGAGGAACAGCATTGTCAGCCCCCTCCACATCGAGTAAGGCTGCATCGGGAATGTCAACAGGCTCTAGCTGCAACAAGCCCGTAGGGACCTCTCCCATCACCGAGGACTCTGCACAATCCGCACAAGAATAAGAATACATATATACAGGCATAAGCAATCTGAAAAACTGCGAAGAAGTATAAAAAAAACATACCAATGCGCAGGGAAGCCCACAATATGGCTTCTTCATGCCGATGCTCCTTCTCAAGGAGGCGTGCTCGTCGGGGTTCGAGGGTGGACTCATGGCCGCCGGTCCATAAGGAGAGCGCGTCCGCAGCATCCTCCGAAGCGGCCTGCTTCAGCGCCCTTTCACCCCACTCCTCCAAGGGGCCGATAAACCGCCGCCGGATCCATGATGGGTATTCATAAAAGATCACGGCAGGATAGGGTTTCTTCGGAACCCTTGCGTTCTGAGACTCATCTTTAGAACGTCTTATGGCCTCAGCCAATTGTGCGGCCTCCTCGGCAGCCGAGCCCGGGAAGAGAAGACTAGTGTCCGACTCTCGAACGACCAACGGCTCATCTGGAAGTATGGGCTCAGACTCCGTTAAAGAATCAAGTAGGTTGGTGGCTACCCTCCTCCGCCTCTTAGATCCAGAACCGGCCGCCGAAGACGACCGTTTCTTCCCCCCCGAAGCCTTGGTGCGGCGGCGGCCCACGTCACCTTCAACACCCTCATCCCTATTACCCTCGCTTGGTGCCACAACCGAGGATGACACCGCCATTGTCGATGCCAAGGGGTGCGAGGCTGCATCGAGTGTTGGCGCTGTTACCGGAGTCCGTCTACCCCGTGACCGAGTACCCAGGGGCATACCAGCTGTTGGAGTAAGATCCACCCCGACTCCCTCGGAATAAGCGCGGTGCCGGTATCCCTCAGAGGAAAGCGGACCGAGGCGCGTGGTCGCAGCGTAGCTCCCGTGGACGGAACCTGAGTAGGGGCACCATGACCAAGAAGCACCCTTCTTTCCTCAAGAATAATTGGGTTGACTCGATGGAGATACCAACCCGTGAACGATCCCACGCATCGGGGCATGTACTCACCATCGGGGATCATGAACTGAGACCCGTGTTCAGCCTCACAAAATGATGGGCGGCATCTCGAACGACCTCGAGCGAAGGAACCGGCGTGACTATGAAAGCCTCAAATGGGACACCCTGATCATAACCAAACTGCCGGGCAAAGCGGTGCGGATTGTACCGTATGAAGAGGGCCGCGCTATCCTGACGGAATACCAGGTAACCCGGTCTGATTGCGTATAAGCGCGCGGCCTCCCGGGGCTTCAAAGAGGGCGCGTTATCTATTGACCGGTCCCAAAGCGGCTGGGCTGAACCCGCGAAGGAAGATAAGACCCGATCATTAAAAACCAACCCGCCAGCAGTAGCGTAAGGAGAAATCAACGCCCGAATAGCCCCGAATTGAGTCGGGTCAGCAGCAGAAGCATCCACCAATCGCATAAGCCTCGGGAAGGTATAAGCGTCGTAGAATGCGGGCATTTGATGCATAGCAAAAGCACCCAAGATGTGCATTTCGATCCAAGACGTAAAGTAGTGAAGCGAGAAATTTACCACATCTACGCCAGGGCTGGAAGTATTAGCTGCAGCACCCAACCCGTGATAGAGATGCGCCAATGCCGGGATGCCAATGGCCAGCCGCGTTCCCTTATCTATGCGGTGAGCCGGATAGATGACCGAAGCTCTCATAAAGCGGCGATGCATAGGGATGACAAACCAGCTGAGCCAGACACTGATAAACCCAAAGAAGAACGTCTCCTCATCCATGCCGGGAGCTGCGATGGATTCGAAGGACATCGGCGACATTATGGGGATGTAGTACTGCGGTAGATCCGATTCATTGGTCGGCAGCTTCTTCGGACCAAACCCAAAGGGGTCTTTAATATTTGCAAACTTCGGAGCTGCCTTTGACAAGACGCCCTCGCGAAGGAAACAGGCGATGAAGCTCTTAAAAGTAACGCCCTGCTCCTCAGATTCGGTGAACAATCGATCAAAGATACCTAGCACATTGATCAAGCTGGGACGCTTGTGGCGGACGGCGTTCTCGGCAGACAAGCCGTCAAGCGGTGCAGGCTCGGGTTCAAAAACGTATTCATCAGAGGGCAGCAACTCCTCATAAAGTGTCCCTCGAATTGGCAGCCCCAAGATCTCATAAAACTCCCCCAAAGAGATCGAAACCTCTCTGTCCCCCAGAAGAAAAGTGTTGGTGGGGACATTCCATTGATTTAAGAACGCCTTAACCCACCAGACATGCGGGGATTGATAATGGAAGAGCGACGCATATATTTCCTGGTAAAGCCCAACCTTCTGCAGCCGCACACGATGGGTAGCAAGGATGTAGCGAGCCCAGAGGAGGTAGCCCGTGGGGTGTCGAGGAGTGAGCCCTATCTTATAAATCTGTCCCCATGGGTGGGCCTCACCCTGACAAATACGCCGCCCCAGAATATCTATAGCTGGGATCGGATGGTTCGGTATACCGGTTGTTGAAGGCTCGAGCCGTCCCGTCGGAGTCCAATTTGGCATCTCCACAGCGAAAACCGTCCTCGGAGGGTCCATCGACAAGAACGGGAAAGTAGGCTCTGTCGGCACTTCACAGAGGAAACTCCGGCGACCTCGGATGATATGACTGTACCAAGTTCCCCGTAGAAGTAAGCTGGTGCAGTTCGGGTCATGAGCCCGGATCATCGCCATCGCCTCCTCATCGGATGGTGATTGAGGAAAAGCGCCTCCGAACGAGTGAAGGGAAAGCACGGAACAAGAGCCATCACACCTGAAATCAAATAAAGGAAACTGTCAAAAGCAAAGCCAGCAATATATATATATATATATATATATATATGGGTATAACTATATATATGAATACAGTTGAAGAAAGCGACATCAGACTCTTTTTATGGGGCCATTGGCTACAAAACAAATGGGCCCCACAGAATCAGGTTGACGGCTCGTTAATAATGAGGCCAAGCAATTATAATGAGACAAAAGGAAAATTCTCATTAAATAAACAGGGGACTTCAAGTAACCCTACACACTCCCCTAAAAGACAAATCCATCTTGGGCTATGTGATGAATCAAACAGAATCAAGGGAATTAAATTCCCAAAGACCAACAGTGCAGACTGTTTTTGGATTGTGAAGAGGATGACTCGAGGCAAGAAAACCCATGAAGTTCTCTAGGAAGAACTTAGTTCTTCAGAGGAATTAAATTCCTTTTTGAAAGAGGGAATTAAATTCCCAGAAATTTTGTTTCAGAGCCAGAGCTCCTTGGGATGGAATTAAATTCCATGGAAAACAACTGACATCATCATCTTCCTTAAAGATTAGAAAAACCCTAAGAGATCTACAGTTTGAAAATTAGATGGGTCTCTGTTCTTGTTGATGAACTTGAAGAAAAAATGGATTCATGTTAAAAGGGGTGAAACCCTTGATGTGGATTTAAAATCCAGAGAGTTTTTTTAATGAAGGTTCTTCGATCGTTCAACATCATTACCTGAAAGGAAAAGTCCTTCTTGAACAGAGTTAAACTCTGAAAAGTTTTCAAGGCAGAGAACTAAGCTCTGGAAAAAGAGAATTAAATTCTCAAGAGAAGGAAGTTCTCAAAGGAGGAAGATGAGCAAAGTGGAGGCTCTTCTGAAAAGACTTGGGCATTTATAGGATGGGATGGAAAACGTTTCATCTACCCTACTCCCAAAGTAGATCCGACGGTCATAAAAGTGACAGCGTTGCACTCACGTGCAGACACGTGAGAACAACGCTGTGGGGGCATTTGTTCCCTGATTAAAAATCAGGAAAAGATTCAGAAGAGGCATCACGTGCTCACACGTGACCAGTGGTCACGTGATAGTCAAGCAGCAGCACAGAGCATATTTGTTCTCTAATTAAAAGTTAAGAGGAAGATTCAGAACAGGCATCACGTGCCCACACGTGACCAGTGGTCACGTGTTGGCACGTGATGGTTAAGCAGCGGCCAGAGAACAGAGCGCATAAGAAAAGAAGCACATTCCAGGGGTCACGTGCCTACACGTGACCAGGGGTCACGTGGCCACACGTGACCAGCTTTAAGAGCCTTATTCTTTAACAGAATTAAATTCTGAGGATAAATCTTTCAAATCTCTCCAAAATGAAGAAGGATTATCTAAAACCGTTGGATTAAAAATCTAAAGGTGATTAAATATCACCAATTTATGAAAAAATCTTGAACTTGGAAAGATTTCCCCCTAAATCTAACCGAAATAACAAAAAGATATCTTTGGATCTAAAATCCAATGGTGAATAAAATTCACCCAACAATCTAAAGGCCCAGATTAATGATAAATACAAATCAAATCTCTCAATGAGAGATTTACTAAACAGATTGATTCTTTTCCTTCTCCTATAAATAGGAGCCAAGAAAAGGAGAGAAAGGACCTTTGGACCTTTTCTTTTGATACACACAGAGAGAGAGAGAGAGAGAGATATAGAGCCTTTGATTCTCTGCAAAAGGAAAACCTTAGGTAAGAAAAGAAAAGGGAGGCTTCAAAAGAGAATTTAATTCTCAAAAGAGTTTAACTCTTATATAAAGAAAAGAACTTAGTTCTTTCTCTGGTGGAGGATCTGTAAAGTGCACATCTCCCCATGAATTGAGAATTTAATTCTCATTGGGTTGAGATCCTGCCATGCAGATCTAAAACACAGAAGAGGAACTGAGTTTTGAGAATTTAATTTTCACAAAATGATAGGAATTCAATTCTTTTGAGATAAAGTTAGGGTTTAACCCTATGTTATAGGAATTTAATTCTTTCAAAATGAACAGAACTAGGGTTTAACCCTAATTGAGAACATACTTCTCTCAAACTCACAGGAACTTAATTCCCTTAAGAAAAGAAATTAGGGTTTAACCCGATTTAAGAATATAATTCTTCAGAAGAAAACAAGAATTTAATTCCTCTAAAGTTTGTTGTTAGGTTTAACCTTATGAAGTATTTAATTCTTAAAAGATAAACAAATCTTTAAAACATGCAAAGAACCAGAGTCACGTGCTACCACGTGACCCCTGCAAAGATCCACAAAAAAGAACTTTGAAGCAACACCTCACGCGTTACCACGTGACTCCTGCAAAGATCTATAAAAGAGAACTTTGAGGCAATGCCTCACGTGCCCCACGTGATCTCTAAAGCACACAGAGAAAAAGTCAAAAGAAACAGAAAAGAGCTCTAGGGCGCCCTCACGTGTCAACACGTGACCCCTAATGAAGGGAAGCAGGGTGCTCTCACGTGCTACCACGTGGCCCCTTGGCTGAAGCTCTAACAGATAAACGCCCAAATTCTCATCACGTGACAGCACGTGATACTTCAAAGTATTCAATACTTTTGACTGAATAAAATAAGGGGAATCAGGGCGCTCTCACGTGTCCACACGTGACCCCTCTCTCCTTAGTGTTTAACACTAGTCTGGAGATTTTATCCCCAGTGTTTAACACTGATTTGCTTAGTGTTTAACACTAATTTGAAAACTCCATTCCCAGTGTTCAACGCTGATTATCTTTTAGTGTTTAACACTGACTTGTTAATCTTATTCCCAGTGTTCAACACTAGCTTTAGCCCAATTGGCTAAGTTTCCAGAGGCAAAGCCTCTCCTTCAATGACCCAACAGAGGGCCAATATCCCAAACATGATTGGACTTAGCCCAAGCTGGCCATAAGTCCTCAATTCAAACTTAACTGGGCCAATGGGCTCATAATATAATAATTGATCTTAGTTTCCAAATTGGACTACAGATCACTTAATCTACCTTAGTTTAAGGGTACATCTCTTCACTCCTTTGATACTTGGCGTTGTAATTCCTCAACGTCTTCAAAGAGGTGACGGGTCCCGATGACCACACATTGATACGGACTATGGGGTCCTTAAACTCATGGACTATGAGGTCCTTAACCTTGACAATAATGTCTTAAAACTAAACGCCGGACTGTGGTGTCCTTAAACCCACGGGCTATGACGTCCTTAACCTTGACCGGAATGTCTTAAAACTAACAACGGACTATGACGTCCTTAACCTTGACCGTGATGTCTTAAAACTAATATCGGACTGTGGAGTCCTTAAATCCACGGACTACGAGGTCCTTAACCTTGACCGCAACGTCCTAAAACTAACACTGGACCGCAATGTCCTTAAACTACCTATTGACCGCAATGTCACTAAACTAAACAACAGGGCTCCCCTAATTGCTCTCTTGTTGGATCTAAACGATCCCGTTAAGTTGATCTTAGTCTAAAACTAGACTAACGTATCCTTAACAAATGTTTAAGTCGATCTTAGTCTCAAATGAGGCTAACGTATCCTTAAACCCAAACCCCCAAACCCAAATCTAAGATAATACGGATTTGGACTAGTCCACGTCCTACGGGCGACGACATAACCCAGTCTCCGTATACAATCCAGGGGCAACCAAACACAAAATAAACACACACGACACGAAGTGATCATCTGGAGAAGGAAAAAGTTGTTACCGCAATGCGGTAGCGTAATTAACTGCAGGGGCTTGCGCCTGCAGGGAAGCAAGCGAGGGGGAATCTGACGAAGTCTGCTACATCGGACGCATCCGTTTAAACCTTCGATACATGGTGCCATAAATCAACTTGGCATCTTCGGAGAGGTAGAAGGATAGCACCAATTAGCATCTGCCCCGAATTCCAGGCAAGACGTCCCTGCGTCGCGCCGCCATTCGGAGGGGAACAACCATGTTACAGTATTTCATTTTATTGTCATATTAATACTCCATACTTGATTGTGTGCACCCATATTTACTACAGTTTGATTATGAGCACCCACTTGATACCTGTGCACAACTTGACATGACCTGATACACTATTTGACATGACTTGATACATGTGCACTACCTGATACGACCTGATGTACCAAAGCCTGACTTGATACCTGATCTTGTTACTAATGCCGACAATCTTGACCTGTTGTCCCTACGGACATATCCTGTTGTCTATACAAACAAACATGTACATGCTTGATCCTGTGTTGGCATTAGCTCCAGATTTATCAATACTTGACTTACACAAATAACCTTAGGGGTATGGGGAAATCAAGAATGTAGCCGAACGTAACTCAAAGGGCTATTACATCATGTTACCGTGGTCCCGTGGGGAATGAACGGGACATAGACTCACAGTCTATTATATCATTTTACCGTGGTCCCATGGGGAATGAACGGGGCATAGACTGATGGGTTATGCTGAGAATTACATTAATTGATTTCGAATAACTTTAGAGTAGATAACCCTGTAGCACAGTTTAGACTACTCACTGCACTTCACCTGTATATATCCTGATCACTAATCTATATTCATGTTACTGCTTATTTCCTGATAACTTGTTACTATTTATACTTCATGCCTGCATGTCTCATTATATCCTGCTTGCTTAGAATTATTGATACTATGACGCACCGACGTCTGGGTTTTGCATGGCCCAGATCCCTTATCCTTGTCACAAGCTGCCCAGGAGTATTTTGATCAACAGGCTGAGCAGTGAGGACCTGTTATTAGTTTAGTTTAGCTTTCCTTTCAGTATTTTATTCCTGATGTGAGCCCGTATTATGGGACGTACATTCCAGATCATTATTGTATTTGAATCTTTTTCTTCCGCGTTATTTTATTTCATGACTCTTTCATTCTGGCTTATGGACATGTATTAGATAGTTTATAACTGTTCTTGATATCTCTAGACAGCCGTAATGTGACTGTGGAGGGATCTTTCCTAGCCACAGGTAGCATGGTTGGCTCTGTCACGTGCCGATCTTAGCGCACTCTGGGAAGCGGGGCGTCACAGAACCACACCAAGTTCAGTTATGAACTTCTTCATCTAGACAGCCTCTTTGGCAGCATCGTTGGCAGCGATGTATTCAGCCTCCATCGTCGAGTCTGCCACGGTTTCTTGCTTGGAACTCTTCCAACAAACCGCTCCTCCATTGAGGGTAAAGACAAATCCCGAGACCGACTTAGAGTCGTCCTTATCACTCTGGAAGCTCGAATCGGTAAAGGACTCTACTTGGAGTTCACCGTTACCATACACCAAGAACATCTCTTTAGTCCTTCTCAAGTACTTGAGAACGTTCTTCGCAGCTGTACAGTGACTCTCTCCTGGATCTTCTTGATACCTACTAACTACACTTAGTGAGTATGCTATATCGGGTCTGGTACATAACATCTCATACATGATAGAGCTTACTGCCGAAGCATAGGGCATCCCTTGCATGCGAGCTCTCTCTAAATCAGTCTTGGGAGACATCTCTTTGGAGAGAGTGAGTCCTGTGATCGTTGGTAAATTCCCACGCTTGGAATCTTCCATACTAAACCTCTTTAGTATGGTGTCTATGTACCTGGATTGGAACAATCCCAGTATCCGTTTAGATCTATCTCTATAGATCTTAATCCCCAAGATGTAGGAGGCATCACCTAGATCTTTCATTGAGAATCTTTGTGATAAGAAGAGCTTGACCGAGTGCAGCATAGGAACATCATTTCCTATCAAGTGTATGTCATCCACGTACAATACGAGGAAGACGACCTTACTCTCTGCCACCTTCTTGTATATACAAGGTTCATCTATGTTTTTGATGAAGTCAAACTCTTTGACCACCACATCAAATCAGATGTTCCGGCTCCGCGATGCCTGCTTTAACCCGTAGATGGATTTAAGCAGCTTGCACACCTTCCCGCTGCACCCACTGTTCACGAAGCCCTCTGGCTGAGTCATGTACACGCTCTCTTCTAAATCACCATTTAGAAAGGCGGTCTTAACATCCATTTTCCATATTTCGTAGTCATGGTATGCAGCGATGGCAAGTAGGATCCGGATGGACTTAAACATAGCCACTGAAGAAAAGGTTTCATCATAATCCACACCTGGTCATTGATAAAAATCTTTTGCAACAAGTCTAGCTTTGAAAGTCTCAACTTTTTCAACTACACCAAATTTTTTCTTGAAGATCCACTTGCTCCCGATGGGTTTTACCTCTTCAGGAGCATCTTCCAAAGTCCACACTTTGTTGGTGTACATGGATTCCATCTCAGATCGCATTGCATCCAGACATTTCACAGAGTCCCCACTCATGATGGCCTGCTCGAAGCTAGTTGGGTCATCATCTTCTATGATGCAATCCTCGCTCTCACCATCAATGAGAAAACCATAGTATCTCTCATGTGGATGAGGAGATCGGCGGAGAGGCTGAGGTTCGTTGGAGACTATCGAATCCTCTGGTTCCACTAAATCTTCGGTTGTAGTTTGTGCTGCTGGAACATCTTCCAGCTCTACCTCTTCGCCACTAATTTCTTTTGCAAGAAATTCCTTTTCTAAAAAGGTGGCATGTCGAGAAACAAACACCTTTTATTTCTCGCTGTGGTAGAAAAGATATCCATGTGAATGTTTAAGATATCACACAAACTTACAAAGAACTGACCGTGCCTCGAGTTTGGCCGGAAAACTCCATATCTTAACTCGTTTAAGACATGGTCTTTTCCCACTCCATATCTCATATGGTGTGGTAGGTACAGATTTAGATGGAACTTGATTTAATAGGTATGCAGCTGTTTCAAGGGCATAACTCCAAAAGGAAATAGGTAACTCAGCGGTGCTCATCATAGAGCGCACCATATCCAATAGGGTGAGATTCCTCCGCTCCGATACACCGTTGTGTTATGGTGTATACGGAAGAGTAAGCTGAGAGAGAATCTCATTCTCTTTTAGATAGTCTAGGAACTCATTGCTCAAGTATTCTCCTTCTCGATCAGATCGAAGGATTTTAATACTTTTACCCATTTAGTTCTCGACTTCGTGCTTATGTTCTTTGAATTTCTCAAAAGCTTCAGACTTGTGTTTCAACAAGAACACATGTCCGTATCTTGAGAGATCGTCAGTGAATGTAATGAAGTACGAGGAACCATTCATGGCATGTGTAGACATGGGACCGCATACATCACTATGTATCAGTCCCAAGAGTTCCGTAACTCTTTCTCCGTGTCCAGTAAATGGAGTTTTGGTTATCTTGCCTTTGAGACATGAATGACAAGTTTCATAAGATGATAATATGAACGGATTCAAATATCTATCCTTATGTAACTTAGCTAGTCGTGTCTTCTTGATATGACCTAGTCTACAATGCCACAAGAAGGATTCGTTCATTTCTGAACTCTTCCTCTTGTGTGTGTTCTGTACATTAAGAACCGTGTTTTGATTCAGAACGTATAACCCGTTACATAACGCACCAAACCCAATCAACACTTGATTTAGGTAAATGTTCATAACATTATTCTCAACTACAAAGTTATATCCTTCTTTATCTAATAAAGAAATTGATATTAAATTGCATATCATAGAGGGCACGTAATAACATTCGTTCAAGATCAAAGTATTGCCATTTGGTAATACAAGATGATATTCACCAACTGCTTTGGCTGCAACACTTGCACTATTCCCTACTTTTAGAGAATGATCACCTATTCCCAGTTCTCTACCTTTCATTAGACTAAGTAACATATTACATATGTGGGATTCCGATCCGGTATCTAATACCCAGGACGTAGAGTGTACCGAGAAACAGTTCTCGGTAACTAACACACCCGAAGAAGATGCATCAACATGCTTATTCTTCGTTTGGGTGGCGTGGGAATCCGGATATTCCCCTATTTCCTGCTCAGTCTTATAACAATTATAAGAAAGAACGGAACCAACGTTCCCCTGCTCAATATAACAAGCGGGTTCAGTCAATACATCCATAGTATTATCTTGATTAGGGCCTGACATGGTCGCTACCTGGAGAGAGAGAGAAGAAAACCCTTAGCGTATGCTCTTACAAGATTAGATTGGTTATTATCTTATCTAATCAGGATGGCTCCCACTGTTTTTATCAAATCTTCCTTCAAACCCTAAAAGGAAAGACAAACCGGGATTAATTACACCCTACAAGTTCGCCAATCTTTCGGCCAGGTCAGTGTCGGTACTTTGAGGGATGTTTCCCATGCTTTCACACGGACCTAATTAAAATAAACCTCGTTTTCCCAGGGGCGTAACCCCGTTAACACCTTTCTAGACAGTACTTGATCGGCTAATTGTGATGTGTAAAACTCTCCCAGGAGTAACTCTTACTCGCAGTGGGTATCGAGATCCAACTATCTCATAGAAGGTATGCAATCTCATTACAAATTTCAACACTTAAAATTCCCGATAATATTTTTTCCCCTAACTTCCTATGACCTTGACAAAGGCCAACAAACCATAGGATGCTAGTCATGTTCAACCCGTCATTTCCTGATTGAATTAAACCCATCCGTACGACCCTTGACAAAGGCCAACAAGGTCGAACGACTATCCTAATCCAATCGCATCTCATGCAAAAACAGATAAGCACTAGTCAGCTACCGCACACTACGCCTTGACAAAGGCTAACAAACGCAGCACGGATACTAAATAATCTTTATCTGAAATGACGGAAGGCTACGACAGGTTTTTAAAAAAACTTTTTGCGTAATGAACTTGATATCGATGTAGAATCGAGTGATTTTGAAAAAGAGTGTTTTTAGGCTTTTACTAGTTTTGCTAAAGAGGTCACTCCCGGTGAAGAGATCTCGGCTCTTTCCTTATCGAATAAGGTGCAGGATATTTCACAAATACCACTATGCAAAGAAGGAACTAAAGAAGCATTCAAAAGACAAAACCCAGTGGGTTCTAGCATCTGCTAGTTTCGCTAAAGAGGTCACTCCCGGTGAAGGGATCTCGGCTCTTTCCTCATCGAATGAGGTGCTGGATATTTAATAAGGAATACCGCTATGCAAAACAAAAACTAGAGCTACCCTTTTTGAAAATTTGATTCCACAACATCTTTTAAGGTTTCTTTCTTTTTCATTAATCTCATTAATGAAGCCCCATCATTTATGCTTCCTAAGCATCACAAAAGAAACGAAAATACAACGTACGATTATGCCATTCGCATTCGCCACAGTGTCCCGTTATGCACTGTTAGGTTACTTAACTAAAGGCATAACGGGGCGGGACTAGCGCGGGTGCAAAACATAAGCAACGTTTATTATATATCATATATATAATAATAAAGCATTCGTCTCACGCATATAAAATGATCACATCACAGAATATCAGCAGCAGAAGATAACATATGAAATATTGGATATACTAGGAATTCCGTGTTTTAAATTAAGCCAGTATAAAACACGGATTCCACGGTCGCGATAAATAGCCAAACCCACATCCCTAGACCCATACGAGAGAAGCAAGCAACCTTACTAATTCTAAAGTTAGGAGACCCGGTCTCGACTCATCGAGATGGTCTCCCACTGGACCCTAGAACCTGGTTACTTGTGCTCCCCTCCTTGGGTCTGTCCAAATGCGGAAAAGTAAATATTATAAAACAATGGTAACATCATCCTCAACCCGGAAGTGCCCCAATAAAAGAATATTACATTCAAGTTTTTATATGAATGAAAATGAAAAACTCTCATCTCACATTAAAAAAAACCCGGCTATTCAAAACACGATGATCCAATATAACATATCCCAGCAACACATAACATCACATGTTATCAACGTAAGTAAATATGCGTATCCCAATTGTCGTTGACATATAGCAACGAAACCGGCGATACACCACATATTACACTTACGGGCGCAGAAAAGAAAATGTCAAACTACAACATTTAGAATCCACAATCACCTTAGACATCATAAACCCGAAATATCACATATTTCGGATTTCATGCCTAACCAAATGAATTCAAAATATTGTATTGCATTCCATAAACAGCTAGACGATTTTAAATATTCTGATCGAATCAACAAACACCCAAAATTCCCTAAGAGCTCAACACTTGAGCGCGGTTCAAAAATACTCATAACATGCAATAGTACCTATGGACCAACCATAGAAGGGTCAACCCTTGCCTCACCTATGGCGCCGCGGAACTACCGCAAACCCTAGGGTTTGGCGTCGGTTTTTACGGCCATAGAATCGAGTTAAGGTTTCATTCTTCTAGAGGGTCCATCGCATTACTTGCATGATTTTTGAATGTTCTTTAACTTGGAAAAATCCAACTTTTGGAAAATTTCCAGCGAGGGAGAAAATGGGTTATTGATATCCGTTTGAACTTTTTAACGCCGTCTAAATAATCCAAAATAATGTTAGAATAACGATTACGAAACACTCCAAATTGCGTTTATAGAAATCTAACATCTCATGCAATTTTAGAAAAAACAAGCAACACCTGAAACACCAAAACCCAGAGCCCAGAACACAAAACTAAAATGAACCCAAACTGACATTAAGGGGCCGGCCAGCTCGGAATTTTGAGGTATCTCGCCAGGTGAAAACCTGCCAATTTGGTTCGTGTTTGTCCGGTGTTCATGTTAAATCTCATATAACATTCTGCAGTTGTTTAAAAAAATTTTCGACGACTTAAAATTTTTGACAGAAACTAGGTTTTAGTTTCGAGTGTTTCGGAGTTGTTTCGGTTTCGTAATTCTACAAACATCGTCTAATTCTCTAGCTTGGCTTTGATACCACTGTAGGAATGTCTAGCACGACAACAAGGTTACGGGAAGCATCGTCCATGCCATTTTCAAAAATTTGCCATGCTAAACAACCCTAACCCTAGAATCTTAACTAGAGATTTAGACAATACAACATGTAAACTACTTTACATCTAAATGAATATGGAATACAACCTTTGTATACCGGTCCTTCACTTCAATAGCTCCGTGTAGTAGTCCCTTCGCTCCAAGTAGTGATCTTCCGGACTCTAGAATGGCTTCACAAGAAGAAAGGAACAAGCTTGCACGAAGTCTTCGAGGCCGAAGATGATCTATGTCGAGGAGACACTAACCCAAGATACCTCTTCACTAATTAGGGATTAGTGAAGCTAACACCATAAACTAAATGGCTAATCTAGAAGAGGATGATGAAGTAGGATTTTTGCTCACTTTAGAATTCTTTTTCTCACTATTTTTCCTCACCTCCCAAAAATCTAGAGAGCTCTCTCATGAGCAAGAAGAAGATGAAGCAAATAATAGATGAGAGAGTGAATGGCAACCATGGGTGAGAAATATCTCATATAACTCATGTAGATACTTAACCATAGGTTTAGATAATGGTTAGATTAATAAATAACTTGTGTAAGACAAAACTAGTGGACTGAGTCAATGGTTCTACAAGCTTCCACTAAGCTCACCCATGTGACTAATTTCCTATTAATTTTTGATTTAATCTAAATAAATAAACCTTGCATTATCATGAGCATGGTGTGAGTCTCATACACCCATGTAGCATGTGGCATCAAGTATGGCACAATAAGAAATACAATTAATATATATCATATATATATTAAATGCATAAGGAAGGCTTAAGTGAGCTAATATTAGTTAATGTAAATTAATATATCAAATAAATAATTTTACATTAAATCATTAAATCGACACTTAATTTTAATAATCCGGCTATATCTCATATGACCGACTAATATTATCTGTATCAACTTATCGAATCAACACTTGATTCGATAACCCTGCTATATCTCATATAACCGAACGATATCATAAATCGCGAGAATAGAATACGGTATCACATACTCGTATTAATCTCGGTCCCGCACATATCACATATGTTCTCCTACTTCGTTTTGCCTGAGCCAGTAAACCTCTATGTAGGACTCTAAAGACTCGTCAATACGCCGGCAGTAGGTGATGATCATATCAGGCACCTACAAGACGTCAGCGGTACTAGCTGGATGTAACGGCTACCCAGGTATTGAGCGATCAGAAGATCAACAAGCAAGCTTGCTCATACTCCTGTAAAGCCTGTCAGTAATACTACCGTACAGTCCGGTCTTTTCATCTAATATGTCGCATATCCTGTCTAGGGGTGGTAAACGTCAGACCCCAGTAACCAATAAGTCGTGCCGATGTGAGGCTCATAACGGGTCGAGAAACTACTGATAACACTTACCAGTAGATCTCCGAATCAACTCTGGCTAGGGAC
Organism: Agapanthus africanus; assembly: GCA_030015575.1. Lineage (NCBI taxonomy): Eukaryota > Viridiplantae > Streptophyta > Magnoliopsida > Asparagales > Amaryllidaceae > Agapanthus > Agapanthus africanus. The sequence continues at coordinate 367,296,158 of JASDDO010000022.1, forward strand.
TTCCTGTTCTATCCAATCGAGCACAACGCAACATCAACCCCCAATACCTGGAGAGAAGAATCCCCTCTTATCGTTCATTGCCTCCATATGATTCGGGACTGTACCCAAAAGCCACCGTTTTGCGCGTTCTCTTGAACGTGGTAAGGTGGAAATCAAAGCATTGTCGGAATCACACGAGACTCTATGACGATCTCGGGTCTACAGACTAACCTATACCAGCGTCACTAGAGAACTGCTATCTGACGATAGGTATAATACCAATTAGGAGTTCTCGGCGAGTCCGTTCAGTGTACCCAGTCGCCACTGAGCACCCGTATACCATCTTTGATGTCAAACACCAATGGATGTAGGATCATCCGGTTGGCTATAGTGCCCTCAAGGCAATTATCGTAGTCGCGGGTAGGTGATTATGATGATTGAGGGAGGACCTATACCGATAGAACAGTCTTACTCAAGATGATAGTATGCTATCTGGTTTGTCTTTATCATCATGTACATGTTGATAGAGCCCATAGGATTCTTGCTTGACTACCAGCATTATGATGGCGATCATATACGTAGGAGCTGGGGGTCTATAAGCACATCCTTAAATGTCCCTAGTCGTGGGAGTATCGAGACTGGGCATCGATACTCCAGTTTAGACTAGTGTATACTGATCGAGACCCCGACAAGGGGTGGTGGCCAGGTCTCACAAGCCATTGGTGTTAGTTTGTTCACCTAAGATAGTATACAGGTGCCCATTGAGTTATGAGTACACTGGACGGACTTGCCGGGAATATACTAGTTGGTATTATACCTATTGTCTGATGGCAGTTCCCTGGTGACATGTGTACAGGTTAGTCTGTCGACCTGAGATCGTCATTTGTCTCGTGTGGGTTCCAACTGTGCTTTGATTACTACCTTACCACGGCTCAAAGGAGTCATGAAAACAGGTTTTAGTTGGGTACAGTCCCGAGCCACATGGAGGCAGTGATCGGATCGTCGGGGATTCGCCTCTCCCGGTATTGGGGGTTGATGTCGCATTGTGCACGGATGGCCATCACTAGAAATCCTCGGCCGGGGTAAACGAGAATTACCGATCCAGGATCGATAGTTTCTCAGGTGGTGATGGGTTTCATGCCGACACGAATTATCGCGTTGTTAGGGGTCTGACTTTATCCACCCCTAGACTCGATATGCAATACTCTTAGACGAACTGACTGGACTGTATGGATATTGTCATTGTCAGGCTCACTAGGGGTTTGGATGAGTTTGCTCGTTGGCCTTCCTTTCGCTCAATACTTGGGTAGCCGTTACGTACAGCTGGTGCCGCTGACGTGCATGTGGTTAAACCCATTGCCAGCGTATTGACGAGTCTTTAGATTCCCACACAGAGGGGTTTCACGGTTCAGGCGATATGGTGTAAATGACGTATGTTGGTACATACAGGTGTCCGATTAAATAAGTGTACAGGATGCACAGATTTTGATCGGACGGTTGATAATACTAGCGGCTTAGGATTAAGCCGGATTATTAAATCAGGTTTTGATTTAATTATATATATATGTATGTATGTATGTATGTATGTATTCTAGTATTATTGTTCACTATTCCTTTTCTCTCTTGGCTATTCGTATTTTTGTACGAATACGCGTATATGTATTTCGATACATGTACCGGGTTGTATTCCGTATTTATACGGAATAGCTTCTAGAAGTGGACACCTCATTTGTATGATTTTCCTTTTTGGAAATTCATTTGTTTTACAAATGAGGTGGTGGAGTGAGGTGGCATGAACATGGCTTGAGGCATGTAGAGAGGTATGGGCATTGTTTTGTTTATTGGTAAAATGAGGAGATATTTTTTTGTGTGTGCATGATTGAGAGAGAGAGAGGCAGCCACTTTCTTGAGTTGCTTTTGCTCATTTTCTTTTCTTCACTTGGTGCATTCTTTTCTCACTTTGAGACTTAGTATTTTCTTTAGTTGCACACGCCACATGTTTCCTCACCTCCTTTTCATCTTCTTGAGTTTCTCTTTGAGCATTTGTGATGGGAGAAAATAGATAGTGACATAATCCTACATCTCCACTCTCCATTGCTAGAAACCTTGGAGCGTCGGTTGCCTCGCATGGCGAGGCTGAAGCTTGTGCCGTTTCCCTCAGGTGGATCATCGTAGAAGGAGGAAGACCGACAACCAAACTCGATCTGCAACCTCTAGGATCTTGGGAAGATGGATGAAGACCAAAGGACACGGATCAACTCGGTATAACCATTCTAACTTCTTTATATATGCTTGCTAGTATAGGGTTTAGGGTTGATCCGGGCATCGGGTAATGGTAGCACCAGTTTAGATAATTTTTGTTCCGCATTTGGCCATGGTTTGATGGCCGGGGCGCTGCCGTAACCTAACTTGGTATCAGAGCCAACCCGTAAACCCCTTACTAGCAGTTTTAGACAATGTTAAAGTATCGAAATCGAAACAACCCCAAAACAGTGCACTGCACATTCTAGTCTCTGTCGTTTTTTCAATTCTTCAAAAAAAAATTTAGCAACTGCAGAAGAATACTTGAGTGACAACTAGAACACACCACAAATATGAGCCCAAACCGCCGGTTTTGACCCGGCGAGATTTGATAAAAAACGGGCGAGGCCATTTTTTTGTGGTGTCTGGACTTGAGATTTTTGGTGTTTTCTAGTCTCTGGAATATTGGTGCAGTGGTATTGCTTGTTTTTCCTAGTTTGGATATTTTGTTATCTATTGTTCAGAGGCAATTCGGGGTGTTTCGAAGTTGATAATTTAACATTTTTTAAATGTTTATAGTACATGCATTACTATCTGCGACCGTGAATGTCATTCGAGCGGTATAACTCGTCTAATTGCTATATGTTCTTTTAGACGAGTTTGCGAACGTGACATTCATGTTGATGTTCTGTGTTGTGCTGTGTTGTTGTTGGATCATCGTGGTGGATAGCTTTGGTGCAATGTTAGTATTGTTTAGATTCATTTGTACATTTGATATTGCGGGGCGAGTGTCTGACATGTGGATTGCCGTCACTGCCAGTTTGTATATTATTTGTTTGGGGCACGACCGGGTTGAGGTCGATGTCACCCTTGTATATTATTTTCTTTTCTGTACTAGAATTACCCCGCGGTGGAGTGCACGAATAGCCGGGTTCTAGAGGGCAACAGGTCCGCATCTCATGGCGTTGAGACGGAGGGGACCTTACTCTAGAATTGGCGGGCTATTCGCCGCACTCGTAGGGGGTATAGGTTTACCCACGGAGGGGTGCCCAAGTTACCGGATTCCGTGAAGTGCTGGGTGGCCCATTCACGTTGTTGATTAGGGTTGCCTCGCTTCTGGTTTTGGCGGGTAACTTGCCGCCCTCGTAGGGATATAGGTTTTCATTGCACAGTCTATCCACACGACAGGGAACGTCGGGTCTCACTTGCGGCCCAAGTGAAACCCGGGGATCCAAGATTATCCACCATTATGTGTTGCTTCTGTGATACTTCTGTGATGTTGCTTTATATCATGCCTGGGACGAATATTATATATATATTTATATATATACTAGTAGATGTTGTATATGTTTTGCATCCACGCTAGTCCAATCCCCGCTCTGTCGTTAGTTAAGTAACCTAACAGGTGATGACGGGACCCAGTGGCGAATGCGGATGGCATATACGTACATCATATATTTTCGTTCTTTTCTGGTGTGATTAATTGATGGGACTGTGTTGATTCTGATCAATGCAAGGATAAAACAAACCTATTTAATGTTATTGGAGCCAATTTTAAAATACTGACATTACAGACGCTTTCTTTTGTTTTGCACAGTGTTATTCGGTTATGAATATCCAGCACCACATTCGACGAGGCAAGGGTCATAATCCCTTCATCGGGAGTGACCCCTTTAGTAAAAGTTGGCGTCAACGTAATAACTTTACTATAGTCAATTATTTTTGCTTTGCATCGTGGTATTCAATTTGGAATATCCTGCACCTCATTCGATGAGGAAAGAGCCGAGATCCCTTCACCGGGAGTGACCTCTTTAGCAAAGGTTTTCGCAACTATATATTTATAAAAGCTATCCGGTTCGTTCAACGATATCAAGTTCATTACGTTAAATGTTTTTCGCCAAAAATCATTCGTAGCCCTCCGTCATTTCAGACGGGTAGCACTTAGTATTCATGCTATGTTTGTTGGCCTTCGTTAAGGCATGGTGTATGGTAGCTATTTGTTACTTTTCTGTTGCATAGATAGATGCGTTGGTTTGGGACAGTCGTACTACTTTGTTGGCCTACGTCAAGGGTATGTACGGGTGGGTTCAAATTGACCTTGGTAATGACGGGTAGAACTTGACATGTGACTTATGATTTGTTGGCCTTCGTCAAGGTCATAAGAGCATGGGATAAAAATCACATCGGGAGTTTCAAACATACAGGAAACTTGCCAGGCATGCGCATACCTTCTGGAGTGTGATAACTTGAGTGGCTTCCATCAAGTTATCATGCGATGATAGTTGGATCCCGATTCTCACTGATGAGTTGGATTACTCATCGGGTGATTTTAGATGATCCTGACTAATTCTCCTTTTGGGTTTGGAGGAGAATTCGAGGATACAGTGGGAGACATCCTGATTAGATAAAGTGATTAACCATTTTGATCTAGGTTAGAGTGCACGCTGAGAGTTTCTTTTCTCTCTCTCTCTCTGGCAGCGATCATGGCCCGACCCTTGACTAAAACTCATGAACTAAGTTAACCGAACCTTCTTAAAACACTTTGGCTTTTAGAATGTCACGGTATCGCATATATCATTGCCACTTCTATACCACCTTTGCATTTCTCCAGAACACCCCGTATCACTACGAACATCCACTCCTATTGGATAAATCCATCGTATAGTTACATACGAACTCGAAGGAACTTGTTCCAGATTCGATGATGGATTCTGGTTCTGGAGAGATTGAATAGGATTATTCGGTTGTCTTTTTCTTTTACCTTCTCTCAGGTTGTGAGGGCTCCTAGGATTAGGAGAGGGTACACCTATTGAGCTTATTGGATAGTCTTCCTCCAGACCATAGGCAGGTGCCGAAAGGTGGGGAAGGAAGAAAACCAATTAGCCTAAAGGTGGTGTACAGAAGGTAATAAGTAAAGACATATAAAGGGATTAGAAACAGGACAAAGAAAATTGCGACTACTATCATTCACGACAATGCCGTGTATATTGTTTCCCCAATCAGAGCAAAGCTCTGTTTGAATTTCAAAATTCAAAAGGTGAAGCAACGCTTCAGATCCCTTGCGCTGCGCGCAGAGCGCCACGTGTCAAAAGTAGACACGCCGGCGCAAGGAGCGCTGCGCCCAAGGCAGCGCACCCCCAATCAGAGCAAGGCTCTGTTTTAAAACTCAAATTTTAAATAAAGGAAGCAACGCTTCAGATAACTTGTGCTCTGCGCTGCGTGCAACGTGTCAAACAGTGGTACGCTGCACGCCACGTGTCAGCGCAGTTGCGCTCTGCGCTGCACGACACTTGTCAGCGCAGGTGCGCTAGCGCAGTGGCGCTGCACTCTGCGCTGCGCGACACGTGTCAAGCGCAGTTGCGCGGCGCTGCGCGACACGTGTCAAGCGCAGGTGCGCTTGCGCCAACTGCGCCAACACTAAAATTTAAATAATAAATTATTTAATTAATCAGAATTAAAATTCTAGAAATATCTTTCCAATCTTCTTAAAATAAGAAGATTATCTTCTGTAAAACAGAGGTCTTAGGATCAAAGATCCAACGGTGGGGAAATATCCCCAGATCAATCAGAGAAAGATCTCTGTAACTAACTCAACAAACCAATTGGCCCTATATAAAGGCCCCTAGACTCCAAGTCTCACATACAGAAATAGAAAAAGGAGAGAACTCTGAAAAGCTTTGAAAGGCAAACCTTTGAAGAAAGAAGATCATCTTTTTCAAGGTAAAGAATTAAGTTCTTGGAAGAACAGAGATGAAAACATCTCACAAAAAGAAGAATTTCTTCTGAAAAAAGATCAAAGATCTAAGAACAAGATCAAGATCTTCACTACAAAAAAATAAAAAAAGATCCAATAACAAAAAAAATTAAAGAAGTAATTTACTTCATCCCTAGATCTTTTGATCTATATAAAGGCACAGCCTTTTGATGAACCATTGGTTCTTGAAACTTGAGGTAGAACCTCTTTAGAACTAAAAAGATTCTTTTCTTTGATCTAAATTTGATCAAGATGCGCTCCGCGCTATTGAATAGTGCCCTGCACTCATAATTTACGTTGTTGCGCTCCTTGGACTGGCGCAAGTCACCAGAGAGCGCCACGTGTCAATCCGCGCCTTATGCTCCTAAAAACAGAGCAATGCGCTCTTGGGTTGGTGCACTGAACCAGAGCGCGCCACGTGTTAGCAGCGCACTAGCGCAGCGCACTGGCGCAGCGCACAGCGCTAACAGACTTGCGCTCAGCAGAGCGTGACACGTGTCACCTCCACATGCGCTGGCGCCTTGCGCCTTTTAATTGGCGCAAAGCACCTGACAGGCCACGTGGCGCATTGTCAAACCATTAAATGATGTGCATTATTAAGAAAGGGCAGAGCCTAATTAAAAAGTCTAGCAAACCAAAACAAATGCTACACATTATTAAAAAAGGGCAGAGCCCAATTATAAGGCCTAACAGGCCTAATATAAATGCCATGCATTTAATTACAGAGCCCAATGCTATGCATTGTTTAAAAAGGGCAGAGCCCAAGCAAAGGCCTCACAGGACTAGTATAAATAAAATGTTGAACATTTTCAATTGGACTTAGCCCAATTCGGCCATAAGTCCTCAATTTAAATTGAACTGAGCACAACTGCTCTCCCAATCAATTTACACCCGGTTCGAGGGTACATCTCTTTACTCCTCTGGCATCCATCGTTGTAATCTCTCAACGTCGTCAGAGAGGTGACGGGTCCCGACAACCACACACTGCAACGGACTGTGGGGTCCTTAAACTCATGGACTATGATGTCCTTAACCTTGACCGTGATGTCTTAAAACTAATACCGGACTATGATTTCTTAACCTCGACCGTGATGTCTTAAAACTAACATCGGACTGTGAGGTCCTTAAGCTCACGGACTATGACGTCCTTAACCTTGACCGTGATGTCTTAAAACAAACATCGGACTGTGAGGTCCTTAAGCTCACGGACTATGATGTCCTTAACCTTGACTGCAATGTCTTAAAACTAACATTGGACCGTAATGTCCTTAAACTACCTATCGACTGTAATGTCACTAAACTAAACAATAGAGCCCCACAATTGCTCTCTTTTCGGATCTAAATGATCCCGTTAAGTTGATCTTAGTCTAAAATTAGACTAAAGTGTCCTTAACGAACGTTTAAGTCGATCTTTGCCTCAAATAAAGCTAACGTATCCTTAAACACACACCCCCAAACCCAAATCTAAGAAAGATACGGATTTGGACTAATCCACGTCCTACGGGCGACGGCATAACTTAGTCTCCGTATACAATCCACGGGCAACCAAACACAAAATAAACACACACGACACGAAGTCACCATATGGAGAAGGAGAAAGTTGTTACTGCGATGCGGTAGCGTAATTAACTGCAGGGGCTTGCGCCTGTAGGGAAGAGCGTCCCCACAATCAAAAAACCCCTCAAACGAGGGGGAATCTGACGAAGTCTGCTACATCGGTCGCATCCGTCTGATCCTTCGATACGTGGTGCCATAAATCAACTTGGCGTCTTCGGAGAGGTGGACGGATAGCACCAATTAGCATCTGCCCCGAATCTCAGGTAAGACGTCTTTGTCGCGCCGTCTTTCGGAGGGGAACAGATTCTGGCACGCCCGGTGGGACCTTTTCCATCTTTCCACTCCACACTTCGTGTGTCGTATTCGCGAACAAATCGTGGTTTGTTAATGGTTGCCCTTGGGTTTCAAGTTACTAAAATTTGGTCTCTTGCTTGGCACAGAAAGCAAACAGCAATGGCATTCACCTGCTCGAAGTGATCCAACTGTAGCTGCAACCCACGCTCCGCCTCACCTGGAGGTGTAGCCTATGGACCTCAAGCGGCATCACTGTTCACGATGCCGGTAGAACAAATCACCCAGGCTACTACTGGACAGTTTTTCGGGACCATGCTCCTGCCAATGAGCTTCACTGCCCCAGTGCCCGTACCAGAAGCTCCTAAGAAGTCGGTCTTCGATCGACTTACAGCTACTGCGGCCCCTCTCAGCGGGTCGTCCAGCACAAGCGCCTCGGTCTTCTCCAGATTGGGCCAAAACTCCTGCGGGCCCACAATGATGCTTGTAACCAAACCTTCTCCTGAAGTTGTCAAAGCGGCTTCTCCTGCTAAGGGGTCGGTCTTTAAAAGACTGACCGTCCCAACTCCAACTCCTGCTCCTGCTACTCAAAGGACATCAGTCTTTAATAGGCTGACACCGGCAGCGGCCCCTCACCCGAACAGAGGACAAGACAAGGCCATCCCCGTCACCGAGCCAACTCCATCAGCTCGACATGCTCGACGTCGCCACTGGCGCCGAGTGAGGAAGTCAGGAGGCAACTCCCCTTCTGGGCTAACTCCACCAGCCCTGACGGTGGAAATTAATGCTGTTGTTCCAACCGGGAACAACTTTGAACAGTTGAATAAGGTGCGTAGGAATTCTCCTACCGCTGTACTAAAAAGGTCTCCTCCTCCACTGGAGAAGGTTATGGAAGCAAAGCCAGAACGGTCTCCACGGCTGTCCTCCAAGGTCTATAAAGTCTGGCGGTAGGCCCGAGACTCGGTGATCGATCCAAATTTCTCTCGCCAGCACAAGAAGCTGAAGGTCCAATAGGAGGTAAGCCATCCTGCCAAGCCACGAAAAGCTGTCTGGGTGCCCACCTCAACGGCCCCCTCAACTTCCACTGTTCATAAGAAAAGAAGGCCGGAGAAGATCCCCATGCCGGCGACAAAAGTCAAAAACACTGAACCCAAACGCCCTAAGTCCGGGGGCATGGTCGTCCATACCGTTTACATGGCATCTGGGAAGGAGGATAGCCGCGCTTCGACAGGCCACAGACCGCTTACCCGATCCATCATAAGAGCCCAGGAACAGCAGCAGCAGAAGCTCTAGGAGATGTTGACTGCGATGGCCGCGCTCACCGGACCAAAAGAAAACCCGGAGGTGTCATCGGAACAACGTCGCAAACACGAAACTGATACTGAGTTCCTTCGTAGAATGCTTGAAAAGAAGGACAAGGAGGCTGCAGAGCAAGCGGCCAATATAAAGCAGATGGCTTTTCTGTTTCAAGATATGGTCGGGATGATGATACAGCCGGATCCCCCAGCCGAAGACCCTCCGATAATCCTTGAAGATGACAGAGTGGAAACGTCAAATCCACCCCGGCTCTTTCAACAGCCAAAGAGGAAACAATCTCTAAGGCCGCCCTGGATGACTATATTGCTCAACAAATACGAGTTCACCAGGCAACTGAGGCAGCCGGTCAAGTTGTCAAAACGGGGCGACCATATCCGAGCTGGTATGATCAGATTAAGTACCCGCCGGGCTACACGATCCCAAAATTTCATGTTTACAAGGGGACAGGCAATCCCCATCAACATGTTGCCCAGTTCAGGGCTCTTTATGGCAACACCGGCGGCGATGATAAGCTCTTGCTCCGCCAATTCATCGGCAACTTATCGGAGACGGCTTTTGAATGGTACTCCGAGCTTCCGAATGACTCCGTCAAAACTTTCGCTGAAATGGAGTTGTTGTTTACCCAGCGTTTTGCAAGCGCCAGCGAACATACTCTAATAAAAGCTTTGATCAATGCAAGAGTAAAGCCGGGCGAAACTTGGGTTCAATATGCAATCCGATGGCGGAACCTGTGGTCGAAGTGCGAACAGCACATCGAAGAAGCACCAGCGTGGGCATGTTCGTGGGCACCCTAGACCCTCATGCAACTATTTCACAGTTCATGATGTTCTTTAAACCGACCACGTTCCAAGCTTTGATCGACAAGCTAGCTCAGATGGATCAGATGGGTCACAGACCATCTCCCCCGAAGCCGGAACCGCGGAACGACAAGGGTAAAGGGAAAGCGACCTTCATTGCGAACACCCAGCAGCAGCCCAGTGCCCCAAAGCTAGCGGATCAACTGGAGGAGAGACGACGCTATTACAATGAGAAAATGAAGCGTCCTTACTCATTCCCGCGGGACAAAACAAAGAGGTTGTTCGAGCTGGCTATGCACAACAGGCTTATCAATTTGCCGAATCCCAGGCGACCACCGCAACCCAGCGAAGTGAATAATCCTAATTATTGCCCTTACTACCAAACGGTAAGTCACCCGATCGAGGATTGCTTCGTCTTTAAGGGATGGATCGAGGATCAATACCTGCAAGGCAAGTTCGCGTTGTCCGAGAAGTGGAAAGTAAACCCACCACAACCGCACATTCCTAAGAAGACGGACACACCGGGGGCAACTTGTTCTTTTGTTGAAGAAGCTCCATGGGAGGTCGTGCTTTCAGTCAAAACCAAAAGGATGCTGAATGATCTCTAGACATGCCCGGCGATCAGGTGGAAGAACCTGCTGGAATCTCAGATCATCGAAGGGATGCTGAAGCCACGCCCAATTCCAAAGATTGGTGGTGATGGCCCAAGCACTTACGCCCAGCCGTCAAAATCTTCAAAGAAGAAGAAGAAGAGATCCAAAAAGCCCTTGAAGCCTGGCAACAAGCGCACAGACTTACAGAAACAGATCGATGCGCTGGAGGAGTATAATCAGAAGGCGCGGACTCCTATCACGCTCCAAGAGTTCCTCAGCCACGTCTTACAGGAGGAAGATGATGGAGAAATCTCTTCGGATGAATCTGAGGGATACGCAGCAAGTTGTCATGTGATCTCTCATTCGTTTACAGACGATGAAAAAACTCCTTGCATTGAGAAGCTGGGGGCAAATCCTAAGCCAGAACTCCTGGAGCCTTCAGATGAAATAATTGATGCATTCCTGAACACGGCTCTCCTTAAAAGTAAAGCTGATCGGGAGAACGAGACGGCCATATTTGAAAGAGCCAAATGCCGGCGACTAGATGAAAGAGTTGAGACACTCCCGCCGAATCAAGGAACATCCGTCACGGATAAAAACAAGTTCAAGATGAGGAAAAGGTTTGCTAAAGCCATATCAATGGGAATGAAGCTACCACCCTCTGAAGGAAACACTCCCGGTGAAGCAGAGATGCATCCTAGCTACTGCTCATATCATCGAAGAATTTCGCACCCCACCGAGGAATGCGACGCTTTTAAAAGATGGTGGCAAGGGTACGTTGCTCACCGGCAACATTTTAAGCGGATGAAACGCAAAACTCGGCGAGAGCAAATAAGTGCGACTGAGGAACATAAAAGAGATACCGGTAACTGTCGCATGGTCAACACCGGGGGATCGCAAATTCTCACTTTCGGAAGCGACTCTGACGAAGAAATGGCTCTTGGCCCCCTCTTTAAAGAATCCGCATTGGGGAAGGAGGAAGAACCGAAGGCCTGTGAAAACATTCAGCTACGCAATCGCACGCTTCCAGAAAAGAATCTCAGATCCACGAGTCGAAAAGATAAGGGAAAAGAAAAGGTCTCCGAGGATATCGCCTTGGACGACCAAGTCATGAAAGAGCTTATCGCCAAGGACCCACCAAATAAGAGTAAGGTAGACTATAACATTCTGGCGCACTTGAGGAAGTTACCCTCGCAGCTCAGTATTCTCGACGCCCTTTTACTATCTAAAGAAGCGAGATATTCATTGATCAAGGCGCTACAAGAACCAAAGCAATTCCAAGCTTTTCTCGCCGAAGAAAAGATGATGTACGAGCTGGAGGAAGTACACACAGCCGATATCACCTTCGGTGACGAAGACCTCCTCCTTGGGACTTGCGAGCACAACCGTCCCCTCTATGTTTCAGGATACTGCCACGATATAAAGATTGGCAAAATCCTGGTCGACAATGGGTCTTCCGTCAACTTCTCAACGTGCGAGTGTTGAAGGAAATCTGCATGAGTGTCCAGCATCTCGCTCGTGATAAAATCACCATCTTTGGTTTTGACTCCCAGTCATCGCGGACTCTCGGATCTGTGATACTAACGCTGCGTTTCGGGCTACTTGTCACGGACATTAAATTTCATGTCATTAACGCTAAGACATGCTACAATACTTTGCTCGGTAGGCCTTGGTTACACGAGTACAACATCATCCCTTCTACGCAACATCAGTGTATGAAATACTTTAAGGATGGTCTCGAGTATACCGTAACAGGAGAGCTGAATCCATTCTCCGTGAACGAAGTCCGCAAGTACAAAGATGCAAAATATTTCTTGCCAGATTTCGAGGATACGGAGAGATGTCACAAACCGGAGAACAAAGCTATCACCACCATTCCGGTCTTTAGGAGTGATACTGAAGAAGAGGAAGCGATAGTTTATTCAAGTCCACCCTAGCACAACAAGCCAGGACCGTTCGCTCCTATGTTGATCTTTGGCAGCGATTCAGAAGATGAAGTCCATGCTATATTCTCCGCTCGGCCGTCAATACAAATATTCGCTGATGAAGAGCAAAGTTTGCAAATTGCCATGGTTCCGCCCAAACACTACAAAGATCTCGACGCACTTGAAGCTTATAGCGTGCAAGAGCTACAAACATTTTACGTCCTTCCCAGGCGAAAAGGTGAACAGGAAATCCTATTCTACCGATCCATGGAAACAAGAGTGGAGAAAGAAGTTTGGCATGGCGCGAATTCTACACTTGACAGGCTCCAGCCCATCCGTCTGCCTAGATATTATACAGAAGGCTTGAAAAGGCTGTTGAAGCGCCAAGGGATACCCCTTAAACAAACTGCTCGGCAAGCACGGTTCTATAACAGGATCTGGAATGTCCCTGGAACTCAGCGCAAGTTACCTAACGGGAGAATGGAAGCGGTCGGGCTTAGATATGTTCGATCCAAGAAACGGGAGCTGTTCCGTGACTGCTATGCCGTACATGACTTTGATGAAGAAGGAGATGCTCAATGGAAGAGTGCTAATCCTGAACCAGAAAAAGTCCCCGAAGTAAAAATGCCCAGTCCGTCGTTCGAAGAACAAATGGACAAGCTTATAAGGGAAGCTGGTCAAAAAGTTCGAAACGACCATAACCACGAAATGGCCATCTACGAGAAAGCCAGGACGCAACGCCTTCTCCAACAGGCTGCGAGAGATGAAGATGCCGCTCCCTGTCAACCTGTTGTAAAAAAGGCCCGACGCAGAGGCAGAAACAAGTCAAAAAGCGGAAAAGGCGTTTGACAGCAACAAAGCGCGACCAAGAAGTCACGCGGTCGGGAATCGAGCGGTCCGGATTTGTCCCTTATGAAAAAGATGAGTCGAGCATACTCTTTTCCTCAAGACAAGAAAAAGAAGATACTTGACCTCGCTATAAGACATCAAATGCTTACACTCCCAGAGTCCAAACACCCCGAGCAAGCAGGCGAGGTCTCTCACCCAGACTATTGCTCTTATCACTGAGTAATAGGACATCCTCTCGAAGATTGCTTCACCTTAAAGAACTGGGTCGAAGATCAGTATCAGCTCGGCAAGTTCGCTCTATCCGACAGTTGGAGGATAACTCCGCCGCAGAAGCATGAACCCAAAGCTATGAGAGTATAACCAAATACACATCGGTCTTCGAAGCGAGCTCGCACTTGTCATATGGTAACGATATCAAAAGAAGAGCCCGAGAATATGGATGACCTTCCCGGGTGCTTCGAAAATAATGATGACGAGGTGATCTCAGAGTTTCCACCGGTGCCAAAAGAGCTGGAAGATGGAATACACATTACTGCAGATAGCCTTAAGAAGATTGATTTGGGAACGGCAAGTGACCAGCGACCCACATTCGTTAGCGAGATGCTATCTGAAGAAAGGGTGGCCGCGTTAAAAGACGTGCTTATGCAGTAAAGAGATTGCTTCGTATGGAACTATTCTGAAATGCCAGGACTAGATCCAGAGATTGCTGTCCACAAACTGGCGATATCCCCAGACGTTAAGCCAATCAAACAAGCACCAAGAAGGATGAGGCTCGAGCTTGAGATGAGCATCAACGCCGAGGTCAAGAAGCTGATCGACTCTGGCTTCATCCAATAGGTTCAGTACCCTGACTGGATCGCCAACATCGTCCCGGTGATGAAGAAAAATGGGACAGTACGCATATACGTGGACTTCCGGGATCTCAATAAAGCCTTCCCAAAGGACGATTTCCCAGTACCGGTCACTGAACTGATGATAGACAACACGTCCACTCACGAAGTCTTCTCCTTCATGGACGGATCATCAGGATACAATCAAATAAAGATGCATCCCGAAAACCAGAAACATACCGCTTTCCGGACCCCTTTGGGTATATTCTGCTATAAGGTAATGCCTTTCGGTCTAAAGAACGCCGGTGCCACCTAACAGGGAGCCATGACAAAGATCTTCGATGACCTTATACATGAAATCGTCGAATGCTATATCGACGACCTCGTGGTGAAGAGCAAATCATACGGGGAACATCTCGAGCATCTGAAGATCGTATTTCAATGCCTTCGGCAATATAACTTGAAGATGAACCCACTCAAATGCGCGTTCGGGGTGTTCTCAGGTAAATTCCTAGGATTCATCATCCGGCACCGAGGTATCGAAATAGACCCGGCAAAAATCAAGGCGATCATGGAAATGCCCCCGCCAAGGACTCTCAAACAATTGCGGTCTCTTCAAGGGAAGCTCGCGTATATCCGGCGATTTATAGCCAATCTCTCTGGCAAGTGCCACCCCTACAGTCACTTGATGAAAAAGGGGACCCCGTTCGTCTGGGATGACAGATGCCAAGGCGCGCTGGATGAAATCAAGCAGTATCTGCAGAACCCGCCAGTGCTGGCTGCTCCGGTCAAGGGAAAGCCTCTTATTCTTTATACAACAGCCCTCGAAGGTTCTTTAGGCGCGTTATGTGCACAAGAGAACAACCAAGGGAAAGAACGAGCTCTCTACTATTTGAGTCAAGTTTTACTGGGGGCAGAAAGCAATTATTCTCCCTTCGAAAAACACTGCCTGGCGCTGATCTTTGCAATAACGAAACTCCGACACTATGCACTGGCGCATGAAGTCCGCCTCATATCGAAGGTGGACCCTCTCAAATATTTGATGTCAAAGTCCATATTGACGGGGCGACTTGCTAAATGGGCCTTGCTTTTGATGGAGTTCTCAATAACCTATCAGCCTCTTAAGGCAGTGAAAGGTCAGGCCATCGCTGATTTCCTCGCTGAACATCCGATACCGGCCGATTCTCCCTTGAATTGCGAACTGCCAGACAAACATGCGTTTGATGCGATCGACGGTGGTGATACCCGGTGGGAACTTTATTTTGATGGAGTGTCTTCCATGAAGAAGCGCAAACAGAGCGCTCCTATCATCAAATTAGGGGTAGGCCTTATCTTCATGACCCCATGAGGAGGGATAATGCGCTTCGCCTTCTCCTTGACAGAGCCGAGGACGAACAATGAAGCCGAATACGAAGCTTTGATAGCAGGCCTCGAGATCGCCATCGACATGGGAATTGAAGACCTCCTCATATATGGAGACTCCCAACTGGTCGTTAGTCAGGTAAATGGCGACTACCAAACATGCAAACCAGAGCTGGTAAAGTACGGCGAGAGGGTACAGTAACTACTGACCCAAATACCTTCCTACACTTTGGAAAGCATACCGCGTGCGGAAAATAGCAAGGCGGATGCATTAGCCAAGCTCGCTAAAGAATTGGCCGACAA
This sequence comes from Agapanthus africanus, assembly GCA_030015575.1. Lineage (NCBI taxonomy): Eukaryota > Viridiplantae > Streptophyta > Magnoliopsida > Asparagales > Amaryllidaceae > Agapanthus > Agapanthus africanus. The sequence goes on from JASDDO010000022.1 coordinate 367,311,956, forward strand.
GAACCTCGATGATGTGAGGATCGTTGTGCAAAGCCGTCGGGTTCTTGCTCCGCCAGAAATATCTCCGGAACCATCCGAGGAAACGGAAGCGACTGAGCAAACGGCCTTGCAAATAAATGACCAAGAAAAGGCTGAGGATTGGAGAGAAGTCTTTATAGACTACTTCAAATCCCATCGAATGCCTGAAGATGCATCCTCAAGACATCAGCTCAAAAAGCGAGCCCTATCTTTCGCCTTCGTCAATGATACTCTGTACAAGAGGTCATTTGATTCTCTGTGGTTGAGATGCCTAGGACCTGAAGAAGCAAAAAGAGTCATCCAAGAAGTTCACGACGGACTCTGCGGTTCTTACCAAGCTGGCCCTAAGATGAAATTGAAAATTAAACGGATGGGCTATTACTGGCCCACGATGATTCAGGATTTCCTCGAATATGCGAAGCAATGCCACTCGTGCCAGATTCATGGGGACTTCATCCATCATCATCCAAATCCACTACATCCAACAGTGGCTAGCTGGCCGTTCGAAATGTAGGGAACTGACATAATCGGTCCCATCGAACCAGCATCATCCAGGGGACATCGATTCATTTTGGCGATGACTGATTACTTCTCCAAATAGGTAGAAGCAATACCGCTGAGGGAAGTGAAGACGGAGAATATCCTCCATTTCTTCAAGACGCACGTTATTTATCGGTTTGGAACTCCGCGACGGATCATCTCCGATAACGGGCCAGCCTACAGAAGCCACAAGATCAGTCGTTTCGCACAACAACATAACATAGACTGGAGGTATTCATCAGTCTATAATCCCCGAGCCAACGGTCTAGCTGAGGCTTTCAACAAGACTCTGATGAACATCGTGAAGAGGACGGTGTCCCGAAATAAGAAGGACTGGCACGGGAGACTGCAAGAAGCTCTCTGGGCGTATCGAACTACGTTCAAAACGGCCACGAACACAACGCCGTACGCGTTGGTATTCGATACAGAAGCGGTACTCCCCCTTGAGATAGAGTTACCCTCTCTACGAGTGGCAGTCTATTATGAGCTCACGGACGAAGAGAATGCTCACCTTCGGCTTGAGGAGCTCGATGCCCTTGATGAAACCCGGCTCATAGCGCAACAAAATCTGGAAGCTTATAAAGCAAAGATGACGCGCTCATATGAAAGATTGACCAGGCCTAGGACATTCCGCCAAGGCGAACTCGTGCTAGTGGTCAAAAGACCTATGATCCCCAATCGTGCCAAGCGGGGAAAATTCGAGCCGAACTATGAAGTCCCGTACATCATAGACAAGGTTTACCAGGGTGGAGCCTATCTACTCATGGACATGCACGGTGAAAGACCTTTCAGGCCAATAAACGGTCGCTTCCTGAAGAAATACTATGCTTGACGAGTCACGGCCTAGGTCAATGATAGATGACGACGACTATGTCCGCTCGCTATCTTCCTAAGCCCAAACTCTACAAGTAGTAACCGGCTTACTTCACAGCGGACCGAAACGTCCTTAAACTAACAACGGACCGAAACGTCCTTAAAACTAACAGTGGACCGAAACGTCCTTAAGCTAACAACGAACCACTATGTCCTAAAACTAGCTGTTGACCGAGATGCCAAGAAACTACGGCGGATTGCATCATCCCAAAGCTGATACAAAAAAAAGAATAAAAATAAAAAAAACGGTATGTCCAGAAGCAAAATGGGCACGGATGAAAACCCGAAAGGGCTCCGTGAGTAAAAACAGCAGGGCTACCGGCGAGTGTTTGTGAAAACCCGAAAGGGCGCGACCTCGTTATATAAAAAGAATTAAAAAAAAGAAAAAAAGAAGAGAGAATAATAAAAAACGGTATGTCCATAAGCAAAGGGGGCACGGATGAAAACCCGAAAGGTCTCCGTGAGTAAAAACAGCAGGACAACCGGCGAGTCTGTGTGAAAACCCGAAAGGGTGCGACCTCGTTAAAAGACACTTGCAGGGTCCTCTCGATCTTGTGAGGAGAAACCACCCGTGTGAGATCCTTATGACTCACAAGGGAGCAACACACTTAGGGATCCCCACGATTCCTAAGGAGAAATTACACTTGCGAGATCCTCACGACTCGTAAGGAGAACTCTCTTATGGGACCCTCACGGCTCATAAGATTTGAAAGTCTTACGTTACAGAGACCTGAACTTGTTCTTAAGCAACCCCCACAACCTCCGATACTTCCCTACAAGTGGCTCAATACTGACCCTTGTATACAATCCACGGGCGCGAATAAACATTTCCCTAACCAAGTCCCATCCGTGACTAGGGATGTGTCCGTACAGTGAACAATCCTTGTAAGCCCTCTCGACTTATAAGGGGAAAACTCTCTTGTAAGATCCTTACGACTTACAGGGAAACATACACTTAGGAATCCTCACGATCCCTAAGGAGAAAACACACCTACGAGATCCTCATGACTTGTAGGGAGAAATACCTTTGTGAGACCCTTACGGCTCATGAAGTCAAAAGCCTTAGTTGACAGGAATTTAACCCTGTTTAATAAGCCACCTTTGTCTGACATCGATAGAGGCAAATGATGATTCGCTCCTGGCAATATCCCAGTTGTAGCGGTGCTGATGCCGAAATCGGTGTCTAATCCTAAGTTTGCAGCGAAAAGCCAGCAAGCCGCACATGCATACGAAATAGCCGAAATGATGGGGCAACTTACGACAAAATCAGCAAGTAAAAATGTATGCATGCGAAATAGCCGAAATGATTGGGCAACTCGCAATAAAAAGCAGCGAGTAAAAAAAATATATATATATATATATAGCCGAAATGATTGGGCACCACGAAAAATAGCCGAATTGATTGGGCAATCGCGACCTTCGCGATATAAAAAGCTGAAATGATAGAGCATCGCGGAAAGAAATAAAATAAAAATGAAAATGAAATTTATGCCCTACAGGTGATATCACAGCAGTCCCTGTATACAATCCAGGGGCGCAAACAAAAAAGGAATCGCACTCCATCTCTCAAAGGTTTCATCATAAGAAGAAGCCAAATCTCGACGGTTCACATATAGCCTAGAGATCATCTCGACGTTCATCTCATTGCAGCAGAACCAACATCAAGTAAAGCGGAACAACGACACTCCCAGTTCCATGACTCGACGGTATACAGATGACCGAGAGTCAAATCCTAACTCCGTGAAATGCGGATATAATCAGCAAATTCCTGGTCATGTGGAACACGGATAACGTCACTTCTGACCCCATGAAAAACGTCCAGAGCGGAGCCCAGTCCTCGTCGAACACGGCAGTGAACCCGTGGGAAGCATCTAGTGCAAATTCCTGGTTACGTGGAACACGGATAACGTCACTTCTGACCCCGTGGAAAACGTCCAGAGCGGAGCCTAGTCCTTGCCGAACATGGCAGTGAACCCGTGGGAAGCATCTAGTGCAAATTCCTGGTTACGTGGAACACGGATAACGTCACTTCTGACCCCGTGGAAAACGTCCAGAGCGGATCCTGGTCCTCGCAGAGCACGGCAGTGAACCCGTGTGAAGCATCCAGAGCGGAGCCTAGTCCTCGCCGAACACGGCAGTGAACCCGTGGGAAGCATCTAGTGCAAATTCCTGGTTATGTGGAACACGGATAATGTCACTTCTGACCCCATGGAAAACGTCCAGACCGGAGCCTAGTCCTCGCCGAACACGGCAGTGAACCCGTGGGAAGCATCTAGTGCAAATTCCTGGTTATGTGGAACACGGATAACGTCACTTCTGACCCCGTGGAAAACGTCCAGAGCGGATCCTGGTCCTCGCAGAGCACGGCAGTGAACCCGTGTGAAGCATCAAGAGCGGAGCCTAGTCCTCGCCGAACACGACAGTGATCCCGTGGGAAGCATCTAGTGCAAATTCCTGGTCACGTAGAACACGGATAACGTCACTTCTGACCCCGTGGAAAACATCCAGAGCGGAGCCTGGTCCTCGCCAAACACGGCAGTGAACCCGTGGGAAGCATCCAGAGCAAACATCGGACTGTGAGGTCCTTAAACTCACAGACTATGATGTCCTTAACCTCGACCGTGATGTCTTAAAACTAACAATCAACCACAGCGATTTTACACTGATTTTACCTTGGTTCAAGGGTACATCTCTTCACTCCTTTGATATTTGTCGTTGTAATTCCCCAACGTCTTCAAAGAGGTGACGGGTCCCAGTAACCACGCGTTTCACGAACTGTGGAGTCCTTAAATCCACGGACTATGACGTCCTTAACCTCGACCGTGATGTCTTAAAACTAACATTGGACTGTGAGGTCCTTAAACACACGGACTATGATGTCCTTAACCTCGACCGTGATGTCTTAAAACTAACACCGGACTGTGAGGTCCTTAAGCTCACGGACTATGACGTCCTTAACCTCGACCGCGATGTCTTAAAACTAACACCGGACTGTGGAGTCTTTAAATCCACGGACTATGATGTCCTTAACCTCGACCGCGACGTCTTTAAACTACGGTACCCCGGGAAGCATCCAGAGCAACCCTTAACTCCGTAAAATGCGGATAAATGCAACTTCACCCATCACTTGCGGGTCCTCACGACTTGTAAGGGAGTAAATTCTCTTGCGAGATCCTTACGACTCTCAAGAGAAAACACACTTAGAAATCCTCACGATTCCTAAGGAGAAAACACACCTACGGGATCCTCTCGACCCATAGGGAGAAAATACTTTATGAGACCCTTACGGCTCGTAAAGTTGAAAAGTCTTAGATGACAGATCCTAACCCTGTTTTCTAAGCCGTCGCCACTCTACAAAAAGCATAAGATTGATAGTTATATACTATCTACGGATCGTACTTGCTAAAATCCCGGGGCAAACAACACAGCAAGAAAGAAGAAAGCGGAGAAATGACACAAGACATTATGAAGAATGTATATCTTTTATTCATGAATTCAATTGAGTACAAGTTACATCGTGTTAAAGAATAAACAAATACATTTTATTTACAATTACAAATGATACAAAATGTTCATGGAGAAGGAAGCGTCTTCAACAAATCTGCAAGTTGCTCTCGCACTTCCTTCAGCGCCTTCTCCTGATCGGCTGCCGCAGCCAACTCTGCTTCCACCTGGGCCCGCTGCTGAAAATAGGATGAAAGTTGTTCTTCGAAGGCTCGCTGAGCTGCTTCACGGCCTTGGGCATCACGCTCAACGATATCGAGCTTCCGCTTCAATGTTAACCCGTCGGAGATACTTTGCAGGAGACCCTCGAAGATAGCTTTCACCCGAGCAGCGTTCGCGTCAACCTCAGCACGCAGTCGAGCAGACTCGCTTGAGGTTTCTTTGCATTCGCTCCGCTTTAGAGCCGCTTCTTGTTCAAGATGACGGAAGTAAGAAGCGCTCTGCTCGATCCACGCCGCCCGTTGAGTGCTCGTGGCCAAAATCTCGGGGGCAGGACGCATAATCTCCAGCTGATACAAGCGGTCCTCGATCTCCCTGCAGTGGTTAACCCAAAACTCGACGACGCCTTCATTGTGGAAATTTACAAGCGTCGCCAACATCGGATTAACCTCAGAAGAGAAATCTGCGGCAGATACAGGAGCTTCTGCGTCAAGCTCCTCGACGCATCCGCTCAGCATACTCAGACTCATCGCAGCACCCTTTGAGGATGGACGTCTGGAGAATGGGCCTGCCGGCATCATAATGCGGGACTCGAAAGGAACTGGAACCAGAGCGATAGCTGCAAAACAAATCATAATCAAATGACAGACCTAAAAAATACAAGAGATTCATGAACAATGGAATTTACTATACCAGCTGCAGCGGGCGGCAAAGCTGGGAGGACCGGTGGCGCAACCGATCTTTTATCTCCTCCTTCGATCTGTAGCACTGCAATCAGGACAAAAAAATCAGAAACAATTTCATTATTGAAAAAAGAAAGAGCATTAATTGAAAACCATACTCACCAGCGCCACTAGAGGAAGCAAGCTCCGACGGGAAGGAGAAGTGTGGGTGCAGCACCTGGTACAGGTGATCAAAAAGCACTCCTGCAAAGACGCAATAGTACAACTTCAATACATAGATTATGCAGCATAAAGTTGAAACTGATAAGTCATAAATCCATACCTTCCAGCATCTGCGACAGTACGAAGGAGGGTAGAGAGGTGGCCACCATCAGGGCAGTAACTGACGGCGCTCCCTCGAGTAAAGGGGCATCAGCACTAGCCGCACCTGCGTTAGAAACAAGATAAGCCCTGTCAGGAAGGATTGCAGAATAAAAAGGACGGTAACCCAAAATTTACCCGATGAGTCGCCAGCCGAAATGGCGGCGTCTCCCTCCTCCATTGGCATGGGTTCACCTCCCGTTGCCTCATCGCCGGACTCTACGGGAGCCGTCGTCGTGCTCGCAAGGCCAGGAGAAGGTGAAGGACCATAAGCGGGGAGAGCGATGATCGGAGCGGCACCCGACTCTTGAGAAAGAACGACCGTCTTGTGCTCAGCGATCATGCCCGTCTCATCCACTACCACCTCGGGCTCAGCGGTCGCATCCGTCTCGCCCACCACTGCCATGGGTTCATCGTTCGCAGCTGCTCCATCAGCCACTGCCTCAGGATTGGCCGTAGCAGCAGTCTTATCTACCGCCACCTCGCGCTCAGCAGTGGTGGCCGTCTAGGGCATAATAGTCATGACTGTCTCATCAGCCACTAGCTCAGGCCCGGCGACTACGGCTGCACCGCCTACCGTCGCCTCGGGATCAGCTGCTACCTTCTCCACCGTCCTCTCAGGCTCGACGGTCACCGCCGCCCCTTCAGTAGGACTCGGCCCTGCAGAACAAGATGTATAATAACCGACAGTTTTACAACTTTTACAACAAAGCCTCGAAAAGCACATTACCTGAGGTGGATTGACCGTTGGCTTCCCGAGCCGCACGCGCCGCCCGTCTATGAGCAGTAGAAAAGGCGACCGAGGGCTCCTCTGAAGGAGTAGCAGCGGGGGTAACGACGCTTGAGCCTGCTCCCACGGCCAAAGCAGCGCTACGCTCCTTCGCTGCGCGCCTCAAACGCTTCCTCTCCTCCCGGGCCGTCACGACGGACCTCTTGGAAGCCTCCTTCAGCAAGGCGTCTTCGTCCGCGTTCAGAGTTGCCTCCAGAGCCTTCAAGGCATCCATCATCGGCTTTTTGAGTTGGGTCTCTTGCGGCAATTCCGAAGAGGCCGGAACATCGGTAGCTGGCCCGGAGAGAACTCCCGCGTCAGTTTGCGAGATAAGTCTTATGGTCCCTGCGATAAGACAAAGAGGGGGTCAGATTACTCATAAGAAATGGAAGGAGAGACATCGTAAACCGAAATGTACCAAGGCCTAAGGATGCTCTGAGTTGTTCCTCCTCCTGGAAAGTTTTAAGGGAAGAAGCGATGGCTTCGTCGGTAGAAATGCCTGTTAAAGAAGGAAAATCGTTAGTTAAAAAAACAATGATAGAGGTACGATGCAATGACGAAAAATACAACTAGTAATTACCCGATTGTGCAAGTTTAGCCAACCACGCATCGCGCCTTGCCAATCGCTCAGAAGCTGTGATGGCGGCCGCCATATCAGTGTCGTCTGGCGGCATAAATAAGCCCTCGTTGGTCCCATACTCACCCAAGCCCTCGCTGTTAGGGGCATGAGGTTCCTGACCAAATTCAATGTCAGTAGAGAAGAACGACTTCTTCTTCCTCTTCTGCGCGCAAACTCCAACCGCACCCAAAATCAGCTTACGCTTCGTCGGCACCTTAGGACGGCGGGTCCCGATGTCTGAGCCCACGCCGAATTCAAGCGAAACCACATTCACCGTCTCCACCGGAGCACGGGGCGCTGGTGGCACGTCTACGGTTTCACGGGGAAATCCGCACGGGGGCCTTAGCACACGCGGAGGCTCATCTCCAGCATCTCCTCTTAGTGGAGGAGGGACAGGGGTCCTTCGCCTCAGGGGAACGTTGCGATCGCTGGCCGGGGGTGCACCCTTGCGATCAATCAGTAGCCGCTTCTCTTCTCGGATAACAGCACCCATCGCGTGCTGATACCAGGCCCCGTATACATTGAGGGCCCTTGGAATGCAAGTCGGTTCGCTGATGAAGAAGTGGGAGCCTGTGTTCAGCCGCATAAAATGATGTAGTGCACTCCGTATCCCCTCCCTGGTGGCCGCAGGCTCTTCCAAAAACGCCTCCAGTGGGACCCCGTGGTTATAGCTTAGCTGTTGGGCGAACCGATGGGGGTTGTACCTCATAAAGAGCGCCAAGTCGTTTTGCCTGAATACCAGGAAGCCCGGCCGGATGGAGTATAAGTGAAGAATCTCTCGGGCTTTCAATACGGAGGCCTCGTCCTTGAAACCATCACGCAACGCCAACACCGTCTTGGAGGTCTCCGGGCCAATGGTCATGACCTTGTCCGTGAAAGAAATGCCCGCCCCGACCGTGCGCGGACGAAGAAGCAACCCCTTAGCCTCCCGCGGAGACGGATTCACAATAGAAGCGCCAATTAACCGCATGACTCTCGGGAGTCTGCACTTCTCGTAGAACGAGGGCCTCTTGTGAATACCAAAAACCCCGAGCACATGCATCTCCATCCATGAAGTAAAATAGTTCGTCGGGAAGTTGGCGGGTTGCACCCCCGGTTCATTTGCGTCCGCCGCCACGCTGAGTCCATGGTACAGGTGGGCCAATCCGGCAATTCCGATAGACAATTGTATGCCCGCCACCATCCGATGTGCTGGGTAGAAGACGGACGACCTCATGTAGCGCGAGTGCATGGGGAGCGCAAACCAGCACAGGCATAGCCCCAGAAACACGAGAAAGAAGGTCTCCTCGTCGACGCCCGGGGCGAAGATTTCCGATAAGAGCATGACTGCAGCATCGGGGAGGTAAAAACCCTTTTGGTCGTCCTCCAGTACTGGTCGACGATCTAAGCCAAAGCCGAAGGGGTCGTCGAGCTTAGCAAATTTTTCGCCCCATTGTGATAAAATCTCCGGACGAAGAAAGTGGGCGATGAAGTTTGCAAAACTAACTCCCCGGCCATCTGATTCCAAATAGAGACTTTCATACATATTCAGCACCCTTACCAGGCTCGGAAACTGGTGCTGAATAGCATTCTCCGGCGTTAGGCCCATTACCAGCGGCTTGGTGGCAAAGAAATATTCATCAGGAAGAAGTAGCTCTTCATAATGCTCCCCCTCACCGGAAAACCGGAAATCTCAGCAAATTCTTCCAGGGGGATGGAGACTTCCCTGTCCGTCAGAAGAAAGGAATGGGTGGGGATGTTCCATTGTTCCATGAATGCCTTAACCCACCACGTCGGAGGAACGGGGTACTCAAACAATGAAGCGTAGACTGCGGGGTATAGGCCAATCTTCATCAAATGTGTCCTCTTCGCTGACAAGATGTATCTGGCCCACTGCAAATACCCGGCCGATTGTCGAGGGGTCAATCCAATGTTGTAAGGTTGTCCCCAAGGGCGCGCTTCACCCTGGCATATGCGCCGCCCCAGAATATCCACGGCTGGCGGCGGCTGCATGGGAATGGCAGCGATCGAAGGCTGAAGAAGATCCTCCGAATTCCAATTTACGACCTCCACGGAATAATTCACCGGAGGTGCATCCGCGTATAGGATCGATGAGATCGGCTCTGACGGCGTCGCACAAGAAAAGCTTCGGCGACCCTTGATGATTTCACTGTAGCACCTACCCCACAGGTGAAGGTTCTTATACTCACGGTCGTAATCCTTAATAAGAGTAAGAACCTCCCGGTCCACTGGCGCCTCAGGGAATCCTCCTTCTGAGCGGAAAAATGGGAACGAAAGATCAGCAGACATGTTGCCTGCAGGAAAATGCGAAGTTCAATGATCAGTATCATAATTTAATTCCGATGCTTGGTACTTTGAAATTTGTACTACACTGTAATGCAGTGGAGAGGGGACCAAAGGAGGACCCACAAAATCCAGATGACAATGCATCGATTAATAAGACGGCCTCATCAATGGATGAGACTGTCAATTAATGAGGAGATCCTCAAAAGAATATTCTCATTAAATGAGAAATCCCTTGAGGCAAGGAGAAAATCTCCCTTTTCAGAGCAAAGCTCTGTCACAGAGTGACACTTGTCAAACTCTGGTCACAAGGGAATAAAATTCCTTAAAGAGCCTAGCTCTGTAATAATGATGGAAAAATCCATCAGAGGAAAAATTAATTCCTAAAAATAAAAGTTCTGGGATCTTAAAAATCCATGAAAAACTCTTAAGAGTTCATCATCAGAAGATCAAAAGACCTATATTATGTCAATGAGTAAGGCTCTGTTCATGGGTTAAGAAACCCTGAAACAAATGCTTAAGAGCAAAGCTCTGTTTATGAAACCCCAAGGGGGTTTTCTTTGGATCAAAAGATCAATGAGAGCAAGGCTCTATTAATTAAAATTAATTTAATTTTAATTAATAGAGCCCCAAAGGGGTTTTCCAGAACTCCAAAGGATCTTTTCCACAAAGGGGTTTAATTTAAATTAATTAAAATTAATCCAAGAGTTCTATTAGAGTTTAATTTATATTAGAGTCTTGCTCTTGGAGTTCCAGAACCCCAAAGGGATTTTCTTTGGATCAAAAGATCCAGAATTCTATTAGAGTTTAACTCTTGGAGTTCTGGAAAACAAGAGCAAGGCTCTGAAAATAAAATTCTTGAAGATGATAATCATCTGCTGAGGACCAAGGGTCCTATTTATAGGCGCTCAAGCGCCTCTTCAATTCCTGAATCGATCCAATGGATCAGATGTTGCCACCGCTGCACTCACGTGTGCGCCACGTGAGCGCAACGGTGGGGGGGAGGCATTTGTTTCCCCAATCAGAGCAAAGCTCTGTTTGAATTTCAAAATTCAAAAGGTGAAGCAACGCTTCAGATCCCTTGTGCTGCGCGCAGAGCACCGCGTGTCAAAAGCAGACACGTCAGCGCAAGGAGCGCTGCGCCCAAGGCAGCGCACCCCCAATCAGAGCAAGGCTCTGTTTTAAAACTCAAATTTTAAATAAAGGAAGCAACGCTTTAGATAACTTGCACTCTGCGCTGCGCGCCACGTGTCAAACAGTGGTGCGCTGCGCGCTCTGCGCGCCACGTGTCAGCGCAGTTCCGCTGCGCTCTGCGCTGCACGCGCAGTGGCGCTGCGCTGCGCGACACGTGTCAAGCGCAGGTGCGCTTGTGCCAACTGCGCCAACACTAAAATTTAAATAATAAATTATTTAATTAATCAGAATTAAAATTCTAGAAAGATCTTTCCAATCTTATTAAAATAAGAAGATTATTTTCTGTAAAACAGAGGCCTTAGGATCAAAGATCCAACGGTGGAGAAATATCCCCAGATCAATCAGAGAAAGATCTCTGTAACTAACTCAACAAACCAATTGGCCCTATATAAAGGCCCCTAGACTCCAAGTCTCACATACAGAAATAGAAAAAGGAGAGAACTCTGAAAAGCTTTGAAAGGCAAACCTTTGAAGAAAGAAGATCATCTTTTTCAAGGTAAAGAATTAAGTTCTTGGAAGAACAGAGATGAAAACATCTCACAAAAAGAAGAATTTCTTCTAAAAAAGGATCAAAGATCTAAGAACAAGATCAAGATCTTCACTACAAAAAAATAAAAAAAGATCCAATAACAAAAAAAATTAAAGAAGTATTTTACTTCATCCTTAGATCTTTTGATCTATATAAAGGCACAGCCTTTTGAAGAACCATTGGTTCTTGAAACTTGAGGTAGAACCTCTTTAGAACTAAATAGATTCTTTTCTTTGATCTAAATTTGATCAAGATGCGCTCCGCGCTATTGAATAGTGCCCTGCACTCATAATTTGCGTTGTTGCGCTCCTTGGACTGGCGCAAGTCACCAGAGAGCGCCACGTGTCAATCCGCGCCTTATGCTCCTAAAAACATAGCAATGCGCTCTTGGGTTGGTGCACTGAACCAGAGCGCGCCACGTATCAGCAGCGCACTAGCGCAGCGCACTGGCGCAGCGCACAACGCTAACAGACTTGCGCTCAGCAGAGCGTGACACGTGTCACCTCCACATGCGCTGGCGCCTTGCGCTTTTTAATTGGCGCAAAGCTCCTGACAGGCCACGTGGCGCATTGTCAAACCATTAAATGCTGTGCATTATTAAGAAAGGGCAGAGCCCAATTAAAAAGTGTTGCGCCACGGCAGCGCCCCGGCCGTCTTACTCGAGGCCAAAATGCGGAATCAAAATTTTTCCTTGCTCGGAAACCGGCGCTACCGCGGACAATGAAAACCCGGATCGTAAACCATTAACCTATACTAGCTAACTAGAGATAGGGTGAGAAGTATACCGAGTGATCCGAGTCCTCCGGTCTTCATCTCCATCGTCCCGATCTCCCGCGGAAAGTGTAGTCTCCATATCGTCGCCTCCTCGCCGGAAAGGGCACCACATCGCCTGCGTCTTTTACGGGCTCCCGCCTCTATGCTGAGGCAACTCGGGCATGAAGCCGGCAACTCGATATGCTCAAGATATACTGTAGAATGTGTAGTGTAGAGGGTGTGTCTCTTTGGGGTTTGTTGCCATGGTGATGGAGGAATCAAGACTAGAAAAATGGTGCTTGCAATTTTCTAGCATGAAAAAGAGATCAAGAAGAATGAAACTCTCAAGAAGGAAGAACTCTCATCTTTTTCTTTCTTTCTTTCTTTCTACCATTTTTCATCAAGTCAAGAGAATGGTGGAGGAGGAAGAATATATGAAACAAGAGGGAGGTGAGTGTAGGAGAGTATGAAGGGTGACCATAAACAAACATAATCATCACTAACTCACATCAACCATTCTAATCAAATCTCATCACCATAAAGCATGAAAAGATGAAGGAAAAGAATGGAATAAAAAGATGCTCTCATCTTACAAATAAACCCTCCACAAATGTAATTTGCAAAACTGCAAATTACCCCCTCCATCAGAAAAGTCCGGCCGGGAAAGAACAAAGAAAAACCGGCCGGAACGGAATGCAAACTGGAAACTCCAGAAAACTGGTCCCGTAATCAATTACAGGAAAACCCCGATACTGTGCATACACACCCGCATCTGTATTCCGACCGGATACAAATGCAATGAGACAAAATCTACACTGTACTAAACTAGTACCGGCTTAAACCAAAGCCGGCTAGTAAATCCGTTCGATCCTGATCCGTACAATACCGCACGTATCTGATCGAACCCTGCCATATAACTATACGGCCACTAGTACAAAACTGTCCGATCCTGATCCGTGCAATACCGCACGTATCTGATCGGACCCTGCCATATCTCCATACGGTCTCTACAGCGTTTCGCCCGAAAGCTGAGTAACTGAGTGTGGTGGACTCTAAAGACTCGTCAATACCTTGGCTGTGGATTTAACCACTAGCACGTCAGAGGTATAAGCCAATACGTGACGGGCCACCAGGTATTGACCAAATGGGACGTCGATGAGGAAGCTCACCCCGACACCCAACTGAGCCTGTCAGTGACAATATCCGTACAGTCCGGTCCGTTCGTCTATGAGTATCGCATGGCGGGCCTAGGGGGTTGGTAAAAGTCAGACCCCCAAAAGCGGTACAAGTCGTGTCGGAGCGTAGCCCAGAACACCCTGAGATACTACTGGAATACCTACCAGTAAATCTTCTGCCTCGGCCGAGGGCTTTGTGTAATGGCTCTCCTAGACACAGCGCGATCTCACCCCCAATACCGGGAGAGACGAACCCCTGCAGATCCGCTCACTGCCTCCATGTGGCTCGGAACTGTACCCAACTAAAACCTGTTTGCACGACTCCTTTGAGCCGTGGTAGGGTAGTAATCAAAGCACGGTGGGAACTCACACGAGACAAATGACGATCTCAGGTCGATGAACTAACCTGTACACATGTCACCAGGGAACTGCCATCTGACGTCTGGTATAAGACCAACTAGCAGGTTCCCGGCGAGTCCTGTCCGGTGTACTCATAACCCAATGAGCACCTGTATACATCTTAGGTGAACCAACTGACACCAGTGGCTTGTGAGACCGGCCACCGCCCCTCGTCGGGGTCTCGACTGTATACACTAGTCTACTAATGGAGTATCGATGCCCTGTCTCGAAACTCCTACGACTAGGGACCTTTTAAGGATGTGCTTATAGACTACCAGCTCCCACGTATATGATCGCCATCATACTGTTGGTAGTCAAGCAAGAATCCTAGGGGCTCTATAAACGTGTAATAGCGACATGTCAGGTCACCTAAAGCAGTACACGATGATAAAGATAAACCAGATAGCATACTATCATTTCGAGTAAGACTGTCCTACCGGGATAGGTCCTCCCTCAATCATTGCAATCACGTGCCTGTGATCCAATAATTGACTCTGAGGGCACTATCTCCAACAATCTCCCACTTGCACTCAAGGCTAATTATTGCGATGCCGCATACTCACAGCCCGTGTGATACCGAACACCCAACTCCTCTACTAGTCAGTCTCACAAAGCTCGTTTGCGAATCTATTGCGTTCGAGGAATAGCCTCAGTGAGTGGATCCGCAGAGAAGTTTCTTTCTATGTCTCTCTATATCTCAAGTTCGCGGAGAAAACCATCTCCCGAAATGAGCAATACCTGTCTTAGAATGTCTGGATGTCTGATGGGACCTAGCTCATAAATGAACTCCAAATCCAAACTTCTTAGACTGTATCGTCAACTGAACTTAATCAGTATCCTGCGCCATGCCGCCCTCAGTATTGCCTTGGACCACCTGTCCAAAATACTGCCCCTCGTCAGAAGGAAAACTATAACTCTGACAACCTCCTTGTCGTCCAGGTCACCTTGGAAGCCTGGAATGATAACCGTCTCCTAAAGGAGGCAGCCGTTATCATATCCCTAGAACACGCACTTATGTCCTAAAACTGCTTCCGATTGTTTCTCCAGGATTGGATTAATATCAACTTATTGCATCTAGTGCAAGAACAACATCTGGTGTGGTACTTGACATCTCATGATTGACTCAATTGCCTAAGCAAGTGATCTGCCAATCATGAGTATCCATCTCCCCTTTAGTCTATAAGACACCTTTAGAGAGGGTGACTCCATCAACTGCAGGTGCACTACCGTGCCAGGAGTCGTCCATTTTAAATACTCATAGAATGCTGTCAAGGTACCCAGATTGGGAAACTACCCAAATCTAGATCTAAAACCATAGATCTAGTAACCAGAATGTCTGATACAATATCCAAGTCCTTCGTGGAGAAACCACTGTGTGACGACCAAAATATAACCGATCGTAGTATAGGAATATCACTTCCCACTCTGTGTATGTCATCCAAATACCATGACGTCACACCCTACTACCTTCTCAACAGATCCATCCCCTATTCTGATGACGTCAAACCTATGACTGTCATGTCAGAAATAGATGATCTATCTCCGCTATATCTGCTTTAGTCTATAAATAGACATAAGCCTGATGTCCACCAATGTTTCCGCTGCTCCCACTGACTACGACAACCCTCTGGCAGAGTCATATAGACGTGCACTTCCAAAGCTAGTTTAGAACGATGCTACACTCATCCTCCTGCCGGGTCTCGCAGCCTGGAACAACAACAATGGCAAGTGTGGGTAAACAAGAACTTCCCTGTCACCGTCCTTGAGGCTACCGGAGTACCTCTCGGGTGCCTGAAGTTACCCACCTTATCTGCGGAGTGGCCAACGGAATGTCAATCCAGATTGAATCTTTAGGTTCCTTATCAAATCTTCAGTAATCGTTTGTGGTTCTGGAATCACTTCCAGTTCTACCATACTCCCACTACTTTTTCTGAAAAAATCCATTTTTAATAAAAACTGTGGCGAGTCTAGAACAATATTGCTATTGTTCATCCAGATGGTAGAAAGTCAACCCTCGTCATAGCCTGGGTCAACCCACAAACAGCCATTACAGAAACGTGCCTTGAGTTGTCCAGAGTCTGGTTTTAAGCATAAGCCGGACAACTCCCCGTATCTTAACAACGTCAAGATATGAACTGTTCTATATCCAAGAAACAGAGGCACTGATTTAATTGAACCAGATTCAAATCATGCAGCTATCTCCAGTGCATGTAAACTAAATGGAAGGAGGCCGATCAGCGTTACTCAACTTAGGAATGCTTCCAATTATGAGTAACCTGAAAAAGAAGCTAGTTCTCTTAATCATTACTATCAACTGAACACCATACACAAGTATCTACATCTTCGATCACTTTGAAGAATCCCGATACTTGCTATACCTGGTTCTCTACTCTATTCAAATACCTATAACTCCTCAAAACTTAGACCCTGCATTTCCACGAAACACATGTCTAAGAACTAGAGAAGTCATAAGTAAACCGAATATAGTACGAGGACCTACCCCTCTGTCCTAATGGACCTTGGACAACATACAATACTCTGTATAAGTCCGCTGAGTCTAACAACTCTTTCACTGTGTGTCGTAGGTTGAAAACTGTACTTATGGTTAAGAAGAATTACACCGCTGTTTAATGCTCCTTACCTAACCATCCACTGATATAGGTAAATGTCATCGACATAACTTCAAAAGGTATATCTCACTCTATAAAAATAGACGTACAGATATATCAATTTGAAATTGGTGCACAACAGCGGATATTCAAAACCAAATATTTGCCGACCGGCAAACAGCCCAGGTGACTTCCTCAAACAATGAGGATGATCACCTAATTCCCAATAACTTACTCCCACTCATCATCTGTAAAACCATACAGATGTGAGAATCATACCTGGTAAATACATACCCTGGAGTAAGTGTCTAATCGGGAAATCAGTTTTCCATTAACAGTACACAGTGAAACTGAAACATTGAAATGTTTCGTTGGGGTATCCTGGTATTCCTAGTAATGCCTCTTCCATCATCCAGATTCATAACTATAACCGTATAATTCTTTGCCACCTCTCCAAATCCCTTTATATGTCTTTAGTCATTACCTTCTGTACACCCCTTTAAGCCAAATGGTTTTCTTCCTTCCCTACCGTTCAGCACCAGCCTATGGTTTGGAAGAAGACTATCCAAAAAGCATAAAGGGTGTACTGTCCCAATCCTAGGAACACTCGCAATGCGAGAGAAGGTGAAGATAAAAGACACCTGAATGTACTTTATTCCTATTTCTCCTGAACCAGGATCCATCCCCGAACTGGAACAAGTTCCTTTCGAGTTCGTATATAACCATACGATGGAGTATCCAAATAAACTGTGGATCTTCGTAGTGATACGGAGTGTCCTGGAGAAATACAAAGGCGATTTAGGATTGGCGAAGAAATACTTGGTTCGGTCGTGAATATCAGTCGCAATTTACTTTGCCCTCCTTCTAATCCCTTGCTTTGTCTTAACTTAATACCTTCTGCACACCATCGTTATGCTAATTGGTTTTCTTCATTCCCTACCGGTCGGCACCAGCCTAAGGTTTGGAAGAAGACTATCCAATTTGCGTAATAGGTGTACTATCTCCTAAACCAAGGAGTACTCGTAATGAGAGAAGGTGAAAAGAAAAGACAACTGAATAATCCTATCCGTTTTCTCCAGAACCAGAAACCATCCTCGAAGTCCTTCGAGTTCATATATAACCATACGATGGTTTTGTCCAATGGAAGTGGACGTTCGTAGTAATACGGGGTGTCCTGGAGAAAAGGGTAAAAGTAGGAGTGGCAATGAGGTCTGCAACTCTGACAATCCAAAAGCCAGTGTTAAGAAGGTTCGGTCAACTTGGTCACTGAGTCATAGTCTTAGGGTCGGGTCAATGGTCGCTGCCAGAGAGAGAGAAAAGAAACACTCAGCGTGCACTCTAACCTAGATCAGAATGGTTATCACTTCATCTAATCTGGAAACCTCCCACTGTACCTCAAATTCTCCTCCAAACCTGAAAGAAGAATTAGTCGGGGTCACCCGAGGAGTAAACTAACTCATCAGTGGGAATCGGGATCCAACTATCATCGCATGATAACGTGACGGAATCGACTCACGTCACCACACTCCAGAAGGTATGCGCATGCCTGGCAAGTTTCAGTTCTTTTGAAACTCCCGATGTGATTTTTACCCCTAGGACCCAAGTGACCTTGACGAATAATCAACAAATCAAAAGGTCCTAGTCAAGTTCAACCCGTCATTATCTTGATTGCGTTAAACCCACCCGCACGACCCTTGACGAAAAATCAACAAAGTCGCACGACTGTCCTAACCAATCCACTTATCCATGCGACAGAAAGCATTACAGAGCTACCGCACACTACGCCTCGGCGAATAGCAACGACAAACGTAGCGCGAATACTATGCAATACTAATCCGAAATGACGGAGGGCTACGGCTGGTTTTTGGCGAAAAACCTTTAACGTAATGAACTTGATATCGTTGAAGGAACTGGATAACTTTTTAGAAAATATAGTGACGAAAACCTTTACTAAAGAGGTCACTCCCGGTGAAGGGATCTCGGCTCTTTCCCCGTAGAATGAGGTGCAGGATATTCCAACTGAATACCACGATGCAAAGCAAAAGTAATCGGCTATAGTGAAGTTATTGCCCTGACGCAAACTTCTGTCCAAGGGGTCACTCCCGGTGAGGGGATCTCGGCCCTTGCCTCGTCGACTGAGGAGCAGGATATTTCAAATGAATACCACAATGCAAAACAAAAGTGAACGTCCTTGCAATAACAGCTTTTTGAAAAGTGTTCCAACAACATCAGAATAGGTTTGTTTATCTTGCATTGATCCGAATCAACGCAGTCCCATCAATTGATCACACCACAAAGAACGAAAATATACTGATGTACGTATATGCCATCCGCATTCGCCACTGGGTCCCGTCATCACCCGTTAGGTTAGCTTACTAACGACAGAGCGGGGACTGGACTAGCGCGGATGTAAAACATATACAACATCTACTAATATATACACCAATATATTATATTCGCTCACGGCGTGATAAAAATGCAACATCACAGAAATGTATAGCAACACAAATCAATACAGATATCTGGAAGCCCCGGGTTTCACAGAGCTGCTGCTGAAACCTGACGTTCCCCTGGTCGTGTGGATAGCCTGTGCAATGAAATCCTAGAATCCTACGGGCGCGGCAAGTCACCCGCCAAAACCTGAAGCGAGGCAGCCCCCTTCAGCACCGTGAATGGACCACCCAGCACTCCACGGAATCCGGTAACTTGGGCACCCCTCCTGGGTCAACCTGTACCCCCTACGAGTGCGGCGAATAGCCCGCCAATCCTAGAGTGAAGCCCCCTCCGTCTCAATGCCACGAGATGCGGGCCCGTTGCCCTCTAGAACCCGGCTATCCATGCACCCCTCCGCGGGGTAATCCTAGTACATAAAGTAAAATATACATACACCGGGTACATCGACCGCAACCAGGTCGTGCCCCAAAAGAATAATACAAACAGGCAGTGACGGCAGTCCACATATCGGACGCTCGCCCCGCAATATCAAATGTACATAATACAACAAAACAGTACTAGCATTGCATCCAGGCTATCCCCCACGACCGATCCGCAACAACACAGCATAAACATAGAACATCAACGTGAAAGTCACGTTCGCAAATCCGTCTAACCGGGCTATAGCAGTTAGACCAGATTTACCGATCGAGTGACATTCACGGTCGTAGATATAATGTAAATACTGTGAAATAATGTGTTTAAAATATCCGATCGATCAAAAAATTAACTAGTGGGCCCCCAACCAATACTGTAGCAGTTACAGAAAACCTGAGCCCAAATTTAATATCCCAAAAGCCCTATTTCCAGCCCACAAGCCCACTGGCGAAATACGAAGCAGTGACCCCACCAATCTGCGGCGGAAGGGCGGCAACAAGGGGGTTAGTGCCGCGCTTCCGCACTCTGGTGGAGGTATCATTGTCTCGTATTTTCCCTGATGTCTTAGAACTCCATGCACATCATTCTGAGACCACCAGAAAAATTTTTAGACATCAAAAAATTTCAACAGAAACTGATGTGAAGGAAAAATACGGTTTTTGGAATTTCGGTCTATCGGATAAGCAAAACACATTAGAACAAGCTAGAGAAGGTTAATGGAGTGGCTCTGATACCATGTTGCGCCACGGCAGCGCCCCGGCCGTCTTACTCGAGGCCAAAATGCGGAATCAAAATTTTTCCTTGCTCGGAAACCGGCGCTACCGCGGACAATGAAAACCCGGATCGTAAACCATTAACCTATACTAGCTAACTAGAGATAGGGTGAGAAGTATACCGAGTGATCCGAGTCCTCCGGTCTTCATCTCCATCGTCCCGATCTCCCGCGGAAAGTGTAGTCTCCATATCGTCGCCTCCTCGCCGGAAAGGGCACCACATCGCCTGCGTCTTTTACGGGCTCCCGCCTCTATGCTGAGGCAACTCGGGCATGAAGCCGGCAACTCGACATGCTCAAGATATGCTGTAGAATGTGTAGTGTAGAGGGTGTGTCTCTTTGGGGTTTGTTGCCATGGTGATGGAGGAATCAAGACTAGAAAAATGGTGCTTGCAATTTTCTAGCATGAAAAAGAGATCAAGAAGAATGAAACTCTCAAGAAGGAAGAACTCTCATCTTTTTCTTTCTTTCTTTCTTTCTACCATTTTTCATCAAGTCAAGAGAATGGTGGAGGAGGAAGAATATATGAAACAAGAGGGAGGTGAGTGTAGGAGAGTATGAAGGGTGACCATAAACAAACATAATCATCACTAACTCACATCAACCATTCTAATCAAATCTCATCACCATAAAGAATGAAAAGATGAAGGAAAAGAATGGAATAAAAAGATGCTCTCATCTTACAAATAAACCCTCCACAAATGTAATTTGCAAAACTGCAAATTACCCCCTCCATCAGAAAAGTCCGGCCGGGAAAGAACAAAGAAAAACCGGCCGGAACGGAATGCAAACTGGCAACTCCAGAAAACAGGTCCCATAATCAATTACAGGAAAACCCAGATACTGTGCATACACACCCGCATCTGTATTCCGACCGGATACAAATGCAATGAGACAAAATCTACACTGTACTAAACTAGTACCGGCTTAAACCAAAGCCGGCTAGTAAATCCGTTCGATCCTGATCCGTGCAATACCGCACGTATCTGATCGAACCCTGCCATATAACTATACGGCCACTAGTACAAAACTGTCCGATCCTGATCCGTGCAATACCGCACGTATCTGATCGGACCCTGCCATATCTCCATACGGCCTCTACAGCGTTTCGCCCGAAAGCTGAGTAACTGAGTGTGGTGGACTCTAAAGACTCGTCAATACCTTGGCTGTGGATTTAACCACTAGCACGTCAGAGGTATAAGCCAATACGTGACGGGCCACCAGGTATTGACCAAATGGGACGTCGATGAGGAAGCTCACCCCGACACCCAACTAAGCCTGTCAGTGACAATATCCGTACAGTCCGGTCCGTTCGTCTATGAGTATCGCATGGCGGGCCTAGGGGGTTGGTAAAAGTTAGACCCCCAAAAGCGGTACAAGTCGTGTCGGAGCGTAGCCCAGAACACCCTGAGATACTACTGGAATACCTACCAGTAAATCTCCTGCCTCGGCCGAGGGCTTTGTGTAATGGCTCTCCTAGACACAGCGCGATCTCACCCCCAATACCGGGAGAGACGAACCCTTGCAGATCCGCTCACTGCCTCCATATGGCTCGGGACTGTACCCA
The DNA here is from genome assembly GCA_030015575.1 of Agapanthus africanus. Lineage (NCBI taxonomy): Eukaryota > Viridiplantae > Streptophyta > Magnoliopsida > Asparagales > Amaryllidaceae > Agapanthus > Agapanthus africanus. Next base: position 367,333,633 of record JASDDO010000022.1, read on the forward strand.
ACTAAAACCTGTTTGCACGACTCCTTTGAGCCGTGGTAGGGTAGTAATCAAAGCACAGTGGGAACTCACACGAGACAAATGACGATCTCAGGTCGATGAACTAACCTGTACACATGTCACCAGGGAACTGCCATCTGACGTCTGGTATAAGATCAACTAGCAGGTTCCCGGCGAGTCCTGTCCGGTGTACTCATAACCCAATGAGCACCTGTATACATCTTAGGTGAACCAACTGACACCAGTGGCTTGTGAGACCGGCCACCGCCCCTCGTCGGGGTCTCGACTGTATACACTAGTCTACTAATGGAGTATCGATGCCCTGTCTCGAAACTCCTACGACTAGGGACCTTTTAAGGATGTGCTTATAGACTACCAGCTCCCACGTATATGATCGCCATCATACTGTTGGTAGTCAAGCAAGAATCCTAGGGGCTCTATCAACGTGTAATAGCGACATGTCAGGTCACCTAAAGCAGTACACGATGATAAAGATAAACCAGATAGCATACTATCATTTCGAGTAAGACTGTCCTACCGGGATAGGTCCTCCCTCAATCATTGCAATCACGTGCCTGTGATCCAATAATTGACTCTGAGGGCACTATCTCCAACAAAAAGTCTAACAAACCAAAAAAAATGCTACACATTATTAAAAAAGGGCAGAGCCCAATTAAAAGGCCTAACAGGCCTAATATAAATGCCATGCATTTAATTACAGAGCCCAATGCTATGCATTGTTTAAAAAGGGCAGAGCCCAAGCAAAGGCCTAACAGGCCTAGTATAAATAAAATGTTGAATATTTTCAATTGGACTTAGCCCAATTCGGCTATAAGTCCTCAATTTAAATTGAACTGAGCACAACTGCTCTCCCAATCAATTTACACCCGGTTCGAGGGTACATCTCTTTACTCCTCTGGAATCCATCGTTGTAATCTCTCAACGTCGTCAGAGAGGTGACGGGTCCCGACTACCACACACTGCAACGGACTGTGGGGTCCTTAAACTCATGGACTATGATGTCCTTAACCTTGACCGTGATGTCTTAAAACTAATACCGGACTATGATGTCTTAACCTCGACCGTGATGTCTTAAAACTTACATCGGACTGTGAGGTCCTTAAGCTCACGGACTATGACGTCCTTAACCTTGACCGTGATGTCTTAAAACAAACATCGGACTGTGAGGTCCTTAAGCTCACGGACTATGATGTCCTTAACCTTGACTGCAATGTCTTAAAACTAACATTGGACCGTAATGTCCTTAAACTACCTATCGACCGTAATGTCACTAAACTAAACAATAGAGCCCCCCAATTGCTCTCTTGTCGGATCTAAACGATCCCGTTAAGTTGATCTTAGTCTAAAATTAGACTAAAGTGTCATTAACGAACGTTTAAGTCGATCTTAGCCTCAAATAAAGCTAACGTATCCTTAAACACACACCCCCAAACCCAAATCTAAGAAAGATACGGATTTGGACTAATCCACGTCCTACGGGCGACGGCATAACTTAGTCTCCGTATACAATCCACGGGCAACCAAACACAAAACAAACACACACGACACGAAGTCACCATATGGAGAAGGAGAAACTTGTTACCGCGATACGGTAGCGTAATTAACTGCAGGTGCTTGCGCCTGCAGGGAAGAGCGTCCCCTCAATCAAAAAACCCCTCGAACGAGGGGGAATCTGACGAAGTCTGCTACATCGGTCGCATCCGTCTGATCCTTCGATACGTGGTGCCATAAATCAACTTGGCGTCTTCGGAGAGGTGGACGGATAGCACCAATTAGTATCTGCCCCGAATCTCAGGTAAGACGTCTTTGTCGCGCCGTCTTTCGGAGGGGAATAGATTCTGGCACGCCCGGTGGGACCTTTTCCTCTTTCCACTCCATACTTCGTGTGTCGTATTCGCGAACAAATCGCGGTTTGTTAATGGTTGCCCTTGGGTTTCAAGTTACTAAAATTTGGTCTCTTGCTTGGCACAGAAAGCAAACAGCAATGGCATTCACCTGCTCGAAGTGCTCCAACTGTAGCTGCAACCCACGCTCCGCCTCACCTGGAGGTGTAGCCTATGGACCTCAAGCGGCATCACTGTTCACGATGCCGGTAGAACAAATCACCCAGGCTACTACTGGACAGTTTTTCGGGACCATGCTCCCGCTAATGAGCTTCACTGCCCCAGTGCCCGTACCAGAAGCTCCTAAGAAGTCGGTCTTCGATCGACTTACAGCTACTGCGGCCCCTCTCAGCGGGTCGTCCAGCACAAGCGCTTCGGTCTTCTCCAGATTGGGCCAAAACTCCTGCGGGCCCACAATGAAGCTTGCAACCAAACCTTCTCCTGAAGTCGTCAAAGCGGCTTCTCCTGCTAAGGGGTCGGTCTTTAAAAGACTGACCGTCCCAACTCCAACTCCTGCTCCTGCTACTCAAAGGACATCAGTCTTTAATAGGCTGACACCGGCAGCGGCCCCTCACCCGAACAGAGGACAAGACAAGGCCATCCCCGTCACCGAGCCAACTCCATCAGCTCGACATGCTCGACGTCGCCACTGGCGCCGAGTGAGGAAGTCAAGAGGCAACTCCCCTTCTGGGCTAACTCCACCAGCCCCGACGGCGGAAATTAATGCTGTTGTTCCAACCGGGAACAGCTTTGAACAGTTGAATAAGGTGCGTAGGAATTCTCCTACCGCTGTACTGAAAAGGTCTCCTCCTCCACTGGAGAAGGTTATGGAAGCAAAGCCAGAACGGTCTCCACAGCGGCTGTCCTCCAAGGTCTATAAAGTCTGGCGGAAGGCCCGAGACTCTGTTAGTGTATATGCCCTAGAGGCCATTACTGTATCATACTAGTATGTATATTACTTGATGGAAGCTTGGGATATTCACAGTTGTACAGACAATCTTGCTCAATATAGTAGTATGCTACTTGGTTTGTCTCTGCTTTAATGTGTACATGTGTGTTTATTTATTATATCACCTATACGCATTAGTAGAGCCCTTAGGATCTTTGCTTGATTACCGGCGTTGTGATGGCGATCACACTCGTGGGGACTGGGTAATCTACAAGCACATCCTTATACACGTCCCTAGTCGTGGGAGTACCGAGATAGGGCATCGATACTCCGGAGTAGACTAGCGTATGCGCTTCTCATCCCAGCAGGGGAGACGGTCTGTCCCACAGCCGTCGGTACGTCGTACTTGAGATAGTATGCGGGTGCTCGTTAGGTTACGAGTACACTGGACAGGACTCGTCGGGAACTGATGGTTGGTATTATACCTATCGTCAGTTATCAGTTCCCAGGTGACATGAGTACAGCTTAGTCCGCTGACTTGACACTGTCACTTCGCCTCGAGTGTGTTCCCACTGTTCTTTGATTACTACCCTACCACGGCTCTACTGAGTCGTGCAAGCAGGTAGTAGTTGGGAGCAGTCCCGAAGCACTTGGAGGCAGTGACGGTTAGACAGGATTCGTCTCTCCCGGTATTGGGGGTTGACATCGCGCTGTGTCTAGGAGAGCCATTATACGAGTAGTCCCTGGCCAGGGCAAGCGAGATATACTGGTAGGTTCCAGTGTTATCTCAGGGTGTTCTGGGCTTCACTCCGACACGACTTGTACCGCTATTAGGGGTCTGACGTTTACCGCCCCCCTAGGCCCGCCATGCGATGTATCAGACGAACAGACCGGACTGTACGGAGATTGTCACATACAGACTCAGTAGGAGTTCGGATGGGTTTACCTCATCGGCCTTCTTATCGACATCTACCTGGGGACCGTTACGTACAGCTGTGCCGCTTGCGGTCTGTGGTTAAACCCACTGCCAGCGTAGTGTCGAGTCTTTAGAGTCCCACACAGAGAGTTTCCCTGCACTGAGCGAAACGTGTAGAGGCCGTATGGTTTTACGGCAGGGCTGCGATCACTTACGTACACTTGTATGCGTATGGTGTTCGGGCAGGCAATACTAGTGGGCTTTGGTTTAAGCCAGATCCTAGTATTGCACGGATGGATTTGTTTTGTCTTCTGCGCATCCGCATTCTACGGAATACGGATGCAGGTGTGTATGCACAGTTTTCTGGAGCGATGAAGGAGGAGGTGCCTCATTAGGGTTTTGGCAGATGGTTCGGCCAAAACCGCTATGTGGCAGGCTCATTAGGGTTTTGACAGTTGATTCGGTCAAAACCATTTTGAGGCCGACTCATTAGGGTTTCGACAGTTCGTTTGGTCAAAACCATTATGAGCCGGGGACATTATTTACTAATCCTTTCCTTGATAATTTTGTTATGGCTAATTACATTGACCATTTGACCATCTTGACTTTGTTGACCATTTGACCAAAGTTGACTTGGACCTTCTTAGAAGTTCTAAAGTATTCTTTGGTTTTCTTTTTATTTAGTTATGATAATGGTCATGTCATTGTAGCCATCACCTTTATCTTGATTGGATTTGTAATGATAATGTTTTGTGCATTATTGCAACCATGGTTAGATTTTCTTTGGTTAGGCTTTTCATTTGCTCATTCTCATTCTCTCTCTTGAGATGAGAAGCTCCATGGTTGCTAAAAAATCTCCTTCTTCTTCCTCCTCTTGTTTTCTCCTTTGATCTCATGTGTTGAGAGAAAAAGGATTCTACTTGACAAACACATCCATACATCCTCTCTACACAACCTAGGGCTTCTAGATTAGCAATCTCCTTGCCCTAGTTACCTCGGCTTGAGGTGGAGCTCGGCGTACATCTCTCGGATGGATCGTCTTCGACTCAAGGAGGCCGCGGAGGTGACCGAAGTCCGGATCAACCTTTGAGCAAGCAATGAGAAGAACAACAAGATGAGAAGAACATCATAGAAGAACAACAACTAGAAGTGAAGGAGTTCAAGTTGAGGTATAACCACTTTGCCGAGTAGTTAAATCTTCTTTGCAAGTATGCTAGTTTAGTTTAGTAAAGATCCGGCTTTTACGGTCCATGTTACAAAGTTTAGAAAAATTTTGATTTACCGTTTCCGCAACCCCGAAAGTACCGGGAGAGGTAACGTGGACCTAACAGTGGTATCAGAGCCTAACTAAACTTAAACTAGCTTGGTAGTGAAGTGTAACGAAGTTCGGAACCGGAAAAATCCAAAAACCAAACTTTTACAAAACCTGAGTTTCTGTTGAAATTTTTTTGGCTCAAAATGAAAAACTTTATACTTGTAAATTCGTCTCAGGGTTTTGTGTGAACACCCAAGAAAAACGATACCCCAATTCATCCAAAGCGCCGCCCTTCCGCGGCACAAGGTGGGCATGTGCCGCGGAAGCGCCGCGGTTTGTTTTCCTCTCTGCATCGTTTTTCGTGCAGTGTTCTTCTGGTGGGATTTTGTGATTTTTCAGATATATTATATGTGCCCAGATTTTCCAGAAAAGAAATTTTCTTTTGGGGTCCTATAATTCCGTATTTTTCCGGACTTCACTGCACTTTGGCTATGTTGGTTATATCTGTGATGTTTGCATGTATTGAACGTCGGCTAATCGCTATAAGTCGATTAGTCGGGGTTATACATGATCTGTGTTTGATATTGGAATGTGTATATGAATGTGTTGGACTGTCGCGGGTGAATAGCCGGGGTGGATGTGAGATGAGCTTTTGTTTTTCTTTCATTCATTGTAAATGTAAATTGATGTAATAATTATTATTTGTTTGGCCGCACAACCGGGTCGGGGTTGTAGCCGTCATTGTATAATTCTTTTTACTGTTTTTGCTCCTAGGATAGACCCATGGAGGGGGTGCACAAACTACCGGGTAGCTCGAAGTGCCGAGTGGCCTACTCATGGCATTGAGGGTGGTTGCTTCGCTTCGGGTACTTGGCGGGTAGTTTGCCGCACCCGTAGGGGTCTTGGGTGGGGTATTTGGCTATTCACCGCGACCGTGTTATCCGCTTTTCGTTCCAGGCTCGAAAGAATTGCGGATTGCTAGTATATCCAATGTATTCATCTGTGATCTGTAATGTCTATCATTGCTTTCTATTTAGGCGTTGCTTATGTTTTACAGCCGCGCTAGCCCAGCCCCCGCTCTGTCGTTAGTTAAGTAACCTAACGGGTGATGACGGGGCCCCGTGGCGAATGCGAATGGCATAAGCGTACGTCATATTTTGGTTGTTTTCTGCAATGGTAGGATTAAATGATGGGACGCATTAAAAGAACTAATGCAAGAAAATAAACCTTAAAGACGTTGTTGGAACAATTTTTCAAAAAGCTGTTATTTCAAGGACGTTCATTTTTGTTTTGCATCGCGGTATTCTGTTATGAATGCCCAGCACCTCAGTCGACGAGGCAAGGGCCGAGATCCCTTCACCGGGAGTGACCCCTTGGACAAAAGTTTGCGTCAGGGTAATAACTTAATTATAGTCGATTATTCTTGCTTTGCATCGAGGTATTCAATTTGGAATATCCTGCACCTCAATCGACGAGGAAAGAGCCGAGATCCCTTCACAGGGAGTTGTTGGAGATAATGCCCTCAGAGTCAATTATTGGATCACAGGTACGTGATTGCGGTGATTGAGGGAGGACCTATCCCGGTAGGACAGTCTTACTTGAGATGATAGTATGCTATCTGGTTTACCTCTATCATCGTGTACTGTTTTAGGCGACCTGACACGTCGCTATTACACGTTGATAGAGCCCCTAGGATTCTATGCTTGACCACCAGCAGTATGAGGGCGATCATATACGTGGGAGCTGGTAATCTATAAGCATATCCTTAAATGGTCCCTAGTCGTGTGAGTTTCGAGACAGGGCATCGATACTCCATAGTAGACTAGTGTATACAGTCGAGACCCCGACGAGGGGCGGTGGCCGGTCTCACAAGCCACTGGTGTCAGTTGGATCACCTAAGATGTATACAGGTGCTCATTGGGTTATGAGTACACCGGACAGGACTCGCCGGGAACATGCTAGTTGGTCATATACCAGACGTCAGATGGCAGTTCCCAGGTGACCTGTGTGCAGGTTAGTTCATCGACCTGGGGATCGTCATTTGTCTCGTGTGAGTTCCCACTGTACTTTGATTACTACCCTACCACGGCTCAAAGGAGTCGTGCAAACAGGTTTTAGTTGGGTACAGTCCCGAGCCACATGGAGGCAGTGAGCGTATCTTCAGGGGTTCGTCTCTCCCGGTATTGGGGGTGAGGTCGTGCTGTGTCTAGGAGAGCCATTACACGAAGCCCTCGGCCGAGGCAAGGAGATTTACTGGTAGGTATTCCAGTAGTATCTCAGGGTGTTCTGGGCTACACTCCGACACGACTTGTACCGCTTTTGGGGGTCTGACTTTTACCAACCCCCTAGGCCCGCCATGCGATGCTCATAGACGAACGGACCGGACTGCACGGATATTGTCACTGACAGGCTCAGTTGGGTGTCGGGGTGAGCTTCCTCATCGACGTCCCTTTTGGTCAATAGCTGGTGGCCCGTCACGTATTGGCATATACCTCTGACGTGCTAGTGGTTAAATCCACAACCATAGTATTGACGAGTCTTTAGAGTCCACCACACTTTCAGTTACTCAGCTTTCGGGCGAAAGGTTGTAGAGGCCGTATGGAGATATGGCAAGGTCCGATCAGATACGTGCGGTATTGCACGGATCAGGATCGGACAGTCTGTACTATAGGCCGTATGGTTATATGGCAGGGTTCGATCAGATACGTGCGGTATTGCACGGATCAGGATCGAACAGATATTACTAGCCGGTTTTGGTATAAGCCGGATTCTAGTATAGTACAGTGGAGATTTTGTCTCATTGCATTTTGTATTTCGGTCGAAATACAGATGCGGGTGTGTATGCACAGTATCGGGGTTTTCCCGTAATTTATTACGGGACCAGTTTTCTGGAGTTGCCAGTTTGCCTTTCGTTTCGGCCAATTTCCATTGTTCCGTTCATTGGCCGAAGATTGGTGGAGGAGGGCTTATTTGCATTGTTGCAAATAAGTATTTGTGGAGGGGGTATTTGCTTATATTTGTATCATGATGGTTTCATGATGGAGCCCATCCCTTGACTTTTCTTATGTTCATGCTTGCTTGACTTTCCTTATCATGATGGCTTGACTTTGTTAGCATCATGGTTGTTGTTGATGGTTGTGTGGAGTGTTGGATTTGTTGCTATCATTTCTTCACATGATAACTCCACACTTTCTTTTCTAGCATGTTGATTAACCCTCCCCTTGAACTTTCTCTCTCTAATCACACTTGGTGGGGGGGGGCGGCCATTCCTAAGAGAGGGCAAGGGATTCATTTCATTTGTAGAGAAAAATGTTACTCTCATTCCTTTTTGTATGCTACATTTTTCCCTCTCTCAAAAAGTTCTTCTTCCTCCACAAAATGGCAATTCCACAACCCCAAGAGAGACAATAGCTCACTACATATTCTACAACGAACCTTGGGCACGTCGAGTAGCCGGCTTCGTGCCCGAGTTGCCTCGGCATTGAGGTGGGAGCCCGTAAAAGAAGTAGGCGATGTGGTGCACTTCCGGCGACGAGGAAGAGACGGCACATTCCGCAGGAGATTAGGACGACGACGAGAAGACCGGAGGACTCGGATCTGTCGGTATACTTCTCTTCCCTATCTTGTTACTAGCTTAGACTTGTTAATGGTAACGATCCGGGTGTTTAGTGCGCGGTGGTACCGATTTGCTAAGTCCGCAAAATCAAAGTTATTCACCGTTTCCGCATTCCGGCGTCGGATTGACGACCGGGGTGCCGCCGTGCACTTACAGTGGTATCAGAGCCTCGCCATTAACATAGTCTAGCTTGGTGTAATGTGTTTTTCTATTTCGATCGATCGAATGTTCCAAAACTGCATTTTAGTTCGAATCAGTTTCTGTTGAAAATTTTTGGTCTCGAAAAATTTTTCAGGTTGTAAAATATTGATGTACTGGAAAATCTAAGAGTTCTGTAAAAATTTGACGAAGTAACTCCACAGTGGGAGCGCGGAAGCGCCGCGAAAACCCCATTCCCGCGGCCCTTCCGCCGCGCACTATTCACATCACTTCACCAATTTTTTACAGAGGCCTTCTGGGCTTAAAATATGGGTTTTGGAATATTAAAATTGGGCCCAGGATTTCTGTGAGTGCTACAGTTTTGATTGGGGGCCCACTTGTTAATTTTTGATCGATCGGATATTTTCAAACACATTTTTTCACAGTATTTACATTATATCTGCGACCGTGAATGTCACTCGATCGGTAAATCCGGTCTAACTGCTATAGCCCGGTTAGACGGATTTGCGAACGTGACTTTCACGTTGATGTTCTATGTTTATGCTGTGATGTTGCGGATCGGTCGTGGGGGATAGCCTGGATGCAATGCTAGTACTGTGATGTTGTATTATGTACATTTGATATTGCGGGGCGAGCGTCCGACATGTGGACTGCCGTCACTGCCTGTTTGTATTATTATTTTGGGGCACGGCCAGGTTGCGGTCGTTGTACCTGGTATATGTATATTTTACTTTCTGTACTAGGATTACCCCGCGGAGGGGTGCACGGATAGCCGGGTTCTGGAGGGCAACAAGCCCGCATCTCATGGCATTGAGACGGAGGGGGCTTCACTCTAGGATTGGCGGGCTATTCGCCGCACTCGTAGGGGGTACAGGTTGACCCAGGAGGGGTGCCCAAGTTACCGGATTCCGTGAAGTGCTGGGTGGTCCATTCACGGTGCTGAAGGGGGCTGCCTCGCTTCAGGTTTTGGCGGGTGACTTGCCGCGCCCGTAGGGGTCTAGGATTTCATTGCACAGGCTATCCACACGACCAGGGGAACGTCGGGTTTCAGTAGTGGCTCTGTGAAACCCGGGGATCCTAGATATCTGTATTGTTTCTGTGATGCTGTTCATTCTCTGTGATGTTGCATTTCTTTTCACGCCTTGAGCGAAATATAATATATTGGTATATATATTAGTAGATGTTGTATATGTTTTACATCCGCGCTAGTCCAGTCCCCGCTCTGTCGTTAGTTAGCTAACCTAACGGGTAATGACGGGACCCAGTGGCGAATGCGGATGGCATATACGTACATCAGTATATTTTCGTTCTTTTTGGTGTGATCAATTGATGGGACTGCGTTGATTCGGATCAATGCAAGTTAAAAACAAACCTAATCTGATGTTGTTGGAACACTTTTCAAAAAGCTGTTATTGTAAGGACGTTCACTTTTGTTTTGCAACGTGATATTCAGTTGGAATATCCTGCTCCTCAGTCGACGAGGCAAGGGCCGAGATCCCTTCACCGGGAGTGACCCCTTGGACAAAAAGTTTTCTTCAGGGCATTAACTTCACTATAGCCGATTACTTTTGCTTTGCATCGCGGTATTCAGTTGGAATATCCTGCACCTCATTCTACGGGGAAAGAGCCGAGATCCCTTCACCGGGAGTGACCTCTTTAGCGAAGGTTTTCGTCACTATAATTTAAAAAAAAAAAAAAAGCTATCTGTTCCTTCGACGATATCAAGTTCTTTACGTTAAAGGTTTTCGCCAGAAACCATTCGTAGCCCTCCGTCATTTCATATGGGTAGTCAATAGTATTCAAGCTATGTTTGTTGGCCAAAGTCAAGGCATAGTGTTTGGTAGCTGTGGTTATTCATATGCAGCATAGATAGATGCGTTAGTTTGGGACAGTCGTATAGCCTTGTTGGCCAAAGTCAAGGGCTTGTGCGGGTGGATTCAAATTAACCTGGAGAATGACGGGTAGAACTTGACATGTGACTTATGATTTGTTGGCCAAAGTCAAGGTCATAAGAGCATGGGGCAGAAATCACATCGGGAGTTTCAAAAGAACTGAAACCTGCCAGATATGCGCATACCTTCTGGAGTGTGACACCGTGAGCGGATTCCGTCACGTTGTCATGCGATGATAGTGTTAGTGTATATGCCCTAGAGGCCATTACTGTATCATACTAGTTTGTATATTACTTAATGGAAGCTTGGGATATTCACCTTGTATAAACAATCTTGCTCAATATAGTAGTATGCTACTTGGTTTGTTTCTACTTCAATGTGTACTTGTGTTTATTTTACTATATCACTTATACGCATTAGTGGAGCCCTTAGGATCTTTGCTTGATTACCAGCGTTGTGATGGCAGTCGCACTAGTGGGGGCTGGGTAATCTATAAGCACATCCTTATACAGGTCCCTGGTCGCAGGACTATCGAGACAGGGCATCGATACTCCGGAGTAGACTAGCGTATGCGCTTCTCATCCCAGTGTGGGAGATGGTCTGTCCCACAGCCATCAGTACGTCGTACTAGAGATAGTATACGGGTGCTCGTTAGGTTACGAGTACACTGGACAGGACTCGTCGGGAACTGACAGGTTGGTATTATACCTATCGTCAGTCATCAGTTCCCAGGTGACATGAGTACAGCTTAGTCCGCTGACTTGATACTAGCACTTCGCCTCGAGTGTGTTCCCACTGCACTTTGATCACTACCCTACCACGGCTCAAAGGAGTCGTGCAAACAGGTGGTGGTTGGGTGCAGTCCCGAAGCACTTGGAAGCAGTGCCGGTTAGACAGGATTCGTCTCTCCCGGTATTGGGGGTTGATATCGCGCTGTGTCTAGGAGAGCCATTACACGAGTAGTCCCTGGCCAAGGCAAGCGAGATATACTGGTAGGTTCCAGTGTTATCTCAGGGTGTTTTGGGCTTCACTCCGACACGACTTGTACCGCTATTGGGGGACTGACGTTTTACCGCCCCCTAGGCCCGACATGCGATGTATCAGACGAACAGACAGGACTGTACGGAGACTGTCACATTCAGACTCAGTAGGAGTTCAGATGGGGTTTCACCTCGTCAGCCTTCTTGTCGACATCTACCTGGGGACCGTTACGCACAGCTAGTGCCGCTTGCGGTCTGTGGTTAAACCCACTGCCAGCGTAGTGTCGAGTCTTTAGAGTCCCACACAGAGGGTATTCGCCTCTGGGCAAAACAGAGTAGAGGTCGCATGGTTTTGCGACAAGGTTCGTTCTCATCCGCGCACTTGTGCACGTTTGGAGTCCGGACGGATTATACTGGCAGGCTCTGGTTTGAGCCAGATACTGGTATATGTTTTGGGGGTTGCTTTTATATCTCGGTATTCTTGTTTCTCGGAACAAGAATGCAGGTGTGTATGCACAGATGCTTGAGGCGGAGAATGAGGTTTTTCATTAGGGTTTTCGGAACGGGTGCGTATGCACAGTTGACAGTTATCTTTTTCCAAACCCTAATGGATTTATGAATTATCTATTAATGATAGTAATTAAATGAGAATTATGTTATGGTTGATTTTTGTTGACTTATTGACCTTGGTTGACTTGTTGACCATTGACCACCATCATGCTTTGAAAGATCCTCCTTGATTCATGCTTACACTTCATTTAAAGAAGCATGATAGTGGTCATTCTAAAATTACCATCAACTATTCTTATTTTCAATTATTATCATTTAGATAATTCTTTTCTTTTGCATTATGGTTGCAAGAGAGAAAAATATAGCTCATTCTATCATAACCTCTCTCTCTCCTCTCTTCATCTTCTTCTTCCTCAAGCTCAAGGTGACCCCTTCTCATGTGTTGAGAATCCATCACCTTGAAAAGAAAAGCAAACCCTAGTCACTCTCTACTCATTCTAGGTTCATGGTTTGGCAAACCGGAAACCCTTGTTCACTCAAAGATCGAGGAAGAGCCCAAAGGTCGAACCTTCGAGGTGGATCCATCTTCGACGGAGGAAGGTGACAAGAAGAGAACCATCAACCTCTACAAGGTTTAAAGAAGAAGGAGTTCAAGTTTAGGTATAACCATCTTCCATAGTAGCTAACTCCTTTTAGCGTATTTGCTAGTTTAGTTTAGACACGATCCCGACCTAGTGTAGTCCATGTTGCCTTTTGCGATAAAAATTTGTTTTTTATACCGTTTCCGCCTCCCCGCAAGTACCGGGGGTCGCAATATGGACTTACAGTGGTATCAGAGCCTAACTAAACTTAAACTAGCTTGGTAGTGAAGTGTAACGAAATTCGGAAACGAAAAATCACAAAAACTGAGTTTCTGTTGAATTTTTTTTGGCTCAAAATGAAAAACTTTATACTTGTAAAATCGTCTCAGGGTTTTGTGAGTGCACCCATGAAAAACGATGACCTAATTCCCTCAAACCGCCGCCCTTCCGCCGCACGAGGTAGGCATGTGCGGCGGAAGCGCCGCGGTTTGTCGTCTTCTGTCCATCGATTTTCGTGCAGAGTGTTTGTGTGTTGGTTTTGGGATTTTTGAAATATATTATATGTGCCCAGATTTTCCAGAAAAGAAATTTCCTTTTGGGGTCCTATAATTCCGTATTTTTCCGAACTTCACTGCACTTTGACTATGATGGTTATATCTGTGATGCTTGCATGTATTGAACGTCGGCTAATCGCTATAGGTCGATTAGTCGGGGTTATACATGATCTGTAATGTGCTGGAATGTGTATATGAATGTGTTGGACTGTCGCGGGTGAATAGCCGGGGTGGATGTGTGATGAGCTTTTGTTTTTCTTTCATTCATTGTAAATGTAAATTGATGTAATAATTATTATTTGTTTGGCCGCACAACCGGGTCGGGGTTGTAGCCGTCATTGTATAATTCTTTTTACTGTTTTTGCTCCTAGGATAGACCCATGGAGGGGTGCACAAACTGCCGGGTACTTGGCGGGTAGTTTGCCGCACCCGTAGGGGTCTTGGGTGGGGTATTGGCTATTCACCGCGACCGTGTTATCCGCTTTTCGTTTCAGGCTCGAAAGGATTGCGGATTGCTAGTATATCCAATGTATTCATCTGTGATCTGTAATGTCTATCATTGCTTTCTATTTAGGCGTTGCTTATGTTTTACAGCCGCGCTAGCCCAGCCCCCGCTCTGTCGTTAGTTAAGTAACCTAACGAGTGATGACGGGACCCCGTGGCGAATGCGAATGGCATAAGCGTACGTCATATTTTGGTTGTTTTCTGCAATAGTAGGATTTAAATGATGGGACGCATTAAAAGTACTAATGCAAGAATATCACGCATTAAAAGAACTAATGCAAGATAATAAACCAAGTTTAAATCGTTGGAACACTTTCGAAAAACCACTCGGTTCTTTTCAAAACTAACTTTTAAATGCGGAGTTTGAGCCACTCCTTCTAAAAGCTATCTCGTTCCATCGATTATATCAAGTTCACTACGTTCACGGTTTCGCCAAAACCATTCGTAGCCCTCCGTCGTTTCGTATGAATATTCAATAGTATTCAAGCTATGTTTGTTGACCTTCGTCAAGGCATAGAGTTTGGTAGCTGTTGGGTGTTCATATGTAGCATAGATATATGCGTTGGTTTGGGACAGTCGTGTTGCCTTGTTGACCTTCGTCAAGGGTATATACGGGTGGGCTCAAATTAACCTGGATAATGACGGGCAGAACTTGACATGTGACTTATGATTTGTTGACCTTCGTCAAGGTCATAAGAGCATGGGGCAAAAATCCACATCGGGAGTTTCATAAGTACTGAAACTTGCTAGATTTGCATACCATTTGGAGTGTGGTGATTCTGGTAGGATTCCTTCAGTTTCGTCACACGATGATATTTGGATCCCGATCCTACTGTGAGTATATGCTACTCCTCGGGAAATTTCTCACTAGACGATCAATGCTATAAACCTAGTAGGTGCCTAGAAAAGTGTTAGCGGGGCTACGCCCCCAGAGAAAAGAGGTTATTTAATTAAGGAACTTCGCGAAAGCGTTGGAAAACCTCCCTCGAAGTACCGACACTGGCCTGGCTGAACGGTTAAGCAAGTATTGCACGGTGAGATTGATCCCGGCTAATTCTTCCTTTGTGGTTTGAGGAGGGATTCGAGAGACAGTGGGAGCCATCCTGTTTAGACAAAATTAAAAACCATTCTAAACTTGCAAGAGCATCGTGCTAAAGTGTTCCTTCTCTTCCCCCTGCAGCGACCAAAATCGAAATGACTGGACTTAAGTTACTTCTAGATAAAAACATATTGACAGGGCCAAACTACAAAGATTGGCTCAGGAATGTCAAGTTGGCAATCACTTACGACAAGCTGGGGTATCTTCTTACCACCAAAGCTCCCCCCGTCCCAGGTCCCACCTCCAGCGTCGCGGATAAGGAAATCCGTAAGACTTGGGAGATTGACAGCGCGAAGGCCAGGTGCCTCGTACTTGCCTCGATGGACAACGATCATCAGAGGAGGCACGAGAATATGGATTTGGAATCCATATTTCTTCATACAAAAGAACTGTATGGAGAGCAGTCTCGTATCGCAAGATACGAAGTGTCGAAGAAGTTGTTTTCGACAAAATTGGCCGTCGGATCATCGGTAGCGGACCACGTGCTTAAGATGATTGGCTACACTGAGGAGCTCGCGGAACTTGGGACCACGTTGGACAGTGAACTCTACACGGATATAATTCTCCAGTCCCTTCCATCCACTTACGCCCAGTTCATACTGAATTTCAACTTGCAAGAAAAGGAAGTTGAACTTTCAGAACTCCTCAACATGCTGAGGAGCGCAGAGGGCACCCTACAGAAGGGTAGGGAAACACCCGCTTTGTTTGTAGGAGGATCTTCTTCCTCTAGGTCCAAGGCGAAAGCCAAGGGAAAGAGGAGGAAAGCCCCCGCCAAACCAAGAGGCGGTGTTAGTAAAGTGGGTACGAAGGGAAAAGAATTGGCAACAAAGATTGCGGGGAAGCTTGTGGGTAAAGAAGAATGCTTCTATTGTCATAAGAGTGGACACTGGAAGAAAGATTGCAGGGCTTGGAAGGCCAACACACAGGAACTGAAGCAGGTTGCGGCTTCAGCTTCAGGTGTGTATGTTATTGAAAACTGTCTTTCTATAAACTCTACTTCCTGGGTATTGGATACCGGATCAGGATCTCATATCTGTAATTCATTGCAGGCGTTGAGAAATCGTAGGTTTTTGAAGGAAGGTGACATGACCCTCAGAGTTGCAAACGGAGCTAGCATGGATGCTAAAGCCATGGGGGACTATCACCTGGGAATGTCAGATGGGCATGTTTTGGTTTTGCGTAATTGCTTTTTTGTACCCAACGCAACTTGTAATATCATTTCTGTATCTTTGGTTTCTAAAGAAGGTTATGAATTTGCGTTTGTAAGTAATGTTGTAAACATTCACCTTAATCAAGTTCTGATTGGGTCAGGTACACTGAGCAATGGTATATACGTATTGAACCAACCACAGATTTTCAATGTCCAGAATACACACAAAAGAAAGTCTCCAGATATTAATCAGGCCTTCTTATGGCATTGTAGACTGGGTCACATCAATGAGACACGGTTGACTAAGTTACATAAAGAAGGATACTTGGATCCGTTCGAGTATCAGTCTTATGCCACTTGTGAATCTTGTCTCATGGGAAAGATGACAAAGACTCCGTTCACTGGACACGGAGTGAGAGCGAGCGAGCTCTTGGGACTCATACACAGTGACGTGTGTGGTCCAATGTCTACACATGCGCGAAGCGGTTATTCATACTTCATTACTTTCACAGACGATTTCTCTAGGTATGGACATGTCTTCTTAATGAAGCACAAATCCGAGGCCTTTGAGAAATTTCGGGATTACAAGAATGAAGTTGAAAAACAAACAGGCAAAAGTATTAAGATTCTAAGATCGGATCGAGGTGGAGAATACTTGAGTGCCGAGTTCCTGGACTATTTAAAAGAGAATGGAATTCTCTCTCAGCGAACTCCTCCATACACTCCGCAACATAACGGTGTATCGGAAAGGAGGAATCGAACCCTATTGGATATGGTTCGTTCCATGATGAGTAAGGCTGAGTTACCGCGATCTTTCTGGGGCTATGCACTAGAAGCAGCTGCATATCTTTTAAACAAGGCTCCCACCAAGACTGTGCCTACCACTCCATATCAGATGTGGAGTGGGAAGAAACCCTGTCTTAAGTACCTTAAAATATGGGGATGTCCAGCTTTTGTAAAAAAGCAGCATGCGGACAAGCTCGAGGCACGTTCAGTACAGTGTAAGTTTGTGGGATACCCAAAGAACTCCAGGGGGTATCTGTTCTATTCCGCAGAGGAACAAAAAGTTCTTGTTTCTCAACATGCCCGCTTCTTGGAAACTGAGTTTTTGGAAACCCAGATAAGTGGGAACGCAATAGAACTGGAAGAAATTCCAGAACCACAAACTATTACTGAGAGCTTGGAAGAGCCAATAAGTTCAAAAGAACAGGACATTCCTATGCCGCTCCGCAGGAGTGGTAGGCAGTCTCATCCGCCCGAGAGATACTACGGTTTTCTCATAGACGGGGATCGAGAGGATTGCATCATAGATTATGATGAGCCTACTAGCTTCCAGCAGGCCGTTCAGAGCGTTGACTCGGTAAAATGGCTGGATGCAATGCGGACCGAAATGGAGTCCATGTACACCAACAAAGTATGGACGTTGGACATTGCTCCAGACGGGGTAAAACCCGTAGGATGCAAGTGGATCTTCAAAAGGAAGATTGGTGTAGATGGACAGGTTGAGACCTATAAAGCTAGACTTGTAGCAAAGGGTTTCCGTCAAAGACCTGGCTTGGACTATGACGAAACCTTTTCTCCAGTGGCTATGCTGAAATCCATTCGGATCCTTCTTGCCATTGCTGCCTTCCACGATTATGAGATTTGGCAGATGGACGTAAAGACCGCTTTTCTGAATGGAAATTTAG
Source organism: Agapanthus africanus (assembly GCA_030015575.1). Taxonomy (NCBI): domain Eukaryota; kingdom Viridiplantae; phylum Streptophyta; class Magnoliopsida; order Asparagales; family Amaryllidaceae; genus Agapanthus; species Agapanthus africanus. The sequence goes on from JASDDO010000022.1 coordinate 367,351,327, forward strand.
AGGAGTGTGTCTATATGGATCAGCCAGAGGGTTTCATTCAGAGTGGGAGCAGCGGAAAGGTGTGCAAGTTGCTTAAGTCCATCTATGGACTAAAGCAGGCATCGTGGAGTTGGAACATCTGTTTTGATGAGACGGTCAAGGAATTTGACTTTATCAAAAATCCAGATGAACCATGCATCTATAGTAGATTTGTAGCGAGAACTGTAGTATTCCTCGTTTTATACGTGGATGACATTCTCTTAATAGGAAATGACATTCCTATGCTACAATCTGTCAAGGGGTTCTTGTCACACAGGTTCTCCATGAAAGACCTGGGTGATGCCTCATACATCCTGGGGATCCGGATCCATCGTGATAGATCCAAGAGGATATTAGGACTTTCTCAGTCCAGGTACATCGACACCATAGTGAAAAGATTCAGTATGGAAGATTCCAAGCGCGGTAACCTACCGGCTTGTCACGGGATCACCCTCTCTAAAGAGATGTCTCCCAAGACTGATTTGGAGAGGGATCGCATGTCTATTATACCCTACGCTTCTGCGGTAGGCTCTATAATGTATGCGATGTTGTGTACCAGACCGGATGTAGCTTATGCACTGAGTGTAGTAAGCCGGTATCAGTCAAACCCTGGGGAGAAACATTGGATAGCAGTAAAGAACATTCTCAAGTACCTGAGAAGGACTAAGGAGATGTTCTTGGTGTATGGCGGAAAAGACCTCCAGATCGAGGCCTTTGCTGACTCCAGCTTCCAGAGTGACAAGGATGATTCCAAGTCCATGTCGGGTTTTGTCTTCACCCTCAATGGAGGGGCGGTATGTTGGAAGAGCTCCAAACAGGAAACCGTTGCAGACTCGACTATGGAAGCGGAATACATTGCTGCATCTGATACCGCAAAAGAAGTTGTCTGGATAAGGAAGTTCTTAAAAGAACTTCAGGTGGTTCCGTCCATTGTTGACCCAATACCTTTGTATTGCGACAACAATGGGGCTATAGCTTTAGCAAAGGAACCCAGGTCCCATCAGAGATCCAGGCACATCTTGAGGCGGTATCACCTGATCAGGGAGATCGTGGATCGCAAGGAGATCGAGGTTCGGAAGGTTGCTTCAGAAGAGAACACTGCAGATCCATTCACCAAGGCCCTACCCCAGACTCAGTTCGAGCGGCTGATCGAGATGATAGGTCTTCGATACGCCAGTACATGGCCTTAGTGCAAGTGGGAGATTGTTAGTGTATATGCCCTAGAGGCCATTACTGTATCATACTAGTTTGTATATTACTTAATGGAAGCTTGGGATATTCACCTTGTATAAACAATCTTGCTCAATATAGTAGTATGCTACTTGGTTTGTTTCTACTTCAATGTGTACTTGTGTTTATTTTACTATATCACTTATACGCATTAGTGGAGCCCTTAGGATCTTTGCTTGATTACCAGCGTTGTGATGGCAGTCGCACTAGTGGGGGCTGGGTAATCTATAAGCACATCCTTATACAGGTCCCTGGTCGCAGGACTATCGAGACAGGGCATCGATACTCCGGAGTAGACTAGCGTATGCGCTTCTCATCCCAGTGTGGGAGATGGTCTGTCCCACAGCCATCAGTACGTCGTACTAGAGATAGTATACGGGTGCTCGTTAGGTTACGAGTATACTGGACAGGACTCGTCGGGAACTGACAGGTTGGTATTATACCTATCGTCAGTCATCAGTTCCCAGGTGACATGAGTACAGCTTAGTCCGCTGACTTGATACTAGCACTTCGCCTCGAGTGTGTTCCCACTGCACTTTGATCACTACCCTACCACGGCTCAAAGGAGTCGTGCAAACAGGTGGTGGTTGGGTGCAGTCCCGAAGCACTTGGAAGCAGTGCCGGTTAGACAGGATTCGTCTCTCCCGGTATTGGGGGTTGATATCGCGCTGTGTCTAGGAGAGCCATTACACGAGTAGTCCCTGGCCAGGGCAAGCGAGATATACTGGTAGGTTCCAGTGTTATCTCAGGGTGTTTTGGGCTTCACTCCGACACGACTTGTACCGCTATTGGGGGACTGACGTTTTACCGCCCCCTAGGCCCGACATGCGATGTATCAGACGAACAGACCGGACTGTACGGAGACTGTCACATTCAGACTCAGTAGGAGTTCAGATGGGGTTTCACCTCGTCAGCCTTCTTGTCGAATCTACCTGGGGACCGTTACGCACAGCTAGTGCCGCTTGCGGTCTGTGGTTAAACCCACTGCCAGCGTAGTGTCGAGTCTTTAGAGTCCCACACAGAGGGTATTCGCCTCTGGGCAAAACAGAGTAGAGGTCGCATGGTTTTGCGACAAGGTTCGTTCTCATCCGCGCACTTGTGCACGTTTGGAGTCCGGACGGATTATACTGGCAGGCTCTGGTTTGAGCCAGATACTGGTATATGTTTTGGGGGTTGCTTTTATATCTCGGTATTCTTGTTTCTCGGAACAAGAATGCAGGTGTGTATGCACAGATGCTTGAGGCGGAGAATGAGGTTTTTCATTAGGGTTTTCGGAACGGGTGCGTATGCACAGTTGACAGTTATCTTTTTCCAAACCCTAATGGATTTATGAATTATCTATTAATGATAGTAATTAAATGAGAATTATGTTATGGTTGATTTTTGTTGACTTATTGACCTTGGTTGACTTGTTGACCATTGACCACCATCATGCTTTGAAAGATCCTCCTTGATTCATGCTTACACTTCATTTAAAGAAGCATGATAGTGGTCATTCTAAAATTACCATCAACTATTCTTATTTTCAATTATTATCATTTAGATAATTCTTTTCTTTTGCATTATGGTTGCAAGAGAGAAAAATATAGCTCATTCTATCATAACTTCCTCAAGCTCAAGGTGACCCCTTCTCATGTGTTGTGAATCCATCACCTTGAAAAGAAAAGCAAACCCTAGTCACTCTCTACTCATTCTAGGTTCAAGGTTTGGCAAACCGGAAACCCTAGTTCACTCAAAGATCGAGGAAGAGCCCAAAGGTCGAACCTTCGAGGTGGATCCATCTTCGACGGAGGAAGGCGACAAGAAGAGAACCATCAACCTCTACAAGGTTTAAAGAAGAAGGAGTTCAAGTTTAGGTATAACCATCTTCCATAGTAGCTAACTCCTTTTAGCGTATTTGCTAGTTTAGTTTAGACACGATCCCGACCTAGTGTAGTCCATGTTGCCTCTTGCGATAAAAATTTGTTTTTTATACCGTTTCCGCCTCCCCGCAAGTACCGGGGGTCGCAATATGGACTTACAGATAGTTGGATCCCGATTCCCACTGATGAGTTGGTATACTCCTCGGGTGACCCCGACTAATTCTTCTTTCAGGTTTGGAGGAGAATTTGAGGTACAGTGGGAGGTTTCCAGATTAGATAAATTGGTAACCATTCTGATCTAGGTTAGAGTGCACGCTGAGTGTTTCTTTTCTCTCTCTCTTTGGCAGCGACCATTGACCCGACCCTAAGACAATGACTCAGTGACCAAGTTGACCGAACCTTCTTAACACTGACTTTTGGATTGTTAGAGTTGCAAACCTCATTGCCACTCCTACTTTTACCCTTTTCTCCAGGACACCCCATATTGCTACGAACGTCCACTTCCATTGGACAAAACCATCATATGGTTAGATACGAATTCGAAAGAAATTATTCGAGGATGGTTTCAGGTTCTGGAGGAAACGGATAGGATTATTCAGTTGTCTTTTCCTTTTACCCTCTCTCAGGTTGTGAGTACTCCTTGGTTTAGGAGTAGTACACCTATTACGCAAATTGGATAGTCTTCTTCCAAACCTTAGGCTGGTGCCGACCGGTAGGGAATGAAGAAAACCAATTAGCCTAATGATGGTGTACAGAAGGTATTGAGTTAAGACAAAGCAAGGGATTAGTAAGAGGGCAAAGTAAATTGCGACTGTTATTCACGACCAAACCAAAGTATTCCTTCACCAATCCTAAATCACCTTTGTATTTCTCCAGGACACTCCGTATTACTACGAAGATCCACAGTTTATTGGATACTCCATCGTATGGTTATATACGAACTCGAAAGGAACTTGTTCCAGTTCGGGGATGGATTCTGGTTCAGGAGAAATAGGAATAAGAGTTATTCAGGTGTCTTTTATCTTCACCTTCTCTCGCATTGCGAGTAATCCTAGGATTGGGACAGTACACCCATTATGCTTATTGGATAGTCTTCTTCCAAACCATAGGCTGGTGCCGAACGGTAGGGAAGGAAGAAAACCATTTGGCCTAAAAGGGTGTGCAGAAGGTAAAGACTAAAGACAAATGAAGGGATTTAGAGAGGTGGCAAAGAATTACACGGTTACAGTTGTGAATCTGGATACTGGAAGAGGCATTACTAGGAATACCAGGATACCCCATCGAAACATTTCGATGTTTCAGTTTCACTGTGTAATGTTAAAAGAAAACTGATTTCCCGATTAGATACTTACTCCAGGGTATGTATTTACCAAGTATGATTCTCACATCTGTATGGTTTTACAGATGATGAGTGGGAGTAGGTTATTGGGAATTGGGTGATCATCCTCATTATATCAGGATTCGTAGCAATCGGTGATATTTGAGGAAATCACCTGGGCTGTTTGCCGGTCGGCAAATATTTGGTTTTGAATATCCGCTGTTATGCACCAATTTCAAATTGATATATCTGTACGTCTATTTTCATAGAGTGAGATATACTTTTTGAAATTATGTCGACGACATTTACCTATATCAGTGGATGGTTAGGTAAGGGGCATTAAACAGCGGTGTAATTCTTCTTAACCATAAGTACAGTTTTCAACCTACGACACACAGTGAATGAGTTATCAGACTCAAGGGACTTATACAGAGTATTGTATGTTGTCCAGTGTCTATCAGGACAGAGGGGTTGGTCCTCGTACTATATTCAGTTTACTTATGACTTCTCTAGTTTTTAGACACGTGTTTCGTGGAAACGCAGGGTCTGAATTTTGAGAAGTTATAGGTATTTGAATAAAGTAGAGAACCAGGTATTGCAAGTATCGGGATTCTTCAAAGTGATCGAAGATGTAGATACTTGTGTATGGTATTCAGTTGATAGTAATGGTTAAGAGAACTTGCTTCTCTTTCAGGTTATTCATAATTGGAAGCATTCCTAAGTTGAGTAACGCTGATCGGCCTCCTTCCATTTAGTTGACATGCACTGGAGACAGCTGCATGATTTGGATCTGGTTCAGTTAAATCAGTGCCTCTGGTCCTATATGGGATATAGAACAGTTCGTATCTTGACGTTGTTAAGGTACGGGGAGTTGTCCAGCTTATGATTAAAACCAGACTCTGGATAACTCAAGGCACGTTTCTGTAATGGCTGTTTGTGGGTTGACCCAGGCTATGACGAGGGTTGACTTTCTACCATTTGGGTGAACAATAGAGATATTGTTCTAGACTCGCCACAGTTTTATTAAAAATGGATTTTTTTTCAGAAAACAGTAGTGGGAGTATGGTAGAACTGGAAGTGATTCCAGAACCACAAACGATTACTGAAGATTTGATAAGGAACCTAAAGATTCAATCTGGATTGACATTCCATTGGCCACTCCGCAGATGAGGTGGGTAACTTCAGGCACCCGAGAGGTACTCCGGTAGCCTCAAAGACGGTGACAAGGAAGTTCTTGTTCACCCACAATTACCATTGCTGTTGTTCCAGGCTGCGAGACCCGGCGGGAGGATGAGTATAGCGTCGTTCTAAACTAGTTTTAGAAGTGTACGTCTATATGACTCTGCCGGAGGGTTATCGTAGTCAGTGGGAGCAGCGGAAGCATTGGTGGACAGGCAGCTTATGTCTATTTATAGACTAAAGCAGATGTAGCGGTGATAGATCATCTATTTCTGACGTGACAGTCATGGGATTGACTTCATCAGAATAGGGGATGGATCTGTTGAGGAGGTACTAGGGTGTGATGTCATGGTATTTGGATGACATACACAGAATAGGAAAAGAAACTCCTATACAACAATCGGTTATACTTTGGTCGTCACACAGTGTTTTCTCCACATAGGACTTGGATATTATATCAGACATACTGGTCACTAGATCTATGGTTTTAGATCTAGATTTGGGTGGTTTCCCAATCAGGGTACTTAGACAGCATTCTAAGAGTATTTAGAATGGACGACTCCTGGCACGGTAGTGTGCCTGCAGGTAATGGAGTCACCCTCTCTAAAGGCGTCTTACAGACTAAAGGGGAGAGGGACGTGCATGATTGGCAGATCACTTGCTCAGGCAATTGAGTCAATCATGAGATGTCAAGTACCACACCAGATGTTGTTCTTGCACTAGATGCAATAAGTTGACTTTAATCCAATCCTGGAGAAACGGTTGGAAGCAGTTTTAGAACATAAGTGAATGTTCTAGGGATATGATAACGACAGCCTTATCCAGGAGACAGTTATCATTCCAGGCTTCCAAGGTGACATGGACGACAAGGAGGTTGTCAGAGTTATAGTTTTTCTCTCTGACGAGGGGCAGTATTTTGGACAGGTGGTCCAAGGAAATACTGAGGGAGGCATGGCGCAGGATACTGATTAAGTTCAGTTGACGATACTGTCTAAGAAGTTTGGATTTGAAGTTCATTTATGAGCTATGTCCCATCAGACATCCAGACACATTCTAAGACAGGTATTGCTCATTTCGGGAGATGGTTTTCTCCGCGAACTTGAGATATGGAGAGACATAGAAAGAGACATAAAGGCGGATCCACTCACTAAGGCTATTCCTCGAACGCAATAGTTTCGCAAACGAGCTTTGTGAGACTGACTAATAGAGGAGTTGGGTGTTCGGTATCACACGGGCTGTGAGTATGCGACATCGCAATAATTAGCCTTGAGTGCAAGTGGGAGATTGTTGGAGATAATGCCCTCAGAGTCAATTATTGGATCACAGGTACGTGATTGCGGTGATTGAGGGAGGACCTATCCCGGTAGGACAGTCTTACTCGAGATGATAGTATGCTATCTGGTTTACCTCTATCATCGTGTACTGTTTTAGGCGACCTGACACGTCGCTATTACACGTTGATAGAGCCCCTAGGATTCTATGCTTGACCACCAGCAGTATGAGGGCGATCATATACGTGGGAGCTGGTAATCTATAAGCATATCCTTAAATGGTCCCTAGTCGTGTGAGTTTCGAGACAGGGCATCGATACTCCATAGTAGACTAGTGTATACAGTCGAGACCCCGACGAGGGGCGGTGGCCGGTCTCACAAGCCACTGGTGTCAGTTGGATCACCTAAGATGTATACAGGTGCTCATTGGGTTATGAGTACACCGGACAAGACTCGCCGGGAACATGCTAGTTGGTCATATACCAGACGTCGGATGACAGTTCCCTGGTGACCTGTGTGCAGGTTAGTTCATCGACCTGGGGATCGTCATTTGTCTCGTGTGAGTTCCCACTGTACTTTGATTACTACCCTACCACGGCTCAAAGGAGTCATGCAAACAGGTTTTAGTTGGGTACAGTCCCGAGCCACATGGAGGCAGTGAGCGTATCTTCAGGGGTTCGTCTCTCCCGGTATTGGGGGTGAGGTCGTGCTGTGTCTAGGAGAGCCATTACACGAAGCCTTCGGCCGAGGCAAGGAGATTTACTGGTAGGTATTCCAGTAGTATCTCAGGGTGTTCTGGGCTACACTCCGACACGACTTGTACCGCTTTTGGGGGTCTGACTTTTACCAACCCCCTAGGCCCGCCATGCGATGCTCATAGACGAACGGACCGGACTGCACGGATATTGTCACTGACAGGCTCAGTTGGGTGTCGGGGTGAGCTTCCTCATCGACGTCCCTTTTGGTCAATAGCTGGTGGCCCGTCACGTATTGGCATATACCTCTGACTTGCTAGTGGTTAAATCCACAACCATAGTATTGACGAGTCTTTAGAGTCCACCACACTTTCAGTTACTCAGCTTTCGGGCGAAAGGTTGTAGAGGCCGTATGGAGATATGGCAAGGTCCGATCAGATACGTGCGGTATTGCACGGATCAGGATCAGACAGTCTGTACTATAGGCCGTATGGTTATATGGCAGGGTTCGATCAGATACGTGCGGTATTGCACGGATCAGGATCGAACAGATATTACTAGCCGGTTTTGGTATAAGCCGGATTCTAGTATAGTACAGTGGAGATTTTGTCTCATTGCATTTTGTATTTCGGTCGAAATACAGATGCGGGTGTGTATGCACAGTATCGGGGTTTTCCCGTAATTTATTACGGGACCAGTTTTCTGGAGTTGCCAGTTTGCCTTTCGTTTCGGCCAATTTCCATTGTTCCGTTCATTGGCCGAAGATTGGTGGAGGAGGGCTTATTTGCATTGTTGCAAATAAGTATTTGTGGAGGGGGTATTTGCTTATATTTGTATCATGATGGTTTCATGATGGAGCCCATCCCTTGACTTTTCTTATGTTCATGCTTGCTTGACTTTCCTTATCATGATGGCTTGACTTTGTTTGCATCATGGTTGTTGTTGATGGTTGTGTGGAGTGTTGGATTTGTTGCTATCATTTCTTCACATGATAACTCCACACTTTCTTTTCTAGCATGTTGATTAACCCTCCCCTTGAACTTTCTCTCTCTAATCACACTTGGTGGGGGGGGGCCGGCCATTCCTAAGAGAGGGCAAGGGATTCATTTCATTTGTAGAGAAAAATGTTACTTCCATTCCTTTTTGTATGCTACATTTTTCCCTCTCTCAAAAAGTTCTTCTTCCTCCACAAAATGGCAATTCCACAACCCCAAGAGAGACAATAGCTCACTACATATTCTACAACGAACCTTGGGCATGTCGAGTAGCCGGCTTCGTGCCCGAGTTGCCTCGGCATTGAGGTGGGAGCCCGTAAAAGAAGTAGGCGATGTGGTGCACTTCCGGCGACGAGGAAGAGACGGCACATTCCGCAGGAGATTGGGACGACGACGAGAAGACCGGAGGACTCGGATCTGTCGGTATACTTCTCTTCCCTATCTTGTTACTAGCTTAGACTTGTTAATGGTAACGATCCGGGTGTTTAGTGCGCGGTGGTACCGATTTGCTAAGTCCGCAAAATCAAAGTTATTCACCGTTTTCGCATTCCGGCGTCGGATTGACGACCGGGGTGCCGCCGTGCACTTACAGGAGTGACCTCTTTAGCAAAAAGTTTTCGCCACTATATTTTCAAAAAGGATTATCACGTTCCTTCAACGACATCAAGTTCGTTACGTTAACGGGTTTTTCGCCAAAAACCCAGCCGTAGCCCTCCGTCATTTCCTACAAGTACTACTCAGTATTCGAGCTACGTATTTTGGCATTGTCAAGGCGTAGTGATCGGTAGCTAAGTATTGCTTGTTTGCAGCCTTATTTTTTTCAGATTATTTAGAACAGTCGCATAGCTATGTTGGCATTGTCAAGAGTTATGCGGGTGGGTCTAAGTTAATCAAGATAATGACGGGCCGAACTTGACTAACAGTTCATGATATGTTGGCATTGTCAAGGTCATGAATCGTTAGGGGAAAAAATCACATCGGGAGTTTCAAAAGAACTGAAACTTGCAGATTTAGCATACCTTCTAGAGTGTGGTGACTAGAGTGGATTCCATCTAGGTTATCACACAATGACAGTTGGATCCCGATCCCACTGATGAGTTGGTTTACTCTCGGGAGATTATTTCACTTAACGATCAATGCTATAAACCTAGTAGGTGTCTAGAAAGGTGTTAGCGGGGTTACGCCCCCAGGGAAAAGAGGTTCTTTAATTAAGGAACTTCGCGAAAGCGTTGGAAAACATCCCTCGAAGTACCGACACTAGCCTGGCTGAAAGGTTAAGCAAGTATTGTGACGTGAATTAAAACCCGGCTAGTTCTTCTTTTAAAAAGGTTTTAAGAAGAATTTGAGGAAACAGTGGGAGACATCCTGGTTAGATAAATTAATAAACCAATCTAATCTTGCAAGAGCATACGCTGAGTGTTTCTTTTCTCTCTCTCCAGGCAGCAACCTTTTCACGCCCTAATCAAGATAATAAAATGTATCGCTTGACCGAACCGAATTCTTATTCGGGACTGGGGAAAGTTGGTTCAGCTCTAACTTGTGACAACAGTCATGAGTATGAGAATGGGAAAGAGGAAAGTATGGATTTCCAGGATACCCAGTTGAAGAAGAAGCATGGTTTTGCATCTACTTCAGGTGTTCTTGTAATTGAGAACTGTTTTACGGTCAGCCCTACCTCCTGGGTACTTGATACCGGATCAGGATCTCATATCTGTAATTTATTGCAGGGACTGAGAAAAAGTAGGAAAGTTGCACCGGGTGATATGTCGCTCAGAGTAGCGAACGGAGCACAAGTTAATGCGGCAGCCGTCGGTGAATATCACCTAGTATTGCCGAATGGCAAGACTATGATTTTGAACGATTGCTACTATGTACCCTCCATGGTTTGCAACATCATATCAGTTTCTTTACTCGATAAAGATGGATATAACTTTGTTCTTGAAAAGAATATCATGAACATTTACCTTGATAAGGTACTGGTTGCAGAGGGTACACTGTGTAATGGTATCTACGTTCTAAATCAGAATACAGTTCTCAATATACAAAACACACGCAAGAGGAAGAATTCAGATACGAATGAATCCTACTTGTGGCATTGTAGACTTGGTCATATCGGAGAGAAAAGACTGAGTAAGTTGCATAAAGATGGACTCTTGAATACGTTCGAGTTTTCATCTTATAAAATTTGTCAGTCTTGTCTCAAAGGGAAGATGACCAAATCTCCGTTCACCGGACATGGAGAAAGAGCAAGAGAGCTCTTGGGACTCATACACAGTGATGTGTGTGGTCCGATGTCTATACTTGCAAGGGGTGGGTTCTCGTACTTCATCACATTCACTGACGATCTCTCTAGGTTCGGATACGTGTATCTGATGAAACACAAATCTGAAACTTTTGAGAAATTCAAGGAATTCAGAAACGTAGTAGAGAACCAGACATGCAAAAGTATTAAGATCCTCCGGTCTGATAGAGGAAGGGAGTACTTAAGCACGGAATTCCGAGATTACTTAAAAGAGAATGGTATTCTCTCTCAGCTCACTCCTCCTTATACACCACAGCACAACGGTGTGTCGGAGAGAAGGAATCGTACCCTATTGGATATGGTTCGATCCATGATAAGTGATGCTGAGTTACCTCTTTCATTCTGGGGACTTGCGCTAGAGACAGCGGCATACTTGCTGAATCAGGTTCCGTCTAAATCCGTGCCTACGACTCCATATGAAATATGGAGTGGTAAGAAACCATATCTAGAAAGAATTAAGATATGGGGTTGTCCGGCCTATGTAAAAGTACAAAAACCAGACAAGCTTGAGGCACGGTCAGTTTTATGTAAATTTGTGGGATATCCTAGAAATTCTCTGGGATATCTGTTCTACCACACTGAGGAACAGAAGGTGTTCGTTGCTCGCCGCGCCACCTTTTTAGAGTGGCAATTTCTTGCAAAAGAAATAAGTGGGAGCACGGTAGAACTGGATGAAATATCTGATCCACAAAATCAAACTGAGGATTTAGCAGAACCAGAAAGTTCAGTGACCCCAAACGAACCTCAACCACTCCGCAGATCTGGTAGGATTTCTCATCCGCCCGAGAGATACTACGGTTTTCTCATAGACGGGGATCGAGAGGATTGCATCTTGGAAGAAGATGACCCTACCAGTTTCAGGCAGGCCATTATCAGTAGGGACTCTGATAAGTGGCAGGAAGCAAAGCAATCCGAAATGGAGTCCATGTACGCCAATAAAGTGTGGACCTTGGATATTGCTCCACCTGGGGTAAAACCCGTTGGATGCAAATGGATCTACAAAAGGAAACTTGGTGTAGATGGGCAGGTGGAAACCTATAAAGCTAGACTCGTTGCAAAAGGTTTTCGTCAAAGACCTGGTTTGGACTATGACGAGACTTTTTCTCCGGTGGCTATGCTCAAATCCATTCGGATCCTACTTGCCATTGCTGCCTTCCATGACTATGAAATCTGGCAGATGGATGTTAAGACGGCTTTCCTAAACGGTTGTTTGGAAGAGTGCGTTTACATGGATCAACCAGAAGGTTTCGTAGACAGTGGGAGCAGCGGAAGGGTGTGCAAGTTGCTTAAATCCATTTATGGATTAAAGCAGGCATCGCGGAGCTGGAACATCTGTTTTGATGAGGCAATCAAGGAATTTGATTTCATCAAGAACGAAGATGAACCCTGTGTATATAAGAAGATTGTAGGACGAACTGTCGTATTCCTAGTCTTGTACGTGGACGACATTCTTTTGATAGGAAATGATATTCCTATGCTACAGTCGGTCAAGCTGTTTTTGTCACAAAGGTTCTCCATGAAGGACCTGGGTGATGCCTCGTACATTCTGGGGATCAAGATCTATAGAGATAGATCCAAGAAACTGTTGGGACTTTCACAGTCCAGGTACATAGAGACCGTACTAAAGAGATTTAGTATGGAGGGTTCCAAGCGCGGTAACATACCCGCATTGCACGGAATTACCCTCTCCAAGAAGATGTCTCCTAAGACTGACGAGGAGAGGGTTCGCATGAGCACTATACCCTACGCTTCGGCGGTAGGATCTATAATGTATGCGATGCTATGTACAAGACCAGATGTAGCTTACGCGTTGAGCGCGGTAAGCCGGTATCAGTCAGACCCAGGGGAGGACCACTGGACAGCAGTGAAGAACATTCTCAAGTACCTAAGAAGGACTAAGGAGATGTTCCTGGTTTACGGTAATGGAGACCTTCGGGTCGAGTCCTTTACCGATTCAAGCTTCCAGAGTGACAAAGATGACAGCAAGTCTGTCTCGGGTTTTGTGTTTACCCTCAACGGAGGGGCGGTATGTTGGAGGAGTTCCAAGCAGGATACCGTCGCAGACTCGACGATGGAGACTGAATACATTGCTGCAAGCGATGCCGCAAAAGAGGCGGTCTGGATAAAGAAGTTCATTAGTGAACTTCAGGTGGTTCCATCCATTGTTGACCCAATACCTCTGTATTGCGATAACAATGGGGCTATAGCTTTAGCGAAAGAACCAAGGTCCCATCAGAAATCCAGGCACATCTTAAGGCGGTATCACCTGATCAGGGAGATCATTGATCGACAGGAGATCGAGGTGCGGAGAGTGGACACAAAGGACAACACCGCGGACCCATTCACAAAGGCTTTACCCCAGACTCAGTTCGAGCGGCTGATCGAGATGATAGGTCTTCGATACGCCAGTACATGGCCTTAGTGCAAGTGGGAGATTGTTAGTGTATATGCCCTAGAGGCCATTACTGTATCATACTAGTATGTATATTACTTGATGGAAGCTTGGGATATTCACAGTTGTACAGACAATCTTGCTCAATATAGTAGTATGCTACTTGGTTTGTCTCTGCTTTAATGTGTACATGTGTGTTTATTTATTATATCACCTATACGCATTAGTAGAGCCCTTAGGATCTTTGCTTGATTACCGGCGTTGTGATGGCGATCACACTCGTGGGGGCTGGGTAATCTACAAGCACATCCTTATACACGTCCCTAGTCGTGGGAGTACCGAGATAGGGCATCGATACTCCGGAGTAGACTAGCGTATGCGCTTCTCATCCCAGCAGGGGAGACAGTCTGTCCCACAGCCGTCGGTACATCGTACTTGAGATAGTATGCGGGTGCTCGTTAGGTTACGAGTACACTGGACAGGACTCGTCGGGAACTGATGGTTGGTATTATACCTATCGTCAGTTATCAGTTCCCAGGTGACATGAGTACAGCTTAGTCCGCTGACTTGACACTGTCACTTCGCCTCGAGTGTGTTCCCACTGTTCTTTGATTACTACCCTACCACGGCTCTACTGAGTCGTGCAAGCAGGTAGTAGTTGGGAGCAGTCCCGAAGCACTTGGAGGCAGTGACGGTTTGACAGGATTCGTCTCTCCCGGTATTGGGGGTTGACATCGCGCTGTGTCTAGGAGAGCCATTACACGAGTAGTCCCTGGCCAGGGCAAGCGAGATATACTGGTAGGTTCCAGTGTTATCTCAGGGTGTTCTGGGCTTCACTCCGACACGACTTGTACCGCTATTAGGGGTCTGACGTTTACCGCCCCCCTAGGCCCGCCATGCGATGTATCAGACGAACAAACCGGACTGTACGGAGATTGTCACATACAGACTCAGTAGGAGTTCGGATGGGTTTACCTCATCGGCCTTCTTATCGACATCTACCTGGGGACCGTTACGTACAGCTAGTGCCGCTTGCGGTCTGTGGTTAAACCCACTGCCAGCGTAGTGTCGAGTCTTTAGAGTCCCACACAGAGAGTTTCCCTGCACTGAGCGAAACGTGTAGAGGCCGTATGGTTTTACGGCAGGGCTGCGATCACTTACGTACACTTGTATGCGTATGGTGTTCGGGCAGGCAATACTAGTGGGCTTTGGTTTAAGCCAGATCCTAGTATTGCATGGATGGATTTGTTTTGTCTTCTACGCATCCGCATTCTACGGAATAAGGATGCAGGTGTGTATGCACAATTTTCTGGAGCGATGAAGGAGGAGGTGCCTCATTAGGGTTTTGGCAGATGGTTCGGCCAAAACCGCTATGTGGCAGGCTCATTAGGGTTTTGACAGTTGATTCGGTCAAAACCATTTTGAGGCCGACTCATTAGGGTTTCGACAGTTCGTTTGGTCAAAACCATTATGAGCCGGGGACATTATTTACTAATCCTTTCCTTGATAATTTTGTTATGGCTAATTACATTGACCATTTGACCATCTTGACTTTGTTGACCATTTGACCAAAGTTGACTTGGACCTTCTTAGAAGTTCTAAAGTATTCTTTGGTTTTCTTTTTATTTAGTTATGATAATGGTCATGTCATTGTAGCCATCACCTTTATCTTGATTGGATTTGTAATGATAATGTTTTGTGTATTATTGCAACCATGGTTAGATTTTCTTTGGTTAGGCTTTTCATTTGCTCATTCTCATTCTCTCTCTTGAGATGAGAAGCTCCATGGTTGCTAGAAAATCTCCTTCTTCTTCCTCCTCTTGTTTTCTCCTTTGATCTCATGTGTTGAGAGAAAAAGGATTCTACTTGACAAACACATCCATACATCCTCTCTACACAACCTAGGGCTTCTAGATTAGCAATCTCCTTGCCCTAGTTACCTCGGCTTGAGGTGGAGCTCGGCATACATCTCTCGGGTGGATCGTCTTCGACTCAAGGAGGCCGCGGAGGTGACCGAAGTCCGGATCAACCTTTGAGCAAGCAATGAGAAGAACAACAAGAAGAGAAGAACATCATAGAAGAACAACATCTAGAAGTGAAGGAGTTCAAGTTGAGGTATAACCACTTTGCCGAGTAGTTAAATCTTCTTTGCAAGTATGCTAGTTTTGTTTAGTAAAGATCCGGCTTTTACGGTCCATGTTACAAAGTTTAGAAAAATTTTGATTTACCGTTTCCGCAACCCCGAAAGTACCGGGAGAGGTAACGTGGACCTAACAGTGGTATCAGAGCCTAACTAAACTTAAACTAGCTTGGTAGTGAAGTGTAACGAAGTTCGGAACCGGAAAAATCCAAAAACCAAACTTTTACAAAACCCGAGTTTCTGTTGAAATTTTTTTGGCTCAAAATGAAAAACTTTATACTTGTAAATTCGTCTCAGGGTTTTGTGTGAACACCAAAGAAAAACGATACCCCAATTCATCCAAAGCGCCGCCCTTCCGCGGCACAAGGTGGGCATGTGCCGCGGAAGCGCCGCGGTTTGTTTTCCTCTCTGCATCGTTTTTCGTGCAGTGTTCTTCTGGTGGGATTTTGTGATTTTTCAGATATATTATATGTGCCCAGATTTTCCAGAAAAGAAATTTTCTTTTGGGGTCCTATAATTCCGTATTTTTCCGGACTTCACTGCACTTTGGCTATGTTGGTTATATCTGTGATGTTTGCATGTATTGAACGTCGGCTAATCGCTATAAGTCGATTAGTCGGGGTTATACATGATCTGTGTTTGATATTGGAATGTGTATATGAATGTGTTGGACTGTCGCGGGTGAATAGCCGGGGTGGATGTGAGATGAGCTTTTGTTTTTCTTTCATTCATTGTAAATGTAAATTGATGTAATAATTATTATTTGTTTGGCCGCACAACCGGGTCGGGGTTGTAGCCGTCATTGTATAATTCTTTTTACTGTTTTTGCTCCTAGGATAGACCCATGGAGGGGGTGCACAAACTACCGGGTAGCTCGAAGTGCCGAGTGGCCTACTCATGGCATTGAGGGAGGTTGCTTCGCTTCGGGTACTTGGCGGGTAGTTTGCCGCACCCGTAGGGGTCTTGGGTGGGGTATTTGGCTATTCACCGCGACCGTGTTATCCGCTTTTCGTTCCAGGCTCGAAAGAATTGCGGATTGCTAGTATATCCAATGTATTCATCTGTGATCTGTAATGTCTATCATTGCTTTCTATTTAGGCGTTGCTTATGTTTTACAGCCGCGCTAGCCCAGCCCCCGCTCTGTCGTTAGTTAAGTAACCTAACGGGTGATGACGGGGCCCCGTGGCGAATGCGAATGGCATAAGCGTACGTCATATTTTGGTTGTTTTCTGCAATGGTAGGATTAAATGATGGGACGCATTAAAAGAACTAATGCAAGAAAATAAACCTTAAAGACGTTGTTGGAACAATTTTTCAAAAAGCTGTTATTGCAAGGACGTTCATTTTTGTTTTGCATCGCGGTATTCTGTTATGAATGCCCAGCACCTCAGTCGACGAGGCAAGGGCCGAGATCCCTTCACCGGGAGTGACCCCTTGGACAAAAGTTTGCGTCAGGGTAATAACTTCATTATAGTCGATTATTCTTGCTTTGCATCGAGGTATTCAATTTGGAATATCCTGCACCTCAATCGACGAGGAAAGAGCCGAGATCCCTTCACAGGGAGTGACCTCTTTAGCAAAAAGTTTTCGCCACTATATTTTCAAAAAGGATTATCACGTTCCTTCAACGACATCAAGTTCGTTACGTTAACGGGTTTTTCGCCAAAAACCCAGCCGTAGCCCTCCGTCATTTCCTACAAGTACTACTCAGTATTCGAGCTACGTATTTTGGCATTGTCAAGGCGTAGTGATCGGTAGCTAAGTATTGCTTGTTTGCAGCCTTATTTTTTTCAGATTATTTAGGAAAGTCGCATAGCTATGTTGGCATTGTCAAGAGTTATGCGGGTGGGTCTAAGTTAATCAAGATAATGACGGGCCGAACTTGACTAACAGTTCATGATATGTTGGCATTGTCAAGGTCATGAATCGTTAGGGGCAAAAATCACATCGGGAGTTTCAAAAGAACTGAAACTTGCAGATTTAGCATACCTTCTAGAGTGTGGTGACTAGAGTGGATTCCATCTAGGTTATCACACAATGACAGTTGGATCCCGATCCCACTGATGAGTTGGTTTACTCTCGGGAGATTATTTCACTTAACGATCAATGCTATAAACCTAGTAGGTGTCTAGAAAGGTGTTAGCGGGGTTACGCCCCCAGGGAAAAGAGGTTCTTTAATTAAGGAACTTCGTGAAAGCGTTGGAAAACCTCCCTCGAAGTACCGACACTAGCCTGGCTGAAAGGTTAAGCAAGTATTGTGACGTGAATTAAAACCCGGCTAGTTCTTCTTTTAAAAAGGTTTTAAGAAGAATTTGAGGAAACAGTGGGAGACATCCTGGTTAGATAAATTAATAAACCAATCTAATCTTGCAAGAGCATACGCTGAGTGTTTCTTTTCTCTCTCTCCAGGCAGCAACCTTTTCACGCCCTAATCAAGATAATAAAATGTATCGCTTGACCGAACCGAATTCTTATTCGGGACTGGGGAAAGTTGGTTCAGCTCTAACTTGTGACAACAGTCATGAGTATGAGAATGGGAAAGAGGAAAGTATGGATTTCCAGGATACCCAGTTGAAGAAGAAGCATGGTTTTGCATCTACTTCAGGTGTTCTTGTAATTGAGAACTGTTTTACGGTCAGCCCTACCTCCTGAGTACTTGATACCGGATCAGGATCTCATATCTGTAATTTATTGCAGGGACTGAGAAAAAGTAGGAAAGTTGCACCGAGTGATATGTCGCTCAGAGTAGCGAACGGAGCACAAGTTAATGCGGCAGCCGTCGGTGAATATCACCTAGTATTGCCGAATGGCAAGACTATGATTTTGAACGATTGCTACTATGTACCCTCCATGGTTTGCAACATCATATCAGTTTCTTTACTCGATAAAGATGGATATAACTTTGTTCTTGAAAAGAATATCATGAACATTTACCTTGATAAGGTACTGGTTGCAGAGGGTACACTGTGTAATGGTATCTACGTTCTAAATCAGAATACAGTTCTCAATATACAAAACACACGCAAGAGGAAGAATTCAGATACGAATGAATCCTACTTGTGGCATTGTAGACTTGGTCATATCGGAGAGAAAAGACTGAGTAAGTTGCATAAAGATGGACTCTTGAATACGTTCGAGTTTTCATCTTATAAAATTTGTCAGTCTTGTCTCAAAGGGAAGATGACCAAATCTCCGTTCACCGGACATGGAGAAAGAGCAAGAGAGCTCTTGGGACTCATACACAGTGATGTGTGTGGTCCGATGTCTATACTTGCAAGGGGTGGGTTCTCGTACTTCATCACATTCACTGACGATCTCTCTAGGTTCGGATACGTGTATCTGATGAAACACAAATCTGAAACTTTTGAGAAATTCAAGGAATTCAGAAACGAAGTAGAGAACCAGACAGGCAAAAGTATTAAGATCCTCCGGTCTGATAGAGGAGGGGAGTACTTAAGCACGGAATTCCGAGATTACTTAAAAGAGAATGGTATTCTCTCTCAGCTCACTCCTCCTTATACACCACAGCACAACGGTGTGTCAGAGAGAAGGAATCGTACCCTATTGGATATGGTTCGATCCATGATGAGTGATGCTGAGTTACCTCTTTCATTCTGAGCACTTGCGCTAGAGACAGCGGCATACTTGCTGAATCAGGTTCCGTCTAAATCCGTGCCTACGACTCCATATGAAATATGGAGTGGTAAGAAACCATATCTAGAAAGAATTAAGATATGGGGTTGTCCGGCCTATGTAAAAGTACAAAAACCAGACAAGCTTGAGGCACGGTCAGTTTTATGTAAATTTGTGGGATATCCTAGAAATTCTCTGGGATATCTGTTCTACCACACTGAGGAACAGAAGGTGTTCGTTGCTCGCCGCGCCACCTTTTTAGAGTGGCAATTTATTGCAAAAGAAATAAGTGGGAGCACGGTAGAACTGGATGAAATATCTGATCCACAAAATCAAACTGAGGATTTAGCAGAACCAGAAAGTTCAGTGACCCCAAACGAACCTCAGCCACTTCCCAGATCTGGTAGGATTTCTCATCCGCCCGAGAGATACTACGGTTTTCTCATAGACGGGGATCGAGAGGATTGCATCTTGGAAGAAGATGACCCTACCAGTTTCAGGCAGGCCATTATCAGTAGGGACTCTGATAAGTGGCAGGAAGCAATGCAATCCGAAATGGAGTCCATGTACGCCAATAAAGTGTGGACCTTGGATATTGCTCCACCTGGGGTAAAACCCGTTGGATGCAAATGGATCTACAAAAGGAAACTTGGTGTAGATGGGCAGGTGGAAACCTATAAAGCTAGACTCGTTGCAAAAGGTTTTCGTCAAAGACCTGGTTTGGACTATGACGAGACTTTTTCTCCGGTGGCTATGCTCAAATCCATTCGGATCCTACTTGCCATTGCTGCCTTCCATGACTATGAAATCTGGCAGATGGATGTTAAGACGGCTTTCCTAAACGGTTGTTTGGAAGAGTGCGTTTACATGGATCAACCAGAAGGTTTCGTAGACAGTGGGAGCAGCGGAAGGGTGTGCAAGTTGCTTAAATCCATTTATGGATTAAAGCAGGCATCGCGGAGCTGGAACATCTGTTTTGATGAGGCAATCAAGGAATTTGATTTCATCAAGAACGAAGATGAACCCTGTGTATATAAGAAGATTGTAGGACGAACTGTCGTATTCCTAGTCTTGTACGTGGACGACATTCTTTTGATAGGAAATGATATTCCTATGCTACAGTCGGTCAAGCTGTTTTTGTCACAAAGGTTCTCCATGAAGGACCTGGGTGATGCCTCGTACATTCTGGGGATCAAGATCTATAGAGATAGATCCAAGAAACTGTTGGGACTTTCACAGTCCAGGTACATAGAGACCGTACTAAAGAGATTTAGTATGGAGGGTTCCAAGCGCGGTAACATACCCGCATTGCACGGAATTACCCTCTCCAAGAAGATGTCTCCTAAGACTGACGAGGAGAGGGTTCGCATGAGCACTATACCCTACGCTTCGGCGGTAGGATCTATAATGTATGCGATGCTATGTACAAGACCAGATGTAGCTTACGCGTTGAGCGCGGTAAGCCGGTATCAGTCAGACCCAGGGGAGGACCACTGGACAGCAGTGAAGAACATTCTCAAGTACCTAAGAAGGACTAAGGAGATGTTCCTGGTTTACGGTAATGGAGACCTTCGGGTCGAGTCCTTTACCGATTCAAGCTTCCAGAGTGACAAAGATGACAGCAAGTCTGTCTCGGGTTTTGTGTTTACCCTCAACGGAGGGGCGGTATGTTGGAGGAGTTCCAAGCAGGATACCGTCGCAGACTCGACGATGGAGACTGAATACATTGCTGCAAGCGATGCCGCAAAAGAGGCGGTCTGGATAAAGAAGTTCATTAGTGAACTTCAGGTGGTTCCATCCATTGTTGACCCAATACCTCTGTATTGCGATAACAATGGGGCTATAGCTTTAGCGAAGGAACCAAGGTCCCATCAGAAATCCAGGCACATCTTAAGGCGGTATCACCTGATCAGGGAGATCATTGATCGACAGGAGATCGAGGTGCGGAGAGTGGACACAAAGGACAACACCGCGGACCCATTCACAAAGGCTTTACCCCAGACTCAGTTCGAGCGGCTGATCGAGATGATAGGTCTTCGATACGCCAGTACATGGTCTTAGTGCAAGTGGGAGATTGTTAGTGTATATGCCCTAGAGGCCATTACTGTATCATACTAGTATGTATATTACTTGATGGAAGCTTGGGATATTCACAGTTGTACAGACAATCTTGCTCAATATAGTAGTATGCTACTTGGTTTGTCTCTGCTTTAATGTGTACATGTGTGTTTATTTATTATATCACCTATACGCATTAGTAGAGCCCTTAGGATCTTTGCTTGATTACCGGCGTTGTGATGGCGATCACACTCGTGGGGGCTGGGTAATCTACAAGCACATCCTTATACACGTCCCTAGTCGTGGGAGTACCGAGATAGGGCATCGATACTCCGGAGTAGACTAGCGTATGCGCTTCTCATCCCAGCAGGGGAGACGGTCTGTCCCACAGCCGTCGGTACGTCGTACTTGAGATAGTATGCGGGTGCTCGTTAGGTTACGAGTACACTGGACAGGACTCGTCGGGAACTGATGGTTGGTATTATACCTATCGTCAGTTATCAGTTCCCAGGTGACATGAGTACAGCTTAGTCCGCTGACTTGACACTGTCACTTCGCCTCGAGTGTGTTCCCACTGTTCTTTGATTACTACCCTACCACGGCTCTACTGAGTCGTGCAAGCAGGTAGTAGTTGGGAGCAGTCCCGAAGCACTTGGAGGCAGTGACGGTTAGACAGGATTCGTCTCTCCCGGTATTGGGGGTTGACATCGCGCTGTGTCTAGGAGAGCCATTACACGAGTAGTCCCTGGCCAGGGCAAGCGAGATATACTGGTAGGTTCCAGTGTTATCTCAGGGTGTTCTGGGCTTCACTCCGACACGACTTGTACCGCTATTAGGGGTCTGACGTTTACCGCCCCCCTAGGCCCGCCATGCGATGTATCAGACGAACAGACCGGACTGTACGGAGATTGTCACATACAGACTCAGTAGGAGTTCGGATGGGTTTACCTCATCGGCCTTCTTATCGACATCTACCTGGGGACCGTTACGTACAGCTAGTGCCGCTTGCGGTCTGTGGTTAAACCCACTGCCAGCGTAGTGTCGAGTCTTTAGAGTCCCACACAGAGAGTTTCCCTGCACTGAGCGAAACGTGTAGAGGCCGTATGGTTTTACGGCAGGGCTGCGATAACTTACGTACACTTGTATGCGTATGGTGTTCGGGCAGGCAATACTAGTGGGCTTTGGTTTAAGCCAGATCCTAGTATTGCACGGATGGATTTGTTTTGTCTTCTGCGCATCCGCATTCTACGGAATACGGATGCAGGTGTGTATGCACAGTTTTCTGGAGTGATGAAGGAGGAGGTGCCTCATTAGGGTTTTGGCAGATGGTTCGGCCAAAACCGCTATGTGGCAGGCTCATTAGGGTTTTGACAGTTGATTCGGTCAAAACCATTTTGAGGCCGACTCATTAGGGTTTCGACAGTTCGTTTGGTCAAAACCATTATGAGCCGGGGACATTATTTACTAATCCTTTCCTTGATAATTTTGTTATGGCTAATTACATTGAACATTTGACCATCTTGACTTTGTTGACCATTTGACCAAAGTTGACTTGGACCTTCTTAGAAGTTCTAAAGTATTCTTTGGTTTTCTTTTTATTTAGTTATGATAATGGTCATTTCATTGTAGCCATCACCTTTATCTTGATTGGATTTGTAATGATAATGTTTTGTGCATTATTGCAACCATGGTTAGATTTTCTTTGGTTAGGCTTTTCATTTGCTCATTCTCATTCTCTCTCTTGAGATGAGAAGCTCCATGGTTGCTAGAAAATCTCCTTCTTCCTCCTCCTCTTGTTTTCTCCTTTGATCTCATGTGTTGAGAGAAAAAGGATTCTACTTGACAAACACATCCATACATCCTCTCTACACAACCTAGGGCTTCTAGATTAGCAATCTCCTTGCCCTAGTTACCTCGGCTTGAGGTGGAGCTCGGCATACATCTCTCGGGTGGATCGTCTTCGACTCAAGGAGGCAGCGGAGGTGACCGAAGTCCGGATCAACCTTTGAGCAAGCAATGAGAAGAACAACAAGAAGAGAAGAACATCATAGAAGAACAACAACTAGAAGTGAAGGAGTTCAAGTTGAGGTATAACCACTTTGCCGAGTAGTTAAATCTTTATTGCAAGTATGCTAGTTTAGTTTAGTAAAGATCCGGCTTTTACGGTCCATGTTACAAAGTTTAGAAAAATTTTGATTTACCGTTTCCGCAACCCCGAAAGTACCGGGAGAGGTAACGTGGACCTAACAGACTCGGTGATCGATCCAAATTTCTCTCGCCAGCACAAGAAGCCGAAGGTCCAATAGGAGGTAAGCCATCCTGCCAAGCCACGAAAAGCTGTCTGGGTGCCCACCTCAACGGCCCCCTCAACTTCCACTGTTCATAAGAAAAGAAGGCCGGAGAAGATCCCCATGCCGGCGACAAAAGTCAAAAACACTGAACCAAAACGCCCTAAGTCCGGGGGCATGGTCGTCCATACCGTTTACATGGCATCTGGGAAGGAGGATAGCCGCGCTTCGACAGGCCACAGACCGCTTACCCGATCCATCATAAGAGCCCAGGAACAGCAGCAGCAGAAGCTCTTGGAGATGTTGACTGCGATGGCCGTGCTCACCGGACCAAAAGAAAACCCGGAGGCGTCATCGGAACAACGTCGCGAACACGAAACTGATACTGAGTTCCTTCGTAGAATGCTTGAAAAGAAGGACAAGGAGGCTGCAGAGCAAGCGGCCAATATAAAGCAGATGGCTCTTCTGTTTCAAGATATGGTCGGGATGATGATACAGCCGGATCCCCCAGCCGAAGATCCTCCGATAATCCTTGAAGATGACAGAGGGGAAACAGCAAATCCACCCCGGCTCTTTCAACAGCCAAAGAGGAAACAATCTCTAAGGCCGCCCTGGATGACTATATTGCTCAACAAATACGAGTTCACCAGGCAACTGAGGCAGCCGGTCAAGTTGTCAAAACGGGGCGACCATATCTGAGCTGGTATGATCAGATTAAGTACCCGCCGGGCTACACGATCCCAAAATTTCATGTTTACAAGGAGACAGGCAATCCCCATCAACATGTTGCCCAGTTCAGGGCTCTTTATGGCAACACCGGCGGCGATGATAAGCTCTTGCTCCGCCAATTCATCGGAAACTTATCGGAGACGGCTTTTGAATGGTACTCCGAGCTTCCGAATGACTCCGTGAAAACTTTCGCTGAAATGGAGTTGTTGTTTACCCAGCGTTTTGCAAGCGCCAGCGAACATACTCCAATAACAGCTTTGATCAATGCAAGAGTAAAGCCGGGCGAAACTTGGGTTCAATATGCAATCCGATGGCGGAACCTGTGGTCGAAGTGCGAACAACGCATCGAAGAAGAACCAGCTTGGGCATGTTCGTGGGCACCCTAGACCCTCATGCAACTATTTCACAGTTCATGATGTTCTTTAAACCGACCACGTTCCAAGCTTTGATCGACAAGCTAGCTCAGATGGATCAGATGGGTCACAGACCATCTCCCCCGAAGCCGGAACCGCGGAACGACAAGGGTAAAGGGAAGGCGCCCTTCATTGCGAACACCCAGCAGCAGCCCAGTGCCCCAAAGCTAGCGAATCAACTGGAGGAGAGACGACGCTATTACAATGAGAAAATGAAGCGTCCTTACTCATTCCCGCGGGACAAAACGAAGAGGCTGTTCGAGCTGGCTATGCGCAACAGGCTTATCAATTTGCCGAATCCCAGGCGACCACCGCAACCCAGCGAAGTGAATAATCCTAATTATTGCCCTTACTACCAAACGGTAAGTTACCCGATCGAGGATTGTTTCATCTTTAAGGGATGGATCGAGGATCAATACCTGCAAGGCAAGTTCGCGTTGTCCGAGAAGTGGAAAGTAAACCCACCACAACCGCACATTCCTAAGAAGACGGACACACCGGGGGCAACTTGTTCTTTTGTTGAAGAAGCTCCATGGGAGGTCGTGCTTTCAGTCAAAACCAAAAGGATGCTGAATGATCTCCAGACATGCCCGGCGATCAGGTGGAAGAACCCGCTGGAATCTCAGATCATTGAAGGGATGCTGAAGCCACGCCCAACTCCAAAGATTGATGGTGATGGCCCAAGCACTTACGCCCAGCCGTCAAAATCTTCAAAGAAGAAGAAGAAGAGATCCAAAAAGCCCTTGAAGCCTGGCAACAAGCGCACAGACTTACAGAAACAGATCGATGCGCTGGAGGAGTATAATCAGAAGGCGCGGACTCCTATCACGCTCCAAGAGTTCCTCAGCCACGTCTTGCAGGAGGAAGATGATGGAGAAAGCTCTTCGGATGAATCTGAGGGATACGCAGCAAGTTGTCTTGTGATCTCTCTTTCGTTTACAGACGATGAAAAAACTCCTTGCACTGAGAAGCTGGGGGCAAATCCTAAGCCAGAACTCCTGGAGCCGTCAGATGAAATAATTGATGCATTCCTGAACACGGCTCTCCTTAAAAGTAAAGCTGATCGGGAGCACGAGACGGCCATATTTGAAAGAGCCAAATGCCGGCGACTAGATGAAAGAGTTGAGACACTCCCGCCGAATCAAGGAACATCCGTCACGGATAAAAACAAGTTCAAGACGAGGAAAAGGTTTGCTAAAGCCATATCAATGGGAATGAAGCTACCGCCCTCTGAAGGAAACACTCCCGGTGAAGCAGAGATGCATCCTAGCTACTGCTCATATCATCAAAGAATTTCGCACCCCACCGAGGAATGCGACGCTTTTAAAAGATGGTGGCAACAAAGCGCACTGGCGCAGCGCACAGCGCTAACAGACTTGCGCTCAGCAGAGCGTGACACGTGTCACCTCCACATGCGCTGGCGCCTTACGCTTTTTAATTGGCGCAAAGCGCCTGACAGGCCACGTGGCGCATTGTCAAACCATTAAATGCTGTGCATTATTAAGAAAGGGCAGAGCCCAATTAAAAAGTCTAACAAACCAAAACAAATGCTACACATTATTAAAAAAGGGCAGAGCCCAATTATAAGGCCTAACAGGCCTAATATAAATGCCATGCATTTAATTACAGAGCCCAATGCTATGCATTGTTTAAAAAGGCCAGAGCCCAAGCAAAGGCCTAACAGGCCTAGTATAAATAAAATGTTGAACATTTTCAATTGGACTTAGCCCAATTCTGGCCATAAGTCCTCAATTTAAATTGAACTGAACACAACTGCTCTCCCAATCAATTTACACCCGGTTCGAGGGTACATCTCTTTACTCCTCTGGCATCCGTCGTTGTAATCCCTCAACGTCGTCAGAGAGGTGACGGGTCCCGACAACCACACACTGCAACGGACTGTGGGGTCCTTAAACTCATGGACTATGATGTCCTTAACCTTGACCGTGATGTCTTAAAACTAATAGCGGACTATGATATCCTTAACCTCGACCGTGATGTCTTAAAACTAACATCGGACTGTGAGGTCCTTAAGCTCACGGACTATGACGTCCTTAACCCTGACCGTGATGTTTTAAAACTAACACCGGACTGTGAGGTCCTTAAGCTCACGGACTATGATGTCCTTAACCTTGACTGCAATGTCTTAAAACTAACATTGGACCGTAATGTTCTTAAACTACCTATCGACTGCAATGTCACTAAACTAAACAATAGAGCCCCCCAATTGCTCTTTTGTCGGATCTAAACGATCCCGTTAAGTTGATCTTAGTCTAAAATTAGACTAACGTGTCCTTAACGAACGTTTAAGTCGATCTTAGCCCCAAATAAAGCTAACGTATCCTTAAACACCCCCCAAACCCAAATCTAAGAAAGATACGGATTTGGACTAATCCACGTCCTACGGGCGACGACATAACTTAGTCTCCGTATACAATCCACGGGCAACCAAACACAAAACAAACACACACGACACGAAGTCACCATATGGAGAAGGAGAAAGTTGTTACCGCGATGAGGTAGATTAATTAACTGCAGGGGCTTGCGCCTGCAGGGAAGAGCGTCCCCACGATCAAAAAACCCCTCAAACGAGGGGGAATCTGACGAAGTCTGCTACATCGGTCGCATCCGTCTGAACCTTCGATACATGGTGCCATAAATCAACTTGGCATCTTCGGAGAAGTGGACGGATAGCACCAATTAGCATCTGCTCCGAATCTCAAGCAAGACGTCTTTGTCGCGCCGTCTTTCGGAGGGGAACATATACCCCTGCCACTCCAACAACAACTTTGGATTTCTCCATAACACTTCATATCACAACGAACGTCCATAATGCTTGGACATACCATCGTATAGTTACATACGAACTCGAAGGAATTCGTTCCAGATTCGAGGATGGTTTCCGGTTCAGGAGAAATAGAATAGGATTATTCAGATGTCCTTTCCCATTACCTTCTCTCAGGTTGCAAGGGCTCCTGGCATAAGGAGTGTACACCTATTATGCTTATTGGATAGTTTTCTTCCAAACCTTAGGCTGGTGCCGAAAAGTAGGAAAGGAAGAAAATCAATTAGCCTAAAAAAGGTGTACAGAAGGTAATAAGTAAAAACAAATAAAGGGACTGGAGTGAAGGCATGGAACTATACAGTTACTGTCATGAATCAGGATAGTGGAAGAGACGTTACTAGGAATACCAGTTAACCTTTTTGAAACATTTTCATGTTGCAGTTTCACTGTGCGATGTTAATTGAAAACTGTTTTCCCAATTGGAATCTAACTCCAGGGTATGTATTTACCGGATCAGTTTCTCACATCTGTATGTTATTACTAATGGTATGTGGGAGTAAGATATTAGGAATTGGGTGATTAGATCCTCATTATATCGGAATTCGTTGTAATTGGTGATATTTGAGGAAATCATCTGGTTTTTGCCTGACGGCAAAAATTTTTGGTTTTGAATATCCGTAGTTATGCACCATTTTCAAACTGATATATCTGTAAGTTTATTTTATAAAGTGAGATATAACTTTTTGAAATTATGTCTGTGACATTTACCTATATCAGTTGATGGTTAGGTAAGGTGCATTCAACAGCGGTGTAATTCTTCTTAACCATAGTACAGTTTTCAACCTACGGCGCACTAGGTTTGAGTTATTAAACTCAGGGGACTTATACAAAGTATTGTATGTTGTCCGGTGTCCATTAGGACAAAGGGGTTG
Source organism: Agapanthus africanus (assembly GCA_030015575.1). Classification (NCBI taxonomy): domain Eukaryota; kingdom Viridiplantae; phylum Streptophyta; class Magnoliopsida; order Asparagales; family Amaryllidaceae; genus Agapanthus; species Agapanthus africanus. The sequence goes on from JASDDO010000022.1 coordinate 367,379,567, forward strand.
GTACTGGTACTATATTCTGTTTACTCATGACTTCTCCAGTTCTAGACAAGTATTTCGTTGAAATGCAAGGTCCAGATATTGAGAAGTTATAGGTATAAGAATAAAGTTGAGAACCACATGTTGCAAGTATCAGGATTCTTCGAGGTAGTCGAAGATGTAGATACTTGTGTTTGGTATTCTGTTGATAGTAAAGGTTTTGAGAACTTGCTTCTCTTTCGGGTTACTCATATATGGATGCACTCCTAGATGAGTAATGTTGATTAGCCTCTTTCCATTTGGTTGATATGCGCTGGAGACAGCTGCATGATTTTGAATCTAGTTCCAATTAAATTAGTGCTTTTGTTTCTATATTGGATATATATAGAATCAATTTATATCTTAACGATATTAAGATATAGGGAATTGTCCGGCTAATGCTTAAAACCAGAATCCGGATAAACTCGAGGCATGTTTCAGTAATGGATGTTTGTGGGTTATCCCGGGCATTGACGAGGGATAACTTTATACCATCAGGAAGATCAATAGTGATATTGTTCTTGACTCGCCATAGTTTTAGTAAAAATGGATTTTTCAGAAAACAGAAGTGGGAGTATGGTAGAACTGGAAGTGATTCCAGAACCACAAATGATTACTGAAAATTTAATAGAACCTAAAGATTCAATTGGATTCTACATTCCATTAGCCACTCCGCAGATTTGGTGGGTAACCTCAGGCACTCGAGGGTACTTCGGTCTTCTCGGAGACGGTGACAGGGAGGTTCTTGTTTGCCCAGACTTGTCATTGCTGTTGTTCTAGACTATAAGACCCGGCAGGAGGTTGAGTATAGCGTTGTTCTAAACTAGCTTTAGAAGTGCATGTGTATATGACTCTGCCAGAGGTTTGTTGTAACAGTGGGAGCAGCGGAAGCATAGTGGGCAAGTAGGTTAAGTCAATTTATAGACTAAAGCAAGTATAGCGGAAATAGATCATCTATTTTTTATGTGACATTCATAGGTCTTGACCCAATCAGAATTGGAGATGGATCTGGTAAGAAGGTAGTAAGGTGTGATGTCCTAGTATTTGGGATGACATGCACTTTATAGGAAGTGAAATTCCTGTAAGTCGATGTAGTACACCCCAGTACTTGTGGGGAGGCGGAATTTTCAAAATCGATCAAGTTTAAAGAACGAACATCGACTAACCGCTTGAATCGAAGCTAAACTATAAATAACCGTACACAAAGAGTTTCTTATCAATTGTGTTTAGGGATTATACCTAATGAAACCGGTCCTTCGTCTTTGTGTCCTCCTTTGTTCTCCTCGACCTTCTCTAGGTAGTAGACGATCCACCCGAGAGCAAAACACCAAGCTACACCTCTAACTTGAGGTAACTAATCTACTTTGATTGCTAATCAAAGAAGAAAGGATGATATAGAGTGAAGGTAATGGATGTTTAAGTCTAACTAAACCTTTGATCTCAACACATGAGGATTAAGGATTAGTCTCTTGAAGATGAGAGCTTGAGGAGAGAGAATGTGAGATGAGATAATGAGATGAGAGAGAGTGTATCATAATATATTATGAAGCATTCTTATTAAAGAATAATGAATAAAAGAAATGAATAAGCATGCTTTATAAATGAAAAGAGGTGATTCATTAACATGAGTCATTAAGCATTTATGGTGCATTAATGATCATGATGAATCACCCTCATGACTCACTAATCTTATCCAAAGCTTATGTCACCTTAACCTCCTTAGTCACATCTTCTAGAAGCTTCTCGTACAATTACAAGAATGCCCCTCCAATCCGCAAAAATACGGAAAAACTTTAGACTGTAAAAATCCAATAACCGGATACCAGTAACTGGCTTAAACCAAAGCCGACTGGTAAAAACTGTCCGAAAGTCGTACGTGCGTAAATGCACGTATGCGTCCGAACCCTTTGTCGCAAAACCATGCGACCTCTATATCGTTTCGCCTGGAGTAGGAAACTCTCTGTGTGGGACTCTAGAGACTCGACTACTACGCTGGCAGTGGGTTTAACCACAGACCGCAAGCGGCACTAGCTGTACGTAACGGTCCCCAGGTAGTTGTCGATAAGAAGGCCGATGAGAAAACCCATCCGAACTCCTACTGAGTCTGATGTGACAATCTCCATACAGTCCGGTCCGTTCGTCCAAGACTATCGCATATCGGGCCTAGGGGGGTGGCAAGCGTCAGTCCCCTAATAGCGGTATAAGTCGTGTCGGAGGGAAGCCCATTACACCCTGAGAAACTACTGGAACCTACCAGCAAATCTCGCTTGCCCTGGCCAGGGACTTTGCGTAATGGCTCTCTGACACAGCACGATATCTACTCCCAATACCGGGAGGGACGAATCCTGTCTAACCGCCACTGCCTCCAAGTGCTCGGGACTGCACCCAACTGCTACCTGTTTGCACGACTCCTTTGAGGCGTGGTAGGGTAGCAATCTAAGAATAGTGGGACACACTCGAGGCGAAGTAGCAGTGTCAAGTCTGCGGACTACGCTGTACTCATGTCACCTGGGAACTGTTCACTGACGACTGGTATCAAACCAACCAACAGTTCCCTGTGAGTCCTGTCCGGTGTACCCGTAACCTAACGAGCACCTGTATACTATCTCCAGTACGACGTACTGACGGCTGTGGGACAGACCATCTCCCCAACTGGGATGAGAAGCGTACACACCAGTCTACTCCGGAGTATCGATGCTCTGTCTCGATAATCCAACGACCAGGGACCTGAATAAGGATGTGCTTGTAGACTACCCAGCCCCCACTAGTGTGACTGCCATCACAACGCTGGTAGACAAGCAAGATCCTAAGAGCTCTATCAATACGTACACTCACATATTAAGATAGAAAAACCAAGTAGCATACTACCATGTTTAGCAAGACTGTTATATACATGTGAATATCCCAAGCTTCCATTAAGTAATATACAAGCTAGTATGATACAGTAATGGCCTTCTAGGGCATAAACACTAACAATCTCCCACTTGCACTAGGGCCATGTACTGGCATATCGTAGACCAATGATCTCGAGCAGCCTCTCGAACTGAATCTGAGGAAGGGCCTTCGTGAATGGATCAGCAATGTTCTCTTCAGAAGCAACTCTCCGAACCTCGATCTCCTGATGATCAATGATCTCCCTGATCAGGTGATACCGCCTCAAGATGTGTCTGGACTTCTGATGGGACCTTGGTTCCTTCGCTAAAGCTATAGCTCCGTTGTTGTCGCAATTCAGAGGTATTGGATCAACTATGTTAAGAACAACCTGAAGTTCTGTTAGGAACTTCTTCATCCAGACTGCTTCTTTTGCGGCATCGCAAGCAGCTATATACTCCGCTTCCATCGTCGAGTCAGCAACGGTGTCCTGCTTGGAGCTCCTCCAGCACACCGCCCCTCCATTGAGGGTAAAGACATAACCCGACATGGACTTGGAATCGTCCTTATCACTCTGGAAGCCGGAATCAGCAAAGGCCTCCAACCTGAGGTCTTTTCCGCCATAAACCAAGAACATCTACTTAGTCCTCCTCAGGTACTTGAGAATGTTCTTTACTGCTATCCAGTGTTTCTCCCCTGGGTCTGACTGATACCGGCTTACCACGCTCAGTGCGTAAGCTACATCTGGTCTGGTACACAACATCGCATACATTATAGAGCCTACCGCAGAAGCGTAGGGTATAATTGACATGCGTTCCCTTTCCAAATCAGTCTTGGGAGACATCTCTTTAGAGAGGGTGATTCCGTGACAAGCCGGTAGATTACCGCGCTTAGAATCTTCCATACTGAATCTTTTCAGTATAGTGTCGATATACCTGGACTGCGAAAGTCCCAACATCCTCTTGGATCTATCACGATAGATCCGGATCCCCAGAATGTAAGAGGCATCACCCAGGTCTTTCATGGAGAACCTGTGTGACAAGAATCCTTTGACAGATTGTAGCATAGGAATGTCATTTCCTATCAATAGAATGTCATCCACGTACAAGACGAGGAATACGACACTTCTGGCTACAACTTTACTATATATGCACGGTTCATCTGGATTTTTGATAAAGTCATATTCTTTGACTGTCTCATCAAAACAGATGTTCCAACTCCGCGATGCCTGCTTTTGTCCATAAATGGACTTAAGCAGCTTGCATACTTTCCCGCTGCTCCCACTCTGATTGAAACCCTCTGGCTGATCCATATAGACGCTCTCTTCTAAATTTCCATTCAGAAAAGCCGTCTTTACGTCCATCTACCAGATTTCATAATCATGGAAGGCAGCAATAGCAAGAAGGACACGAATGGATTTGAGCATAGCCACTGGAGAAAAAGTTTCGTCATAGTCCAAACCAGGTCTTTGACGAAAACCCTTTGCAACAAGTCTAGCTTTATAGGTTTCCACCTGCCCATCTACACCAATCTTTTTCTTGAAGATCCATTTGCATCCTATGGGTTTTACCCCACCTGGAGCAAAGTCCAAAGTCCATACTTTGTTGGTGTACATGGACTCCATTTCGCTTCGCATTGCATCTAGCCATCGTACCGAGTCGCCGCTCTGGATGGCTTGCTGGAAGCTAGTAGGTTCATCATCTTCTATGATGCAATCCTCTCTATCCCCGTCTATGAGAAAACCGTAGTATCTCTCAGGCGGATGAGACGGCCTACTACTCCTGCGGAGGGGTGCGGGAATGTTCTGTTCTTCCTGAACTTCCGGTTCTACCAAACTTTCAGTATTGGTTTGTGGTTCTGGAATTTCTTCCAGTTCTATTTCGCTCCCACTTGATTCCTTTTCTAAAAACAGATGTTCCAGAAAATGGGCATTACGAGAAACAAAGACCTTTTGTTCCTCTGCGTAATAGAAATAATATCCCTTGGAGTTCTTTGGATATCCCACAAACAAACATTTTACTGATCGTGCCTCGAGCTTGTCCACATGCTGCTTTTTAACAAAAGCTGGACATCCCCAAATCTTCATATGCTGAAGATGGGGTTTCTTCCCAGTCCACATCTGATATGGAGTGGTAGTCACAGTCTTGGTAGGAGCCCTGTTCAGAAGATATGCCGCTGATTCTAGCGCATAACCCCAGAAAGATCGCGGTAACTCAGCATTACTCATCATGGATCGTACCATATCCAATAGGGTTCGATTCCGTCTCTCCGATACACCGTTATGCTGTGGAGTGTATGGAGGAGTAAGCTGAAAGAGAATTCCTTTCTCTTTTAGGTAACCTAGGAACTCGGCACTTAAGTATTCTCCACCTCGATCAGATCTCAGTGTCTTTATACTTTTGCCGGTTTGGTTTTCTACTTCATTCTTATACTCCTGGAATTTCTCAAAAGCCTCGGATTTATGTTTCATCAGATAAATGAATCCGTATCTTGAGTAATCATCCGTGAAAGTAATGAAATAGGAAAAACCACCTCTTGCATGTGTAGACATTGGACCACATACATCACTGTGTATGAGTCCTAAGAGCTCGCTCGCTCTTACTCCTTGTCCAGTAAATGGAGTCTTTGTCATCTTTCCTTTGAGACAAGATTGACAAGTGTCATAAGTTTGATATTCGAACGTGTCCAAATATCCTTCTCTATGCAACTTAGTCAACCTTCTCTCATTGATGTGACCCAGTCTACAATGCCATAGGAAAGCCTTATTTAAATCTGGAGACTTTCTTTTTAGTGTGTTCTGGACGTTGAAAATTTGGAGTTGGTTTAAAACATATATGCCGTTATTTAGAGTACCGGACCCAATCAAACCATGATTAAGGTGGATGTTGACAACATCTCTTACAAACGTGAAATCATAACCTTTATTTGATAACAAGGAAACTGATATGATATTACACGTTAAGCTGGGTACAAAATAACAGTTATGTAAAACCAAAATGTGTCCACTCGTCAATCCTAGGTGATAATCCCCGACGGACGCAGCTCCCATGCTAGCTCCGTTAGCAACCCTGAGGATCATATCACCTTCCTTCAGCACTCTACGGTTTCTCAGTGCCTGCAATGAATTGCAAATATGAGATCCTGATCCGGTATCCAATACCCAGGAAGTAGAGTTGATCGACAGACAATTCTCAATTACAAACACACCTGAAGTCGAAGCCACAGCTTGCTTCGGTTCCTGGTTCTTGGCGTTCCACGCCTTGCAATCCTTCTTCCAGTGCCCTTTCCTGTGACAATGGAAGCACTCATCCTGACCAACTATCGGTACTGCAGTCTTTTTCTTTCCCTTCCCTCTCACCTTACTAACACCTCCTCTAGGTTTGGGTGCGGCCTTCTTCTTCCTTCCTTTGGCCCTAGCCTTGGACCCGGAAGAAGATGCACCGCCAACAAACATAGCGGGTGTTTCCCTTGCCTTCTGCAAGGTGCCCTCTGCACTCCTTAACATGTTCAGGAGTTCCGCAAGTTCAACTTCTTTTCCTTGAAGATTGAAGTTGAGGATAAACTGGGCGTAGGTGGGAGGAAGGGACTGGAGAATAAGGTCTGTATAGAGCTCATTATCCAAAGTCGTCCCAAGGTCTGCGAGCTCTTCTATATACCCGATCATCTTTAGGACATGTTCACCTACCGATGACCCGACAGCCAACCTCGCTCGAAACAAGTTCTTAGAGGTCTCGTATCTTGCTATACGAGATTGCTCTCCATAAAGTTCCTTTGTATGGAGAAATATGCCATCTAGGGACATATCCTCGTGCCTCCTCTGATGTTCATTGTTCATCGAGGCAAGCACGATGCACTTGGCTCTCGCGCAATCTGAATCCCAGGTTTTGCGGATTTCCTTATCCGCATTACTGGATTTGGGACCAGGGACAGCAGGTGCCGTAGCGGTGAGGACGTACCCCAGTTTGTCATAGGTCAAAGCCATTTTGACATTCCGCAGCCAATCTTTATAGTTTGGCCCCGTCAGTATATTTTTCTCTAAAAGTAACTTAAGTCCAGTCATTTTCAGGGTCGCTGCAATTAGGAGAGAGAGAAGAAAACTCTTTAGCATGATGCTCTTGCAAGTTTAGAGTGGTTTTTAGTTTATCTAAACTGGATGGCTCCCACTGTTTCTCGAATCCTTCCTCAAACCATAAAAGAAGAACTAGCCAGGACTATTCTCACCGTACAATACTTGCTTAACCGTTCAGCCAGGCTGGTGTCGATACTTCGAGGGAGGTTTTCCAACGCTTTCGCGAAGTTCCTTAATTCAATAACCTCTTTTCTCTGGGGGCGTAACCCCGCTGACACTTTTCTGGACACCTACTAGGTTTATAGCATTGATCGTTAAGTGACGAATATCCTGATAAGTAGCATATACTCACAGTAGGATCGGGATCCAAATATCATCGTCTGATAATGTTGTAGGAATGCTACCAACATTCATCAAACTCAAAATGGTATGCATCTCTTTGCAAATTTCAGTTTCTTTAGAAATTCCCGATATAAGTTTTTTTGCCCCATGCTCTTATAACCTTGGCTTTGGTCAAAGTGTCATAAGTCACATGTCAAGTTCTACCCGTCATTATCTTGTCAATTTGAACCCATCCGTATATACCCCTGACTTTGGTCAAATGGTAATACGACTGTCCCAAACCAACTCATCTATCTTATGCAACAAATGAAAACCCAGCAGCTACCAAACACTATGCCTTGACTTTGGCCAAAATGCATAGCTTGAATACTACTGAATACCCAAATGAAATGACGGAGGGCTACGACTGGTTTTGGCGAAACCGTGAACGTAGTGAACTTGATATAACCGAAGGAACCTGATAGCTTTTAAAAGGAGTGGTTAAAGCTCCGCATTTAAAAATATCTGTTTTAAAAATAACTGAGTGGTTTCTTTTAAATTGTTCCAACGATTAAAACTTTGGTTTATTATCTTTGCATTATAGATAATGCGTCCCATCATTAACCTATCATTGCAGAAAACAACGAAAATACAACGTCCTCTTATGCCATCCGCATTCGCCATGGGGTCCCGTCATCACCCGTTAGGTTACTTAACTAACGACAGAGCGGGGGCTGGGCTAGCGCGGGTGTAAAACATAAGTGACGTCTAAATAGCTATCATATATATAGATATTTTACATTCGTCTGACGCAATGATATTCATTCCAGAACACAGATAAACAATATTGGATTTGCAAGCAATCTGTATTTCTTTTGAGCCTGCAAGAAAAGACAGATTACACAGTTGTGATGAATAGCCGTTACCCCACCCTCGACCCCTACGGGTACGGAAAACTACCCACCCGGCAGTCTGTGTACCCCACCTTGGGTCAGTCCTAGGAGCAAAAACAGTAAAATGAAATAATACAACGGTGGCTACGACCGCAACCTGGAAGTGCCCCGCAAAAATAATATTACAACAAATTACATTTACAACAAATGAATTAAACAATAACCCATTGCTAACCCCGGCTATACACCACAACAGTCCAATACAGTTTATATGCACAAACAGATATAACCATTTCAGAAATATGCAACCCCCTGCCAACCGACATACTAGCAGTTAGGGGAGGTTTACGAACACATTAAACAATCACAGATATAATCCAATATGCAAATACTGTACAATTTCGATCGATTAAACAACATTAATATTGCTCCAAAATCTGCTCTGTTAAACAGTAACCTGAGCAAATATTAAATATTCCAGAAAACCCCAAACACCAGAGAGGACCCACACATGAAAGATGAGTCCATGACTCGGCAACTCGGCCGCGGAAGCGCGGCGGATCGGTGGGATCCGCCGCCCTTCCGCGGCGCTTTAGCCGAGTCATGGGCTCGAATTTCATGGGTGTTCTCCTGGACTCTTTTCTAGCTTTCTAAGCACACCTGAAAAATTTTTGGACTTCATTTTAAGTTCGACAGAAACTGAACAGATTTAGGGTTTTCCGGCTTCGTTTTTCCATTCGAAATTCGTACAAATTTGCAATCAAGTTATTTAGTGTTTAGCGAGGCTCTGATACCACTGTAAGTCGATGTAGTACACCCCAGTACTTGTGGGGAGGCGGAATTTTCAAAATCGATCAAGTTTAAAGAACGAACATCGACTAACCGCTTGAATCGAAGCTAAACTATAAATAACCGTACACAAAGAGTTTCTTATCAATTGTGTTTAGGGATTATACCTAATGAAACCGGTCCTTCGTCTTTGTGTCCTCCTTTGTTCTCCTCGACCTTCTCTAGGTAGTAGACGATCCACCCGAGAGCAAAACACCAAGCTACACCTCTAACTTGAGGTAACTAATCTACTTTGATTGCTAATCAAAGAAGAAAGGATGATATAGAGTGAAGGTAATGGATGTTTAAGTCTAACTAAACCTTTGATCTCAACACATGAGGATTAAGGATTAGTCTCTTGAAGATGAGAGCTTGAGGAGAGAGAATGTGAGATGAGATAATGAGATGAGAGAGAGTGTATCATAATATATTATGAAGCATTCTTATTAAAGAATAATGAATAAAAGAAATGAATAAGCATGCTTCATAAATGAAAAGAGGTGATTCATTAACATGAGTCATTAAGCATTTATGGTGCATTAATCATCATAATGAATCACCCTCATGACTCACTAATCTTATCCAAAGCTTATGTCACCTTAACCTCCTTAGTCACATCTTCTAGAAGCTTCTCGTACAATTACGAGAACGCCCCTCCAATCCGCAAAAATAAGGAAAAACTTTAGACTGTAAAAATCCAATAACCGGATACCAGTAACAGGCTTAAACCAAAGCCGACTGGTAAAAACTATCCGAAAGTCGTACGTGCGTAAATGCACGTATGCGTCCGAACCCTTTGTCGCAAAACCATGCGACCTCTATATCGTTTCGCCTGGAGTAGGAAACTCTCTGTGTGGGACTCTAGAGATTCGACTACTACGCTGGCAGTGGGTTTAACCACAGACCGCAAGCGGCACTAGCTGTACGTAACGGTCCCCAGGTAGTTGTCGATAAGAAGGCCGATGAGAAAACCCATCCGAACTCCTACTGAGTCTGATGTGACAATCTCCATACAGTCCGGTCCGTTCGTCCAAGACTATCGCATATCGGGCCTAGGGGGTGGCAAGCGTCAGTCCCCTAATAGCGGTATAAGTCGTGTCGGAGGGAAGCCCATTACACCCTGAGAAACTACTGGAACCTACTAGCAAATCTCGCTTGCCCTGGCTAGTGACTTTGCGTAATGGCTCTCTGACACAGCACGATATCTACTCCCAATACCGGGAGGGACGAATCCTGTCTAACCGCCACTGCCTCCAAGTGCTCGGGACTGCACCCAACTGCTACCTGTTTGCACGACTCCTTTGAGCCGTGGTAGGGTAGCAATCTAAGAACAGTGGGACACACTCGAGGCGAAGTAGCAGTGTCAAGTCTGCGGACTACGCTGTACTCATGTCACCTGGGAACTGTTCACTGACGACTGGTATCAAACCAACCAACAGTTCCCTGTGAGTCCTGTCCGGTGTACCCGTAACCTAACGAGCACCTGTATACTATCTCCAGTACGACGTACTGACGGCTGTGGGACAGACCATCTCCCCAACTGGGATGAGAAGCGTACACACCAGTCTACTCCGGAGTATCGATGCTCTGTCTCGATAATCCAACGACCAGGGACCTGAATAAGGATGTGCTTGTAGACTACCCAGCCCCCACTAGTGTGACTATCATCACAACGCTGGTAGACAAGCAAGATCCTAAGAGCTCTATCAATACGTACACTCACATATTAAGATAGAAAAACCAAGTAGCATACTACCATGTTTAGCAAGACTGTTATATACATGTGAATATCCCAAGCTTCCATTAAGTAATATACAAGCTAGTATGATACAGTAATGGCCTTCTAGGGCATAAACACTAACAATTCCTATACTACGATCGGTTATATTGTGGTTGTCACACAGTTGTTTCTCCATATAGGATTTGGATAAATGTCAGTTTTTCTGGTCACTAGATCTATGGTTTTAGATCTAGATTTGGGAAGTGTCCAAATTTAGGTACTTAACACTATTCTAAAGTGTTTTAGAATGGACGACTCCTGGCGTAGTGGTGTACCTGTAGGTGATGGAGTCACCCTCTCTAAAGGATGTCTTACAGACTGAAGGAGAGAGGGATTTGCATGATTAGCATATCACTTGTTTAGGCAGTTGAGTCAATCATGTGATGTCAAGTACCACACCAGATGTTGTTTTTTGCACTAGCTGCAATAAACATATATTAATCCAATCCTGGAGAAACGTCAGGAAGCAGTTTATGAACATAAGTGGATGTTCTAGGGATATGGTAACGGCAGCCTCTTTCGGGAGACGGTTATCATTCCAGGCTTCCAAGGTGGCCTGAATGACAGAGTGGCTGTCTGAGTTGTAGTTTTTCCTTCCTTTCAAGGGCAGTATGTTGGACAGGTGGTCTAAGCGGATACTGAGGAAAGGCATGGCGCATGATACTGATTAAATTCAGTAGATGATACAGTCGAGGAAGTTTGCTGGATTTGGAGTTCATTTGTGAACTGGGACCCATCAGATACAGTCGCTCATTTCGGGAGATAGCTTTCTCCGCAAAGATGAGATATAGAGAGATATAGAAAGAAACATTGGAGCGGATCCACTCACTGAGGCTATTTTTCGAACACATTAGTTTCACAAACAGGCTTTGTGAGACTGATTAGTAGAGAAGTTGGGTGTTCGGTATTACACAAGCTGTGAGTATGCGACATCACAATAATTGGCCTTAAGTGCAAGTGGGAGATTGTTGGCTATAGTGCCCTCAAGGCAATTATCATAGTCACAGGAAGGTGATTATGATGATTAAGGAAGGACCTATACCGATAGAACAGTCTTACTCGAGATGATAGTATGCTATCTGGTTTGTCTTTATCATCATGTACATGTTGATAGAGCCCATAGGATTCTTGCTTGACTACCAACATTATAATGGCGATCATATACGTGGGAGCTGGGGGTTTATAAGCACATCCTTAAATGTCCCTAGTCGTGGGAGTATCGAGACTGGGCATCGATACTCCAGTGTAGACTAGTGTATACTGATCGAGACCCCGACGAGGGGTAATGGCCAGGTCTCACAAGCCATTGGTGTTAGTTTGTTTACCTAAAATAGTATACAGGTGCTCATTGAGTTATGAGTACACTGGACGGACTCGCCGGGAACATGCTAGTTGGTTATACTTATTGTCAGATGGCAGTTCCCTGGTGACATGTGTACAGGTTAGTCTGTCGACCTGAGATCGTCATTTGTCTCGTGTGAGTTCCCACTGTGCTTTGATTACTTTCCTGCCATGGCTCAAAGGAGTCGTGCAAACAGGTTTTAGTTGGGTACAGTCTCGAGCCACATGGAGGCAGTGATCGGATCGTTGGGGATTCGCCTCTCCCGGTATTGGGGGTTGATGTCGCGTTGTGCACGGGTGGCCATCACTAGAAATCCTCGGCCAGGGTAAACGACAATTACCGATCCAGGATCAATAGTTTCTCAGGTGGTGATGGGTTTCATGCTGACACGAATTATCGCGTTGTTAGGGGTCTGACTTTATCCACCCCCTAGACTCGATATGCGATACCCTTATACGAACAGACCGGACTGTACGGATATTGTCACTGTCAGGCTCAGTAGGGGTTTGGATGAGTTTGCTCGTCGGCCTTCCTTTCGCTCAATACCTGGGTAGCCGTTACGTACAGCTAGTGCCGCTGACGTGCTTGTGATTAAACCCACTGCCAGCGTATTGATGAGTCTTTAGAGTCCCACACAGAGGGTTTTCACGGTTCAGGCGATATGGTGTTGATGACGTATGTTGGTACATACAGGTGTCCGATTAAATATGTGTACAGGCTGCATAGATTTTGATCGAACAGTTGATAATACTAGCGGCTTAGGATTAAGCCGGATTATTAAATCGGGTTTTGATTTAATAATATATATATGTATTCTAGTATTATTGTTCACTATTCTTTTTCTCTCTTGGTTATTCGTATTTTTATACGAATACACGTATATGTATTTCGATACATGTACCGGGTTGTATTCCGTAATTATACGGAATAGCTTCTAGAAGTGGACACCTCATTTTTATGATTTTCCTTTTTGGAAATTCATTTGTTTTACAAATGTGGTGGAGGAGTGAGGTGGCATGAACATGGCTTGAGGCATGTAGAGAGGTATGAGCATTGTTTTGTTTATTGGTAAAACGAGGAGATATTTTTTTTTGTGTGTGCATGATTGAGAGAGAGAGAGTGGAAGCCACTTTCTTGAGTTGCTTTTGCTCATTTTCTTTTCTTCACTTGGTGCATTCTTTTCTCACTTTGAGACTTAGCATTTTCTTTAGTTGCTCACGCCACATGTTTCCTCACCTCCTCTTCATCTTCTTGAGTTTCTCTTTTAGCATTTGTGATGAGAGAAAAAAGATAGTGACACAATCCTACATCTCCACTGTCCATTGCTAGAAACCTTGGAGCGTCGGTTGCCTCGCATGGCGAGGCTGAAGCTTGTGCCGTTTCCCTCAGGTGGATCATCGTAGACGGAAGAAGACCGGCAACCAAACTCGATCTGCAACCTCTAGGATCTTGGTAAGATGGATGAAGACCGAAGGACACGGATCAACTCGGTATAACCATTCTAACTTCTTTATATATGCTTTCTAGTATAGGATTTAGGGTAGATCTGGGCATCGGGTAATGGTAGCGCCAGTTTAGATAATTTTTGTTCCGCATTTGGCCATGGTTTGATGGCCGAGGCGCTGCCGTAACCTAACACATTCATTGCCCATCATATGGGTCAAGAAGCGTATACACTAGTCTACTCTAGAGTATCGATGCCCCGTCTCGATACACCCTCGACTAGGAACAATTAAAGGATGTACTTGTGGACTACCCTGGCCCCACTAGTATGATCTCCATCATAGTCCTGGTAGTCAAGTACACATCCTAAGGGCTTTATCAACATGCGAGAACAAGACAGTATCACAATACAAATCTACATATTAAGATAAAGATCAACCAGATAGCATACTATCATGTCGAGCAAGAAAGTCCTCTCTATATATGTCCAAGCATCCACTATAATATACATCATATGTACAATAATAGCCACTAGGGCATACATATAACTAACAATAATAAGCAGGTTCGGTCAAAACATCCATATTATTATCTTGATTAAGGCATGATATGGTCGCTACCAGGAGAGAGAGAGAAGAATGTCAGCATATGCTCTTGCAAGATTAGATTGGTTATTATTTTATCTAATCAGGATGGCTCCCACTGTTTTTATCAAATCTTCCTTCAAACCCTAAAAGGTAAGACTAGCCGGGATTAATTACACCGTACAAGTTCGCCAATCTTTCTGCTAGGCCAGTGTCGGTACTTTGGGAGAGGTTCCCCGTGCTTTCGCACGGACCTAATTAAAATAAACCTCATTTTCCCAAAGTCGTAACCCCGTTAACACCTTTCTAGACACCTACTTGATCGGCTAATTGTAATGTGCAAAACTCTCCCAGGAGTAACTCTTACTCGTAGTGGATATTGGGATCCAACTATCTCATAGAAGGTATGCAATCTCATTGCAAATTTCATCACTTGAAATTCCCAATAATATTTTGCCCCAAACGTCCTATGACCTTGATAAAGGCCAACAAACCATAAGGATCTAGTCAATTCCAACCCGTCATTTCGTGATTGAATTAAACCCACCCGCACGACCCTTGACAAAGGCCAACAAGGTCGTACGACTACCCTAATCCAATCGCATCATATGCTTTACAGATAAGAACTAATCATCTACCGCTCACTACGCCTTGACAAAGGCCAACAAACGCAGCATGAATACTAAATAGTATTTATCTTAAATGACGGAGGGCTACGACAGGTTTTTAAGAAAACCTTTTGCGTAATGAACTTGATATCGTTGTAGAATCGAGTGATTTTGAAAAGGAGTGTTTTTTAGGCTTTTGCTAGTTTTGCTAAAAAGGTCACTCCTAGTGAAGGGATCTCGGCTCTTTCCTCATCGAATGATGTGCTGGATATTCTACAAGGAATGCCGCTATGCAAAGTAAGAACTAGAGAAGCAATCAAAAGACAAAACCGAGTGGGTTGCAACATCTGCTAGCTTTTACTAAAGAGATCACCCCGGTGAAAGGATCTCGGCTCTTTCCTCATCGAATGAGGTGCTGGATATTCTACAAGGAATACCGCTATGCAAAGCAAAAACTAGAGCTACCCTTTTTGAAAGTTTGATTCTACAACATCTTTAGATTTCTTTCTTTTTCATTAATCTCGTTAATGAAGTCCCATCATTTATGCTTCCTAAGCATCACAGAAAAAACGAAAATACAACGTACGCTTACGCCATCCGCATTCGCCACAGTGTCCCGTTATGCACCGTTAGGTTACTTAACTAACGGCATAGCGGGGAGGGACTAGCGCGGGTGTAAAACATAAGCAACATTTATCATATATCATATATATAATAATAAAGCATTCGTCTCATCATATAAAGTGATCACATCACAGAATATCAGCAGCAGAAGTCAACATATGAAATATTGGATATACTAGGAGATCCGTGTTTTCATATTAATCCAGTAAAAAACACAGATTCCACGGTCGCGATGTATAGCCAAACCCACATCCCTAGACTCCTACGAGAGCGGCAAGCAACCTTATCAATTCTAGAGTTAGGAGACCCGGTCTCGACTCCTCGAGATGGTCTCCCACTGGACTCAAGAACCTGGTTACTTGTGCTCCCCACCTTGGGTCTATCCTAATGCAGAAAAGTAAATAATATACATCAATAGTGACATCATCCTGAACCTGGAAGTGCACCAATAAAAGAATATTACATACAAGTTTTTGTTAGTGTATATGCCCTAGAGGCCATTACTGTATCATACTAGTTTGTATATTACTTAATGGAAGCTTGGGATATTCACAGTTGTATATACAATCTTGCTCGAAATGGTAGTATGCTACTTGGTTTGTCTCTGCTTTAATATGTGCATGTGTTTCTTTTAGCATATTGCTGGTATACATATTAGTAGAGCCCTTAGGATCTTTGCTTGATTACCAGCGTTGTGATGGCGCTCGCACTCGTGGGAGCTGGGTAATCTATAAGCACATCCTTATACAGGTCCCTGGTCGTTGGACTATCGAGACAGGGCATCGATACTCCGGAGTAGACTAGCGTATGCGCTTCTCATCCCAGTGTGGGAGACGGTCTGTCCCACAGCCGTTAGTACGTCGTACTTGGGATAGTATGCGGGTGCTCGTTAGGTTACGAGTACACTGGACAGGACTCGTCGGGAACTGTTGGTTGGTAATATACCTATCGTCAGTTATCAGTTCCCAGGTGACATGAGTACAGCTTAGTCCGCTGACTTGACACTGTCACTTAACCTCGAGTGTGTTCCCACTGCACTTTGATTACTACCCTACCACGGCTCAGAGGAGTCGTGCAAACAGGTAGTTTTTGGGTGCAGTCCCGAAGCACTTGGAGGCAGTGACGGTTAGACAGGATTCGTCTCTCTCGGTATTGGGGGTTGACATCGCGCTGTGTCCAGGAGAGCCATTACATGAGTAGTCCCTGGCCAGGGCAAGCGAGATATACTGGTGGGCTTCCAGTGTTATCTCAGGGTGTTCTGGGCTTCACTCCGACACGACTTGTACCGCTATTAGGGGACTGACGTTCACCGCCCCCCTAGGCCCGCCATGCGATGTATCAGACGAACAGACCGGACCGTACGGAGATTGTTACATACAGGCTCAGTAGGAGTGCAGATGGGGTTCACCTCGTCAGTCTTCTTATCGACATCTACCTGGGGACCGTTACGTACAGCTAGTGCCGCTTGCGGTCTGTGGTTAAACCCACTGCCAGCGTAGTGTCGAGTCTTTAGAGTCCCACACAGAGAGCTATTCGCCTTTAGGCAAAATGAGTAGAGGTCGCATGGTTTTGCGACAGGGTTCGTTCGCATCCGCGCACTTGTGCACGGTTGCTGTCCGGACAGTTTATACTAGCGGGCTTTGGTTTAAGCCGGATCCTAGTATATGATTTGAGATTGGTTTTTCTCAGAGTATTCGTGTTCCTTGGATCACGAATGCGGGTGCGTATGCACAGTTGCTTGAGATTGAGGGAGAGGACCTTGTTTAGGGTTAATGACTATTGTCACTTTATTAACCCTATTGCTTTTGTGTGTATTATTGTTAATTAATAATTAGCTTAATTATTGTGCATGGTTGTTGTTGTTGACCTTTTGACTTCATTGACTTGTTGACCAAGTTGACAATTTGACCATGATCATTTCATTTGGAAGATGCTCTTTGATCCTTGCAATTTGCATTAAAAGTGAAATGATAATGGTCACCTCTTGATTAAACCATGACAATTTTCTAGCTAATTAATTAATTAGAATATCACACACATATTAGTGAGAATGGCTCACTAATAATTCATTCTATCATATCTTTTCTCTCTCTTGCTCATCCTCTCCCTCAAGCTCTCTCCCTCTCATGTGTTGAGAAACAAAAAAAGCTTGAGAAAAACCTTCACTTGATCTTCTCTACTCACTTCTAGGGTTCAAGTCTTAGCATTTCTTGCACTCTAGTTACTCCTAGCTTGGAGTTGAAGCTAAAGGTCGAGGCTTTCGGGTGGATCCTTCTTTGACGGAAGAAGACAAGCAAGGTGAGGCCTTTCTACCATTCCGACGAGCATGGAGAGAAGGAGTTCGAGCTCAAGGTATAACCTTTCTACAACTTAGTTAGTTGTTAGTTTACTTTAGCTAGTTTTCGTTTAGCAAAGATCCTCACAAGCAAGGTCCATGTTGCCTAAGTCATTAAAAATCCAATTTTTATTATGTTTTCCGCCTCCCCGCAAGGACCGGGGTGGGCAACGTGGACTTACAGTGGTATCAGAGCCTAACTAAACTCAAACTAGCTAGGTAGTGAAGTGTAACGAAGTTTCGAAACCGGAAAATCCAAAAACCAAACTTTTGCAAAACCCTAGTTTCTGTTAAAATTTTTTCTGCTCTAAATGAAAAACTTTATACTTGTAAATTCGGCTCAGGGTTTTGTGTGAACACCCATGAAAAACGGTACAGTGATTCGTTCAAACCGCCGCCCTTCCACGGCACGAGGTAGGCATGTGCCGCGGAAGCGCCGCCGTTTGTCGTCTTCTCTGCATCGTTTTTCGTGCAGTGTGTGTCTGTGTTGGTTTTGGGATTTTTAGGATATGTTAAATGTGCCCAGATTTTCCAGAACTAAAATTTACTTTTGGGGGCCTATAAATCCGTATTTTTCGGAACTTCACTACACTTTAACTACATCGGTTATATCTGTAATGCTTGCATGTATTGAACGTCGGCTAATCGCTATAAGACGATTAGTCGGGGTTATACATGATCTGTGATTGTTATTGGTTTGTGGATATGAATGGATTGGATTGTCGCGGGTGAATGGCCGGGGTGGATGTGAGATGAGCGTTGTTTTTCTTTCATTCATTTGTAACATGTAAATTGATGTAATAATATTCTTTGTATGGCCGCACAACCTGGTCGGGGTTGTAGCCGTCATTGTATAATTCTTTTTACTGTTTTTGCTCCTAGGATAGATCCATGGAGGGGGTGCACAAACTACCGGGTATCTTGAAGTGCTGAGTGGCCTACTCACGGTGGTGAGGGAGGTTGCTTCGCTTCGGGTGCTTGGCGGGTAGTTTGCCGCACCCGTAGGGGTCTTGGGTGGGGTATTGGCTATTCACCGCGACCGTGTAATCCGCTTTGCGTTGCAGGCTCGAACGCATTGCGGATTCCTAGTATATCCAATGTATTCATCTGTGATCTGTAATGTCTATCATTGCTATATATTTATATATAATAACTATTTAGGCGTTGCTTATGTTTTACAGCCGCGCTAGCCCAGCCCCGCTCTGTCGTTAGTTAAGTAACCTAAGGGTGATGACGGGGCCCCGTGGCGAATGCGAATGGCATAAGCGTACGTCATATTTTGGTTGTTTTCTGCAATGGTAGGATTAAATGATGGGACGCATTAAAAGAACTAATGCAAGAAATAAACCAAGTAAAAGTCGATTGGAACACTTTGAAAACCACTCGGTTCTTTTCAAAACTAAACTTTTAAACGCGGAGCTTGAACCACTCCTTTTAAAAGCTATCTCGTTCCATCGATTATATCAAGTTCACTACGTTCACGGTTTCGCCAAAACCATTCGTAGCCCTCCGTCATTCCACATGAATGGTCAAAAGTATTCAAGCTGTGTATTTTGGCCAAAGTCAAGGCATAGTGATTGGTAGCGTTTGGGCATTCATGTGCAGCATAGATAGATGCGTTGATTTGGGACAGTCGTGCTGCCATTTTGGCCAAAGTCAAGGGTAGGTACGGGTGGGTCCCAATTAACCAGGAGAATGACGGGTAGAACTTGAAATGTGACTTATGATATTTTGGCCAAAGTCAAGGTCATAAGAGCATGGGGCAAAAATCCACATCGGGAGTTTCATAAGTACTGAAACTTGCTAGCGTTGCATACCATTTGGAGTGTGATGATTCTGGTAGGATTCCTTCGGTTTTATCACGCGATGATATTTGGATCCCGATCCTACTGTGAGTATATGCTACTCCTCGGGAAAACTCTCACTTAACGATCAATGCTATAAACCTAGTAGGTGCCTAGAAAGGTGTTAGCGGGGCTACGCCCACAGGGAAAAGAGGTTACTTAATTAAGGAACTTCGCGAAAGCGTTGGAAAACCTCCCTCGAAGTACCGACACTGGCCTGGCTGAACGGTTAAGCAAGTATTGTACGGTGAGAATGATCCCGGCTAATCCTTTTCTTTATGGTTTGAGAAGGGATACGAGAAACAGTGGGAGCCATCCAGTTTAGACAAACTAAAAACCACTCTAAACTTGCAAGAGCATCATGCTAAAGTGTTTCTTTTCTCTCTCCTAATTGCAGCGACCATTCAACATGACCGGACTTAAGTTACTGTTAGATAAAAATATATTGACAGGGCCAAACTACAAAGATTGGCTCAGGAATGTCAAGATGGCTATCACTTATGACAAGCTGGGGTATATACTTACCACCAAAGCTCCCCCTGTCCCAGGTCCCACCTCCAGCGTCGCGGATGTAGAAATCCGTAAGACATGGGAGATAGATTGCGCGAGGGCCAGATGCCTCGTACTAGCCTCGATGGACAACGAACATCAGAGGAGGCACGAGAATATGGACCTAGAGTCCATATTTCTCCATACAAAAGAACTGTATGGAGAGCAGTCTCGTATCGCTAGATACGAAGTGTCGAAGAAGCTTTTTTCGGCAAGGTTGGCCGTCGGATCATCGGTAGCGGACCACGTGCTTAAGATGATCGGCTACATAGAGGAGCTCGCGGACCTTGGGACCACGTTGGAGAATGAACTCTATACCGATTTGATTCTCCAGTCCCTTCCTTCCACTTACGCCCAGTTCGTTCTTAACTTCAACATGCAAGGAAAGGAGGTTGAACTTGCCGAACTTCTGAACATGTTGAGGACTGCTGAGGGCACCCAACAGAAGGGTAGGGAGACATCCACTTTGTTTGTAGGAGGATCTTCCTCTTCTAGGTCCAGGGCGAAAGCCAAGGGCAAGAAGAAGAAAGCCCCCGCCAAACCAAGAGGCGGTGTCGGTAAAGTGGATACGAAGGGAAAGGGTAAAGCAACAAAAGTAGCGGGGAAGATGGTGGGAAAGGAAGAATGCTTCTATTGTCACAAAAGTGGTCACTGGAAACAGGATTGCAAGGCTTGGAAAGCCAGAACACAGGATTTGAAGCGAGTTGCAGCTTCAGCTTCAGGTGTGTATGTTATTGAAAACTGTCTGTCAATAAACTCTACATCCTGGGTATTGGATACCGGATCAGGATCTCATATCTGTAATTCTTTGCAGGCGTTGAGAAAGCGTAGAGTTTTGAAGGCAGGTGTCATGACCCTCAGAGTTGCGAACGGTGCTAGCATGGATGCTGAGGCCGTGGGGGACTATCACCTGGGATTATCAGATGGACACTTTTTGGTTTTGCGTAGTTGTTATTATGTACCAAATGCAACCTGTAATATCATTTCTGTATCTTTATTATCTAAAGAAGGTTATGAATTTGCATTTGTAAGTAATGTAGTGAACATTCACCTTAATCAAGTTTTGATTGGGTCAGGTACATTGAACAACGGTATATACGTTTTAAACCAACCACAAGTTTTCAATATCCAGAATACACACAAAAGAAAGTCTCCAGAAATTAATAAAACTTTCTTATGGCATTGTAGACTGGGTCACATCAATGAGAGAAGATTGACTAAGTTACATACTGAAGGATATTTGGATCCGTTCGAATATCAATCGTATGCAACTTGTCAATCCTGTCTCAAAGGAAAGATTACAAAGGCTCCGTTTTCTGGACACGGAGAAAGAGCGAGCGAGCTCTTGGGACTCGTACACAGCGACGTGTGCGGTCCAATGTCTACACATGCGCGAAGCGGTTTTTCTTACTTCATTACCTTTACGGATGATTTTTCAAGGTACGGTTATGTCTTCTTAATGAAACATAAATCCGAGGCTTTTGAAAAATTCAAGGAATATAAGAATGAAGTAGAAAAACAAACCGGCAAAAGTATTAAGATTCTAAGATCGGATCGAGGTGGAGAATACTTAAGTGCCGAATTCCTGAACTACTTAAAAGAGAATTGAATTCTCTCTCGGCTTACTCCTCCATACACTCCGCAACATAACGGTGTATCGGAGAGACGGAACCGGACCCTATTGGATATGGTACGGTCCATGATGAGTAACGCTGAGTTACCGCGATCGTTCTGGGGATATGCGCTAGAATCAGCAGCATACCTTTTGAACCGAGTTCCAACTAAGACTGTGCCTACTACACCATATGAAATGTGGTGTGGGAAGAGACCCCATCTTAATCACATTAAGACATGGGGATGTCCAGCTTTTGTAAAAAAGCAGCATGCGGACAAGCTCGAGGCACGCTCAGTACAGTGCAAGTTTGTGGGATATCCGAAGAACTCCAAGGGATATTACTTCTATTGCGAAGAGGAACAAAAAGTCCTTGTTTCTCGCCATGCCCACTTTCTAGAACATCAGTTCATAGAAAAAGAATTAAGTGGGAGCGCAATAGAACTGGAAGAAATTCCAGAACCGCAAGCTATTACTGAAAGCTTAGTAGAACCAGAGGGTTCAAAAGATCAAGACATTCCTACGCCACTCCGCAGGAGTAGTAGGCAGTCTCATCCGCCCGAGAGGTACTACGGTTTTCTCATTGACGGGGATAGAGAGGACTGCATCCTAGATTGTGATGAGCCTACTAGCTTCCAGCAAGCCATTCAGAGCATCGACTCGGTAAAATAGCTGGATGCAATGCGGACCGAGATGGAGTCCATGTACACCAACAAAGTATGGACGTTGGACATTGCTCCAGACGGGGTAAAACCCGTAGGATGCAAGTGGATCTTCAAAAGGAAGATTGGTGTAGATGGACAGGTTGAGACTTATAAAGCTAGACTGGTAGCAAAGGGTTTTCGTCAGCGACCTGGTTTGGACTATGACGAAACCTTTTCTCCAGTAGCTATGCTGAAATCCATTCGGATCCTTCTTGCCATCGCTGCTTTCCACGATTATGAGATTTGGCAGATGGACGTAAAGACAGCTTTTCTAAATGGTCATTTAGAGGAGTGTGTCTATATGGACCAGCCAGAGGATTTCATTCAGGGTGGGAGCAGCGGAAAGGTGTGCAAGTTGCTCAAGTTCATTTATGGACTCAAGCAGGCATCGCGGAGTTGGAACATCTGTTTTGATGAGACGGTCAAAGAATTTGGCTTTATCAAAAATCCAGATGAACCATGCATCTATTGTAGATTTGTAGCGAGAACTGTAGTATTCCTCGTTTTATACGTGGATGACATTCTCTTAATAGGAAATGACATTCCTATGCTACAATCTGTCAAGGGGTTCTTGTCACACAGGTTCTCCATGAAAGACCTGGGTGATGCCTCATACATTCTGGGTATCCGGATCTACCGTGACAGATCCAAGAGGATATTAGGACTCTCACAGTCCAGGTACATCGACACCATACTGAAGAGATTCAGTATGGAAGATTCCAAGCGCGGTAATCTACCGGCTTGTCACGGGATCACCCTCTCCAAAGAGATGTCTCCCAAGACTGATTTGGAGAGGGATCGCATGTCTATTATACCCTACGCTTCTGCGGTAGGCTCTATAATGTATGCGATGTTGTGTACCAGACCGGATGTGGCTTAGGCACTGAGTGTGGTAAGCAGGTATCAGTCAAACCCTGGGGAGAAACATTGGATAGCAGTAAAGAACATTCTCAAGTACCTGAGAAGGACTAAGGAGATGTTCTTGGTGTATGGCGGAAAAGACCTGCAGATTGAGGCCTTTGCTGACTCCAGCTTCCAGAGTGACAAGGATGATTCCAAGTCCATGTCGGGTTTTGTCTTTACCCTCAATGGAGGGGCGGTGTGTTGGAAGAGCTCCAAACAGGAAACCGTTGCTGACTCGACTATGGAAGCGGAATACATCGCTGCATCTGATGCCGCAAAAGAAGCTGTCTGGATGAGGAAGTTCTTGAAAGAACATCAGGTGGTTCCGTCCATTGTTGACCCAATACCTCTGTATTGCGACAACAACGGGGCTATAGCTTTAGCGAAGGAACCCAGGTCCCATCAGAAATCCAGACACATCTTAAGGCGGTATCACCTGATCAGGGAGATTGTGGATCGCCAGGAGATCGAGGTCCGGAGAGTTGCATCAGAGGATAACACAGCAGATCCATTCACCAAGGCCTTGCCCCAGACTCAGTTCGAGCGGCTGATCGAGATGATAGGTCTTCGATACGCCAGTACATGGCCTTAGTGCAAGTGGGAGATTGTTAGTGTATATGCCCTAGAGGCCATTACTGTATCATACTAGTTTGTATATTACTTAATAGAAGCTTGGGATATTCACAGTTGTATATACAATCTTGCTCGAAATGGTAGTATGCTACTTGGTTTGTCTCTGCTTTAATATGTGCATGTGTTTCTTTTAGCATATTGCTGGTATACATATTAGTAGAGCCCTTAGGATCTTTGCTTGATTACCAGCGTTGTGATGGCGCTCGCACTCGTGGGAGCTGGGTAATCTATAAGCACATCCTTATACAGGTCCCTGGTCGTTGGACTATCGAGACAGGGCATCGATACTCCGGAATAGACTAGCGTATGCGCTTCTCATCCCAGTGTGGGAAACGGTCTGTCCCACAGCCGTTAGTACGTCGTACTTGGGATAGTATGCGGGTGCTCGTTAGGTTACGAGTACACTGGACAGGACTCGTCGGGAACTGTTGGTTGGTAATATACCTATCGTCAGTTATCAGTTCCCAGGTGACATGAGTACAGCTTAGTCCGCTGACTTGACACTGTCACTTTGCCTCGAGTGTGTTCCCACTGCACTTTGATTACTACCCTACCACGGTTCAGAGGAGTCGTGCAAACAGGTAGTTTTTGGGTGCAGTCCCGAAGCACTTGGAGGCAGTGACGGTTAGACAGGATTCGTCTCTCCCGGTATTGGGGGTTGACATCGCGCTGTGTCCAGGAGAGCCATTACACGAGTAGTCCCTGGCCAGGGCAAGCGAGATATATTGGTGGGCTTCCAGTGTTATCTCAGGGTGTTCTGGGCTTCACTCCGACACGACTTGTACCGCTATTAGGGGACTGACGTTCACCGCCCCCTAGGCCCGCCATGCGATGTATCAGACGAACAGACCGGACTGTACGGAGATTGTCACATACAGGCTCAGTAGGAGTGCAGATGGGGTTCACCTCGTCAGTCTTCTTATCGACATCTACCTGGGGACCGTTACGTACAGCTAGTGCCGCTTGCGGTCTGTGGTTAAACCCACTGCCAGCGTAGTGTCGAGTCTTTAGAGTCCCACACAGAGAGCTATTCGCCTTTAGGCAAAATGAGTAGAGGTCGCATGGTTTTGCGACAGGGTTCGTTCGCATCTGCGCACTTGTGCACGGTTGCTGTCCGGACAGTTTATACTAGCGGGCTTTGGTTTAAGCCGGATCCTAGTATATGATTTGAGATTGGTTTTTCTCAGAGTATTCGTGTTCCTCGGATCACGAATGCGGGTGCGTATGCACAGTTGCTTGAGATTGAGGGAGAGGACCTTGTTTAGGGTTAATGACTATTGTCATTTTATTAACCCTATTGCTTTTGTGTGTATTATTGTTAATTAATAATTAGCTTAATTATTGTGCATGGTTGTTGTTATTGACCTTTTGACTTCATTGACTTGTTGACCAAGTTGACAATTTGACCATGATCATTTCATTTGGAAGATGCTCTTTGATCCTTGCAATTTGCATTAAAAGTGAAATGATAATGGTCACCTCTTGATTAAACCATGACAATTTTCTAGCTAATTAATTAATTAGAATATCACACACATATTAGTGAGAATGGCTCACTAATAATTCATTCTATCATATCTTTTCTCTCTCTTGCTCATCCTCTCCCTCAAGCTCTTTCCCTCTCATGTGTTGAGAAACAAAAAAAGCTTGAGAAAAACCTTCACTTGATCTTCTCTACTCACTTCTAGGGTTCAAGTCTTAGCATTTATTGCACTCTAGTTACTCCTATCTTGGAGTTGAAGCTAAAGGTCGAGGCTTTCGGGTGGATCCTTCTTTGACGGAAGAAGACAAGCAAGGTGAGGCCTTTCTACCATTCCGACGAGCAAGGAGAGAAGGAGTTCGAACTCAAGGTATAACCTTTCTACAACTTAGTTAGTTGTTAGTTTACTTTAGCTAGTTTTCGTTTAGCAAAGATCCTCACAAGCAAGGTCCATGTTGCCTAAGTCATTAAAAATCCAATTTTTATTATGTTTTCCGCCTCCCCGCAAGGACCGGGGTGGGCAACGTGGACTTACAGTTTTTACATGAATGAAAATGAAAAACTCACATCTCACATAAAAAAAAACCCGGCTATTTAAACACGACGATCCAATATAACATATCACGGCAACACATAACATCACATGTCATTAACGTAAGTAAATATGCATATCCCAATTGTCGTTGACATATAGCAATGAAACCGGCGATACACCACATATTACACTTACGGTCGCAGAAAAGAATGTGAAAACTACAACAATTGGAATCCACAACCACCTTATACATCATAAACCCAATGTATCACATACTTTGGATTTCATGCCTAACCACATGAATTCCTTAGACATCATAAACCCGGAATATCTCATATTCCGAATTTCATGCCTAACAATTATAAACCCCGCATTTTAGTCTCTTTATTGAAAACACTTTCCAATAACAAGTCGGGCAATTCAACAAGATTCCCGACATCCTGATCCAATGCTCGTCGGAAACTTTAGTAGACGGCCGCACCCCCAATGTCGTCGACGAAGTGCACTTAGGTGGAACACCATGGCCGCAAGCACCCGGACGGGTGCTTTAGGCAACGGGGTTCTCCTACAGTCACTTGGTCGGGGTTATGGGGCGTGGATATCTACTAAGCTTACTCGCCGAGTATCCGCGTACGCTACGTGATTGCGACGGACTTTTGATCCACATCAAAATCCCGTGGCAACCGATCACATGAGACTAAATTGCTAGAATTATAAAATTCAAATTAGTTTTCACAAAACTAATAACTGTGGATTCCAAATATTGTATCACATTCATAGATAGCTAGACGATGTTAAACATTTCGATCGAATCAACAAACACCCAAAATTTCCCAGAGAGCTCAACACTTGAGCACAGTTTAAAAATTACACAGAACATGCCACAGCACCTATGGGTCAACCGTAGAAGGTCCAACCCATGCCTCACTCATGGCGCCGCGGAACTGCCGCAAACCCAAGGCTTTGGCCACGGTTCCGCGGTCAAAGAGTCGAGTTTGGGTATCATTCTTCTAGAGGGTCCATAGAAAATACCTACATGATTTTCTGAAGATTTTAAACTTGGAAAAATCCAACTTTTGGAAAATTTCCAGCGAGGGAGAAAATGGGTTATTGATATTCGTTCGAAATTTTTAACGTCGTTAAAATTACCCGAAACGATGTTAGAATTATGACTACGAAACACTCTGAATTGCCTTTACAGAAAGATGACATCACATGCAATCTTAGTAAAAACAAGCAACACCTGAAACACTAAAACCCAAAGACTGGAACACCACAAAAAATTGAAGCCAGAAGCCTACTAAAAAACCGGTGGGGCCGGTTTTTAACTATATGTGGCCGGTCAAAATCCGGCGAGGAGGGCTCAATTTTCTGTGGTGTTCATGTTACATCATATGTAACATTCTGCAACTGCTTAAAAAAATTTAAACACTCTGAAAAATTCGACAGAAACTGGGGTCATATTTCGATTGTTTCGGACTTGTTTCGGTTTCGTAATTCTACAAATATCGTCAAATTCTCTAGCCCGGCTCGGATACCACTGCTGGGTTCCGCAGCACCGCCACTGGGTTTTGGGAGGCATCATCCATGCCGTTTTCAAAAATTTGGCGCGCTAAAGAACCCAAGACTACAATCTTAACTAGAGAATTAGATGAAACATGCATGTAAACAACTTTACATCTAAGTGAACAAGGAATACAACCTTTGTAGTCCGGTCCTTCACTTCAATAGTTCCGTGTAGTAGTCCCTTCGGTCCAAGTAGTGAACTCCCGGACTCTAGAAAGGCTCCACAAGATGAAAGGAACAAGCTTGCTTGAAGTTTTCGAGATCGAAGATGATCTACGTTGAGGAGACACTAACTCAAGCTACCTCTTCACTAATATGGAATTAGTGAAGCAAACAACCTAAGCTAAATGGCTAGTCTAGTGTAGGTTGATGAAGTAGGAATTTGCTCACTTTAGAAATTATTTTCTCACTGATTTTCTTCGCCTCCCAAAAAGCTAGAGAGCTTAAGGAAGAAGATGAAGAAAAGCAACCATGGAAAAAAGCAAGTGTAGCATGGGAACCATGGGTGAGTTAATATCATATACTAACTCATGAAGAGACTAAACCATGGCTAATCATAATGGTTTGGTTAATAAATATCTTAAGTAAAACAAAATTAGTGGACTTAGTCAATGGTTCCACAAGCTTCAACCATGTGACTAATTTCCAACTAATTATGATTTACTTCAAATAATAAAACCCTTGATTATGATAAGCATGATGTGAGTCTCATACACCCATGTTGCATGTAGCAACAAACATGACACAATAATATATATCACATATATATATTAAGTGTACACAAGTGAGAAAAAGAAATGCTTAGTGAGCTAATATTAGTTAATCTAAATTAATATATCAAATATATAATTATACATTAAATTATTAAACCAACACTTGATTTAGTAATCCGTCTATATCATATATAACCGACTAATATCATTTGTATCAACTTATCTAATCAACACTTGATTCGATAACCCGGCTATATCACATATAACCGACCGATAACAAAAATCACGAGAATAGAATAAGGTATCACATACACGTATTAATCTCGGTCCCACACATATCACATATGTGCTCCTACTTCGTTTCGCCTGAGCCAAGAAACCTCTGTGTAGGACTCTAAAGACTCGTCAATACGCCGGCAGTAGGTGGTGATCATATCATTCACCCACAAGTCGTTAGTGGTACTGCAAGACGAAACGGCCACCCGGGTATTGAGCGATCAGAAGATCAACAAGCAAGCCTGCTCATACTCCTGCGAATCCAATAAGTAACACTACCTTACAGTCCAGTCTCTTCGTCTGATATGTCGTATATCTCAGCCTGGGAGTGGTAAACGTCAGACCCCAATAGCCTGATAAGTCATGCCGATGTGAGGCCCATAACGATTCGAGAAACTAATGATAACACTTACCAGTAAATCTCAACAACCCTGGCCAGGAATTTCCTGTTAGGGCCAATCGAGCATACCGCAACATCAACCGCCAATACCGGCAGAGACGAAATCCCCTCCATGTGACTCGGGATTGTACCCAAAAACCACCGTTTTGCACGTTCTTTTGAACGTGGTAAGGTGGAAATCAAAGCACAGTAGGAATCACACAAGTCTCTATGACGATCTCGGGTCTACAGACTAACCTGTACCAGTGTCACCAGAGAACTGCCATCTGACGTGAGGTATAATACCATCTAGGAGTTCTCGGTGAGTCCGTTCAGTGTACCCAGACTCCATTGAGCACCAGTATAATTTCTCTGATGTCAAACACCAATGGATGTGGGATCATCCATCGCCCATCATATGGGTCAAGAAGCGTGTAAGCTAGTCTACTCTAGAATATCGATGCCCCGTCTCGATACTCCCACGACTAGGAACTATTGAAGGATGTACTTACCGACTACCAAGGCCCCACTAGTATGATCTGCATCATAATCCTGGTAGTCAAGTACTCATCCTAAAGGCTTTATCAACATGTAACAGAGAGACAATAAGTGTACATGTCAAGATAAAGAGCAACCAGATAGCATCTATCATGTCGAGCAAGAAATTCCTCCCTATATATGTCCAAGCATCCACTATAATATACATCACATGTACAATAATGGTCTCTAGGGCATACATGCAACTAACAATCTCCCACTTGCACTAGGGCCAGTTGTTGTAGTATCTTGTTGGGGCCTTACTCACGCTCGCAAACGCGTATGTTTTGGAAATGGAATCGTTTTAAGGAAATGGATGCACACGCGAGCTCGATCTCGTTTTAAAATTTATAAACCGCAAGTGCACGGCGCATTGTAGCAAGCCAGAAAGTACGGGTCGATCCGCAGGGAATTTTGTATTAGGTTTTGTTGTTTAAGGTTCAACAAATAATGAATTGGTTGGTCTGTCACAAAAATATAAAATACGATAACAAAGAAAACAAGTTAAGAAAGAAATGGTCGTGGCTTTGTCTCGGATGGTCGAATCGTGATGATTTCCTCAACGCTCCCTTGCTCATAGGTTGTTCGTCCTTGTGTCGATCCCGGCATGAAGCATGACTTGTCAAGGCGGTTGCGAAGCACAAATCATCAAAATACCGCTATTTGACGCAAAACACGAAACGAGTTCGTATTGTTCACTTACCGTTTGTATGTCCAAGCTTGAGGTATCAACGCTAAACACAAGGGTTAGCAAGCATACATCAACATCAAAAACACAAGTTAGCGAGTGAGAGCAATTAGTTTTAGTGTTAACTTTGCTAAGTGTTTATGATAGTATAGGGTATATGAAAACCGAGGGTTTGTCAAGAACTTGGTCACAAAATACCGTATCTAAACCTAGCAAACTTAACACCAATTTGATTTTAGCTTAAACATTGTGAAATGGGGAAAGGGAGTGAGTATGGTATATGAAGAGGATAGATGTAACATGTTAGTTATATGTATGCCGTAGAGGCCATTACTATACATGAGATGTATACTGAAGTGGATGCTTGGACATATATAGGGAGGACTTTCTTGCTCGACATGATAGTATGCTATCTGGTTACTCTTTACCTTAACGTGTACACTGATTGTCTCTCTGTTACATGTTGGTAAAGCCCTTAGGATATGTACTCGACTACTGGGACTATAATGAGATCATACTAGTGGGGCCACGGTAGTCGATGAGTACATCCTATAACTGTTCCTAGTCGAGGGTGTATCGAGACAGGGCATCGATACACCAGAGTAGACTAGCGTATACGCATCTTGACCCATATGATGGGCGATGGATGATCCCATATCCATCGGTGTTTGACATCAAGGATGGTGTACGGGTGCTCAGTGGAGACTGGGTACACTGGACGGACTCGCCGAGAACTCCCAGATAGTATTATACCTCACGTCAGATGGCAGTTCTCAGGTGACACTGGTACAACTTAGTATGTTGACCCGAGATCGTCATAGAGTCTTGTGTGATTCACACTGTGCTTTGATTTCCATCATACCACGTCCAAGAGGGCGTGAAAAAAGGTGGTTTTTGGGTACAGTCCCGAATCACATGGAGGCAATGAGCGATAGGAGGGGATTCGTCTCTCCCGGTATAGGGAGTTGATGTTGCGCTGTGTTCGATTGGCTATAACCGAAATCCCTGGCCAGGGTTGCTGAGATTTACTGGTAAGTGTTACCAGTAGTTTCTCGAACTGTTATAGACCTTATCTCGACACGACTTATCAAGCTACTGGGGTCTGACGTATACCACCCCTAGGCGAGATATGCGACATATCAAACGACGAGACCGGACTGTACGGTAGTGTTACCGATTGGATTCGCAGGAGAACTAGCGGGCTTGCTTGTTGATCTTCTGATCGCTCAATACCCGGGTGGCCGTTACGTTTAGCACACCGCTTGCGGCTTGTGGGTGTTTGATATGATCATCACCTACTGCCGGCGTATTGACGAGTCTTTAGAGTCCTACACAGGGGTTTCCTGGCTCAAGCGAAATGGAGTAGGAGCACATATGTGATATGTGCAGGACTGAGATTGATACGTATGAGATACCGTATTCTATTCTCGCGATTCGTGACATTGATCGGTTGTATGCGATATAGCCGGGTTATCGGATCAAGTGTTGATTCGATAAGTTGTTACACATGATATTAGTCGGTTATAGCCGGGTTATTAAATCAAGAGTTGATTTAATAATTTAATGTATAATTATATATTTGATATATTACATTACATTAACTAGTATTAGCTCACTTAAGATTTATTTTCTCACTTGATTGTGCATAAGTGTATATGTGATATATATTTGTGTACAAATGATTGTATCATGCTTGATGATACATCAAAGATGGGTGTATGAGACTTATACCAAGATTAGGGTAAAGATTAGGGTTTTGTTTATATCTTAAGAATAACAAAAGAGAAAGACTTTGTCAAAGTTCTAAATCTTTCATGAAGCTTGTGGAAACATTGACAAAGTCAACTCTTTTGTCATTCTTTTGGATATTTAGTTAACCCAACCCTTAACCATATACCTTGGTCAATTCTCTACATGAGTTAAGCATGATAGCTTAACTCACCCATGGTTACATTATTGAGGTGAGAGAATTCATATGATGAGATTATTCTTTCTTCTTCTTCATCAAGCTCCATGAAAAGCTTACTAGCTGCAATGGTGCCATGAGAAAAAGTGTGAGAAAATCAATTCTAAAGTGAGCCCACTTCCTACTTCTTCATCCTCTACCACTTTCCATGTAGTAGAGTGTGTTCTCTTCACAAAGTTCATGACCTAGTGAAGGAATAGCTTGAGTTAGTGTCTCCCCGACGTAGATCATCTTCGGCCTTGAAATCATCGAAGCAAGCACGTTCGTTCTTCTTGTGAAGCTTCTCTAGAGTCCGGAGTTCACGATCACAGCGATGGGGACATCTACACGGAGCTAATGAAGTGAAAGACCGGATCTACAAAGGTTGTAATCCCTTTCACTTAGTATTAAAGTTTAACATGCTAGTTTTCGCCTAAACCCTAGTTTAAAGATCTGGCTTTGCGTTGTTCGGCACGGCTAAATTTTTAATCGGGCATGGTTGATGCCTCGTAGACCCTTGTGGCAGTGCATAGCAACCCTACAGTGGTATCAGAGCCTAGCTAGAGTTTTAGGCGAAGTGTAGACGAAGTTAGAAACCCGATCGAACCCCGAAACCCTAATCGATACCCTTCTCTGTACATTTTCTGAAACTGTAGTTTTTTCCAAATTAAAAATATCCAAAAAATTCAGCAGGGTTTTCTAGGAATTACTGTGGAGCACATGAGCCTAACTCGACTAATGCGCCGCGGAACCGCGGTCCCACCGTGGCTTGCGTGGCGGTTCCGCGGCCATAATGTTGACTCTTGGCACGTGCTTTGCACAGTAATGCCCGTCTGTAATTCCTCTGTTTTCTGGGAATTTTTAATCTATACTCAGCAGTTGAGTTTTCTGGGTTGTTTTGGGGACTCGATGATTCGATCGGATTATTTAACTTTGTTTATTGTGTTTTTCCGGGTAATTTTAGAAAGTGTTAAAAAGTTCGACCGGATATCAATAACTCACTTTTTCCCGACCCGGAAAATTTCCAAGTGTTGGATTTTTCCGTTGTTTAAGAACGTTCTAAGTCGTGCAAGTAACGTGATGGACCCTCTAGAAGACAACAAACCTTAACTCGATTATGTGAGGCGTTGGCTTGACCCTTCTACGGCTGGACCATCGGTACTGAGGCATGTGATGGATATTTTTGAACTCCGCTCAAGTGTTGAGCTATTGGGAAAACTTGGGTGTTTGATTATTCGATCGGAAATTTTAATATTGTCTATTTATCTGGAATGTGATACAATATTTGGAATCCATAAATTGTTATGAGATAACTGATTTGAATATTATAAACATAGCACTTTAGTCTCAAATGATCGGTTGCCACGGAATTTTTATGCGATCAAAAGTCCGTCGCAATCACGTAGCGTACGCGGATACTCGCCGGGTAAACTTAACAGACAGCCACGCCCCACAGCCCCGACCAAGTGACTGTAGGAGAACCCCGTCGCCAAAAGCATCCGTTCGGGTGCTTGCGGCAGCGGTGTTCCGCATTAGTGCACTTCGTCGACGGCATCGGGGGTACGGACGTCTACTAAAGTTTACGACGAGCATTCGATCAAAATATCGGGAATCTTGTTGAATTGCCCGACTTGGTATTGAAAAGTGTTTTCAATATAGAGACTAAAATGCAGGGTTTATAATTGTTAGGCATGCGATGTCTAAGGAGGTTGCGGATTCCAACTGTTGTAGTTTTACACTTTCTTTTCTGTGACCGTAAGCGTAGTATGTGGTGTATCGCCGGTTTCGTTGCTATATGTCAACGACAATTGGGATACGCATACTTGCTTACGTTGATGATATGAGATATTATGTGTTGCTGTGATATGTTGTATTGGATCGTCGCGTTTGAATAGCCGGGGTTTTATGTGAGATGAGTTTTTTTCTTTTTCATTCATGTAAAATTCAATGTATGTAATATTCTTTTATTGGGGCACTTTCGGGATGAGGTTGATGTCACCACTTGTATATTATTTACTTTTCCGCATTAGGTAGACCCAAGGCGGAGAGCACAAGTAACCGGGTTCTAGGGTCCAGTAGGAGACCATCTCGAGGAGTCGAGACCGGGTCTCCTAACCCTAGAATTGGCAGTGTTACTTGCCGCTCTCGTAGGGGTCTAGGGATGTGGGTTTGGCTATTCATCGCGACCGTGGAATCCGTGTTTTATACAGGCTCGTATTGAAAACACGGACGTCCTAGTATATCCATTATTTCATATGTTTCTTCTGTTGCGATATCTGTGATGTGATCATTTGATATGTTATGATAGATACTGTATATAGTATATATGATATATTATATAGACGTTACTTATGTTTTACACCCGCGCTAGCCCTGCCCCGCTCTGCCGTTAGTTACCTAACCTAACGGTGCATGAGGGGACATCGAGGCGAATGCGGATGACATAAGTGTACGTCGTATTTATCTGTGATGTTTAGGTGACATAAATGATAGGACTTCATTAATGAGATTAATGAAATAAAAGAAACCTAATGATGTTGTGGAATCGAAATTTCAAAAACAGGTAGCTACAGTTCTTGCTTTGCATCGCGGTGTTCCTTGTAGAACATCCTGCACCTTATTCGATAAGGAAAGGGCCGAGATCCCTTCACCGGGAGTGACCCCTTTAGCAATAACTGGCAGATGCTACACCCCTCGGTTTTTCTTTTGATTGCTTTTGGAGTTTTTGCTTTGCATAGTGATATATATGATATATCCTGCACCTTATTCGATGAGGAAAGGGCCGACGATCCCTTCACCGGGAGTGACCCCTTTAGCAAAACTAGAAAAGCCTCAAAAACGTTCCATTTAAAATCACTCGATTCTACAACGATATCAAGTTCATTACGCAAAGGGTTTTCTGAAAAACCCGTCGTAGCCCTCCGTCATTTCAGATAAGTACTTCATAGTATTCGTGCTGCGTTTGTTGACCTTGTCAAGGCGTACTGTGCGGTAGTTATTTATGCTTATCTGTATAAGCATATGATGCGATTGGATTAGGGTAGTCGTGCGACTTTGTTGACCTTGTCAAGGGTCATGCGGGTAGGATTAATTCAATCAGGAAATGACGGGTTGAACTTGACTTGCGGTCTATGGTTTGTTGACCTTGTCAAGGTCATAGATCGCTTGGGGCAAAATATTATTAGGAATTTCAAGTGTTGAAATTTGCAATGAGATTGCAAACCTTCTAAGTGATAGTTGAATCCCGATACCCGCTGCGAGTAAGAGTTACTCCTGGGAGAGTTTTACACATTACAATTAGTCGATCAAGTAGGTGTCTAGAAAGGTGTTAACGGGGTTACGCCCCTGGGAAAATGAGGTTTACTTTAATTAGGTTCGTGCGAAAGCATGGGGGACCTCCCTCAAAGTACCGACACTGGCCTGGCTGAAAGATTGGCGAACTTGTAGCGTGTAATTAATCCCGGCTAGTCTTTCCTTTTAGGGTTTGAAGGAAGATTTGATTAAAACAGTGGGAGCCATCCTGATTAGATAAAATAATAACCAATCTGATCTTGCAAGAGCATACGCTGAGTGTTTTCTTCTCTCTCTCTCCAGGTAGCGACCATATCACGCCTTAATCAAGATAATAAAACGGATATATTGACCGAACCCGCTTGTTATACTGAGCTGGGGAACGTTGGTCCGCTCCAACTTATAATTGTTATAAGACAGAGCAGGAAATTCGGGAATACCAGATTTCCCGTGCCGCCCAAACGGAGAAAGTGCATGCTGATGCATCTTCTTCGGGTGTGTTCATTACAGAGAACTGTTTCTCAGTATCCTTTACGTCCTGGGTATGAGATACCGGATCAGGATCCCGCATATGTAATCTGTTACATGGGCTACAGAAAGGTAGAGAACTGAGAACGGGTGATAAGTTTCATGAGACAGAAAACGGTGCAAGTGTTGCAGCCAAGTCTGTTGGTCACTGTCACCCTGTATTACCAGAATACATTGATTCTGAAAGAATGTTGTTAGATACCGAACCTGATATACAACATCATATCAATCTCTTTATTAGTAAAGAAGGATATAATTTTGTATTGTTGGAAAATGTTTTGAACATTTCCTATATCAAGAGTTGATCGGTTCATGCATGTTATCTAAAAGTATTGACGTTCTAAATCAAACTACAGTTCTTAGTATACAGAACACACAAGAGGAATAGTTCAGAAATGAACGAATCCTTCTTGAGGCATTGTAGACTAGGTCATATCAATGCGATCCGACTAGCTAAGTTACATTTAGATGGATATTTAAATCTGTTTGAATTTACATCTTGTGAAACTTGCTGGTCATGTCACAGAGATAAGATGACCATAACTCTGTTTATTGGAAACAGAGAAAGAGTTAGTGAACTCTTGGGATTGATACATGCTGATGTATGAAAGTCTCTTGTCTACACATGCCATGACCGGTTCTTTGTACTTCATTACATTCTCTGATGATCTCTCAAGATTCAGACATATGTTCCTGTTGAAACACAAGTCCGAACCTTTTGAGATATTCACAGAATGTAAGTTAGAAGTAGAGAACCAAAATACGGGTAAAAGTATTATGTCTTTTGATGTGATCAAGGATGAGAATACTTGAGCACGGAATTCCTGGACTATTCTAAAGGAGAATGAGATTCTCTCTCGGCATTACTCCTCCGTATACACCACAGCACGTCGGTGTATCGGGGCGGAGCAATCACACCCTATTAGATATGGTGAGCTCTATGATGAGTACTACTGAGTTTCCTATTTCCTTTTGGGAGTCATGCACTTGAGAAGCTGCATACCTATTGAATATGGTTCAAATCAAATCATGCCTACCACTTCATATGTGATATGGAAAGGGAAGAGCCCATATCTTAAGTTTGTTGAGATTTGGGGTTGTCCGGCCTATGTCTAAATCCGGGCAAGCTCGAGGCAAGGTCTGTTCTGTAGAACTGGAAATGTTCCAGCTATACAAACTGCAGCTGATGATTTGGTAGAACTAAAGGATTCAATAGTTTCCAACGAACCTCAGCCTCTCCCCCGATCTAGTAGGGTTCCTCACCCACCTGAGAGATACTTCGGTTTCTCTATGACAGTAGGAGCGAGGATTGCATCATGAGATAATGACCCAACTAGTTTCGAGCAGGCCATCGGGAGTGAGACTCTGTAAGAATGACTGGATGCTTATCGATCTGAGATGGAATCCTTATACACCAACAAAGCATGGACTTTGGTTGCTTTATCTTAAGGGTTAAATCCTCATCAGGAGCAAGTATATCTTGAGAAGATTACTTGGTGTACATGGAAAAGTTGAGACTTTCAAAGCTATGCTTAAGTTCATTCAGATACTACTTGCCACGGCTACATACCATGACTACGAAATCTGGCGGATGGGTGTTATGACTGCTTTTCTAAATGATGATTTAGAAAAGAGCGTCTATAAGTACACAGCCAGAGGGCTTCGTAAACAGTGGGAGCAGCGGAAACGTGTGCAAGATGCTTTATGTGATAAAGCAGGCATCGCGGAGTTGGAACATCTGTTTTGATGTGGTAATCAAAGAGTTTGACTTTATCAAAATGGTAGATGAACCTTGTATATACAAAAAGGTAGTAGGGAGTATGCTGGTGATCCTCGTAGAGTACGTGGATGACATACTCTTGATAGAGAAGGAGTTTCCTATGCTACGATCGGTCAATCTCCGCTTATCACAAGGATTCTCCATATAGGATCATAGTGATACCTCCTAAATCCTGGGATTTGGATCTATGAGATAGATCTAATTGGATGTTAGGATTCTCAGTAGTTGTAGTGAGATCGTATCAATCGATCCTGGGGAGAATCACTGGAAAGGTTCCAGGGTGATAAGGACGACTGAATGTCAGTCGCAGGCATTGTCTTTACCCACAGTGAAGGGACGGTATGTTGGAAGAGTTCCAAGCTAGATACCGTGACATACTAGACGATTAAAGGCAAGATACATCGTTACCAAAGATGCTACCAAAGAGGCAGTCTGGATATATATAAGTTCATGAGATGAACTTCATTCCTACCATTGTGTTTAGCCAAGGAACTACCGTCCCATCAGAAATCCAGATATAATTCTTAGGCAGTATCATCTGATCATGGAGATGGTTGATCTCCAGGAAGATCAAGGTTAGGAGAGTAGACTCAGAGGACAACACGGCGGATTCACTCACAAAGGCTTTTTCCCAGAGAGAGACTCTTATGGGATGGTTGAGTATGAGATACTTCAACCACAGCTAAATGTTGGGTATGTGATACCACAACAGATGGCCCTAGTGCAAGTGGGAGATTGTTAGTTATATGTATTCCCTAGAGGCCATTACTATACATGAGATGTATATTGAAGTGGATGCTTGGACATATATAGGGAGAACTTTCTTGCTCGACATGATAGTATGCTATCTGGTTACTCTTTACCTTAACGTGTACACTGATTGTCTCTCTTTTACATGTTGGTAAAGCCCTTAGGATATGTACTCGACTACTGGGACTATGATAAGATCATACCAGCGGGGGCACGGTAGTCGATGAGTACATCCTATAAATGTTCCTAGTCGAGGGTGTATCGAGACAGGGCATCGATACACCAGAGTAGACTAGCATATACGCATCTTGACCCATATGATGGGCGATGGATGATCCCATATCCATCGGTGTTTGACATCAAGGATGGTGTACTGGTGCTCAGTGGAGACTAGGTACACTGGACGGACTCGCCGAGAACTCCCAGATGGTATTATACCTCACGTCAGATGGCAGTTCTCAGGTGACACTGGTACAGCTTAGTCTGTTGACCCGAGATCGTCATAGAGTCTTGTGTGATTCACACTGTGCTTTGATTTCCATCATACCACGTCCAAGAGGGCATGCAAAAAGGTGGTTTTTAGGTACAGTCCCGAATCACATGGAGGCAATGAGCGATAGGAGGGGATTCGTCTCTCCCGGTATAGGGAGTTGATGTTGCGCTGTGTTCGATTGGCTATAACCGGAAATCCCTGGCCAGGGTTGCTGAGATTTACTGGTAAGTGTTACCAGTAATTTCTCGAACTGTTATAGACCTTATATCGACACGACTTATCAAGCTACTGGGGTCTGACGTATACCACCCCTAGGCGAGATATGCGACATATCAGACGACGAGACCGGACTGTACGATAGTGTTACTGATTGGATTCGCAGGAGAACTAGCGGGCTTGCTTGTTGATCTTCTGATCGCTCAATACCCGGGTGGCTGTTACGTTTAGCACACCGCTTGCGGCTTGTGGGTGTTTGATATGATCATCACCTACTGCTGGCGTATTGACGAGTCTTTAGAGTCCTACACAGGGGTTTCCTGGCTCAAGCGAAATGGAGTAGGAGCACATATGTGATATGTGCGGGACCGAGATTGATACGATATGAGATACCGTATTCTATTCTCGCGATTCGTGACATTGATCGGTTGTATGCGATATAGCCGGGTTATCTGATCAAGTGTTGATTCGATAAGTTGTTACACATGATATTAGTCGGTTATAGCCGGGTTATTAAATCAAGAGTTGATTTAATAATTTAATGTATAATTATATATTTGATATATTACATTACATTAACTAGTATTAGCTCACTTAAGATTTATTTTCTCACTTGATTGTGCATAAGTGTATATGTGATATATATTTGTGTACAAATAATTGTGTCATGCTTGATGATACATCAAAGATGGGTGTATGAGACTTATACCAAGATTAGAGTAAAGATTAGGGTTTTGTTTATATCTTAAGAATAACAAAAGAGAAAGACTTTGTCAAAGTTCAAAAGCTTTCATGAAGCTTGTGGAAACATTGACAAAGTCAACTCTTTTGTCATTCTTTTGGATATTTAGTTAACCCAACACTTAACCATATACCTTGGTCAATTCTCTACATGAGTTAAGCATGATAGCTTAACTCACCCATGGTTACATTATTGAGGTGAGAGAATTCATATGATGAGATTATTCTTTCTTCTTCTTCTTCTTCATCAAGCTCCATGAAAAGCTTACTAGCTGCAATGGTGCCATGAGAAAAAGTGTGTGAAAATCAATTCTAAAGTGAGCCCACTTCCTACTTCTTCATCTTCTACCACTTGCCATATAGTAGAGTGTGTTCTCTTCACAAAGTTCATGACCTAGTGAAAGAATAGCTTGAGTTAGTGTCTCCCCGACGTAGATTATCTTCGGCCTCGAAATCAACGAAGCAAGCACGTTCGTTCTTCTTGTGAAGCTTCTCTAGAGTCCGGAGTTCACGATCGCAGCTATGGGGACATCTACACGGAGCTATTGAAGTGAAGGACCGGATCT
Source organism: Agapanthus africanus (assembly GCA_030015575.1). NCBI lineage: Eukaryota > Viridiplantae > Streptophyta > Magnoliopsida > Asparagales > Amaryllidaceae > Agapanthus > Agapanthus africanus. Next base: position 367,420,009 of record JASDDO010000022.1, read on the forward strand.
ACAAAGGTTGTAATCCCTTTCACTTAGTGTTAAAGAGTTTAACATGCTAGTTTTCGCCTAAACCCTAGTTTAAAGATCTGGCTTTGCGTTGTTCGGCACGGCTAAATTTTTAATCGGGCATGGTTGATGCCTCGTTGACCCTTGTGGCAGTGCATAGCAACCCTACATAACCATGGTTTCAAAATACCAGATCACATCAATACATAAACAATCTTTAAGTTAGAATCACAAAAATAAGCACATTAAACATAAACAAGAGGAGGAGGAAGGCAAAGCCTTTCATCTCATTTCCTCACCATCACCACAACCAAAGAAAGATTAGTTACACATAACAATAGCAAAAGAAAGCAAGTAAGGGAAAGAAACAAGTAAACAAAACAAAAGCAATATTATTAACACTTGAAGAAGTTTAAGTACAAGATATTGGTAACTTGTTCAACCTCCATAATGAAGCTCTCAAAAGAAAGTTTCAAGAGGGAAGAGGAAGAAGAAACCAAGTTGAAGCCCACTCAACTCTCAACCTAAACCAAAACAAAAGAAAAATGAAAATGGTATATATCTATGCACACCTTGGCTCAAATCTGTTCTGGTATTTATAGGCATCAAAATAGAATAAACAAACAATATAAAATGGATTATGTGATGCCTATAATGTGCCAGAAGAAAAATGGGGGAAAAAGGAGCTAGGGGGACCAGTGTCGCCGGATTTATGGGGTGTCTCGCCGGTCCAAATCTGAGCATTGATGCTCGTACTAGCATGGTGAACTCGAATGCTCTCCAATATCATCCTGGTGCTGCTTGATTTTTGTATAAATTCATGGTTACTACTCAGGGATTTTGGAGGGAAATATGATACTACATATCACATCAAAACTTTTAGCATTTAACTCATGCCACCTTCCCACATGTGCCCATTAGTGCCATGGGCAGCCCCACCATGGTCCAAGTCATCAAAGAGCTATGTGCACACTTGTGTTGTGTTGGACCAAAATTGTGTGCACATATGTTTATTTGCAAAAGAGATCTTTGAATATCGGTTGGTTTTCTGTTCTGATTGCAGTGTCGGCTCCCAAACGTTATATCCGTGATTTTGAGTGTGTTTCCAGTATTATGTCACGAATACCTGTAATATGTAATTACTGAGCAGACACTGATTAATAGTACCGATATATCACAATATAGATAATGAATGAGCGGCATTAAATTGCAGTTTTCTGAGATGAAAAAATATCCCCAAACTTATTTTTTGCTCGTCCCGAGCAAAACAAAAAAATCCTAGCCTCACTTTCGCAGGGAACGCGATTGCACTGAGCACGTGCAACAAGCCGTTAAACCTCTAGGTGTCCCTAGGAAGAGGAGTGTTGTCTCCTGAGGGTTTTCAGCGGATTACACCCACAAAATCCAGTCAAGTTAGCGCCGTGGAGAAAGTGTTGATTCTAATCTTAAGTGAGAGATCAAAGTTAGAAGTTCTATCACCCAATTCAGAAACGTTAAACCCTATTTTTCACTCCTCACAATTTGTTTAACATAAGCTTATACGCGTCTTTACGTGATTGTGCGGATAGTGTCCACAAGTTTTTAGGAACTTGATTAGGGTCATCATGTCATAAGTACGGACCAGGATAAACTTCTAAAGGATCACACGAGTTTGAAAAGGAGTTAAGATTTTCTCATGTTTTTGTTCTCAAGTTAGGTTTCAAGTTAGAATTTCTATCGTTTTTAACAGAGAACCTAAGTCTTATTCTTCACTCCTACCTTTCACCTATTTTTGTTCATACACACCCAAGTTATCGTGCAAAACGTCTTTTATAAATATACCTTCATATCTCCGCGAAAAAACTGTTTTAATAGAAAACTCGTCTCCGCCAAGATTATTCTCCCACAAAGAACCATGAGGACTTTTAACTCGGAGAGAACACTTGCTTAGCTTGCTTTATTTAGCGAATGGAAACTTAGCGAGTTTTGGGTCAATGACTCCCAAACCAGATGGTTTTGGGGCATTAGGTGTGGAGACACCCCAAGGACTTAATTACCCAAGTTACCAAGGCCACAAAACAAAAGACTCATTTTATTTAAAATATTCTGAACTTAGTGAAAACGGAGATATATCCAGCATTTCTTTTAAATCCGAAGACGTTATATGTGGATAAGATGTGTAATTACTCCAACAAGGTTCCAGATGGGTTATTTTTCAGACTTATAGCTTCTATTAAAACCTCAATAATACCCTTCATATTCACCTTACTTTATGAACTATTCTTGATATTACTTAACTCAGAACAAACATGTTTGATCCTAAAGATGTTTATCAATTTTAAAAGTTTTACAGACATGTCAGACTTTCATCAAATTCTCAAAAACATACGACACATGTAAAGTGTTATAAAAGACGTATATCAGCTATGGTTAAACACAAAGGAGGGTTATTTTTCGGGTCGTCGGTCTCACAAAAAGGATTTAGTTATTTCTATCTTATCAACCGAACCGTCAGACTTCGAATTTAAGTTCCCTTGCTAGCTAACATGACAATCAAGTTTTTATGTTTTTGAATTTTTTCAATTTTTATAAGTTTTTCAATACAATGCAATACAAAAGCAGATATAAAATGCGACTACATGCAAAGAAAAGAAAAATACATAATATAAAGTGCTGAAATGAAGGAAATATGCACATGCAAACTATATGCTGATACAAGATGCATCCTTTTTTATAAGTTTTTCAATACAATGCAATACAAAAGCAGATATGAAATTCGACTACATGCAAAGAAAAGAAAAATACATAATATAAAGTGTTGAAATGCAGGAAATATGCACATGCAAACTATATGCTGATACAAGATGCATCCAAAATAGATCCACCCCCAAACTGAAGATGACGATGTCCTCATCATCGCTTGCCCTTGCCCTTGGTCCTGCTACTCCTGCTTGCTTCATCCTGGTTTGCTAAAATCCGGATTAGTTATTCTTTTATTTCCTTATTCTGCCTGATCAAAGTTTTGATGCCACGGACCTCTATCCTATGTAGTTCATATGGATCAGTCGGAACGTCCTCTCCCAAGTAAATCTCTGAGGAAGTCTGTAGTGCCACATGCTCGCTGGGGTCAGTGGGTGACCAGATCTGCTGCTCACTCCTGCCGTCAGTATAACCTGGTGAGATCCTCTCAATCTCCACTGGTACGGTGTCGTACATAGTGATGCAGGCCTCGAAATCATCGTCCTCCATGTAGTAGCGACAAATTTGGGTGATGAGGATGGAAAGTAATGATTTGTGCGCCGCGACACTCTCCTTGATTATGGAAAATAGCATGCTCTCTATACAAAATTGATAATCCTTGGTCGTTAAACAATGAACAATTTTCCCAACAATCGCTGGAAACGAGGAAACTCGAATGATCCCCCTGACATTACGGTAAGCCCAGCGGCAAGCCGTATAGACGTTTCGGTAGATTTGTTGGGCATTTAGCCCAGCATCTCGTAACTCGCATCGTGCCCCCATGATCGTCCTATACTGGACAAGCTCTAACGGTCTCTGGAAACTAGGTCGGGTAGGGATGTTGGTGACATTGGATATCGTATCTGCTGAGAATACCCTCCTTCTACCCTGAAAGTGAAATCGAATATGATCCTGGAGCATTTCACCATTTCTTAGAGTGTAGAAGAACTCATCTACCAAATGCACACAAGCACACAACCCCTCATCCCCATACAGCAAAAAAATTCCCAACCCAACTGTCGGATAACGTCATGAAAATAGCTCCCAAACACCTCGTGGGTGAACACATCGACAAAATTTCTCTCTAATTCAAAAGGGGCCATGATTTATGGGTTTTCTAAAGTTTCAGGAAATTTAAACAATGCTGAAGAGAGGGGAAGGAAAATTCTTACAGAGCTGAAGAAGGCAAACGAAGATCGGAGGCAAGAAGACCGACGGCGCCAGATTTTCAGAGGGAATCGACGGTCGAGATCCGAGCAAAGGGGCTAGGGTTTTGGAGGAATTTTTGGGGAGAGCAAAGAAAACTGCGAGATCTGTTTGAGTGGTTAGAATAATGGGTCGGGTCAAGGATCTGGTGACTTTATAATGGACTTTTTACCCAAAAAAAACCCCATCAAAAGAAACCCTACTCTTTACATATTTACTCAAACCAAAAGTTAAATCGGTGTGTTATCCCTAAAACTTCAGCATTCACCCCTTAACGGGTGAAATTTTATTTTTAAAAAAAAACTAAAAAAACTAAGATTAATTACAGTATTCACAAGTTAAAAGACAGTGTTAGTTCATAAATTAATACCGGCCATTCAAAAATTTTATCGATATAATGCAAGGGCTGATAAAAGAATACGTATATAAAAAAGATAAAGAAAAAGAATGTGTTAGCTGTTAGTGAAGGGCATGGGTGTGTGTGAGTAGGGATTGGAAGACGCTGAAGGTGAAGATGAAGTTTTGAAGAGGCAAGAGAATTGTTGTTCGAATTAAATGAATTTTTAAGAAGAACGTGTTGACTTTCGGAGTCAAGCTTGTTTAAAAACTTGAGTTCATCTGCAAAAAATTTGGAAAAGGAAAGGTTCATGGGATGTTCCCTAATTGATCCTGACTCAAACTCACCTAGGATATCAAGTTCATCCGCAAATAATTCCTCAAAACTTTGCCAGAAAGTATATTTATCAAGGCCGCCTTCCTCCCTATAATCCTGCACAATCCTATTCTTATCGTTACAGCCCCCTAACTCTCCTAATACAAATCCTCCCTTATCACATTCACAAATGGGTAGGTATATGTCATCTAAAAAAGTAGGTTCCTATACCAACGTTTCTTCTGAAACAATATCAACTGGTGATACAAAAATTGTGGGTTCCTAATCATTAATTTCCTCTAATACTTTATCCCAACCATACCCGTCAAAATCACAAGCTTCCTCCTCTAAAATTAGAATGCAAAAATCAGTCGGTTCATGAATTTCTTCTTCAAGTAATGTTTCAGTTAAATCAACCTCAAAATCACAAGTGGCAGGAGGTTCAATAGGTACCTGAAGGTTAGTGGTGGACTGACTTATAGGGCTTTCCTGTGTGTCCTGATAACACTTAGTCAATTCATTTGCATCATCATCTATGAAATCATCAAAATTCAATTGATCGTTTATCTTACTTGGGTGACTTTCTAGATGACAGATATTGACACTGTGTGGTTCTAATTGACTGCATTCACTTTTTAGGATCACTACAGCTACCTGCTCTTCAATTCTAGCCAAAGATTGAGCTTGAGCGTGAAATAATTGCTCAGACTGCTGTATAAATAGGGCTAGCGTTGCAGTTGTTTGATTCTCGACAGCAATCATCACTTCAATACCCTTCTCTAAAGCGATCAACCTAGCATCCATCTCACTATCATTCCCTAATGATGGCTCGATTGTTTGAGGTAGGGAGGGTTGTGATGGTGGTGATGCTAAAGTTGTTACCCTATCGACCTCTTTCTCTAAATCTTCAATCATTAAGTCTATAATTGAAGTTGGACTGAGTTCAAGAGTGTTAGGTGAGTGACCGTTAGAAAAACTCTGGGACGGTTGGTCACCCCTAGAACAGGACAATTTTCATGAATATGGGAAGAATCGTGGCAATTTGAACAAAAGAATTGGGACTGAGTATAAAAAAAGGAATAAGAATCGTGAAAAATTGAATTGAATTGTGTATCACCCATATTAACAAGAATTCACGAAAATCATAAAAACCAAGAGTATCACACCCCTAGCAGTCTATGTTATGCTAAGACAACTAGACCTGCTCAAGAACCTGATTGTCGAAATAAAACTGTGTCGAGAAACGGGCTCAAGATATACGGATCACGAAGCCAGGTAAGTGCAGAGATAAGGGGAGGTTTTCCAACGCTTTTGCGAAGTTTCTTAATTAGAATAACCCTTTTCTCATGAACACTTGCCCAGACACCCCGTGAACGATATACCGTTAAGCGGTGTTCTAAACACAGTTAACTTCTCCTAATGAGCGCGAAGTCCTTAAAGTCAAAGTTCTAGTTGATTTTAAATTACTGTGGGTATGCAAGAATGTAGTTTTGTGATTTGTGGGCTACAGAAAAAGGTGATGAAATCCTTTACCGTATCTTGCTTGGTTTCATGCCCTTAAGATCCATATTAAGATGCAAATGTGCAAATCAATAAAAGAATTCAAGAATTCAATCAATAAAGCAATTCTTTTTCTGTTTAGGCTTAAGCGCTGCAACAAATACGGGTTAGTTCTCTGTGCAATTGGTAGCAAATTTGTGCGAAGAATCCTGCAGAAGATAGAGTATTGGAATGCGTCGGATTTGAGCGAAGATGTTAGAAAATACGTACCGATGCGATTTTGGGTTTTAGAAACCCCTTTGAAGTGATTATGGGTATTTGAATGTTCTCTTGCGCGGGTCAAACTATCCGGATCTTTGGCACTGCACTTTACTAACGTTTTGGAATTGAATTTGATCCTTGCTCCGCACGATCGCTTTTCGTAATTCCTTAAAAACCTGAAATGTCGGAAAATACGATATTTAGTGTCAAAAAGCGATATGTATGCCCCAGTTCCTGCACACTCAAAATTATAAAAATCAAACAATACCACTAGAATACCAACAAGCAACTGGAGACACTTCAAAAGAAAAAATCCTAAAATCCCTGCCCTGTCTCGATAATCCAACGACTGGGGACCAGAATAAGTATGTGCTTATAGACTACCCAGCCCCCACCAGTGAGACTGCCATCACAATACTGGTAGTCAAGCAAAAGATCCTAAAGGCTCTATCAATATGTATTAGCAATAGTCAATACAAACATATACACATATTGCTGGGTTCCGTTGTTAGTTATATGTATGCCCTAGAGGCCATTACTGTACATAGGATGTATATTGTAGTGGATGCTGGGACATATATAGGGAGGACTTTCTTGCTCGACACGATAGTATGCTATCTGGTTACACTTTACCTTAACGTGTACACTGATTGTCTCTCTGTTACATGTTGGTAAAGCCCTTAGGATGTGTACTTGACTACCTGGACTATGATGCGGATCATACTAGTAGGGACATGGTAGTCCATAAGTACATCCTTCAAAGTCCCTAGTCGTGGGTGTATCGAGACGGGGCATCGATATACCAGAGTAGACTAGCGTGTACCTTCTTGACCCATACAGATGGGCGATGGATGATCCCATATCCATTGGTGTTTGACATCAGAGATGATATACGGGTGCTCAGTAAAGACTGGGTACACTGGACGGACTCGCCGAGAACTCCCAGATGGTATTATACCTCACGTCAGATGGCAGTTCTCTGGTGACACTGGTACAGAGTAGTCTGTTGACCCGAGATCGTCATAGAGTCTTGTGTGGTTCCCACTGTGCTTTGATTTCCATCTTACCACGTCCAAGAGGGCGTGCAAAACGGTGGTTTTTGGGTACAGTCCCGAGTCACATGGAGGTTTTATATATTTGATATATTACTTTGCATTAACTAGTATCGGTTCACTTTAAATGGATTTTCTCACTCGGATGTGCGCATTGCATATGCGATATGATTTTGTGCACTTGCTTGTATCATGTTTGATGATACATGCCTTTTGGTTAAGTGTGAAGAATTAAACCTTGGTTAATGAAATGGTTAGGGTTTACTATTTCCTTATTCATTTATTCATTTATTTATTCTTTTGGAAATAGAAAAGCAAATGAGAAAATGGTGGCTTGTTTTTATATTGTTCATGAAGACTTTGACCAAGTGATCATTTTGTCTCATGCTTAACCCTAACCATCCCACTAACCATGATTTATTCTCTACACTTGACCATGGTTTGGTTATGATAAGTATTCTTTTATTTTTCCTTTTGGAATTAACTTATCATAACTTTATCTTCTTCTTTCATCAATGGTGAATTGAGCAAACAAGTGAGAAATCCAATTCTAAAGTCTACCCACTTCCTATCTCTTCATCCTCTACCTCTTGCCAAGTAGTAGAGTGTGTTTCCTTCACAAGTTTTCATGGCTTAGTGAAGGTGGAGCTTGATCAAGTGATGCTTCGACGTAGATCATCTTCGGCACGTCGTCGATGACCTAGCCCGCTTCTTCTCCGATGAAGCCGACGCAAGAGCCCGGATTTCGATTTGGACAGCGAGGATACTTCGTTGCGGAGCTATGGAGGTGGAGAACCGGATCTACAAAGGTTGTATTTCCGTATTCTTATAGTTAAGTGTTAACTAGTTTAATGTTTCGCCTAGATTTCTAGCCAACGATCCGTAGTCGGGTTTCTCGGCACCTAGATTTTTTGAAATTGGCATGGTTGATGCCTTGTGAGACCTCTTAAGAGTGCCTAGGAGCCCTACAGTGGTATCAGAGCCTAGCTAGAGCCTTAGGCGATGCGTAGACGGAGTTAGAAGTCCGATCGACCCGAAACCCCGACTTTAAAATGCTCTCTGGACATTTTTGTAAAATGTGGACTTTTGCAAATTAAAAATATGCAGAAAAATCAACAGGTAAATATAAGAATTACGATGCAAAAATTACCTAATGATCTTTCTAAAGTGCGGCGGATCCGCGGCATTAGCGTGCTAATGCGGCCCTTCCGCGGCCCTTTTGTCTTATCTGCCATTGAATTTTGCACAGTAACTCCTATTTTTCAGTGCTGGTTTTCCTGGGAATTTTTAATCTGAAATCAAGAGTTGAGTATTTTGGGTTGTATTGGGAGTTCATACATTCGATCGAATTGTCAAACTTTGTCTATGTGTCGTTCCGGATAATTTTTTTGAATATGTTAAAAAGTTCGACCGGATATAAATACCCAATTTTTCCCCTGTCGGGAAATTTTCAAGTGTTGGATATTTCTGTAGTTTAATCATGTTCTAAGTAGTGCAAGTAACACGATGGTCCCTCTAGAAGACAACAAACCTTAACTCGATTATGTGACCGTCTTGAACTACCCTTTGAACCTTCGGGTTTGGGGCAGTACGGCGTGCCACATGTGAGGCGTTGGCTTGACCCTTCTACGGCTGGACCGTTGGTACTGAGGCATGAACTGAATGTTTTTAGACTTGTTTCATGTGTTGATCTGTATCGGGAAAACTTGGGTGTTCAATCGTTCGATCGGAAAGTTTGACATTTTCTATTTATCCGGAATGGGATACAATAATTGGAATTCATAAGAAGTTATGAGATAACTGAATGAATGTTATAAACGTAGCAGTTTAGTCTCACTTGATCGGTTACCACTGAATTTTGATGTGATCAAAAGTCCGTCGCGATCACGTAGCGTACGCGGATACTCGCCGGGTAAACTTAATAGACAGCCTCGCTCCATTGCCCCGACCAAGTGACTGTAGGAGAACCCCGTCGCCGAAAGCATCCGTTCGGGTGCTCGCGGCAGCGGTGTTCCGCCTTGGTGCACTTCGTCGACGGCATCGGGGGTGCGGCCGTCTACTGAAGTTTCCGACGAGCATTCGATCAGGATGTCGGGAATCTTGTTGAATTGCCCGACTTGATATTGAAAAGTGTTTTCGATTTTGAGACTAAAATGCGGGGTTTATAATTGTTAGGCATGCGATGTCTAAGTAATTCATTTGATTAGGCATGCGATGTCTAAAGAGATTGCGGATTCCAACTGTTGTAGTTTTACACTTTCTTTTCTGTGACCGTAAGTGTAATATGTGATATCGCCGGTTTCGTTGCTATATGTCAACGACAATTGGGATGGACATATTTACTTACGTTGATGACATGTGATGTTATGTGTTGCTGGATATGTTATATTGGATCGTCGTGTTTGAATAGCCGGGGGTTTTTTATGTGAGATGAGAGTTTTTCATTTTCATTCATGTAAAAACTTGTATGTAATATTCTTTTATTGGGGCACTTCCAGGTTGCGGAAGTTGTCACCTTTTGTATATTATTTACTTTTCCGCACTAGGATAGACCCAAGGAGGAGGGCACAAGTAACCTGGTTCTGGAGTCCAGTGGGAGACCAACTCGAGGAGTCGAGTCCAGGTCTCCTAACTCTAGAATTGGTAGGGTTGCTTGCCGCTCTCGTAGGGGTCTTGGGGTGTGGGTTTGGCTATTCATCGCGACCGTAGAATCCGTGTTTTATACTGGCTCGTATTGAAAACACGGACGTCCTAGTATATCCAATATTTCATATGATTCTTCTGCTGCGATATCTGTGATGTGATCATGTGATGTTCTGTGATAGATACAGTATATAGTATATATGATATATTATATTTGCGTTACTTATGTTTTACACTCGCGCTAGCCCTGCCCCGCTCTGTCGTTAGTTACCTAACCTAACGGTGCACGAGGGGACATCGAGGCGAATGCGGATGGCATAAGTGTACGTCGTATTTATCTGTGATGTTTAGGTACTTAAATGATGGGACTTCATTAATGTGATTAATGAAATAAAAGAAACCTAAGATGTTGTAGAATCGAATTTCAAAATAAAACAGGTAGCTACAGTTCTTGCTTTGCACAGCGGTATATGTGATATATCCTGCACCTTATTCGATGAGGAAAGGACCGAGATCCCTTCACTCGGAGTGACTCCTTTAGCAATAACTGGCAGATGCTACACACTCGGTTTGTCTTTTGATTGCTTTTAAGAGTTCTGCTTTGCACAGTGATATATATGATATATCCCGCACCTCATTCGACGAGAAAAGGGCCGACGATCCCTTCGCCGGGAGTGACCCCTTTAGAAAAACTAGAAAAGCCTCAAAAGCACTCCATTTCAAAATTCATTCGATCCTACAACGATATCAAGTTCATTACGCAATAGGTTTTCAGAAAAACCTGTCGTAGCCCTCCGTCATTTCAGATAAATCCTGTTTAGTATTCGTGCTGCGTTTGTTGACCTTGTCAAGGCGCAGTGTGCGGTAGCTAACCGGTATTTATCTGTTTATGCATATGATGCAGATTGGGTTAGGGTAGTCGTGCGGCCTTGTTGACCTTGTCAAGGGTCGTACGGGTGGGTTTGATTCAATCAGGAAATGACGGGTTGAACTTGACTTGCGGTCTATGGTTTGTTGACCTTGTCAAGGTCATAGATCGTTCGGGGCAAAATATTATCGGGAATTTCAAGTGTTGAAATTTGCAAGGAGATTGCATACCTTCTATGAGATAGTTGGATCCCGATACCCGCTGCGAGTAAGAGTTACTCCTGGGAGAGTTTTACACATTACAATTAGCCGATCAAGTAGGTGTCTAGAAAGGTGTCTACGGGGTTACGCCTCTGGGAAAACGAGGTTTACATTAATTAGGTTCGTGCGAAAGTACGGGGGACCTCCCTCAAAGTACCGACACTGGCCTGGCTAAAAGATTGGCGAACTTGTAGTGTGTAATTAATCCCGACTAGTCTTTTCCTTTTAGGGTTTGAAGGAAGATTTGATAAAAAGCAGTGGGAGCCATCCTGATTAGATAAAATAATAACCAATCTGATCTTGCTAGAGCGCACGCTGAGTGTTTTCTTCTCTCTCTCTCCTGGTAGCGACCATATCACGCCTTAATCAAGATAATAATACGGATTATTGACCGAACCCGCTTGTTATACTGAGCTGGGGAACGTTGGTCCCGCTCCCACTTATAATTATTATAAGACAGAGCAGGAAATTGAGGAATACCAGATTTCCCGTGCCGCCCAAACGAAGTGAGTGCATGCTGATGCATCATCTTCGGGTATGTTCATTATACAGAACTGTTTCTCAGTATCCTCCGCATCCCTGGTATATGATACCGGATCAGGATCCCAGATATGTAATCTGTTACATAGGGCTACGAAAAGGTAGAAAAACTGAGAACGGGTGATAAGTTTCATGAGACAGAAAACGGGGCAAGAGTTGCAGCCAAGTCTGTTGGTCACTGTCACCCTGTATTACCAGAATACATTGATTTTGAACGTATGTTATTAGATACCGAACCTGATATACAAAATCATATCACTCTCTTTATTAGTAAAGAAATGATAAAATTTTGTATTGTTGGATAATGTTTTGAACATTTCCTATATCAAAAGTTGATCGGTTCAGGCACGTTATCTAAAAGCATTGATGTTCTAAATCAAACTACAGTTCTTAGTATACTGAACACACACAAGAGGAAGAGTTCAGAAATGAACGAATTCTTCTTGAGGTATTGTAGACTAGGTCATATCAATGCGACCCGACTAGCTGGAGTTACATGTAGATGCATATTCAAATCAGTTTGAATTTACATCTTGTGAAACTCGCCAGTCATGTCACAAAGATAAAATGACCATAGCTCTGTTTATAGGAAACAGAGAAAGAGTTAGTGAACTCTTGGGACTGATACATGATGATGTATGTAAGGTCTCCTGTCTACACATGCCAGGACTGATTCTTTATACTTCACTATATTCTCTGATAATCTCTCAAGATTCAGTCATATGTTCCTGTTGAAACATGAGTCCGAACCTTTTGAGATATTCACAGAATATAAGCGAGAAGTAGAGAACCAAAATACGGGTAAAAGTGTTATGTCCTTTGATGAGATCAAGGAGAAGAATAGTTGAGCACGGAATTCTTGGACTTTTCTAAAGGAGAATGAGATTCTCTCTCAGCATTACTCCTCCGTATACACCATTGCACGATGGTATGTCGGGGCGGAGCAGATACCCCCTATTTGATATGGTGTGCTCTATGATGAGTACTACTGAGTTACCTATTTCCTTTAGGGGGTTATGCACTTGAGAAGCTGCATACCTATTGAATAGGGTTCCAATCAAATCAGTTGCCTACCATCTCATATGTGATATGGAAAGGGAAGAACCCATCTCTTAAGATAGTTAAGATTTGGGGTTGTCCGGCCTGTGTCTAAAAGCAAAATCCGGACAAGCTCGAGGCAACATCAGTTATGTAGAACTGGAAAGGTTCCAGCTATACAAACTACAGCAGATGATTTGGTAGAACCAAAGGATTCAGTAGATTCCAACGAACCTCAGCCTCTCCGCCGATCTAGTAGGGTTCCTCACCCACCTGAGAGATACTTCAGTTTCTCTATGACAGTGGGAGCGAGGATTGCATCATGAGATGATGACCCAACTAGTTTCGTGCAGGCCATCAGGAGTAAGACTCTGTAAGAATGGCTGGATGCTTAGTGATCTGAGATGGAATCCTTATACACCAACAAAGTATGGACTTTGGTTGCTATATCTCAAGGGTTAAATCCCCATCAGGAGCAAGTATATCTTGAGAAGGTTGCTTGGTGTACATGGAAAAATTGAGACTTTCAAAGCTAGACTTGTTAAAGGTTTTCGTCATTGACCAGGCGTGGATAATGATGAAACCTTTTCCAGTACCTATGCTTAAGTCCATCCAGATCCTACTTGCCACGGCTACATACCATGACTACGATATCTGGTGGTTGGGTGTCATGACTGCTTTTCTAAATGATGTTTTAGAAGAGTGCATCTATAAGTACACAGCCAGAGGGCCTCGTAGACAGTGGGAGCAGCGGAAACGTGTGCAAGATGCTTTATAGGATTAAAGTAGGCATCGCGGAGTTGGAACATCTGTTTTGATGGATTAGTCAAAGAGTTTGACATCATCAAAATGGTAGATGAACCTTGTATAAACAAAAAGGTAGTAGGGAGTATGGTGGTGATCCTCATAGAGTACGTGGATGACATACTCTTGATAAGAAAGGAGTTTCCTATGCTACGCTCGGTCAATCTCCGCTTATCACAATGATTCTCCATATAGGATCAATGTGATACCTCCTATATCCTGGTTTTTGGATCTATGAGATAAATCTAATTGGATGTTAGGATACTCACTAGTAGTAGTGAAATGGTATCAATCGATCCTGGGGAGAATCACTGGAAGTGTTCCAGAGTGATAAAGACGACTGAATGTCAGTCGCATACATTGTCTTTTCCCTCAGTAAAGGGACGGTATGTTGGAAGAGTTCCAAGCTAGATACCGTGACATACTAGACGATAAAGGCTGGATACATCGCTACTTAAGATGCTACCAAAGAGGATGTTTGGGTGTATATTAGTTCATGAGATGAACTACGTTCCTACCATTGTGAGATAATGGAGTTGTGGCTTATGCCAAGGAACGACGGTCTCATCAGTGATCCAGACTTATTCTAAGGCAGTATCACCTGATCATGGAGATGGTTGATCTCCAGGGTGATCGAGGCATGGAGAGCAGACTTAGAGGATAACGCAGCGGATCCACTCACGAAGGCCTATTCCCAGAGAGAGACTTTTATGGGATGGTTGAGTATGAGATACTTCGACCACTGCTACAGATGGCCCTAGTGCAAGTGGGAGATTGTTAGTTATATGTATGCCCTAGAGGCCATTACTGTACATAGGATGTATATTGTAGTGGATGCTGGGACATATATAGGGAGGACTTTCTTGCTCGACACGATAGTATGCTATCTGGTTACACTTTACCTTAACGTGTACACTGATTGTCTCTCTGTTACATGTTGGTAAAGCCCTTAGGATGTGTACTTGACTACCTGGACTATGATGCGGATCATACTAGTAGGGACATGGTAGTCCATAAGTACATCCTTCAAAGTCCCTAGTCGTGGGTGTATCGAGACGGGGCATCGATATACCAGAGTAGACTAGCGTGTACCTTCTTGACCCATACAGATGGGCGATGGATGATCCCATATCCATTGGTGTTTGACATCAGAGATGATGTACGGGTGCTCAGTAGAGACTGCGTACACTGGACGGACTCGCCGAGAACTCCCAGATGGTATTATACCTCACGTCAGATGGCAGTTCTCTGGTGACACTGGTACAGAGTAGTCTGTTGACCCGAGATCGTCATAGAGTCTTGTGTGGTTCCCACTGTGCTTTGATTTCCATCTTACCACGTCCAAGAGGGCGTGCAAAATGGTTGTTTTTGGGTACAGTCCCGAGTCACATGGAGGTAATGAGCGATAGGAGGGGATTCGTCTCTCCCGGTATAGGGGGTTGATGTTGCGCTGTGTTCGATTGGCTATAACAGGAAATCCCTGGCCAGGGTTGCTGAGATTTACTGGTAAGTGTTACCAGTAGTTTCTCTAATTGTTATAGACCTCATATCGACACGACTTATCGAGCTATTGGGGTCTGACGTTTACCACCCCTAGGCAAGATATGCGACATATCAGACGGACAGACCGGACTGTACGGTAGTGTTACTGGTTGGATTCTCTGGAGTTTGAGCGGGCTTGCTCGTCGATCTTATGATCGCTCAATACCCGGGTGGCCGTTACGTTTAGCAGACCGCTTGCGGCTTGTGGGTGTTTGATATGATCATCACCTGCTGCCGGCGTATTGACGAGTCTTTAGAGTCCTACACAGAGGTTTCCTGGCTCAAGCGAAACGAAATAGGAGCGCATATGAGATATGTGCGGGACCGAGAATAATGCGTGTATGTGATACTGTATTCTATTCTCGCGATGAATGTATCGAATGGTTGTATGCAATATAACCTAGTTATCGAATGAAAGATTGATTCGATAAGCCGATACATTGGATACTAGTCGGTTATATGTGATATGACCGGATCGTTAAATCAAGTGTTGATTTAATGATTTAATGCATATTTATATATTTGATATATTACTTTGCATTAACTAGTATCGGTTCACTTTAAATGGATTTTCTCACTCGGATGTGCGCATTGCATATGCGATATGATTTTGTGCACTTGCTTGTATCATGTTTGATGATACATGCCTTTTGGTTAAGTGTGAAGAATTAAACCTTGGTTAATGAATTGGTTAGGGTTTACTATTTCCTTATTCATTTATTCATTTATTTATTCTTATGGAAATAGAAAAGCAAATGAGAAAATGGTGGCTTGTTTTTATATTGTTCATGAAGACTTTGACCAAGTGATCATTTTGTCTCATGCTTAACCCTAACCATCCCACTAACCATGATTTATTCTCTACACTTGACCATGGTTTGGTTATGATAAGTATTCTTTTATTTTTCTTTTTGGAATTAACTTATCATAACTTTATCTTCTTCTTCTTCTTCATCTTCAAAGAAGAAAGCTTTCTTCATCAATGGTGAATTGAGCAAACAAGTGAGAAATCCAATTCTAAAGTCTACCCACTTCCTATCTCTTCATCCTCTACCTCTTGCCAAGTAGTAGAGTGTGTTTCCTTCACAAGTTTTCATGGCTTAGTGAAGGTGGAGCTTGATCAAGTGATGCTTCGACGTAGATCATCTTCGGCACGTCGTCGATGACCTAGCCCACTTCTTCTCCGATGAAGCCGACGCAAGAGCCCGGATTTCGATTTGGACAGCGAGGATACTTCGTTGCGGAGCTATGGAGGTGGAGAACCGGATCTACAAAGGTTGTATTTCCGTATTCTTATAGTTAAGTGTTAACTAGTTTAATGTTTCGCCTAGATTTCTAGCCAACGATCCGTAGTCGGGTTTCTCGGCACCTAGATTTTTTGAAATTGGCATGGTTGATGCCTTGTGAGACCTCTTGAGAGTGCCTAGGAGCCCTACATCCGTAGCACCGCCACTGGATTTCGGGAGGCATCATCCATGCCGTTTTCAAAAATTTGGCGCTGTTGGAGATAGTGCCCTCATAGTCAATTATTGGATCACAGGTACGTGATTGCAATGATTGCGGAGGACCTATACCGGTAGGACAATCTTACTCGAAATGATAGTATGCTATCTGGTTTGCCTTTATCAGTCGTGTACATGATCAGGTGACTGATTACATGTTACACTTGGTAGAGCCCTTAGGATCTTGCTTTACCACCAACAGTATGATGGCGATCATATACGTGAGAGTTGGGTGGTTTATACGCATATCCTTAATTGTGGTCCCTAGTCGTGGGAGTTTCGAGACAGGGCATCGATACTCCGGAGTAGACTAGTGTGTACAGTCGAGACCCCGACGAGGGGCGGTGGCCGGTCTCACAAGCCACTGGTGTCAGTTGGATCACCTAAGATGTATACAGGTGCTCATTGGGTTATGAGTACACCGGACAGGACTCGCCGGGAATCTGCTAGTTAGTATTATATCTACCGTCAGATAGCAGTTCCCTGGTGACATGTGTACAGGTTAGTTCATCGACCTGAGGTCGTCATTTGTCTCGTATGAGTTCCCACTGTGCTTTGATTTCTACCCTACCACGGCTCAAAGGAGTCGTGCAAACAAGTAACTTTTGGGTACAGTCCCGAGCCATATGGAGGCACGTGAGCGGATCGGCAGGGGATTCGTCTCTCCCGGTATTGGGGGCGAGGTCGTACAGTGTCTAGGAGAGCCATTACACAAAGTCCATGGCCATGGCAGGAGATTTACTGGTAGGTACTCCAGTAGTATCTCAGGGTGTTATTGGGCTTCACTCCGACACGACTTATACTGCTTCTGGGGGTCTGACGTTACTAGCCCCCTAGGCGGATATGCGATACTCATAGACGAACGGACCGGACTGTATATACATTGTCACTGTTAGGCTCAGTAGGGTTTCTGGATGAGTTCACTCATCGGCCTCCCTTGAGTTCGCTCATCGGCCACCCTTGAGGTCAGTCCATGGGCAGCCGTTACGCATTGCTAGTGCCGCTGACGGTTTGTGGTTAAACCCACTGCCAGGGTACTGACGAGTCATTAGAGTTCCCCACAGACAGTTTCCCAAGTTCCGGCGAAACGTTGTAGAGGCCGTATGGTTTTATCGCAGGGTTCGGAAAATGCACGTGCGTTTACGCACGTGTCGATTTTCGGACAGATGATACTGGTCGGCTTTGGTTTAAGCCGGATCCGAGTATTATATTGAGTAGGTATAATATCTTTGTCTCAGTTGCATTTGTATTCGGTCGTAATACAAATGCGGGTATATTTATACAGTTTCGGGGTTGTCCTGAAATTCGTTTCAGGATCACTTTTGGAAGTTGCCAGTTTCCAGTTTTCTATCAGCAGTCTTTTAACATTCTGTTAAAGACGGATTTATCTTTTCTTCAGATATGATGAGTCAGTGTTCTAGAAGATTCTAGATGAGGTGACTAGGATTAATTGGTGTTGAGTTTTCATTGGATGCATTAAAGGCATGATGAGGTGTTTATGTGAGTCATGGTTTTCATTAAAGAGTTTTGTTAAGCTTAAGATATTTTTGTGAGAAGCTTCATATCTTATGGTCACCACTTGCTCCTACGGTCACCTCCCTCCTTGCATAAAAGTGGCCGGCCCTCTCTCTCCTCCTCACTTCACTTGATGTTTCATTTTGGTTAGAAAAGATTATGATAGTATTCGGGGTGTATGGAATTTTACAGTTCATTTCATTCCATCACCCGATTTCCACGGCAACTTCATTAACCGATCGTCCACGGATTTGGACGAAGTGAGACAAAGTCATCTACTCATTCTCTACATCATTCTTGGTCGTCTCTTTTAGCAAACTTGACGATCAAGTTGCCTCAAGTCAGAGGCGGGAGCCCGTTTAAAGAATCGATCATGTGGTGCCACCTCGACGAGGATATCGGAGATCGACGAGATCGGAGCAGCCGCAACGGAGCGTGGGATGATGGTTAAAGAACGAAGGACTCGGATCGTTCGGTATAACCTTTCTACACTCTTTACAGTTTGTTAGTTTGGCAATAATGGCAGATCCGGGTTAAAGTATACGATAGCGCCAGTTAAAAAGTTTTTGTTCCGCATTTGGCGTCTGTAGACTGCCGGGGCGCTAGCGTAGACTTACATTGGTATCATAGCCTAACCATTTTGCTATACTAACTTGTGCTAACGCGTTTATAACATCGATCCGACCGGAAATCGAAAATTGCAAAATCCAAGCCCGACAGTTTCTGTTGATTTTAAATGGTCTCAAAAATTAATTCTACATGTCTTAAAAATCTATGCAGGCTTTTCTAAGAACCACGACGAAATTTGGGCACGTGTCTCCACCAAAACGCCGCGGAAACGCGGCCAAACCCATGGTTTGGCCGCGCATCCGCGGCCACGTGTTGAGCTCGTGCTCCCAAATTTTGTCAGTGGGTTCTTCTCTGGATTTTGTGATTTTTGGTATATATCTTTTTGGCCCAGGTTTTGTTACTGTTCACCAGTAAGCAGTGGGGCCCACTTTTTGATATTTGGTCGATCGAAATTTGAACACGTTTGTGTACAGTGCTTACATTATATCTCCGACCGGGAATATCATTTGATCGGTAAACCGCGTCTGATTGCTATAGTTCTTTTAGACGGGTTTGCGAACGTGACATTCGCGTTGATGTTCTGTGTTGTGCTGTGATGTTGCGGATTTGTCGTGGTGGATAGCAGTGTGCAATGGTAGTACAGTTTGTGTTTATTTGTACTTTTGATATTGCGGGGCGAGCGTCCAACTTGTGGACTGCCGTCACTGCCTGTTGTATAATATTCTTTTGGGGCACGACCAGGTTGCGGTCGATGTACCTATTGTACTATTTTTCATTACTGTACTAGGTTTTGCCCCGAGCGGAGTGCACGGATAGCCGGGTTCTGAGAAGCAACGGGTCCGCATCTCATGGCTTTGAGAGGCAGAGGGGCCCCACTCTAGAATTGGCAGACTATTCGCCGCACTCGTAGGGGGAACAGGTTGACCCAAGGAGGGGTGCTCAAGCTACCGGATTCCGTGAAGTGCTGGGTGGTCCATTCACTATGCTGTAGGGGGCTGCCTCGCTTCAGGTTTTGGCGGATAACTTGCCGCACCCGTAGGGGTCTAGGTTTCATTGCACAGGCTATCCACACGACAGGGGAACGTCGGGTTTCAGCAGCGGCTCTGTGAAACCCGGGGATCCCAGATTATCTGTATTGTTCTGTGATGCTTATTACTTTTCTGTAATGTTGCATATTATCACGCCTGGAGCGATTATTGTATATTGGTTTATATACTATTAGATGTTGTATATGTTTTACACCCTCGCTAGTCCAGTCCCCGCTCTGTCGTTAGTTAAGTAACCTAACGGGTGATGACGGGACCCAGTGACGAATGCGGATGGCATATACGTACATTTTATTTTCGTTCTTTTCTGGTGTAATTGAATGATGGGACTGTGTTGATTCTGATCAATGCAAAGTAAAACAAACCTGTTTTCAGTTGTTGGAACAAATTTAAAAGGTGTTGTTATAAAGACGTTTCCTTTTGTTTTGCATAGCGGTATTCAGTGGAATATCCTGCACCTCATTCCACGAGGAAAGAGCCGAGATCCCTTTACCGGGAGTGACCTCTTTAGCAAAAGGTTTTCGCCACTATATTTTAAAAGGCTATCAGGTTCCTTCAGCGATATCAAGTTCACTACGTTAAAGGTTTTTCGCCAAAAACCAGCCGTAGCCCTCCGTCATTTCATATGAATGGTCAGTAGTATTCAAGCTATGTTGGTCTAGCCCTTAGCTAGGACATAGTGATTGGTAGCTGCTGGGGTGTTCACATGTTGCATAGATAGATGCGTTGGTTTGGGACAGTCGTACAGCCTTGTTGGCCCTTAGTCAAGGGCGAGTACGGGTGGGTTCAAATTAACAAGATAATCATGGGAAGAACTTGACATGTGACTTATGGTTGGCTAGCCCTTAGTCACGATCATAAGAGCATGGGGCAAAAATCATATCGGGAGTTTCTAAAGAAACTGAAACTTGCCAAGTATGCGCATACCTTCTGGAGTATGAGTAACGTGGATGCATTCCATCACGTTATCATGCGATGAGAGTTGGATCCCGATTCCCACTGATGAGTTGGTTTACTCTTCGGGTGATCCCGATTGATTCTTTTTTAGGTTTGGAGGAGAATTTGACAGGACAGTGGGAGGTTTCCGGATTAGATAAAGTGATGACCATTCTGATCTAGGTTAGAGTGCACGCAGAGTGTTTCTTTTCTCTCTCTCTTTGGCAGCGACCTTTGACCGACCCTAGACTATGACTCAGTGACCAGGTTGACCGAACCTTCTTAAAATACTGGCTTTTGGATTGTCTAATTTGCATAAGTCATTGCCACTCCTTCTTTTACCCTTTGAATTTCTCAGAACACCCGTAATACTACGGATATCCACTTCCATTGGATAGATCCATCGTATGGTTATATACGAACTCGAAGGGACTTCTTCGAGGATGGATCAAGGTTCAGGAGAAATAGAATTGGTTTATTCAGTTGTCTTTTATTATCACCTTCTCTTAGGTTGCGAGAGCTCCTTGGTTTAGGAGAGTACACCTATTACGCTTATTGGATAGTCTTATTCCAAACCATAGGCTGGTGCCGAAAGGTAGGGAATGAAGAAGACCAATTAGCCTAAGTAGGGTGCGCAGAAGGTAATATGTAAAGACAAAATAAAGGGATTAGAAAGAGGGCAAAGTAAATTGCGACTGATATCATTCACGACCAAAACCGCGTACTTCATCGCCACTCCTATTTCACCTTTAAAAGAATAAGGTATTATTCAGTTGTCTTTTATCATCACCTTCTCTCGAGATGCGAGTACTCCTTGGTTTAGGAGGGTACACCTATTATGCTTACTGGATAGTCTTCTTCCAAACCATAGGCTGGTGCCGAACGGTAGGGAAGGAAGAAAACCATTTAGCCTAACGATGGTGTACAGAAGGTAAACGACTAAAGACAAATAAAGGGATTTGGAGAGATGGCAATAAATTATACGGTTGAAGTCATGAATTGGATTATGGAAGAGGCATTGCTATGAATACCAGGATACCCCTACGAAACATTTTCATGTTTCAGTGCATTGTTAAAGAAAACCTGTTTTCCCGATTAGACACTTACTCCAAGGGTATGTATTTGCCAGGTTTCATTCTCATATCTGTATGGTTTTACAGATGATGAGTGGGAGTAAGATATTGGGAATTAGGTGATCATCCTCATTATATCGGAATTCGTTGTAATTGGTGATATTTGAGGAAATCGCCAGGGTACAGTTTTCCACCTACAACGCACAGGTTTTGAGTTGTTCAACTCAGCGGACTTATACAGAGTATTGTATGTTGTCCAGTATCCATCAGGACAAAGGGGTAGGTCCTCGTACTATGTTCTATTTACTTATAACTTCTCTAGTATTTAGACGAGTGTTTCGTAGAAATACAAGGTCTAAGTTTTGAGAAGTTGTGGGTATAAGAATAAAGTAGAGAACCAGGTGTCACAAGTATCGGGATCGAAGATGTAGATTCTTGTGATTGGTACTCAGATGATAGTGATGGTTTTGAGAAACGAGTTTTCTCTTTCAAGTTACTCATAATTGGATGGATTCCTAAGTTGAGTAATGCTGATTAGCCTCTTTTCCATTAAGTAGAAATGCACTGGAGACAGCTGCATAGATTG
Organism: Agapanthus africanus; assembly: GCA_030015575.1. Taxonomy (NCBI): domain Eukaryota; kingdom Viridiplantae; phylum Streptophyta; class Magnoliopsida; order Asparagales; family Amaryllidaceae; genus Agapanthus; species Agapanthus africanus. The sequence goes on from JASDDO010000022.1 coordinate 367,442,318, forward strand.
AATATGGTTCCAATTAAATAAGTGCCAAAGTTTCTATATTGGATATAGAATAGTTCGTACCTTAAAAGATATTAAGGTACGGGGAGCTGTCCAGCTTATGCTTAAAACCAGACTCTAGATAACTCATGGCACGTTTCTGTAATGGCTGTTTGTGGGTTGACCCTGGCTATGACGAGGGTTGATATTCTACCATTTGGAAGATCAATAGTGATATTGTTCTTGACTCGCCACAGTTTTAGTAAAAATGGATCTTTTTCAGAAAACAGTAGTGGGAGTATGGTAGAACTGGAAGTGATTCCAGAACCGCGAACGATTACGGAAAATTTAATAGGACCTATATATTCAAACAGGTTTGACATTCCAATAGCCACTCCGCAGGTATGGTAGGTAACCTCAGACGCCCGAGAGGTACTTCGGTAGCCTCAGAGACGGTGACAGGGAGGTTCTTATCTACCAAGACTTGACACTACTGTTGTTCCAGGATATGAGACCCGGTAGGAGGGTTGTCGTAGTCAGTGGGAGCAGCGGAAGCATAGTGGGAAAGATGCTTATATCTATTTATAGACTTGAGCAGTTATAGCGGAGATAGATCATCTAATTTTGATGTGACAGTCATGGGTTTGACTTCAATAAGAATAAGGGATGGATCTGTTAAGAAGGTAATAGGGTGTGATGTCATGGTATATGGATGACATACACAGAGTAGGAAGTAAAATTCCTATACTACGATCGGTTGAACTGTGGTCGTCACACAGTTGTTTCTCCAGACAGGATATGGATATAATATTTGATATTCTGGTTTCTAGATCTATGGTTTTAGATCTGGATTTGGGTAGTTTCCCAATGTGGGTACTTTGACAGATATTCTAATGGTTTTTGGAATAGTTGACTCCTAGCATGGTGGTGTACCTGCAGGTGATGGAGTCACCCTCTCTAAAGGTGTCTTACAGACTAAAGGGGAGAGGGATGTGCATGATTGGCAGATCACTTGCTTAGGCAATTGAGTCAATCATGAGATGTCAAGTACCACACCAAATGTTGGTTTTGCACTAGATGAAATAAGTTTGTATTAATCCAATCCTGGATAAACATAAGGAAGCAGTTTTAGAACATAAGTACATGTTCTACGGATTTGATGACGGCGGCCTCCTTCGGGAGACGGTTATCATTCCAGGCTTCAAAGGTGACATGGATGACAGAGTGATTGTCAGAGTTATAGTTTTTCCCTCTGACGAAGAGGGACAGTATTATGGACAGGTTGTCCAAGAGGATACTGTGGGTGGCATGGTGCCGGATACTGATTAGGTTCAGTGATCGATACAGTCTAAGAAGTTTGGATTTGGAGTTCATTTATGAACTAGGTCCCATCAGATATCCAGACATATTCTAAGACAGGTGTTACTCAATTCGGGAGATGGCTTTCTCCGCGAACTTGAGATTAAGAGAGATATAGAAAGAAACTTCTAGGCGGATCCACTCACTAAGGCTATTTCTCGAACACAATAGTTTTACAAACGGGCTTTGTGATACGGATTAGTAGAGGAGTTGGATGTTCGGTTTCACACGGGCTGTGAGTAATCGACATCGCAATAATTAGCCTTGAGTGTAAGTGGGAGATTGTTGGAGATAGTGCCCTCATAGTCAATTATTGGATCACAGGTACGTGATTGCAATGATTGCGGAGGACCTATACCGGTAGGACAATCTTACTCGAAATGATAGTATGCTATCTGGTTTGCCTTTATCAGTCGTGTACATGATCAGGTGACTGATTACATGTTACACTTGGTAGAGCCCTTAGGATCTTGCTTTACCACCAACAGTATGATGGCGATCATATACGTGAGAGTTGGGTGGTTTATACGCATATCCTTAATTGTGGTCCCTAGTCGTGGGAGTTTCGAGACAGGGCATCGATACTCCGGAGTAGACTAGTGTGTACAGTCGAGACCCCGACGAGGGGCGGTGGCCGGTCACACAAGCCACTGGTGTCAGTTGGATCACCTAAGATGTATACAGGTGCTCATTGGGTTATGAGTACATCGGACAGGACTCGCCGGGAATCTGCTAGTTAGTATTATATCTACCGTCAGATAGCAGTTCCCTGGTGACATGTGTACAGGTTAGTTCATCGACCTGAGGTCGTCATTTGTCTTGTATGAGTTCCCACTGTGCTTTGATTTCTACCCTACCACGGCTCAAAGGAGTCATGCAAACAGGTAGCTTTTGGGTACAGTCCCGAGCCATATGGAGGCACGTGAGCGGATCGGCAGGGGATTCGTCTCTCCCGGTATTGGGGGCGAGGTCGTACAGTGTCTAGGAGAGCCATTACACAAATTCCATGGCCATGGCAGGAGATTTACTGGTAGGTACTCCAGTAGTATCTCAGGGTGTTATTGGGCTTCACTCCGACACGACTTATACTGCTTCTGGGGGTCTGACGTTACTAGCCCCCTAGGCGGATATGCGATACTCATAGACGAACGGACCGGACTGTATATACATTGTCACTGTTAGGCTCAGTAGGGTTTCTGGATGAGTTCACTCATCGGCCTCCCTTGAGTTCGCTCATCGGCCACCCTTGAGGTCAGTCCATGGGCAGCCGTTACGCATTGCTAGTGCCGCTGACGGTTTGTGGTTAAACCCACTGCCAGGGTACTGACGAGTCATTAGAGTTCCCCACAGACAGTTTCCCAAGTTCGGGCGAAACGTTGTAGAGGCCGTATGGTTTTATGGCAGGGTTCGGAAAATGCACGTGCGTTTACGCACGTGTCGATTTTCGGACAGATGATACTGGTCGGCTTTGGTTTAAGCCGGATCCGAGTATTATATTGAGTAGGTATAATATCTTTGTCTCAGTTGCATTTGTATTCGGTCGTAATACAAATGCGGGTATATTTATACAGTTTCGGGGTTGTCCTGAAATTCGTTTCAGGATCACTTTTGGAAGTTGCCAGTTTCCAGTTTTCTATCAGCCGTCTTTTAACATTCTGTTAAAGACGGATTTATCTTTTCTTCAGATATGATGAGTCAGTGATCTAGAAGATTCTAGATGAGGTGACTAGGATTAATTGGTGTTGAGTTTTCATTGGATGCATTAAAGGCATGATGAGGTGTTTATGTGAGTCATGGTTTTCATTAAAGAGTTTTGTTAAGCTTAAGATATTTTTGTGAGAAGCTTCATATCTTATGGTCACCACTTGCTCCTACGGTCACCTCCCTCCTTGCATAAAAGTGGCCGGCCCTCTCTCTCCTCCTCACTTCACTTGATGTTTCATTTTGGTTAGAAAAGATTATGATAGTATTCGGGGTGTATGGAATTTTACAGTTCATTTCATTCCATCACCCGATTTCCACGGCAACTTCATTAACCGATCGTCCACGGATTTGGACGAAGTGAGACAAAGTCATCTACTCATTCTCTACATCATTCTTGGTCGTCTCTTTTAGCAAACTTGACGATCGAGTTGCCTCAAGTCAGAGGCGGGAGCCCGTTTAAAGAATCGATCATGTGGTGCCACCTCGACGAGGATATCGGAGATCGACGAGATCGGAGCAGCCGCAACGGAGCGTGGGATGATGGTTAAAGAACGAAGGACTCGGATCGTTCGGTATAACCTTTCTACACTCTTTACAGTTTGTTAGTTTGGCAATAATGGCAGATCTGGGTTAAAGTATACGATAACGCCAGTTAAAAAGTTTTTGTTCCGCATTTGGCGTCTGTAGACTGCCGGGGCGCTAGCGTAAACTTACAGGCGCGCTAAAGAACCCAAGACTAGAATCTTAACTAAAGAATTAGACGAAACATGCTTGTAAACAACTTTACATCTAAGTGAACAAGGAATACAACCTTTGTAGACCGGTCCTTCACTTCAATAGCTCCGTGTAGTAGACCTTCGCTCCAAGTAGTGAACTCCCAGACTCTAGAAAGGCTCCAAAAGATGAAAGGAACAAGCTTTCTTGAAATCTTCGAGGCCGAAGATGATTTATGTCGAGGAGATACTAACTCAAGCTACCTCTTCACTAATATGGAATTTGTAAAGAAAAAACCCTAAACTAAATGGCTAGTCTAGTGTAGGTTGATGAAGTAGGAATTTTGCTCACTTTAGAAATTATTTTCTCACTAATTTTCTTCACCTCCCAAAAAGCTAGAGAGCTTGAGGAAGGAGATGAAGAAAAGCAACCATGGAAAAAAGCAAGTGTAGCATGGCAACCATGGGTGAGTTAATATAATATACTAACTCATGTAGAGACTAAACCATGACTAATCATAATAGTTGGGTTAATAAATATCTTAAGTAAAACAAAATTAGTGGACTTAGTCAATGGTTCCACAAGCTTCCACAAGCTTCAACCATGTTACTAATTTCCAACTAATTATGATTTACTTCAAATAATAAAACCCTTGATTATGATAAGCATGGTGTGAGTCTCATACACCCATGTTGCATGTAGCAACAAGCATGACACAATAATATATATCACATATATATATTAAGTGTACACAAGTGAGAAAAATAAATGCTTAAGTGAGCTAATATTAGTTAATGTAAATTAATATATCAAATATATAATTATACATTAAATTATTAATCCAATACTTGTTTTAATAATCCGGCTATATCATATATAACCGACTAATATCATTTGCAACAACTTATTGAATCAACACTTGATTCGATAACCCGGCTATATCACATATAACCGACCGATAACAAAAATCGCGAGAATAGAATACGGTATCACATACACATATTAATCTCGGTCCCGCACATATCACATATGTGCTCCTACTTCATTTCGCCTGAGCCAGGAAACCTCAATGTAGGACTCTAAAGACTCGTCAATACGCCGGCAGTAAGTGATGATCATATCAGTCATCCACAAGTCATCGGCGGTACTGCTAGACGTAATGGCCACCCGGGTATTGAGTGATCAGAAGATCAACAAGCAAGCCTGCTCATACTCCTGCGAATCCAATAAGTAACACTACCATACAGTTCGGTCTCTTCATCTGATATGTCGCATATCTCTGCCTGGGGGTGGTAAACGTCAGACCCCAATAGCTTGATAAGTCATGCCGATGTGAGGCCCATAACGATTCGATAAACTACTGATAACACTTACCAGTAAATCTCAACAACCCTGGCCACGGATTTCCTGTTATGGCCAATCGAGCATAGCGCAACATCAACCCCTAATATCGGGAGAGACGAAATCCCCTCTTATCGCTCATTGTCTCCATGTGACTCGGGACTGTACCCAAAAACCACCGTTTTGCACGTTCTCTTGAACGTGGTAAGGTGGAAATCAAAGCACAGTGGGAATCACACAACACTCTATGACGATCTCGGGTCAACAGACTAACTTGTACCAGTGTCACCAGAGAACTGCCATCTAACGTGAAGTATAATACCATTTAGGAGTTCTCGGCGAGTCCATTCTGTGTACCCAGTCTCCACTGAGCACCCGTATACCTTTTCTGATGTCAAACACCAATGGATGTGGGATCATCCATCGCCTATCATATGGGTCAAGAAGCGTATACGCTAGTGTACTATGGAATATCGATGCCCCGTCTTGATACTCCCACGACTAAGAACTATTGAACGATGTACTTACCGAGTACCAAAGCCCCCACCAGTATGATCTGCATCATAATCCTGGTAGTCAAGTACACATCCTAAGGGCTTTATCAACATGTAACAGAGAGATAATAAGTGTACATGTCAAGATAAAGAGCAACCAAATAGCATACTATCATGTCGAGCAAGAAAATCCTCCCTATATATGTCCACGCATCCACTATAATATACATCATATGTACAATAATGGCCTCTAGGGCATACATACAACTAACAATCTCCCACTTGCACTAGGGCCAGTTATTGTAGTATCTCATACCCAACGTCCCATAAAAGTCTCTCTAGGGAAAGGCCTTTGTGAGTGGATCCGCCGTGTTGTCCTTCGCGTCACCTCTCATTACCTCGATCCCCTGGAGATCAACCATCTCCCTGATCAGATGATACTGCCTCAGAATATGTCTAGATCGCTTATGGGACCGGGGTTCCTAGGCCAAAGCCATAACTCTATTGTTATCACAATAATAGTTATTGGACGCTCAATTGTAGGAACCATGTTCATCTCATGAACATAAAATATATAGACACCCACTTTGACAGCATCGTTGGTAGCGATATATTCAGCCTTTATCGTCTGGTTTGCCACGGTATCTAGCTTGGAACTCTTCCAACATACTGTCCCTCCACTGAGGGTAAAGACAAAGCCTGAGACTGACTTTCAGTCGACCTTATCACTCTGGAAGCTCGAATTGGTAAAGGACTCCCACTGGAGTTCACCATTACTAAACACCAAGAACATTTCTTCGGTGCTTCTCAAGTACTTAAGAATGTCTTTCACAGTTATCTAGTGATTCTCCCAAGATCCGATTGATTCCTTATCACTACACCTAGTGAGTTAGCTACATCTGGTCTGGTACATAGCATCGCATACATGATAGAGCCTAGTGCCTAAGCATAAGACATCTTTTTGGAGAGAGTGATTCATGAGTAAGTGGGCGAACCACCACGCTTAGAATCCTCCATACTAAACCCCTTTAGTATGGTGTTAATGTACATGGATTTGGGACACTCCCAACATCCACTTAGATCTATCTCTATAGATCATAATCCACAAGATATAGTAGGTATCTACAAATATTCCATGGAGAATCCTCATGATAAGAGGAGCTTGACCGAGTGTAGCATAGGAAACCATTTCCTATCAAGAATATGGCATCTACGTAGAATACGTGGAAGACAACCTTACACTCTACAACCTTATTGTATATACAAGGTTCATCTACCTTTTTGATGAAGTCAAACTCTTTGACTGCCATATCAAAACAGATGTTCCAACTCCACGATGCGTGCTTTAATCCTGAATGGACTTGCATAGCTACTGGAGAAAAGGTTTCATCATAAACCATGCCTGGTTATTAACGAAAACCTTTTACTACAAGTCCAGCTTTGAAAGTCTCAACTTTTCCATTTACACCAAGAATCTTCTCAAGATCCACTTGCTCCCGATGGGTTTTACTCCTTCAGGTGCAACATTCAAAGTCATACTTTGTTGGTGTACATGGATTCCATCTTTGATCGCATAGCATCCAGCCTTTTCACAGAGTCCCCACTCGTGATGGCCTTCCTGAACCTAGTTGGGACATCATCTATCATGATGCAATCCTCACTCCCACTATCATCGAGAAAACCGTAGTATCTCTCAGGCGGATGAAGAACCCTACCAGATTCGCGGAGAGGCTGAGGTTCGTTGGAGACTATTGAATCCTTTGGTTTTCAATTGACCCTGACAAACCGTAGCTACTTCACAGATTTAGTAGGTGACCTCAGCCACACGAGAGATACTTCGGTTTTCTCGTAGACGGTGACTAGGAGGCTTGCATCATGTGATGATGACCCTACTATTTATCAGCATGCCATAGGAAGTGGTGACTTACGACTGATGGCTGGATGCCAAGTTATCCAAGTTGGACTTCATGCACTACAATAAATTAAAGACTTTGTTGTGTGCTCCTGAAAAGGGTAAAACCTATAAGGAGCAAGAAAATCTTTTGAGATCAGTGCAAATAGAAAGGTATTAACCTAATAAGACGAGACCTGTAGTTAACATGTATTCAACAAATACCCGACGAGGATTATGATGATACGTTACTTCATTGTCTGTGCTGAAGTCCATACGGATATAATTTGCCGATGTTGATTTCATGACTATGATATCTGGTATGAGGATGACTATAACTTCTTTCTAAAATGGATTTAGAAGTGTACGTATATATGATTTTACCGGAAGATTTTCTTAGTTAGTGGGAGCAGCGGATAGTGTGCAAGTTGCTTAAGTCTATTTGTAGACTAAAGCAGGTATAGCGGAGATGGATTATCTGTTTTGACGTTGCGGTAAAAGTGTTTGACTTCATCAAAATTAGAGATGAACCTGGTATTTGTAAGAAGGCGGTAAGGAGTAGTGTCAGGTTCCTCATATTGATGTGGATGACATAATCTTGATAGGAAGTGATGTTCCTATTCTACGATTCGGTCAAACATTGGTTGCCACTGTTTCTCCCTTATGGATTATATATATATATATATATATATATATCATAGATTCTGCTGATTAGGTTTATAGATTTAGATCTAGTAAGGGTTTTGGGATTGTCCCAATTCAGGTATCTTAACACCATTCTAAAATGGTTTAGAATAGAGGACTCCTAGTGAGGTAATATACCTGTAGGTAATGGGGTCACCCTGTCACCCTTTCTAAAGAGATGTCTTTCGGGACTGATGAAGAGAGGGACCCGCATAAATGACATTCGACATGCTTCAGCAGTGAGGTCAATCATGCGATGTTACTGCTGGGTTTGCTTAGCACCCTTACTAGGTTTTAACAAGCATCAAACATGCAACTTTAAAAATCTAGGGTACTAACCAAACCTAACCTAGAATCGAACTAGAGGATTAGGGTAAAACTAAACAGGTATCACATACTAGTTAGTGTCTAACACTAAGAGGGGTGAAATACAACCTTTGTAGACCTCTCCTCCTTGACTCCTTGGTTCTACTTAGAGTTTGAACGGGTTCGCTTGAAGCCTTCGAAGTCCACAGCGATCCACCACGGAGTTCCTTTGCTCAAGCTCCTAGCTTCACTTGACCTAAGTGGAAGTGAAGTAAACAACCTACACAAGTGGGCTAGACTAATATAGATTGGTGAAGTGGGTAATATTCTCACTTAAAAAACCTTTCTTTTCTTTTTCTTCACTCACTTATAAAAGGGTAGAGAGCTTGGAGGAAGAAGGAGATGGAGAATGGCTTGCTTGAGCTCAAGAGAGATAAACTCAAGATCATTATGAATAAGAGAGAGTCATGCGGTTTTTAACCAAGCATGGAAAAATATCTAGATATATTGATGGTTTAGTTACAAGATAATTAGGAAATAAAACCATGGTTAGGTTTAGACAACTCAAGAAGTGTGTAGAAGAAAATAGAATCAACCATGATTTATTTTCCATTTTCTTTTAACTCAATAATTAAAATTTCATTATAATTTCCATGTGAGTCTTGCATAGCCATCTCCAATGTATCATCAACCATGACACATGTATGCATGCATGTGTGCATACATATCAATATAAACATACATACATTCATGCATACATAATAAAGAAAGGGTTTAATAAATGAGCTAATGGTCATTAGATATTAAATCAACACTTGATTTAATAATCCGGTCATATCAAATACGACCCGACCAATAGAAAATGCCAGATTAAAATGCGGTATCATATACGCGCATTTAATCAAGCTCCTGCGCATATCCCCATATGCACCCCACATCGTTTCGCCTGAGCTAGGAAACCCCTTTGTGGGACTCTAAGACTCGTCAATACGCTAGCAGTAGGCAGTGATCATATCACATACCCACAAACCGTCAGCGGCACGAGCTGTACGTAACAACTCCTAGGTATTGAGCGAACAGAAGAACAACAAGTGAATCTGTCAAAACTCCCGTAGAGCCAACCAGCAACACTTACCGTACAGTCTGGTCTCTTCATCAGATATGCTGTATATCGAGTCTAGGGATGGTATCGTAGACCCCAATAACTCAATAAGTCATGCCGATGTATGGCCTATAACAGATCGAGAAACTACTGATTACACTTATCAGTAAATCTCATCAGCCCTGGCCAGGGACTTCCTGTTACATCCAATCGAGCACATCGCAACATCAACCCCTAATACTGGGAGAGACGAAACCCCTCTTATCGCTCATTGCCTCCATGTGTCTCAGGACTGTACCCAAAAGCCATCTGTTTGCACGACTCGGTAGAGCCGTGGTAGGGTGGAAATCAAAGGACAGTGGGAGAACACACAAGACTCTATGACGATCTCGGGTCTACAGACTAACCTGTACCAGTGTCACCTGAGAACTGCTATCCGACGATAGATATAATACTATATAGGAGTTCTCGGCGAGTCCGTCCAGTGTACCCAGTCTCCACTGAGCACCCGTATACAACCTTTGATGTCAAACACCATTGGTTATGGGATCATCCACCGCTCATCATATGGGTCAAGAAACGTATACGCTAGTCTACTCTGAAAAAATCGATGGATCGTCTCGATATACCCACGACTAGGAACATTTTAAGGATATGCTTATAAACTATACATGTCCCACTGGTATGATCTGTATCATAATCACCGTAGTCAAGCAAAATACCCTAAGGGCTTTATCAACATGTATCAAATGAATAATATGCATGATCAAGTGAACATGTCGAGATAAAGAGTAACGAGATAGCATACTATCATGTCGAGCAAGAATGTCCTCTGAATATATATATATATATATATATATATATATATATATATATATATATTTCTGTACATCCACTATCAAATAATGGCCTCTAGGGCATACATATATCCAACAATCTCCCACTTGCACTAAGGCCAATTATTGGCGTATCTCATACCCAACATCTCAAAAAGTCGCTCATGCTGCGGCTGAGGGAGGGCCTTGGTGAGTAGATCCGCGGTGTTATTCTTTCTATCTACTCTCCGAATCTCGATCTCGCGGCGATCAACTATCTCCCGGATCAAATGATATCGCCTCAGGATGTGTCTGGACCGCTGATGGGACCTGGGCTCTTTATCCAACGCTATAGCCCCATTATTATCATAATAAAATGGTATTGGATCAATAATGGTTGGAACTACTCCTAGCTCCGAGATGAACTTCTTCATCCAGACGGCTTCCTTGGCAGCATCATTTGCAGCAATATACTCAGCTTGCATCGTGGAGTCTGCAACGGTATCCTGTTTGGAACTCTTCCAACATACCGCCCCTCCATTGACGGTAAATACAAACCCTGAGATAGATTTGCTGTCATTCTTATCACTCTGGAAGTTCGAATTGGTAAAGGCCTCCATTTGGAGATCCCCGTTACCATACACCAAGAACATTTCTTTAGTCCTTCGTAAGTACTTAAGAATGTTCTTCACAGCTGTCCAGTGATTCTCCCCTGGGTTGGATTGATACCTGCTTACTATACCCAGTGCATAAGCTACATCAGGGCGAGTACATAACATCACATACATTATAGATCCTACGGCTAAAGAATAAGGTATAATGCTCATGCGAGCTCTCTCTTCATCAGTCTTTGGGCAAAAGTCCTTGGAGAGAGTAACTCCATGACAAGCGGGTAAGGCACCCCGCTTGGAGTCTTCCATACTAAACCACTTTAGGATGGTGTTAATGTACCTGATTTGGGACAATCCCAACAACCTTTTAGATCTATCTCTATAGATCTTAATACCCAATATGTACGAGGCATTACCCAAGTCCTTCATGGAGAACCTTTGTGATAAGAACAGTTTGACCGATTGTAGCATAGGAACATCGTTTCCTATCAGAAGAATGTCATCCACGTACAATACGAGGAATGCGACAGTACTCCCTACAATCTTCTTATAAACACAAGGTTCATCTGGATTTTTGACGAAATCAAACTCTTTGATCACATCATCAAAACAGATGTTCCAACTCGGTGATGCCTGATTTAATCCATAAATGGATTTAAGTAACCTACATGCTTTCCCACTGCTCCCACTATCAACGAAGCCCTCTGGCTGATCCATATAAACGCATTTTTCTAAATCTCCATTTAGAAATGCAGTTTTAACGTCCATCTGCCAGATTCCATAGTCGTAGTGAGCAGCAATAGCAAGTAGGATCCGAATGGATTTAAGCATGGCTACAGGAGAGAAAGTTTCGTCATAGTCCAATCCCGGTCTTTGACAAAATCCTTTCGCTACAAGCCTTGCCTTATAGGTCTCCACCTGCCCATCTACACCGATCTTTCTCTTAAAGATCCATTTGCACCCTACGGGTTTTACCCCATAGGGTACATCTTCCAACGTCCATACTTTGTTGGTGTACATGGACTCCATTTTGGATCTCATGGCATCCGGCCACTTCGCATAGTCACCACTCGTGATAGCTTGTTGAAAACTAGCAGGGTCATCATCATCCATGATGCAATCTTCTCTATCACAATCAATGAGGAAACCGTAGTATCTCTCCGGTGGGCGAGAAGTCCTACTAGATCTACGGAGTGGCCGAGGTTCATAAGTTTTTGTTGCAATATTAGGTTCAACCAAGTCGTCATTTGTAACTTGTGTCTCTAGAACTTCTTCTAGTTCTACCGCATTGCCATCAGTATCATTTGAAAAAATTTCATTTTCTATAAACAAACACTCTTTGTTCCTCCTTATGGTAGAAAAATATCCAAATGAATGTTTTGGATATCCCACAAATATACACTTAACCGATCGTGTCTCGAGTTTGTCTGGATTCTGCTTTTTGACAAAAGACGGACAACCCCAAATCTTAACTCGTTTAAGAGATGGTCTCTTCCCATACCATATCTCATATGGAGTGGTAGACACGGTCTTGGTTGGAATCCTGTTCAACAGATATGCTGCAGTCTCTAATCCATGCCCCTAAAAGGAGAGAGGTAACTTAGCATCACTCATCATGGATCGCACCATATTTAATAGGGTACGATTCCTCCGTTCTGACACACCATTGTGCTGTGGTGTGTAAGGGGGAGTGAGATGAGAGAGAATCCCATTCTCTTTTAGGAAGTCCGAAAACTCTGTACTAAGATACTCTCCATCTCGATCTGATCGAAGTTTCTTGATGCTCAAACCGGTTTGTTTTTCTACTTCAAGTTTGTACTCTTTGAATTTCTCAAAAGCTTCAGACTTATGCTTTAATAAAAACACATGACCGAATCTTGAGAAATCATCAGTAAAAGTTATGAAGTAGGAAAAATCGCCTCTAGCATGTGTAGACATTGGCCTACATACATCACTATGTATGAGGCCTAAGAGTTCTGTAGCTCTTTCTCCGTGTCCGGTAAACGAAGTTTTGGTCATTTTACCCTAGATACAAGACTGACAAGTCGCATAAGATTTATATTCAAAAGGATTTAAATATCCATCTTTATGTAGCTTGTTTAGCCTTATTTCGTTAATATGACCAAGTCTACAATGCCAAAGAAAAGCTTCATTTATATCTGAAAATTTTCTTTTATTTGTGTGTTGTATGTTGAAAACTGTGTGTTGATTTAAAACGTATATCCCGTTATTAAGTGTACCATACCCAATCAACTCTTGATTCAGGTTAATATTCATAACATTATTCTGCAATACAAAATGATATCCTTCATTGTCTAATAAAGAAATGGATATTATATTACAAAGCATACTAGGTACATAATAACATGGGTTCAAAACCAATATACAACCCGATGGCAACCCTAGGTGATACTCTCCCACTGATACTGCATGTATATTGGAACCATTTCCAACTCGGAGAGTGTGATCACCGGTCTTCAAAACTCTGCTATTTCTCAGTCCCTGCACACAATTGCAGATATGAGAACCCGAACCGGTATCCAATACTCAGGAAGCAGAGTTTATAGAAAAACAGTTTTCAGTCACAAACACACTTGAAGCGGAAGCATCACCATGCTTCTTTTTCCTGAGATCAGCGATGTACTCAATACAATTTCGCTTCCAGTGTCCCGACTTCTTGCAGTAGAAACATTCTCCTTTTCCTGACTTCTCAGCCTTGGATTTGTCTCTCTCTCTTTTGCCTTTTTCACTCCACCTCTTGGTTTGGTGGATTTCTTCTTCACCTTTCCCTTGGCCTTGGCTTTTGGGAGAGAAGAGGAAGATAGCCCAGCAAGCAAAGAGAGAGTTTTCGCTGTCTTAAGCGTGCTTTCTGTATTTCTCAACATATTGAGAAGTTCAGGTAGTGACTTCTCCATGTTGTACATGTTGATGTTCACTATGAATGGAGCAAAGGCAGGGGGAGACTGCAGAACAATATCAATATACTGTTCGTTCCCCATGGTCCATCTAAGGCCCTCAAGCTCTACAATAAGAGCTATCATCTTCAAAACATGATCACCTACTGGTGTGCCAGGAGCCATCCGCATCTGAAACAACTTTCGAGACGCCTCGTATCGAAAGGTACGAGATTGCTCCCCATACAACTCCTTTGTATGGAGAAAGATGGATTGAACATCCATCTGCTCATGCTGCTTTTGATGTGTATTGTCCATCGAGGCAAGCGTAAGGCATTTGGAAATAGCATAGTCAATATCTCATGTCTTGCGGGTCTCCCTATCCGCAACAGAAGATTCAGGGCCTGGGCTGGGAGGGGCTGAGGCAGTGAGGACATATGATATCTTATCATATGTAAGGGCAATGTTAATATTCCTCAGCCAGTCTTTATAGTTGGGTCCTGTCAGTTTATTTTTCTCTAACAGGAGCTTAAGTCTAGTCATGGGTATCTGCCATTAGGAGAGAAAAAAGAATACACTCAGCGAAAGCTCTTTCAAAGATTAGATTGGTTATTATCTTATCTAATCGATGTCTCCCACTGCTTTTATCAAATTTTCCTTCAAACCCTAAAATGAAAATTAGCCAGGATTAATTACATTCTACAACTTCGCTAACCGTTCAGCCAGGCCAGTGTCGGTACTTCGAGGGAGGTTTCTCATGCTTTCACACGGACCTAATTAAAGTAAACCTCGTTTTCCCAGAGGCATAACCCCGTTGACACCTTTCTAGACACCTAATGGGTTAGCTAATTGTAAAGTGCAAAACTCTCCTGGGAGTAACTCTTACTCACAGTGGGATCAGGATCCAACTATCACATAGAAGGTATGCAATCTCATTGCAAATTTCAATTCTTGAAACTCCCGATATGGTTTTTACCCTTAGCACTTATGACCTTAACTATTGTCAACATATCATAAGTACCAATCAAGTTCTACCCGTCATTTCGTGATTAATTAGACCCACTCATATGACCCTTTACTATAGTCAACATAATCATATGAATGTCCTAACTAATCGCATCATATGCTGTGTAGGAAGATATCACTTAGCTACCGTACACTACCTTTTAACTATAGTCAAAATACGTAGTACGAATACTAAGTACTCTACTTCCTAAAATGACGAAAGGTTGCAGATGTTTTTAAGAAAACCTTTAACGCTTTGAACTTGATATCGTTGTAGAATCAAATAGTTTTTAAAAGGAGTGTCTTAAGCTCCGCATTTTGAAACTTGGTTTTTTATAAAAAAAAAAAGGCCGAGTGAGTTTCAAATTCGATTCTACAATATCTTTTAGGTTTCTTTTTATTTACATTAATCTCATTAATGTATTCCCATCATTTAAGTCCTTAAGCCATCACAGAAAAGAAACGAAAATAGAACGTATGCTTATGCCATCCGCATTCGCCACGGGGTCCCATCATGCACCGTTAGGTTACTTAACTAACGGCATAGCGGGGGCAGGACTAGCGCGGATGCAAAACATAAGCAACGTTTATTATATATCATATATATAATACACCATTCGTCTCAGTATATAAAGTGATCGCATCACAGAATATCAGCAGCAGAAGCACATATATGAAAATATAGGATATACTAGAAGGTCTGTATTTTGTATTTAGCCAACAATAGAAAATACGGATTCCACGGTCACGATGAATAGCCAAACCCACACCCTTAGACCCCTACGAGAGTGGCAAGTGACCCTACCAATTCTAGAGTTAGGAGACCCGGTCTCGACTCCTCGAGATGGCCTCCCACTGGACTCTAAAACCCGGCCACTTGTGCTCCCCTCCTTGGGTCTATCCTAACGCGGAAAAGTAAATAATATACATCAATGGTGACATCATCCTCAACCCGGAAGTGCTCCAATAAAAGAATATTGCATACAATGAATTTTACATGAATGAAAAGAAAAACTCTCATCTCACATAAAACCCCCGGCCATTCTATCACGATGATCCGATACATCATATCACAGCAACACATAACATCACATGTCATCAACGTAAGTAAGTATGTGTATCCCAATTGTCGTTGACGTATAGCAACGAAACCGGCGATACACCACATACTACTCTTACGGTCGCAGAAAAGAAATGTCAAACTACAATATTTGGAATCGTCACTTTCCTTAGACATCATAAACCCGGAATATCTCATATTCTGGATTTCATGCCTAACAATGTAGATCTTACATTTGGGTCTCATCTATGAAAACACCTTTTCGAAAGAAATCGGGAAATTCAACAAGATTCCCGATTCCGACCGAGACCAAAATGTTAAACTACACGCAACTAATTAATTTTCAAAAAATTAATTAGTGTAGATTCCAATTATTGTATCACATTTCAATATCAAACCCGAAACGATGTTAAAATACGACTACGAAACACTCTGTATTTCCACTACAGAAAGATAACATCGCATGCAATCTTGGCAAAAACAAACATAACCTGAAACCCTAAAACCAAGAGATCAAAACACCACAAAAATTTCAAGATTTCTGTCCATAAGAAAAAAGGTGAGGCCGGTTATTGAGGCAATATGGCCGGCCAAATTTTTGTGGTTTTGCTTCAAATTTTTTCGGTGTTCTGGATACATCATAAATAGCTTTTTGCACTTGATTAAAAAAAATTTAGACGACTTAAAAAATTCGACAGAAACTAAGGTTTCAGATTCCAGGTTTCGGAATTATTTCGTTTACGTAGTTTAACTAACTTCGTCTAATTCTCTAGCCTTAGCTCTGATACCACTGCTGGGTTTGGTTAGCACCCTCACTAAGTTTTAACAAGCATCAAACATGCAACTTTAAAAATCTAGGGTACTAACCAAACCTAACCTAGAATCGAACTAGAGGATTAGGGTAAAACTAAACAGGTATCATATACTAGTTAGTGTCTAACACTAAGAGGGGAGAAATACAACCATTGTAGACCTCACCTCCTTAACTCCTTGGTTCTACTTGGAGTTTGAACGGGTTCGCTTGAAGCCTTCGAAGTCCACGACGATCCACCACGGAGTTCCTTTGCTTAAGCTCCTAGCTTCACTTGACCTGAGTGGAAGTGAAGCAAACAACCTACACTAGTAGGCTAGACTAATATAGATTGGTGAAATGGGTAATATTCTCACTTAAAAAACCTTTCTTTTCTTTTTCTCCACTCACTTATAAAAGGGTAGAGAGCTTGGAGGAAGAAGGAGATGGAGAATGGCTTGCTTGAGCTCAAGAGAGACAAACTCAAGATCATTATGAATAAGAGAGAGTCACACAGTTTTTAACCAAGCATGGAAAAATATCTAGATATTTTGATGGTTGAGTTAAAAGATAAGTAGGAAATAAAACCATGGTTAGGTTTGGAAAACTCAAGAAGTGTGTAGAAGAAAATAGAATCAACCATGATTTATTTTCCATTTTCTTTTAACTCAATACTTAAAGTATCATTATAGTTTCCATGTGAGTCTTGCATAGCCATCTCCAATGTATCATCAACCATGACACATGTATGCATGCATGTGTGCATACATATCAATATAAACATACATACATTCATGCATACATAATAAAGAAAGGGTTTAATAAATGAGCTAATGGTCATTAGATATTAAATCAACACTTGATTTAATAATCCGGTCATATCACATACGACCCGACCAATAGAAAATGCCAGATTAAAATGCGGTATCATATACGCGCATTAAATCAAGCTCCTGCGCATATCCCCATATGCACCCCATATCGTTTCGTCTTAGTTAGGAAACACCTTTATGGTACTCTAAGACTCGTCAATATGCTAGCAGTAGGTAGAGATCATATCACATACCCACAAACCTTCAGCGGTACTAGCTATACGTAACAACTCCCAGGTATTGAGCGAACAGAAGAACAATAAGTGAACCTGTCAAAACACTCTTAGAGCCAACCAGCAACACTTACCGTACAATCTGGTCTCTTCGTCAGATATGCTGCATATCGAGTCTAGGAATGGTATTGTCGACCCCAATAACTCAATAAGTAATCCGATGTATGGCCTATAACAGATCGAGAAACTACTGATTACACTTATCAGTAAATCTCATCAGCCTTGGCCAGGGACTTCCTGTTACAGCCAATCGAGCACAGCGCAACATCAACCCCTAATACCGGGAGAGACGAAACCCCTCTTATCGCTCATTGCCTCCATGTGTCTCGGGACTGTACCCAAAAGCCACCTGTTTGCACGACTCAGTAGAGCCGTGGTTGGGTGAAAATCAAAGTACAGTAGGAGAACACACAAGACTCTATGAAGATCTCGGGTCTATAGACTAACCTGTACCAGTGTCACCTGAGAACTGCTATCCGACGATAGATAAAATACCATATAGGAGTTCTTGGCGAGTCCGTCCAGTGTACCCAGACTCCACTGAGCACCCATATACAATCTTTGATGTCAAACAACAATGAATATAGGATCATCCACCGCCCATCATATGGGTCAAGAAACGTATATGCTAGTCTACACTGGAATATTGATGCCCCGTCTCGATATACCCACGACTAGGAACATTTTAAGGATATGCTTATAAACTGTAAGTCGATGTCGCGCACCCCATGAGTTCGCGGGGAGGCGAAATTAGCAAAAAATAATT
This sequence comes from Agapanthus africanus, assembly GCA_030015575.1. Classification (NCBI taxonomy): domain Eukaryota; kingdom Viridiplantae; phylum Streptophyta; class Magnoliopsida; order Asparagales; family Amaryllidaceae; genus Agapanthus; species Agapanthus africanus. The sequence goes on from JASDDO010000022.1 coordinate 367,460,935, forward strand.
TTTACGGGCTTCGCAACACCTACTTGAAGCCAGGATCGAACATAAAACCCTAGCTAGCAAACTATATGAGGTTTAACTACTCGGATGAATGTTATACCTCGTAGTATCATGTCATTCTTGTCTCCTCACTGTCCTCCTTCATTTCGTGATCTCCTTGGAGTGAAAATGGATAGCGCCTCCTCGTCGGCTTCTCCAAGTCATAGAAGATCCATCCGAGAGTTCCAACCTTGAGCTTAACCTCCAAGTTGAGGCAACTAGATCACTTGGTGTGCTAAACTAAGTACCCTAGAGAGAGTAAAGAGTGTTAATGTATTTTGTTATGTCACAAACCCTAGGATTCTCAACTCATGAGACAATTAGGGTTTTTTCTTTGAGGAAGATGATGAGAGAGCTTGAGAGGAGAGAGAATGTGTTTGTGATAATAAAACTCAACTCTTGAGCATGGCATCTATTTTAACTCTAATGCAAAAGAAAAATATCTCACAAAAATATCTCACAAAAATATCTCACAAAATATCTAAGTCTTCTATAGTCACAAGAGTCCAAAAGAGTCAACATAAAGCCATGCTCAATTTCATTAAAATACCATGAAGTTTCCCTCCTCTCAATTATCCACCTCATTAAGCATTTAACCTAAAATGCTAAAACAAATAATGAGGTTTAATCATCTTAAAGCAAACTTGAACAATTACAAGAATGCCCCTTGCAACCGTATATACATACCCGTATCCGTGTTCCGAGAAACATGAATACAATGCGACATAACTAATCCAATAACCAAATACTAGGATCTGGCTTAAACCAAAGCCCACTAGTATTTTCCTCCCGAACATCATATGCACACAAGTACACATATATGATCGAACCCTGTCGTAAAACCATACGACCTATACTCGTTTCGCCCGAAGCATGGAAACCCTCTGTGTGGGACTCTAAAGACTCGACAGTACGCTGGCAGTGGTTTTAACCACAAGCACGTCAACGATACTGGCTGTACGTAACGGCTACCCAGGTGTCTATCGATAAGAAGGCCGACGAGCAAACTCATCCGAACTCCTACTAAGCTTGTCTGTGGCAATCTCCGTACAGTCTGGTCTGTTCGTCTAAGAGTATCGCATATCCGGCCTAGGTGGGCGGTAAACGTCAGACACCTAATAGCGCAATAAATCATGTCAGAGTACAGCCCAAAACACCCTGAGAAACTACTGGAGTACCTACCAGTAAATCTCGCTTGCCCTGGCCAGGGACTTTGTGTAATGGCTTTCCGAACACAGCGCGACATCAACCCCCAATACCGGGAAAGACGAATCTAGCTAACCGCTACTGCCTCCAAGTGCTTCACAACTGCACCCAATTACTATCTGTTTGCACGACTCAATAGAGCCCTGGTAGGGTAGCAATCTAAGAACAGTGGGAACACACTTGAGGCGAAATAGCAGTGTCAAGTCGACGGACTAAGCTGTACTCATGTCACCTGGGAACTGCTACCTGACGATAGGTATAGTACCAACCGGCAGTACCCCACGAGTCCGTCCAGTGTAACTCATAACCCAATGAGCACCTACATACTATCTCAAGTACAACGTACTGATGGCTGTAGAACAGACAATCTCCCCTGCTGGGATGAGAAGCGTACACACTAGTCTACTCTGGAATATCAATACCCTGTCTCGATAATCCTACGACTAGGGACCTGTATAAGGATGTGTTGTAGACTATCCAACCCCCACTAGTGTGACTGCCATCACAACGCTGGTAGTCAAGCAAAGATCCTAAGGGCTCTATCAATATGCATTAGCGATACGTTAAAAGAAACATATACACATATTAAGATAGATACAAACCAAGTAGCATACTACCATATTGAGCAAGATTGTTATAAATCCGTGTATATATCCCAAGCTTCCAAAATGTAATATACAAACTAGTACTATACAATAATGTCCTTTAGGGCATATTACACTAACAATCTCCCACTTGCACTAAGGTCATGTGCTGGCATATCGCAGACCTATCATCTCGAATAGCCTCTCGAACTGTGTCTGAGAGATGGCCTTTGTGAATGGATCTGCAGTGTTGTCCTCTGTAGCAACTCTCTGCACCTCGATCTCCCGGCGATCCACGATCTCCCTTATCAGGTGATACCGCCTCAAGATGTGTCTGGATTTCTGATGGGACCTGGGTTCCTTCGCTAAATCTATAGCCTCGTTGCTGTCACAATACAGAGGTATCGGATTAGCAACGGACGGAACCACCTAAAGTTTTGTTAAGAACTTCCTCATCCAGACTGCTTCTTTAGCAGAGTCAGAAGCTGCGATATACTCCGCTTCCATTGTTGAGTCAGCAACGGTGTCCTGCTTAGAACTCTTCCAACAGACTGCCCCTCCATTGAGGGTAAAGACATAACCCGACATGGACTTGGAGTTATCCTTGTCACTCTGGAAGCTGGAGTCAGCAAATGCCTCGATCTGGAGGTCTTTTCCGCCGTACACCAAGAATATTTCCTTAGTCCTTCTCAGGTACTTGAGAATGTTCTTTACTGCTATCCAGTGCTTCACCCCAGAGTTCGACTGATACCGGCTTACCACGCTCAGTGCGTAAGCACATCTGGTTTGGTACGTAACATCGCATACATTATAGAGCTTACCGCAGAAGTGTAGGGTATAATAGACATGTGATCCCTTTCTAAATCAGTCTTGGGAGACATCTCTTTGGAGAGGGTGATTCCGTGACAAGCCGGTAAATTACCACACTTAGAATCTTCCATACTGAATCTTTTCAGTATGGTGTCGACGTACCTAGACCGTGAAAGTCCCAACATCCTCTTAGATCTATCACGATAGATCTGGATCCCCAGAATGTAAGAGGCATCACCCAGGTCTTTCATGCAGAACCTTTATGACAAGAATCTTTTGACAGATTGTAGCATAGGAATGTCATTTCCTATCAAGAGAATTTCATCCACGTACATGATGAGGAATACTATAATTCTTCCTACAATCTTACTATAAATGCACGGCTCATCTGGATTTTTTATAAAGTCAAATTCTTTGACCGTCTCATCAAAACAGATGTTCCAACTCCGCGATACCTGCTTTAGTCCATAAATGGACTTAAACAACTTGCACACTTTCCCGTTGCTCCCACTCTGAATGAAACCTTCTGGCTGGTCCATATAGATGCACTCTTCCAAATTTCCATTTAGAAAAGCGGTCTTTACGTCCATCTGCCAAATCTCATAATCATGGAAGGCAGCAATGGCAAGAAGGATCCGAATAGATTTGAGCATAGCCACTGGAAAAAAGGTTTCATCATAGTCCAAACCAGGTCTTTAATGAAATCCTTTTGCAACAAGTCTAGCCTTATAGGTTTCAACCTGTCCATCTAAACCAATCTTGTTTCTGAAGATCCATTTGCAGCCTACGGGTTTTACCCCTTCTGGAGCAATGTCCAAAGTCCATACTTTGTTGGTGTACATGGACTCCATCTCGGTCCGCATTGCATCCAGCCATTTTACCGAGTCTGTGCTCTGAATGGATTGCTGGAAGTTAGTTGGCCCATCATTATCAATGATGCAATCCTCTCTATCCCTGTCTACGAGAAAACCGTAGTATCTCTCGGGCGGATGAGACAGCCTACTACTCCTGCGGAGTGGCGCGGGAATGTCCTATTCTTTTGGAACTTCTGGTTCCACCAAGCTTTCAGTAATAGCTTGTGGTTTTGGAATTTCTTCCAGTTCTATTGCGCTCCCACTAGTTTCTTTTTCTAAAAATTGATGTTCCAAAAAGTGGGCATGACGAGAAACAAAAACCTTTTGTTCCTTTGCGTAATAGGAAAGATGCCCCTTGGAGTTCTTTGGGTATCCCACAAACTTACACAGTACTGAGCGTGCCTCGAGTTTGTCCGCATGCTGCTTTTTAACAAAAGTTGGATATCCCCATATCTTCAGATACTGAAGATAGGGTTTCTTCCCATTCCACATCTGATATGGTGTGGTAGGCACAGTCTTGGTAGGAACCTTGTTCAAAAGATATGCAGTTGATTCTAGTGAATAGCCCCAGAATGATCGCGGTAACTCAGCGTTACTCATCATGGAACATACTATATCTAATAAGGTTCGGTTCCGTCTCTCCGATACACCGTTGTGTTGTGGCGTGTATGGAGGAGTAAGCTGAGAGAGAATTCCATTCTCTTTTCGGTAATCCAGGAGCTCGGCACTCAAGTATTCACCACCTCGATCAGATCTCAGTATCTTGATATTTTTGCCAGTTTGTTTGTCCACTTCATTCTTATATTCTCGGAATTTCTCAAATGCCTCGGATTTATGTTTCATCAAGATGACATGTCCATACCTAGAGAAACCATCCGTAAAAGTAATGAAATAGGAATAACCACTGCTTGCATGTGTAGACATTGGACAACACACGTCGCTGTGTATGAGTCCCAAGAGCTCGCTCGCTCATACTCCGTGTCCAGTGAACGGAGTCTTTTTCATCTTTCCTTTGAGACATGATTGACAAGTTGCATAAGATTGATATTCGAACGGATCCAAATATCCTTCTTTATGTAACTTGGTTAACCTTGTCTCGTTGATGTGACCCAGTCTACAATACCATAAGAAAGCTTGATTTAATTCTGGAGTCTTTCTTTTATGTGTGTTCTGGACATTGAAAATTTGTAGTTGGTTTAATACGTATATACCGTTGTTTAGTGTACCCGACCCAATCAGACCATGATTAAGGTGGATGTTTACAACATCGCTTACAAATGAAAAATCATAACCTTCTTTAGATAACAAAGATACAGAAATGATATTACAAGTCAAACTATGTACATAAAAACAGTTGCACAAAAACCAAAATATGTCCACTCGTCAATCCTAGGTGATATTCCCCTACGGACACAGGATCGACGCTCGCTCCGTTAGCAACCCTGAGGGTCATATCACCGGTCTTCAGAACTCTATGGCTTCTCAGCGCCTGCAAAGAATTACAGAAATGAGATCCTGATCCGGTATCCAATACCCAGGAAGTAAGTTGATTGACAGACAGTTTTCAATTAAATACACACCTGAAGCCGAAGCCACAACTTAATTCGGGTCCTGGTTCTTGGCATTCCAAGCCCTGCAATCTTTCTTCCAATGGCCTTTTTTATGACAGTAGAAGCCTTCTTCCTTTCCTACTGTCGGCCCCGCCACTTTTTCCTTGCCCTTTGCTTCCACCTTACTAACACTGCCTCTCGGCTTGGCTGGGGCCTTCTTCTTCTTTCCTTTGGCTTTCACCTTGGATCTTGAAGAGGAAGTTCCACCAACAAGCAGAGCGGGTGTTTCCCTGGATTACTTCACGGTGCCTTTTGCACTCCTCAACATGTTGAGGAGTTCCGGAAGTTCAACTTCTTTACCTTAAATATTAAAATTCAAGATAAATTGGGCGTAGGTGGAAAGAAGGGACTGGAGAATCAAGTCTGTATAAACTCGTTCTCTAATATGGTCCCAAGGTCCGCAAGCTCCTCAATGTAGCCGATCATCTTAAGGACGTGTTTCCCTACAGATGACCTGACAGCCAACCTCGCCTGAAATATTTTCTTCGAGGTCCTGTATCTTGCGATACGAGATTGCTCTCCATATAATTTCTTGGTATGGAGGAATATGGATTCAAGATCCATATTCTCGTGCCGCCTCTGGTGTTCATTGTCCATGGAGGCAAGCACAAGGCACTTAGCTTTCGCGCATTCAATTTCCTAGGTCTTATGGATTTCCCTATCCGCGATGCTGGAATATGGACCTGGGACGGCGGGGGCTTTAGTAGTAAGAACATACCCCAATTTGTCATAAGTGATTGCCATCTTGATATTCCTGAACCAATCTTTATACTTTGGCTCTGTCAATATATTTTTATCTAATAGTAACTTAAGGCCCGTCATGTTTGGTCGCACCAGTTAGGAGAGAGTGAAGAAACACTTTAGCATGATGCTCTTGTAAATTTAGATTGGTTTTTATTTTATCTAAACATGATGGCTCCCACTGTTTCTCGAATCCTTCCTCAAACTATAAATGAATAATTAGTCAGGATTAATCTCACCGTACAATACTTGCTTAACCGTTCAGCCAGGCTAGTATCGGTACTTCGAGGGAGGTTTTACGACGCTTTCGCGAAGTCCCTTAATTAAATAACCTCTTTTCCCTGGGGGTGTAGCCCCGCTAACACCTTTCTAGACACCTACTTGGTTTATAGCATTGATCGTTAAGTGAAAAAATCACCCAAGAAGTAGCATATACTCACAGTAGGATCGGGATCCAAATATCATCGTGTGATAAAGTTGAAGGAATCCTAGCAAAATTATCACACTCCAAATGGTATGCAACACTAGCAAGTTTCAGTTTCTTTAGAAACTCCCGATGTGGATTTTTACCCCATGCTCTTATGACCTTGACGAAGGCCAACATATCATAAGTCACATGTCAAGTTCTACTCGTCATTGTCCAGGTTAATTTGAACCCACCCATACATACCCTTGATGAAGGCCAAAATAGCAGTACGAATGTCCCAAACTAACGCATCTATCTATGCTACAAATGAATATTCAACAGCTACCAATCATTATGCCTTGGCGAAGGTCAAAATACATAGCTTGAATACTACTGAATATCCAACTGAAATGACGGAGGGCTACGAATGGTTTTGGAGAAACCGTGAACGTAGTGAACTTGATATAATCGAAGGAACATGATAGCTTTTAAAAGGAGTAGTTTAAGCTCCGCATTTTTAAAAGTTTTGCTGTTTTGGACAAACCGAGTGGTTTTAAAATTATTCCAACGATTCAGCTTTAGTTTTTTTTCTTTGCATTAATGTAATGCAGTCCCATCAATTAACCTACCGTTGCAGAGAAAAATGAAAATACAACGTACGCTTTGCCATCTGCATTCCCCACGGGGCCCCGTCATCACCCGTTAGGTTACTTAACTAACGAAAGAGCTGGGATTGGACTAGCGTGAATGCAAAACATAAGCAACATCTACTACATATCATATATAGATATATACATTCGTCTCACGCAATAATAGTCATTCCATATCACAGATGAACATATTGCATATACTAGAAATTCCGTGTTTCGTTTGAGCCTGCAACGAAAGACGGATTCTACGGTCGTGATGAATAGACAAACCCTACCCTAGACCCCTACGGGTGCGGCAAACTACCCGCCAAATTCCCGAAGTGAAGCAATCTCCCTTAACAAAGTGAGTAGGCCACTCGGCACTTCAACAACCCGGTAGTTTGTGCACCCCACCTTGGGTCTATCCTAGGAGCAAAAACAGTAAATGAAATAATACAACGGTGGCTACAACCTCAACCCGGATGTGCCCTGCAAAAATAATATTACATCACTTTACAAATTTACATCAAATGAAAGAATGAAAACCCTCATCTCACATCCCCGGCTATTCATCCACGACGATCCAACAAGTTCATATACACAAACCAACATAACATCATCACAGATATGTGCAACCCCGACTAATCGACGTATAGAAATTAGTCGACGTTTCCAAACACATATATGTTGGAGTTGGTGCCCTCAAAGTCAATTATTGGATCACAGGCACGTGATTGCAATGATTGAGGGAGGACCTATCCCAGGAGGACAGTCTTACTCGAGATGATAGTATGCTATCTGGTTTACCTTTATCATCGTGTACTGCTTCAGGTGACCTTACAGGTCACTATTACACGCTGATAGAGCCCCTAGGATTCTTGCTTGACTGCCGGCAGTATGATGGCGATCATATACGTGAGAGCTGGTGGTCTATAAGCACATCCTTAAAAGGTCCCTAGTCATGGGAGTTTCGAGACAGGGCATCGATTCTCCAGAGTAGACTAGTGTATACAGTCGAGACCCCGACGAGGGGCGGTGGCCGGTCTCATAATCCACTGGTGTCAGTTGGTTCACCTAAGATGTATACAGGTGCTCATTGGGTTATGAGTACATCGGACAGGACTCGCCGGGAACATGCTAGTTGGTCTTATACCTGACATCAGATAGCAGTTCCCTGGTGACATGTGTACAGGTTAGTTCATCGACCTGGGGATCGTCATTTGTCTCGTGTGAGTTCCCACTGTACTTTGATTACTACCCTACCACGGCTCAAAGGAGTCGTGCAAACAGGTTTTAGTTGGGTACAGTCCCGAGCCACATGGAGGCAGTGAGCGGATCTTCAGGGGTTCGTCTCTCCCGGTATTGGGGGTGAGGTCGCGCTGTGTCTAGGAGAGCCATTACGCAAAGCCCTCGGCCGAGGCAGGAGATTTACTGGTAGGTATTCCAGTAGTATCTCAGGGCGTTCTGGGCTACACTCCGACACGACTTGTACCGCTTTTGGGGGTTTGACTTTTACCAACCCCCTAGGCCCGACATGCGATGCTCATAGACGAACGGACCGGACTGTACGGATATTGTCACTGACAGGCTCAGTAGGGTGTCAGGATAAGTTCTCTCATCGACGTCCCTTTTGGTCAATAGCTGGTGGCCCGTCACGTATTGGCTTATACCTCTGACGTGCTAGTGGTTAAATCCACAGCCATAGTATTGACGAGTCTTTAGAGTCCACCACACTTACAGTTACTCAAGCTTTCGGGCGAAACGCTGTAGAGGCCGTATGGAGATATGGCAAGGTTCGATCTGATACGTGCGGTATTGCACGGATCAGGATCGAACGGATATTACTAGCCGGCTTTGGCTTAAGCCGGTCCTAGTTTAGTACAGTGTAGATTTTGTCTTATTGCATTTGTATCCGGACGGAATACAGATGCGGGTGTGTATACACAGTATCGGGGTTTTCCTGTAATTTATTACGGGACCAGTTTTCTGGAGTTGCCAGTTTGCATTCCGTTCCCGCCGGTTTTCCTTTGTTCTTTCCCGGCCGGACTTTTCTGATGGAGGGGGTAATTTGCAGTTTTGCAAATTACATTTGAGGAGGGGGTTTCTTGCATATGTTTTAATTATGATAGCATCTTTAGATTCCATTCTTTTCCTTCATCATTTCTTGCAAAAGGTGATTAGGATTGATTTAGAGTTTGATATGAGTTTTGTTATCATGATGTTTGGCTATGGTCACCACTTGCTTTTACTACCATTACCTTCCTTCTAAGGTTGTGTTTTATTATTCCCTCCTCCACCATTCTCATTAGGATATGAGAGAACTCACTTGAGAGAAAAGAGAAGAAGAGGTTTTGATTCTTGAGAGTTTCATTCTTGATCTCACTTACATGCTAGAAAAATGCAAGCACCATTTTTCTAATCTTGATTCCTCCATCATCTTCAAAGGCAACAAACCCCAAAGAGACAAGCATCATCTACACTACATTCTACAGCACTCCTTGGGCATGTCGACTTGCCGGCTTCATGCTCGAGTTGCCTCGGTATTGAGGCGGGAGCCCGTAAAAGACGCAGGCGATGTGGTGCCCTTCCGGCGAGGAGGCGATGACATGGAGACTAGACTTTCCGCGGGAGATCGGGATGATGACGAGAAGACCGGAGGACTCGGATCACTTGGTATACTTCTCTTCCCATCTCTTTTGCTAGCATTAGGTTAATGGTTAACAATCCGGGTTTCATTGTCCGTGGTAGCGCCAGTTTCCGAGTAAGGAAAATTTTTGATTCCGCATTTTGGCCTCGGTAAGACGGCCGGGGCGCTGCCGTGGCGCAACATGGTATCAGAGCCACGCCATTAACCTTGCCTAGCTTGTTCTAATGCGTTTTACTTATCCGATCGACCAAAATTCCAAAAACCGCGTTTTTGCATGCATCAGTTTTCTGTCGGTTTTTTCCGGGCTCGAAAAAATTTTCAGGTGTTTGCAGAATGATGTACAGGGAATCCTAAGAACACTGCAAAAATTTGGTAACCCAACTCTTCCGTACGACCGCGGAACCGCGGCCTTAACCCCTCTTTGGCCGCGGTTCCGCCGCAGGAAGTTGGGGTCACTTTGCCATTTGTTTGCAGTAGGCTTTTGGGCTTCAGATAGGGGTTTTGGAATATTAAAATTGGGCCCAGAATTTCTGTGAGTGCTACAGTATTACTTGGGGGCCCACTTGTTAATTTTTGATCGATTGGATACTTTAAACACATTATTTCACAGTATTTACATTATATCTGCGACCGTGAATATCACTTGATCGGTAAATCCTGTCTAACTGCTATAGCCCGGTTAGACGGATTTGCGAACGTGATTTTCACGTTGATGTTCTATGTTTATGCTGTGTTGTTGCGGATCGGTCGTGGGGGATAGCCTGGATGCAATGTTAGTACAGTTTTGTTTTATATGTACATTTGATATTGCGGGGCGAGCGTCCGACATGTAGACTGCCGTCACTGCCTGTTTGTATTATTCTTTTGGGGCACGACCTGGTTGCGGTCGATGTACCCGGTGTATGTATATTTTACTTTCTGTACTAGGATTACCCCGCGGAGGGGTGCACGGATAGCTGGGTTCTAGAGGGCAATGGGCCCGCATCTCATGGCATTGAGACGGAGGGGGCTTCACTCTAGGATTGGCGGGCTATTCGCAGCACTCGTAGGGGGTACAGGTTGACCCAGGAGGGGTGCCCAAGTTACCGGATTCCATGAAGTGCTGGGTGGTCCATTCACGGTGCTGAAGGGGGCTGCCTCGCTTCAGGTCTTGGCGGGTGACTTGCCGCGCCCGTAGGGGTCTAGGATTTCATTGCACAGGCTATCCACACGACCAGGGGAACGTCGGGTTTCAGCAGCGGCTCTGTGAAACCCGGGGCTTCCAGATATCTGTATTGTTCTGAGATGCTGTATATTTCTGTGATGTTGCATTTTATCACGCCTTGAGCGAAATATAATATATTGGTATATATATTAGTAGATGTTGTATATGTTTTGCATCCGTGCTAGTCCAGTCCCCGCTCTGTCGTTAGTTAAGTAACCTAACGGGTGATGACGGGACCCAGTGGCGAATGCGGATGGCATATACATACATCAGTATATTTTCGTTCTTTGTGGTGTGATCAATTGATGAGACTGTGTTGATTCGGATCAATGCAAGATAAACAAACCTATTCTGATATTGTTGGAACAATTTTTCAAAAAGCTGTTATTGCAAGGACGTTCACTTTTGTTTTGCATCGTGGTATTCAGTTGGAATATCCTGCTCCTCAGTCGACGAGGCAAGGGCCGAGATCCCTTCACCGGGAGTGACCCCTTGGACAAAAGTTTACGTCAGGGCAATAACTTCACTATAGCCGATTACTTTTGCTTTGCATCGTGGTATTCAGTTGGAATATCCTGCACCTCATTCTACGGGGAAAGAGCCGAGATCCCTTCACCGGGAGTGACCTCTTTAGCAAAGGTTTTCGTCACTATATTTTTATAAAAGGCTATCCAGTTCCTTCAACGAAATCAAGTTCATTACGTTAAAGGTTTTTCGCCAAAAACCAGTCGTAGCCCTCCGTAATTTCAGATTAGTGTTACTTAGTATTCGTGCTGCGTTTGTCGTGCATTGCCGTGGCGTAGTGTTCGGTAGCTATGTAATGTTTTTCTGTCACATGGATAAGTGGATTGGTTAGGACAGTCGTACGGTCTTGTTGGCATTGTCAAGGACTCGTACGGGTGGGTTTAACGCAATCAAGATAATGACGGGTAGAACTTGACTAGGACTCTTTGATTTGTTGGCATTGTCAAGGTCACTTGGGTCCTAGGGGTAAAAACAAACATCGGGAGTTTCAAAAGAACTGAAACTTACCAGGCATGCGCATACCTTCTGGAGTGTGGTGACTTGAGTGGATTCCGTCAAGTTATCATGCGATGATAGTTGGATCCCGATTCCCACTGATGAGTTAGTTTACTCCTCGGGTGACCCCGACTAATTCTTCTTTAAGGTTTGGAGGAGAATTTGAGGTACAGTGGGAGGTTTCCTGATTAGATAAATTGGTAACCATTCTGATCTAGGTTAGAGTGCACACTGAGTGTTTCTTTTCTCTCTCTCTTTGGCAGCGACCATTGACCCGACCCTAGACTATGACTCAGTGACCAAGTTAACCGAACCTTCTTTAACACTGGCTTTTGGATTGTCAGAGTTGCAAAACCTCATTGCCACTCCTACTTTTACCCTTTTCTCCAGGACACCCCGTATTACTGCGAACGTCCACTTCCATTGGACAAAACCATCGTATGGTTAGATACGAACTCGAAGGTCTTCGAGGATGGTTTCTGGTTCTGGAGAAAACGGATAGGACTATTCAGTTGTCTTTTCTTTTCACCTTCTCTCAGGTTGCGAGTACTCCTTGGTTTAGGAGATAGTACACCTATTACGCAAATTGGATAGTCTTCTTCCAAACCTTAGGCTGGTGCCGACCGGTAGGGAATGAAGAAAACCAATTAGCCCAAACGGTGTGCAGAAGGTATTAAGATTAAGACAAAGCAAGGGATTAGTAAGTGGGCAAAGTAAATTGCGACTGCTATTCACGACAAAACCAAGTATTTCTTCGCCAATCCTAAATCACCTCTGTATTTCTCCAGGACACTCCGTATCACTACGAAGATCCACAGTTTATTGGATACTCCATCGTATGGTTATATACGAACTCGAAAGGAACTTGTTCCAGTTCGGGGATGGACTCTGGTCCAGGAGAAATAGGAATAAGGATTATTCGGTTGTCTTTTATCTTCACCTTCTCTCGCATTGCGAGTGCTCCTAGGACTAGGACAGTACACCCATTATGCTTATTGGATAGTCTTCTTCCAAACCATAGGCTGGTGCCGAACGGTAGGGAAGGAAGAAAACCATTTGGCCTAAGGGGTGTGCAGAAGGTAATGACTAAAGACATATAAAGGGATTTGGAGAGGTGGCAAAGAATTATACGGTTATAGTTGTGAATCTGGATAATGGTAGAGGCATTACTAGGAATACCAGGATACCCCATCGAAACATTTCAATGTTTCAGTTCAGCTGTGTACTGTTAAAAGAAAACTGATTTCCCGATTGGACACTTGCTCCAGGGTATGTATTTACCAGGTTTGATTCTCACATCTGTATGGTTTTACAGATGATGAGTGGGAGTAAGTTATTGGGAATAGGGTAATTATCCTCATTATATCAGGATTCGTTGTAATCGGTGATATTTGAGGAGATCATCTTGGTTGTTTGCCGGTCGGCAAATATTTGGTTTTGAATATCCGCTGTTGTGCACCAATTTCAAATTGATATATCTGTACGTCTATTTTCATAGAGTGAGATATACCTTTTGATATTATGTCGATGATATTTACCTATATCAGTGGATGGTTAGGTAAGGAGCATTAAACAGCGGTGTAATTCTTCTCAACCATAAATACAGTTTTCAACCTACGACACACAGTGAAAGAGTTGTTAGACTCAGCGGACTTATACAGAGTATTGTATGTTGTCCAGTGTCCATTAGGACAGAGGGGTTGGTCCTCATACTATATTCTGTTTACTTTTAACTTCTCTAGTTATTAGACATGTGTTTCATAGGAACACAGGGTCTAAGTTTTGAGGAGTTATAGGTATTTGAATAGAGTAGAGAACCAGGTGTAGCAAGTATCGGGATTCTTCAAAGTGATCGAAGATGTAGATACTTGTGATTAAGAGAACTAGCTTCTCTTTCAGGTTACTCATAATTGGAAACATTCCTAAGTTGAGTAACGCTGATCGGCCTCCTTCCATTTAGTTGACATGCACTGGAGACAGCTGTATGATTTGAATCTGGTTCAATTAATTCAGTGCCTTTGTTTCTATATTGGATATAGAACAGTTCATATCTTGACATTGTTAAGGTACGGGGAGTTGTCCGGCTTATGCTTAAAACCAGACACTGGACAACTCAAGGCACGTTTTTGTAATGGCTGTTTGTGGGTTGACCCAGGCTATGACGAGGGTTGATTTTCTACCATCTGGAAGATCAATAGTGATATTGTTCTTGACTCGCCACAGTTTTATTAAAAATGGATTTTTTCAAAACAGTAGTGGGAGTATGGTAGAACTGGAAGTGATTCCAGAACCGCAAACGATTACTGAAGATTTGATAAGGAACCTAAAGATTCAATCTGTTTTGACATTCCATTGGCCACTCCGCAGATAAGGTGGGTAACTTCAGGCACCCGAGAGGTACTCCGGTAGCCTCAAGGACGGTGACAGGGAAGTTCTTGTTTACCCACACTTGCCATTGTTGTTGTTCCAGGCAACGAGACCCGGCAGGAGGATGAGTATAGCGTCGTTCTAAACTAGTTTTAGAAGTGCGCGTCTATATGACTCTGGCAGAGGGTTGTCGTAGTCAGTGGGAGCAGCGGAAGCATTGGTGGACATCAGGCTTATGTCTTTTTATAGACTAAAGCAGATGCAGCGGAGATAGATTATCTATTTCTGATGTGACAGTCATAGGTTTGACGTCATCAGAATAGGGGATGGATCTGTTGAGAAGGTAGTAGGGTGTGATATCCTGGTATTTGGATGACATACACAGAGTAGGAAAAGAAACTCCTATACTACGATCGGTTATACTTTGGTCGTCACACAGTGGTTTCTCCACAAGGGACTTGGACATTGTATAAGACATACTGGTTACTAGATCTATGTTTTTAGATCTAGATTTGGGTGGTTTCCCAATCAGGGTACCTTGACAGCATTCTAAGAGTATTTAGAATGGACGACTCCTGGCACGGTAGTGTACCTGCAGGTGATGGAGTCACCCTCTCTAAAGGTGTCTTACAGACTAAAGGGGAGAGGGATGTGCATGATTGGCAGATCACTTGCTCAGGCAATTGAGTCAATCATGAGATGTCAAGTACCACACCAGATGTTGTTCTTGCACTAGATGCAATAAGTTGACATTGATCCAATCCTGGAGAAACAGTCGGAAGCGTTTTTAGATCATAAGTGAATGTTCTAGGGATATGATAACGGCTGCCTCCTTTAGGAGACGGTTATCATTCCAGGCTTCCAAGGTGACATGGACGACAAGGAGGTTGTCAGAGTTATAGTTTTTCCCTCTGACGAGGGGCAGTATTTTGGACAGGTAGTCCAAGGCAATACTGAGGGTGGCATGGCCCAGGATACTGATTAAGTTCAGTTGACGATACAGTCTAAGAAGTTTGGATTTGCAGTTCATTTATGAGCTAGGTCCCATCAGACATCCAGACATTCTAAGACAGGTATTGCTCATTTCGGGAGATGGCTTTCTCCGCAAACTTGAGATATAGATAGACATAGAAAGAAACATCACAGAGGATCCACTCACTGAGGCTATTCCTCGAACGCAATAGTTTCGCAAACGAGCTTTGTGAGACTGACTAGTAGAGGAGTTGGGTGTACGGTATCACACGGGCTGTGAGTATACGGCATCGCAATAATTAGCCTTGAGTGCAAGTGGGAGATTGTTGGAGTTGGTGCCCTCAGTGTCAATTATTGGATCACAGGCAAGTGATTGCAATGATTGAGGGAGGACCTATCCCAGGAGGACAGTCTTACTCGAGATGATAGTATGCTATCTGGTTTACCTTTATCATCGTGTACTGCTTCAGGTGACCTTACAGGTCACTATTACATGCTGATAGAGCCCCTAGGATTCTTGCTTGACTGCCGGCAGTATGATGGCGATCATATACGTGAGAGCTGGTGGTCTATAAGCACATACTTAAAAGGTCCCTAGTCGTGGGAGTTTCGAGACAGGGCATCGATTCTCCAGAGTAGACTAGTGTATACAGTCGAGACCCCGACGAGGGGCGGTGGCCGGTCTCATAAGCCACTGGTGTCAGTTGGTTCACCTAAGATGTATACAGGTGCTCATTGGGTTATGAGTACACCGGACAGGACTCGCCGGGAACATGCTAGTTGGTCTTATACCTGACGTCAGATAGCAGTTCCCTGGTGACATGTGTACAGGTTAGTTCATCGACCTGGGGATCGTCATTTGTCTCGTGTGAGTTCCCACTGTACTTTGATTACTACCCTACCACGGCTCAAAGAAGTCGTGCAAACAGGTTTTAGTTGGGTACAGTCCCGAGCCACATGGAGGCAGTGAGCGGATCTTCAGGGGTTCGTCTCTCCCGGTATTGGGGGTGAGGTCGCGCTGTGTCTAGGAGAGCCATTACGCAAAGCCCTCGGCCGAGGCAGGAGATTTACTGGTAGGTATTCCAGTAGTATCTCAGGGCGTTCTGGGCTACACTCCGACACGACTTGTACCGCTTTTGGGGGTCTGACTTTTACCAACCCCCTAGGCCCGACATGCGATGCTCATAGACGAACGGACCGGACTGTACGGATATTGTCGCTGACAGGCTCAGTAGGGTGTCAGGATAAGTTCTCTCATCGACGTCCCTTTTGGTCAATAGCTGGTGGCCCGTCACGTATTGGCTTATACCTCTGACGTGCTAGTGGTTAAATCCACAGCCATAGTATTGACGAGTCTTTAGAGTCCACCACACTTACAGTTACTCAAGCTTTCGGGCGAAACGCTGTAGAGGCCGTATGGAGATATGGCAGGGTTCGATCTGATACGTGCGGTATTACACGGATCAGGATCGAACGGATATTACTAGCCGGCTTTGGCTTAAGCCGGTCCTAGTTTAGTACAGTGTAGATTTTGTCTTATTGCATTTGTATCCGGACGGAATACAGATGCGGGTGTGTATGCACAGTATCGGGGTTTTCCTGTAATTTATTACGGGACCAGTTTTCTGGAGTTGCCAGTTTGCATTCCGTTCCGGCCGGTTTTCCTTTGTCCTTTCCCGGCCGGACTTTTCTGATGGAGGGGGTAATTTGCAGTTTTGCAAATTACATTTGAGGAGGGGGTTTCTTGCATATGTTTTAATTATGATAGCATCTTTAGATTCCATTCTTTTCCTTCATCATTTCTTGCAAAAGGTGATTAGGATTGATTTAGAGTTTGATATGAGTTTTGTTATCATGATGTTTGGCTATGGTCACCACTTGCTTTTACTACCATTACCTTCCTTCTAAGGTTGTGTTTTAGTATTCCCTCCTCCACCATTCTCATTAGGATATGAGAGAACTCACTTGAGAGAAAAGAGAAGAAGAGGTTTTGATTCTTGAGAGTTTCATTCTTGATCTCACTTACATGCTAGAAAAATGCAAGCACCATTTTTCTAATCTTGATTCCTCCATCTTCTTCAAAGGCAACAAACCCCAAAGAGACAAGCATCATCTACACTACATTCTACAGCACTCCTTGGGCATGTCGACTTGCCGGCTTCATGCTCGAGTTGCCTCGGTATTGAGGCTGGAGCCCGTAAAAGACGCAGGCGATGTGGTGCCCTTCCGGCGAGGAGGCGATGACATGGAGACTAGACTTTCCGCGGGAGATCGGGATGATGACGAGAAGACCGGAGGACTCGGATCACTTGGTATACTTCTCTTCCCATCTCTTTTGCTAGCATTAGTTTAATGGTTAACGATCCGGGTTTCATTGTCCGTGGTAGCGCCAGTTTCCGAGTAAGGAAAATTTTTGATTCCGCATTTTGGCCTCGGTAAGACGGCCGGGGCGCTGCCGTGGCGCAACAATATACACATCACAAAGCTTGTAAAGTAACTACGACAGTAGAATTCCGCACGCAATTAGCAAACTAAACCAATTTTCCAAACATGAAAATCCAGTGAGCTAAAGTTCCAAAATCGATCGTTTTAAACCAATCCAGGAGTCGAAACGAACTCGAAACCCGCCCGAATCTTCGCAATGTTAGTTATATGTATGCCCTAGAGGCCATTACTGTACATACGATGTATATTGTAATGGATGCTTGGACATATATAGGGAGGACTTTCTTGCTCGACATGATAGTACGCTATCTGGTTGTACTTTATCTTAACATGTACTCTGGTTGTCTCTATGTTGCATGTTGATAAAGCCCTTAGGATATGTACTCGACTACTAGGACTATGATGAGATCATACTAGTGGGGCCACGGTAGTCGACGAGTACATCCTATAACTTTTCCTAGTCGAGGGTGTATCGAGACAGGGCATCGATACACCAGAGTAGACTAGCGTATACGCATCTTGATCCATATGATGGGTGATGGATGATCCCATATCCATCGGTGTTTGACATCAAGGATGGTGTACGGGTGCTCAGTAGAGACTGGGTACACTGGACGGACTCGCCGAGAACTCCCAGATGGTATTATACCTCACGTCAGATGGCAGTTCTCCGGTGACACTGGTACAGAGTAGTCTATTGACCCGAGATCGTCATAGAGTCTTGTGTGATTCCCACTGTGCTTTGATTTCCATCATACCACGTCTTAGAGGGCATGCAAAAAGGTGGCTTTTGGGTACAGTCCCGAATCACATGGAGGCAATGAGCGATAGGAGGGGATTCGTCTCTCCCGGTATAGGGAGTTGATGTTGTGCTGTGTTCGATTGGCTATAACTGGAAATCCCTGGCCAGGATTGCTGAGATTTACTGGTAAGTGTTATCAGTAGTTTTTCAAACTGTTATAGACCTCATATCGACACGACTTATCAAGCTACTGGGGTCTGACGTATACCACCCCTAGGCGAGATATGCGACATATCAGACGACGAGACTGGGCTGTACGGGAGTGTTACTGATTGGATTCGCAGGAGAATGTACAGGCTTGCTTGTTGATCTTCAGAGCGCTCAATACCTGGGTGGCTGTTACGTTTAGCTGACCGCTTGCAGCTTGTGGCTGTTTGATATGATCATCACCTACTGCCGGCGTATTGACGATTCTTTAGAGTCCTACACAGAGGTTTCTTGACTCAGGCAAAACGGAGTAGGGGCACATATGTGATATGTGCAGGACCGAGGATAATGCGATATGTGATATCGTATTCTATTCTTGCGATATTTGATATCAGCCGGGTCATCGGATCAAGTGTTGATTCGATGAATCGGTAAATGAGATATTAGTCGGTTATATGCGATATAGCCGGATTGTCGGATCAAGTGTTGATTCGATGATTTAATGTATAATATATATATGATATAATAAATTACATTAACTAATATTAGCTCACTAAAAGATTCTTTTTCTCACTCGGGTAATACATTGATATATATGCGATATATGTTAATTGTATTATTTTATTTTGTTACAATAAATATTATATATGTGATATATAATATTGTAACATGATATGGTTATTAATGCAACATGTTTAGTGGATATTAAACAAGGTTAGGGTTTGATTTGGGTTAATCTCTTCTAGAAGTTTCTATAAGCTTTCATTTTTTGTTTTGGAAAGGATATTTTTGCATGATATTTCCTTAACCCAACCACACCCTTTAACCTTGGTTAATTCTCTACAATGGTTACTTGAACCATGGTTGCATTATTCATCACAAAAGGATTCCAATTATTATTCATCTTCTTCTTCCTTCTTTCTTTCATGGAAAAAGCTTTCTAGCTTTTTTCCAAGTGATGAAAATGAGTGAGAATAAGAAAATAAATGAGAGAAAAAATCCTACATCATCATCCTCATCTATCCTTGCCCTTTAGATGAGAGTGTTCACTTAACTCGAAGTTAATTTCATGATCTAACTCTCTCATCTAAAGGGGGTGAAGCAGACCCGAAACTGCCTCAGGTGGGGCAGTTTCAGGTCCCCGCCGCCAAGACCACCTTGTGGTGGACTTGGGAAGTGGGCCCAGCCGTTCGGTCCCCCTGGGGTGTCCCTGGGGTCTCCACTCTCCACCCCATGGCTTCTCGGTTCAAACCGTAAGCCCTCGGGGTGTGCAAACAACTCAAAATATCAACTTTGGAAACTGTTTTTGTCGGCAGTTTTGGCGTGACAAAAACGGCGGATTTCTAACATCGCAACAAGCTATCTAGGGTTTATGAGAGGCTCTGATACCATTGTAAGTCGATGTCGTGCACCACACGTGTCGCGGGGAGGCGGAATTAGCAAAAAATGATTTTTACAGGCTTCACAACACCGACTTGAAGCAAGGATCGAACATTAAACCCTAGCTAGAAAACTATATGAGGTTTAACTACTCGGATGAATGTTATACCTCATAGTATCATGTCCTTCTTGTCTCATCGATTTCCTCCTTCACTTCGTGAGCTCCTTGGAGTGAAAATGGATAGCGCCTCCTCGTCGGCTTCTCCAAGTCGTAGAAGATCCACCTGGGAGTTCCAACCTTGAGCTTAACCTCCAAGTTGAGGCAACTAGGTCACTTGGTGTGCTAAACTAAGTAGCCTAGAGAGAGTAGAGAATGTTAATGTATTTTTTTATGTCACAAACCCTATGATTCTCAACTCATGAGACAATTAGGGTTTTATTTTGAGGAAGATGAAGAGAGAGGTTGAGAGGAGAGAGAATGTGTTTATGATAATAAAACTAAACTCTTGAGCATGGCATACATTTTAACTCTAATGCAAAAGAAAAATATCTCACACAAATATCTCACGAAATATCTAAGTCTTCTATGGTCACAAGAGTCCAAAAGAGTCAACATAAAGCCATGCTCAATTTCATTAAAATACCATGAAGTTTCCCTCCTCTCAATTATCCACCTCATTAAGCATTTAACCAAAAATGCTAAAACAAATAATGAGGTTTAATCATCTTAAAGAAAACTTGAACAATTACAAGAATTTCCCCTCGCAACCGTATATACATACCCGTATCCGTGTTCCGAGAAACACGAATACAATGCGACATAACTAATCCAATAACTAAATACTAGGATGCGGCTTAAACTAGCCCACTAGTATTTTCCACCTGAACATCATATGCGCACAAGTACACATGTGTGATCGAACCCTGTCGTAAAACCATACGACCTCTACTCGATTCGCCCAAAGTAGGGAAACCCTATGTGTGGGACTCTAAAGACTCGACAGTACGCTGGCAGTGGGTTTAACCACAAGCACGTCAGCGGTACTAGCTGCACGTGACGGCTACCCAGGTATCTGTCGATAAGAAGGCTGACGAGTAAACTCATCTGAACTCTTACTAAGCCTGTCTGTGGAAATCTCCGTACAGTCCGGTCTGTTCGTCTAAGAGTATTGCATATCGGGCCTAGGGGCGGTAAATTCCAGACCCCCAATAGCACAATAAGTCGTGCCAAAACACCCTGAGAAACTACTGGAGTACCTACCAGTAAATCTCGCTTGCCCTGGTCAGGGACTTTGTGTAATGGCTTTCCGAACACAGCGCGACATCAACCCCCAATACCGGGAGAGACAAATCCTATCTAACCACCACTACCTCCAAGCGCTTCGGGACTGCATCCAACTACTACCTGTTTGCACAACTCAATAGAGCCGTGGTAGGGTAGTAATCTAAGAACAGTGGGAACACACTTGAGGCAAAGTAGCAGTGTCAAGTAGACAGACTAAGCTGTACTAATGTCACCTGGGAACTGCTACCTGACGATAGGTATAGTACCAACCAGCAGTACCCCACGAGTCCGTCCAGTGTAACTCATAACCCAATGAGCACTTGCATACTATCTCCAGTACGACGTACTGATGGCTGTGGGACAGACCATCTCCCCTGCTGTGATGAGAAGCGTATACACTTGTCTACTCTGGAGTATCGGTGCCCTGTCTCGATAATCCTACGACTAGGGACCTGTATAAGGATGTGCTTGTAGACTATCCAGCCCCCACTAGTGTGATTGCCATCACAACACTGGTAGTCAAGCAAAGATCCTAAGGTGTCACGACCCGAAAGTACGGAACATGACCGGCACTTAAACTACGAACGTCTCGAGACGTACGTAATCTAAGTAAACCGAAAACCCAGAAATCCAAACCAAGAAGAGTAGTAGAGAGTAGGAAAAACCAATTTAAATCAAGTTGTTTTAATAGCATAAGCCGAATTATGCGGGTTTCTAAAAACATCAAAAATTTACTGAAAATTTCGGCAGAGTCTCCTTTGTAAATACTGGCCCCCAAACGGGATACAACATGAATAGTATACGAAATCAAGAAAAAGGCATCCCCAAGCGGGAGCTAGCTCTTCGTCAATCGACGGTCACAACCACACAAGCAATATAATATACAACGCCAACGGCGAGGATCAAAAACTCAAAAGGGAACTCAAAACCACCAGAAATATAACGAGCGACTCTAAGGTCGAAAGAATAAACAACACTGGTCTCTATCTCAATAAATACATGTTTGGTTGATGGAACTTCTAGATACAACAGAATAATGATATACAAGATAATATGATGGGTACGATACAAGAAAAAAACCCACCTACTAGCAAGTCACCCGAATGAAACTGAGCCCGCAAAGCCGTAATGAAACCTGTACGGCAAACCTGCAAGAAACTGGGGCACAACGGGGGTGAGTTGCCAACTCGTGAATAGAAAAACATCTACGCACAGAAATCGCATAAATAACGCAACCTAGGTC
The DNA here is from genome assembly GCA_030015575.1 of Agapanthus africanus. Taxonomy (NCBI): domain Eukaryota; kingdom Viridiplantae; phylum Streptophyta; class Magnoliopsida; order Asparagales; family Amaryllidaceae; genus Agapanthus; species Agapanthus africanus. Next base: position 367,483,323 of record JASDDO010000022.1, read on the forward strand.
AATGATCATAATATATCCTCAAATATATGTATAACAGGCAGCCTATGACAATGTCTAGGGTAAAATCTAACCCGAGTGTAATTTCATGTGCCCGTGTCAGTGCCTTAGGTAGCAATATATCATATGAATGAGGTATGCATGCATGAAACAGAATACATGTAAATGAAGAAACTGTTTTCATAAATTAGTGAGATTTCCTTCGTATTTTTAAACTGAGGTATCATAAATGAAATCAGTATCAACAGTGTCTAGCATCGACACAAAACATAAATCTCACTGTCTCGAAATATCAATGTCTCAATCTCAATATCTAGGGCGCCGTCAGTCCAGACCGGCCCCTACCATCCATCTCAAGACCACGACGGTATCCTCCGGATATCCGACGCGTCGGGTAATATCACCGGTAGGTAGTGCTCCCCAGCCAGGCTCAACGTCAACACCACATTCCTCTTGCCCCGGGGTACCATACCGGGCCCACCATGTACCTGTGACGGTTCCTCCACTCCTCGACACGGATCTCCAAAACCACAGCAAACTCATGGTGGACGACACTTACATCACTAGAAAACCGCAACATTTTATATTTTAAAAGATCATAAGTTGTAAATTTTGCGGCTTTCCCCGAAATCCAGAAATATCATAAATCTCAAGAAATCATCACAAGTGCATATGTCAATGATAATGAACTAGGCATGAACAACTGAATAACAGTATGCATGAAGTGGTAGGTAATAACTACAATGTCTAATATGACATATAAGGGAAGTACACTAATATCATGTCAACACAACTAGCTAACAATCTAAGTCAAGCAATTATATTCTCTAAAGTGTACGTGACATGGCAATTACCGATGAAGATGTGTGTGAGCCGGCAAGTAGGTGTACGTGGTACATACGCATCATCGGTAATGGTGCTGGTGTCCTAACAACATGATATCAATAATGGAATATGCAGCAAAATAAATATGCGAGGCAGAGCGAACAACAATAATGTGCGGGAGCTGAATACTAGACACAACGATAACTAATCTGCAATAATCTAATATAAGTCCTACGAATGGTGCCTTTTGAAATAACACGAATCATGGGGTTTTGAAAATAGGGGCTACGGTGTTTTTATGAAAAGATACGTCGTTTTTGAAATATCCGTAGATTCCCTTGAGCTGTCTTTAAGAATGCCCACGATTCGTTAGTTTTTGAAATAGGTAAGAAGTCTAATCTAATCTAACAACTACACTAAACTATACGGCTGAACTAACAAGCTGAACTACAGGTAAGGAAACCGCCTATCATCAGAGTCGATACATATACATACCTGTATATGTATAGTCGGTGATCCCGCCTCAATAATATCATATCCGATACCATATCTATAATCAGGCATCCCAAGTCAAGAGTGCGGATCAATCATCAATATAGCTCGTACGTAAATCCGTCGTACGGCATCCCAAATCTGGGTACGGATCAAAATCATATTCATCACATTATTCATCCGGTATCCTCTTTATCAAAGATCATAGTCTAAGGTACTGACCTATGTCTAGTACAATACTAATATCATCAATATAGTCATGATCTAACTATTGATCGACAGTCTCGTACAAATCGATATCATCAGCACATATCATCATCAAGGGGTATACATCGCCCAATACAGCCTAGGACCAATATCCTAGCATAACACATCTCCTATCACGATCACATGTCGACCACCTATTTATAATACCATTCATCCGTATCGTCGCCCTAAGATTCGCTATAACACCAGGACGTACCTCAAGTACGAATCCTGCCATATCACCGATATCACAATCTCAACACAAATCTCATCGACTCATCTCAATCCCAAGTATCATCCCCAAATCCGTATGTGAACATATAGTCCTATACCTATGTGAACACATAACTATATATTCCCGTATGTGCACAAAAGAAAGAAGAAAGTATGCAAGTATGGATGGGTGTGTGCAAGTGTGTGCGACCGCTACTCTAGGGTTTCGCGGCACTCAATCATCCAAGAACACCAAATATCCATATTTATCATCAATAACTCAAACAATTTATATATATATATATATATGTGTGTGTGTGTGTGTATACGTATTCGTATACATCACCACGAACTGCGGGGGTGCTATACGCCATCCACCCGACTTCTCCCCGTAGATATAAATCTACTCACCTGGTCCTCGCTCGCCGGTGCCGACGTCGCCACGCGCTTGCTTGTCGTCTCGAAGTCCACATAGGGTACCTACATATCATAACGCAACATATCGCATTAAAATCCGACTCATGACCAAAACGACGCACGAAACCCACATAGGTCAAAACCTAAGGTTGCTTTCACAAATCGACCTAAAAACCCTCGACGTCGGCATACAAACGCCAAACCATCGAGAAAGCTCCCAACACATTCATTTGTACAATTACAAGCACTAATTATAATATAAAATAGCTTAAAATTCACAAAAACCCCCAATTTCACTTAAAAAGTCATTTTTCCGAAAATCTAGCAAGCACAAATCACCGTTTTAGTACAGAACTCGATGTATAAACGAATCTAGCGGCCACAATATTCACTAAATATCTTAAATAAATCATAAAAATAATTCCCATAATTTAATCTCATTAAATTTCATAAACTCCAAAATTCTAGTTTGCAAACATATCAATTTTTACACTTTTTAAAGTAAATTTCACAATTCATCCATTAAGCTTAGTTTTGCATATACAATAGTATTAAACCAAAATTTATAATGCTAATAATGTCATGAAACCTTAATCATATTTTAATTTAAACCATTTAATAAATTTCCAAAAACCTAGTTAGCAATTATATAATTATCACTTTTAAATTAACAAATATGCAAACTAGCAACTTAAATTGGATTTAGCATAACATTAATATGTCAATTATATCACATAAACTAAATCTCACAACACAAAATACCAATTTAAAATCAAACCCCTCTCTTGAATTTTAAATCATGCACCTAAAACTAATTAAAAACCTAATTAAACAATTAATTAAGCTAACCTAAGCAATTAACAACACATTAAGCAAAAAGGTTAGAATTTATACCCAAATAATTTGAAGAACCCACAAGCACACTTAGCCTCCCAAATTGAAATCTAAATCCCTAGATCCATGCTATGGTAGCCAAATGAAAATGGGTAGGAGGTGGATTTTGATTTGGATTTTTGCTTGATTTTTTGTGGATTTTTCAAGCATTTTTGAAGAACTTTTTTAAAGAGAAGGAGATGAAGAATGAAGGGCTGTTGGGGTTCAGATTTTGGCCAGAAAATGAGTGGGGGAGGAGAGAGAGAGAGGTGGAGAAAAATGGGGAGAAAGTCAAAGTCAATTCAAGGTCAAAAGTCTAACTAATTTATCCATTTTCTTTTCTTTTCTTTCATTTCTTTTCCTTTGAAATTCAAGTGGGGAAAAAATGGGGGCTGCTGAATTTAGCTAAGGGGAGAAGTGAATGGGGGTGTGTGGGTGTGGGTACGGGTGTGGGGTGATGAAAAATGATAAATACAATACCCCAAACATCCATTTACGCTAAAAAAAAGCCTTTTTTCTTCAATAATTTCTAAACCGTTTTGGCAAATGATTTCGTTCCAAAAACCACATGATAAAATTTTATTTAATGTTTTATGATGCACAAAATTTGTTTCAACTCATTCCAATTTGTAATTTTTCCTAATTAAATGTATTAGTGACGGCTTAAAATAATAATAAAATAATATTTTTTTCAGAAAATATGAAATTTCACCAGCGGCTCAATAAACACCAAATAATAGCAATTACATAGCTAGAATATGTATATTTAATTTTTATAATAAGATATTTGTATTTTGACTTTTTACAGAAACCCCCTTATTTTACCGATTTTTCAAAATTTCACCGAAACGATTTTCAAAACTTTACATAAGGGATCTATCAATATGTATTAGCGATACGTTAAAAGAAACATATACACATATTAGGATAGATACAAACCAAATAGGCATATTACCATATTGAGCAAGACTGTTATAAATCCGTGTATATATCCCAAGCTTCCAAAATGTAATATACAAACTAGTACTATACAATAATGGCCTCTAGGGCATATTACACTAACATAAACTACACATGTCCCACTAGTATGATCTGCATCATAATCACAGTAGTCAAGCAAAATACCCTAAGTGCTTTATCAATATGTATCAAATGAATAATATGCATGATCAAGTGAACATGTCAAGATAAAGAGTAACCAGATAGCATACTATCATATCGAGCAAGAATGTCCTCTGAATATATATATGTATATATGTATATATATGTATATATGTATATATATATATATATATATATATACATCCACTATCAAATAATGGCCTCTAGGTCATACATATATCCAACAGTTATATACCAGACCAGATATTGCTTTTACACTTGGTGTAGTAAGCACATATTAGTCCAATCCTGGAGAAACATAAGGAAGGAGTGCAGAACATATGAGATATTCTTGGTGTATGGTAATGATAGACTCTTTCAGGATGCGATTACCGATTCCAGCTTCCGTGGTGACAAAGGTGACAGAGTATCTATCGCGAGTCATTAGTTTACCTTTTTATGAGAAGCAGTATATTGGAAGAGTTCCAAGCGGGATATTGAGGTAGTCAAGGCGTTGGATGCTGATTTTGACTCAGTAGATGGTACATCTTAAGTATTTGTTTGAATAAATACGTTCATTTATGAATAAGGTCCCATCGGCTATCCAAACAAAGTTCTAAGGAAGGTATGGCTCATTTTGGGAGATAGTTGATCTCCACGAAATTGAGATTTAGAGAGATACGGTTAGAAACATCATAGTGGATCCACTCACTGAGGCTATTTCTCAAACACAGTTTGCGAAACTGTTAGTACAGAAGTTGGGTATGCAGTAACACATGAGATGTGTGTATGCAATAATGCAATAATTGGCCCTGAGTGCAAGTGGGAGATTGTTGGATATATGTGCCCTCAAGGCAATTATCGTAATTGTAGGAATGCAATTACTGAATTCATGAGGACATATATAGAAAACAGTCTTACTTAAGATGATAGTGTGTTATCTGGTTTGTATTTATCATTCATAAGTATACTTTTTGCTTTCTATTGAAGGGTTCCTAGGCACACTAGTGAAGGTTCATAGAGCATCAAACATGCCCGAATAAAATTCTACATGTGTCGAACAACCCAAAGACGTGATCTTGGCTAGATTATTAGGGTTTAGCATGCAAGATAACAACTTTTTATCTAAGTGTGAGGGATTACAACCTTCGTAGTCCGCTCCTTCGCTTCACAAGCTCCGAGTAGAAGTCCCTTCGCCGCGATCCTCGATCTCCCGGACTCAAGAGAGGCTCCACGACTCGAACGATCCATGCTAGCTTGAAGTGTTCCGAATCTCCGATGATCTACGTCGAAGTAGCAATAACTCAAGCTTTCTCACTCTAAAGAGATGAACACCCTAATCTCATGGGCTAGATGAGATAAGGATGAGGGAGTAGTATTTATGCTTTCTTTTTAATTCACTTTCTCACAATTCATCATCACAAATGGAATTTCTAGTGAGCTCAAAATCAAGAGAGAAGAAGATGATAATGAAAAGATAATGATAATTCCTTTTGTGATGAATAGAAAAGAAATCTATATGATTGATATATCAACCATGGTCAAGGTTGATAGGCTAAGAGTTTGTAGAGAATAAACTAGAGTTAGGGTTTGGTTAGGTTAGAAATGAGTCATGGAAAAATATCAACCATAATATCTTAACCAAGACAAAAAGGAAAAGCTTCTAGAATGTGCAAGAAGAAGCTAACCCTAATCAAACCCTAATCCCATTTAATCATCCTTAAACATGTTTAATAATAAATTATATCATGTCACAATAATATATATCACATATATATTATATATTTGCAACAAAAGAAAATAATACACTTAACATATATCGCATATATATCAATGTATCATTTAGTGAGAAAATGAAATAATAAAGCGAGCCAATATTAGATGATGTAATACAATATATCATATATATTATTATACATTAAATCATCGAATCAACTCTTGATCCGACAATCCGGCTATATCGAATATAACCGACTAATATATCATGTACCGATTCATCGAATCAACACTTGATCCGATGTCCCGGTTCATATCTAAATATCGCGAGAATATAATACGGTATCTCATATCGCATTATCCTCGGTCCTGCGCATATCACATATGTGCCTCTACTCCGTTTCGCCTGAGCCAAGAAACCTCTGTGTAGGACTCTAAAGAATCGTCAATACGCCGGTAGCAGGTGATGATCATATCAAACACCTACAAGCTGCAAGCGGTCAGCTAAACGTAACAGCCACCCAGGTATTGAACGATCAGAAGATCAACAAGCTAGCCTGTGCGTTCTCTTGTGAATCCAATCAGTAACACTCCCGTACAGTCCGGTCTGTTCGTCTGATATGTCGCATATCAGGTCTAGGGGTGGTATACGTCAGACCCCAGTAACCGATAAGTCGTGTCGATGTGAGGCTCATAACAGGTCGAGAAACTACTGGTAACACTTACCAGTATATCTCTATATCAGCCCTGGCCAGGGACTTCCAGTTATAGCCAATCGAACACAACACAACTTCAACTCCCTATACCGGGAGAGACGAATCCCCTCCTATCGCTCATTTCCTCCATGTGATTCGGGACTGTACCCAAAAGCCACCGTTTTGCACGCCCTCTTGGACGTGGTAAGGTGGAAATCAAAGCACAGTGGGAATCACACAAGACTCTATGACGATCTCGGGTCTACAGACTACCCTGTACCAGTGTCACCGGAGAACTGCCGTCTGACGTGTGGTATATCACCAACTGGGAGTTCTCGGCGAGTCCGTCCAGTGTACCCAGTCTCCACTGAGCACCCGTACATCATCCTTGATGTCAAACACCGATGGATATGGGATCATCCATCGCCCATCATATGGGTCAAGATGCGTATACGCTAGTCTACTCTGGTGTATCGATGCCCTGTCTCGATATACCCTCGACTAGGAACATTTATAGGATGTACTCATCGACTACCGTGGCCCCACTAGTATGATCTCATCATAATCCCAGTAGTCGAGTACAGATCCTAAGGGCTTTATCAACATGTAAGAGAAAGACAGTAAACCAATACAAGTCAACATGTTAAGATAAAGTGAAACCAAATAGCATACTATCATGACGAGCAAGAAAGTCCTCTCTGTATATATCTAAGCATCCATCATAATATACATCAAATGTACAACAATGGCCTCTAGGGCATATACAAAACTAACAATCTCCCACTTGCACTAAGGCCAGCTGCTGTAGTATCTCATACCTAGCATCCCGAATAATCTCTCAAACTGTATCTGGGGAATGGCCTTCGTGAGTGGATCCGCAGTGTTGTCCTTCGTATCTACTCTCCTGACCTCGATCTCCCGGCGATCAACTATCTCCCTGATCAGGTGATACCGCCTCAGAATATGTCTGGATTTCTGATGGGATCTGGGTTCCTTGGCCAAAGCCACAGCTCCATTGTTATCGCAATACAGAGGTATTGGATGTTCAATGGATGGAACCACACCAAGTTCACTAATGAACTTCTTCATCCAGACAGCCTCTTTGGCAGCATCGCTGGCAGCGATGTATTCAGCCTCCATCGTCGAGTCTGTAACGGTATCCTATTTGGAACTCTTCCAACATACCGCCCCTCCATTGAGGGTAAAGACAAAACCCGAATGCGACTTAGAGTCGCTCTTATCACTTTGGAAGCTGGAATCGGTAAAGGACTCCACCCGGAGTTCTCCGTTACCATACACCAAGAACATGTCTCTAGTCCTTCGCAAGTACTTGAGAATATTCTTCACAGCTGTCCAGTGACACTCTCCAGGATCTGCTTGATACCGACTCACTACACTTAGTGAGTATGCTACATCGTGTCTGGTACATAGCATCGCATACATGATAGAGCCTACTGCCGAAGCATAGGGTATCCCTTGCATGCGAGCTCTCTCCAAATCAGTCTTGGAAGACATCTCTTTGGAGAGAGTGAGTCCAGAGATCGTGGGTTGGTTCCCACGCTTGGATTCTTCCATACTAAACCTCTTTAGGATGGTGTCAATGTACCTGGATTGGGACAATCCCAGTATCCGTTTAGATCTATCTCTATAGACCATGATTCCCAATATGCAGGAGGCATCACCTAGATCTTTCATTGAGAATCTTTGTGATAAGAAGAGCTTGACTGATTGCAGCATAGGAATATCATTTCCTATCAAGAGTATGTCATCCACGTACAATACGAGGAAGACAACCTTACTCTCTGCTACCTTCTTATAGATACAAGGTTCATCTGTGTTTTTGATGAAGTCAAACTCTTTGACTACAACATCAAAACAGATGTTCCAACTCCGCGATGCTTGCTTTAACCCATATATGGATTTAAGCAGTTTGCACACCTTTCCGCTGCTCCCACTATCTACGAAGCCCTCTAGCTGAGTCATGTACACGCACTCTTCTAAATCACTGTTTAGAAAGGCGGTCTTAACATCCATTTGCCAGATTTCGTAGTCTGGTATGCAGCAATGGCAAGTAAGATCCAGATGGACTTAAGCATAGCCACTGGAGAAAAAGTTTCGTCATAATCCACACCTGGTCTTTGACGAAAACCCTTTGCTACAAGTCTAGCTTTGAAAGTCTCAACTTTTCCATCTACACCAAATTTCTTTTTAAAAATCCACTTGCTCCCAATGGGTTTTACCCCTTCAGGAGCATTTTCCAAAATCCATACTTTATTGGTGTACATGGATTCCATCTCAGATCGCATTACATCCAGCCATTTCACAGAGTCACCACTCATGATGGCCTGCTCGAAACTAGTCGGGTCATCATCTTCCATGATGCAATCCTCGCTTCCACCATCAATGAGAAAACCGTAGTATCTCTCAGGCGGATGAGAAACCCTGCTAGATCGGCGGAGAGGCTGGGGTTCGTCGGGTACTACTGAATCCTCTGGTTCCACTAAATCTTCAGTTGTAGTTTGTGTTGCTGGAACCTCTTCCAGCTCTACCTCATCGCCACTAATTTCTTTTGTAAGAAATTCCTTTTCTAAAAAGGTGGCATGTTGAGCAACAAACACCTTTTGTTGTTCACTGTGGTAGAATAGATATCCATACGAATTGCTTGGATATCCTACAAACTTACAAAGAACTGATCGTGTCTCGAGTTTGTCCGGATTTTGCTTTTTAACATAAGCCGGACAACCCCATATCTTAACTCTTTTAAGAGATGGTCTCTTTCCATTCCATATCTCATATGGAGTGGTAGGCACAGATTTAGTTGGAACTCTATTCAATAGGCATATGGCTGTCTCCAGCGCATACCCCCAGAAGGAAATAGATAACTCAGCTGTACTCATCATAAAGCGCACCATATCTAATAGGGTGCGATTCCTCCGCTCCGATACACAGTTGTGCTGTGGTGTATAAGGAGGAGTAAGCTGAGAGAGAATCACATTCTCTTTTAGATAATCTAGGAACTCATTGCTTAAGTATTCACCTCCTCGATCAGATCGAAGAATCTTAATACTTTTGCCCGTTTGATTCTCTACTTCGTGCTTATATTCTCTGAATTTCTCAAAAGCTTCAGACTTGTGTTTCATCAAGAACACATATCCGAATCTTGAGAGATCGTCAGTGAATGTAATGAAGTAGGAAGAACCGTTCCTGGCATGCGTAGACATGGGACCGCATACATCACTATGTACCAGTCCTAAGAGTTCGGTAACTCTTTCTCCGTGTCCACTAAACGGAGCTTTGGTCATTTTTCCTTTGAGACATGAATGGTAAGTATCATAAGATGATAATTCGAACGGATTCAAATAACCATCCTTATGTAACTTAGCCAGTCGTGTCGCACTGATATGACCAAGTCTACAATACCACAAGAAGGATTCGTTCATTTCTGAACTTTTCCTCTTGTGTGTGTTTTGTATATTGAGGACTGTATTCTGATTTAGAATGAATATGCCATTATGTAACGAGCCTGATGAAATCAACTTTTGATCTAGGAATATGTTCATAACATTATCCTTTACTATAAAATTATATCCTTCTTTACTTAATAAAGAAACTGATATAATGTTGCACATCATGTTCGGTATATAATAGCACTCATTTAGAATCAGTGTATTACGACTTGGCAATACAAGATGATATTCGCCAACTGCTTTGGCTGCAATACTTGCACCGTTCCCTACATGAACGGAATGATCACCTTTTCCCAGTTCTCTACCTTTACGTAGCCCATGTAACAATTTACATATGTGGGATCCTGATCCGGTATCTAATACCCAGGACGTAGGATGAACTGAAAAACAGTTCTCAATAACTAACACACCTGAAGAAGATGCATCAACATGCATTTTCTTTTGGGCGGCTTGAGAATCTAGATATTCTTCTATTCCCTGTTCAGTCTTATAACTCTTATAAGAAAGAACGGGTCCAACGTTCCCCTGCTCAGTATAATAAGCGGGTTCAGTCAATACATCCATATTATTATCTTGATTATGGCCTGACATGGTCGCTACCTGGAGAGAGAGAGACGAACAAACTTTAGCATATGCTCTTGCAAGATTAGATTGGTTATTATCTTATCTAATCAGGATGTCTCCCACTGTTTTTATTAAATCTACCTTCAAACCCTAAAATGTAAGATTAGCCGGGATTAATTACACCCTACAATTTCGTCAATCTTTCAGCCAGATCAGTGTCGGTACTTTGAGGGAGGTTCCCCGTGCTTTCGCACGGACCTAATTAAAGTAAACCTCGTTTTCCCAGAGGCGTAACCCCGTTAACACTTTTCTAGACACCTACTTGATCGACTAATTGTCCTGTGTAAAATTCTCCCAGGAGTAACTCTTACTCGCAGTGGGTATCGGGATCCAACTATCTCATAGGAGGTATGCAATCTCATTGCAAATTTCAACACTTGAAATTCCCGATAATGCTTTTACCCCTAGCAACTTATGACCTTGGCTAAGGTCAACAAATCATAAGCGCTAGTCAAGTTCAACCCGTCATTTCCTGATTGAATTAAACCCACCCGTACGACCCTTGGCTAAGGTCAACAAAGTCGCACGACTACCCTAACTCAATCACATCTCATGTTTTAGCAGATAAATACTAATTAGCTACCGTACACCACGCCTTGGCTAAGGTCAACAAACGCAGCACGAATACTAACTAGTCTCTATCTGAAATGACGGAGGGCTACGCAGGTTTTTCAGAAAACCCTGAGCGTAATGAACATGATATCGTCGTAGAATCAAATGTTTTTGAAAAGGAGTGTTTTTGAGGCTTTTCTTAGTTTCGCTAAAGCGGTCACTCCCGGTGAAGGGGTCATCGGCCCTTTCCTCATCGAATAAGGTGCAAGATATATCATATATACCGCTGTGCAAAGCAAAACACTAAAAGCATTCAAAAGACAAACCGCGTTTTGTAGCATTTGCCAGTTTCGCTAAAGAGGTCACTCCCGGTGAAGGGATCTCGGCTCTTTCCCCATCGAATAAGGTGCAGGATATATCATATATATCACTGTGCAAAGCAAAACTGTAGCTACCCATTTTATAAAGTTTTGATTCTACAACATCTTCAGGTTTCTTTTCTTTTTATTAATCTCATTAATAAAATCCCATCAGCTTATGCTTCCTAAGCATCACAAATAAATACGACGTACACTTATGCTATCCGCATTCCCCTCGATGTCCCCTCGTGCACCGTTAGGTTAGGTAACTAACGACAGAGCAGGGCAGGGCTAGTGCGGGTGTAAAACATAAGTAACATCTATATAATATATCATATATACTATATACTGTATCCATCAGAACATATCAAATGATCACATCACAGATATCGCAGCAGAAACATAGATATAATGTGGGATATACTAGGACGTCCGTATTTAGTATTTAGCCAACAATAGAAAATACGGATTCCACAGTCGCGATGAATAGCCAAGCCCACACCCTGGACCCCTACGAGAGTGGCAAGCACCCTACCAATTCTGGAGTTTAGAAGACCAGGTCTCGGCTCTTCGAGATGGCCTCCCACTGAACCCCAGAACCCGGTCACCTGTGCTCCCCTCCTTGGGTCCATCCTAATGCGGAAAAGTAAATAATATACAACACTGGTGGCATCAACCTCAACCCGGAAGTGCCCCAAATAAAAGAATATTACATTACATTTGAATTTACATGAATGAAAATATAAAACTCTCATCTCACATAAAACCCCCGGCTATTCAATCGCGACAATCTTGCACATCATATCTCAGCAACACATAATATCACATATCATCAACGTAAGTAAGTATGCATACACCGATCGTCGCCGATGTATTGCAACGAAGACCGGCAATACAACTACATACTACACTTACGGTCACAGAAAGGAAAGTGTAAAACTACAATATTTGGAATCCACAATCACTTTAGACATCGTAAATCCGAAATATCACATACTTCGCATTTCATGCCTAACTCTATGAATTCCACATATTGTATCACATTCCAGATAAATAGATAGTATTAAACTTTTCGAACAGATAATCAAACACCCAAAATTTCCCAAAGTCCTCAACACTTGAGCGGAGTTCAAATAATCCTAGAATATGTCATAGTACCAGTGATCCAGCCGTAGAAGGGTCAAGCCAACGCCTCACATGTGGCACGCCGTACTGCCCCAAACCCGAAGGTTCAAAAAGCAGTTCAAGACGGTCACATAATCGAGTTAAGGTTTGTTGTCTTCTAGAGCGTCCACCGCTTAACTTGTACAATTTTTCCGAAAGATTTAAACCCAATAAAAATTCAACACTTGAAAGTTTGCCGTGCCGGGATAAAGTGGGTTAATGATATCCGTTCAAACAGTTTAACAGTTTCTAAATATCCGGAAATAAAAACGAATTTAAATATTCCGATCGAATGTACGATTACAAAACAAACCCCAGAATACTCAACACTTGAGTCAGAATAAAAATACCCATAAAATATATATCACAAAATTAGGAATTACTGTGCAAAAATTACTCCTTGATCTCCTCATACTGCCACGGTTCCGCGGCCCAAGCAATGTACGGCCGCGGTTCCGCGGTGGTTTGTACGGATCAGGGGAAAATTTTTTCACCGAATTTCTTATTTTACTTTGCTGTATTTTCAGATATTTTTAATTCAGAAAAATCCCAGATTTTGAAAAATTTCTAGAGAGGGGGTAAATTTTGTCGGTTCGGGTTCGATCGGAGTTTTAACTTCGTAAACACGTCGCCTAATGCTCTAGCTAGGCTCTGATACCACTGAAGGGTTCCTAGGCACACTAGTGAAGGTTCATAGAGCATCAAACATGCCCGAATAAAATTCTACATGCGCCGAACAACCCAAAGACGGGATCTTTGCTAGATTATTAGGGTTTAGCATGCAAGATAACAACTTTTTATCTAAGTGTGAGGGATTACAACCTTTGTAGTCCGCTCCTTCGCTTCACAAGCTCCGAGTAGAAGTCCCTTCACCACGATCCTCGATCTCCCGGACTCAAGAGAGGCTCCACGACTCGAACGATCCATGCTAGCTTGAAGTGTTCCGAATCTCCGATGATCTACGTCGAAGTAGCAATAACTCAAGCTTTCTCACTCTAAAGAGATGAACACCCTAATCTCATGGGCTAGATGAGATGAGGATGAGGGAGTAGTATTTATGCTTTCTTTTTAATTCACTTTCTCACAATTCATCATCATAAATGGAATTTCTAGTGAGCTCAAAATCAAGAGAGAAGAAGATGATAATGAAAAGATAATGATAATTCCTTTTGTGATAAATAGAAAAGAAACCTATATGATTGATATATCAACCATGGTCAAGGATGATAGGCTAAGAGTTTGTAGAGAATAAACTAGAGTTAGGGTTTGGTTAGGTTAGAAATGAGTCATGGAAAAATATCAACCATAATATCTTAACCAAGACAAAAAGGAAAAGCTTCTAGAATGTGCAAGAAGAAGCTAACCCTAATCAAACCTTAATCCCATTTAATCATCCTTAAACATGTTTAATAATAAATCATATCATGTCACAATAATATATATCACATATATATTATATATTTGCAACAAAAGAAAATAATACACTTAACATATATCGCATATATATCAATGTATCATTTAGTGAGAAAATGAAATAATAAAGCGAGCCAATATTAGATAATGTAATACAATATATCATATATATTATTATACATTAAATCATCGAATCAACTTTTGATCCGACAATCCGGCTATATCGAATATAACCGACTAATATATCATGTACCGATTCATCGAATCAACACTTGATCCGATGTCCCGGTTCATATCTAAATATCGCGAGAATATAATGTAGGGTTGCTAGGCACCCGCACAAGAGTCTACGAGGCATCAACCATGCCCGATTAAAAATTTAGCCGTGCCGAACTACCCGAATACGGAACTTTAAACTAGAGATTAGGCGATAACTTGCATGCTAAACACTTTAACACTAAGTGAGAGGGATTACAACCTTTGTAGATCCGGTCCTTCACTTCATATGCTCCGTGTTGTGGTCCCTTCGCTGCGACCATCGGGATCCGGACTCTCGAGAGGTTCCACGAAGAGAAAGGCGCAACCTTTGCTTCCGATCTTCGATACTACGATGATCTACCTCGAAGTTTCTTTAACATAATCTAACACTCATGAAATGATGTGAACACCTTCATCTAAATGGCAAGGGAAGATGTGGATGATGAAGTAGGAATTTTGCTCTACTTATTTATCATTTTCTCACTATTATTCATCACCTTTGAAAAACTAGCAAGCTTTTCATGAAAGAAAATGGAGGAAGAAGAAGAATAGTGTTCCATTTCCTTTTGTGATGAATAAGAAAAGATTAATATGAAGAATAATGCAACCATGGTTCACTTAACCATTGTAGAGAATTGACTAGGGTTAGGGTTTTGGGTAAAATTAAAGCATGAGTCATGAACAAATATCTTTCACAAAACAAAACAAATCCTTCTAGAAACTTCTAGAAAGATTAACCCTAATCCGAACCCTAATCAAGTTTAAACTCCACTAAACGAGTTGCATTAGTTATCATATCATGTTACAATATTATATATCACATATATAATATTTACCGTAACAAAATAAAATAATACAATTAACATATATCGCATATATATCAATGTATTACCCGAGTGAGAAAAAGAATCTTTTAGTGAGCAAATATTAGTTAATGTAATTTAATATATCACATATATTATTATACATTAAATTATCGAATCAACACTTGATCCGACAATCCGGCTATATCGCATATAACCGGCTAATATTTATCCGTACCGATTCATCGAATCAAAACTAGATCCGATGACCCGGCTGATATCATATATCGCGAGAATACAATACGATATCACATACCGCATTATCCTCGGTCCCGCACATATCACATATGTGCTCCTACTCCGTTTTGCCTGAGTCAAGAAACCTCTGTGTAGGACTCTAAAGAATCGTCAATACGCCGGCAGTAGGTGATGATCATATCAAACACCCACAAGCTGCAAGCGGCCAGCTAAACGTAACAGCTACCCAGGTATTGAGCGCTCAGAAGATCAACAAGCAAGCCTGTACATTCTCCTGTGGATCCAAACAGTAACACTCCCGTACAGTCCGGTCTCGTTGTCTGATATGTCGCATATCTCGCCTAGGGGTGGTAAACGTCAGACCCCAGTAGCTTGATAAGTCGTGTCGATTTGAGGTCTATAACAGTTCGAGAAACTACTGATAACACTTATCAGTAAATCTCAGCAACCCTGGCCAGGGATTTCCGGTTATAGCCAATCGAACACAGCACAACATCAACTCCCTATACCGGGAGAGACGAATCCCCTCCTATCGCTCATTGCCTCCATGTGATTCGGGACTGTACCCAAAAGCCACCTTTTTGCACGCCCTCTTGGACGTGGTATGATGGAAATCAAAGCACAGTGGGAATCACACAAGACTCCATGACGATCTCGGGTCAACAGACTACTCTGTACCAGTGTCACCGGAGAACTGCCATCTGACGTATGGTATAATACCATCTGGGAGTTCTCGGCGAGTCCGTCCAGTGTACCCAGTCTCCACTGAGCACCCGTACACCATCCTTGATGTCAAACACCGATGGATATGGGATCATCCATCGCCCATCATATGGGTCAAGATGCGCATATGCTAGTCTACTCTGGTGCATCGATGCCCTGTCTCGATACACCCTCGACTAGGAACAGTTATAGGATGTACTCGTCGACTACCGTGGCCCCACTAGTATGATCTCATCATAGTCCCAGTAGTCGAGTACATATCCTAAGGGCTTTATCAACATGTAACATAGAGACAATCAGAGTACATGTTAAGATAAAGTACAACCAGATAGCATACTATCATGTCGAGCAAGAAAGTCCTTCCTATATATGTCCTAGCATCCACTACAATATACATCGTATGTACAGTAATGGCCTCTAGGGCATACATATAACTAACAATCTCCCACTTGCACTAGGGCCATCTGTTATGGTATCACATACCCAACAATTAGCTGCGGTTGAAGTATCTCATACTCAACCATCCAATAAAAGTCTCTACTGGGAAAAAGGCCTTTGTGAGTGGATCCGCGCTGTTGTCCTCTGTGTCTACTCTCCTAACCTCGATCTCCCTGGAGATCAACCATCTCCATGATCAGGTGATACTGCCTAAGAATTATATCTGGATTTCTGATGGGACGGAAGTTCCTTGGCTAAAGCCACAACCCCATTGTCACACAATGGTAGGAACACAGTTCATCTTATGAACTTATATACATCCAGACTGCCTCTTTGGTAGCATCTTTTGTAACGATGTATCTTGCCTTTAATCGTCTAGTATGTCACGGTATCTAGCTTGGAACTCTTCCAACATACCGTCCTTCCACTGAGGGTATAGACAAGCCTGCGACTGACATTCAGTCGTCCTTATCACCCTGGAACCTATCCAGTGATTCTCCCCAGGATCGATTGATACCATCTCACTACAACTAGTGAGTATCCTAACATCCAATTAGATCTATCTCATAGATCCAAAACCCAGGATTTAGGAGGTATCACTTTGATCCTATATGGAGAATCCTTGTGATAAGCGGAGATTGACCGAGCGTAGCATAGGAAACTCCTTCCCTATCAAGAGTATGTCATCCACGTACTCTACGAAGATCACCACCATACTCTCTACTACCTTTTTGTATATACAAGGTTCATCTACCATTTTGATGAAGTCAAACTCTTTGACTACCACATCAAAACAGATGTTCCAACTCCGCGATGCCTGCTTTATCATATAAAACATCTTGCACACGTTTCCGCTGCTCCCACTGTCTACGAAGCCCTCTGGCTGTGTACTTATAGATGCTCTTTTCTAAAACATCATTTAGAAAAGCAGTCATGACACCCAACCACCAGATATCGTAGTCATGGTATGTAGCCGTGGCAAGTAGGATCTGGATGGACTTAAGCATAGCTTTGAAAGTCTCAACTTTTCCATATACACCAAGTAATCTTCTCAAGATATACTCGCTCCTGATGGGGATCTAACCCTTCAGTTAAAGCAACCAAAGTCCATACTTTGTTGGTGTATAAGGATTCCATCTCAGATCGCTAAGCATCCAGCCATTCTTACAGAGTCCCACTCCTGATGGCCAGCTCGAAACTAGTTGGGTCATCATCTCATGATGCAATCCTCGCTCCCACTGTCATAGAGAAACCGAAGTATCTCTCAGGTGGGTGAGGAACCGTACTAGATCGGCGGAGAGGCTGAGGTTCGTTGGAAACTATTGAATCCTTTGGTTCTACCAAATCATCAGCTGCATTTTGTATAGCTGGAACCATTCCAGTTCTACATAACAGACCTTGCCTCGAGCTTGTCCGGATTTTGCTTTTAGACATAGGCCAGACAACCCCAAATCTTAACAAACTTAAGATATGGGCTCTTCCCATTCCATATCGCATATGAAGTGGTAAGCAACTGATTTGATTTGAACCCTATTCAATAGGTATGCGACTTCACAAGTGCATAACTCCCTAAAGGAAATAGGAAACTCAGTAGTACTCATCATAGAGCACACCATATCACATAGGGTGCTATTGCTCCGCCCCGATATACTATCGTGCTATGGTGTATACGGAGGAGTAATGCTGAGAGAGAATCTCATTCTCCTTTAGAACAGTCCAGGAATTCCGTGCTCAAGTATTCTCCTCCTTGATCTCATCAAAGGACATAATACTTTTACCCGTATTTTGGTTCTCTACTTCTAATTTATATTCTGTGAATATCTCAAAAGGTTCGGACTTGTGTTTCAACAGGAACATATGTCTGAATCTTGAGAGATTATCAGAGAATGTAATGAAGTAAAAGGAACCGGTCTTGGCATGTGTAGACAGGGGACTTTCATACATCAACATGTATCAATCCCAAAAGTTCACTAACTCTTTCTCTGTTTCCAATAAACAGAGCTGTGGTCATCTTATCTTTGTGACATGATTGGCAAGTTTCACAAGATGTAAATTCAAACAGATTTAAAAATGCATCTATATGTAACTTCAGCCAGTCGGGTCGCATTGATATGACCTAGTCTACAATGCCTCAAGAAGGATTCGTTCATTTCTGAACTCTTCCTCTTGTGTGTGTTCTGTATACTAAGAACTGTAGTTTGATTTAGAACGTCAATGCTTTTAGATAACGTGCCTGAACCGATCAACTCTTGATATAGGAAATGTTCAAAACATTATCCAACAATACAAAATTATATCCTTTCTTTACTAATAAAGAGACTGACATGATTTTGTATATCAGGTTCGGTATCTAATAACATTTGTTCATAATCAATGTATTCCGGTAATACAGGGTGACAGTGACCAACAGACTTGGCTACAACACTTGCACCGTTTTCTGCCTCATGAAACTTATCACCCGTTCTCAGTTCTCTACCTATCTGTAGCCCATGTAACAGATTACATATACGGGATCCTGATCCGGTATCACATACCCAGGACGTAAAGGATACTGAGAAACAGTTCTGTGTAATGAACACACCCGAAGACGATGCATCAGCATGCACTTTCTTCGTTTGGGCGGCACGGGAAATCTGGTATTCCCCAATTTCCTGCTCTGTCTTATAACAATTATAAGTTGGAGCAGGACCAACGTTCCCCAGCTCAGTATAACAAGCGGGTTCAGTCAATATATCCGTTTTATTATCTTGATTAAGGCGTGATATGGTCGCTATCTGGAGAGAGAGAGAAGAAAACACTCAGCGTATGCTCTTGCAAGATTAGATTGGTTATCTAATATATCTAATCAGGATGTCTCCCACTGTTTTAATCAAATCTTCCTTCAAACCCTAAAAGGAAAGACTAGCCGGGATTAATTACACGCTACAAGTTCGCCAATCTTTCAGCCAGGCCAGTGTCGGTACTTTGAGGGAGGTCCCCCGTGCTTTCGCACGAACCTAATTACAGTAAACCTCGTTTTCCCAGAGGCGTAACCCCGTTAACACCTTTCTAGACACCTATTTGATCGGCTAATTGTAATGTGTAAAACTCTCCCAGGAGTAACTCTTACTCGCAGCGGGTATCGGGATCCAACTATCTTATAGAAGGTATGCAATCTCATTGCAAATTTCAACACTTGAAATTCCCAATAATATTTTTCCCCAAGCGATCTATGACCTTAACTAAGTCAACAAACCATAAATCGCAAGTCAAGTTCAACCCGTACATTTTCCGATTGAATTAAACCCACCCGTACGACCCTTAACTGAGTCAACAAAGCCGTACGAATACCCTAATCCAATCACATCTCATGTTTTAGCAGATAAACATTACATAGCTACCGTGCACTATGCCTTAACTAAGTCAACAAACATAGCACGAATACTAAATAATATCTATCTGAAATGACGGAGGGCTACGCAGGTTTTTCAGAAAACCATAAGCGTAATGAACTTGATATCGTTGTAGAATCGAGTGATTTTAAATGGAATGCTTTTGAGGCTTTTCTAGTTTTGCTAAAGGGGTCACTCCCGGTGAAGGGATCGTCGGCCCTTTCCTCATCGAATAAGGTGCAGGATATATCACATATACCGCTGTGCAAAGCAAGAACTATAGAAGCAATCAAAAGACAAACCGAGTTTGTAGCATCTGCCAGTTATTGCTAAAGGAGTCACTCCCGGTGAAGGGATCTCGGTCCTTTCCTTATCGAATAAGGTGCTGGATGTTCTACAAGGAACACCGCTATGCAAAGCAAGAACTGTAGCTACCAGTTTTTATAAACAAGTTTCTACAACATCTTAGGTTTCTTTTAATTCATTAATCTCATTAATGAAGTCCCATTTTAATTATGCTTCATAAGCATCACATTTGAAACGAAATCTGCAATATAACATATATCTCATATATATAATATAAACATTCGTCTCAGGCAGTAATATGATCTCATCACAGAACATTGCAGCAGAAGAACATATATGAAATATTGGATATACTAGGACGTCCGTGTTTTCAATACGAGCCAGTATAAAACACGGATTCCACGGTCGCGATGAATAGCCAAACCCACATCCCTAGACCCCTACGAGAGCGGCAAGTAACTCTGCCAATTCTAGGGTTAGGAGACCCGGTCTCGACTCCTCGAGATGGTCTCCCACTGGACCCTAGAACCCGGTTACTTGTGCTCCCCGCCTTGGGTCTACCTAATGCGGAAAAGTAAATAATATACAACGGTGACATCTTCCGCTACCTGGAAGTGCCCCAATAAAAGAATATTACATACAAATGAATTTTACATGAATGAAAAAGAAAAACTCTCATCTTACATAAAACCCCCGGCTATTCAAATACGACGATCCAATATAACATATCACAGCAACACATAATATCTCATATCATCAACGTAAGCAAGTATGCGTATCCCGATTGTCGTTGATGTATAGCAACGAAGCCGGCGATACACCACATACAACGCTTACGGTCACAGAAAAGAAAATGTAAAACTACAACAGTTGGAATCCGCAACTTCCTTAGACATCGCATGCCTAACCAAATGAATTCCTTAGACATCACATGCCTAACAATTATAAACCCCGTATTTTAGTCTCATTATCGAAAACTCTTTTCAATATCAAGTCGGCCAATTCAACAAGATTCCCGACGTCCTGATCGAATGCTCGTCGCAAACTTTAGTAGACGGCAGCACCCCCGATACCGTCGACGAAGTGCACCAAGGCGGAACACCGCTACCGGGAGCACCCGAACGGATGCTTTCGGCGACGGGGTTCTCCTACAGTCACTTGGTCGGGGCTATGGAGTGAGGCTGCCTATTAAGTTTACCCGGCGAGTATCCGCGTACGCTACGTGATTGCGACGGACTTTTGATCACATCAAAATTCCGTGGCAACTGATCATCTGAGACTAAACCGCTAGATTTATAACATTCATTTTAGTTATCTCATAACTACTTGTGAATTCCAATTATTGTATCACATTCCAGATAAATAGAAAAAGTTAAACTTTCCGATCGAATCATCAAGCACCCAAGATTTCCCCAATATATCTCAACACTTGAAATCAGTTTAAAAACGTCCATCACATGCCACAGTACCAATGATCCAGCCGTAGAAGGGTCAAGCCAACGCCTCACATGTGGCACGCCGTACTGCCCCAAACCCTAAGGTTCAAAGGGCAGTTCAAGACGGTCACATAATCGAGTTAAGGTTTGTTGTCTTCTAGAGGGTCCACCGAGTTACTTGCACGACTTAGAACATTCTTAAACACGAGGAAAAATCCAACTTTTGAAAAATTTTCCGACAGGGGAAAAAGTGAGTTATTGATATCCGTTCGAACCTTTTAACTGTTTCTAAAAGTTTTCCGGAAAACCACATAGACAAAATCTAATACTCCGATCGAAACATCGAATACCCAAAACAACTCTAGAAAACTCAACTGTAGAATAAAAATTAAAACATTCCAGAGAACTCAGCACTGTGTAAATGGAATTACTATGCCAAATAGGAGGGGTGACGTCATCAAGTGGCCGCGGAACAGCCGCAGAAGCCAGGCTTCTGCCGCTGTTCCGCCGCACTTTTGACGAATTACCCCCTCGAATTTCACAGTAATTCTAATTAGACCCTGCTGAATTTTTTAGAAACTTTTAATTGACAAAAATCCAAATTTTCATAAAATTTCCATAGAGCATTTTGGAGTTTTGGGTTTCGGGTTTTCCGGGTTCGATCGGACTTTAAACTTCATCTAGACTTCGCCTAAAGCTCTAGCTTGGCTCTGATACCACTGTAGGGTTGCTAGGCACGCGCACAAGGGTCTACGAGGTATCAACCATGCCCGATTAAAAATTTAGCCGTGCCGAACTACCCGAATACGGAACTTTAAACTAGAGATTAGGCGATAACTTGCATGCTAAACACTTTAACACTAAGTGAGAGGGATTACAACCTTTGTAGATCCGGTCCTTCACTTCATATGCTCCGTGTTGTGGTCCCTTCGCTGCGATCATCGGGATCCGGACTCTCGAGAGGTTCCACGAAGAGAAAGGCGCAACCTTTGCTTCCGATCTTCGATACTACGATGATCTACCTCGAAGTTTCTTTAACACAAGCTAACACTCATGAAATGATGTGAACACCCTCATCTAAATGGCAAGGGAAGATGAGGATGATGAAGTAGGAATTTTGCTCTATTTATTTATCATTTTCTCACTATTATTCATCACCTTTGAAAAACTAGCAAGCTTTTCATGAAAGAAAATGGAGGAAGAAGAAGAATAGTGTTCCATTTCCTTTTGTGATGAATAAGAAAGGATTAATATAAAGAATAATGCAACCATGGTTCACTTAACCATTGTAGAGAATTGACTAGGGTTAGGGTTTTGGGTAAAGTTAAAGCATGAGTCATGAACAAATATCTTTCACAAAACAAAACAAATCCTTCTAGAAACTTCTAGAAAGATTAACCCTAATCCGAACCCTAATCAAGTTTAAACTCCACTAAACGAGTTGCATTAGTTATCATATCATGTTACAATATTATATATCACATATATAATATTTACCGTAACAAAATAAAATAATACAATTAACATATATCGCATATATATCAATGTATTACCCGAGTGAGAAAAAGAATCTTTTAGTGAGCAAATATTAGTTAATGTAATTTAATATATCACATATATTATTATACATTAAATTATCGAATCAACACTTGATCCGACAATCCGGCTATATCGCATATAACCGGCTAATATTTATCCGTACCGATTCATCGAATCAACACTTGATCCGATGACCCGGCTGATAACATATATCGTGAGAATACAATACGATATCACATACCGCATTATCCTCGGTCCCGCACATATCACATATGTGCTCCTACTCCGTTTTGCCTGAGTCAAGAAACCTCTGTGTAGGACTCTAAAGAATCGTCAATACGCCGGCAGTAGGTGATGATCATATCAAACACCCACAAGCTGCAAGCGGTCAGCTAAACGTAACAGCTACCCAGGTATTGAGCGCTCAGAAGATCAACAAGCAAGCCTGTACATTCTCCTGTGGATCCAAACAGTAACACTCCCGTACAGTCCGGTCTCGTCGTCTGATATGTCGCATATCTCTCCTAGGGGTGGTAAACGTCAGACCCCAGTAGCTTGATAAGTCGTGTCGATTTGAGGTCTATAACAGTTCGAGAAACTACTGATAACACTTATCAGTAAATCTCAGTAACCCTGGCCAGGGATTTCCGGTTATAGCCAATCGAACACAGCACAACATCAACTCCCTATACCGGGAGAGACGAATCCCCTCCTATCGCTCATTGCCTCCATGTGATTCGGGACTGTACCTAAAAGCCACCTTTTTGCACGCCCTCTTGGACGTGGTATGATGGAAATCAAAGCACGGTGGGAATCACACAAGACTCCATGACGATCTCGGGTCAACAGACTACTCTGTACCAGTGTCACCGGAGAACTGCCATCTGACGTATGGTATAATACCATCTGGGAGTTCTCGGCGAGTCCGTCCAGTGTACCCAGTCTCCACTGAGCACCCGTACACCATCCTTGATGTCAAACACCGATGGATATGGGATCATCCATCGCCCATCATATGGGTCAAGATGCGCATACGCTAGTCTACTCTGGTGCATCGATGCCCTGTCTCGATACACCCTCGACTAGGAACAGTTGTAGGATGTACTCGTCGACTACCGTGGCCCCACTAGTATGATCTCATCATAGTCCCAGTAGTCGAGTACATATCCTAAGGGCTTTATCAACATGTAACATAGAGACAATCAGAGTACATGTTAAGATAAAGTACAACCAGATAGCATACTATCATGTTGAGCAAGAAAGTCCTCCCTATATATGTCCTAGCATCCACTACAATATACATCGTATGTACAGTAATGGCCTCTAGGGCATACATATAACTAACATATAATACGGTATCTCATATCGCATTATCCTCGGTCCTGCGCATATCACATATGTACCTCTACTCCGTTTCGCCTGAGACAAGAAACCTCTGTGTAGGACTCTAAAGAATCGTCAATACGCCGGTAGCTGGTGATGATCATATCAAACACCCACAAGCTGCAAGCGGTCAGCTAAACGTAACAGCCACCCAGGTATTGAGCGATCAGAAGATCAACAAGCTAGCCTGTGCGTTCTCTTGTGAATCCAATCAGTAACACTCCCGTACAGTCCGGTCTGTTCGTCTGATATGTCGCATATCAGGTCTAGGGGTGGTATACGTCAGACCCCAGTAACCGATAAGTTGTGTCGATGTGAGGCTCATAACAGGTTGAGAAACTACTGGTAACACTTACCAGTATATCTCTATATCAGCCCTGGCCAGGGACTTCCAGTTATAGCCAATCGAACACAGCACAACATCAACTCCCTATACCGGGAGAGACGAATCCCCTCCTATCGCTCATTGCCTCCATGTGATTCGGGACTGTACCCAAAAGCCACCGTTTTGCATGCCCTCTTGGACGTGGTAAGGTGGAAATCAAAGCACAGTGGGAATCACACAAGACTCTATGACAATCTCGGGTCTACAGACTACCCTGTACCAGTGTCACCGGAGAACTGCCACCTGACGTGTGGTATATCACCAACTGGGAGTTCTCGGCGAGTCCGTCCAGTGTACCCAGTCTCCACTGAGCACCCGTAGCACCCGTACATCATCCTTGATGTCAAACACCGATGTATATGGGATCATCCATCGCCCATCATATGGGTCAAGATGCGTATACGCTAGTCTACTATGGTGTATCGATGCCCTATCTTGATATACCCTCGACTAGGAACATTTATAGGATGTACTCATCGACTACCGTGGCCCCACTAGTATGATCTCATCATAATCCCACTAGTCGAGTACAGATCCTAAGGGCTTTATCAACATGTGAGAGAAAGACAGTAAACCAATACAAGTCAACATGTTAAGATAAAGTGAAACCAAATAGCATACTATCATGACGAGCAAGAAAGTCCTCTCTGTATATATCTAAGCATCCATCATAATATACATCAAATGTACAACAATGGCCTCTAGGGCATATACATAATTAACATCTATAACGTATCACTACTACATGATGATAAAGCCCGTAGGATTTTTGCTTGACTATCAGGATTATGATACGGATCATACTAGTGGGGCCTGGGTAGTCTATAAGCATATCATTAAAAGTCCATAGCCGTAGGAATATCGAGACTGGGCATCGTTATTCTAATTTAAACTAATGTATACGTTTCATGACCCTGTACGGGGCGATGGCTGATCCCATAGCCATTGGTGTTTGCACCGATGATTGTATACATGTACTCATTGTTGGTGTAGGTGTTCGCGCCGCAGAATCCGCAGCCAAGGCGGAAGCGATAACAAAATTTTTATGCAAACACAAAACACACTAACCTAAGAAATCTATCCAAACACCTAAACTAGCAAACTAAACATGCAAGGGTATAGAAATACTACCTTCGGCGCGTGTCCACCTAATTGTGGAATACCCCTCCAAGTTCATAGACGCTGGGAACGTGCTTGAAAAGCGACCATCCTTGCCAATGATGATCCACCCGAGGGAAATCGAAAAAGACTCCGACCGACGCTCCAAACTTGCTGAAGATTGATTGTGGGTGATGCAGGAATTTTTCCACTAATTATTTTCTTTCAAAACCATGCTCAAGAGAGAGCAAGAAGGAGAAGGAAGTGAGGAAAATGGTTAAGTATTTTTCTCATGAAGCATGAACTCAAGAATGTGAATGAAGCAATCAAGTGTAGAAAAATGAATGGCTTTGCATTTTACAACCATAGTTCAAGTAGTGCACACAAATCATTTCATCATTTAATGCCAAAGCCATACTCTTCTACATGCACAACCATGCTTCATGCCGCCTCACTTTCTACCTCATTTCCATTTATTTTTCTAAATAGAAAAATAAATATAAGGTGTCCTTCTAGAAGCATTCCCGTATAAATACTGAATACTTCACCCGGTACATGTATCGCTACATATACGCGTATCTGTATAAAAATACGGATAGCACCAAAGAGAGAAAATGAATAGTGAACAATAATACTAATATATATATATATATATATATATATATATATCAATATATATATATATATATAAATTATTAAATCAAAACCTGATTTAATAATCCGGCTTAATCCTAAGCCGGCTAGTATTATCAACCGTCCGATTAAAATCCGCATATCCCGTACATGTATTTAGTCAGACCCCTGCACATACCAACATACGGCTCTTACATCTATTGCCTGAACCAAGAAAACCCTCTGTGTGGGATTCTAAAGACTCGACAATACGCTGGCAGTGGGTTTAACCACAAGCACGTCAGCGGCACTAGTTGTACGTAATGGCTACCAAGGTACTTGCCGAAAAGAGGGTCGACAATCAAGTACGTCCATACCCTACTGATCTTGAATGTGACAATCTCCATACAGTCCGGTCTCTTCATCTAAGAATATCACATATCGGGTCTAGGGGTGGATAACGTCAGACCCCTACTAACCCGATAAGTCGTGTCTGAGTCAAGCTCATCACCAACAGAGATACTATTGATCGACTATCAATAAATCTCATCCACCATAGCCACGGATTTCTGGTGATAGCCAACTGAACACGGCGCGACATCGACTCCCAATACCAGGAGAGACGAATCCCTGACAATCGACCACTGCCTCCATGTGGCTCGGGACTGCACCTAACTAAAACCTGTTTGCATGACTCCTTTGAGCCGTAGTAGGGTAGTAATTAAAGTATAGTAGAAACTCACATGAGACAAATGATGATCTCAGCTCAAAGGACTAACCTGTACTCATGCTATCTGAGAACTTCCATCTGACGATAGATATAATACAATTTAGAAGTTCTCGGAGAATTCGTCCGGAGTACTCACCTCTAGTGAGCACCTGTATACTATCTTAGGTAACACAACACCAATGGCTTGTGAGACCGGACACCGCCCCTCGTCGGGGTCTAGAAACGTATACACTAGTCTACTCTGGAATATCAATGTCCAGTCAAGATACTCCTACGACTAGGTACATTTAAGGATGTGCTTATAGACAACCCAACTCCCACTTATATGATCGCCATCATAATGCTGGTAGTCAAGCAAGAATCCTATGGGCTTCATCAATGATGAAGACAAACAGATAGCATACTATCATCTCGAGCAAGACTGTTGTACCAGTATAAGTCCTCCCTCAATTATCATAATCGCCTACTTGAAATCACAATAATTACCTTGAGGGCACTATATCCAACACTCATTGGATGAGTTACACTGGACGAACTCGCCGAGAACTCGTAGATGGCATTATACCAATTGTCGGATAGCAGTTCTCTGGTGACATGAGTACAGGGCAGTCCCTAGACTAAGATCACCATAATGTCTTGTGTGTGTTCCCACCATACTTAGATTACTACCCTAACACGGCTTTAAAGAGCCGTGAAAATAAGTTTTAGTTGGGTACAGTCCGAAGCACATGGAGACAGTGAGCCGTCGAGGGAATTCATCTCTCCCGGTATGGAGAGTTGATGTCGCACTGTGCACAGCTGGCTATGACCATAAATCCTTGGCTAATGCAATCGAGATTTACTGATAAGTGTTATCAGTAGTTTCTCGGGTGGTCATGAGCTTGATGTCAACACGAATTATCGGGTTATTGGTAGTCTGACGGTTTCCACCTCCCAGACCCAGTATGCAACAGTCTTAGACGAAGAGACTGGACTGTACGGTGAATGTCACCGATAGGCTCTAGTAGGGTACGGACAAGCCTGCTTGTCGACCATCTTTTCATTCAATACCTAGGTAGCCATTATGTACAGCTAGTACCGCTAACGTGCTTGTAGGTTTATCCAATGGGGGATTGATCTGAAAGTATTTCGGATCAATCGGATATGATCCCAACCTACTTCCAGCGTATTGTCGAGTCTTTAGAGTCCCACAAAGATGGTTTTTTCCGTTCTAGCGAAATGATGTAGTGCACGTATGGCAATGCGTGTGGGGTCCAATTAAACATGTGTATGTGATACTGCATGTATTAATCGGACAGATGATACTAGTCGGTTTATGATTGAACCGGGTCATTAAATCAAGTGTTGATTTAATGATATTACTTATATATGATGATGCATATATAAACTAGTATTATTGTGTTATTCTCACCCTCTTTTGTTTTGTTACATATCATGTGCATGCTACATGTCATATGTATATTTATATATGTTTGTGTGTGTGATGTAATTATGCAAAAATATGTAATTTCTTTTTTATCCTTTTTCTTTTTGTATGATATAGAAATGAGGTGGAGCTCATTTGCTTACTCATCTATTTATTCATGACACTTCGATGAAACATAAAGCAAATAGTTTATGAAAATAGTTTCTACTCTTTTCTACTAACCATCATTTTCATTTGCACCATGCTTTTCTCTCTCATCCAAGAACAAAAAGAAGAAGGAGAAGTAGAGAACAAAAGAAAAGGGAGAGCAAGAGAGTTCATTTTTCATGCTACATCTCTCTCATCTTATCTCTAGCAAGGATCAAGTGAGGGTTTCTTCAATTTGATTGAAGTTGAAGCTAGAACCGGTGGCCTTCGCGTGGATCATCTACGACGGAGCCGATCGGAGATCAAGCGCGATCCGGAGCACCTCGGAGCTTAACAGGAGTCTGGAGTTCAACCGTTGGAGCAAATGAAGACGCTTCATAGGTTGTATCTTCTCCTTGTTCTATTCTTTTGCATGCAAGTTATAGTTTATGGTTGATTCTAGGTTAGGTGGTCTTGATCGCTTGGATCCCTTCATTTTTCCGCTTCCGCAAAGATTTTAAACACCCGTCCAGCGAGCAAGACCCCCTTACAGTGTAGTCCCGAGCCATATGGAGGAAGTGAGCGGATCATCGGGTATTCATCTCTCCCAGTATTGGGTATGGATGTCGCGCTATATACGGGTGGCCATCACCAGAAATCCTTAGCCAATGTGGACGAGAATTATTGATTTGGATCGGTAGTTTCTCAGTGGGTGATGGGCTTCACACCGACACGACTTATCGCGTTATTAAGGGTCTGACTTTATCCAACCCTCTAGACCCGATATGCGATACTCTTAGACGAACAGACCGGACTATATGGAGATTGTCACTTTCAGCCTCAGTAGAGATACAGACAAGTTTGCTTGCCGGCCTTCCTTTTGTTCAATACTTGGGTAGCCGTTATGGACAGCTAGTGCCGCTGACATGCTTGTGGTTAAACCCACTGCCAGCGTAGTGACAAAACTTTAGAGTCCCACACAGAGGGTTTTCCCGGTTCAGACGATATAATGTAAATGGCGTATGTTGGTACATACAGGTTTCTGATTAAATATGTGTACAGGCTACACGGACTTTAATCGAACGGTTGATAATACTAGCGTCTTAGGATTAGGCCGTCATGTTTTGATTTAATAATTTATATATATAATTTAATATATGTATTCTAGTATTATTGTTCACTATTCATTTTCTCTCTTGGCTATTCGTATTTTTATACGGATACGCGTATATGTATTTCAATACGGATACCGGGTTGTATTCCGTATTTGTACAGAATTTTTTTTCTAGAAGATGAACATTTCATTTGTGAATGTTCATTTATGAATATTCATGAAATGAGGTGGAGGGTGAGGTAGCATTGAGCATGGTTGAAGACATGTAGAGAGGAATGGGCTTCATTAGTTTTATTTGCAAATAGTTATGATATTTTGTGTATGGTTCAAAATTATGATTCCATTCTTCATTCTACACTTGATTCATTCTTCACTCATGTCTTCTTCACTTGCTCATGGCTATCTTTCCTCACCTCCTCCTCCTTCTTCTTTGCTTTCTCTATTGAGCTTAGATTTGAGAGAAAAAGAAAGTGGAAAATTCCTACATCCCCACTCTCAATTCCTAGCGAGCTTGGAGCGTCGGTTGCTTCACTAGGTGAAACCGGAGCTTGGATCGGTTCTCTCGGATGGATTATCGTTGGCAAAGGAAGACCGGTTTGCAAACATGACCAGGAGCTCTTGAGAGCATGCTAGAGTCCAACCCAATTGGACCAAATGAAGATGCTATAAAGGTTGTGATTTCTATCTTGTTATGGTTCTAGTTTAGGTGTTTGGTTCGATTCTTGAGTTCTAGTTTCTAGTGCCATGAAAAATTTTGTTTTTAAATTCCACATTGGTCGCGGGTTAGCAGCGAGGGCACTAGGAACTTTCAATGGTGCCAGAGCCACCCAAACACCTTAAACTAGATAGATACGACTCCCGAATCCTGCCGGTTTTTGCCCGCCAAAAATACCGAAAAAACAGTGAGAAAATTGATGCTTCTTTGATATTTTCACTCCCCGCGGGCTCTCGGTTTGGACCGAGAAGCCGCGGGAGGTACGCGGGGACCCTCGGGACATCCTGGGGGGACCTAGGGAGGGCCCACACCCCCGAGACCACCCAAATGGTGGCCTTAGGGGTGGGGACCCGAAACCGCCTCAAAAAGCAGTTTCGGGTCTGCCTATCCCTTGGGCCACCTTAAAGTGTCCTATAGGGTGGGTACCTACCCTAGGTGCTCCGGGATGTTAATTTTGTGTCGGGGCCCTCCGTGAAGTTTCGGATCAATCCGAGCTCATTTCGGACTCCCGGAGTGGGTTTTAGCATGGAATTTCTTGTCGATTTCTAGCACACTTGATTTTCGGTGTTTTGGAAAATTGAAGTGTTAGCTATTTGTGTGAGGTATTCGATTGTTGTAGGCTTTTTATTGGTTGCGTGTATCATAACGTTTGGTAAAACATCGTCTAATTGCTATACGTATTAATTAGACAGGGTTACGGATTTGATACTCACAAGTTTGCATGTTTTGTGATTGATATTGCTTTGTTGATTATCGTTGTGTTGGATTTGTCGTGATGGATAGCCCAGTGTATGTAGTATTTGATGCAGTTCTCTGTGATGTAATGTATATTCATATTGCGTGATGAGCGTCCGACATGTGGACTGTCGTCATCGCGGCTTGTATTATTCTTTGGGACGTGTCCAGGTTGCGGACGTACTCACCGTTGTATATTCAGTTTTTCATCACATGCACTAGGATTACCTCACGGCGGTGTGCTCGAGTAGCCGGGTTCTAGAGGGCAACGGGCCACCATCTCATGGTGTTGAGATCGGGGTGCCTCACTCTAGCATTGGCGGGCTATTCACCGCACTCGTAGGAGGTATAGGATTGACCCATGGAGGGGTGCCCAAGTCACCGGATCTTGGAAGTGCTAGGTGGCCCATTCACTTCGTTGATGGGGTTTCTTCACTTCTGGGATTGGCAGGTGGCTTTCCGCACTCGTAGGGGTCTAGGGTATGATACTATGGGCTATCCACACGACCAAGAAAATTGCATTTCATATTTGGCTCTATTGAAATGTACTTTTCCTAGATTATCTGTATTTCCATATTGTGTTTGCTTCTGTGGTTCTGCTGTGATACTTCTGTGATATTACTTTATATCATGCGTGAGACGAATGTTCATATTATATATATAGTAAATGCTATATATGTTTTGCATCCGCCCTAGTCCTGTCCCCGCCATGCCGTAAGTTAAGTAACCTTACGGTGAAGACCCGGGACCCTGTGGCCAATGTAGATGGCATATATATATATATATGCGTGCCTACTTTTGTTTCTTTCTGGCATGATATGTTTAATTGATGGGACTGTATTAATTCTGATTAATGCAAGGAAAACAAACCTATATGATGTTTTCGGAACCAAATTTGAAAAATATAGGCGTTTACTTTTGCTTTGCGTCGAGCTTTTCAGTTAGGAATATCCCGCACCTCATTCGATGAGGAAAGAGCCTAGATCACTTCACAGGGAGTGACCTCTTTGGCAAAAGTTTACGTGACTATAAACCACTTTTTCTTCAAAACCCACCCGGTTTTCTCCAAAACCCACCCGGTTTTCTCTTGTTTAACCACTCGGTTTTCGGTTGTTTAAAACCACCCGGTTTTCGGTTGTTTAAAATTGCGGAGCCTAAACGGCTCGTTTTCAAAACTACTTGAGTTCCTTCAACAATATCAAATTCATTACGTTAAAAGTTTTTCACCAAAAACCAGCCGTAGCCCTCCGTCATTTCAGATTAGTATTGCTTAGTATTCATGCTACGTTTGTCGTTGCTATTCGCCGAGGTGTACTGTACGGTAGCTCTGTAATACTTTTCTATCGCATGGATATATGGATTGGTTAGGACAGTCGTATGACTTTGTTGATCATTAGTCTAGGGTCGTGCGGATGGGTTTAACGCAATCAAGATAGTGACGGGTTGAACCTGACTAGGACCGTTGATTTGTTGATCATTCATCAAGGTCCTTGCGTCCTAGGGAAAAAAAACATATCGGGAGTTTCAAATATAAGGGAAACTTGCCAGGCATGCGCATACCTTCAGGAGTGTGGTGACTTGAGTGGCTTCCGTCGGGTTATCACGCGATGATAGTTGGATCCCGATTCCCACTGATGAGTAGGTGTTACTCTTTGGGTGATTTTGAGATGATCCCAACTAATTCTCCTTTTAAGCTTTGAAAGAGAATTCGAGGAAACTGTAGGTCGATGTCGTGCACCCCGCGGGTTCGCGGGGAGGCGGAATTTGCAAAAAAATGATTTTTCTATGCTTCGAAACACCGACTAAACTCCAGGATCTTTACGAAAACCTTAACTAACAAACTAACTAGGAGGTTCTAACTACTATGGAAAGTGTTATACCTCCTTGAACCAAGTCCTTCAGGCTTTCTTCTTCTCCTCCTATTCTTTAGCTCCTAGAAGAACGGATCGAGCTTGCAACGTCGGCTTTCTCGTGTCGAAGATGATCCACCCGAGAGTATGTACTTCAAGCTCCAACCTCTAAACCGAGGTAACTAGGGCACCTAGTTCTCTAAACTAGATAGCCTAGAGGATGTAGAGTATTTAATGGAGTGTTTTATCTTATAAGATCCTATGTTTCACAACTCATGTGAAGGTTAGGATCTTTGAGGAAGGAGGAGAAAATGGAGAGAGAATGAAAGAATGCAAATGAGCTAGGGTTGGCAAGTGCGGAGAATGGCTCATCTCTTTACTCATTGAAGCATGGATTATTTTCACATAGAATATAACAACCATGCTTCAATAGTGTAGCCAAACTAATAAACAAATCCAAGAGCCATGCTTCACCCCATGCCAAGTATGTCTCCAAATATCCACCTCATTAATCTATTTCTTAAAATAGATAAAGCAAATAATGAGGTGTCCCCTTCTAGAAGCATGTCATGTAAAATTACAAGAATTCCGTCACCGTATATACATACCCGTATTCGTATTCCTAAAAATAGGAATACAATGAGAAGATAACAATCCAATAATATAATACTAAACCATTTCGATCGATTTATCAAACACCCAAAATTCCAGACGGTGCCCTAAGTACCTACGAACCTACACAAGAAGGCACGCTCCCAGCCTCACCAACGGCATCGCGGAACCGCCGCCAAAGGCATGCTTTGGCCGCGCTTCCGCGGTCGTTTGGTCGAGTTGGGCCGTCGTTTTTCTTGTGGGTCCATAGAAAACCCTGCACAATTTTCTGAATTTTTTTAATTAGAAAAATTCCAACTTTTGAAAAAATTTCCACAGTGTGGGAAAATCCAGTTTCGAAAAGTCGATCGAATACTTTAACTTCGCCTAGACAACGCCTAATGCTCTAGCAAGGCTCTGATACCACTGCTGGGTTCGCATAGCATCCCGACACAGTTTTGGCAAGCATCAAGTATGCAACTTTAAAAATTTAGGATGCCGAGCGAGCCCGAACCAAGGATCTAACTAGAGAATTAGGGTTTAACTAAGCAAGTAAACAACTTTACTCTAAAAGGAATACAACCTTTGTAGACCGGTCCTTCACTTCTAAAGCTCCGTGTAGTAGTCCCTTTGCTCTAAGTAGTGGTCTCCCGGACTCTCATTAGGCTCCACTAGGCGAAAGGAACGAGCTTACTAAAGAATCTTTGTTCAGTCAAAAATATTGCACATTTGATATAACATTTTCCTTACTTTTGTTAAGTGCTTAAAGCTGATTATTGTAAATATAGAACATGTGAGGGTTTATATGCAAAATATCTATTGTCATATGTTCTATATATTATAATTAACATTATGAAGGAAAATATATACATATTATATTTATACAATATTTTGATAATTAAAATATGCATATCATATCAAATATCCCTAATCAATATTCTTAATATATAATATCATATAAAATGGTTAGGATAATATCTCAATAAAAAATATTACTAACATTATTCATTAAGATATTGTGCAAGGTTTAGCTCAGGTCAGGAGATCGAGATATCAAGTGTTGGGAATCAAAAATTTGTCGATGAAGTTAAATAAATCGAAGAATCAATATTGGCAGAGACTCAGAAAAGATATGAAGATTCCAGACATCAAATAAATCTCCATGTGTCACTATGAAGCAGCCCAAGAATTTTGAAGCAATGATCACACCAAACGGCCGCGGTCCCACGGCCAAAACAAGCCATATGCGGCGGATCCGCGGCCCTTATAGGGAATTGGGGTTCTGGATTTTTTGGTAGGATCCTAAAAGACAAGTCACTATATATGGAAAGTCGCCATATATGGAAAATCACCATATATGGAAAGTCACCATATATGGTAACTAGGTTTTCTTCTTTGATGGCTATATAAAGGACCAAGGGCTAAAATTAGAATTCATCAACCTTTTACACGAAGAAAATCACCGTCAAAGAACACGAGATCCACGACAGGTCCACGATTCGGCGTGATAGAGCGACGCGAGATTCAACGGAGCATCTACTTCTTACAAGACAGAGATCGGGAGAAATTTCTTTTTCCTCTTGTAATCTAAACCTGAAAGCTTTGTAATTGTGAAGTTGATTAATAAAGGTAGATCATTATTTAGTATTTATTTTCTGCATTTACATTATGAATTCTTTCCCTATCCGTTCTTCTTCTATCTCGATCATGCGCGAGTAATTCTCCGCTTGATAGGGTTCGTAAGATTAGGGTAGATCAATGGATGAAAAAATGTTTTAACTTCTTTTAAGTCTTATGAAGTTTATAAACTTTAGCAAAATAAATGTTAACATCTTTATCGGGTGCGCTACCAATTTATTGCTAGTCTCGACCGCGATTTGAGATCAGATTAACAATTGTTTTGTTAAGGGCTAAACATGAATAGAGATCAATAAAAGGACAAGGGTC
The DNA here is from genome assembly GCA_030015575.1 of Agapanthus africanus. Lineage (NCBI taxonomy): Eukaryota > Viridiplantae > Streptophyta > Magnoliopsida > Asparagales > Amaryllidaceae > Agapanthus > Agapanthus africanus. Next base: position 367,519,321 of record JASDDO010000022.1, read on the forward strand.
AATAGTGGGGAAACCCTAGTTTCTTCCAAGAACCCTAATCCTCATTCATCACTATCAATCTAGTATTAAATCTATCAAAAGATAAAAGGAGTAATCTTTATTAGTTATTCATGACTACTAAATCCTAACGAACCCTACAAGCCTTTTTCTTATATATTCTATATCCGTCTTTAAACTAGATCTTTATTCTACATCCGTATTTTGTTGTAGATCTAGAAACTATTTCCACTATTCTTTATTCCTCTATTCTTCCTCTTTTTCAATATGTCTAAAGTAAGATTGAAAGATTCCACATATCCCTGAGGACGACCCGTACTCATCTCGGTCTAGCTACACGCGACACCGTTATTGATTGCGGTTATTACTACCACACACACTAAAATAGAAATCAATCAAATGGCGCTGTTGCCGGGGATACGCGCGTAATATTTTTTTCTTACTATTCGTGTTGAGTTCTTATTCGATCAATATCATAAATATAACAAAACCGCATCTTGCATATTTAACGATTAGTGTGCGATTTTTGCGAGGGAATCTGGAGTCACTTTAGCGAGGAGATAAAGATTCAGAGACATTCATCAAAACCCAGAGGAGTAAAAGAGGCCACAGTGAAAAAAAAATTAAACAAAAAACCCCTTAAAGCGCGGCGGAACCGCGGTTATTGTATGCAAACGGCGGCGGAACCGCGGCGGTCTTGGGGAGTTGTGCCCTCAAACTTTTCTTGTATCTTTTCAATCTCTTTCTCTCTCCTCTGAAAAATCCAATAATATATTTTCTGCTGGATTTTTTGCAAAATATCGCCGCTCAAAAATCTTTTTGCGAGTTTTGTTTTGCGGTTTGATTTTGTATATTTTAATACGGACAGTAAGGGGCAAAGACCAAATTCAGATTAGGTGGGGATTTCATCACTCTTCCTAAGCCCCACAAATCACAAAACGAGCATCCGCATCACCCTACATTAATTAAAAAATATCTAGACCAAGACTCTAAGGACCGTCGTGCTCAATAAGGACAGAGGAAGGTCGTGGATAATCTATCGCTTATCCGCATTACTTTTGTGGTGTCTAGGCAAGCGTGTCTAAGGCAAGTGGTTACTTAATTAGGCCCGCTATTTTTGGTGATTCGTATAGCGGATACCTTCCACTTACCGGGCACTTACCTGGCCACAGGAGTGATAAAGAGGTGGTAGAGGATTGATCCTGCGGCTTGTCCTTTGGAAGTCTAGGAGCGGTCTATTGCTTGACCTAGGTAACCTTAGTTCCAGGGTTGTTTTTGCATTTTTGTGAGTAAACCCCTAAGTCCACTTTCAAAGAAAAACAATCCAAATAGAGCTTAAATCTTTTCACCCTCTTTTCTTTTCACCTTCTTATAATGGATAACCTAAATAAAAGAACTCTTGCCGAGCTTTGCTATCCAGAACCAGATATTTCTTGTTATCGTAATCATTTCGGTATACCATCCGACTCTACCATGTCTTTAAGAGATCGGATAGAGCAAATGGAAAGAAACAGTTGGCCACCTCACTCCAGGTCCTGTCAATCGCATCCAAATTCTGCATCTTCTTATGTTGATACTCCGAGTGAAAGAACTCCTAAACGCATGTCCATTGCTGAGAATATAGCGAGGGCTAACGGCCAAAGTTTCAATCCAGTCAAACCATTAGGACAACAAACACCACCACTTTCTAAAGAAGATTTTCATACTCGGTCTGTGGCGTATATGATGTCTGTTAAAAATCGCCAACCAACCAACCAATATCAATATTCTTCTTATCACAATGTTGATCCTACTCCTGCCCAATTTTCATAACCATTCAATTCCTATCAATCCTACCCGACTTTTACACCTTCTCTAGACAGTCCTTCTAATCAGTCATTTGGGAGTTTTACTTATCCACAAGAATTTCAATCTTATGCTGAAACCCCTTACTGATCCATGTCTAGTCTTGAGCGGACACTAGAAGAATATGTGATAGCGTCACGCCGCACCAGAGAGGAATTGAAAGAGTGCATGGTCGTCCTCAATAAACAAAACAAAAGAGCATCTAGTTTCGAATCAGCTCAAAAAATTTCAATGTATGATACGGCCATAGGACAAATTGAGAATTTGGCTAGTGAGAGAGAGCGATACACCCCTCCTAATGAAATCTCCCCATTCCAAATTGAAATCCACAACTCTAGTTTCACTAATCTTTCAAGTACACCAAATGATTCACCAATTGAAGATAGAATGTCTGATGAGTTGTGTGACTTTGTAGTGTTTGATTTACACGATTGTGAAGGGTCCATTTCAAGTGAAGCCATACCCAATCCTTGTGATCTCTACACCTCCACTCTAGAAGCACAATTGATTGAGAACCCTCCTTTTGATGAGGTGTCTGAGAATTTTAACATTCACTTGATTGAGGAGATTGACGTTGGGAATATATTGAATGATGAACCCGAAATTTTGGATGAGTTTTTCCCACCAACTCATCAAGTCATTTCACTCCCGTGTGGTCATCATCTCGAGCCTCTAACTATTCTTACCAAACCCCATATGCGTCTTAAAGTTGATGATAAATGTATAACCGAAAAGCAGAACGAAATTCAGCCTTCATTTCCCATATCTGGTTCAGCAATACTTGACACGCAAATATGTTTACTCATTTCATCTTCCACATTCTCTGATTCTTCTTCTAATCATCCTTTAATGATAACGAGTGTTGATGAATCACAATCCGATATTTCGAGTTCGATAATTCTAGAAATATCACTTGATTTAGACCCCTTTGAGAATGAGGTAGATTGGTTTTTCAAGACTCCTACCTCCATAATTTTTGACAAATCAAGTGTGTTGAATTCTAGCGTGACCCTTATTAACATTGAAACGTTCAATCGGACCATCGATGAATGTTTCGAAGATATTCTCGCCGACGAACTCGCATTCTTAAACGACACGGATTTTGTGATTAATCAATCTCCACCTAAAGAAGTTGAACCGCCACCCTTTCTTCTTATAAAATACGAGAATGCAAATATTCCACTCATTCCTAATCATTCACATTCTCGTTTTTATCCACCATTACGGTTTCGTCTCTACCAGCCGAGACATAAACTGGATCGATTCCGCCTCCTATCCCCCCACTTATTCACATTTATAATCTTCCACCAACCAATGCGATGCATCGATAAAATTTTTGAATGGTTGGTATTGACTTTTGGTCTTTGTAAAACTTTATATTGACTAATAACTTTAACCCCCACCCCGTTATAATTTTTAAAATGCTTAATATTGTTTAACTCAAGTTTGGGGGGGATAAAAATAGGCTCTTGAAAATAAGTTTTTACAAAATTACGAGCCAAAAATAAGTTTGGGAGAGAATTTCACTTTCATTATTTCTTTTCCCCTTTGATAACTTTTCCTCCCAAGTCTACAGGTTTTTTTAGGCTTAACTGATGACATCAGTGAGGACATTTGTGCTTATTTACGCATTACTTTGCATTACACTTTGCATAAGCACAAAAAAATTTCTTTGATAATGGAAGTTAGAAAGTGAAAAATTACATATGAAAGATAGGAATAGTTTAAGAAAAACAAGAAAGTTAGATGTTTTCTTAAACGAAGCCGGTAATAAGTAGTTATGAGCTGTTGTCCCAAGGGTTAGTAAGATGAAGGAAATTACTAATCTAAGGATAAAAATAAGTCTGAAAAATAGTCTCTATTCTTGAGGCCAAACATCTGAACGTTGATACCCTACTATACGCACTTACACACATCTTGAAACTTGGGATAGTAGAGGATACCTTGAAATGCTCTTGTCTAAAAGTCTTGGTATGAAGAAAAATAGATATAAATAAAGCCATAAAGTATAAAATGGTGAAGAAAAATGAACACTGGTTTTGTAATTACCAATGTAGCATAAAAAAAATATAGCTAGGGCGCTTTATCACTTAGTGCCTTAGACCAACTGATTTGGGAGCCACTGCTAAGCCTTAGGTGTTGCAAGACGAGGAATTACGCCTTAATAATGAAAGCACATTTTGTAATCGGTCGGTTAGTACCTCAAAGAGTATTAACGGTCGCATGAAAGATGTGTGAGCAATTTCATCAAAAAATTCACCGACTAAAAAGTACTTTGGAAGATGGACAAGAGTATGATAGCTTGAATTGAATTCTCTAAGTGTAGAGATGTTTTTTACACACACGTAGGGGTATATGATCAATGTTTGGAGGAAAGATAGGGAGGAAAACTAAAGACAATGTTTTATAGAGGGATGATGTGATTTCTAACATCTTTTCACGACCATTAAGATAGGACTCATGGCAACTGAAAAGCTGATATAGTTGGAAACTCTTATTTTCAAGTTCTTTCTTTTATAGTTCATATCCTTGCATGTAACTTTCACCATCTTTCTTTTATTATAGGATTTTGTGGGTGTAATCCGCTGAAAACCCTCAGGAGACAACACTCCTCTTACTAGGGAAACCTAGAGGTTGAACGGCTTGTTGTACGGGCTCAGTGCAATCGTGTTACCAACGAAAGTGTGCTACTTAGGTTTTTCTTTTTCTTTTTCTTTTTCTCCTTCTCTTGAATAAATAAGTTTGCTCGGGACGATCAAAGTTAAGTTTAGGGGTATTTGTTCAGTCGAAAATATTGCACATTTGATATAACATTTTCCTTACTTTTGTTAAGTGTTTAAAGGTGTTTATTATAAATATAGAACATATGAGGGTTTATCTGAAAAATATCTATTATCATATGTTCTATATATTATAATTAATATTATGAAGGAAAATATATGCATATTATATTTATACAATATTTTGATAATTAAAATATGCATATATCATATCAAATATCCCTAATCAATATTCTTAAAATATAATATCATATAAAATGGTTAGGATAATATCTTAATAAAAACAAATCTTACTAACATTATTCATTGAGAAATTGTGCAAGGTTTAGCTCAGGTCAGGAGATCGAGATATCGAGTGTCGGGAATCAAAAATCTACCGATGAAGTTAAATAAATCGAAGAATCAATACTGGCAGAGACTCAGAAAGGATATGAAGATTCCAGACATCAAATAAATCTCCATGTGTCACTATGAAGCAGCCCAAGAATTTTGAAGCAATGATCACACCAAACGGCTGTGGTTCCACGGCCAAAACAAGCCATATGCGGCGGATCCGCGGCCGTTATAGGAAATTGGGGTTCTGGATTTTTTGGGTAGGATCCTAAAAGACAAGTCACCATATTAGGAAATCAGCATATATAGAAAATCACCATATATGGAAAGTCACCATATATGGTAACTAGGTTTTCTTCTTTGATGGCTATATAAAGGACCAAGGGTTAATGTTAGAATTCATCAACCTTTTACACGAAGCAAATCACCGTCAAAGAACACGAGATCCACGACAGGTCCACGATTCGACGTGATAGAGCGACGTGAGATTCAACGGAGCATCTACTTCTTACAAGGCAGAGACCGGGAGAAATTTCTTCTTCCTCTTGTAATCTAAACCTGAAGGCTTTGTAATTGTGAAGTTGATTAATAAAGGTAGATCATTTTTAGTATTTATTTTCTGCATTTACATTATGAATTCTTTCCCTATCCGTTCTTCTTCTATCTCCATCATGCGCGAGTAATTCTCCGCTTGATAGGGTTCGTAAGATTAGGGTAGATCAATGGATGAAAAAATATTTTAACTTCTTTTAAGTCTTATGAAGTTTATAAACTTTAGCAAAATAAATGTTAACATCCTTATCGGGCGCGCTACCAATTTATTGCTAGTCTCGACCGTAATTTGAGATCAGATTAACAATTGTTTTGTTAAGGGCTAGACATGAATAGAGATCAATGAAAGGACAAGGGTCAATAGTGGGGAAACCCTAGTTTCTTCCAAGAACCCTAATCCTCATTCATCACTATCAATATAGTATTAAATATATGGAGTGGTAGGCACTAATTTGGATGGAACTCTATTCAATAGGTATGCGGCTGTCTCAAGCGCATAACCCCAAAAGGAAACAGGTAACTCAGCGTTACTCATCATAGAGCGCACCATATTTAATAGGGTTTGATTCCACCGCTCCGATATATCGTTGTGCTGTGGTGTTTGCGGAGGAGTAAGCTGAGAGAGAATCTCATTCTCATTTAAATAATCCAGGAACTCCGTGCTCAAGTATTCTCCTACCCGATCAGATCGAAGGATTTTAATACTTTTACCCGTCTGGTTCTCAACTTCATACTTATATTCTTTGAATTTCTCAAAAGCTTCAGACTTGTGTTTCAACAGGAACACATGTCCGAATCTTGAGAGATTGTCAGTGAATATAATAAAGTACGAGGAACCATTCCTGGTAAGTGTAGACATGGGACAGGATACATCAAAATGTATCAGTCCCAAGAGTTCAGTAGCTCTTTCTCTGTATCCAGTAAACGGAGTTTTGGTCATTTTACCTTTGAGACATGACTAGCAAGTTTCATATAATGTAAATTCAAACTGATTTAAATATCCATCTTTATGCAACTTAGCTAGTCGTGTCTCATTGATATGACCTAGTCTACAATGACACAAGAAGGATTCGTTCATTTCTGAACTTTTTCTCTTATGTGTGTTCTGTACGTTAAGAATTATAGTTTGATTTAGAACGTATATGCCATTACATAACGTGCCTGATCCCATCAACTTTTGATTCAGGAAAATGTTCGTAACATTATCCTGCGATACAAAATTATATCCTTCTTTAGTTAATAAAGAGACTGATATAATGTTGCATATCAGGTTTGGTATGTAATAACATTCATTCAGAATCAATGTATTACCATTTGGTAATACAAGGTGATAATCGCCAACTGCTTTGGCCGCAACAATTGCACCATTCCCTACTTCTAGAGAATGATCACCTTTTCCTAGTTCTCTACCTCTCTTAAGCCCATGTAACAGATTACATATGTGGGATCCTGATCTGGCATCTAATACCCAGGACGTAGAGCATACTGAGAAACAGTTCTCGGTAACGAACAACCCGAAGAAGATGCATCAACATACTCATTCTTCGTTTGGGCCATGTGGGAATCTGGATATTTCCTTATTTCCTGCTCAGACTTATAACAATTATAAAATGGAGCCGAACCAACGTTCCCTAGCTCAGTATAACAAGCGGGTTCGATCAATACATCCATATTATTATCTTGATTAAGGCGTGGCATGGTCTCTGCCTGGAGAGAGAAGAAAACACTTTGCGTATGCTCTTGCAAGATTAGATTGGTTATTATATTATCTAATCAGGATGGCTCCCAATGTTTTTATCAAATCTTCCTTCAAAACCTAAAAGATAAAACTAGCCGGGATTAATTACACCGTACAAGTTCGCCAATCGTTCAGCCAGGCAAGTGTCGGTACTTTGACGGAGGTTCCCCGTGCTTTCGCACGGACCTAATTAAAATAAATCTCGTTTTCCCAGAGGCATAACCCCATTGACACCTTTCTAGACACCCACTTGATTGGCTATTTGTAAAGTGCAAAACTCTCCCAGGAGCAACTCTTACTCGCAGTAGGTATCGGGATCGAACTATCTCATAGAAGGTATGCAATCTCATTGCAAATTTCAACTCTTGAAATTCCCGATGTAGTTTTTACCCCTAGCACTTATGACCTTAACTATAGTCAACAAATCATAAGCCCTAGTCAAGTTCTACCCGTCATTTCATGATTAATTAGACCTACTCATATGACCCTTAACTATGGTCAACAAAGTCATATAACTGTCCTAATTAATCGCATCATATGCTGTGTAGGAAGACATCACTTAGCTACCATACACTACGCCTTAACTATAGTCAACAAACGTAGCATGAATACTAAGTACTCTACTTCCTAAAATGACGGAGGGTTGCGGATGGTTTTTATGAAAACCTTTAACGCTTTGAACTTGATCTCGTTATAGAACCAAATAATTTTAAAAGGAGTGGCTTAAGATCTAAAATTTTTAAAATCGAGTTTTTCAAAATAAACCGAGTGGGTGTAGCATCTGCCAGCTTCTGCTAAAGAGGTCACTCCCGGTGAAGGGATCTCGGCTCTTTCCTCATCGAATGAGGTGCTGGATATTCATCAAGGAATACCACTATGCCAAGCAAGAACTAGAACTACCAGTTTTGAAAATTTGATTCCACAACATCATTAGGTTTCTTTTCCTTTCATTAATCTCATTAATGAAGTCCCATCATTTATGCTTCCTAAGCACCACAGATAAAAAAACGAAAATACTTATATAACGTACGCTTATGCCATCCGCATTTATCACGGGGTCATGTCATGCACCGTTAGGTTAGATAACTAATGGCAGAGCGAAGGCAGGACTAGCGCGGATGCAAAATATAAGCAACGTTTATTATATATCGTATATATAATATAATGCATTCGTCTCACGTAGTTATATGATCTCATCACATAACATTGCAGCAGAAGTCAACATATGAAATATTGGATATACTAGAAGTTTCGTGTTTTATATTAAGCTAGTCAAAAACACGGATTCCATGGTCGCGATGAATAGCCAAACCCACATCCCTAGACCCCTACGAGAGCGGAAAGCAACCCTTCCAATTCTAGAGTTAGGAGACCCGGACTCGACTCCCTGAGAAGGTCTCCCACTGGACTCTAGAACCCGGTTACTTGTGCTCCCCGCCTTGGGTCTATCCTAATACGGAAAATTAAATAATATAGATCAATTGTGACATCATCCTCAATCCGGAAGTGTCCCAATAAAAGAATATTACATACAAGTTTTTACATGAATGAAAATGAAAAACTCTCATCTCACGAAAAAAACCCCGGCTATTCAAACACGACGATCTAATATAACATATCACAGCAACACATAACATCACATGTCATCAACGCAAGTAAATATGCGTATCCCAATTGTCGTTGACGTATAACAACGAAACCGGCGATACACCACATATTACACTTACGGTAGCAGAAAAGATAGCGAAAACTACAATAATTGGAATCCGCAACATCCTTAGACATCATAAACCCGAAATATCACATACTTCAGATTTCATGCCTAACAATATAAATTCCTTAGACATCATAAACCCAGAATATCACATATTCCGAATTTCATGCCTAATATTATAAACCCGATATTTTAGTCTCAAATTGAAAAAACTTTTCAATATCTAGTCGGGCAATTCAACAAGATTCCCGACCGTTGATCGAATGCCCGTCGAAAACATTAGTAGACGGCCGCGCCCGTCGACGAAGTGCACTTGGGCGGAACACCGCGGCCGCGAGCACCCGAACGGATGCTTTTAGCTACGGGGTTCTCCTACAGTCACTTGGTCGGGGCTATAGGGCGTGACTATCTAGTAATGTTACCCGGCGAGCGTTCGCGTACTATACGAGATTGCGACGAAGTTTTGATCCGAATCAAAATCCCGCGGCAACCGATCAAAAGAGACTGAATTGCTAGATTTACAAAATGCTAACTAGTTTTCACAAAACTAATTATTGTGGATTCCAAATATTGTATCACAAATCACATATATCTAGACGATGTTAAACTTTTCGATCGATTTATCAAACACCCAAAATTCCCAGAGACCTCAACGCTTGAGACACAATTAAAAATACACAGAGAGTGCCACAAGTACCTACGGACCTACACAAGAAGGCACGCTCCCTGCCTCACCAACGGCGCCGCGAAACCGCCGCCAAAAGCATGCTTTGGTCGCGCTTCCGCGGTCGTTTGGTCGAGTTGGGCCATCGTTTTTCTTGTGGGTCCATAGAAAACCCTGCACAATTTCTGAATATTTCTAAGTAGAAAAATTCCTTGGGTCCATAGAAAACCCTGCACAATTTTCCGAATATTTTTAATTAGAAAAATTCCAACTTTTGAAAAAAATTCCAGAGAGTGGGATTTTCCGGTTTCAATTAGTCGATCGAACACTTTAACTTCATCTAGACAACGCTTAATGCTCTAACAAGGCTCTGATACCACAGCTGGGTTCGCTTAAACCCCGACACAGTTTCTGCAACCATCAAGTATGCAACTTTAAAAATTTAGGGTGTCGAACGAGCCCAAACCAAGGATTTAACTAGAGAATTAGGGTTTAACTAAGCAAGTAAACAACTTTACTCTAAGTGAACAAGGAATACAACCTTTGTAGACCGGTCCTTCAGTTCTAAAGCTCCGTGTAGTAGTACCTTTGCTCCAAGTAGTGGTCTCCCGGACTCTCCTTAGGCTCCACTAGGCGAAAGGAACGAGCTTGCTGAAGGATCTTCGAGGCCGAAAATGATCTATGTCGAAGAATCTCTAACTCAAGCTAGCTCTTCACTAATTAAGAATTAGTGAAAGAAACAACCTATACTAAATGACTAGTTTGGTATAGATTGGTGAAATAGGAATTTTGCTCACTTTAGAATTATTTTTGTAACAACTCCAATTTTTGTATACCAAAATTTGATTTAAAATTGAAGTATACTTGGAGTATTAATGTTGCTGATAACACTTTAAGTATCTATCTCTTTACAATAATTACAAGAAGGAGCTTGTAGCTCATTGGTAATACCTTGCACTGCTGAACCAAGCCACCAGAGTTCGAATCCCATACCCAACATTATTTTTATTATTGATTTTTTAAAAAACCTTTAGAATACCAAGAGTTTACACGTGCATATCTCACAAAAACCCCACTACACCCAAAGATGTAACACTTGCAGAGGGAAGATGGACCGTCGGGGGAGATCCAGGTCACCGGACTCGGTCGGGAATCGGCCAACTCGGCCTTGACTCGGCCGACTCAGTGATCCGACCGAGTCACGGCCGAGTCACCCCCTTTTAGGCCGATTCCAGCAAGGGTCACAACATGAAAGTTGTGTCTTTTGGTATTCCCTACTCACCTGCAAAGTTTCAGCCCAATCCCACTTCCAGAGATCTTTAAAACCCATAATTACTCCACTTTTAATACATTTTTATTACATTTTATCACATTTTTATTTTTTAACTTTTCATCTACCCTAACCCTAACCCTAGCCTAGCCCTATATAAAGGCCCCTACCCTCTACCTTTTCCCTCACAACTCTAAGCATACTCTCTAAAACTCTTGAGAACTTGGTGCAAAAAGCGAGAAGCGAAGCGCTGCCGAAACCGACGACGGATTCCGGCGACCGGATCAAGACCGACGTGACGTTTCCAACGAATCGGCAACCACCACACCTTTTAGAACGCTTAGCTTGTCCAAACCCGTAAGTCCCACCTCTTCTACCTTCTTTTTCTTTAATGTAAAAATACGAATTTCTGGAACCCGACGGAAATCGGACAAACCGATTTCCGATTCGGTTTTTCTTAAAAATTCCACTTGTCACCTAATACATATTATCAACCCTCTTGCATGTTGACTATTAATCACCCTTAAATCAAATTTAATTGTACTTTTACACATGAAATGATAAGTTCTTTAGAAAACCGTATTTCTTGCATAAAAATACCATCAAGTTAAATTTTAATGTTCTATTTAGATACCCCACTCCTAATCATGTTTATTTTGATAACAAAACTTGTTTCATTCAATTTGGATGAAATTTCACACATGAAATGATAGCGTTTATGGAAACCGTATTCTTGCACTTTAATACCCTTAACTTTAACATAGCTTATTTCACCTTGAAACTTCACCAAAATTTAATATAAGTCACGGGGTAATGACCTACCCTTACACACACTCATTATAACCCTAATTGATAAATAACAAAAATACAGAATACGATATTATAGGACTTTTTCACTAAAATACCATAACCTTTATAACTTTTAGTTTAACCCTTAAATTGTAAACTTTTCTAAATAAAACTTATATAAAATGAAAGCACGATTGGTCATGGACATCGATCGTTTATCTAAACTGTCTTGTGGGTCTAGGCAAGTGTGTCTAAGGCTAGTGGTTTTTAATTAGGCCCACGACTGTGGTTCCTTCCCACTTACCTGGCACTTACCTGGCTGCATTCGACGGTGAAGAGGCGATTTGAGGCTTCTAATGACTCATCGTTTAGACCATAGAATATAGGTTAGATGGTCTAGGAAACCCTAACAACTAAAATATGGAGAACTATATACTTTTACAAATAAATACCGTATATTTAGAAAATCTTTTCCCTAAATTAAAAGTATTTATAAAACCTGAGCAAAGTGCCATTACAACCCATTCGTGGGGAACCTGTTAGGGATAGCACGGTTCATCGTGCACCCGCAGGCTAGTAGTGCGAGATTCAGACCTCCGCAAGGAGCATTCGGTCTCGAAAGGTTTAAATACAATATTTAAGGAAAGTAATATATTTTTTGTAAATAAAATATTCATATAAAAATCATTTAAGTGTTTTATTATATATAATTATCATTTAAACACTTATTTTGTTATAATATCAAGTTTCCACTTTTTCCTAAAAATCATAGATTAAAAGTTACATTAAAATACCACGAATTTCAAATAAACAATTAATACTTTTATTAGGATATATTCACTAGAATAACACAAATAAAATTCACATCCATTACAATAATAAAGACGATTATTAAATACTTGAGGTATATTTTGAAAACTATACAAAAGTACTTTTTACATAAAACCCCCTCAAGTTTCACAAATTACAATAAGGCCCCTAGCTAATATTGAACTTCAAATTATCTTTCTTTTAGTCTGACTCGGGTTAGAGTCTGACTAATTCTGACTTGAATATAATTCAAGTCAATCTATATTTCAATCATATTCCAACACAACTTGAAATCATGAATCCCTGAATACAGTTAACAATATATTCATTTTTTGACTGAATCAAACCATGGATATTCATTCCATTATCCTGATATTCCATTTACCTGATTATACAGTTGCAACATGTTTACTGATATCATGGTTTTGGTCAGTCACTCAACTTACATATTCCATAACTACAACACTGTTAAAACATTACGGGGTTTAAAGGGGTAGATTGGTACGGAAGATGTTAAAAGTGGAATGAGGTGGTCAGATTAAGACACCTAACATGAATACTGTTGCTGTTGTACCGTGGCATAACGGTTCCTTGTACTCTCCGTTTACACTGATCTCTAGCATATAAAGATCCCCCTCGTATACACTGGCATTCTTCTGTACCAAGCTACAAACAACTGCGTTAAACAATATTCTATAACATAATACTCTAGAAAATACTGTTACTCTGCCATTCTCACTCCACTTTTCTTTGGGACTTACCGAGCGACCTGTTCGCTGACGACATTCTATTTCTTTCTTCTTTGAATGTCGTCAGGTGCGTTGGACCAAGTTGAGACCGAGCCAACAACTGAAGATTTGGAGCAGTTCCAAGAAGATCCAGAGCTCTAGACTTTGTACTTGTTCTTTCCAGTATTTCCTTTTATTATTATGCCACTGTTTAGGCATTGCTTTCTTTTTTTCATTCCAGTTGTATTTTCATTTCATGCATTGTATAAAGAATGTTATTAATGAAAGTTGCTGTTATCTCAATCTCATTTGTCTCTTGTGATTATTTTATATTGCTTAGTTACGCTTAGCGTATGTACTTCTGAGTACATACGTAGCGGGCCTCGTCACGACCACTTCGCCGTACATTAGGAAGCGGGGCGTGACAGGTTTTGTTGGTGGCCCATGCAGGTCAGAGCTGTATGAATCCCTATCATGCAGTTCTGGTCTGCGTGAACAACCTAAGCAATGTAACACAAGAAACAGCAACTAAAACATTCTTTACAATTCATGTTATTTGAATCTTATCATTTCATGTATTTGAATCTGTCCTAATCCAAATTTTTCTTCAGGATTATGGATTCCCCAAACAATTCCCCGAACAACACCAGCACCAATGTCAACAACACCCCTTCAGCACTACCTCTCACTCCAGTTGTTCCCGCACCATCCACTGAGCAAACCATGCTTTTCGATGCGATCCGCAGTCTGCTAGAGGGACAGCAACAACTTCTGAGTCGTCCTGAGACAGATGCACCGGGAATCAAATAGTTCAGAGCGTTGCACCCGAAGCAATTCTCGGGAAAAGGGAGCCCTCTCGAAGCAGAAGAATGGGCGCAAAGTATTGAAGATGATCTGGCAGCAGCTCAAGTGCCAGATAATGCCTGGGTCCGTGTAGCGAAGCTACAGCTCACGGATAACGCTCGAAATTGGTGGAAGGCGGAAGAGACCCGTCTAGCCCAGCCGATTGAATGGAAAACATTTCGCGAGAAGTTCGACGCGAAATATTTCCCTGTGACCGCCAGGTTCGCTATGGAACAGCAATTTATTCACCTACAACAAGGATCTATGTGGGAGAAATCTGTAGATGAGTATGATGCTGAGTTTACTATGTTGAACAGATTCGCGGCACACCTGATACCGACGGACGAGATCAGAGCCCGTCGTTTTCAGCAAGGTTTGGACACCGAAATCAAGGCTGCTCTAGCCACCGGGAAGTTTTTGACTCACGAGGAAGCCCTGGAAGCTGCCCGCAGTTACGAGGCAGTGATAAAAGAGAGGGGAAGACCTCACTCTGTAGGAGTCAAGCGTCCTGCCAACCAGATGGCAGGTGGAGCCACGTCCAGACCATCCTTCGTGCCGAGGCGTCCCGGAGTACCAACTCATCACCCTAGCCCAGCCTTTTGCACCTACTGTAAGAGAAAGGGACATATGATGAAGGATTGCCGTCGAGCCAACCGCCTTTGCTTGATCTGCGGTTCAGCCACTCATGACATTGGATCCTGTCCTCAAAGGCAGAACTCAGTTGCTGCAACCCGGCCAGCTAACAACTATCAGCAGCGACCAGCTCTTCCAGCACCTGCTACCAGACTTGCACTACCTGCACCACCTAGAGGACCACAAGCTGCACCACCTCCTCGACAGTTCCATCAAGCCCAAAGGAACGTTCAGAGGAATGCTCCTCAGGCCAGGAGGAATGTGCCGAAGCGCCAGGCTTTCATGATGTCTGTTGAAGAAGCTGAGGCCACTGGCCAAGTCATTACTGGTAAATTTCCTTCCTAAATTTATCTTCTAGTTTTGGTTACCTACACACTTTCCCTATACCTGAAACCTATCCCATATACCTTAGGTACAATTCTAGTAGCTTCACTACCTGCACTTGCACTGTTTGATACTGGAGCATCCCACTGCTTTATGTCGCAACGGTTTGTCCGACCCCTGCGATTCCAGTCTCACCGCTCGTATCCTGCAGGAACGTTAGTTCCGGAAATGGTGTTCTAAAGGCAACTATGGGATACAGTATGTGTCCGGTCATCGTCTGCAGTCGAGAATTTTACGCTGACTTCAAGGTACTGGACATACCGAACTTTGATGTGGTTCTAGGAATGGACTGGCTTGGAACCTTTTATGCTACCATCGACTGTCGTCAAAGGAGGGTAGTATTTGAGATCCCAGATCATCCGATCTTTTACTTTAAGAGTGGAGACCGTACATTGGAGCCAAGCACTTACAAAGCAAAGCCAAGGGAAGCAATAGTTGCGGCAGCTCATGCAGAAGAAGAAGCAAGACCGGAGGTAGTTCGAGAGTTCGATGACGTATTCCCTGACGATATATCAGGTTTGCCTCCTGATCGAGCTCTTGAATTCAGTATTGACTTAGTACCAGGAGCACAACCAGTAATCAAAGCACCATATAGACTAAGTCCAGAAGGTTTGAAGGAAGTACGAACACAGTTGGACGAATTACTGGCGAAAGGATGGATTCGTCCCAGCACTTCAAGTTGGGGAGCACCTGTACTGTTGGTGAAGAAGAAGGAAGGTTCATACAGAATGTGCATCGACTATAGGGCCTTGAACGAAGTTACTATAAAGAACAAATATCCACTTCCGCGCATCGACGATTTATTCGATCAGCTAAGTGGATCTTGTGTCTTCTCTAAACTAGATCTTCGTTCAGGTTATCATCAAGTGAAGGTCAAGGAAGCTGATATTCACAAAACAGCTTTCAGAACTCGCTATGGACATTACGAATTTCTAGTAATGCCATTTGGAGTGACCAATGCACCAGCAATTTTCATGAATCTTATGAACCAAGTCTTCCGGGAGTATTTAGACAGGTTCGTTGTCATCTTCATCGACGACATCCCGGTATATTCTAAGAACCGGAAAGAGCATGCGGAGCACTTACGAATTGTCCTGGAAACTCTTCGACAACATAAGCTTTATGCCAAATACAGCAAGTGCGAGTTTTGGTTAAAACAAGTTGGTTTCCTTGGACACATCGTATCAGGAGAAGGAATTTCTGTGGATCCAACAAAAGTCTCAGCAGTCAGCGAATGGCCTACACCAAAGTCCGTGAAGGATATTCGGAGTTTCTTGGGTTTAGCTGGATATTACAGAAGATTCATTGAAGGCTTTTCGAAGATAGCAACACCCCTGACCAAGCTCACACGAAAAGATGAAGAATTTGTGTGGTCAGAAGCATGCGAGCAAGCTTTCGTAGAACTTAAGTCGAGACTGACTTCTGCACCTATTCTTGTAATACCGGATCAATCTGGAGGATTTGAAGTGCATTGCGATGCATCCGGTAAGGGATTAGGATGTGTTCTACATCAGCACGGTAAGGTTGTGGCTTATGCTTCAAGACAACTGAAGATTCATGAGCGCAGTTACCCGACGCATGATCTAGAGTTGGCAGCCGTTATTTTTGCTCTTAAGATTTGGCGCCACTACTTACTTGGCGAAAGAGTGAACATCTACACAGATCACAAAAGTCTGAAGTATGTGTTTACTCAGAAGGAATTGAATATGCGGCAGAGAAGATGGTTAGAACTTATGGCGGACTTCGACATCAATTTGCAATATCATCCAGGAAAGGTGAACGTGGTACCTGATGCTCTTAGTCGCCAACCATTAGCAATGAATCTCACCGCCCAGTGGAAGCTTCAGCAAGACCTACATCAGATGGAGATCGAACTAGTCATGCCCGGTGATGTTTCAAATTTGATGAATCTACAAGTTCAATCAACCATTGTCAATCAGATCAAAGCAGCTCAAGCCAGCGATGCTAAGTTGCAAAAGATCAGAGAACAAGTGGAGAATGGACTCAGAACAGATTTCATCATCCACGAAGACGGATCTTTGAGATACGGCAGCAGATTGTGTGTACCAAAGGGTCCTGTTCGGGAAGAGTTAATGAGAGAAGCTCACAGCTCTCCCTATTCAGTACATCCTGGAGGTACCAAAATGTACAAGGATCTACGTCAGAATTATTGGTGGCATGGTATGAAGCGTGAAGTAGCCAGAAGCGTCGCAAAATGCTTGGTGTGTCAGCAAGTAAAGGCTGAACATCACAGGACTGCTGGATTACTTCAACCGTTACCAATTCCAGAATGGAAGTGGCAGCACATTACGATGGACTTTGTAACTGCTCTTCCTCGCAGCACAAAAGGTAACGATGCGATTTGGGTCATTATGGATCGACTCACAAAGTCGGCTCACTTCATCCCATTTCGAGTTGGCCAATCAACTGAGACATTAGCGAAGAAGTACATGGAGGTAATAATCTAATTTAGATTTAAACGAAATTCTTCATAATGTACTATCTCTGATACCCATGAACTCATACAGGAAATTGTGAGACTGCATGGAGTACCAGTCTGCATTGTCTCCGATCGTGACACCAGGTTCCGATCACAATTTTGGCAAAGTCTGCAAGCTAGCTTGGGAACAAGTCTGAACTTCAGCACGGCTTATCATCCACAAACAGATGGTCAGTCGGAACGAACTATTCAGATCTTGGAGGATATGCTCAGAGCATGTATGCTCGACTTCAAAGGATCGTGGGAAGATCACTTGCATCTTGTGGAGTTCGCGTACAACAACAGCTACCAAGCAAGCATAGGAATGGCACCTTTTGCAGCATTATATGGAAGGAAGTGTCGATCGCCATTAAGTTGGGACGACATCGGAGATAGGGAACTCCTTGGACCAGAGATGATAGTAGCGACCGTGGATGTGGTTCGTACTATCAGAGAAAGAATGCGCATAGCCCAAGATAGACAGAAACATTGGGCTGATGCAAAGAGACGACACTTGGAGTTCCAGCCAGGAGACCATGTATTCTTGAAGATATCTCCGAACCGCGGAGTGATCAGATTTGGAAGACGGGGAAAGTTGAGTCCGAGATACATTGGACCGTTCGATATACTCGAACGAGTCGGTGAAGTGGCATACCGATTAGCGCTTCCACCCTCATTGGAAGGAGTGCATAACGTGTTCCATATATCCCAACTCAGAAAGTATGTGAGTGACCCCAGCCATGTACTTGATCATTCCGAGCTTACGATACAGCCCGATTTGTCTTGTGAGCAACAACCTGTGGAGATCCTGGATAGAAAGGTAAAGACACTTCGGAACAAGGAAGTTAATTTGGTCCGGATAATGTGGAGAAAAGACACTCCAGGAGAATCCACGTGGGAAAGGGAAGATGAGATGCGTGCAAGATATCCGCACCTTTTTTTGTAAATTAGTCCTTAAATAAAAGTTGTAAATTTCGAGGACGAAATTTTTATAAGGAGGGTAGATTGTAACAACTCCAATTTTTGTATACCAAAATTTGATTTAAAATTGAAGTATACTTGGAGTATTAATGTTGCTGATAACACTTTAAGTATCTATCTCTTTACAATAATTACAAGAAGGAGCTTGTAGCTCATTGGTAATACCTTGCACTGCTGAACCAAGCCACCAGAGTTCGAATCCCATACCCAACATTATTTTTATTATTGATTTTTTAAAAAACCTTTAGAATACCAAGAGTTTACACGTGCATATCTCACAAAAACCCCACTACACCCAAAGATGTAACACTTGCAGAGGGTAGATGGACCGTCGGGGGAGATCCAGGTCACCGGACTCGGTCGGGAATCGGCCAACTCGGCCTTGACTCGGCCGACTCAGTGATCCGACCGAGTCACGGCCGAGTCACCCCCATTTAGGCCGATTCCGGCAAGGGTCACAACATGAAAGTTGTGTCTTTTGGTATTCCCTACTCACCTGCAAAGATTCAGCCCAATCCCACTTCCAGAGATCTTTAAAACCCCCAATTACTCCACTTTTAATACATTTTTATTACATTTTATCACATTTTTATTTTTTAACTTTTCATCTACCCTAACCCTAACCCTAGCCTAGCCCTATATAAAGGCCCCTACCCTCTACCTTTTCCCCTCACAACTCTAAGCATACTCTCTAAAACTCTTGAGAACTTGGTGCAAAGAGCGAGAAGCGAAGCGCTGCCGAAACCGACGACGGATTCCGGCGACCGGATCAAGACCGACGTGACGTTTCCAACGAATCGGAAACCACCACACCTTTTAGAACGCTTAGCTTGTCCAAACCCGTAAGTCCCACCTCTTCTACCTTCTTTTTCTTTAATGTAAAAATACGAATTTCTGGAACCCGACGGAAATCGGACAAACCGATTTCCGATTCGGTTTTTCTTAAAAATTCCACTTGTCACCTAATACATATTATCAACCCTCTTGCATGTTGACTATTAATCACCCTTAAATCAAATTTAATTGTACTTTTACACATGAAATGATAAGTTCTTTAGAAAACCGTATTTCTTGCATAAAAATACCATCAAGTTAAATTTTAATGTTCTATTTAGATACCCCACTCCTAATCATGTTTATTTTGATAACAAAACTTGTTTCATTCAATTTGGATGAAATTTCACAATGAAATGATAGCGTTTATGGAAACCGTATTCTTGCACTTTAATACCCTTAACTTTAACATAGCTTATTTCACCTTGAAACTTCACCAAAATTTAATATAAGTCACGGGGTAATGACCTACCCTTACAGACACTCATTATAACCCTAATTGATAAATAACAAAAATACAGAATACGATATTATAGGACTTTTTCACTAAAATACCATAACCTTTATAACTTTTAGTTTAACCCTTAAATTGTAAACTTTTCTAAATAAAACTTATATAAAATGAAAGCACGATTGGTCATGGACATCGATCGTTTATCTAAACTGTCTTGTGGGTCTAGGCAAGTGTGTCTAAGGCTAGTGGTTTTTAATTAGGCCCACGACTGTGGTTCCTTCCCACTTACCTGGCACTTACCTGGCTGCATTCGACGGTGAAGAGGCGATTTGAGGCTTCTAATGACTCATCGTTTAGACCATAGAATATAGGTTAGATGGTCTAGGAAACCCTAACAACTAAAATATGGAGAACTATATACTTTTACAAATAAATACCCTATATTTAGAAAATCTTTTCCCTAAATTAAAAGTATTTATAAAACCTGAGCAAAGTGCCATTACAACCCATTCGTGGGGAACCTGTTAGGGATAGCACGGTTCATCGTGCACCCGCAGGCTAGTAGTGC
This sequence comes from Agapanthus africanus, assembly GCA_030015575.1. Taxonomy (NCBI): domain Eukaryota; kingdom Viridiplantae; phylum Streptophyta; class Magnoliopsida; order Asparagales; family Amaryllidaceae; genus Agapanthus; species Agapanthus africanus. Next base: position 367,539,717 of record JASDDO010000022.1, read on the forward strand.
GAGATTCAGACCTCCGCAAGGAGCATTCGGTCTCGAAAGGTTTAAATACAATATTTAAGGAAAGTAATATATTTTTTGTAAATCAAATATTCATTTAAAAATCATTTAAGTGTTTTATTATATATAATTATCATTTAAACACTTATTTTGTTATAATATCAAGTTTCCACTTTTTCCTAAAAATCATAGATTAAAAGTTACATTAAAATACCACGAATTTCAAATAAACAATTAATACTTTTATTAGGATATATTCACTAGAATAACACAAATAAAATTCACATCCGTTACAATAATAAAGACGATTATTAAATACTTAAGGTATATTTTGAAAACTATACAAAAGTACTTTTTACATAAAACCCCCTCAAGTTTCACAAATTACAATAAGGCCCGTAGCTAATATTGAACTTCAAATTATCTTTCTTTTAGTCTGACTCGGGTTAGAGTCTGACTAATTCTGACTTGAATATAATTCAAGTCAATCTATATTTCAATCATATTCCAACACAACTTGAAATTATGAATCCCTGAATACAGTTAACAATATATTCATTTTTTGACTGAATCAAACCATGGATATTCATTCCATTATCCTGATATTCCATTTACCTGATTATACAGTTGCAACATGTTTACTGATATCATGGTTTTGGTCAGTCACTCAACTTACATATTCCATTACTATAACACTGTTAAAACATTACGGGGTTTAAAGGGGTAGATTGGTACGGAAGATGTTAAAAGTGGAATGAGGTGGTCAGATTAAGACACCTAACATGAATACTGTTGCTGTTGTACCGTGGCATAACGGTTCCTTGTACTCTCCGTTTGCACTGATCTCTAGCATATAGAGATCCCCCTCGTATACACTGGCATTCTTCTGTACCAAGCTACAAACAACTGCGTTAAACAATATTCCATAATATTCTATAACATAATACTCTAGAAAATACTGTTACTCTGCCATTCTTACTCCACTTTTCTTTGGGACTTACCGAGCGACCTGTTCGCTGACGACATTCTATTTCTTTCTTCTTTGAATATCGTCAGGTGCGTTGGACCAAGTTGAGACCGAGCCAACAACTGAAGATTTGGAGCAGTTCCAAGAAGATCCAGAGCTCTAGACTTTGTACTTGTTCTTTCCAGTATTTCCTTTTATTATTATGCCACTGTTTAGGCATTGCTTTCTTTTTTTCATTCCAGTTGTATTTTCATTTCATGCATTGTATAAAGAATGTTATTAATGAAAGTTGCTGTTATCTCAATCTCATTTGTCTCTTGTGATTATTTTATATTGCTTAGTTACGCTTAGCGTATGTACTTCTGAGTACATACGTAGCGGGCCTCGTCACGACCACTTCGCCGTACATTGGGAAGCGGGGCGTGACAATTTTTCTCTCTTTCTTTTCTTCACTCAAGAAAACCCAGTGAGCTCAAATGAGATGAAAAAGAAGATGATTGAATCGAGTGATTAACCATGGGTGAGAAAATATCACATATAATCTCTTGTAGAAACTTAACCATGGCTAAAGATAATGGTTGGGTTAATAAATATTTAGAGTAAAACAAAATTAGTGGACTAAGTCAATGTTTAAACAAGCTTCTATAAGCATCTTAAACCATGGCTTTTTCCACCTAATTTTTTTTTACCCTTAATAATTAAATACCCAAAATTATCTTAAGTATAGTATGTGTCTCATACACCCATGTGCAATGTATCATCAAGCATAACACAAAATAAATACATTAACATATATCACATATATATTAAATGTATAAGTAGAAAATAAATTCTTAAGTGAGATAATATTAGTTAATATATATATTAATATATCAAATATATATATATATATATTAAATTATTAAATCAACACTTGATTTAATAATCCGGCTATATCACATACAACCGACTAATATCATATAACAAATTATTAAATCAACACTTGATTCAATAATCCGGTTATATCATATAAATACTGTATCACAAACAAGTATCGACCCTTAATAATTAAATACCCAAAATTATCTTAAGTATAGTATGAGTCTCATACACCCATGTGCAATGTATCATCAAGCATAACACAAAATAAATACATTAACATATATCACATATATATTAAATGTATAAGTAGAAAATAAATTCTTAAGTGAGATAATATTAGTTAATATATATATTAATATATCAAATATATATATATATATATATTAAGTTATTAAATCAACACTTGATTTAATAATCCGGCTATATCACATACAACCGACTAATATCATATAACAAATTATTAAATCAACACTTGATTCAATAATCCGGTTATATCATATAAATACTGTATCACAAACAAGTATCAATCTTGCCCTACTTCGTTTCGCTTGAGCCAGGAAACCTCTGTGTAGGACTCTAAAGACCCGTCAATACGCCGACAGTAGGTGATGATCATATCAGTCACCCACAAGCCGTCAGCGGTACTAGCTGGACGTAATGGCTACCCGGGTATTGAGCGATCAGAAGATCAACAAGCAAGCATGTTCATACTCTCGTGAATCCAATAAGTAACACTACCGTACAGTCCGTTCTCTTCGTTTGATATGTCGCATATCGAGTCTGGGGTGGTAAACGTCAGACCCCAATAACTTGATAAGTCATGCCGATGCTAGGCTCCTAACGGGTCGAGAAACTACTGATAACACTTACCAGTAAATCTCAGTTTCCGCCTTGGCCAGGTACTTCCTGTTATGGCCAATCGAGCATAACGCAACATCAACCCCCAATACCGGGAGAGACAAATCCCCTCCTATCGCTCATTGCCTCCAAGTGACTCGGGACTGTACTCAATAACCACCGTTTTGCACGCTCTCTTGAACGTGGTATGGTGGAAACCAAAGCACGGTGGGAATCACACAAGACTCTATGAAGAACTCGGGTCTACAGACTAACCTGTACCAGTGTCACCAGAGAACTGCTATCTGACGTTAGGTATAATACCATTTAGGAGTTCTCGGCGAGTCCTATTCAGTGTACCCATTCTCCAATAGCACCTGTGCACATTCTCTGATATCAAACACCAATGGTTGTGGGATCAACCATCGCCCCATACAGGGTTAAGAATCGTACACACTAGTCTACTCTGGAATATCGATGCCCCGTCTCGATACTCCCTCGACTAGGAACAATTAAAGGATGTACTTGTGGACTATCCTGGCCCTACTAGTATGATCTGCATCATAGTCCTGGTAGTCAAGTACACATCCTAAGGGCTTTATCAACATGTAACAGAGAGACAGTACAAGTATACATGTTAAGATAAAGAGTAACCAGATAGCATACTATCATGTCGAGCAAGAAAGTCATCCCTATATATGTCCAAGCATCCACTATAATATACAATCATATATAATAATGGCCTCTAGGACATACATACAACTAACAGTAGGAGGAGGTGGAGGTTGAGGTGGAGAAGAGATGAAGGAGATGAAGGATTTTGAAGAGATGAAAAGGAATGAGGTGAGGTGTCATGCCAAGGAAAGACCCCCCCCTCTCTATCTTCTTTGCCCATACCTCCATGCCCCACTCTCAACAAAATATCTTCTCTTTATTCTTTTTCTTTTTCTTTTATAAAACAAAACCATATATAAAGGCAAATGAAGAATGGTTCAAGAATATGTAACAAGTGTTTTGAAACTTGACATGGTGCATGACATATGCATAATCAAGCTTAATGCATAATTAGTAAATATTAATCAAGTTTAGCAATAAACTTGTATATAATTAATTGTATAAACATTTATAAAATGTCTAAATCACATAAATTCTTTCAAAATCCATATTTGATATAAATTTCCAAATATTTTCTAAATTATCGGTATATAATTATACCCTTTCATTAAAACTAATTCTCATATTTTAAAAATATTCATGAAATTTATTATTTTAATTATTTAAGTTCCGAAAATAATATTTTATTTTCCTGAAAGGTTACAAGTATATAACTCGTTCTCCAACATGGTCACAAGGTCCGTGAGCTCTTCAATATTGCTAATCATCGTAAAGACGTGGTCCCCTACAAATGACCCGACAACTAACCTCGTCTGAAACAATTTTTTCGAAGTCTCATATCTTGCAATACGAGATTGCTCTCCATATAAATCTTTGGAATGGAAGAAGATGGAAACTAAGTCCATCTTCTCATGCCGCCTCTGGTGTTCATAAATTGAGGCTAACACGAGGCACTTGGCTCTTGCACTGTCTTTTTCCCATGTCTTACGGATTTCAACATCCGCGACGGTGGAATCTGGACCTGGGACAGCGGGGGCTTTGGTAGTAACGAGGTAGCCCAGTTTGTCATAGGTAATGGCCATCTGGACATTCCTTAGCCAATCTTTATAGTTTGGCTCAGTCAATTTATTATTATCTAGCAGTAATTTAAGCCTGGTCATATTGGTCACTGCAATTTGGGGAGAGAGAAGAAACACCCAGCATGATGCTCTTGCAAGTTTAGATTGGTTATTAGTTTATCTAAATAGGATGGCTCCCACTGTTCATCGAATCCTTCCTCAAACCATAGATGAAGAATTAGTCAGGATTAATCTCACCCTACAGTTCTTGCTTAACCTTTCGGCCAGGCTAGTATCGGTACTTCGAGGGAGGTTTTTCAACGCTTTCGTGAAGTTCCTTAACTACATAATCTCTTTTCCCTAGAGGCGTAGCCCTGCTAACACCGTTCTAGGCACTTACTTGGTTTATAGCATTGATTGTTTTAGTGAAAAATCTCCCGAAGAGTAGCGGATACTCACAGTAGGATCGGGATCCAAATATCATCGTGTGACAACTTTGAAGGAATCCTACCAAAATCATCACACTCCAAATGGTATGCAACACTAGCTAGTTTCAATTTTCTTAGAAACTCCCGATGTGGATTTTTTCCCCAAGCTCTTATGATCTTGACAAAGGCCAACATATCATAAGTCGCAAGTCAAGTTCTACCTGTCATTGTCCAAGTTAATTTGAACCCACCCGTACAAACCCTTGACAAAGGCCAAAACAGCTGTACGACTGTCCCAAATCAACGCATCTATCTATGCTACAGATGAATACCCAGCAGCTACCAATCACTATGCCTTAGCGAAAGTCAAAATACATAGCTTGAATACTACTGAATACCCATCTAAAATGACGGAGGGCTACGAATGGTTTTGGTGAAACCGTGAACGTAATGAACTTGATATAGACAAAGAAACTATGAAAGCTTTTAAAAGGAGTGGTTTAGGCTCCGCATTTAAAAGTTGCTTTTTGAAGAAAACCGAGTGGTTTTGAAATTATTCCAACGATTTAAGCTTTGGTTTGTTTTTTCCTTGCATTAATCAATGTTAATGCGGTCCCATCATTTAACCCTATCATTGCAGAAAAGAAACGAAAATAGAATGTACGCTTATGCCATCCGCATTCGCCACGGGGCCCCGTCATGCACCGTTAGGTTACTTAACTAACGGCGGAGTAGGGGCTAGACTAGCGTGGGTGCAAAACATAAGCAACGTTTATTATATATCAGATATATATATATATATATATATATATATATATATATATATATATATCCATTCATCTCATGCAATAATAGGCATTCCAGATCACAGATCACGGATGAATATTTTGGATATACTAGGACTTCCATGTTTCGTTTAAGCCCAGAACGAAAAACAGATTCCACGGTCGTGATGAATAGCCAAACCCCATCCTAGACCCCTACAGGTGCGGCAAACTGTAGGGTTACTAGGCACTCTTACAAGGGTCTATAAGGCATCAACCATGCCCGATTTAAAATTTAGACGTGCCGAACAACCCAAAGCGAGGATCTTTGCTAGATAATTAGGGTTAAACATGCAAGTAAACATCATTACAACTAAGAGAGAGGGATTACAACCTTGGTAGTCCGCTCCTTCGCTTCATAAGCTCCGAGCAGAAGTCCTTTCGCCGTGATCCATGATCTCCCGGACTCAAGAGAGACTCCACAACCCGAATGATCCATGCTATCTTGTAGTCTTCCTTTTCAAAAATGATCTACCTTGAAGTTTCTTTAACTCAAGCTCTCACTCACTAATGAGGTGAACACCCTAATCTAATTGGCTAGATTAGATAAGGATGATGAAGTAGGATTTATGCTCTCTTTTATTATCAAATTCTCACACTAATCCATCACAAAATAAAAACCTAGAAAGCTTTTGTGAGCTCAAAGAAGAAGAAGAAGAAATGAATATATAATCCTTTTGTGATGAATAATGAATAATCACTTATGGTTACAAATACAACCCTTGAGTTACTTTAACTCATGTAGAGATTTAACCTAGGGTGAAGGGTTTGGGTTGGGTTAGAAATATCTAGCAAAATATCAACCATAATATCTTTGCTAGAAACAAAGTAAAACCTTCTAGAAACATCATGAAAGAGCTAACCCAAATCAAACTCTAACCATGTTTAATCTCTACTAATCATATTGCATTAGTAATCATAACATGCTACAATATTATATATCACATATATAATATATTTTCTAACAAAAGAAAATAATACAATTAACATATATCGCATATATATCAATGTATTATCCGGTGAGAAAATGAAATAATAAAGCGAGCCAATATTAGATAATGTAATGTAATATATTACATATATAGTTATACATTAAATTATCGAATCAACACTTGATCGGACAATCCGGCTATATCGAATATAACCGACCAATATATCATGTACCGATTCATCGAATCAACACTTGATCCGATGAGCCGGCTCATATCAAAATATGGCGAGAATATAATACGGTATCTCATATCGTATTATCCTCGGTCCTGCACATATCATATATGTGCTCCTACTCCGTTTTTCCTGAGTCAAGAAACCACTGTGTAGGACTATAAAGAATCGTCAATACGTCGGCAGTAGGTGATGATCATATCAAACACCCACTAGCTGCAAGCGGTCAGCTAAACGTAACAGCCACCCAGGTATTGAACGATCAGAAGATCAACAAGCAAGCCTGTACATTCTCCTGTGAATCCAATCAGTAACACTCCCGTACAGTCCGGTCTCTTCGTCTGATATGTTGCATATCTAGTCTAGGGGTGGTAAACGTCAGACCCCAGTAACACATAAGTCGTGTCGATGTGAGGCTCATAACAGGTCGAGAACCTACTGATAACACTTACCAGTAGTACTCAATATTCGCCCTGGCCAGGGACTTCCAGTTATAGCCATTCAAACACAGCACAACATCAACTCCCTATACCGGGAGAGACGAAACCCCTCCTATTGCTCATTGCCTCCATGTGCCACCGTTTTGCACTCCCTCTTGGACGTGGTATGATGGAAATCAAAACACAGTGGGAATCACATAAGACTCTATGACGATCTCGGGTCTATAGACTAACCTGTACCAGTGTCACCAGAGAACTGCCATCTGACATGAGGTATAATACCATCTGGGAGTTCTCGGCGAGTCCGTCCAGTGTACCCAGTCTCCACTGAGCACCCGTACACCATCCTTGATGTCAAACACCGATGGATATAGGATCATCCATCGCCCATCATATGGGTCAAGATGCGTATACGCTAGTCTACTTTGGTGTATCGATGCCCTGTCTCGATACACCCTCGACTAGGAACAGTTATAGGATGTACTCGTCGACTACTCTGGCCCCACTAGTATGATCTCATCATAGTCCCAGCAGTCGAGTACATATCCTAAGGGCTTTATCAACATGTGAGAGTAAGACAGAAAACTAATATAAGTCAACATCTTAAGATAAAGTGAAACCAAATAGCATACTATCATGACAAGAAAGAAACTCCTCTCTATATATATCCAAGCATCTATTATAATATACATCATATGTACAACAATGGCCTCTAGGGCATATATATAACTAACTATCTCCCACTTGCACTAAGGCCAGCTGTTGTAGTATCTCATACCTAGCATCCTGAATAATCTCTCAAACTGTATCTGGGGAATAGCCTTCGTGAGTGGATCCGCAGTGTTGTCCTTCGTATCAACTCTCCTGACCTCGATCTCCCGGCGATCAACTATCTCCCTGATGAGGTGATACCGCCTCAGAATATGTCTGGACTTCTGATGGGACCTTGGTTCCTTGGCCAAAGCCACAGCTCCATTGTTATCGCAATACAAAGGTATTGGATGCTCAATGGATGAAACCACACCAAATTCAGTTATGAACTTCTTTATCCAAACAGCCTCTTTGGCAGCATCTTTGGCAGCGATGTATTCAGCCTCCATCGTCGAGTCTGCAACGGTATCCTGTTTGGAACTCTTCCAACACACCGTCCCTCCATTGAGGGTAAAGACAAATCCCGAGTGCGACTTAGAGTTGTCCTTATCACTTTGGAAGCTTGAATCGGTAAATGACTCCACCCGGAGTTCTCTGTTACCATACACCAAGAACATCTCCTTAGTTCTTCTCAAATACTTGAGAATATTCTTCACAGCTATCCAGTAACTCTCTCCAAGATCTGCTTGATACCTACTCACTACACTCAGTGAGTATGCTACATCGGGTCTGGTACATAGCATCGCATACATGATAGAGCCTACTGCCGAAGCATAGGGTATCCCTTGCATGCGAGCTCTTTCCAAATCAGTCTTGGGAGACATCTTTTTGGAGAGTGTGAGTCCAGAGATCGTGGGTAGGTTCCTACGCTTGGATTCTTCCATACTAAACCTCTTTAGTATGGTGTCAATGTACCTGGATTGGGAAAATCCCAGTATCCGTTTAGATCTATCTCTATAGATCATTATTCCCAGTATGTAGGAGGCATCACCTAGATCTTTCATTGAGAATCTTTGTGATAAGAAGAGCTTGACTGATTGCAGCATAGGAACATCATTTCCTATCAAGAGTATGTCATCGACGTACAATACGAGAAAGACAACCTTACTCTCTGCAACCTTCTTATATATACAAGGTTCATCTACGTTTTTGATGAAGTCAAACTCTTTGACTACAACATCAAAGCAGATGTTCCAACTCCGCGATGCTTTCTTTAACCCATAAATGGATTTAAGCAGCTTGCACACCTTTCCGCTGCTCCCACTATCTACGAAGCCCTCTGGCTGAGTCATGTACACGCTCTCTTCTAAATCACCATTTAGAAAGGCGGTCTTAACATCCATCTGCCAAATTTCGTAGTCATGGTATGCAGCAATGGCAAGTAAGATCCGGATGGACTTAAGCATAGCCACTGGGGAAAAGGTTTCGTCATAATCCACACCTGGTCGTTGACGAAAACCCTTTGCAACAAGTCTAGCTTTGAAAGTCTCAACTTTTCCATCTACACCAAGTTTCTTCTTAAAGATCCATTTGCTCCCAATGGGTTTTACCCCTTCAGGAGCAACATCCAAAGTCCATACTTTGTTGGTGTACATGGATTCCATCTCAGATTGCATAGCATCCACCCATTTCACAGAGTCACCACTTGTGATGGCCTGCTCGAAACTAGTCGGGTCATCATCTTCCATGATGCAATCCTCACTCCCACCATCAACAAGAAAACCGTAGTATCTCTCAGGTGGATGAGAAACCCTACTAGATCGGCGGAGAGGCTGGGGTTCGTCGGGAACTACTGAATCCTCTGGTTTCAATAAATCATTAGTTGTAGTTTGCGGTGCTGGAACTACTTCCAGTTCTACCTCTTTGCCACTAATTTCTTTTGCAAGAAATTCCTTTTCCAAAAAGGTGGCATGTTGAGCAACAAACACTTTTTGTTCCTCAACATGGTAGAAAAAATATCCTTGAGAATTCTTTGGATATTCCACAAACTTGCAAAGAACTGATCGTGCCTCGAGTTTGTCCGGATGTTTCCTTTTGACATAGGCCAGACAACCCCATATCTTAACTCGTTTAAAATATGGTCTCTTCACACTCCATATCTCATATGGTGTGGTAGGTATAGATTTAGATGGAACTAGATTCAATAGGTATATGGTTGTCTCAAGCGCATATCCCCAAAAGGAAATAGGTAACTCAGCATCACTCATCATAGAGCGTACCATATCTAATAGGGTGCGATTCCTCCGCTCCGATACACCGTTGTGCTGTGGTGTATAAGGAGGAGTAAGCTGAGAAAGAATCCCATTCTCTTTTAGATAATCTAGGAACTCATTGCTCAAGTATTCTCCTCCTCGATCAGATCGTAGGATCTTAATACTTTTACCCGTTTGGTTCTCTACTTCGTGCTTATATTCTCTGAATTTCTCAAAAGCTTCAGGCTTGTGTTTCATCAGGAACACATGTCCGTATCTTGAGAGATCGTTAGTGAATGTAATGAAGTAGGAAGAACCGTTCCTGGCATGTATAGACATGGGACCGCATACATCACTATGTACCAGTCCTAAGAGTTCCTTAACTCTTTCTCCGTGTCCTCTAAACGGAGTTTTGGTCATTTTTCCTCTGAGACATGACTGGCAAGTTTCATAAGATGATAATTCGAACGAATTCAAATATCCATCCTTATGTAACTTAGCTAGTCGTGTCGCATTGATATGACCAAGTCTACAATGCCATAAGAAGGATTCGTTCATTTCTGAACTCTTCCTCTTGTGTGTGTTTTGTATATTAAGGACTGTATTTTGATTGAGAACGTATATGCCATTATGTAACGAGCCTGATCCAATCAACTTTTGATCTAGGAATATGTTCATAACATTATCCTGTATTACAAAATTATATCCTTCTTTACTTAATAAAGAAACTGATATAATATTGCACATCATGTTCGGTATAAAATAACACTCGTTCAGAATCAATGTATTACTACTTGGTAATACAAGGTGATATTCGCCAACTGCTTTGGCTGCAATACTTGCACCATTTCCAACTTGTACGGAATGATCACCCCTTCCCAGTTCTCTACCTTTACGTAGCCCACGTAACAATTTACATATTTGGGATCCTGATCCGGTATCTAATACCCAGGACGCAGGGTGAACTGAGAAACAGTTCTCAATAATTAACACACCCGAAGAAGATGCATCAGCATGCTTGTTCTTCGTTTGGGCGGTATGAGATTCCAGATTTTCTCCTGTTTTCTACTCAGTCTTATAACTCTTATAAGAAAGAACGGGACCAACGTTCCCCTGCTCAGTATAATAAGCGGGTTCAGTCAATACATCCATATTATTATCTTGATTATGGCCTGACACGGTCGCTACCTGGAGAGAGAGAGAAGGAAACACTTTAGCGTATGCACTTGCAAGATTAGATTGGTTATTATCTTATCTAATCAGGATGTCTCCCACTGTTTTTATCAAATCTTCCTTCAAACCCTAAAAGGAAAAACTAGCCGGGATTAATTACACCTTACGAGTTCGCCAATCTTTCAGCCAGATCAGTATTGGTACTTTGAGGGAGGTTCCCCGTGCTCTCGCACGGACCTAATTAAAATAAATCTCGTTTTCCCAGAGGTATAACCCCGTTAACACCTTTCTAGACACCTACTTGATCGGCTAATTGTCTTGTGTAAAATTCTCCCAGGATTAACTCTTACTCGCAGTGGGTATCGGGATCCAACTATCTTATAGGAGGTATGCAATCTCATTGCAAATTTCAACACTTGAAATTCTCGATAATATTTTTACCCTAGCGATTTATGACCTTGACTAAGTCAACAAACCATAAATCGCAAGTCAAGTTCAACCCGTACATTTCTCGACTGAATTAAACCCAGCCGTACGACCCTTGACTAAGTCAACAAGGCCGTACGACTACCCTAATCTAATCACATCCCATGCTTTAGCAGATAAACAACATTTAGCTACCGTACACTATGCCTTGACTAAGTCAACAAACACAACACGAATACTAAATATTATTTATCTGAAATGACGGAGGGTTACACAGGTTTTTCAGAAAACCATGAGCGTAATGAACTTTATATCGTTGTAGAAACAAGTGATTTTGAAAAGGAGTGTCTTTGAGGCTTTTCCAGTTTCGCTAAAGATGTCACTCCCGGTGAAGGGATCTCGGCTCTTTCCCCGTCGAATAAGGTGCAGGGTATATCATATATACCGCTGTGCAAAGCAAAACTATTTAAGTTGTCAAAAACTAAACCGCGAGTTTGTAGCATCTACCAGTTTTGCTAAAGTGGTCACTCTCGGTGAAGGGATCTCGGCTCTTTCCTTATCGAATAAGGTGCAGGGTATATCATATATACCGCTATGCAAAGCTTCCATTAAGTAATATACAAACTAGTATGATACAGTAATGGCCTCTAGGGCATATACACGAACACATCTCCCCTCCTGGGATGAGAAGCGTATACACTAGTCTACTCTGGAGTATCGATACCCCGTCTCGATAATCCTACAACTAGGGGCCTGTATAAGGATGTGCTTATAGACAACCCAGCCCCCACTAGTGTGACTGCCATCACAACACTTGTAGTCAAGCAAAGATCCTAAGGGCTCTACCAATATGTATAAGCGATATGCTAAAAGAAACATATGCACATATTGAGGTAGAATCAAACTAAGTAGCATACTACCATTTTGAGTAAGACTGTTATTATAACTGTGAATATCCCAAGCTTCCAATATGTAATATACAATCCAATATAATATAATAATGTCCTCTAGGGCAAAACTATTTACGCTGTCAAAAACTAAACCGCGAGTTTGTAGCATCTGTCAGTTTTGCTAAAGAGGTCACTCTCGGTGAAGGGATCTCGGCTCTTTCCTCATCGAATAAGGTGCAGGGTATATCATATATACCGCTATGCAAAGCAAAAACTGTAGCTGTCCTTTTTATAAAGTTTTGATTCTACAACATCTTTTAGGTTTCTTTTCTTTTATTAATCTCATTAATAAAAATCCCATCAATTAATGCTTCTTAAGCATAACAGAAGAAATGAAAGAAGTAATATTTATATATCAACATATATATATATATAGTATAAGCATTCGTCTCAGGCAGTAATATGATCTCATCACAGAACATTGCAGCAGAAAATAACATATAAAATATTGGATATACTAGGACGTCCGTGTTTTATTTCGAGCCTATATAAAACACGGATTCCACGGACGCGGTGAATAGCCAAACCCACATCCCTAGACCCCTACGAGAGCGGCAAGCAACACTACCGATTCTAGGGTTAGGAGACCCGGTCTCGACTCCTCGAGATGGCCTCCCACTGTACCCTAGAACCCGGTTACTTGTGCTCCCCTCCTTGGGTCTACCCAATGCGGAAAAGTAAATAATATACAATGGTGACATCAACCTCATCCCGGAAGTTCCCCTATAAAAGAATATTACATACAAATGAATTTTACATGAATGAAAATAAAAACCTTCATCTCACATAAAACCCCCGGCTATTTATAACACGACGATCCAATATAACATATCACAGCAACACATAATATCTCATATCATCAACATAAGCAAGTATGCGTATCCCGATTGTCGTTGATGTATAGCAACGAAGCCGGCGATACCCCACATACTACACTTACGGTCACAGAAAAGAAAGTGTAAAACTACAACATTTGGAATCCACAATCACTTTAGACATCGTAAATCCGAAATATCACATACTTCGCATTTTATGCCTAACTATATGAATTCCACATATTGTATCACATTCCAGATAAATAGACAAAGTTAAACTTTCCTATCGAATAATCAAATACGCAAGATTTCCCAAATAGCTCAACACTTGAGCAGAGTTCAAAAAATCCCAGAACATGTCATAGCCCGAGTGAACCAGCCGTAGAAGGGTCAAACCAACGCCTCACATGTGGCAATGCCAAACTACCACAAACCCTAGGGTTCAGTGGAAGTTTTGACGGTCACATGATCGAGTTAAGGTTACGTTCTTCTAGAGGGTCCACAGATATGCTTGCATGTTTTTCCGAAAGATTTAAACTCAAGAAATATTCAACACTTGAAAGTTTTTCATGTCGGGAAAAAGTGAGTTAATGATATCCGTTCGAACATTTTAATACTTTCTAAATTATCCGGAAAACAGAACGAAGTTAAACTTTCCGATCGAATCAACGAGTACCACAAGATCTCCAGAAAACTCAACACTTGAGTAAGATTAAAAATACCCAGAAGCATGAACAAATACCTACGGATATACCCTTTAAATACGTATCCCCAATTCCCTCTTACGGTCGCGGAACCGCCGCGACAAGCATGTTCTTGCCACGGTTCCACGGCCCTTTGAAAGACTTGGGGGCTCGTATTTCATGGTTATCCTTAGAATTCCCTGCTAATTTTTTTGAGTATTTTTAATGCAGAAAAAACCAACTTTTTAGAAAATTTCCAGAGATGGGGCCTAGTTCGATGTTTCGGGGTTCGATCGGAGTTTTAACTTCTTATACACGTCGCCTAATGCTCTAGCTAGTCACTGATACCACTGTAGGGTTACTAGACACTCATACAAGGGTCTATAAGGCATCAACCATGCCCGATTTAAAATTTAGACGTGCCGAACAACCCAAAGCGAGGATCTTTGCTAGATAATTAGGGTTAAACATGCAAGTAAACATCTTTACAACTAAGAGAGAGGGATTACAACCTTTGTAGTCCGCTCCTTCGCTTCATAAGCTCCGAGCAGAAGTCCCTTCGCCGCGATCCATGATCTCCCGGACTCAAGAGAGACTCCACAATCCGAATGATCCATGCTAGCTTGTAGTCTTCCTTTTCAAAGATGATCTACCTTGAAGTTTCTTTAACTCAAGCTCTCACTCACTAATGAGGTGAACACCCTAATCTAATTGGCTAGATTAGATGAGAATGATGAAGTAGGACACTAATCCATCACAAAATAAAAACCTAGAAAGCTTTTGTGAGATCAAGGAAGAAGAAGAAGAAATGAATATATAATCCTTTTGTGATGAATAATGAATATGTAAGTCGATGTAGTACACCCCAGTACTTGTGGGGAGGCGGATTTTACAAAAACGATCAAGTTTAAACAACGAATATCGACTAACCGCTTGAATCGAAGCTAAACTATAAATAACCGTATCTTATGAGTTTCTTTTCATAAGAGATTAGGGATTATACCTAATGAAACCGGTCCTTCTTCTTTACGTCCTCCTTTGTTCTCCTCGACCTTCTCTAGGTAGTAGACGATCCACCCGAGAGCGAAACTCCAAGCTAAACCTCTAACTTGAGGTAACTAATCAACTTTGATTGCTAATCAAAGATGAGAGGATGATATAGAGTGAAGGTTATGGATTGTTTAGTCTAACTAATCCTTTGATCTCAACACATGAGGATTAAGGATTAGGGTTAGAAGATGAGAGCTTGAGGAGAGAGAATGTGTGATATGATAATGAGAGAAGAGAGAGAGTGTATCATAATATTATGAAGCATTCTTATTATCAAATAATCAATAAAGGAAATGAATAAGCATGCTTCACAAAATATCTTGTGATGATTCATTAACATGAGTCATTAAGCAATAAATGTGCATTAATGAAGTGAATGAATCACCACTATGACTCACTCTCTCATCCAAAAGAAACCTCCTTAGTCACATCTTCTAGAAGCTTCTCGAGTAATTACGAGAACGCCCCTCCGATCCGTAAAAATACGGAAAAACTTTAGACTGTATAAATCCAATAACCGGATACCAGTAACTGGCTTAAACCAAAGCCGACTGGTAAAAACTGTCCGAAAGTCGTACGCGCGTAAACGCACGTATGCGTCCGAACCCTTTGTCGCAAAACCATGCAACCTCTATATCGTTTCGCCTGGAGTAGGAAACTCTCTGTGTGGGACTCTAGAGACTCGACTACTACGCTGGCAGTGGGTTTAACCACAGACCGCAAGCGGCACTAGCTGTACGTAACGGTCCCCAGGTAGTTGTCGATAAGAAGGCCGATGAGTAAACCCATCCGAACTCCTACTGAGTCTGATGTGACAATCTCCATACAGTCCGGTCCGTTCGTCCAAGACTATTGCATATCGGGCCTAGGGGGGCGGCAAGCGTCAGTCCCCTAATAGCGGTATAAGTCGTGTCGGAGTGAAGCCCATTACACCCTGAGAAACTGCTGGAACCTACCAGCAAATCTCGCTTGCCCTGGCCAGGGACTTTGCGTAATGGCTCTCTGACACAGCACGATATCTACTCCCAATACCGGGAGGGACGAATCCTGTCTAACCGCCACTGCCTCCAAGTGCTCGGGACTGCACCCAACTGCTACCTGTTTGCACGACTCCTTTGAGCCGTGGTAGGGTAGCAATCTAAGAACAGTGGGACACACTCGAGGCGAAGTAGCAGTGTCAAGTCTGCGGACTACGCTGTACTCATGTCACCTGGGAACTGTTCACTGACGACTGGTATCAAACCAACCAACAGTTCCCTGTGAGTCCTGTCCGGTGTACCCGTAACCTAACGAGCACCTGTATACTATCTCTAGTACGACGTACTGACGGCTGTGGGACAGACCATCTCCCCAGCTGGGATGAGAAGCGTACACACTAGTCTACTCCGGAGTATCGATGCTCTGTCTCGATAATCCAACGACCAGGGACCTGAATAAGGATGTGCTTGTAGACTACCCAGCCCCCACTAGTGTGACTGCCATCACAACGCTGGTAGACAAGCAAGATCCTAAGAGCTCTATCAATACGTATACTCACATATTAAGATAGAAAAACCAAGTAGCATACTACCATGTTTAGCAAGACTGTTATATACATGTGAATATCCCAAGCTTCCATTAAGTAATATACAAGCTAGTATGATACAGTAATGGCCTTCTAGGGCATAAACACTAACAATCTCCCACTTGCACTAGGGCCATGTACTGGCATATCGCAGACCAATGATCTCGAGCAGCCTCTCGAACTGAATCTGAGGAAGGGCCTTCGTGAATGGATCAGCAATGTTCTCTTCTGAAGCAACTCTCCGAACCTCGATCTCCTGACGATCAATGATCTCCCTGATCAGGTGATACCGCCTCAAGATGTGTCTGGACTTCTGATGGGACCTTGGTTCCTTCGCTAAAGCTATAGCTCCGTTGTTGTCGCAATACAGAGGTATTGGATCAACTATGGTAGGAACCACCTGAAGTTCTGTTAGGAACTTCTTCATCCAGACTGCTTCTTTTGCGGCATCGCAAGCAGCTATATACTCCGCTTCCATCGTCGAGTCAGCAACGGTGTCCTGCTTGGAGCTCTTCCAGCACACCGCCCCTCCATTGAGGGTAAAGACATAACCCGACATGGACTTGGAATCGTCCTTATCACTCTGGAAGCCGGAATCAGCAAAGGCCTCCAACCTGAGGTCTTTTCCGCCGTAAACCAAGAACATCTCCTTAGTCCTCCTCAGGTACTTGAGAATGTTCTTTACTGCTATCCAGTGTTTCTCCCCTGGGTCTGACTGATACCGGCTTACCACGCTTAGTGCGTAAGCTACATCTGGTCTGGTACACAACATCGCATACATTATAGAGCCTACCGCAGAAGCGTAGGGTATAATAGACATGCGTTCCCTTTCCAAATCAGTCTTGGGAGACATCTCTTTGGAGAGGGTGATTCCGTGACAAGCCGGTAGATTACCGCGCTTAGAATCTTCCATACTGAATCTTTTCAGTACAGTGTCGATATACCTGGACTGCGAAATTCCCAACATCCTCTTGGATCTATCACGATAGATCCGGATCCCCAGAATGTAAGAGGCATCACCCAGGTCTTTCATGGAGAACCTGTGCGACAAGAATCCTTTGACAGATTGTAGCATAGGAATGTCATTTCCTATCAATAGAATGTCATCCACGTACAAGACGAGGAATACGACACTTCTGGCCATAACTTTACTATATATGCACGGTTCATCTGGATTTTTGATAAAGTCATATTCTTTGACTGTCTCATCAAAACAGATGTTCCAACTCCGCGATGCCTGCTTTAGTCCATAAATGGACTTAAGCAGCTTGCATACTTTCCCGCTGCTCCCACTCTGATTGAAACCCTCTAGCTGATCCATATAGACGCTTTCTTCTAAATTTCCATTCAGAAAAGCCGTCTTTACGTCCATCTGCCAGATTTCATAATCATGGAAGGCAGCAATAGCAAGAAGGACCCGAATGGATTTGAGCATAGCCACTGGAGAAAAAGTTTCGTCATAGTCCAAACCAGGTCTTTGACGAAAACCCTTTGCAACAAGTCTAGCCTTATAGGTTTCCACCTGTCCATCTACACCAATCTTTTTCTTGAAGATCCATTTGCATCCTATGGGTTTTACCCCATCTGGAGCAAAGTCCAAAGTCCATACTTTGTTGGTGTACATGGACTCCATCTCGGTCCGCATTGCATCTAGCCATCGTACCGAGTCGCCGCTCTGGATGGCTTGCTGGAAGTCAGTAGGTTCATCATCATCTATGATGCAATCCTCTCTATCCCCGTCTATGAGAAAACCGTAGTATCTCTCAGGCGGACGAGACGGCCTACTACTCCTACGGAGGGGTGCGGGAATGTTCTGTTCTTCTTGAACCTCTGGTTCTACCAAACTTTCAGCAACAGCTTGTGGTTCTGGAATTTCTCCCAGTTCTACTTCGCTCCCACTCTTCTGATTTTCTAAAAATTTAGTTTCTAAGAAGGTGGCATGACGAGAAACAAAGACCTTTTGTTCCTCTGCGTAATAGAAATAATATCCCTTGGAGTTCTTTGGATATCCCACAAGCTTACACAGTACTGATCGTGCCTCGAGCTTGTCCACATGCTGCTTTTTTACAAAAGCTGGACACCCCCATGTCCTAAAATGTTTTAGACAGGGTTTCTTCCCACTCCACATCTGATATGGTGTGGTAGGCACAGTCTTGGTTGGAACCTGGTTTAAAAGATATGCTGCTGATTCTAGCGCATAACCCCAGAACGATCGCGGTAACTCAGCATTACTCATCATGGATCGTACCATATCCAATAGGGTTCGATTCCGTCTCTCCGATACACCGTTGTGCTGTGGAGTGTATGGAGGAGTAAGCTGAGAGAGAATTCCTTTCTCTTTTAGGTAACCTAGGAACTCGGAACTTAAGTATTCTCCACCTCGATCAGATCTCAGTGTCTTAATACTTTTGCCTGTTTGGTTTTCCGCTTCACTCTTGAATTCCAGGAATTTCTCAAAGGCTTCTGATTTATGCTTCATTAAGAAAACATATCCATACCTAGAGAAATCATCTGTAAAAGTAATGAAGTAGGAATAACCACCTCTCGCATGTGTAGACATTGGACCACATACATCACTGTGTATGAGTCCTAAGAGCTCGCTCGCTCTTACTCCTTGTCCAGTAAATGGAGTCTTTGTCATCTTTCCTTTGAGACAAGATTGACAAGTGTCATAAGTTTGATATTCGAACGTGTCCAAATATCCTTCTCTATGCAACTTAGTCAACCTTCTCTCATTGATGTGACCCAGTCTACAATGCCATAAGAAAGCTTTATTTAAATCTGGAGACTTTCTTTTTAGTGTGTTCTGGACATTGAAAATTTGGAGTTGGTTTAACACATATATGCCGTTATTTAGAGTACCGGACCCAATCAAACCATGATTAAGGTGGATGTTGACAACATCTCTTACAAACGTGAAATCATAACCTTTATTTGATAACAAGGAAACTGATATGATATTACACGTTAAGCTGGGTACAAAATAACAGTTATGTAAAACCAAAATGTGTCCACTCGTCAATCCTAGGTGATAATCCCCGACGGACGCAGCTCCCACGCTAGCTCCGTTAGCAACCCTGAGGATCATATCACCTTCCTCCAGCACTCTACGGTTTCTCAGTGCCTGCAATGAATTGCAAATATGAGATCCTGATCCGGTATCCAATACCCAGGAAGTAGAGTTGATCGACAGACAATTCTCAATTACAAACACACCTGAAGTCGAAGCCACAGCTTGCTTCGGTTCCTGGTTCTTGGCGTTCCACGCCTTGCAATCCTTCTTCCAGTGCCCTTTCCTGTGACAATGGAAGCACTCATCCAGGCCAACTACCGGTGCTGCAATCTTTTTCTTTCCCTTCTTTCCCACCTTACTAACACCTCCTCTAGGTCTGGGTGCGGCCTTCTTCATCCTTCCTTTGGCCCTTGCCTTGGACCCGGAAGAAGATGCTCCGCCAACAAACATAGCGGGTGTTTCCCTTGCCTTCTGCAAGGTGCCCTCCGCACTCCTTAACATGTTCAGGAGTTCCGCAAGTTCAACTTCTTTTCCTTGAAGATTGAAGTTGAGGATAAACTGGGCGTAGGTGGGAGGAAGGGACTGGAGAACAAGGTCTGTATAGAGCTCATTATCCAAAGTCGTCCCAAGGTCTGCGAGCTCTTCTATATAGCCAATCATCTGTAGGACATGTTCACCTACCGATGACCCGACAGCCAACCTCGCTCGAAACAATTTCTTTGAGGTCTCGTATCTTGCTATACGAGATTGCTCTCCATAAAGTTCCTTTGTATGGAGAAATATGCCATTTAAGGACATATCCTCATGCCTCCTCTGATGTTCATTATTCATCGAGGCAAGCACGATGCACTTGGCTCTCGCGCAATCTAAATCCCAGGTTTTGCGGATTTCCTTATCCGCATTGCTGGATTTGGGACCAGGGACAGCAGGTGCCGTAGCGGTGAGGACGTACCCCAGTTTGTCATAGGTCAAAGCCATCTTGACATTCCGCAGCCAATCTTTATAGTTTGGCCCCGTCAGTATATTTTTCTCTAAAAGTAACTTAAGTCCAGTCATTTTCAGGGTCGCTGCAATTAGGAGAGAGAGAAGAAAACTCTTTAGCATGATGCTCTTGCAAGTTTAGAGTGGTTTTTAGTTTATCTAAACTGGATGGCTCCCACTGTTTCTCGAATCCTTCCTCAAACCATAAAAGAAGAATTAGCCAAGACTATTCTCACCGTACAATACTTGCTTAACCGTTCAGCCAGGCCGGTGTCGATACTTCGAGGGAGGTTTTCCAACGCTTTCGCGAAGTTCCTTAATTAAGTAACCTCTTTTCTCTGGGGGCGTAACCCCGCTGACACTTTTCTGGACACCTACTAGGTTTATAGCATTGATCGTTAAGTGACGAATATCCTGATAAGTAGCATATACTCACAGTAGGATCGGGATCCAAATATCATCGTATGATAATGTTGAAGGAATCTTACCAACATTCATCAAACTCCAAATGGTATGCATCTCTTTGCAAATTTCAGTTTCTTTAGAAATTCCCGATATGGATTTTTGCCCCATGCTCTTATGATCTTGGCTAAGGGCCAACAAATCATAAGTCACATGTCAAGTTCTGCCCATCATTATCCTGTTGATTTGAACCCATCCGTATACTCTTGACTAAGGGCCAACAAAGTAATACGACTGTCCCAAACCAACTCATCTATCTATGCAACAAATGAATACCCCAGCAGCTACCAATCACTATGTCTTGACTAAGGGCCAAACAAACATAGCTTGAATACTACTGACCATTCATAAGAAATGACGGAGGGCTACGACTGGTTTTGGCGAAACCGTGAACGTAGTGAACTTGATATAACCGAAGGAACCTGATAGCTTTTAAAAGGAGTGGTTAAATCTCCGCATTTAAAATTATCTGTTTTAAAAATAACCGAGTGGTTTCTTTTAAATTGTTCCAACGATTTAAACTTTGGTTTGTTTTACTTTGCATTATAGATAATGCGTCCCATCATTAACCTATCATTGCAGAAAACAACGAAAATATAACGTCCTCTTATGCCATCCGCATTCGCCACGGGGTCCCGTCATCACCCGTTAGGTTACTTAACTAACGACAGAGCGGGGGCTGGGCTAGCGCGGGTGTAAAACATAAGTGACGTCTAAATAGCTATAATAAATATAGATATTTTACATTCGTCTGACGCAATGATATTCATTCCAGAACACAGATAAACAATATTGGATTTGCAAGCAATCTGTATTTCTTTCGAGCCTGCAAGAAAAGACAGATTACACAGTTGTGATGAATAGCCGTTTACCCCACCCTCGACCCCTACGGGTACGGCAAACTACCCACCCGGTAGTCTGTGTACCCCACCTTGGGTCAGTCCTAGGAGCAAAAACAGTAAAATGAAATAATACAACGGTGGCTACGACCGCAACCTGGAAGTGCCCCGCGAAAATAATATTACAACAAATTACATTTACAACAAATGAATTAAACAATAACCCTTTGCTAACCCCGGCTATACACCACAACAGTCCAATACAGTTTATATGCACAAACAGATATAACCATTTCAGAAATGTGCAACCCCCTGCCAACCGACATACTAGCAGTTGGGGGAGGTTTACGAACACATTAAACAATCACAGATATAATCCAATACGCAAATACTGTACTTTTCGATCGAATAAACAACATCAATATTGCTCTAAAATCTGCTCTGTTAAACAGTAACCTGAGCAATAATTAAATATTCCAGAAAACCCCAAATTTCACAGGGGACCCACCCAAAAAAATTGAGCCCATGACTCGGCAACTCGGCCGCGGAAGCGCGGCGGATCGGTGGGATCCGCCGCGCTTCCGCGGCGCTTTAGTCGAATCATTGGCTCGAATTTCTTGGGTGTTCTCCTGTGTTCATGTCAAGCTCTCTGAACACACCAGAAAAATTTTAGGACTTCATTTTAAGTTCGACAGAAACTAAACAGAATTAGGGTTTTCCGGCTTCGTTTTTTCGTTCGAAATTCGTACAAATTTGCGATTAAGTTATTTAGTGTTTAGCGAGGCTCTGATACCACTGTAAGTCGATGTAGTACACCCCAGTACTTGTGGGGAGGCGGATTTTACAAAAACGATCAAGTTTAAACAACGAACATCGACTAACCGCTTGAATCGAAGCTAAACTATAAATAACCGTATCTTATGAGTTTCTTTTCATAAGAGATTAGGGATTATACCTAATGAAACCGGTCCTTCTTCTTTACGTCCTCCTTTGTTCTCCTCGACCTTCTCTAGGTAGTAGACGATCCACCCGAGAGCGAAACTCCAAGCTAAACCTCTAACTTGAGGTAACTAATCAACTTTGATTGCTAATCAAAGATGAGAGGATGATATAGAGTGAAGGTTATGGATTGTTTAGTCTAACTAATCCTTTGATCTCAACACATGAGGATTAAGGATTAGGGTTAGAAGATGAGAGCTTGAGGAGAGAGAATGTGTGATATGATAATGAGAGAAGAGAGAGAGTGTATCATAATATTATGAAGCATTCTTATTATCAAATAATCAATAAAGGAAATGAATAAGCATGCTTCACAAAATATCTTGTGATGATTCATTAACATGAGTCATTAAGCAATAAATGTGCATTAATGAAGTGAATGAATCACCACTATGACTCACTCTCTCATCCAAAAGAAACCTCCTTAGTCACATCTTCTAGAAGCTTCTCGAGTAATTACGAGAACGCCCCTCCGATCCGTAAAAATACGGAAAAACTTTAGACTGTATAAATCCAATAACCGGATACCAGTAACTGGCTTAAACCAAAGCCGACTGGTAAAAACTGTCCGAAAGTCGTACGCGCGTAAACGCACGTATGCGTCCGAACCCTTTGTCGCAAAACCATGCAACCTCTATATCGTTTCGCCTGGAGTAGGAAACTCTCTGTGTGGGACTCTAGAGACTCGACTACTACGCTGGCAGTGGGTTTAACCACAGACCGCAAGCGGCACTAGCTGTACGTAACGGTCCCCAGGTAGTTGTCGATAAGAAGGCCGATGAGTAAACCCATCCGAACTCCTACTGAGTCTGATGTGACAATCTCCATACAGTCCGGTCCGTTCGTCCAAGACTATCGCATATCGGGCCTAGGGGGCGGCAAGCGTCAGTCCCCTAATAGCGGTATAAGTCGTGTCGGAGTGAAGCCCATTACACCCTGAGAAACTGCTGGAACCTACCAGCAAATCTCGCTTGCCCTGGCCAGGGACTTTGCGTAATGGCTCTCTGACACAGCACGATATCTACTCCCAATACCGGGAGGGACGAATCCTGTCTAACCGCCACTGCCTCCAAGTGCTCGGGACTGCACCCAACTGCTACCTGTTTGCACGACTCCTTTGAGCCGTGGTAGGGTAGCAATCTAAGAACAGTGGGATACACTCGAGGCGAAGTAGCAGTGTCAAGTCTGCGGACTACGCTGTACTCATGTCACCTGGGAACTGTTCACTGACGACTGGTATCAAACCAACCAACAGTTCCCTGTGAGTCCTGTCCGGTGTACCCGTAACCTAACGAGCACCTGTATACTATCTCTAGTACGACGTACTGACGGCTGTGGGACAGACCATCTCCCCAACTGGGATGAGAAGCGTACACACTAGTCTACTCCGGAGTATCGATGCTCTGTCTCGATAATCCAACGACCAGGGACCTGAATAAGGATGTGCTTGTAGACTACCCAGCCCCCACTAGTGTGACTGCCATCACAACGCTGGTAGACAAGCAAGATCCTAAGAGCTCTATCAATACGTATACTCACATATTAAGATAGAAAAACCAAGTAGCATACTACCATGTTTAGCAAGACTGTTATATACATGTGAATATCCCAAGCTTCCATTAAGTAATATACAAGCTAGTATGATACAGTAATGGCCTTCTAGGGCATAAACACTAACAGAATAATCACTTATGGTTACAAATACAGCCCTTGAGTTACTTTAAGTCATGTAGAGATTTAACCTAGGGTGAAGGGTTTGGGTTGGGTTAGAAATATCTAGCAAAATATCAACCATAATATCTTTGCTAGAAACAAAGTAAAACCTTCTAGAAGCATCATGAAAGAGCTAACCCAAATCAAACCCTAACCATGTTTAATCTCCACTAATCATGTTGCATTAGTAATCATAACATGTTACATTATTATATATCACATATATAATAAATTTTGTAACAAAAGAAAATAATACAATTAACATACATCGCATATATATCAATGTATTATCCGGTGAGAAAATGAAATAATAAAGCGAGCCAATATTAGATAATGTAATGTAATATATTACATATATAATTATACATTAAATTATCGAATCAACACTTGATCCGACAATCTGGCTATATCGAATATAACCGACTAATATATCATGTACCAATTCATCGAATCAACACTTGATCCGATGAGCCGGCTCATATCAAAATATCGCGAGAATATAATACGGTATTGATTGATCTCAAAAACTATCTATTAACCGCAATCAAGAACGGCGTCGCTTGGTAGCTAGCCGGTGAGTACGGGTCGGTCCACAGGGATGTTGTGAATTTCCTATTCGCTCAAACGAGTTAATTCCAATTGTGGTCGGATTGATTATTAAATCTAAAAACTAAATTAATCAATATCTAAATCTTGCTAGGGTTAGGTCTAGGTTAAGTTTGGAAAGTCAATAAATCTCACCGCTTTCTATACCCATATGAAGATCTAATTAGGTGTTATGGTAATTATTAATAAAAGGGATTAGAACCATTTGGGAAGATGTTTCTTCCTCTAGGTTCTTGTCCTTCCTTTAGAAATCCTTACCCTAACCTCCATGGAAAACCATCACAACCGGGCCTTTATACTACGGTATCACCGCTACCTCGTGGGATAGGGTGCCGTAGGGAGCGGTATGTGCATGTATGCATAGAGTCCTATGAAAATATATGACGGGCAAGAAAGGGGATGAGAGATCTTCGTCTCTCAAACCTTCCCCAGATCTAACCCTAACAAGCGAGGAGACTACTCACTCACTAGGGAATTTAAAAACATTTATCTAGGGCAGAGAATGAAAATTACCTAGGGCAAGAATTGAAATCTAAACTAGGGCAATTAAATAAATCTACTTACTTTACAGATGGCTCTCTCCAAACATTTACACAGGGTTGTCAGATCTGAATAGATGATATGAACAGAGGCATCGATGCTCTCCAAAAGAATTCTAAATTTTATTCATAAAAAGAGGCATAGGGAGGCATGAAAAGAATACAATGATTTGAGCTTCTATTTATAGGAGATAGAAACCCTAGGTTACAATTGATTCGCATGTCTACATTTACCAAAATATCCTTAGGAAGACCTAGTCAAAGTAGACTTCCATGCTTTGGTAAAATTTTATGTCTGGAAATTTTGGAACTGATTCTGGGCTTCTTGGGCTTTTTATTTCTTTGGATCTTTATTCAATTTGGCTTCTCTATTTCTTCCAGATCTCCAGTGAACAATTGCAGTGGACTTTTAACCGTTTGCTTTGTAATCTTGGACCTTGCGTTGCCTTGTACTGATCTTTTGTGTAGGCTTGATTAAGATCCTTCTATTTGTTGGTCAAAATCCCTTTTTGTGTCGTCTTTTGTCTTTTTCACTGTTTTCGCTCCAAGAAACTGTAACTTGTAATATGTAGCAGACATGCGTCAAAAGCACCTGTTTATTTATAAAACGAATAAGAATGGGGAATATAATAATATAATATTATGGTGTGAACAGGTATCTCATATCGTATTATCCTCGGTCCTGCACATATCATATATGTGCTCCTACTCTGTTTGCCTGAGTCAAGAAACCTCTGTGTAGGACTCTAAAGAATCGTCAATACGCCGGCAGTAGGTGATGATCATATCAAACACCCACAAGCTGCAAGCGGTCAGCTAAACGTAACAGCCACCCAGGTATTGAGCGATCAGAAGATCAACAAGCAAGCCTGTACATTCTCCTGTGAATCAAATCAGTAACACTCCCGTACAGTCCGTTCTCTTCGTCTGATATGTTGCATATCTAGTCTAGGGGTGGTAAACGTCAGACCCCAGTAACCAATAAGTCGTGTCGATGTGAGGCTCATAACAGGTCAAGAACCTACTGATAACACTTACCAGTAGTACTCAATATCCTCCCTGGCCAGGGACTTCCAGTTATAGCCAATCGAACACAGCACAACATCAACTCCCTATACCGGGAGAGACGAAACCCCTCCTATCGCTCATTGCCTCTATGTGGTTCGGGACTGTACCCAAAAGCCACCATTTTGCACGCCTTCTTGGACATGGTATGATGGAAATCAAAGCACAGTGGGAATCACATAAGACTCTATGACGATCTCGGGTCTACAGACTAACCTGTACCAGTGTCACCAGAGAACTGCCATCTGACGTGAGGTATAAT
This sequence comes from Agapanthus africanus, assembly GCA_030015575.1. NCBI lineage: Eukaryota > Viridiplantae > Streptophyta > Magnoliopsida > Asparagales > Amaryllidaceae > Agapanthus > Agapanthus africanus. The sequence continues at coordinate 367,566,891 of JASDDO010000022.1, forward strand.
ACCATCTGGGAGTTCTCGGCGAGTCCGTCCAGTGTACCAGTCTCCACTGAGCACCCGTACACCATCCTTGATGTCAAACACCGATGGATATGGGATCATCTATCGCCCATCATATGGGTCAAGATGCGTATACGCTAGTCTACTTTGGTGTATCGATGCCCTGTCTCGATACACCCTCGACTAGGAATAGTTATAGGATGTACTCGTCAACTACTCTGGCCCCACTAGTATGATCTCATCATAGTCCCAACAGTCGAGTACATATCCTAAGGGCTTTATGAACATGTGAGAGTAAGACAGTAAACTAATATAAGTCAACATCTTAAGATAAAGTGAAACCAAATAGCATACTATCATGACGAGCAAGAAAGTTCTCTCTATATATATCCAAGCATCCATTATAATATACATCATATATACAACAATGGCCTCTAGGGCATATATATAACTAACACAAACTACCTGCCAAATTCCCGAAGTGAAGCAACCTCCCTCAATAAAATGTGTACGTCACTCGGCACTTCAAGAACCCGGTAGTTTGTGCACCCTACCTTGGGTCTATCCTAGGTGCAAGAAACAGTAAATGAAATAATACAACGGTGGCTACAACCTCAACCCGGATGTGCCCCGCAAATTAATATTACATCAATTACAAATTTACATGTATGAAAGAAACGAAAACACTCTTCTCACATCCCCCGGTTATTCATCCACGACGATCCAATACTCCATATATAAAACCATCACAATCACAGATATGTGCAACCCCCACTAATTGACGTATAGCGATTCGCAGACATTTATCATCATATATACAAACACAGAAACACATTAGCCAAGAACTTTAGAATTTCGATCGATAAACGAATCCGTGACTACCCCATGCACAATCCAGCACACTAACAAATCTGGGTAGAAACCACATATTCCAAAAATTAAAATTCCAAATTTATGACCTACAGAAGAAAATCGGAGCAACTCGGCCTCGACTCGGCCGCGGAACGGCGGCCAAACGAACTGTTTTGCTGCAGTTCCGCGGTGGTCTTGGGGAGTTACTTGCTCGTTTTTCTTCTGTGTTCTTACAAAAACCTGCTTGTATTTTTAAGGCCACGAAATGATTTTTAGAGCAGTTTTGAAAATTAACGGCAAGCATGGTCTCAGATTTTGATTTCGGGAAATTTTTCGTCGATCGAATTTCTAACTACTTGCTAATTAGCTAGTTAAGGTTTAGTAGGCTCTGATACCACTGTAATTCGATGTTGCGCAACCCGCGGGTTCGCGGGGAGGTGGAATTTGCAAAAAACGATTTTTCTATGCATCGCAACACCGACTAAACTCCAGGATCTTTACGAAAACCATAACTAACTAAACTAACTAGAAGGTTCTAACTACTATGGAAAGTGTTATACCTCCTTGACTATGTCCTTCGGGTCTTCTTCTTCTCCTCCTCTTCTTTAGCTCCTAGAAGAACGGATCGAGCTTGCAACGTCGGCCTTCTCGTGTTGAAGATGATCCACTCGAAAGTATGTACTTCAAGCTCCAACCTCTAAACCAAGGTGACTAGGGTACCTAGTTCACTAAACTAGATAGCCTAGAGGATATAGAGTATCTAATGGAGTTTTTTTTATCTTATAAGATCCTATGTTTCATAACTCATGTGAGGGTTAGGATCTTTGAGGAAGAAGGAGGAGAAAATGGAGAGAGAATGAAACAATGCAAATGAGCTAGGGTTGGCAAGTGTGGAGAATGTCTCATCTCTTTACTCATTGAAGCATGGATTATTTTCACATAGAAAATAGCAACCATGCTTCAATAGTGTAGCCAAACTAATAAACAAATCCAAGAGCCATGCTTCACCCTATGCCAAGTATGTCTCCAAATATCCACCTCATTAATCTATTTCTCAAAATTTTTGTCACGACCCGAAATGGCACGTGACTGGCACTTGAATCATATGAAGTCTATAGGACCCCATCTAATTCAAGTAAGCCAAAATCCCATAAATCTAAACCATTTTAAATAAGAAGTGAAGGAAAACTTGTTTAAAGCAAGTGTTTGAAATAACATAAATGGCATAAAACATTTAAAAGCACCATCATATTTTCCCGAAAATTTCGGCAGAGTCTCCTTTGTAAATACTGGCCCCAAACGGGTACAACACATGAAATATATATATATATATATATATATATATATATATATATATATATATATATATATATATGAAGAATAAAGGCATCCTCAAGCGGGAGCTAGCTCTTCGCCAATTGGCGGTCACAACCACGCAGCAATATAATATACAACGCCAAAGGGCGAGGATCAAAACTCAGAAGAAAACCAAAGAAATACCATAATAATACAACGCGTGACTCTAAGGTCAAAAGAATATACAACTGGTCTTCTAAGTCTATAAAATATACAAGTCTGGTTGATGGAGTTTACTAGTTACAACTGAAAAAATAAAGTACAATGGTGGTCATGATGCGAGTGAACCCACCTGTAGGGTTACTAGGCATACTAAGGAGGCTCTACAAGGCATCGACCATGCCGGATTAAAATTTTCTTTGTGCCAAACAACCCTTAGCGAGATCGTTAACTAGAGTTTAGGCGAAACTAAATGAATGTAAATCACATTTACACTAAGTGAATGGAAATACAACCTTTGTAGATCCGGTCCACCACTTCTTTAGCTCCGTGATGACGTCCCTTCGCTGCGATCACCGGGATCCCAGACTCTAGCGATTGTTTCGTCGGGGAAATGAGCGGGCTAGGTCGTTGACTTCGATGCCGAAGATGATCTACGTCGAGGCAACTCTAACTCAAGCTCCATCTTCACTAGGTCATGAAACTTGTGAAGAAAACACCCAATACAACATGGCAAGTGGTAGAGGATGAAGAAATAGGAAGTGGGTTCACTTTGGATTTGGATTTCTCACTTGATTTCAACACTGGAAATTTTCTAGCAAGGTTTTCTTTTCTTCATCAAGAAGAAGAAAAAGAAAAGAATATCAATAATAATAAAAATGAAAAATCAAGTGAAGACTTATCATAATGCAACCATGGGTGAGGCTAACACATGTAGAGAATAAACTAGGGTTTAGGTGTAATGGTTAGGTTAAGGAAAAGGCAAAATGGTAAAGACTTTCAAAGCTTCATGAAGCTTCATGAATAAAACAAAGCAAGCCTCCATTTTATTTTTGCCAAAATGAATAAAGAAAATAAATAAAACAAATTAAAACCTAACCATTAACCTAAAGATGGTTTAAAGCAAATATACACCCAAGTTTGCATGTATCATCAAACATGATACAATCAAGTGCACAAAAATATATCACATATACTACTTGTGCACATCAAGTGAGAAAATCCATCTTAAGTGAACAATACTAGTCAATGTAAAGTAATATATCAAATATATAATTATACATTAAATCATTAAATCAATACTTGATTTAATGATCCGGTCATATCGCATATAACCGACTAATATCAAGTGTATCAATGTATCGAATCAACACTTGATTCGGTAACCCGGCTATATCACATATAACCGTCCGATGATACAAATCGCGAGAATAGAATATAGTATCCCATACTGGTATTATTCTCGGTCCCGCACATATCTCATATGCGCTCCAATTTCGTTTCGCTTGAGCCAGGAAACCTCTGTGTAGGACTCTAAAGACTCGTCAATACGCCGGCAGCAGGTGATGATCATATCAAACACCCACAAGCCGCAAGCGGTCTGCTAAACGTAACGGCCACCCAGGTATTGAGCGATCAGAAGATCAACGAGCAAGCCCGCTCACACTCCGGTGAATCCAACCAGTAACACTTACCGTACAGTCCGGTCTGTTCGTCTGATATGTCGCATATCTCGCCTAGGGGTGGTAAACGTCAGACCCCATTAGCTCGATAAGTCGTGTCGATATGAGGTCTATAACAGTTCAAGAAACTACTGATAACACTTACCTGTAAATCTCAGCAACCCTAGCCAGGGATTTCCGATTATAGCCAATCGAACACAGCACAACATCAACTCCCTATACCGGGAGAGACGAATCCCCTCCTATCGCTCATTGCCTCCATGTGATTCGGGACTGTACGCAAAAACCACCGTTTTGCACGCCCTCTTGGACGTGGTAAGGTGGAAATCAAAGCACAGTGGGAATCACACAAGACTCTATGACGATCTCGGGTCTACAGACTAACCTGTACCAGTGTCACCAGAGAACTGCCATCTGACGTAAAGTATAATACCATCTGGGGGTTCTCGGCGAGTCCGTCCAGTGTACCCAGTCTCCACTGAGCACCCATACACCATCCTTGATGTCAAACACCAATGGATATGGGATCATCCATCGCCCATCATATGGGTCAAGATGCGTATACGCTAGTCTACTCTGGTGTATCGATGCCCTGTCTCGATACACCCTCGACTAGGAACAGTTATAGGAAGTACTAGTCGACTGTCGTGGCCCCACTAGTATGATCTCATCATAGTCCCAGTAGTCGAGTACATATCCTACGGGCTTTACCAACATGTAACAGAGAGACAATCAGTGTACACGTTAAGGTAAAGGATAACCAGATAGCATACTATCATGTCGAGCAATTAAGTCCTCCCTATATATGTCCAAGCATCCACTACAATATACATCCTATGTATAGTAATAGCCTCTAGGGCATACATATAACTAACAATCTCCCACTTGCACTAGGGCCATCTGATAGCAGTGGTTGTAGTATCTCATACTCAACCATCCCATAAAAGTCTCTCTCTGGGAAAAGGCCTTTGTGAGTGGATCCGCCGGTTGTCCTCTGAGTCTACTCTCCCAACCTCGATCACCCTAGAGATCAACCATCTCCATGATCAGGTGACACTGCCTTAGAATATGTCTGGATCACTGATGGGACGGACGTTCCTTGGCATAAGCCACAACTCCATTGTCACACAATGGGGGGAACAAAGTTCATCTCATGAACTAATATACATCCAGACTGCCTCTTTGGTAGCATCTTAAGTAACGATGTATCCAGCCTTTATCGTCTAGTATGCCACGGTATCTAGCTTGGAACTCTTCCAACATACCGTCCCTTTACTGAGGGTAAAGTCAATGCCTGTGACTGACTTTCAGTCATCCTTATCACTCTGGAACCTTTCCAGTGATTCTCCCCAGGATCGATTGATACCATCTCACTACATCTAGTGAGAATCCTAACATCCAATTAGATCTATCTCATAGATCCAAAACCCAGGATTTAGGAGGTATCATCTTGATCCTATATGGAGAATCCTTGTGATAAGCGGAGATTGATCGAGCGTAGCATAGGAAACTCCTTCCCTATCTAGAGTATGTCATCCACGTACTTTACGAGGATCATCACCATACTCCCTACTACCTTTTTGTATATACAAGGTTCATCTACCATTTTGATGAAATCAAACTCTTTGACTACCACAAAATAGACGTTCCAACTCCGCGATGCCTGCTTTATCCTATAAAGCAACTTGTACACGTTTCCGCTGCTCCCAGTGTCTACGAAGCCCTCTGGCTGTGTACTTACAGACGCTCTCTTCTAAAACATAATTTTAGAAAAGCAGTCATGACACCCAACCGCCAGATATCGTAGTCATGGTATGTAGCCGTGGCAAGTAGGATCTGGATGGACTTAAGCATAGCTACTTGAAAAGGTTTCATCATTATCCACGCCTGGTCGATGACGAAAACCTTTAACAAGTGTAGCTTTGAAAGTCTCAACTTTTCCATCTACACCTAGTAATCTTCTCAAGATATACTTGCTCCTGATGGGGATTTAACCCTTCAGATATAGCAGCCAAAGTCCATACTTTGTTGGTGTACATGGATTCCATTTCAGATCACTAAGCATCCAGCCATTCTTACAGAGTCCCTACTCTCGATGGCCTGCTCGAAACTAGTTGGGTCATCATCTCATGATGCAATCCTCGCTCCCACTGTCATAGAGAAACAGAAGTATCTCTCAGGTGGGTGAGGAACCCTACTAGATCGGCGGAGAGGCTGAGGTTCGTTGGTAACTATTGAATCCTTTGGTTCTACCAAATCATCAGCTGCAGTTTGTATAGCTGAAACATTTCCAGTTCTACATAACAGATCTTGCCTCGAGCTTGTCCGGATTTTGCTTTTAGACATAGGCCGGACAACCCCAAATCTTAACTAACTTAAGATATGGGCTCTTCCCTTTCCATATCACATATGAAGTGGTAGGCAACTGATTTGATTTGAACCCTATTCAATAGGTATGCAGCTTCTCAAGTGCATAACTCCCAAAAGGAAATAGGTAACTCAGTAGTACTCATCATAGAGCACACCTTATCATATAGGGTGTGATTGCTCCGCTCCGATATACCATCGTGCTATGGTGTATACGGAGGAGTAATGCTGAGAGAGAATCTCATTCTCCTTTAGAAAAGTCCAAGAATTCCGTGCTCAAGTATTCTCCTCCTTGATCACATCAAAGGACATAATACTTATACCCGTTTTGGTTCTCTACTTCTAACTTATATTCTGTGAATATCTCAAAAGGTTCGGGCTTGTGTTTCAACAGGAATATATGTCTGAATCTTGAGAGATTATCAGAGAATGTAATGAAATACAAAGAACCTGTCTTGGCATTTGTAGACAGGGGACCTACATACATCAACATGTATCATCCCAAGAGTTCACTACCTCTTTCTCTGCTTCCAATAAACAGAGCTGTGGTCATCTTATCTTTGTGACACGACCGGCAAGTTTTCACAAGATGTAAATTCAAACAGATTTAAATATGCATCTATGTGCAACTTAGCTAGTCGGGTCGCATTGATATGACCTAGTCTATAATACCTCAAGAAGGATCCGTTCATTTCTGAACTCTTCCTCTTGTGTGTGTTCCGTATACTAAGAACTATAGTTTGATTTAAAACATCAATGCTTTTAGATAACGTGCCTGAACCGATCAACTTTTGATATAGGAAATGTTCAAAACATTATCCAACAATACAAAATTTTATCATTTCTTTACTAATAAAGAGACTGATATGATTTTGTATATCAGGTTCGGTATCTAATAACATTCATTCAGAATCAATGTATTTGGAATACAGGGTGACAGTGACCAACAGACTTGGCTGCAACACCTGTACCGTTTTCTGTCTCATGAAACTTATGACCCGTTCTCAGTTCTCTACCTTTCTGTAGCCCTATGTAACAGATTACATATCTGGGATCCTGATCCAGTATCAAATACCCAGGACGTAAAGGATACAGAGAAACAGTTCTTTGTAATGAACACACCCGAAGGAGATGCATCATATGCACTTTCCTCATTTGGGCGGCATAGGAATTCTGGTATTCGTCTATTTCCTGCTCTGTCTTATAACAATTATAAGTTGGAGCGGGACCAACGTTCCCCAGCTCAGTATAACAAGCGGGTTCGGTCAATACATCCGTATTATTATCTTGATTAAGGCGTGACATGGTCGCTACCTGGAGAGAGAGAGAAGAAAACACTCTGCGTGCGCTGTTGCAAAATCAGATTGGTTATTATTTTATCTAATCAGGATGGCTCCCACTGTTTTTATCAAATCTTCCTTCAAACCCCAAAAGGAAAGACTAGCCGGGATTAATTACACCCTACAACTTCGCTAATCTTTCAGCCAGGCCAGTGTCGGTACTTTGAGGGAGGTTCCTCGTGCTTTCGCACAGACCTAATTACAGTAAACCTCGTTTTCCCAGAGGCGTAACCTCGTTAACACCTTTCTAGACACCTACTTGATCGGCTAATTGTAATGTGTAAAACTCTCCCCTCGCAGTGGGTATCGGGATCCAACTATCTCATAGAAGGTATGCAATCTCATTGCAAATTTCAACACTTGAAATTCCCGATAATATTTTGCCCCTAACGTGCTATGACCTTGACGAAAGCCAACAAACCATAGCCCGTTAGTCAAGTTCAACCCGTACATTTCTTGAATGAATTAAACCCACCCGCACGACCTTTGACGAAAGCCAACAAAGCCGTACGACTATCCTAATCCAATCGCATCGTATGCTACAGATAAGCATCATATAGCTACCGCACACTACACCTTGACGAAAGCCAACAATTGTAGCACGAATACTATATGCAACTTATCTAAAATGACGGAGGGCTACGACAGGTTTTCTGAAAACCTATTGCGTAATGAACTTGATATCGTTGTAGAATCAAATGATTTTAAAATGGAGTGTTTTTAAGGCTTTTCTAGTTTTGCTAAAGGGATCACTCCCGGTGAGGGGATCGTCGGCCCTTTCCTCATCGAATAGGGTGCTGGATATATCATATATACCGCTGTGCAAAGCAAAAACTATAGAAGCAATCAAAAGAAAAACCGAGGGGTGTAGCATCTTCCAGTTATTGCTAAAGGGGTCACTCCCGGTGAAGGGATCTCGGCCCTTTCCTTATCGAATAAGGTGCAGGATGTTCTACAAGGAACACCGCGATGCAAAGCAAGAATTGTAGCTACCAGTTTTTGAAAATTCGATTCCACAACATCTTTTAGGTTTCTTTTCTTTCATTAATCATATTAATGAAGTCCCATCATTTAAATCACCTAATCATCACAGATAAATACGACGTACACTTATGCCATCCGCATTCGCCTCGATGTCCCCTCATGCACCGTTAGGTTAGGTGACTAACGGCAGAGCGGGACAGGGCTAGCGCGGGTGTAAAAGCTAGGTAACGTATATATAATATATCGTATATACTATATATAGTATCCATCACAGCATATCAAATGATCACATCACAGATATCGCAGCAGAAGAAACATATGAAACATTGGATATACTAGGACGTCTGTATTTTTAATACGAGCCAGTATAAAACACGGATTCCACGGTCGCGATGAATAGCCAAACCCACACCCCTAGACCCCTACGAGAGCGGCAAGAAACCCTACCAATTCTAGGGTTAGGAGACCCGGACTCGACTCCTCGAGATGGTCTCCCGCTGGACCCTAGAACCCGGTTACTTGTGCTCCCCTCCTTGGGTCTATCCTAGTGCGGAAAAGTAAATAATATACAATGGTGACATCTTCCGCAACCTGGAAGTGCCCCAATAAAAGAATATTACATACAAGTTTTTACATGAATGAAAATGAAAAACACTCATCTCACATAAAAAAAAACCCCGGCTATTCAAACACGACGATCCAATATAACATATCCAGCAACAAATAACATCACATGTCATCAACGTAAGTAAACATGCGTATCCCAATTGTCGTTGACATATAGCAACGAAACCGGCGATATCACATATTACACTTACGGTCACAGAAAAGAAAGTGTAAAACTATAACAGTTGGAATCCGCAACCTTTTTAGACATCGCATGCCTAACCAAATGAATTCCTTAGACATCGCATGCCTAACAATTATAAACCCAGCATTTTAGTCTCATTTATCGAAAACTCTTTTCAATATTAAGTTGGGAAATTCAACAAGATTCCCGGCATTTTGATCGAATGCTCGTCGCAAACTTTAGTAGGCGGCCGCACCCCCGATGCCGTCGACGAAGTGCACCAAGGCGGAACACCGCTGCCGCAAGCACCAGAACGGATGCTTTCGACGACGGGGTTCTCCTACAGTCACTTGGTCGGGGCTATGGGGTGTGGCTGTCTATTAAGTTTACCCGGCGAGTATCCGCGTACACTACGTGATTGCGACGGACTTTTGATCACATCAAAATTCCGTGGCAACCGATCAAGTGAGACTAAACTGCTATGTTTATAACATCCAAATCAGTTTTCTCATAACTACTTGTGGATTCCAATTATTGTATCACATTCCGGATAAATAGAAAATGTTAAACTTTCCGATCGAACAATCAAACACCCAAGTTTTCCCGAAACAGCTCAACACTTGAAATAAGTTTAAAAACATTCACTTCATGCCACAGTACCAACGGTCCAGCCGTAGAAGGGTCAAGCCAACGGCTCACATGTGGCACGCCGTACTGCCCCAAACCCTAAGGTTCAAAGGGCAGTTCAAGACGGTCACATAATCGAGTTAAGGTTTGTTGTCTTCTAGAGGGTCCATCGCGTTACTTGCACTACTTAGAACGTTTTCAAACTACGGAAAAATCCAACACTTGGAAATTTCCCGGCAGGGGAAAAATTGGGTATTTATATCCGGTCAAACTTTTTAACATGTTCTAAAATACACGGAAAAACATACAGACGAAGTTAAACTTCCCGATCGAAACACCGAGTCCCCAATACAACCCAGAAAGCTCAACTCTTGAGTAAAGATTAAAATTACCCAGAAAACACAGGAGTCAAATAGAAACATTACTGTGCAAAGTGTGGTCAACGAAGCAACATTATGGCCGCGGAACCGCCGCGCCACGTGGGGTAAGGCCGCGGTTCCGCGGCACATTGATGGAGTTAGGACCACGTTTTGCACAGTAATTCTTATAAAACCTTGCTGAATTTTTTGAGTATTTTTAATTCAGAAAAATCCACAAATTCAAAAAATGTACAGAGAAGGGTTCCGTTTAGGGTTTCGGGGTTCGATCGGACTTCTAACATCGTCTACACTTCGCCTAAGGCTCTAGCTAGGCTCTGATACCACTGTAGGGTTACTAGGCACACTAAGAAGGCTCTACAAGGCATCGACCATGCCGGATTAAAATTTTCTTTGTGTCGAACAACCCTTAGCAAGATCGTTAACTAGAGTTTAGGCGAAACTAAATGAAAGTAAATCACATTTACACTAAGTGAATGGAAATACAACCTTTGTAGATCCGGTCCACCACTTCTTTAGATCCAAGATGACGTCCCTTCGCTGCGATCACCGGGATCCCGGACTCTAGCGATGGTTTCGTCGGGGAAATGAGCGGGCCAGGTCGTTGACTTCGATGCCGAAGATGATCTATGTCGAGGCAACGCTAACTCAAGCTCCATCTTCACTAGGTCATGAAACATGTGAAGAAAACACCCAATACAATATGGCAAGTGGTAGAGGATGAAGAAATAGGAAGTGGGTTCACTTTGGATTTGGATTTCTCACTTGATTTCAACACTTGAAATTTTCTAGCAAGGTTTTCTTTTCTTCATCAAGAAGAAGAAGAAGAAGAAAAGAATATCAATAATAATAAAAATGAAAAATCAAGTGAAGACTTATCATAATGCAACCATGGGTGAAGCTAACACATGTAGAGAATAAACTAGGGTTTAGGTGTAATGGTTAGGTTAAGGAAAAAACAAAATGGTAAAGACTTTCAAAGCTTCATGAAGCTTCATGAATAAAACAAAGCAAGCCTCCATTTTATTTTTGCCAAAATGAATAAAGAAAATAAATAAAACAAATTAAAACCTAACCATTAACCTAAAGATGGTTTAAAGCAAACATACACCCAAGTTTGCATGTATCATCAAACATGATACAATCAAGTGCACAAAAATATATCACATATACTACTTATGCACATCAAGTGAGAAAATCCATCTTAAGTGAACAATACTAGTCAATGTAAAGTAATATATCAAATATATAATTATACATTAAATCATTAAATCAATACTTGATTTAATGATCCGGTCATATCGCATATAACCGACTAATATCAAGTGTATCAATGTATCGAATCAACACTTGATTCGGTAACCCGGCTATATCACATATAACCGTCTGATGATACAAATCGCGAGAATAGAATACAGTATCACATACTGGTATTATTCTCGGTCCCGCACATATCTCATATGCGCTCCTATTTCGTTTCGCTTGAGCCAGGAAACCTCTGTGTAGGACTCTAAAGACTCGTCAATACGCCGGCAGCAGGTGATGATCATATCAAACACCCACAAGCCGCAAGCGGTCTGCTAAACGTAACGGCCACCCGGGTATTGAGCGATCAGAAGATCAACGAGCAATCCCGCTCACACTCCTGTGAATCCAACCAGTAACACTTACCGTACAGTCCGGTCTGTTCATCTGATATGTTGCATATCTCGCCGAGGGGTGGTAAACGTCAGACCCCAGTAGCTCGATAAGTCGTGTCGATATGAGGTCTATAACAGTTCGAGAAACTACAGATAACACTTACCAGTAAATCTCAGCAACCCTGGCCAGGGATTTCCGGTTATAGCCAATCGAACACAGCACAACATCAACTCCCTATACCGGGAGAGATGAATCCCCTCCTATCTCTCATTGCCTCCATGTGATTCGAGACTGTACCCAAAAACCACCATTTTGCACGCCCTCTTGGACGTGGTAAGGTGGAAATCAAAGCACAGTGGGAATCACACAAGACTCTATGACGATCTCGGGTCTACAGACTAACCTGTACCAGTGTCACCAGAGAACTGCCATCTGACGTAAGATATAATACCATCTAGGAGTTCTCGGCGAGTCCGTCCAGTGTACCCAGTCTCCACTGAGCACCCGTACACAATCCTTGATGTCAAACACCGATGGATATGAGATCATCCATCGCCCATCATATGGGTCAAGATGCGTATACGCTAGTCTACTCTGGTGTATCGATGCCCTGTCTCGATACACCCTCGACTAGGAACAGTTATAGGAAGTACTCGTCGACTGCCGTGGCCCCACTAGTATGATCTCATCATAGTCCCAGTAGTCGAGTACATATCCTAAGGGCTTTACCAACATGTAACAGAGAGACAATCAGTGTACACGTTAAGATAAAAGGTAACCATATGGCATACTATCATGTCGAGCAAGAAAGTCCTCCCTATATATGTCCAAGCATCCACTACAATATACATCCTATGTATAGTTATGGCCTCTAGGGCATACATATAACTAACACCACCTACCAAAGCAATCACCCGGAATGAAGTAATGTGCCAGCAAAGCCTCCAAGGAAACCTGTACGGCAAAACCTGTAAGAAATTGTGGCACAACGGGGGTGAGTTGCCAATTCGTGACTAGAAAACATCACCGAGCAGAAATCACATGTATGACTCAATCCTAGGTCATACGATCATAATATATCTTCAATAATATAGCCTGAAGCATAAAAATGGTAAGGGTAAACATCTATACGTAAGTGTAATACCAAGTGCTCGTGTTAGTGCCTCAGGGAACAACATGTCATATATACGATGTATGAATGCATGAAAACAGAATACAATTTAAATGAGAATACTGTTTTCATATCTCAGTGAGATTTCTGTATAAAAATTAAAGTATCATCAATGAAATCACAGAGAATCCGTGTCAAGCATCGACACAAAAATATATATCCCAATATCTCAATATCTCGGGCTCCGGCAATCCGGACTGGCTCATATCATAAAATATCAATGTCTCTGTGTCTCAATATCTCGGGCTCCGGCTATCCGGACAGGCCCCTCGGCTCCGACTATCCGGACTGGCCCAAATCATCAAATCTCACGACTACGTCGGTATCCTCCGGATATCCGCCGCGTCACAAATAACCGGTCGGTAGTGCTCCCCTGCCAGGCTCAACGCTATCATCTGCGACCATCTTGCCCCGGGGTACCGCACCGGTTCCACCATGCACCTACAGACGGTTCCTCCTCCTCCTCGAATCGGGTGTATGACATTGCTCAAGAGCCGAGAAAACTCATGGTGGACATATCTCATATCATATCATGAGAAAACGGCATTTTCTATTTTTAGAAATGATAATTAGTTTATAAAATCTTTGCGGTTTCTTCAAATCCAGAAATCTCATGGAAATCCGAAATCTCAAATCACGATGTAAATAAATAATGAATACCGGGCTCCAGCAATCCGGACTGGCCCATACTATCGCATGGCAAATGAATATATATATATACATGCATGAGATATCACAGTAAATAAATGCAATGTCTAAGCTATCATATAAAAGCAAGCGCACTAGTACCATGTCCAAATTATCAGCTAACAATTTATACTAATGAAGTAGTATTTTCTAATGTGTACATGACATGGAAATTACCAAAGATGATGTGTGTGAGCCGGCAAGCAAGTGTTCGTAGACATACGCATCATCGGTAATGGTGCTGGTGTCCTGATAACATGGGTTCAATATAACAATAAAAACACATTTAAAAATGCAATGTGATGCGAATAGCAAGAATATGCAGAACATGAAAAATAACGCAACATGTAAGGATATACATTATATATATGAGTCATACAGTTTGACATTTGAAATAACACGAATCATTGTGTTTAGAAAATAAGGGCTACGGTGTTTTTAAGAAAAGGTACGTCCTTTGAAATATCCGTAGAATCCCTTGGCCTGTCTTTAAAATACTCACGATTCATTAGTTTGAAATAGGTATGACTCGAGTCTAGTTTAACATCTACAAATAAACTACAAGACTAAACTAACAGACTAATCGAAAGGGTAAGGAAAACCACCTAAGTCTGAGTCGATATATATATATATATATATATATATATATATATGTATGTATGTATGTATGTATGTATAATAGTCGGTGATCCCGCCTCAATAGTATCACGTACGATACAATATATACTATGACATCCTCATGTCGAGAGTGCAGATCAAACATCATATTTATATCTCGTACGGTAAATCCATCGTACGGCATCCCAAAATCGGGGTACGGGTCGCCTATCACATATACCTCAATATCCATATGTATCATTATCATCATATCATAAATAGGGTACTGATCTAAGTCTAGTACATACCGATACCATCTAACATATATCCGCGTGTGTATGAAAACACATCGCCCATCAATCCGCTAATATAATATGTTGTATCTCATAACACGACCCAAATGACATCACCGATCTCACGGCATCCAGCCCAATCACATCGACTCATCTCCAAATATCATATACCATCCTCATCATATCTACACACACACACACACATATTCACATACATATATGTGTGTGTGTGTGTGTGTGTGTGTGTGTGTATACATATCCCCATATACGCACAAGAACATCGAATGCACGTGCGTGTGTGCGTTTGTGCAAAACATTACACTAAGGTTTCGTGACTAGGAAACTAAACTTATGTACTATAATCCGAATACACTAACACTAAACCAAAGTCATCTAAGCAAATCTTGCTAAGCAATA
Organism: Agapanthus africanus; assembly: GCA_030015575.1. Classification (NCBI taxonomy): domain Eukaryota; kingdom Viridiplantae; phylum Streptophyta; class Magnoliopsida; order Asparagales; family Amaryllidaceae; genus Agapanthus; species Agapanthus africanus. The sequence continues at coordinate 367,582,009 of JASDDO010000022.1, forward strand.
CACATCTCATGTATAACACTTATATATAAATATCTATATATCATAACGCATCAAATGCCACGAACTTGCGGAGGTGCTATACGCCATCCACTCGATTTTCCCCGTAGATATATATCTACTCACTTGGTCCTTATCTGCCGAAGTCGATGCCTCCATCCTCTTCTTCATCGTCCGCAGTCCACGTGAGAGGTACCTATATGCAAACATATATAATATCGTAAACCGAAATCGCAGGCAAAAACCAAAACGGCACACGAAACGCGCATAGGTTAAAACCTATGACCCGCTCATGCAAAAAGGACCAAATAACCCTCGACATCGGCGTACAAACGCCGATTGATCGAGAAAAACCCAAACATACCAATCGTGGTTTCACAACTCACTAAATATAATATGAAATAAGTTGTAACTCATCAAAACCTTAAAATAAATCAAATCGATTTATTTCCGAAAACCTAGAAAGCATTCATTTACCGTTTTAGTACAAAACTTGATGTTTAAACAAATCTATCGGCCACAATATTCACTAAATATCATAACTAGATCATACAAACCATTACTATAATTTTAATCTCCTATTTTTAATTAAATTCTAGAAACCTAGTTTGCTAGAAATCTTAATTAGAACAATTTACAAGCAACAATTAGTAATATAGCAACTAGCTTAGATTTAGCATGCCAAAAATGTTAAACTACACCTTGCAACCCTTTTCAAATGATACAAACCCTAACTTAAACTCAATTCCCTTTTCTTTAAAATTCTAACTTCAATTAAACCATATTTAAACAGTTAAATAAATTAGCTTTAAGAAATTAACTAACAAATTAGGTATTGGGTAAAGATTTATACCTCAAATTTTTGTAGATCTACATGCAACTTAGCCCCCCAAATTAACTTCATGCTCCAAGATCCAAACTAGAATAGGCCAAGAAGAAATGGGTAGAATTGGATTTTGATTTTGTGAGATTTTTGTGTTGATTTTTGACGAATTTTGTGAGGGTTTCTTAAGTGAAAATGAGGTCAAGAATTGGGGGGCTGCTTGAGGGAGGGGCTCGGCTCGAATTGGGGAAGAGGGGAGATCGAAAATGTGGGTGTGTTGAATGATTGACCAAGTGAAGAAAATAAAGCCCATACCTCAAGTAAACATCATACCTCTTCTTTCTTTATTTTTTTTCTTTTCATTTTCTTTTCTCTTGACTTTTGAAGTAGGGGAATGGGGGAGATTAGGGCGGCTTGGTTTCAGCCAAGGTGGGAAATGGGGTGTGTGTAGGTGTATGTAGAAATTTCCATGTCAAGAAAACCCCTTCAAAACTCATTATTGCATCTTACATCAATTTCTATTTTAAATTTATTTAATCTAGCATTCTAAAACATCTAGAGCCATGAGGAATTTTTTTGAAGAATGTGTAGGGTTACTAGGCACTCTAACAAGGGTTAAGGAAGCATCAAACATGCCCGTTTAAAATTTTAGCCGTGCCGAATAACCCTAAACAAGATCGTTGCGAGAAAATTAGGGTTTCACGTGCAAGTAAACTACGTTTACAACTAAGTGAATACGAAATACAACCTTTGTAGATCGGTCCTTCACTTCTTTAGCTCCTTGTTGATGTCCCTTCGCTGCGATCGTGGTTCTCCCGGACCCTTGCATGGCTTCATGAGGCGAAAGACGCGTCCTTGCTTGAAGTCTTCGAGGCCGAAGATGATCTACGTCGAGGGGATGCCAACTCAAGCTTCTACTTCACTAACTTGAGAATTAGTGAAGCAAACACGCTAAACTAAATTTCTAGTCTAGTAGAGGATGGAGATATAGGAAGTGGGTTCTCTTTAGAATTTTATTTCTCTCAATCTTTCTCACTTTGGATCAAACCCTAGCAAGCTTTTTCTTTTTAGCAATGAAGAAGAAGAACAAAAGAAAGAGATGAGGATAATGATCAAGTGAGAAAGCTAACCATGGTGAGTGAGTATCATATACTAACTCTTGTAGAGACTTAACCCATGGCTAATCCTTATGGTTGGGTTAACAAATATCCATAGTAAAAACAAACTCAAGTGGACTTAGTCAATGCATCCACAAGCTTCCACATGCTTCCACATGCTTCATGCATTGATATAATCCTCCACTAATTTTGTAATTACTTTAAATATCGAAACCCAACATAATAACTAGCATGGTGTAAGTCTCAAACACCCAAGTCAAGTGTATCATCAACCATGATACAATGAAAGAAAACACAATTTTTAATATATATCATATATACATTAAAGTTGTGCTCATGTGAGAAAAACCCTAAAGCGAATAAGTGTTAGTTAATGTAAACTAGTATATCAAATATACAATTATACAATAAATTATTAAATCAACACTTGACTTAATAATCCGGTCATATCTCATATAACCGACTAACATCCATTGTATGGACTTATCGAATCAACACTTGATTCGATAACCCGGCTATATCACATATAACCTCGCGATACAAAAAGTCGCGAGAATAGAATACGGTATCACATACACGCATTATTCTCGGTCTCGCACATATCACATATGCGCTCCTATTTCGTTTTGCCTGAGCCAGTAAAACCTCTGTGTAGGACTCTAAAGACTCGTCAATACGCCAGCAGTAGATGATGATCACATCAAGCACCTACAAGTCGTCAGCGGTACTAGCTGGACGTAACGGCTACCCGGGTATTGAGCGATCAGAAGATCAGCAAGCAAGCCCGCTCCAACTCCTGTAAAAGCCTGCCGGTAACACTTCCCGTACAGTCCAGTCTCCTCTTCTGATATGTCGCATATCAAGTCTAGGGGTGGTAAACGTCAGACCCCAATAACCGATAAGTCGTGCCGATGTGAGGCTTATAACGGGTCGAGAAACTACTGGTAACACTTACCAGTAAATCTCTAAATCAGCCCTGGCCAGGGACTTCCCTGTTACGGCCAATCGAGCACAGCGCAACATCAACCCCCAATACCGGGAGAGACGAAACCCCTCCTATCGCTCATTGCCTCCATGTGACTCGGGACTGTACCCAAAAACCACCGTTTTGCACGCCCTCATGGACGTGGTAAGGTGGAAATCAAAGCACAGTGAGAATCACACAAGACTCTATGACGATCTCGGGTCTACAGACTAACCTGCACAAGTGTCACCAGAGAACTGCCATCTGACGTGAGGTATAATACCATCTGGGAGTTCTCGGCGAGTCCGTCCAGTGTACCCAGTCTCCACCGAGCACCCGTATACCATCTCTGATGTCAAACACTAATGGATATGGGATCATCCATCGCCCATCTCATGGGTCGAGAAGCGTATACGCTAGTCTATACTGGTATATCGATGCCCCGTCTCGATATACCCACGACTAGGGACCTTGAAGGATTTACTTATGGACTACCATGTCCCCACTAGTATGATCCGCATCATAGTCCAGGTAGTCAAGTACACATCCTAAGGGGTTTACCAACATGTAACTATAAGACAGTATAAAGAGACAAGTATACATGTTAAGATAAAGAGCAACCAGATAGCATACTATCATATCGAGCAAGAAATTCCTCTCTATATATGTCCAAGCATCCAATATAATATACATCATCTGTACAATACTGGACTCTAGGGCATACATACAACTAACAATCTCCCACTTGCACTAGGGCCAGCTGCTGTAGTATCGCATACCAAGCATCCCGAAGAGTCTCTCAAACTGTATCTAGGGAATGGCCTTCGTGAGTGGATCTGCTGTGTTGTTCTTCGTGTCAACCCTCCTGACCTCGATCTACCAGCGATCAACTATCTCCCGGATCAGGTGATACCGCCTCAGAATATGCCTGGATCGCTGATGGGACCTGGGTTCCTTGGCCAAAGTCACTGCTCCATTGTTATCGCAATACAAAGGTATTGGATGCTCAATGGATGGAACCACTCCAAGTTCAGTAATGAACTTCTTGATCCAGACAGCCTCTTTGGCAGCATCGTTGGCAGCGATGTATTCAGCCTCCATCGTCGAGTCTGCCACGGTTTTCTGCTTGGAACTCTTCCAGCTAACCGCCCCTCCGTAAAGGGTAAAGAAAAATTCCGACTGCGACTTAGAGTCGTCCTTATCACTCTGGAAGCTCGAATCGGTAAAGGACTCCACTTGGAGTTCTCCGTAACCATACACCAAGAGCATCTCTTTAGTCCTTCGTAAGCACTTGAGAATGCTCTTCACAGCTGTCCAGTGACTCTCTCTAGAATCAGCTTGATACCTACTCACTACACTTAGTGAGTGTGCTACATCGGGTCTGGTACATAGCATTGCGTACATGATAGAGCCTACAGCCGAAGCATAGGGTATCCCTTGCATGCAAGCTCTCTCCAAATCAGTCTTGGGAGACATCTCTTTGGAGAGAGTGAGCCCTGAGATCGTGGGTAAAAACCCACGTTTGGACTCTTCCATACTAAACCTCTTTAGTATGTTGTCAATGTACCTGGATTGGGACAATCCCAATATCCTTTTAGATCTATCTCTATAGATCATAATTCCCAGTATGCAGGAGGCATCACCTAGATCTTTCATTGAGAATCTTTGTGATAAGAAGAGCTTGACCGATTGCAGCATAGGAATGTCATTTCCTATCAAGAGTATGTCGTCTACGTACAATACGAGGAAGACAACCTTACTCTCTGCCACCTTCTTGTAGATACAAGGTTCATCTACGTTTTTGACGAAATCAAACTCTTTGATAACGACGTCAAAGCAGATGTTCTAACTCCGCGATGCTTGCTTTAATCCATAAATGGATTTAAGCAGCTTGCACACCTTCCCGCTGCTCCCACTATCTACGAAGCCCTCTGGCTGAGTCATGTACACGCACACTTCTAAATCACCGTTTAGAAAGGCGGTCTAAACATCCATTTGCCAGATTTCGTAGTCATGATATGAAGCGATGGCAAGCATGATCCGGATGGATTTAAGCATAGCCACTGGAGAAAAGGTTTCGTCATAGTCCACACCTGGTCTTTGACGAAAACCTTTTGCAACAAGTCTAGCTTTGAAAGTCTCCACTTTCCCATCTACACCAAGTTTTTTCTTGAAGATCCACTTGCTCCCAACGGGTTTTACCCCTTCAGGAGCAACTTCCAAAGTCCACACTTTGTTGGTGTACATGGATTCCATCTTGGATCGCATTGCATCCAGCCATTTCACCGAGTCCCCACTCGTGATGGCCTGCTCGAAGCTAGTTGGGTCATCATCAGCCATGATGCAATCCTCGCTCCCACCGTCCATGAGAAAACCATAGTATCTCTCAGGTGGGTGAGGAACCCTACTAGATCGGCGGAGAGGCCGAGGTTCGTTGGGAACTACCGAATCCTCTGGTTCCACTAAATCTTCAGTTTGAGTTTGTGTAGCCGGAATTTCTTCCAGTTCTACCTCGTCGCCACTAATTTCTTTTGCAAGAAATTCCTTTTCTAAAAAGGTGGCATGTCGAGAAACAAACACTTTTTGTTCCTCGGTATGGTAGAAAAGATATCCATGTGAATGTTTGGGATATCCCACAAACTTGCATAAAACTGACCGTGCCTCGAGTTTGTCCGGATTTTGCCTTTTGACATAGGCCGAACAACCCCATATCTTAACTCGTTTAAGACATGGTCTCTTCCCACTCCATATCTCATATGGTGTGGTAGGTACAGATTTAGATGGAACTTGATTCAATAGGTATGCTGCTGTCTCCAGCGCATACCCCCAGAAGGAAATAGGTAACTCAGCTGTGCTCATCATAGAGCGCACCATATCTAATATGGTGAGGTTCCTCCGTTCAGATACACCGTTGTGCTGTGGTGTATATGGAGGAGTCAGATGAGAGAGAATCCCATTCTCTTTTAGGAAGTCCAGGAATTCATTGCTCAAGTATTCACCTCCTCGATCAGATCGAAGGATTTTAATACTTTTCCCGGTTTGGTTCTCGACTTCTTGTTTATATTCTCTAAATTTCTCAAAAGCTTCTGATTTGTGTTTTATCAGGAACACATATCCGAATCTAGAGAGATCGTCAGTGAATGTAATGAAGTACGCAGAACCATTCCTGGCATGTGTAGACATGGGGCCGCATACATCACTATGTACCAGTCCCAAGAGTTCCGTAACTCTCTCTCCGTGTCCTGTAAACAGAGTTTTGGTCATCTTGCCTTTGAGACATGACTGGAAAGTGTCATAAGATGAAAACTCAAACGGATTCAAATATCCAACCTTATGCAACTTAGCTAGTCGTGTCGCATTGATGTGACCTAGTCTACAATGCCATAAGAAGGATTCGTTCATTTCTGAACTCTTCCTCTTGTGTGTGTTTGTTATGCTCAGAACTGTTGATTGATTTAGAACATAAATGTCATTGCACATCGTGCCTGATCCAACCAACTTTTGGTTTAGAAAAATGTTCATAACATTATCCTGTAATACAAAATTATATCCTTCTTTACTCAACAAAGAAACCGATATAATGTTGCATATTAGGTTCGGCATGTAATAGCATTCGTTCAGAATCAATGTATTACCAATTGGCAATACAAGGTGATATTCCCCGACGGTTTTAGCTGCAACAATTGCACCATTTCCAACCCTTATGTCTTTATCACCTTCACCAAGTTCTCTACCTTTCCTAAGCCTATGTAACTGATTACATATATGGGATCCTGACCCGGTATCTAATACCCAGGACGTAGAGGAAATGGAGAAACAGTTCTCTGTAACGAACACACCCGAAGAAAATGCATCAACATGTACTTTCTTCATTTGGGTGGCATGGGAATCCTGATATTCCCCAATATCCTGTTCAGTTCTATAACTCTTATAAGAAAGAACGGAACCAACGTTCCCCAGCACAGTATAACATGCTGGTTCGGTCAATACATCCATATTATTATCTTGATTAAGGCATGATATGGTCGCTACCTGGAGAGGGAGAGAAGAAAACACTTTAGCGTATGCTCTTGCAAGATCAGATTGGTTATTATTTTATCTAATCAGGATGGCTCCCACTGTTTTTATCAAATCTTCCTTCAAACCCTAAAAGAAAAGACTAGCCGGGATTAATTACACCTTACAACTTCGCCAATCTTTCAGCCAGGCCAGTGTCGGTACTTTGAGGGAGGTTCCCCGTGCTCTCGCACGGACCTAATTAAAGTAAACCTCATTTTTCCAAAGGCGTAACCCCGTTGACACCTTTCTAGACACCTACTTGATCGGCTAATTGTCCTGTGTAAAACTCTCCCAGGAGTAACAATTACTCGCAGTGGGTATCGGGATCCAACTATCTCATAGAAGGTATGCAATCTCATTGCAAATTTCAACACTTGAAATTCCCGATAATATTTTGCCCCTAACCCCTATGACCTTGATAAAGGCCAACAAATCATAGGATGCTAGTCAAGTTCAACCCGTCATTTCTTGATTGAATCAAACCCACCCGCACGACCCTTGACAAAGGCCAACAAAGTCGTACGACTACCCCAAAACAATCTGCATCATATGCATAAGCAGATAAGCACCATTCAGCTACCGCACACTATGCCTTGACAAAGGCCAACAAACGCAACACGAATACTAAATAGTTCTTATCTGAAATGACGGAGGGCTACGACAGGTTTTTCTGAAAACCTATTGCGTAATGAACTTGATATCGTCGTAGAATCGAGTGAATTTTGAAATGGAGTGATTTTGAGGCTTTTATTAGTTTTGCTAAATAGGTCACTCCCGGTGAAGGGATCTCGGCTCTTTCCTCAACGAATAAGGTGCAGGACATATCATATATATCACTATGCAAAGCAAAACTCCAAAAGCAATCAAAAACAAACCGAGTGTTGTAGCATCTGCCAGTTTTGCTAAAGAGGTCACTCCCGGTGAAGGGATCTCGGCTCTTTCCTCATCGAATAAGGTGCGGGATATATCAAATATATCGCTATGCAAAGCAAAACTGTAGCTACCCTTTTTGAAAAATTTGATTCTACAACATCTTTTAGGTTTCTTTTCTTTCATTAATCACATTAATGAAGTCCCATCATTTAAGTCACCTAAACATCACAGATAAATACGACGTACACTTATGCCATCCGCATTCGCCTCGATGTCCCCTCGTGCACCGTTAGGATAGGTAACTAACGGTAGAGCGGGGCAGGGCTAGCGCGGGTGTAAAACATAAGTAACGCCTATATAATATATCATATATACTATATACAGTATTTATCACGGCACATCAAATGATCACATCACAGATATCGCAGCAGAAGAAACATATGAAACATTGGATATACTAGGACGTCCGTGTTTTATTTTGAGCCTCTATAAAACACGGATTCCACGGTCGCGATGAATAGCCAAACCTACACCCCTAGACCCCGACGAGAGTGGCAAGCAACCCTACCAATTCTAGAGTTAGGAGACCCGGACACGACTCCTCGAGTTGGGCTCCCACTGGACTCCAGAACCCGGTTACTTGTGCTCTCCTCCTTGGGTCTATCCTAGTGCGGAAAAGTAAATAATATACAAATGGTGACATCGACCTCATCCCGGAAGTGCCCCAATAAAAGAATATTACATACATTTAATTTTACATGAATGAAAATAAAAACCCTCATCTCACATAAACCCCCCCCCGGCTATTCAGAACGCGACGATCCAATATAACATATCCAGCAACACATAACATCACATGTCATCAACGTAAGTAAATATGCGCATCCCAATTGTTGTTGACATATAGCAACGAAACCGGCAATATCACATATTACACTTACGGTCACAGAAAAGAAAGTGTAAAACTACAACATTTGGAATCCACAATTTCTTTAGACATCGTAAATCCGAAATATCACATACTTCGCATTTCATGCCTAACTGTATGAATTCCACATATTGTATCACATTCCAGATAAATAGACAGTATTAAACTTTCCGATCGAATAATCAAATACCCAAGATTTCCTTAATAGCTCAACACTTGAGCGGAGTTCAAAAATTCCAGAATACGTCATAGTAGCAACGGTCTAGCCGTAGAAGGGTCAGGCCAAGCCTCACATGTGGCACGCCGTACTGCCTCAAACCCTAAGGTTCAAAAGGCAGTTCAAGACGGTCACATAATCGAGTTAAGGTTTGTTGTCTTCTAGAGGGTCCATCGCGTCACATGTACATTTTTCCGAAAGATTTAAACCCGAGAAAAATTCAATACTTGAATGTTTTTCGTAACGGGAAAAATTGAGTTAATGATATCCGTTCGAACATTTTAATACTTTCTAAATTATCCGGAATAACAAAACAAAATTAAATTCTCCGATCGAATCGACGATTACAAAATAAACCCCAAAATACTCAACACTTGAGTCAGAAAATAAAATACCCAGAAAATATAAGGAATAGCTACGGATGTTACTGCATAAAGAACCGTCTCCAAAACCTTTTTCCTGCCGCGGAACCGCCGCAACATGTGGCTTAGTGTCGCGGTTCCGCGGCCACGTGGGGGATTTGGGGGCTCGTTTTTCATGGTAACCCTTAGAATTCCCTGCTGATTTTTTTGAGCATTTTTAATCCTGAAAAAACACAGATTTTAAAAAATGTACAGAGAGGGGTTCATTTTGACATGTTCGGGTTCGTTCGGAGTTTTAACTTCGTTAACACATCGCCTAATGCTCTAGCTAGGCTCTGATACCACTGTAGGGTTACTTGGTACTCTAACAAGGGTTAATGAAGCATCAAACATGCCCGTTTAAAATTTTAGCCGTGCCGAATAACCCTAAACAAGATCGTTGCGAGAAAATTAGGGTTTCACGTGCAAGTAAACTACGTTTACAACTAAGTGAATACGAAATACAACCTTTGTAGATCGGTCCTTCACTTCTTTAGCTCCTTGTTGAAGTCCCTTCGCTGCGATCGTGGTTCTCCCGGACCCTTGCATGGCTTCATGAGGCGAAAGACGCGTCCTTGCTTGAAGTCTTCGAGGCCGAAGATGATCTACGTCGAGGGGATGCCAACTCAAGCTTCTACTTCACTAACTTGAGAATTAGTGAAGCAAACACCCTAAACTAAATTGCTAGTCTAGTAGAGGATGGAGAAATAGGAAGTGGGTTCTCTTTAGAATTTTATTTCTCTCAATCTTTCTCACATTGGATCAAACCCTAGCAAGCCTTTTCTTTTTAGCAATGAAGAAGAAGAACAAAAGAAAGAGATGAGGATAATGATCAAGTGAGAAAGCTAACCATGGTGAGTGAGTATCATATACTAACTCTTGTAAAGACTTAACCCATGGCTAATCCTTATGGTTGGGTTAACAAATATCCATAGTAAAAACAAACTCAAGTGGACTTAGTCAATGCATCCACAAGCTTCATGCATTGATCTAATCCTCCACTAATTTTGTAATTACTTTAAATATCAAAACCCAACATAATAACTAGCACGGTGTAAGTCTCATACACCCAAGTCAAGTGTATCATCAACCATGATACAATGAAAGAAAACACAATTTTTAATATATATCATATATACATTAAAGTTGTGCTCATGTGAGAAAAACCCTAAAGTGAACAAGTGTTGGTTAATGTAAACTAGTATATCAAATATACAATTATACAATAAATTATTAAATCAACACTTGACTTAATAATCCGTTCATATCTCATATAACCGACTAACATCCATTGTATCGACTTATCGAATCAACACTTGATTCGATAACCAGGCTATATCACATATAACCCCGCGATACAAAAAGTCGCGAGAATAGAATACGGTATCACATACACGCATTATTCTCGGTCTCGCACATATCACATATGCGCTCCTATTTCGTTTTGCCTGAGCCAGTAAAACCTCTGTGTACGACTCTAAAGACTCGTCAATACGCCGGCAGTTGGTGATGATCATATCAAGCACCCACAAGCCGTCAGCGGTACTAGCTGGACGTAACGGCTACCCGGGTATTGAGCGATCAGAAGATCAACAAGCAAGCCCGCTCCAACTCCTGTAAAAGCCTGCCGTTAACACTTCACGTACAGTCCGGTCTCCTCGTCTGATATGTCGCATATCAAGTCTAGGGGTGGTGAACGTCAGACCCCAATAACCGATAAGTTGTGCCGATGTGAGGCTTATAACGGGTCGAGAAACTACTGGTAACACTTACCAGTAAATCTCTAAATCAGCCCTGGCCAGGGACTTCCCTGTTACGGCCAATCGAGCATAGCGCAACATCAACCCCCAATACCGGGAGAGAAGAAACCCCTCATATCGCTCATTGCCTCCATGTGACTCGGGACTGTACCCAAAAACCACCGTTTTGCACGCCCTCATGGACGTGGTAAGGTGGAAATCAAAGCAAAGTGGGAATCACACAAGACTCTATAACGATCTCGGGTCTACAGACTAACCTGCACAAGTGTCACCAGAGAACTGCCATCTAACGTGAGGTATAATACCATCTGGGAGTTCTCGGCGAGTCCGTCCAATGTACCCAATCTCCACTGAGCACCCGTATACCATCTCTGATGTCAAACACCAATGGATATGGGATCATCCATCGCCCATCTCATGGGTCGAGAAGCGTATACTCTAGTCTATACTGGTATATCGATGCCCCGTCTCGATATACCCACGACTAGGGACCTTGATGGATGTACTTATGGACTACCATGTCCCCACTAGTATGATCTGTAAGTCCACGTTGCGACCCCCGGTTCTTACGGGGAGGCGGAAACGGTATAAAAATCAAATTTTTAGCGCATGGGGCAACATGGACTAACAAAGTCGGGATCTTTTCTAAACTAAACTAGCAAACATGCAAAGGAGAGTTAACTACTCGGGAAAGTGGTTATACCTAACTTGAACTCCTTCTTCTTGAAACCTAGTAGAGGTTGATGGTTCTCTTCTCGTCGCCTTCTTCCGTCGAAGATGGATCCACCTGAGGGTTCAACCTTCGGGCTCTTTCTCGAACTTGGAGAGAACTAGAATCTTCGGCTTGCTAAACCTTTGATCCTAGAGTGAGTAGAGAGTGTCTAAAGGGTGCTTTTCTTTTAAGGAGAGGGATTCTCAACACATGAGAAGGGTTCTCCTTTTGCTAGAGGAAGAAGAAGATGAAGTGAGGAGAGAGAAGCTAAATGATAGAATGAGCTCTTTTCTTTTTGCAACCATAACAAAAAGCAAAAGAATTATCAAATTAATAATCATAATGAAAATGAAAAGGTTGATGGAAGGTTTAGGAATGACCATTATCATTTCAAACATTAAATGAATTTGCTAGAATCAAAGAGCATCTTTCTTTTGTAATGATGATGGTCAAATCATCAACCATGGTCAACAAGTCAACCATGGTCAACAAGTCAACAAAAAAACCAACCATGACACAATTTCATTTTATTAATATTATTAATTGATATAACATAAATTCATTAGGGTTTGGAAAAAGACGACTGTCAACTGTGCATACGCACACGTTCCGAAACCCTAATGAAAGTCCTCTTCCTCCTCCTCAAATAACTGTGCATACACACCTGCATTCTTGTTCCGAGGAACATGAATACTGAGAGATAAAAGCAACCCCAAAACATATACCAGTATCTGACTCAAACCAGAGCCAGCCAGTAATATCCGTCCGGACTCCAAACGTGCACAAGTGCGCGGATGAGAACGAACCCTGTCGCAAAACCATGTGACCTCTACTCTGTTTTGCCCAGAGGCGAATATCCTCTGCGTGGGACTCTAAAGACTCGACACTACGCTGGCAGTGGGTTTAATCACAGACTGCAAGCGGCACTAGCTGTGCGTAACGGTCCCCAGGTAGACGCCGACAAGAAGGCTGACGAGGTGAAACCCCATCTGAACTTCTACTGAGTCTGAATGTGACAGTCTCCGTACAGTTCGGTCTGTTCGTCTGATACATCACATGGCGGGCCTAGGGGGCGGTAAAATGTCAGTCCCCTAATAGTGGTACAAGTCGTGTCGGAGTGAAGCCCAAAACACCCTGAGATAACACTGGAAGCCTACCAGTATATCTCGCTTGCCCTGGCCAGGGACTACTCGTGTAATGGCTCTCCTAGACACAGCGCGATGTCAACCCCCAATACCGGGAGAGACGAATCCTGTCTAACCGTCACTGCCTCCAAGTGCTTCGGGACTGTACCCAACTACTACCCGTTTGCACGACTCCTTTGAGCCGTGGTAGGGTAGTAATCAAAGTACAGTGGGAACACACTCGAGGCGAAGTGCCAGTGTCAAGTCAGCGGACTAAGCTGTACTCATGTCACCTGGGAACTGATAACTGACGATAGGTATAATACCAACCTGTCAGTTCCCGACGAGTCCTGTCCAGTGTACTCATAACCCAACGAGCACCCGTATACTATCTCCAGTACGACGTACTGATGGCTGTGGGACAGACCATCTCCCACACTAGGATGAGAAGCGCATACGCTAGTCTACTCCGGAGTATCGATGCCCTGTCTCGATAGTCCTGCGACTAGGGACCTGTATAAGGATGTGCTTATAGATTACCCAGCCCCCACTAGTGTGACTGCCATCACAACGCTGGTAATCAAGCAAAGATCCTAAGGGCTCCACTAATGCGTATAAGTGATATACTGAAATAAACACAAGTACACATTGAAGTAGAAACAAACCAAGTAGCATACTACTATATTGAGCAAGATTGTTTATACAAGGTGAATATCCCAAGCTTCTATTAAGTAATATACAAACTAGTATGATACAGTAATGGCCTCTAGGGCATATACACTAACAATCTCCCACTTGCACTAAGGCCATGTACTGGCGTATCGAAGACCTATCATCTCGATCAGCCGCTCGAACTGAGTCTGGGGTAAGGCCTTGGTGAATGGATTTGCAGTGTTCTCTTCTGAAGCAACCCTCCGAACCTCGATCTCCTTGCGATCCACGATCTCCCTGATCAGGTGATACCGCCTCAAGATGTGCCTGGATCTCTGATGGGACCTGGGTTCCTTCGCTAAAGCTATAGCCTCGTTGTTGTCGCAATACAGAGGTATTAGGTCAACAATGGACGGAACCACCTGAAGTTCTTTCAAGAACTTCCTCATCCAGACAGCTTCTTTTGCGGCATCAGATGCAGCGATATATTCCGCTTCCATAGTCGAGTCTGCAACGGTTTCCTGTTTGGAGCTCTTCCAACACACCGCCCCTCCATTGAGGGTAAAGACAAAACCCGACATGGACTTGGAATCATCCTTGTCACTCTGGAAGCTGGAGTCAGCAAAGGCCTCGATCTGGAGGTCTTTTCCGCCATACACCAAGAACATCTCCTTAGTCCTTCTCTGGTACTTGAGAATGTTCTTTACCGTTATCCAGTGTTTCTCCCCAGGGTTTGACTGATACCGGCTTACCACACTCAGTGCATAAGCTACATCCGGTCTGGTACACAATATCGTATACATTATAGAGCCTACCGCAGAAGCGTAGGGTATAATAGACATGCGATCCCTCTCCAAATCAGTCTTGGGAGACATCTCTTTAGAGAGGGTGATCCCGTGACAAGCCGGTAGGTTACCGCGCTTGGAATCTTCCATACTGAATCTCTTCACTATGGTGTCGATGTACCTGGACTGAGAAAGTCCTAATATCCTCTTGGATCTATCACGATGGATCCGGATCCCAGGATGTATGAGGCATCACCCAGGTCTTTCATGGAGAACCTGTGTGACAAGAACCCCTTGACAGATTGTAGCATAGGAATGTCATTTCCTATTAAGAGAATGTCATCCACGTATAAAACGAGGAATACTACAGTTCTCGCTACAAATCTACTATAGATGCATGGTTCATCTGGATTTTTGATAAAGCCAAATTCCTTGACCGTCTCATCAAAACAGATGTTCCAACTCTGCGATGCCTGCTTTAGTCCATAGATGGACTTAAGCAACTTGCACACCTTTCCGCTGCTCCCACTCTGAATGAAACCCTCTGGCTGATCCATATAGACACACTCCTCTAAATTTCCATTTAAAAAAGCGGTCTTTACGTCCATCTGCCAAATCTCATAATCGTGGAAGACAGCAATGGCAAGAAGGATCCGAATGGATTTCAGCATAGCCACTGGAGAAAAGGTTTCGTCATAGTCCAAGCCAGGTCTTTGACGGAAACCCTTTGCTACAAGTCTAGCTTTATAGGTCTCAACCTGTCCATCTATACCAATCTTCCTTTTGAAGATCCACTTGCATCCTATGGGTTTTACCCCGTCTGGAGCAATGTCCAACGTCCATACTTTGTTGGTGTACATGGACTCCATTTCGGTCCGCATTGCATCCAGCCATTTTACCGAGTCAACGCTCTGAACGTCCTGCTGGAAGCTAGCAGGCTCATCATAATCTATGATGCAATCCTCTCTATCCCCATCTATGAGAAAACCATAGTATCTCTCGGGCGGATGAGACTGCCTACTACTTCTGCGGAGCGGCGTAGGAATGTCCTGTCCATTTGAACCCTCTGGTTCCACTAAGCTTTCAGTGATAGTTTGTGGTTCTGGAATTTCTTCCAGTTCTACTGCGCTCCCACTAATTTCCTTTTCTAAGAACTGGTGTTCTAGAAAGTGGGCATTACAAGAAACAAGGACTTTTTGTTCCTCTACGTAGTAGAAAAGATACCCCCTGGTGTTCTTTGGGTATCCCACAAACTTACACAGTACTGAGCGTTCCTCGAGTTTGTCCGCATGTTGCTTTTTGACAAAAGCCGGACATCCCCAGATCTTTAGATATTGAAGATAGGGTTTCTTCCCACTCCATAACTCATATGGTGTGGTAGTCACAGTCTTAGTGGGAACTCGGTTCAAAAGGTACGCAGCTGATTCTAGCGCATACCCCCAGAATGATCGCGGTAACTCAGCGTTACTCATCATGGACCGTACCATATCCAATAGGGTGCGGTTCCGTCTCTCCGATACACCGTTATGTTGCGGAGTGTATGGAGGAGTAAGCTGAGAGAGAATTCCATTCTCTTTTAAGTAGTTCAGGAACTCGGCACTCAAGTATTCTCCACCTCGATCCGATCTTAGAATCTTGATACTTTTGCCGGTTTGTTTTTCTACCTCATTCTTATATTCCTGGAATTTTCCAAAGGCTTCGGATTTATGTTTCATCAAGAAGACATGTCCGAACCTTGAAAAATCATCCGTAAAAGTAATGAAGTAAGAAAAACCGCTTCGCGCAAGTGTAGACATTGGACCACACACGTCACTGTGTATAAGTCCCAAGAGCTCGCTCGCTCTTACTCCGTGTCCAGTGAACAGAGTCTTTGTCATCTTTCCCATGAGACAGGATTGACAAGTGGCATACGATTGATATTCGAACGGATTCAAATACCCTTCTATATGTAACTTAGTCAACCTTCTCTCATTGATGTGACCCAGTCTACAATGCCACAAGAAAGCCTGATTGATATCTGGAGACTTTCTTTTGTGTGTATTCTGGACATTAAAAATCTGTGGTTGGTTTAACACGTATATACCATTGCTCAGTGTACCTGACCCAATCAGAACTTGATTAAGGTGAATGTTTACAACATTACTTACAAACGCAAATTCATAACCTTCTTTAGAAACTAAAGATACAGAAATGATATTACAAGTTGCGTTGGGTACAAAAAAGCAATTACGCAAAACCAAAACATGCCCATCTGACATTCCCAGGTGATAGTCCCCCACGGCTTTAGCATCCATGCTAGCTCCGTTCGCAACTCTGAGGGTCATGTCACCTGCCTTCAAAACCCTACGGTTTCTCAACGCCTGCAAAGAATTACAGATATGAGATCCTGATCCGGTATCCAATACCCAGGAAGTAGAGTTTATTGAAAGACAGTTTTCAATAACAAACACACCTGAAGCTGAAGCCGCAACCTGCTTCAATTCCTGTGTCCTGGCTTTCCAAGCCCTGCAATCATTCTTCCAGTGTCCACTCTTATGACAATAGAAGCATTCTTCTTTACCTATAAGCTTCCCCGCTTTCATTGTTGCCTTTGCCTTTCCCTTCGTATCCACTTTATTAACACCGCCCCTTGGTTTGGCGGGGGCTTTCCTCTTCTTTCCCTTGGCTTTCGCCTTGGACCTAGAAGAAGAAGATCCTCCTACAAACAAAGTGGATGTTTCCCTACTTTTCTGTAGGGTGCCCTCTGCGCTCCTCAGCATGTTGAGGAGTTCTGAAAGTTCAACCCCTTTTTCTTGTAAGTTGAAGTTCAGTATAAACTGGGCGTAAGTGGAAGGAAGGGACTGAAGAATCAAGTCCGTATAGAGCTCATTCTCCAACGTGGTCCCAAGTTCAGCGAGCTCCTCAATGTAGCCAATCATCTTAAGCACGTGTTCCGCTACCGATGATCCGACGGCCAACTTTGCCGAAAATAACTTTTTCGACACTTCGTATCTTGCGATACGAGACTGCTGTCCATACAGTTCTTTTGTATGAAGAAATATGGATTCCAAGTCCATATTCTCGTGCCTCCTCTGATGTTCATTGTCCATCGAGGAAAGTACGAGGCACCTTGCCTTCGCGCTATCAATCTCACAGGTCTTACGGATTTCCTTATCCGCGACGCTGGAGGTGGGACTTGGGACGGGGGGAGCTTCGGTGGTAAGAAGATACCCCAGCTTGTCGTAAGTGATTGCCATCTTGACATTCCTGAGCCAATCTTTTTAGTTTCGCCCTGTCAATATATTTTTATCTAGAAGTAACTTAAGTCCAGTCATGTCGATTGGTCGCTGCAATTAGGAGAGAGAGAAGAAACACTTTAGCACGATGCTCTTGCAAGTTTAGAGTGGTTTTTAATTTGTCTAAACAGAATGGCTCCCACTGTCTCTCGAATCCCTCCTCAAACCATAAAGGAAGAATTAGTCGGGATCAATCCCACCGCACAATACTTGCTTAACCGTTCAGCCAGGCTAGTGTCGGTACTTCGAGGGAGGTTTTCCAACGCTTTCGCGAAGTTCCTTAATTAAATAATCTTTTTTCCCTGGGGGCGTAGCCCCGCAACACCTTTCTAGGCACCTACTAGGTTTATAGCATTGATCGTTTAGTGAGAAATTTCCCGAGGAGTAGCATATACTCACAGTAGGATCGGGATCCAAATATCATCGCGTGACGAAACTGAAGGAATCCTACCAGAATCACTACACTCCAAATGGTATGCAAATCTAGCAAGTTTCAGTACTTATGAAACTCCCGATGTGGATTTTTGCCCCATGCTCTTATGACCTTGGCGTGAGGTCAAAATGTCATAAGTCACATGTCAAGTTCTTCCCATCATTATCCTGGTTAATTTGAACCCACCCGTACCTACCCTTGACGTAGGCCAAAATGGCAGTACGACTGTCTCAAACCAACGCATTCTATCTATGCAACAGATAAATATTCGGTAGCTACCAATCACTATGCCTTGGCGTGAGGTCAAAATACATAGCTTGAATACTACCGTACATTTAACTGAAATGATGGAGGGCTACGAATGGTTTTGGCGAAACCGTGAACGTAGTGAACTTGATATAATCGATGGAACGAGATAGCTTTTAAAAGGAGTGGCTCAAGCTCCGCGTTTAAAAGTTAGTTTTGAAAAGAACCGAGTGGTTTTTCGAAAGTGTTCCAACGATTTTAACTTGGTTTATTATCTTGCATTAGTTCCTTTAATGCGTGATATTCTTGCATTAGTTCTTTTAATGCGTCCCATCATTTAATCCTACCATTGCAGAAAACAACCAAAATATGACGTACGCTTATGCCATTCGCATTCGCCACGGGGCCCCGTCATCACCCGTTAGGTTACTTAACTAACGACAGAGCGGGGGCTGGGCTAGCGCGGCTGTAAAACATAAGCAACGCCTAAATAGTTATAAATATAGCAATGATAGACATTACAGATCACAGATGAATACATTGGATATACTAGGAATCCGCAATCCGTTCGACCCTGCAACGAAAAGCGGATTACACGGTCGCGGTGAATAGCCAATACCCCACCCAAGACCCCTATGGGTGCGGCAAACTACCCGCCAAGTACTCGGCAGTTTGTGCACCCCTCCATGGGTCTATCCTAGGAGCAAAAACAGTAAAAAGAATTATACAATGACGGCTACAACCCCGACCCGGTTGTGCGGCCAAACAAATAATAATATTACATCAATTTACATTTACAATGAATGAAAGAAAAACAAAAGCTCATCTCACATCCACCCCGGCTATTCACCCGCGACAGTCCAACACATTCATATACACATTCCAATATCAAACACAGATCACAGAGATGTATAACACCGACTAATCGACTTATAGCGATTAGCCGACGTTCAATACATTCAAACATCACAGATATAACCATCATAGTCAAAGTGTAGTGAAGTTCGGAAAAAATACGGAATTATAGGCCCCCAAAAACAAATTTCTATTCTGGAAAATCTGGGCACATATAATATATCTTAAAAATCCTAAAACCAACACAGAGATACACTGCACCAAACCCGATCACGAGAGGACCCTAAACGGCGGCGGTTCCGCGGCAAATGCCTACCTCATGCCGCGGAACCGTGGCGGTTTGAAGGAATCAGGGGATCGTTTTTCTTGGGTGTTCACACAAAACCCTGAGCCGAATTTAGGTGTATAACAAATCTTGTTTTGACCAGAAAAATTTTTAACAGAAACTAGGGTTTTGTAAAAGTTTGGTTTTTGGATTTTTCGGTTACGAACTTCGTTACACTTCACTACCAAGCTAGTTTAAGTTTAGTTAGGCTCTGATACCACTGTAAGTCCACGTTGCGACCCCCGGTTCTTACGGGGAGGCGGAAACGGTATAAAAATCAAATTTTTAGCGCATGGGGCAACATGGACTAACAAAGTCGGGATCTTTTCTAAACTAAACTAGCAAACATGCAAAGGAGAGTTAACTACTCGGCAAAGTGGTTATACCTAACTTGAACTCCTTCTTCTTGAAACCTAGTAGAGGTTGATGGTTCTCTTCTCGTCGCCTTCTTCCGTCGAAGATGGATCCACCTGAGGGTTCAACCTTCGGGCTCTTTCTCGAACTTGGAGAGAACTAGAATCTTCGGCTTGCTAAACCTTTGATCCTAGAGTGAGTAGAGAGTGTCTAAAGGGTGCTTTTCTTTTAAGGAGAGGGATTCTCAACACATGAGAAGGGTTCTCCTTTTGCTAGAGGAAGAAGAAGATGAAGTGAGGAGAGAGAAGCTAAATGATAGAATGAGCTCTTTTCTTTTTGCAACCATAACAAAAAGCAAAAGAATTATCAAATTAATAATCATAATGAAAATGAAAAGGTTGATGGAAGGTTTAGGAATGACCATTATCATTTCAAACATTAAATGAATTTGCTAGAATCAAAGAGCATCTTTCTTTTGTAATGATGATGGTCAAATCTTCAACCATGGTCAACAAGTCAACCATGGTCAACAAGTCAACAAAAAAACCAACCATGACACAATTTCATTTTATTAATATTATTAATTGATATAACATAAATTCATTAGGGTTTGGAAAAAGACGACTGTCAACTGTGCATACGCACCCGTTCCGAAACCCTAATGAAAGTCCTCTTCCTCCTCCTCAAATAACTGTGCATACACACCTGCATTCTTGTTCCGAGGAACATGAATACTGAGAGATAAAAGCAACCCCAAAACATATACCAGTATCTGACTCAAACCAGAGCTAGCCAGTAATATCCGTCCGGACTCCAAACGTGTACAAGTGCGCGGATGAGAACGAACCCTGTCGCAAAACCATGCGACCTCTACTCTGTTTTGCCCAGAGGAGAATATCCTCTGTGTGGGACTCTAAAGACTCGACACTACGCTGGCAGTGGGTTTAACCACAGACCGCAAGCGGCACTAGCTGTGCGTAACGGTCCCTAGGTAGATGCCGACAAGAAGGCTGACGAGGTGAAACCCCATCTGAACTCCTACTGAGTCTGAATGTGACAGTCTCTGTACAGTCCGGTCTGTTCGTCTGATACATCGCATGGCGGGCCTAGGGGGCGGTAAAACCTCAGTCCCCTTGTAACGATCTAGAAATCGTTTTGTGTTTGTTTCTGTCTTTGGGTGAAATTCATCGGTATTTTCAGTTTTATACCGATTGCGATCAAACGGCCATATCGACTTACCAGCACCTAGTTTTGAGAAAATAAAGCTTGTGCGCACACTTTGAGAGTATATGGGACGTTTTGGTGCAATTTGAATTTTTCCCATTTTTAATGTTATTTTAATCCGGTTTGCACTTTTCTGGAAATCCTTCCTTTGCAACTTTTCTTAAAATTTTCCTAAGTAACTAAACCACATAGCATATGAGTGAGTGTGTGGTCAAGGTTTTAAGGGAAATAGAAAAGAAAAGAATAGAAAGGATTAGAAGAGAAGGTGCATGCATGTGTTGACCTTGAGTGAGAATGCATTGACTTGCATTAATTGGTGGAAATAGCTAGGAAATTGCCTCTCTCTCTCTCCTCCTCACACTTGGCCGAGCTCACCTTCCCCTCTCCTGCCTTGTGCATTTCTCTTCCTCATTTCTTCATGAAATCCTTCACAACTTCTTCAATTCTCATTCCAAGTTCATAAAAATCACATTTTTGTGCAAGTTTTCTCATTTTCTTGACTTGGAGTGCACAAAGCTTGGATCTTGTTATTCTTTCAGTTAGGTAATGATCCTTATCTCTTCTTTAATTAGTTTTTGTGCTTTGTTGATTGAAAGTTTCTGTTTAGAATGTTAAATTAGGGTTTGATTCGAAATATCGTATTTTGGTGTCGGTTTGTAGTTTCTAGGATCTGCTTTGACCCAGGTAGTTTACTGCAAAATTAAACATAGTGAGTGTGTTGTACTAGAGGACCTGGAGCACCACCATCAAGACGACACCCATAGCACCGGCCTGGGCCGGCGACAGGTGAAGGAGGGGCCGGCGACGCCGGCCACCCTGTTGAGTTTGGGTGTAGGGTTTTGTCCATAGGTGTCTGCTAGGGTTTGGGTTCCTCTGGTCTTGTTGAAATTGTTTAGTTTTCACAGTAGGAAAATCTGGGATCAATTGTGCAGTTTCTAGTGTTTCGTGTTCGTGCGATACGTGTTACGACACGCGTCGTGCCGTTTTCGTAGTTTCGCTCTTAAGTTGTTTTCGTCGTGTCGCTACTCTCGTTAGCCACGATACGAACACTTAAGAGGTGGTTGTGTGTTGTTGTGTCGGTTAGATATAGCTAGTTCGTATTTCGTAGCTATTATTGATATATATATTGCTTGTTGTTTATATGTTGCAGGTTCGCAGACGAGGACTACGGACACTGCCACAGGGAGATTCAGGTGGTAGATTTCTTCTAGCTTGGAGTGTGGGTGAGTAGATTTAACATCTACAGGGGAATCGCCCGCATGGCGTTATGCGTCTGGGCTAGAAACCTTTACCTTTGTCGCATATTCTATATCATGTTTAGAATTGCGCGTATACCTTACTGCTTAGTGATAGTTGTGATTGGACTAGTATCCTTAGGACACTGCACTATTATTGACGGCTCAGATTGCGAGGGCACTGATTGGATGCCACACACACCGTCAATAATTGCCATGTCATACACGACCATATTTTAGAAATGCTATTGTATGGTTAGGGACATTGTGACTTTGATACATATTTCTTATCGTTATACTTAGACTTGACATGCTAGTTCCTGTTTACCTGTAGGATGTTGTACCATTAGTGCTAGGTACATATACACCTAGGGACATAGATACAGGTGTACATGCATATCATACTTTACTTATACCTGATAGGTATATCACATCAGCATACAGGTAGGTGTACTTGTATTTCATACTTATACCAGATAGGTATATCACATCAGCATACAGGTAGGTGTACTTGTATTTCATACTTATACCAGATAGGTATATCACATCATGTTATAGGTAGATACCTATATTTCTGCTTTACGATTCATGTATTCATTTATATCTGGTGAATGCTATGCTGTTCTTTTATACGCTTTCATTACAGTTTCATATTGCGTATATTTATTCATGGATTATCGCATTGTTATATGGATTTTTCATGATGTTTTCTGGATTTGGGAACCGTGGTAGTTCATGAAATTATGCATACATGAAGACCCGGTTTCCTTGAGATGATATTATAGCATCCACCATGAGATTTATCGGTGCAGATATATATATCCTATGCGAGGAGGCGTCGAGAGCCGCATGAGGATACATGGTGGGGCCCGGAGGTACCCCGAAGCAAGAATGTTGTCAGAGTGAGCCGATGTCGCATTGAGGCGATGAGGCCTAGGGGAGCCATACTTTCCGGTGACATTACCAGAGACTCGGCGGATATCAGGGGGATACCGTTGGGAGTCATGTGCGTATCGATACGTCGAGAGGCGAGGGGCAGAGCGAGGCACTCGAGCTCTCGTGATAGCGTATGATACGTACTTATCAGTTTTTCTGTGTCGATGCTTGACACATTGGTTTTTATGATATTTCTAAATACTCTTGTATATATAACAGGGGATTGAGCCGCTGTTATATATGCCTTTACACCAATATTAGTGGAATGGGACGCTAATATATGTGTATTGCCCTCATCATATTATTATGTCATTTTATTTAGGATGTTAGAACTGTGCTGGAGATTTGACTTGGGACTCATGAGATTCATTGGGATTGGATGATGATATCGTACACACTAGAGATGTGAGATCCACTTAGTATGGTACATATGATATATTGTGAGATATACTGAGATTGTACAGACGAGATATGTGGGATCCACTTGCTGTAGTATCTTGGTATATGTGAGATATACCTGATATTGTACATACGAGAGATGTGAGATCCACTAGCTGTTGTACATGAGACATATGTGAGATATACCAGATATTGTACATACGAGAGATGTGAGATTCACTTGTGTTGTACATTTGATATATGGGAGATATACTGTTTTGTTCATACTAGAGATGGGAGATCCACTTACTGTTGTACTTTTGATATGATACATGTACTGATGTTGTACATTCGATACTTAGGTGAGATACATTTGATATTGTATAGTTTGAGGAGATGTGACACTTAGATGATATGAGAGCCAGTTTTGAGGATTGATTGAGGATTGGGATTTTGATTTGTCTTATTGGATTTTGATCCTACCATGATGTCAGAATGCCGTGGAGATGACATATTTCACTCCATACCTCATCTTTATATACTTGTGCACTGTTTCATGCATTAGGAGTACCTGTGAGAGTACCTCCCTGAGAGTTGCACATTTACTTTCTCATATCCCCAGAGCATGATTATTGCATACTGTTGTCATATCATTATTGCAGGACATATTGGTGGTACTTGATAGTGTACTTTCCATTATTTCGTACTCATGACTATTATCACTGAAATGTCATATATTAGATTCATGCTGTACGTTCATTCTTGCGATTACCTGCATATGTTATTTACTATTCACGAGTTGACAACTCACCCCCGTTGTGCCACAGGTTTTGCTGGAGTTTCCCCAAAGTAGTCAAGGCAAGCTATTCAGCTTTTCAGCTACACACTCATCTATCATCTTTTGGGTTGCGGATACCACTTCGCCTGTTAGTGTTCAGTTTTGCCAGGTGGGTTTTGTGGTTATCTGAGAGTGTATTGTATATTCGTTGTATATTGTACTCTCCATCTACTAGCAGTATGTTGTGACTTAGAGATTTGGTGAGGACGATTTTGTATATATTGTGGATATGTGAATTTATACAGTTTCCTTTCTTTTGTCTCTTATTTCTTCGCTACGGCGTCGTATATCTGTTGTGGTGTTGTTTTCCGCCGTTGGGCGTGGATTTTGCTCCCGTTTGGGATGCTTTACTTTATATTCATGTTGTACCCTTTTTAGGGGCTGATTTTATAAAGGAGGTGCTGCCAAAATTTTACAGGAAAATGTGGACTATTTTAAAGAATTTGGATTGTGATTTCAAATGTTTCCAAAACTTTATATTATCTTTTCCGTATTTTTATGGTTTAGATTTCTGGGTTTTGGCTTTCTTTTACTGCGTTACGTCTGGAGGCGTTGCGTAGTATTAGGGCCATCACGTACCATTTTTGGGTCGTGACACACCTAATAGCGGTACAAGTCGTGTCGGAGTGAAGCCCAAAACACCCTGAGATAACACTGGAAGCCTACCAGTATATCTCGCTTGCCCTGGCCAGGGACTACTCGTGTAATGGCTCTCCTAGACACAGCGCGATGTCAACCCCCAATACCGGGAGAGACGAATCCTGTCTAACCGTCACTGCCTCCAAGTGCTTCGGGACTGTACCCAACTACTACCCGTTTGCACGACTCCTTTGAGCCGTGGTAGGGTAGTAATCAAAGTACAGTGGGAACACACTCGAGGCGAAGTGCCAGTGTCAAGTCAGCGGACTAAGCTGTACTCATGTCACCTGGGAACTGATAACTGACGATAGGTATAATACCAACCTGTCAGTTCCCGACGAGTCCTGTCCAGTGTACTCGTAACCCAACGAGCACCCGTATACTATCTCCAGTACGACGTACTGATGGCTGTGGGACAGACCATCTCCCACACTGGGATGAGAAGCGCATACGCTAGTCTACTCCGGAGTATCGATGCCCTGTCTCGATAGTCCTGCGACTAGGGACCTGTATAAGGATGTGCTTATAGATTACCCAGCCCCCACTAGTGTGACTGCCATCACAACGCTGGTAATCAAGCAAAGATCCTAAGGGCTCCACTAATGCGTATAAGTGATATACTGAAATAAACACAAGTACACATTGAAGTAGAAACAAACCAAGTAGCATACTACTATATTGAGCAAGATTGTTTATACAAGGTGAATATCCCAAGCTTCCATTAAGTAATATACAAACTAATATGATACAGTAATGGCCTCTAGGGCATATACACTAACAAGATCCGCATCATAGTCCAGGTATTCAAGTACACATCCTAAGGGCTTTACCAACATGTAACTATAAGACAGTATAAAGAGACAAGTATACATGTTAAGATAAAGAGCAGCCAGATAGCATACTATCATATCGAGCAAGAAAGTCCTCTCTATATATGTCCAAGCATCCAATATAATATACATCATCTGTACAATACTGGCCTCTAGGGCATACATACAACTAACAGAATGAATATGTTACAAACTAGATTCTAGGTTGTCATGGTTCATAGAATTTGTATTAACCCATTCCAATTTGTAATTACCACTAATTAAATGTATTAGTGAAAACTTAAAATTATATTAAAAATAATTAATTTCGGAAAAAATTGAAGTAAACTAGAAATTTACAAGTGGCCAATTAAAAATCAAATACTTGCAATTTCATAGCTAGAATAGGTATATTTAAGTTCATGTGGAAAAATAATTATATCTGGTTTTTTACGGAAAACACTAGTTATTTTACCGATTAACCGAAATTTCACCTAATCGATTTTTAAAACGTTACAATAGATAAAGCAAATAATGAGATGCCCCCTTCTAGAAGCATGTCATGTAAAATTATAAGAATGACCTCACCGTTTATACATACCCGTATTCGTATTCCGAAAAATACGAATACAATGAGATGATAACAATCCAATAATATAATACTAGGATCCGGCTTAAACCAAAGCCCACCAGTATTATCCGCCCGAAACGACATTCGTGTAGCCAGTACACGTATATGATCAGAACCCTACCGTAAAACCTGTTGGAGATAATGCCCTCAGAGTCAATTATTGGATCACAGGTACGTGATTGCGGTGATTGAGGGAGGACCTATCCCGGTAGGACAGTCTTACTCGAGGTGATAGTATGCTATCTGGTTTACCTTTATCATCGTGTACTGTTTTAGGTGACCTGACACGTCGCTATTACACGTTGATAGAGCCCCTAGGATTCTATGCTTGACCACCAGCAGTATGAGGGCGATCATATACGTGGGAGCTGGTAGTCTATAAGCATATCCTGAAATGGTCCCTAGTCGTGTGAGTTTCGAGACAGGGCATCGATACTCCATAGTAGACTAGTGTATACAGTCGAGACCCCGACGAGGGGCGGTGGCCGGTCTCACAAGCCACTGGTGTCAGTTGGATCACCTAAGATGTATACAGGTGCTCATTAGGTTATGAGTACACCGGACAGGACTCGCCGGGAACATGCTAGTTGGTCATATACCAGACGTCAGATGGCAGTTCCCTGGTGACATGTGTGCAGGTTAGTTCATCGACCTGGGGATCGTCATTTGTCTTGTGTGAGTTCCCACTGTACTTTGATTACTACCCTACCACGGCTCAAAGGAGTCGTGCAAACAGGTTTTAGTTGGGTACAGTCCCGAGCCACATGGAGGCAGTGAGCGTATCTTCAGGGGTTCGTCTCTCCCGGTATTGGGGGTGAGGTCGTGCTGTGTCTAGGAGAGCCATTACACGAAGCCCTCGGCCGAGGCAAGGAGATTTACTGGTAGGTATTCCAGTAGTATCTCAGGGTGTTCTGGGCTACACTCCGACACGACTTGTACCGCTTTTGGGGGTCTGACTTTTACTAACCCCCTAGGCCCGCCATGCGATGCTCATAGACGAACGGACCGGACTGCACGGATATTGTCACTGACAGGCTCAGTTGGGTGTCGGGGTGAGCTTCCTCATCGACGTCCCTTTTGGTCAATAGCTGGTGGCCCGTCACGTATTGGCATATACCTCTGACGTGCTAGTGGTTAAATCCACAGCCATAGTATTGACGAGTCTTTAGAGTCCACCACACTTACAGTTACTCAGCTTTCGGGCGAAAGGTTGTAGAGGCCGTATGGAGATATGGCAAGGTCCGATCAGATACGTGCGGTATTGCACGGATCAGGATCGGACAGTTTGTACTATAGGCCGTATTGTTATATGGCAGGGTTCGATTAGATACGTGCGGTATTGCACGGGTCAAGATCGAACAGATATTACTAGCCGGTTTTGGTATAAGCCGGATTCTAGTATAGTACAGTGTAGACTTTGTCTCATTGCATTTATATTTCGGTCGAAATACAGATGCGGGTGTGTATGCACAGTATCGGGGTTTTCCTGTAATTTATTACGGGACCAGTTTTTTGGAGTTGCCAGTTTGCTTTCCGTTTCGGCCAATTTCCATTGTTCCGTTCATTGGCCGAAGATTGGTGGAGGAGGGTTTATTTGCATTGTTGCAAATAGACATTAGTGGAGGGGGTTCTTTGCGTCTTGTAGCATCATGATAGTCTTCATGATGGTGCACCATCCATTGACTTGCTTGACTTTCCTTATCATGATGGCTTGACTTTGTTAGCATCATGGTTGTTGTTGATGGTTGTGTGGAGTGTTGGATTTGTTGCTATCATTTCTTCACATGATAACTCCACACTTTCTTTCTAACATGTTGATTAACCCTCCCCTTGGTTTTTCTCTCTCCAATTACATTTGTACAAGGGGGGGGCCGGCCATTCCATGGCAAGGGATTCATTTCTTTTTGGGTGGAAAATGTTACTCTCATTTTTAGTGTGCTACATTTTCCCCACCTCTCTCCAAGCTCTCTTTTCCTTCACCAATGGCAAACTCCACTACCCCAAAGTGAGACTTGAGTCCTACACAATATTCTACAGCGAATCTTGGGCACGTCGAGTAGCCGGCTTCGTGCCCGAGTTGCCTCGGCATTGAGGTGGGAGCCCGTAAACGATATAGGCGACGTGGTGCACTTCCGGCGACGAGGAGGAGACGGACGGAACATCCCGCGAGGAGATCGGAGTGGAGATGAAGACCGGAGGACTTGGATCGTCGGTATATATCTCTAACCCATCTTCTAGTAGCTTAGACTTGTTAATGGTAACGATCCGGGTGTTTAGTGCGCGGTGGTGCCGGTTTGCTAAGTCCGCAAAATTTAAGTTATTCACCGCTTCCGCATTCCGGCGTCGGATTGACGGCCGGGGCGCCGCCGTGCACTTACAGTGGTATCAGAGCCTCCCCATTAACTTTGTCTAGCTTTGTGTAATGTGTTTTTCTGTTTCGATCGATCGAATGTTCCAAAACTGCATTTTACTTCGCATCAGTTTCTGTTGGAAATTTTTGGTCTCTAAAAATTTTTCAGGTTGTAAAATATTGATGTACTGGAAAATCTAAGAGCTCTGTAAAAATTCGATGAAGTGACTCCACAGTTGGAGCGCGGAACCGCCGCGAAAACCCCATTTCCGCCGCCCTTCCGCCGCGCACTATTCACATCACTTCACCAAATTTTTACAGAGGCCTTCTGGGCTTACAATATGGGTTTTGGAATATTAATTTTGGGCCCAGGATTTCTTTAACTGCTGCAGTATTGTTTGTGGGCCCACTTGTTAAAGTTTGATCAATCGGAATATTTTAAACACATTTTTCACAGTATTTACATTATATCTGCGACCGTGAATGTCACTCGATCGGTAAATCCGGTCTAACTGCTATAGCCCGGTTAGACGGATTTGCGAACGTGACTTTCACGTTGATGTTTTATGTTTATGCTGTGATGTTGCGGATCGGTCGTGGGGGATAGCCTGGATGCAATGCTAGTACTGTGATGTTGTATTATGTACATTTGATATTGCGGGGCGAGCGTCCGACATGTGGACTGCCGCCACTGCCTGTTTGTATTATTATTTTGGGGCACGGCCAGGTTGCGGTCGTTGTACCCGTTGTATGTATATTTTACTTTCTGTACTAGGATTACCCCGCGGAGGGGTGCACGGATAGCCGGGTTCTGGAGGGCAATAAGCCCGCATCTCATGGCATTGAGACGGAGGGGGCTTCACTCTAGGATTGGCGGGCTATTCGCCGCACTCGTAGGGGGTACAGGTTGACCCAGGAGGGGTGCCCAAGTTACCGGATTCCGTGAAGTGCTGGGTGGTCCATTCACGGCGCTGAAGGGGGCTGCCTCGCTTCAGGTTTTGGCGGGTAACTTGCCGCGCCCGTAGGGGTCTAGGATTTCATTGCACAGGCTATCCACACGACCAGGGGAACGTCGGGTTTCAGCGGCTCTGTGAAACCCGGGGATCCCAGATATCTGTATTGTTTCTGTGATGCTGTTCATTCTCTGTGATGTTGTATTTCTTTTCACGCCTTGAGCGAAATATAATATATTGGTATATATATTAGTAGATGTTGTATATGTTTTACATCCGCGCTAGTCCAGTCCCCGCTCTGTCGTTAGTAAGCTAACCTAACGGGTAATGACGGGACCCAGTGGCGAATGCGGATGGCATATACGTAAATCAGTATATTTTCGTTCTTTTTTGGTGTGATCAATTGATGGGACTGCATTGATTCGGATCAATGCAAGTTTAAAAACAAACCTAATCTGATGTTGTTGGAACACTTTTCAAAAGCTGTTATTGCAAGGACGTTCACTTTTGTTTTGCATCGTGATATTCAGTTGGAATATCCTGCTCCTCAGTCGACGAGGCAAGGGCCGAGATCCCTTTACCGGGAGTGACCCCTTGGACAAAAAGTTTGCGTCAGGGCATTAACTTCACTATAGCCGATTACTTTTGCTTTGCATCGTGGTATTCAGTTGGAATATCCTGCACCTCATTCTACGGGGAAAGAGCCGAGATCCCTTCACCGGGAGTGACCTCTTTAGCAATCGTTTTTCATCACTATATTTTAAAAAGCTATCCGTTCCTTCAACGATATCAAGTTCTTTACGTTAAAGGTTTTCGCCAGAAACCATTCGTAGCCCTCCGTCGTTTCATATGGGTAGTCAATAGTATTCAAGCTGTGTTTGTTGGCCAAAGTCAAGGCATAGTGTTTGGTAGCTGTTGGTTATTCATATGCAGCATAGATAGATGCGTTGGTTTGGGACAGTCGTATAGCCTTGTTGGCCAAAGTCAAGGGCTTGTGCGGGTGGATTCGAATCAACCTGGAGAATGACGGGTAGAACTTGACATGTGACTTATGATTTGTTGGCCAAAGTCAAGGTCATAAGAGCATGGGGCAGAAATCACATCGGGAGTTTCAAAAGTACTGAAACTTGCCAGATATGCGCATACATTCTGGAGTGTGATACCGTGAGCGGATTCCGTCACGTTGTCATGCGATGATAGTTGGATCCCGATTCCCACTGATGAGTTAGTTTACTCCTCGGGTGACCCCGACTAATTCTTCTTTCAGGTTTGGAGGAAAATTTGAGGTACAGTGGGAGGTTTCCAGATTAGATAAATTAGTAACCATTCTGATCTAGGTTAGAGTGCACGCTGAGTGTTTCTTTTCTCTCTCTCTTTGGCAGCGACCATTGACCCGACCCTATGACTATGACTCAGTGACCAAGTTGACCGAACCTTCTTAACACTGGCTTTTGGATTGTCAGAGTTGCAAACCTCATTGCCACTCCTACTTTTACCCTTTTCTCCAGGACACCCCGTATTACTACGAATGTCCACTTCCATTGGACAAAACCATCGTATGGTTAGATACGAACTCGAAGGGATTTATTCGAGGATGGTTTCCGGTTCTGGAGAAAACGGATAGGATTATTCAGTTGTCTTTTCCTTTTACCCTCTCTCAGGTTACGAGGACTCCTTGGTTTAGGGGTAGTACACCTATTACGCAAATTGGATTGTCTTCTTCCAAACCTTAGGCTGGTGCCGACAGGTAGGGAATGAAGAAAACCAATTAGCCTAACGATGGTGTGCAGAAGGTATTAAGTTAAGACAAAGCAAGGGATTTGTAAGAGGGCAAAGTAAATTGCAACAGATATTCATGACCAAACCAGGTATTTCTTCGCCAATCCTAAAATCACCTTTGAATTTCTCCAGGACACTCCGTATCACTACGAAGATCCACAGTTTATTGGATACTCCATCGTATGGTTATATACGAACTCGAAAGGAACTTGTTCCAGTTCGGGGATGGATTCTGGTTCAGGAGAAATAGGAATAAGATTTATTCAGGTGTCTTTTATCTTCACCTTCTCTCGCATTGCGAGTGTTCCTAGGATTGGGACAGTACACCCATTATGCTTATTGGATAGTCTTCATCCAAACCATAGGCTGGTGCCGAACGGTAGGGAAGGAAGAAAACCATTTGGCCTAAAGGGGTGTGCAGAAGGTAATGACTAAAGACATATGATGGGATTTTGAGAGGTGGCAAAGAATTACACGGTTACAGTTGTGAATCTGGATAATGGAAGAGGCATTACTAGGAATACCAGAATACCCCATCGAAACATTTCAATGTTTCAGTCTCACTGTGTACTGTTAAAGGAAAGCTGATTTCCCGACTAAATACTTACTCCAGGGTATGTATTTACCAAGTACGATTCTCACATCTGTATGTTTTTACAGATGATGAGTGGGAGTAAGTTATTGGGAATTGGGTGATCATCCTCATTATATCGGGATTCGTTGTAATCGGTGATATTTGAGGAAATCACCTGGGTTGTTTGCCCGTCGGCAAATATTTGGTTTTGAATATCCGCTGCTATGCACCAATTTCAAATCGATATATCTGTACGTCTATTTTCATAGAGTGAGATATACCTTTCTGAAATTATGTCTACGACATTTACCTATATCAATGGATGGTTAGGTAAGGAGCATTAAACATCGGTGTAATTCTTCTTAACCGTAAGTACAGTTTTCAACCTACGATACACAGTGAAAGAGTTGTTAGACTCAGCGGACTTATACAGAGTATTGTATGTTGTCCAGTGTCCATTAGGACAGAGGGGTTGGTCCTCATACTATATTCTGTTTACTTTTAACTTCTCTAGTTCTTAGACATGTGTTTCGTAGAAACACAGGGTCTAAGTTTTGAGGAGTTATAGGTATTTGAATACAGTAGAGAACCAGGTGTAGCAAGTATCGGGATTCTTCAAAGTGATCGAAGATGTAGATACTTGTGCATGGTATTCGGTTGGTAGTAGTGACTAAGAGAACTTGCTTCTCTTTCAGGTTACTCATAATTGGAAGCATTCCTAAGTTGAGTAACGCTGATCGGCCTCCTTCCATTTAGTTGACATGCACTGGAGACAGCTGCATGATTTGAATCTGGTTCAATTAAATCAGTGCCTCTGGTTCTGTATTGGATATAGAACAGTTCATATCTTAACGATGTTAAGGTACGGGGAGTTGTCCGGCTTATGATTAAAACCAGATACTGGACAACTCAAGGCACGTTTCTGTAATGGCTGTTTGTGGGTTGACCCAGGCTATGACGAGGGTTGACTTTCTACCATCTGGATGAACAATAGCAGTATTGTTCTAGACTCGCCACAGTTTTATTAAAAATGGATTTTTTCAGAAAACAGTAGTGGGAGTATGGTAGAACTGGAAGTGATTCCAGAACCACGAACGATTACTGAAGATTTGATAAGGAACCTAAAGATTCAATCTGGATTGACATTCCATTGGCCACTCCGCAGATAAGGTGGGTAACTTCAGGCACCCGAGAGATACTACGGTGGCCTCAAGGACGGTGACAAGGAAGTTCTTGTTTACCCACAATTACCATTGCTGTTGTTCCAGGTTACGAGACCCGGCAGGAGGATGAGTATAGCGTCGTTCTGAACTCTCTTTAGAAGTGTACGTGTATATGACTCTGCCAGAGGGTTGTCGTAGACAGTGGGAGCAGCGAAAGCATTGGTGGACAGGTAGCTTATGTCTATTTATAGACTAAAGCAGATGTAGCGGAGATAGATCATCTATTTCTGACGTGACAGTCATGGGTTTGACTTCATCAGAATAGGGGATGGATCTGTTGAGGAGGTACTAGGGTGTGATGTCATGGTATTTGGATGACATACACAGAGTAGGAAGTGATATTCCTACACTACAATCGGTTATACTTTGGTCGTCACACAGTGGTTTCTCCACACAGGACTTGGATATTATATCAGACATACTGGTTACTAGATCTATGGTTTTAGATCTAGATTTGGATGGTTTCCCAATCAGGGTACTTAGACAGCATTCTAAGAGTATTTAGAATGGACGACTCCTGGCATGGTAGTGTACCTGCAGGTGATGGAGTCACCCTCTCCAAAGGTGTCTTACAGACTAAAGGGGAGAGGGACGTGCATGATTGGCAGATCACTTGCTCAGGCAATTGAGTCAATCATGAGATGTCAAGTACCACACCAGATGTTGTTCTTGCACTAGATGCAATAAGTTGACATTGATCCAATCCTGGAGAAACAGTCGGAAGCAGTTTTAGAACATAAGTGGATGTTCTAGGGATATGATAATGACAGCCTCATTCGGGAGACAGTTATCATTCCAGGCTTCCAAGGTGACATGGACGACAAGGAGGTTGTCAGAGTTATAGTTTTTCCTTCTGACGAGGGGCAGTATTTTGGACAGGTGGTCCAAGGCAATACTGAGGGTGGCATGGCGCAGGATACTGATTAAGTTCAGTTGACGATACAGTCTAAGAAGTTTGGATTTGGAGTTCATTTATGAGCTATGTCCCATCAGACATCCAGACACATTCTAAGACAGGTATTGCTCATTTCGGGAGATGGTTTTCTCCGCGAACTTGAGATATAGAGAGAAATAGAAAGAGACATCAAGGTGGATCCACTCACTGAGGCTATTCCTCGAACGCAATGGTTTCGCAAACGAGCTTTGTGAAACTGACTAGTAGAGGAGTTGGGTGTTCGGTATCACACGGGCTGTGAGTATGCGACATCGCAATAATTAGCCTTGAGTGCAAGTGGGAGATTGTTGGAGATAATGCCCTCAGAGTCAATTATTGGATCACAGGTACGTGATTGCGGTGATTGAGGGAGGACCTATCCCGGTAGGACAGTCTTACTCGAGATGATAGTATGCTATCTGGTTTACCTTTATCATCGTGTACTGTTTTAGGTGACCTGACACGTCGCTATTACACGTTGATAGAGCCCCTAGGATTCTATGCTTGACCACCAGCAGTATGAGGGCGATCATATACGTGGGAGCTGGTAGTCTATAAGCATATCCTGAAATGGTCCCTAGTCGTGTGAGTTTCGAGACAGGGCATCGATACTCCATAGTAGACTAGTGTATACAGTCGAGACCCCGACGAGGGGCGGTGGCCGGTCTCACAAGCCACTGGTGTCAGTTGGATCACCTAAGATGTATACAGGTGCTCATTGGGTTATGAGTACACCGGACAGGACTCGCCGGGAACATGCTAGTTGGTCATATACCAGACGTCAGATGGCAGTTCCCTGGTGACATGTGTGCAGGTTAGTTCATCGACCTGGGGATCGTCATTTGTCTTGTGTGAGTTCCCACTGTACTTTGATTACTACCCTACCACGGCTCAAAGGAGTCGTGCAAACAGGTTTTAGTTGGGTACAGTCCCGAGCCACATGGAGGCAGTGAGCGTATCTTCAGGGGTTCGTCTCTCCCGGTATTGGGGGTGAGGTCGTGCTGTGTCTAGGAGAGCCATTACACGAAGCCCTCGGCCGAGGCAAGGAGATTTACTGGTAGGTATTCCAGTAGTATCTCAGGGTGTTCTGGGCTACACTCCGACACGACTTGTACCGCTTTTGGGGGTCTGACTTTTACCAACCCCCTAGGCCCGCCATGCGATGCTCATAGACGAACGGACCGGACTGCACGGATATTGTCACTGACAGGCTCAGTTGGGTGTCGGGGTGAGCTTCCTCATCGACGTCCCTTTTGGTCAATAGCTGGTGGCCCGTCACGTATTGGCATATACCTCTGACGTGCTAGTGGTTAAATCCACAGCCATAGTATTGACGAGTCTTTAGAGTCCACCACACTTACAGTTACTCAGCTTTCGGGCGAAAGGTTGTAGAGGCCGTATGGAGATATGGCAAGGTCCGATCAGATACGTGCGGTATTGCACGGATCAGGATCGGACAGTTTGTACTATAGGCCGTATTGTTATATGGCAGGGTTCGATCAGATACGTGCGGTATTGCACGGGTCAAGATCGAACAGATATTACTAGCCGGTTTTGGTATAAGCCGGATTCTAGTATAGTACAGTGTAGACTTTGTCTCATTGCATTTATATTTCGGTCGAAATACAGATGCGGGTGTGTATGCACAGTATCGGGGTTTTCCTGTAATTTATTACGGGACCAGTTTTTTGGAGTTGCCAGTTTGCTTTCCGTTTCGGCCAATTTCCATTGTTCCGTTCATTGGCCGAAGATTGGTGGAGGAGGGTTTATTTGCATTGTTGCAAATAGACATTAGTGGAGGGGGTTCTTTGCGTCTTGTAGCATCATGATAGTCTTCATGATGGTGCACCATCCATTGACTTGCTTGACTTTCCTTATCATGATGGCTTGACTTTGTTAGCATCATGGTTGTTGTTGATGGTTGTGTGGAGTGTTGGATTTGTTGCTATCATTTCTTCACATGATAACTCCACACTTTCTTTCTAACATGTTGATTAACCCTCCCCTTGGTTTTTCTCTCTCCAATTACATTTGTACAAGGGGGGGCCGGCCATTCCATGGCAAGGGATTCATTTCTTTTTGGGTGGAAAATGTTACTCTCATTTTTAGTGTGCTACATTTTCCCCACCTCTCTCCAAGCTCTCTTTTCCTTCACCAATGGCAAACTCCACTACCCCAAAGTGAGACTTGAGTCCTACACAATATTCTACAGCGAATCTTAGGCACGTCGAGTAGCCGGCTTCGTGCCCGAGTTGCCTCGGCATTGAGGTGGGAGCCCGTAAACGATATAGGCGACGTGGTGCACTTCCGGCGACGAGGAGGAGACGGACGGAACATCCCGCGAGGAGATCGGAGTGGAGATGAAGACCGGAGGACTTGGATCGTCGGTATATATCTCTAACCCATCTTCTAGTAGCTTAGACTTGTTAATGGTAACGATCCGGGTGTTTAGTGCGCGGTGGTGCCGGTTTGCTAAGTCCGCAAAATTTAAGTTATTCACCGCTTCCGCATTCCGGCGTCGGATTGACGGCCGGGGCGCCGCCGTGCACTTACAAAACCATACGGCCTCAACATCGTTTCGTCCGAAGCAGGGAAACCCTCTATGTAGGACTCTAAAGACTCGACAGTATACTGGCAGTGGGTTTAACCATAAGTCTGTCAGCGGTGCTAGTTGCACGTAACGGCTACCCAGATATATGTCGATAAGAAGGTCGATGAGCAAACTCATCCGAACTCCTACTGAGCCTTTCTGTGACAATCTCCGTACGGTCCGGTCTATTCGTTTAAGATACTCGCATATCAGGCCTAGGGGGATGGTAAACGTCAGACCCCGAACAACGTAATAAGTCGTGTCGGGATAGAGCCTAATAAACCTTGAGAAACTACCAGAGTGCCTACCAGTAAATCTCGATTGCCCTGGCCAGGGACTTTGTGTAATGGCTTTCCGAACACAATGTGATATCAACCCCCAAAACTGGGAAAGACTAATCCTATCTAACCGCTACTGCCTCCAAGTTATTCGGGACTGCACCCAACTACTATCTGTTTGCACGACTCCTTTGAGCCGTGGTAGGGTAGTAATCTAAGTGCAGTAGGAACACACTTGAGACGAATAGCGATGTCAAGTCAACGGACTAACCTGTACTCATGCCACTCGGGAACTGCTACCTGTCGATAGGTATAATACCAACCAGCAGTTCCCAACGAGTCCGTCCAGTGTAACCCATAGCCCAATGAGCACCTGTATACTATCTCCAGTACGACGTACTAATGGCTGTGGGACAGACCATCTTGTAAGTCCACGTTGCTCACCCCGGTTCTTACGGGGAGGCGGAAACGGCGAAAAACAATTCTTGGCGCAAAGGCAACATGGACTAAAAGAAGGATCTTTGCTAAACTACAAACTAGCAAACTACTAGAGGTGCTATCTAAGATGCCATAGAGATTATACCTCACGACACCGGTCCTTCGGGTCTTCATTCTGCTGTCCTGCTCGTCCATCCATGCTCCGAAGGTCGATCCGGATCTTGATCACCTCCACGGCCTTCTTGAGTCGAAGACGATCCACCCGAGAGTTGTACTCCGAGCTCCACCTCGAGCCGAGGCAACTAGGGCAACAAGATCGCTAGGCTTGATGTCCTAGGTTGTGTAGAAGTAGTAGATGGATGTGTTTTTCTATTTGGATCCTTTTTCTCTCAACACATGAGATCAAAGGAAGAATCAAGAGGAGGAGGAAGAAGCTAGCAACCATGGAGCTCTCTCATTTCTTTTTCATGAGAGAGAATGAGAAATGAATTATGAGCTAGAGAGAATGAACCATGGTTGCAATAATACACAAATATCATCCTTACTAATCCTTTCATGATAAAGTTGATGGCTACTAATGACTTGACCATTTTCATAACCCAAAGAATAAAAAGAAAAACCAAAGAAAACTCTAGATCTCTCATGAAGGTCCAAGTCAACTTTGGTCAAATGGTCAACAAAGTCAAGTTTGGTCAAATGGTCAAAGCAATTAGCCATCACATAATTATCACTAAAAAATATTAGTAAACAATGTCCCCGGCTCATAATGGTTTTGACCGAACGAACTGCCAAAACCCTAATGAGTCCGCCTCATTATGGTTTCGATCGAATCAACTGTCAAAACCCAAATGAGGCACCTCCTTCCTCTTCGCTCCTCACAACTGTGCATACACACCCGCATCCGCATTCCGTAAAATGCGAATGCACAGAAGAAAAAACAAATCCATCCGTGCAATACTATGATCCGGCTTAAACCAAAGCCCACTAGTATTGCCTGCCCGAACAGCATACAAACAAGTGTACGTAAGTGATCGTAGCCCTACCGTAAAACCATACGGCCTCTACACCTTTCGCTCAGTGCAGGGAAACTCTCTGTGTGGGACTCTAAAGACTCGACACTACGCTGGCAGTGGGTTTAACCACAGACCGCAAGCGGCACTAGCTGTACGTAACGGTCCCCAGGTAGATGTCGATAAGAAGGCCGATGAGGTAAACCCATCCGAACTCCTACTGAGCCTGAATGTGACAATCTCCATACAGTCCGGTCTGTTCGTCTAAGAATATCGCATGGCGGGCCTAGGGGTGGCGAACGTCAGTCCCTTAATAGCGGTACAAGTCGTGTCGGAGTGTAGCCCAGAACACCCTGAGATAACACTGGAAACCTACCAGTATATCTCGCTTGCCCTGGCCAGGGACGACTATGTGTAATGGCTCTCCTAGACACAGCGCGATATCAACCCCCAATACCAGGAGAGACGAATCCTGTCTAACCGTTACTGCCTCCAAGTGCTTCGGGACTGCACCCAACTACTACCTGTTTGCACGACTCCTTTGAGCCGTGGTAGGGTAGTAATCAAAGAACAGTGGGAACACACTCGAGGCGAAGTGACAGTGTCAAGTTAACGGACTAAGTTGTACTCATGTCACCTAGGAACTGATAACTGACGATAGGTATAATACCAACCAACAGTTCCCGACGAGTCCTGTCCAGTGTACTCGTAACCTAACGAGCACCCGCATACTATCTCCAGTACGACGTACTGATGGATGTGGGATAGACCATCTCCCTTGTTGGGATGAGAAACGCATACGCTAGTCTACTCCGGAGTATCGATGCCCTGTCTCGATATTCCTACGACTAGGGACCTGTATAAGGATGTGCTTATAGATTACCCAGCCCCCACAAGTGCGACTGCCATCACAACGCTGGTAATCAAGCAAAGATCCTAAGGGCTCCACTAATATGTATAAGCAATATGCTAAAAGAAACACATGCACATATTAAAGTAGAAACAAACCAAGTAGCATACTACCATTTTGAGCAAGATTTTCTATACAACTGTGAATATCCCAAGTTTCCATTAAGTAATATACAAACTAGTATGATACAGTAATGGCCTCTAGGGCATATACACTAACAATCTCCCACTTGCACTAGGGCCATGTACTGGCGTATCGAAGACCTATCATCTCGATCAGCCGCTCGAACTGAGTCTGGGGTATGGCCTTCGTGAATGGATCTGCAGTGTTATCCTCCGAATTTACTCTCTTCACCTCGATCTCCCGGCGATCTGTGATCTCCCTGATCAGGTGGTACCGCCTCAAAATGTGCCTGGACTTCTGTTGGGACCTGGGTTCCTTCGCTAAAGCTATAGCTCCGTTGTTGTCACAATACAGCGGTATTGGATCAACAATGGTAGGAACCACCTGAAGCTCCGCGAGGAACTTCTTCATCCAGACAGCTTCCTTTGCGGCATCGCAAGCAGCTATGTACTCCGCTTCCATAGTTGAGTCAGCAATGGTTTCCTGCTTGGAACTCTTCCAACAAACCGCCCCTCCATTGAGGGTAAAGACATAACCCGACATGGACTTCGAGTCATCCTTGTCACTCTGGAAGCTGGAGTCAGCAAAGGCCTCAATCTGGATGTCTTTTCCGCCATACTCCAAGAACATCTCCTTAGTCCTTCTCAGGTACTTGAGAATGTTCTTTACTGCTATCCAGTGTTTCTTCCCTGGGTCCGATTGATACCGGCTTACAACGCTCAATGTGTATGCTACATCTGGTCTGGTACACAACATCGCATACATTATAGAGCCTACCACAGATGCGTAGGGTATAGATGACATGCGATCCTTTTCCAAATCAGTCTTGGGAGACATCTCTTTGGAGAGGGTGATTCCGTGACAAGCCGGTAGATTACCGTGCTTGGAATCTTCCATACTGAATCGTTTCAGTATGGTGTCGATGTACCTGGACTGTGAAAGTCCCAACATCCTCTTAGATCTATCACGATAGATCTGGATCCCCAGAATGTAGTTGGCATCGCCCAGGTCCTTCATGGAGAACCTCTGTGACAAGAATCCTTTGACTGACTGTAATATAGGAATGTCATTTCCTATTAGGAGAATGTCATCCACGTACAAGACGAGGAAAACCACAGTTCTCCCTACAATCTTACTGTAAATGCATGGTTCATCTGGGTTATTGATAAAGTCGAATTCTTTGACAGTATCATCGAAGAAGATGTTCCAACTCCGCGATGCCTGCTTCAGTCCATAGATGGACTTGAGCAAATTGCACACTTTACCGCTACTCCTACTCTGAATGAATCCTTCCGGCTGATCCATATAGACGCACTCTTCCAAATTTCCATTTAGGAAAGCCGTCTTTACGTCCATCTGCCAGATCTCATAATCGTGGAAGGAAGCAATGGCAAGAAGGATCCGAATGGATTTGAGCATAGCCACTGGAGAAAAGGTCTCGTCATAGTCCAAACCAGGTCTTTGACGAAAACCCTTTGCTATAAGTCTAGCTTTATAGGTTTCAACCTGCCCATCTACACCAATCTTCTTTTTAAAGATCCATTTGCAACCTACGGGTTTTACCCCTTCTGGAGCAAAGTCCAAAGTCCAAACTTTGTTGGTGTACATGGACTCCATCTCGGTCCGCATTGCATCCAGCCATTTTACCGAGTCACCGCTCTGAATGGCTTGCTGGAAGCTAGTAGGCTCATTATAGTCAATGGTGCAATCCTCTATATCCCCGTCTATGAGAAAACCGTAGTATCTCTCGGGCGGATGAGACTGCCTACTACTCCTGCGGAGTGGCGCTGGGATGTCCGGTTCTCCTGAACCTTCTGGTTCTACCAAGGTTTCAGTAATAGCTTGTGGTTCTGGAATTTCTTCCAGTTCTATTGCGCTCCCACTTATCTAATTTTCTAAAAATTCAGTTTCCAAGAAGTGAGAATGCTGAGAAACAAAAACCTTTTGTTCCTCTGTGAAATAGAAAAGATACCCCCTGGAGTTCTTTGGGTATCCCACAAACTTACACAGTACTGAGCGTGCCTCAAGCTTGTCCGCATTCCGCTTCTTTACAAAAGCTGGACATCCCCATGTCTTAAGATACTTAAGACAGGGTTTCTTCCCACTCCACATCTGATATGGGGTGGTAGGCACGGTCTTGGTTGAAGCCTTGTTCAAGAGATATGCAGCTGTTTCTAGTGCATAACCCCAGAAAGATCGCGATAACTCAGCCTTACTCATCATGGAACGAACCATATCCAATAGGGTTCGATTCCGCCTTTCCGATACACCGTTGTGCCGTGGTGTGTATGGAGGAGTAAGCTGAGAGTGAATTCCATTCTCTTTTAAGTAGTCCAGAAACTCGGCACTCAAGTATTCACCACCTCGATCAGATCTCAGTGTCTTGATACTTTTGCCTGTTTGTTTTTCAACTTCATTCTTGTATTCCCGAAATTTCTCAAAGGCCTCGGATTTATGCTTCATTAAGGAAGACATGTCCATACCTAGAGAAATCATCTGTGAAAGTAATGAAGTATGAATAACCACTTCGCGCATGTGTAGACATTGGACCACACACGTCACTGTGTATGAGTCGCAAGAGCTCGCTCGCTCTTACTCCGTGTCCAGTGAACGGAGTCTTTGTCATCTTTCCCATGAGACATGATTCACAAGTGGCATAAGACTGGTACTCGAACGGATTCAAGTATCCCTCTTTATGTAACTTTGTCAACCGTGTCTCATTAATGTGACCCAGTCTACAATGCCATAAGAAAGCCTGATTTAATTCCGGAGACTTTCTTTTAAGTGTGTTCTGGACAATGAAAATCTGAGTTTGATTCAATACGTATATTCCGTTTTCTAATGTACCTGACCCAATCAGAACTTGATTTAGGTGGATGTGGACCACATCGCTTACAAAAGTAAAATCATATCCTTCCTTAGAAAGTAAGGATACAGATATGATATTACAAGTCGCACCTGGTACATAAAAACAGTTACGCAGAATCAATATCTGCCCAGTTGTCAGTCCAAGATGATATTCCCCTACGGATACAGCGTACATGCTCATTCCGTTAGCAACCCTGAGAGTCATATCACCTATCTTGATAACCCTACGGTTTCTCAGAGCTTGTAACGAATTACAGATATGAGATCCTGATCCGGTATCCAATACCCAGGAGGTAGGGTTAACTGACATACAGTTCTCTATCACAAACACACCCGAAAGCGAAGCTACAACATGCTTCGAATCCTGGCTACTGGTTTTGCTAGCCCTGCAATCTTTCTGCCAATGTTCATTCCCGTAACAATAGAAACGTTCCTCTTTTACTACATCCAGTCCCGA
Organism: Agapanthus africanus; assembly: GCA_030015575.1. Taxonomy (NCBI): domain Eukaryota; kingdom Viridiplantae; phylum Streptophyta; class Magnoliopsida; order Asparagales; family Amaryllidaceae; genus Agapanthus; species Agapanthus africanus. The sequence continues at coordinate 367,625,086 of JASDDO010000022.1, forward strand.
AACTTTTGCCCCTCCCTTTCCTTCTATTTCCCTGGTTTCCTTCAGGATAGAAGGTAGAGACTGTAGAATCAAGTCAGCAGATGACCCGTTCTTCAACGTGGTCTTCAGGTCCGTGAGCTCAAAATAGCCGGTCTCTGTAAGGACGTTGCCCCCCACAGATGACCCGATAACCAACCTCGCTGGAAGCAATTCGTTCGAGGTCTCATATCTTGCGATACGAGATTGCTCTCCATATAAATCTTTGTTATGGAGGAAGATAGAAACTAAGTCCATCTTCTCGTGATGCCTCTGGTATGCACCATCTACTGAGGCTAACACGAGGCACTTGGCTTTCGCACAGTCTTTTTCCGATGTCTTGCGGATATGAATATCCGTGACAGGGGAAACTGGTCCTGAGACGGCAGGGGTTGGATCAGTCAAGAGGTGTCCCAGCTTGTCATGGGCAATGGACATCTGGACAGGCCTTTGCCAGTCATAACAGTCAGATTCAGTCATTTTATTATCTAGATGTAACCTATGTCTGGTCACTGGGTCGCTGCAATTAAGAGAGAGAGAAGAAAACACTTAGCATGATGCTCTTGCAAGTTTAGATTGGTTTTTAATTTATCTAAACAGGATGGCTCCCACTGTCTCTCGAATCCCTCCTCAAACCATAAAGGAAGAATTAGTCGGGATCAATCTCACCGTACAATACTTGCTTAACCGTTCAGCCAGGCTGGTGTCGGTACTTCGAGGGAGGTTTTCCAACGCTTTCGCGAAGTTCCTTAATTAAGTAACCTCTTTTCCCTGTGGGCGTAGCCCCGCTAACACCTTTCTAGACACCTACTTGGTTTATAGCATTGATCGTTAAGTGAGAAAGTTCCCGAGGAGTAGCATATACTCACAGTAGGATCGGGATCCAAATATCATCGTGTGATAAAACCGAAGGAATCCTACCAGAATCATCACACTCCAAATGGTATGCAGCACTAGCAAATTTCAGTTTCTTTAGAAACTCCCGATGTGGATTTTTTCCCCATGCTCTTATGACCTTGACGAAGGTCAACAAATCATAAGTCACATGTCAAGTTCTACCCGTCATTGTCCAGGTTAATTTGAACCCACCCATATATACCCTTGACGAAGGTCAACAAAGTAATACGACTGTCCCAAACCAATGCATCTATCTGTGCAACATATGAATACCCACCAGCTACCAATCACTGTGCCTTGACTATGGCCAACAAACACAGCTTGAATACTGTTGGATATTCATATGAAACGACGGAGGGCTACGAATGGTTTTGGCAAAACCGTGAACGTAGTGAACTTGATATAATCGAAGGAACCTTGATAGCTTTTAAAAAGAGTGGTTTAAGCTCCGCATTTAAAAGTTGGTTTTTGAAAAGAACCGAGTGGTTTTGAGAGTGTTCCAACGACTTTTACTTGGTTTATTTTTTTTTGCATTAATTTTAATACGTCCCATCATTTAATCCTACCATTGCAAAAAACAACGAAAATATGGCGTACGCTTATGCCATCCGCATTTTCCACGGGGTCCCGTCATCACCCGTTAGGTTACTTAACTAACGACAGAGCGGGGGCTGGACTAGTGCGGATGCAAAACATAAGCAACACCTAAATAGATATCATATATAGATATATACATTCGTCACATGCAATGATAGCCATTCCAGATCACAGATGAACACATTGGATATACTAGGAATCCGCATTCCGTACGAGCCTGTAACGAAGAGCGGATTACACGGTCGCGATGAATAGCCAAACCCCACCCTAGACCACTACGGGTGCGGCAAACTACCCGCCAAGTACCCGAAGCGAAGCAACCTCCCTCAACACCGTGAGTAGGCCACTCGGCACTTCGAGATACCCGGTAGTTTGTGCACCCCACCTTGGGTCTATCCTAGGAGCAAAAACAGTAAAAGAAATTATACAATGACGGCTACAACCCCATCTCGGTTGTGCGGCCATATAAATAATATTAGATCAATTACAAAATTTTACATTGAATGAAAGAAAAAGAAACTCTTATCTCACATTCCCTGGCTATTCATCCGCGACAATCCAACGAATTCATATACACAAACCATCAACATTACAGATCACAGATATGTATAACCCCCACTAATCGATGTATAGCGATTAGCAGACGTTCAATACATATATCACATCACAGATAAGATCCATTAGCCAAAGTCTACAGAATTTCGATCAAAATACGGATTTGTAACCACCCCAAAAAAAAATTTGTTCTCTGGAAAATCTGGGCAGAAACAAACTATACTAAAAATCCTAAAACATCCAAATAAGAACACTGCACAAAACCCGGTCCATGGCCGAGTCAACTCGGCCGCGGTTCCGCGGCAGGAAGCATGTTCTTGCCGCAGATCCGCGGTGCTTTGATCGAGTCACTGGATCGTTTTTGTTCTGTGTTTTTACAAAACCCTGAGCCGATTTTTCATGTATGTTAAATCATTTTTAGAGCAGTATAAAAAGTCGGCAGAAACATGGTTTTTCCGGATGTGTTTTGCGAATTTTTTCCGATCGAAATTCTAAATACTTTGCTAACATGCTAGTTTATGTTTAGCTAGGCTCTGATACCACTGTAAGTCCATGTTGCTCACCCCGGTTCTTACGGTGAGGCGGAAACGGCAAAAAACAATTTTTGGCGCAAAGGCAACATGGACTAAAAGAAGGATCTTTGCTAAACTTCAAACTAGCAAACTACTAGAGGTGCTATCTACTATGCCATAGAGATTATACCTCACGACACCGGTCCTTCGGGTCTTCATTCTGCTGTCCTGCTCGTCCATCCACGCTCCGAAGGTCGATCCGGATCTTGATCACCTCCGCGGCCTTCTTGAGTCGAAGACGATCCACCCGAGAGTTGTACTCCGAGCTCCACCTCGAGCCGAGGCAACTAGGGCAACAAGATCGATAGGCTTGATGTCCTAGGTTGTGTAGAAGTAGTAGATGGATGTGTTTTTCTATTTGGATCCTTTTTCTCTCAACACATAAGATCAAAGGAAGAATCAAGAGGAGGAAGAAGAAGCTAGCAACCATGGAGCTCTCTCATTTCTTTTTCAAGTGAGAGAATGAGAAATGAATTATGAGCTAGAGAGAATGAACCATGATTGCAATAATACACAAATATCATCATTACTAATCCTTTCATGATAAAGTTGATGGCTACTAATGACTTGACCATTTTCATAACCCAAAGAATAAAAAGAAAAACCAAAGAAAACTCTAGATCTCTCATGAAGGTCCAAGTCAACTTTGGTCAAATGGTCAACAAAGTCAAGTATGGTCAAATGGTCAAAGCAATTAGCCATCACATAATTATCACTAAAAAATATTAGTAAACAATGTCCCCGGCTCATAATGGTTTTGACCGAACGAACTGCCAAAACCCTAATGAGTCCGCCTCATTATGGTTTCGACCGAATCAACTGTCAAAACCCTAATGAGGCACCTCCTTCCTCTTCGCTCCTCACAACTATGCATACACACCCGCATCCGCATTCCGTAGAATGCGGATGCACAGAAGACAAAACAAATCCATCCGTGCAATACTAGGATCCGGCTTAAACCAAAGCCCACTAGTATTGCCTGCCCGAATAGCATACGCACACAGGTATACGTAAGTGATCGTAGCCCTGCCGTAAAACCATACGGCCTCTACACCTTTCGCTCAGTGCAGGGAAACTCTCTGTGTGGGACTCTAAAGACTCGACACTACGCTGGCAGTGGGTTTAACCATAGACCGCAAGCGGCACTAGCTGTACGTAACGGTCCCTAGGTAGATGTCGATAAGAAGGCCGATGAGGTAAACCCATCCGAACTCTTACTGAGCCTGAATGTGACAATCTCCGTATAGTCCGGTCTGTTCGTCTAAGAATATCGCATGGTGGGCCTAGGGGGTAGCGAACGTCAGTCCCCTAATAGCGGTACAAGTCGTGTCGGAGTGTAGCCCAGAACACCCTGAGATAACACTGGAAACCTACCAGTATATCTCGCTTGCCCTGGCCAGGGACGACTATGTGTAATGGCTCTCCTAGACACAGCGCGATATCAACCCCCAATACCGGGAGAGACGAATCCTGTCTAACCGTCACTGCCTCCAAGTGCTTCGGGACTGCACCCAACTACTACCTGTTTGCAAGACTCCTTTGAGCCGTGGTAGGGTAGTAATCAAAGAACAGTAGGAACACACTCGAGGCAAAGTGACAGTGTCAAGTCAACGGACTAAGCTGTACTCATGTCACCTGCGAACTGATAACTGACGATAGGTATAATACCAACCAACAGTTTCCGACGAGTCCTATCCAGTGTACTCGTAACCTAACGAGCACCCGCATACTATCTCCAGTACGACGTACTGATGGCTGTGGAACAGACCATCTCCCTTGCTGGGATGAGAAGCGCATACGCTAGTCTACTCCGGAGTATCGATGCCCTGTCTCGATAATCCTACGACTATGGACCTGTATAAGGATGTGCTTATAGATTACCCAGCCCCCATAAGTGCGACTGCCATCACAACGCTGGTAATCAAGCAAAGATCCTAAGGGCTCCACTAATATGTATAAGCAATATGCTAAAAGAAACACATGCACATATTAAAGTAGAAACAAACCAAGTAGCATACTACCATTTTGAGCAAGATTGTCTATACAACTGTGAATATCCCAAGCTTCCATTAAGTAATATACAAACTAGTATGATACAGTAATGGCCTCTATGGCATATACACTAACACATCTCCCCTCCTGGGATGAGAAGCGTATACACTAGTCTACTCTGGAGTATCGATGCCCCGTCTTGATAATCCTACGACTAGGGGCCTGTATAAGGATGTGCTTATAAACAACCCAGCCCCCACTAGTGTGACTGCCATCACAACGCTTGTAGTCAAGTAAAGATCCTAAGGACTCTACCAATATGTATAAGCGATATGCTAAAAGAAACATATGCACATATTGAGGTAGAATCAAACTAAGTATCATACTACCATTTTGAGTAAGACTGTTATTATAACTGTGAATATCCCAAGCTTCCAATATGTAATATACAATCCAATATAATATAATAATGTCCTCTAGGACATATATCACTAACAGAAACAGTAGGAGTCATCTTGATTAGATAAATTGATTAACTAATCTAATCTTGATAGAGTGCACGCTGAGTGTTTCTTTTCTCTCTCTCTCTTTGGCAGCGACCATGACCTGACATTAAACTAAAACTCTTGAACCAAGTTAACCGAACCTTCTTACACACTTTGGCTTTGGATTGTAATAATTCACGACAAAGTCGCATATATCCCTACCACTCCTACTTCCCCTTTGCATTTCTCCATAACATTCCGTATCACTATGAAGATCCATATTTCTTGGGTATGCCATCGTATAGTTACATACGAACTCGAAGAAACTTGTTTCAGTTCGAGGGTGGATTTTGGTTCTGGAGAAATTAAATAGGATTATTCAATTGTCTTTTCTCTTTACCTTCTCTAATGTTGCGAGGGATCCTAATATTAAGAGAGTACACCACCTATTATGCTTATTAGATAGTCTTCTTCCAAACCTTAGGCAGGTGTCGAAAGGTAAGGAAGGAAGAAAACCAATTAGACTAAGTATGGTGTACAGAAGGTAAGAAATAAAGACATATAAAGGGATTGAAGTGGGGACAAAGAAAATTGCGGCTACTGTCATGAATCTGGATAGTAGAAGAGACATTACTCGGAATACCCGACCACCCCTTTGAAACATTTTTATGTTTCAGTTTTACTGTGCGGTGTTGATTGAAAACTGCTTTCCCAATTAAATTTTGACTCCAGAGTATGTATTTACCAAACTTGATTCTCACATCTGTAAGGCGTTACAGATGCTGAGTGTGAGTAAAATATTGGGAATTAGGTGATTAGATCCTCAATATCAGAATTCTTTGTAATTGGTGATATTTGAGGAAATCACCTAGGTTTTTCCTAACGGCAAATTTTTGGTTCGAATATATGTTGTTATGCACCAATTTCATACCGATATATCTATATGTTTATTTTGTAAAGTGAGATATAACGTTTTGAAATTATGTTTATGACATTTACCTTTATCAGTTGATGATTAGGTAAGGTGCATTCAATAACAGTGTAATTTTTCTTAACCATAATACAGTTTTCAACCTACGACGCACAGGGTTTGAGTTATTAAACACAGAGGACTTATACAAAGTATTGTATGTTGTCCGATGTCCATTAGGACAAGGGGTTGGTACTCATACTATATTCCGTTTACTTATGACTTTTCTGGTTTTAGACACGCATTTCGTTGAAATACAATGTCCAAATTTTGAGAAGTTATAGGTATAAGAATAAAGTAAAGAACCATACGTTGCAAGTATCAGGATTCTTCGAGGTGATCGAAGGTGTAGATACTTATGCTAGGTAATCCGTCGTAAGTAATATATTTGAGAACATGTTTCTCTCTCAGGTTAGTCATCCGTGGGTGCGCTCCTTGATGAGTAATGTTGCATGGCCTTCTTCTATCTAGTCAATATACACTAGAAACAGCTGCATGATTTTAGAATCTGGTTCAAATTAAATTAGTGTCTTTGTTTATATATTGGATATAGAATGAATTCATATCTTAACAATGTTAAGGTATAAGGACTTGTCTGGCTTATGCTTAAAACCAGAATCCGGATAAACTCAAGGCACATTTCAGTAGTGGCAGTTTGTGGGTTATCCCGGGCTTTGACGAGGGTTAACATTCTACAATTTATAGGATTAATAGTTATAATGTTCTTGACTCGCCACACGTTTTAGTAAAATGAATTTTTTTCAGAAAACATTTGTGGGAATATGGTAGAATTGGAAGTGATTCCAGAACCACAAACGATTACTGAAAATTTAGAAGAATCTAAGAATTCAATTGGATTCGACAATCCATTAGCCACTCCGCAGATTTGGTGGGTAGCCTCAGCCATCCGAGAGATACTTCAGTCTCCACAAAGACAGTGACAGGGAGGTTTTGATGACCCATGCTTGCCACTACTGCTGTCCTAGACTATGAGATCTGGCAGGTGGATGACTATAACGTCGTTCTAAATAAGCTTTAGAAGTGCATATAACGACTCTGAAATCTCTGTATAAAGGTAACTTGTTCAATATATAGAAAAGGTATTTCAGCCTGATTAGGAGTTATAAGTTATTTTTGTCCAATAAAAGAAAGAAACAACTTATAGCTCACTGGTTAAGTCTCTACACTGTTGTGTCATAGCCTGTGTTCGAATAGCATCCGTTCCAATTATTTTTAATATTTTTTTCTTTTTAACTTTTTAGAAGACCAAGAGTTGCACGTGCAATACACGGTAAAACGAAAAGTTTCAAAAAAATCAAACGGGATAAATGAGGAGTTAAGACCGATCAAAACATATGGCACGAATCTCGAAATAGATGGCTAAGATCCAACCACCCAAATTGTCCCAAAAACCGCTACCGGCAGCCAAGATGAGTCCAAATGACTCCGTACTTCGCCCGTGCACCCCTTCAACTCCCCTCTACCCTATTTTCTTGTTTGATTTCTCTGCAATTCAACAGAGAGCACTTCACCCCTTAATCTACCCATCTACACTCTCTTTACTCCCATTTTTTATTCTTTTTAATTCACCCCATACCTATATTCATCCCTATAAATACCACATCATTCCCGAGCTCTCCCATATTCTGAAAATTTCTCAAAAATTCTCTAAGTTCAAGAAGGGTTAAGGCTAGTCAAGTGGAGTTAGCAATCAAGTCCACTCTATTGAAAACCGGAGCCTTTTCCCAGCGATACCACAATCCCCGAAGGCTTCCTCTCCCTATTATCCTCTCTTGTTAACGCTCTAAAACCGTAAGTCCTATTTCTCTCTCTTTCTTTTCATCTCAAAACAATCTCTAAAACAATATCGACAAAGTGGAGTTAACTCGTTATCTTTTCTTTAAACAAACATTTGTCACCTTTACTATGTTTAATATTGCACTCTAAAGCTCTAATATCACCTTAATATGTTATCCACATCTTTTATCTTTTCATGTAATTAAAATTTCATGTGAAATAAGCATATAACGAACTTTTTCATATAAATACCATGAACTTTAAATAAAACCCTATAATCGATAACTAGCATATATCATATATCCCTCTAGAAAACTCATAGGGTAATGACCTACCCCATCACATACACTATGGTTTCATAGTACGAAATTTTAGATGCATGTTTAAATCAAAGAATACGGTTTACAATAAAATACCATCGCTTTTACAAATAAATCTTTTTAATCGATATTTTTAAGACCTTTGCAATTGCTCCTCTACAACCCTTTTAGGAGAATCCATTTACAGATGGTGCCGGTTATCGCACGTCCTTGGGATAGTAGATGAGATACAGAACTCCTCACGGAGAATTCGGTCTCGACAGTAAATAAAAATACAATTTAAAAGAATACGACTTTTTATAACAAATTAAACTTTGAAAAATTATATAAAATTATAAATCCGTATTTTCAATATAAAAGATTATGAAAATCATATTTTCAAATTAAAGATTAAATTTTAATAAAAACCCACAAAGTTCCTTAAATAGTAGTTTTCAGAAAAATACCATAAAGTTTTAAAAGCTAGGTTTCATCACTAAAATACCACCTAAACTAAAATACATTTTTATAAAAACTCTTAATATTATAGATCATCCTCGAGGTTTATTTTTAAATAATATTAAAGTATTTTTTTTTCATAAAACCCCCTCGAGAAATGCAAACAATGTAAACAAACAAGAATAAATCTTTAAGGACTCTAAATTAATATAGGTTTAACCGGTATCATTTCTCTTGAGCCCCAGGGAGCCGGAGAAAGTGAGTACTTGCCTACTCATGTTAGACAATAATGCAAATTAACGGAGTCATCAATGGCAATTATCTTGGAAAAAAACACAAATCTTGTCGTCCATGTGCAGCAGTTGTACGATTACTCCCGAATTTAAGAATTTCAACAGTTAAAACCTTTCAGAAGAAAATGACTATAGCCGAATACAAACTCGAACTCGAATACAACTCAAACCTAAACCTGAACACTTGAACTTGAATACTTGACTTGATCGAACCACGAATATAACTTGACATGAATACCTGAACATATGATTACAACTTGAACATGACTTGTACTCTTTATATTCATGGTTTTGGCCAAGACCTGTTAACTTCAACTATACACTACAATACGCGGGGATAAAGGGGTAGATTGGTACGGAATATATATCGTGGCACGAGAGTGTTAGGGATATGTATGCCCTAGAGGCCATTATTGTACATTGATGTATATTATAGTAGATGCTTGGACATATATATAGATGACTTTCTTGCTCGACATGATAGTATGCTATCTCGTTACCTTTATCTTAATATGTTCACTAGTATTATTATACTGTCTCTCATATATATATATAATGATAAAGCCCTTAGGATGTAGGCTTGACTACCAGGACTATGATGCAGATCATACTACTGGGACCTGGGTAGTCCACAAGAACATCCTTTAATTGTTCCTAGTCGAGGGTATATCGAGACAGGACATCGATATTCTAGAGTAGACTAGTGTGTACGTTTCATGACCCTGTATGGGGCGATGGTTGATCCCATGTCCATTGGTGTTTGACATCAAAGATTGTACACAGGTGCTCATTAGAGGAAGGGTATACTGAACAGGACTCGCCGAGAACTCCTAGATGGTACTATACCTATCGTTAGATAGCAGTTCTCTGGCGACACTGGTACAGGTTAGTCTGCAGACCCGAGATCGTCATAGAGTCTTGTGTGGTTCCCACTGTGCTTTGATTTCCTCCTTACCATGGCTTAAAGGAGTCGTGCAAACAGGTGGATTTTGGGTACAGTCCTGAGTCACATGGAGGCAATGAGCGATAGGAGGAGTTTCGTCTCTTCCGGGATAGGGAGTTGGTGTTGCGCTATGCTCGATTGGCTATAACAGGAAGTCCCTGGCCAGGGCTGTTGATGAGATTTACTGGTAAGTGTTATCAGTGGTTTCTCATACCGTTATAGGCTTTACATCGGCATGACTTATCAAGTTATTGGGGTCTGACGATTCCACCCCCAGACTCGATATGCGACATATCAGACGAAGAGACCGGACTGTACGGTAAGTGTTACCTATAGGCTTCATGGAGTTTGGCCAAGCTTGCTTGTTGATTTTCTATTTGCTCAATACCTGGGTAGCCGTCACGTCCAGCTAGTACCGCTAACGACTTGTGGGTGACTGATATGATCATCACCTACTGCTGGCGTATTGACGTGTCTTTAGAGTCCTATATAGAAGTTTCCTGGTTCAAGCGAAACGAAGTATGGCACATACGCTAATATGTGCGGGGCCTGATTAAATACGAGTATGTGATACCGTATTCTAATCTGGCAGTTATTTGAAATCAGTTAGATTATATATGATATAACCGGATTATTGAATCAAGTGTTGATTTGATAATGTGATATACAGATAAATGATATTAGTCGGTTATATGTGATATAACCGGATTATTAAATCAAGTGTTGATTTAATAATTTGATATATATTATATTTGATATAATTATATATTAACTAATATTATTAGCTCACTAATTATTCTTCATAATATATATATATATATATATATATATATTAAAATGAAGCATGGCATGGATTTTTTGTTTTTAGAAAATAGAAAATAAGGTGGAAATTGGGGAGACTTTTTTGTAGAATGGGAAAGCATGGCTATTTTCATTTATTTATTCATTTGGTATCACTATTGAAGTATGGTTGGGATAAATATTGATTTTATTTACATGCTTCAGTAAGTGAGAATGATAACTTAGCCATTCTTCATGCTTTTGCCATTCTATGCTTACTCAAGTGTTGAGTTCATTTTACCTTAGCTCTCTAGCTCACTCCATTTTCTTCACTTCCTCATCCAAGCTCAATCTCTCACATGAGTTGTGAAACCTTGAGCCTGTTAGAACCCTAGTGAGCAAACAATACCACAACTTCACCATCCTACACTAGATTAGCACTTTGGTGTAGTGTGTTTTCTTCACTAAAGAGTTTAGTAAAGAGGTAGGTTGGATTAGCGGACTTCGAGTAGATCATCTTCGGCATGAAGGTCATCGAAGCAAGTTCGTTCAACCTTCAAGTGGATCCTAGTGGAGTCGCGTGGACTACAACCCGGAGCTTTAAAAGAGAAGGACACGGTCTACAAAGGTTGTAGCCTCTTTTCTCTTAGCTAGTTTTTATGATATCATAATTAAACCCTAATCATCTAGTTTAAGATCTTGGTTAGTGTAGATTAGCACCCTAAATTTTTTTAAAACGGCATGCTTGATGCTAGTAAAACCCAGTGGTGGTGCTAACATACACTTTCATGGTATCAGAGCTACTAGGCATTGGATGTCAACTTATGGGGGGTTCTCACTGTGTGATAGTGTGGCGAAGCATAGGATCTTACCCTCAGGGTGTCCCAAGACCGGAAGGTGTTCCGGTGGGTTGTAGTCCTCACGAGGGGGCATGCGTAAATAGTAGCTGATGAGGGACCCGTAGGTGCCACGGCGACCCCATTGGATGGGGTGGCAGCCTGACCTTCATGGTATCAGAGCCAAAGTTAGAAGATTAGACGATATTTGTAAAACTACGAAAGCGAAACAACTCCGAAACCGAAACCAAAAACACCTTGTTTCTGTCGAATTTTAAATGATCTCTGAAAAAAATTTAAACAACAGCAGAAGCTTACTTTTGATGTAACTTGAACACCAAAGGAATTCGAGACCCTAACTCTAACAGTGACCCGGCGAGATGGCCAAAATGGCCGGCCTGCCCGGGCCCACTTCAATTTTTTGGGCTCGAATTTTTTTGTTGTTCTATGGTGTTGGGTTTAGGGTTTCATGTTTCTGTTTGTTTAGCCCAGTTTGCATGTGATGTTAAATTTCTTATTGCGGCTAATCGGAGTGTTTCGTAGTCGTGTTTTAACGTCGTTTTGGGTTTAAGTTTGATATGTGATGCAATGGTTGGAATCTACATTAATTAGTTTTGTGAAAACTAGTTATGATTTTAAATCTATCATGTTAGTCTCTATTGATCGATTGCCACGAAGTTTTGATTCGGATCGAAACTCCATCGCAATCGCGTATCGTACGCGAATACTCGCCAGATAACTTTACTAGGTAGCCACGCCCCATAGCCCTAACCAAGTGACTTTAGGAGAACCCCGTTGCCAAAAGCATCCACTCGGGTGCTCGCGGCCATAGTGTTCCGCCTAAGTGCACTTGGTCGACGGCATCGAGGGTGCAACCATCTACTAAAGTTCCCGACGAGTATTCGATCGGGTAGTCGGGGATCTTGTTGAATTACCCGACTAAATTATTGAAAAGAGTTTTCGATATGAGACTAAAATGCAAGGTTTATAAGGTTAGGCATGAAATTCGGCATATGAGATATTCCGGGTTTATGATGTCTAAGGAAATGTGGATTCTAATTATTGTAGTTTTTCATTTCTTTTCTGCGGTCATAAGTGTAATATGTGGGGTATCCCAAATCTTGTTGCTATATGTCAACGGGGATACGCGTATTTACTTACGTTGATGACATGTGATGTTATGTGTTGCTGTGATATGTTATATTGGATTGTCGTGAATGAATAGCCAGGGGTTTATGTGAAATGAGAATTTTTCAATTTTCATTAATGTAAAATTTGTATGTAATATTATTTTATTGGGACACTTCCGGGTTGAGGATGATGTCACCATTGATGTATATTATTTACTTTTCCGCATTAGGATACACCCAAGGAGGGGAGCACAAGTAACCGGGTTCTGGAGTCCAGTGGGAGACCATCTCGAGGAGTCAATACCGGGTCTCATAACTCTAGAATTGGCAGGGTTGCTTGCCGCTCTCGTAGGGGTCTAGGGATGTGGGTTTGGCTATTCATGACGACTGTGGAATCTGTGTTTTTCATTACTAGCTGAATTTAAAACACGGACTTCCTAATATATCTAATATTTCATATGTTGACTTCTGCTGCTTGGTTCTGTGATGTGATCATATAACTGCGTAAGACGAATGCTATATATATATATATAATTGCTTATGTTTTGCACCCGCGCTAGTCCAGCCCCCGCTCTGCCATTAGTTAAGTAACTTAACGGTGCATGATGGGGCCTCGTGGCGAATGCGGATGGCATAAACGTACGTTCTATTTTCGTTTCATTTTCTATGATGTTTAGGAAACATTAAATGATGGGACTTCATTAATGAGATTAATGAAAAGAAAAGAAACCTAAAGATGTCATAGAATCAAAAGTTTTTAAAAAAGTTAGCTCTAGTTCTTGCTTTGCATAGTGGTATTCCTTGATGAATATCCAGCACCTCATACGATGAGGAAAGAGCCGAGATCTCTTCACCGGGAGTGACCTCTTTAGCAAAACTAGCAAATGCTACAACCCACTCAGTTTTGTTTTAATAGCTTCTCTAGTTCTTGTTTTGCATAGTGGTATTCCTTGATGAATATCCCGCACCTCATTCGATGAGGTAAGAGCCGAGATCCCTTCACCGGGAGTGACCTCTTTAGCAAAACTAGCAAAAGCTACAAAAGCACTCCTTTTCAAATCACTAGATTCTACAACGATATCAAGTTCATTACGCTAAAGGTTTTCTTAAAAACCAATGTAGCCCTCCGTCATTTCAGATATGTGCTATTTAGTATTCGTGCTGCATTTATTGACCTCCGTCAAGGCATAGTGTGCGGTAGCTGATTAGTGTTTGTCTGCAGCATGTGATGCGATTGGATTATGGTAGTCATGAGACTTTGTTGGCCTCCGTCAAGGGTCGTGCGGGTGGGTTTAATTCAATTAAGAAATGAATGGGTTGAACTTGACTAGCGGCCTATGGTTTGTTGACCTCCGTCAAAGTCATAGGAAGCTAGGGGTAAAAACAATATTGGGAATTTGCAATGAGATTGCATACCTTCTATATAATAGTTGGATCCCGATACCCACTGCGAGTAAGACTTACTCCTGGAAGAGTTTTCCACTTTACAACTAGCCGATCAATTAGGTGTCTAAGAAAGGTGTTAACGGGGTGATGCCCCTGCGGAAATGAGGTTTTTTAATTAGTTCCATGTGAAAGGATGGGGAGACTCCCTCGGAGTACCAATAGCTGCTTGGCCGAATGATTGGCGAACTTATAGGGTGTAATTAATTCCGGCTAATCTTACCTTTTAGGGTTTGAAGGAAGATTTGATAAAAACAGTGGGAGCCATCCTGATTAGATAAGATAATAACCAATCTAATTTTGATAGAGCGCATGCTAAAGTGTTTTCTTCTCTCTCTCTCCAGGTACCGACCAATGACACGCCTTAATCAAGATAATAATATGGATGTACTGACCGAACCCGCTTATTATACTGAGCTGGGGAACGTTGGTTCCGCTCTATCTTACGATTGTCATAAGTCCGAGTAAGGAATAGTAGAATATCAGGATTCTTACGCCACCCGAGCAAAGAAAAAGCATGATGATGCATCTTCTTCGGGTGTGTTCGTTACCGAGAACTGTTTCTCAGTATGCTCTACGTCCTGAGTATTAGATACCGGATCAGGATCCCACATATGTAATTTGTTACATAGGCTAAGGAGAGGAAGAGAACTGGGAAAGGGTAATAAGACTATAATAGTTGGGAATGGAGGAATTGTTGCAGCCAAAGAAGTTGGCGAATATCACCTTGTATTACCAAATGGTAATACATTGATTCTGAATGACTATTACTACGTACCAAAGATGATGTGCAATATTATATCAGTTTCTTTGTTAACTAAAGAAGGGTATAATTTCACATTAGAGGATAATATTATGAACATTTTTCTAAATCAAATGTTGATTGGGTTTGGTACATTGTGTAACAGTATATACGTTCTGAATCAAACTATAGTTCTAAATATACATAACACACACAAGAGGAAAAGTTCAGAAATGAACGAAGCCTTCTTGTGGTATTATAGACTAGGTCATATCAATGCGACACGAATAGCTAAGTTGCATAAAGATAGATATTTAAATCAGTTCGAACATACATCTTATGAAACTTGCCAGTCATGTCTCAAAGGCAAGATGACCAAGACTCCGTTTACTAGACATGGAGAAAGAGCTACTGAACTGTTAGGGCTGATACATAGTGATGTATGCGGTCCTATGTCTACACATGCAAGAAATGGTTCCTCGTACTTTATTACATTCACCGATGATCTCTCAAGATTTGGACATGTGTTCCTGTTAAAGCACAAGTCTGAGGCTTTTGAGAAATTAAAGGAATATAAGTGGGAAGTCGAGAATCAAACGGGTAAACGTATTAAAATCCTTCGATCTGATCGGGGAGAAGAATACTTGAGCACAGAATTCCGTAATTATTTAAAAGAGAATGAGATTCTCTCTCAACTTACTCCTCCGTATACACCACGACACAACGGTGTATCGGAGCGGAGGAATCGCACCCTATTAGATATGGTGCGCTCTATGATGAGTACTGTTGGGTTGCTTATTTCTTTTTGGGGTTATGCACTTGAGACAGCTGCATACCTATTGAATAGGGTTCCGACCAAATCAGTGCCTACCACTCCATATGAGATATGGGAGGGGAAGATACCATGTCTTAATTTCATTAAGATTTGGGGTTGCCCGGCTTATGTTAAAAAGCAAAATCCAGACAAGCTCGAGACAAGGTCTGTTCTATGTAAGTTTGTTGGATATCCTAAACATTCGCGAGGGTATATCTTCTACCACACCGAGGAACAAAAGGTGTTTCTTTCTCAGAATGCCACCTTTTTAGAAAAGGAATTTCTTGTGAGAGAAATTATTGGTAATGAGGTAGAACTGGAAGAAGTTCCAGCTGCACAAACTAGAGCTGATGATTTGGTGAAACCGGAGGATCCAATAGTACCCAATGAACCCCAGCCACTCCGCAGATCTAGTAGGGTTTCTCATCCACCTGAGAGATACTACGGTTTTCTCATAGACGATGAGAGCGAGTATTACATCATGGAAGATGATAACCCAACTAGTTTCGAGCAGGCCATCACAAGTGGAGACTCTGTGAAATGGCTGGATGCTATGCAATCTGAGATAGAATCCATGTACACCAACAAAGTATAGACTTTTGAAGTTGCTCCTGAAAGGGTAAAATCCATCGGGAGCAAGTGGATCTTTAAGAAGAAACTTGGTGTAGATGGAAAAGTTGAGACTTTCAAAGCTAGACTTGTAGCAAAAGGTTTCGTCAACGACCAGTTATCGGCTATCATGAAACCTTTTCTCCAGTAGCTACGCTTAAGTCCATCAGTGTTAGTTATTTGTATGCCCTAGAGGCCATTACTGTACATACGATGTATATTGTAGTGGATGCTAGGACATATATAGGGAGGACTTTCTTGCTCGACATGATAGTATGCTATCTGGTTGTACTTTATCTTAACATGTACTCTAATTGTCTCTATGTTACATGTTGATAAAGCCCTTAGGATATGTACTCGACTACTGGGACTATGATGAGATCATACTAGTGGGGCCACGGTAGTTGACGAGTACATCCTATAACTGTTCCTAGTCGAGGGTGTATCGAGACAGGGCATCGATACACCAGAGTAGACTAGCGTATACGCATCTTGACCCATATGATGGGCGATGGATGATCCCATATCCATCGGTGTTTGACATCAAGGATGGTGTACGGGTGCTCAGTAGAGACTGGGTACACTGGACGGACTCGCCGAGAACTCCCAGATGGTATTATACCATACGTCAGATGGCAGTTCTCCGGTGACACTGGTACAGAGTAGTCTGTTGACCCGAGATCGTCATAGAGTCTTGTGTGATTCCCACTGTGCTTTGATTTCCATCATACCACGTCCAAGAGGGCGTGCAAAAAGGTGTCTTTTGGGTACAGTCCCAAATCATATGGAGGCAATGAGCGATAGGAGGGGATTCGTCTCTCCCGGTATAGGGAGTTGATGTTGTGCTGTGTTCGATTGGCTATAATCGGAAATCCCTAGCCAGGGTTGCTGAGATTTACTGGTAAGTGTTATCAGTAGTTTCTCGAACTGTTATAGACCTCATATCAACACGACTTATCGAGCTACTGGGGTCTGACGTTTACCACCCCTAGGCGAGATATGCGACATATCAGACGACGAGACCGGACTGGACGGGAGTGTTACTGTTTGGATTCACAGGAGAAGTTACAGGCTTACTTGTTGATCTTCTGAGCGCTCAATACCTGGGTAGCTGTTACGTTTAGCTGACCGCTTGCAGCTTGTGGGTGTTTGATATGATCATTACCTACTGCCGGCGTATTGACGATTCTTTAGAATCCTACACAGAGGTTTCTTGACTCAGGCAAAACGAAGTAGGAGCACATATGTGATATGTGCGGGACCGAGGATAATACGATATGAGATACCGAATTCTATTCTCGCGATATTTGATATCAGCCGGGTCATCGGATCAAGTGTTGATTCGATGAATCGGTACGGATAAATATTAGCCGGTTATATGCGATATAGCCGGATTGTCGGATCAAGTGTTGATTCGATAATTTAATGTATAATAATATATATGATATATTAAATTACATTAACTAATATTTGCTCACTAAAAGATTCTTTTTCTCACTCTGGTAATACATTGATATATATGCGATATATGTTAAATGTATTATTTTATTTTGTTGCAATAAATATTGTATATGTGATATATAATATTGTAACATGTTATAATTATTAATGCAACATGATTAGAGGAGTTTAAACGAGATTAGTGTTTGATTTGGGTTAATGCATTCTAGATGTTTCTAGATGGTTTTACTTTGTCATGATAAAGATATTTGTGTTGATCTTTATCCATGACTCACACTTAACCCAACCCAAACCCTAACCCTAGTAAACTCTCTACAATGGTTACTACAACCATGGTTGCATAAATAATTATGATAACTTTTATTATTCAACACAAATGATTATTCATCTTCTTCCTCCTTCATTCTTCCATGAAAAAGCTTACTTGTTTTTCAAAAGTTGATGAATAAATATGAGAAAATGATAAATAAAGAAAGCAAAAATCCTACTTCATCATCCTCATCTTCCCTTGCCATTTAGATGAGGGTGTTCACATCATTTCATGAGTGTTAGCTTGTGTTAAAGAAACTTCAAGGTAGATCATCTTAGTATCGAAGATCGGAAGCAAAGGTTGCGTCTTTCTCTTCGTGGAACCTCTCGAGAGTCCGGGTCCCGATGATCGCAGCGAAGGGACCACAACACGGAGCATATGAAGTGAAGGACCGGATCTACAAAGGTTGTAATCCCTCTCACTTAGTGTTAAAATGTTTAGCATGCTTGTTTTCGCCTAATCTCTAGTTTAAAGTTCCGTATTCGGATTGTTCGGCATGGCTAAATTTTTAATCGGGCATGGTTGATGCCTCGTAGACCCTTGTGCGTGTGCCTAGCAACCCTACAGTGTATCAGAGCCAAGCTAGAGCTTTAGGCGAAGTCTAGACGGAGTTTGAAGTCCGATCGAACCAAAAACCTAACCCGAAACATGCTCTCTAGAAATTTTCTAAAAACTGGGATTTTTCCACATTAAAAATGCTTAAAAATTCAGCAGGGAATTCTAAGAATTACGGTGCAAAAAGTTTTCAATGAACAGTAAAATGTGCGGCGGAACCGCGGCAGAAGCATGCCTTCTGCGGCGGTTCCGCGGCTAATTGATGACGTCACCCCTCCTATTTTACACAGTAATTCCTATTACACAGTGATGAGTTTTATGGGAATTTTTAATATTTATTCAAGAGTTGAATTTTCTGGGGTTGTTTTGGGGATTCGATGATTCGATCGGATTATCAGATTTTGTCTATGTGTCTTTTCCGGATAAATTTTAGAAACTGTTAAAAAGTTCGAACGGATATCAATAACTCACTTTTTCCCCTGTCGGAAAATTTTTCAAAAGTTGGATTTTTTCTCGTGTTTAAGAATGTTCTAAGTCGTGCAAGTAACTCGGTGGACCCTCTAGAAGACAACAAACCTTAACTCAATTATGTGACCGTCTTGAACTGCCTTTTGAACCTTAGGGTTTGGGGCAGTACGGCGTGCCACATGTGAGGCGTTGGCTTGACCCTTCTACGGCTGGACCATTGGTACTGTGGCATGTGATGGATGTTTTAAAACTGATTTCAAGTGTTGAGATACATTGGGGAAATCTTGGGAGTTTGATGATTCGATCGGAAAGTTTAACTTTTTCTATTTATCTGGAATGTGATACAATATTTGGAATCCACAGGTAGTTATGAGATAACTAATTTGAATATTATAAACATAGCAGTTTAGTCTCAGATAATCGGTTGCCACGGAATTTTGATGTGATCAAAAGTCCGTCGCAATCACGTAGTGTACGTGGATACTCGCCGGGTAAACTTAATAGACAGCCTCACTCCATAGCCCCGACCAAGTGACTGTAGGAGAACCCCGTCACCGAAAGCATCCGTTCGGGTGCTCCCGGTAGCGGTGTTCTGCCTTGGTACACTTCGTCGACGGTATCGGGGGTGCAGCCGTCTACTAAAGTTTACGACGAGCATTCGATCAGTTCGTCGGGAATCCTGTTGAATTGCCCGACTTGACATTGAAAAGAGTTTTCGATAATGAGACTAAAATGCGGGGTTTATAATAGTTAGGCATGTGATGTCTAAGGAATTCATTTGGATAGGCATGCGATGTCTAAAGAGATTGCGGATTCCAACTGTTGTAGTTTTACACTTTCTTTTCTGTGACCGTAAGCGTAGTATGTGGTGTATCGCCGGCTTCGTTGCTATACATCAACGACAATCGGGATACGCATACTTGCTTACGTTGATGATATAAGATATTATGTGTTGCTGTGATATGTTGTATTGGATCGTCGCGTTTGAATAGCCGGGGGTTTTATGTGAGATGGGAGTTTTTTCTTTTTCATTCATGTAAAATTCATTTGTATGTAATATTCTTTTATTGGGGCACTTCCAGGTAGAGGAAGCTGTCACCGTTGTATATTATTTACTTTTCCGCATTAGGTAGACCCAAGGCGGGGAGCACAAGTAACCGGGTTCTAGGGTCCAGTGGGAGACCATCTCGAGGAGTCGGGACCGGGTCTCCTAACCCTAGAATTGGCTGTGTTACTTGCCGCTCTCGTAGGGGTCTAGGGATGTGGGTTTGGCTATTCTTCGCGACCGTGGAATCCGTGTTTTATACAGGCTCGTATTGAAAACACGGACGTCCTAGTATATCCAATATTTCATATATGTTCTTCTGCTGCAATGTTCTGTGATGAGATCATATTACTGCCTGAGACGAATGTTTATATTTTATATATATGAGATATATGTTATATTGCAGATTTCGTTTCAAAAGAGATGCTTATGAAGCATAATAAAATGGGACTTCATTAATGAGATTAATGAAATAAAAGAAACCTAAGATGTTGTAGAAACTTGTTTAAAATCTGGTAGCACTAGTTCTTGCTTTGCATAGCGGTGTTCCTTGTAGAACATCCAGCACCTTATTCGATAAGGAAAGGACCGAGATCCCTTCACCGGGAGTGACTCCTTTAGCAATAACTGGCAGATGCTACAACCCTCGGTTTGTCTTTTGATTGCTTCTATAGTTTCTGCTTTGCACATCGGTATATATGATATATCCTGCACCTTATTCGATGAGGAAAGGGCCGACGATCCCTTCACCTCATTCCATTTAAAATCACTCGATTCTACAACGATATCAAGTTCATTACGCAAAGGGTTTTCTGAAAAACCCGTCGTAGCCCTCCGTCATTTAAGATAAGGACTGTTTAGTATTCGTGCTGCGTTTGTTGGCCTTTGTCAAGGCATAGTGTGCGGTAGCTGAATAGTACTTATCTGCTTATGCATATGATGCAGATTGGATTAGGGTAGTCGTGCGACCTTGTTGGCCTTTGTCAAGGGCCGTGCGGGTGGTTTTAATACAATCAAGAAATGACGGGTTGAACTTGACTAGCAGCCTATGATTTGTTGGCCTTTGTCAAGGTCATAGGACGCTTGGGGCGAAATATTATTGGGAATTTCAAGTGTTGAAATTTGCAATGAGATTGCATACCTTCTATTAGATAGTTGGATCCCAATACCCGCTGCGAGTAAGAGTTACTCCTGGGAGAGTCTTACACATTACAATTAGCCGATCAAGTAGGTGTCTAGAAAGGTGTTAACGAGGTTACGCCTCTGGGAAAACGAGGTTTACTTTAATTAGGTTCATGCGAAAGCACGGGGGACCTCCCTCAAAGTACCGACACTGGCCTGGCTGAAAGATTGGCGAACTGGTAGCGTGTAATTAATCCCGGCTAGTCTTTCCTTTTAGGGTTTGAAGGAAGATTTGACTAAAACAGTGGGAGACATCCTGATTAGATATATTATATAACCAATCTAATCTTGCAAGAGCATACGCTGAGTGTTTTCTTCTCTCTCTCTCCAGGTAGCGACCATATCACGCCTTAATCAAGATAATAAAACGAATATATTGACCGAACCCGCTTGTTATACTGAGCTGGGGAACGTTGGTCCCGCTCCAACTTATAATTGTTATAAGACAGAGTAGGAAATTGGGGAATACCAGATTTCCCGTGCCGCCCAAACGAAGAAAGTGCATGTTGATGCATCATCTTCGGGTGTGTTCATTACAGAGAACTGTTTCTCAGTATCCTTTACGTCCTGGGTATGTGATACCGGATCAGGATCCCGCATATGTAATCTGTTACATGGGCTACAGATAGGTAAAGAACTGAGAACGGGTGATAAGTTTGATGAGACAGAAAACGGTGCAAGTGTTGCAGCCAAGTCTGTTGGTCACTGTCACCCTGTATTACCAGAATACATTGATTCTGAACAAATGTTATTAGATACCGAAGCTGATATACAAAATCATATCAGTCTCTTTATTAGTAAAGAAAGGATATAATTTTGTATTGTTGGATAATGTTTTGAACATTTCCTATATCAAGAGTTGATCGGTTCAGGCACGTTATCTAAAAGCATTAACGTTCTAAATCAAACTACAGTTCTTAGTATAAGGAACATACACAAGAGGAAGAGTTCAGAAATGAACAAATCCTTCTTGAGGTATTGTAGACTAGGTCATATCAATGCGACCCGACTGGCTAAAGTTACATTTAGATGCATATTTAAATTAGTTTGAATTTACATCTTGTGAAACTTGCCTGTCATGTCACAAAGATAAGATGACCATAGCTCTGTTTATTGGAAACAGAGAAAGAGTTAGTGAACTTTTGGGATTGATACATGCTGATGTATGAAAGTCCCCTGTCTACACATGCCAAGATCGGTTCTTTGTACTTCATTACGTTCTCTGATAATCTCTCAAGATTCAGACATATGTTCCTGTTGAAACACAAGTCCGAACCTTTTGAGATATTCACAGAATATAAGTTAGAAGTAGAGAACCAAAATACGGGTATAAGTATTATGTCCTTTGATGAGATCAAGGAGGAGAATACTTAAGCACGGAATTCCTGGACTGTTCTAAAGGAGAATGAGATTCTCTCTCAGCATTACTCCTCCGTACACACCATAGCACGATGGTATATCGGGGCGGAGCAATAGCACCCTATGTGATATGGTGTGCTCTATGATGAGTACTACTGAGTTTCCTATTTCCTTTTGGGAGTTATGCACTTGAGAAGCTGCATACCTATTGAATAGGGTTCGAATCAAATCAGTTGCCTACCACTTCATATATGATATGGAAAGGGAAGAGCCCATATCTTAAGCTTGTTAAGATTTGGGGTTGTCCGGCCTATGTCTTAAAGCAAAATCCGGACAAGCTCGAGGGAAGGTCTGTTATGTAGAACTGGAAATGTTCCAGCTATACAAAATGCAGCTGATGATTTGGTAGAACCAAAGGATTCAATAGTTTCCAACGAACCTCAGCCTCTCCGCCGATCTAGTAGGGTTCCTCACCCACCTGAGAGATACTTCGGTTTCTTTATGACAGTGGGAGCGAGGATTGCATCATGAGATGATGACCTAACTAGTTTCGTGCAGGCCATCAGGAGTGGGACTCTGTAAGAATGGCTGGATGCTTATCGATCTGAGATGGAATCCTTATACACCAACAAAGTATGGACTTTGGTTGCTTTATCTGAAGGGTTAAATCTGTTAGTGTATATGCCCTAGAGGCCATTACTGTATCATACTAGTATGTATATTACTTGATGGAAGCTTGGGATATTCACAGTTGTACAGACAATCTTGCTCAATATAGTAGTATGCTACTTGGTTTGTCTCTGCTTTAATGTGTACATGTGTGTTTATTTATTATATCACCTATACGCATTAGTAGAGCCCTTAGGATCTTTGCTTGATTACCGGCGTTGTGATGGCGATCACACTCGTGGGGGCTGGGTAATCTATAAGCACATCCTTATACAGGTCCCTGGTCGTTGGACTATCGAGACAGGGCATCGATACTCCGGAGTAGACTAGCGTATGCGCTTCTCATCTCAGTGTGGGAGACGGTCTGTCCCACAGCCGTTAGTACGTTGTACTTGGGATAGTATGCGGGTGCTCGTTAGGTTACGAGTACACTGGACAGGACTCGTCGGGAACTGTTGGTTGGTAATATACCTATCGTCAGTTATCAGTTCCCAGGTGACATGAGTACAGCTTAGTCCGCTGACTTGACACTATCACTTCGCCTCGAGTGTGTTCCCACTGTTCTTTGATTACTACCCTACCACGGCTCTACTGAGTCGTGCAAACAGGTAGTAGTTGGGAGCAGTCCCGAAGCACTTGGAGGCAGTGACGGTTAGACAGGATTCGTCTCTCCCGGTATTGGGGGTTGACATCGCGCTGTGTCTAGGAGAGCCATTACACAAGTAGTCCCTGGCCAGGGCAAGCGAGATCTACTGGTAGGTTCCAGTGTTATCTCAGGGTGTATTGGGCTACACTCCGACACGACTTGTACCGCTATTAGGGGACTGACGTTCACCGCCCCCCTAGGCCCGCCATGCGATGTATCAGACGAACAGACCGGACTGTACGGAGATTGTCACATACAGGCTCAGTAGGAGTGCAGATGGGGTTCACCTCGTCAGTCTTCTTATCGACATCTACCTGGGGACCGTTACGTACAGCTAGTGCCGCTTGCGGTCTGTGGTTAAACCCACTGCCAGCGTAGTGTCGAGTCTTTAGAGTCCCACACAGAGAGCTATTCGCCTTTAGGCAAAATGAGTAGAGGTCGCATGGTTTTGCGACAGGGTTCGTTCGCATCCGCGCACTTGTGCACGTTTGCTGTCCGGACAGTTTATACTAGTGGGCTTTGGTTTAAGCTAGATCCTAGTATATGATTTGAGATTGGTTTTTCTCAGTGCATTCGTGTTCCTCGGATCACGAATGCGGGTGCGTATGCACAGTTGCTTGAGATTGAGGGAGAGGACCTTGTTTAGGGTTAATGACTATTGTCATTTTATTAACCCTATTGTTTTTGTGTGTATTATTGTTAATTGATAATTAGCTTAATTATTGTGCATGGTTGTTGTTGTTGACCATTTGACTTCATTGACTTGTTGACCATGTTGACAACTTGACCATAATCATTTCATTTGGAAGATGCTCTTTGATCCTTGCAATTTGCATTAATATTGAAATGATAATGGTCACCTCTTGATTAAACCATGACAATTTTCTAGCTAATTATGGAATTAAAATATTACACACATATTAGTGAGAATGGCTCACTAATTATTCATTATCTCATATCATTTCTCTCTCTTGCTCATCCTCTCCCTCAAGCTCTCTCCCTCTCATGTGTTGAGAAACAAAAAGCTTAAGAAAAACCTTCACTTGATCTTCTCTACTCTCTTCTAGGGTTCAAGTCTTAGCATTTCTTGCACTCTAGTTACTCCTAGCTTGGAGTTGAAGCTAAAGGTCGAGGCTTTCGGGTGGATCCTTCTTTGACGGAAGAAGACAAGCATGGTGAGGCCTTTCTACCATTCCGACGAGCAAGGAGAGAAGGAGTTCGAGCTCAAGGTATAACCTTTCTATAACTTAGTTAGTTGTTAGTTTGTTTTAGCTAGTTTTTGTTTAGCAAAGATCCTCACAAGCTCGGTCCATGTTGCCTAAGTCGATAAAAATCCGTTTTTTATTATGTTTTCCGCCTCCCCGTAAGCACCGGGGTGGGCAACGTGGACCTAACAGTGGTATCAGAGCCTAACTAAACTCAAACTAGCTAGGTAGTGAAGTGTAACGAAGTTTCGAAACCGGAAAATCCAAAAACCAAACTTTTGCAAAACCCTAGTTTCTGTTGAAATTTTTTCTGTTCTAAATGAAAAACTTTATACTTTTAAATTCGGCTCAGGGTTTTGTGTGAACACCCATGAAAAACGGTACAGTGTTTCGTTCAAACCGCCGCCCTTCCGCGGCACGAGGTAGGCATGTGCCGCGGAAGCGCCGCCGTTTGTCGTCTTATGTGCATCGTTTTTCGTGCAGTGTGTGTCTGTGTTGGTTTTGGGATTTTTAAAATATATTATATGTGCCCAGATTTTCCAGAACTAAAATTAGCTTTTGGGGGCCTATAAATCCGTATTTTTCCGGAACTTCACTACACTTTAACTATATCGGTTATATCTGTGATGCTTGCATGTATTGAACGTCGGCTAATGGCTATAAGACGATTAGTCGGGGTTATACATGATCTGTGATTGTTATTGGTTTATGGATATGAATGGATTGGATTGTCGCGGGTGAATGGTCGGGGTGGATGTGAGATGAGCGTTGTTTTTCTTTCATTCATTTGTAACATGTAAATTGATGTAATAATATTATTTGTATGGCCGCACAACCGGGTCGGGGTTGTAGCCGTCATTGTATAATTCTTTTTACTGTTTTTGCTCCTAGGATAGACCCATGGAGGGGGTGCACAAACTACCGGGTATCTCGAAGTGCCGAGTGGCCTACTCACGGTGGTGAGGGAGGTTGCTTCGCTTCGGGTGCTTGGCGGGTAGTTTGCCGCACCCGTAGGGGTCTTGGGTGGGGTATTGGCTATTCACCGTGACCGTGTAATCCGCTTTACGTTGCAGGCTCGAACGCATTGCGGATTCCTAGTATATCCAATGTATTCATCTGTGATCTGTAATGTCTATCATTGCTATATATTTATATATAATAACTATTTAAGCGTTGCTTATGTTTTACAGCCGCGCTAACCCAGCCCCCACTCTGTCGTTAGTTAAGTAACCGAACGGGTGATGACGGGGCCCCGTGGCGAATGCGAATGGCATAAGCGTACGTCATATTTTGGTTGTTTTCTGTAATGGTAGGATTAAATGATGGGACGCATTAAAAGAACTAATGCAAGAAAATAAACCTAAAGGACGTTGTTGGAACAATTTTTCAAAAAGCTGTTATTGCAAGGACGTTCATTTTTGTTTTGCATAGCGGTATTCGGTTGTGAATGCCCAGCACCTCAGTCGACGAGGCAAGGGCCGAGATCCCTTCACCGGGAGTGACCCCTTGGACAAAAGTTTGCGTCAGGGTAATAACTTCACTATAGTCGATTATGCTTGCTTTGCATCGAGGTATTCAGTTTGGAATATCCTGCACCTCATACGACGAGGAAAGAGCCGAGATCCCTTCACAGAGAGTGACCTCTTTAGCAAAAAGTTTTCGCCACTATACTTTCAAAAACTGTATCATGTTCCTTCAACGATATCAAGTTCATTACGTTAACTGGTTTTTCGCCAAAAACCCAGCCGTAGCCCTCCGTCGTTTCTTATAAGTTATACTTAGTATTCGTGCTGCGTTTGTTGACTGTGTCAAGGCGCAGTGAACGGTAGCTAAGTGTTGCTTATTTGCTGGATACAATGTGATTGGTTAGGACATTTGTGTAACCTTGTTGACTGTGTCAAGGGTTATGCAGGTGGGTTTAATGCAATCAAGATAACGACGGGATGAACTTGACTAGGACTCTCTGATTTGTTGACTGTGTCAAGATCACTTGGGTCCTAGGGGCAAAAACCACATCGGGAGTTTCAAAAGAACTGAAACTTGCAGATTTAGCATACCTTCTGGAGTGTGGTGACTAGAGTGGATTCCATCTAGGTTATCACACAATGACAGTTGGATCCCGATCCCACTGATGAGTTGGTTTACTCTCGGGAGATTATTTCACTTAACGATCAATGCTATAAACCTAGTAGGTGTCTAGAAAGGTGTTAGCGGGGTTACGCCCCCACGGAAAAGAGGTTCTTTAATTAAGGAACTTCGCGAAAGCGTTGGAAAACCTCCCTCGAAGTACCGACACTAGCCTGGCTGAAAGGTTAAGCAAGTATTGTGACGTGAATTAATACCCGGCTAGTTCTTCTTTTAAAAAGGTTTTAAGAAGAATTTGAGGAAACAGTGGGAGACATCCTGGTTAGATAAATTAATAAACCAATCTAATCTTGCAAGAGCATACGCTGAGTGTTTCTTTTCTCTCTCCCCAGGCAGCAACCTTTTCACGCCCTAATCAAGATAATAAAATGTATTGCTTGACCGATCCGAATTCTTATTCGGGACTGGGGAAAGTTGGTTCAGCTCTAACTTGTGACAACAGTCATGAGTATGAGAATAGGAAAGGGGATTGTCTGGATTTCCAGAATACCCAGTCGAAGAAGAAGCATGGTTTTGCATCTACTTCAGGTGTTCTTGTAATTGAGAACTGTTTTACGGTCAGCCCTACCTCCTGGGTACTTGATACCGGATCAGGATCTCATATCTGTAATTTATTACAGGGACTGAGAAAAAGTAGGAAAGTTGCACCGGGTGATATGTCGCTCAGAGTAGCGAACGGAGCACAAGTTTATGCGGCAGCCGTCGGTGAATATCACCTAGTATTGCCAAATGGCAAGACTATGATTTTGAACGATTGCTACTATGTACCCTCCATGGTTTGCAACATCATATCAGTGTCTTTACTTGATAAAGATGGATATAACTTTGTTCTTGAAAAGAATATCATGAACATTTACCTTCATAAGGTACTGGTTGCAGAGGGTACACTGTGTAATGGTATCTACGTTCTAAATCAGAATACAGTTCTCAATATACAAAACACACGCAAGAGGAAGAATTCAGATACGAATGAATCCTACTTGTGGCATTGTAGACTTGGTCATATCGGAGAGAAAAGACTGAGTAAGTTGCATAAAGATGGACTCTTGGATGCGTTCGAGTTTTCATCTTATGAAACTTGTCAGTCTTGTCTCAAAGGGAAGATGACCAAATCTCCGTTCACCGGATATGGAGAAAGAGCAGCAGAGCTCTTGGGACTCGTACAGAGTGATGTATGTGGTCCGATGTCTATACATGCAAAGGGTGGGTTCTCGTACTTCATCACATTCACTGACGACCTCTCTAGGTTCGGATATGTGTATCTAATGAAACACAAATCTGAAGCTTTTGAGAAATTCAAGGAATTTAGAAACGAAGTAGAGAACCAGACAGGCAAAAGTATCAAGATCCTCCGGTCTGACAGGGGAGGGGAGTACTTAAGCACGGAATTCCTAGATTACTTAAAAGAGAATGGTATTCTCTCTCAGCTTACTCCTCCTTATACACCACAGCACAACGGTGTATCGGAGCGGAGGAATCGTACCCTATTGGATATGGTTCACTCCATGATGAGTAGTGTTGAGTTACCTCTTTCATTCTGGGGATATGCACTTCAAACTGCAGCACATCTATTGAATCAAGTTCCATCCAAATCCGTGCCTAAGACTCCGTATGAAATATGGAGTGGTAAGAGTTTGTATCTTAAACGTGTTAAGATTTGGGGTTGCCCAGCTTATGTCAAAAAGCAGAACCCAGACAAACTTGAGGCATGGGCAGTTTTGTGTAAGTTTGTGGGATACCCAAAAGATTCAAGTGGGTATCTGTTCTACCATGCAGAGGAACAGAAGATAATTGTTTCAAGAAATGCCACATTTTTAGAAAAAGAATTTCTTGTTAAAAACATTAGTGGCAGCACGGTAGAACTGGATGAAATTCCAGAAACACAAACTTTAACAAAAGATTTGGTGGAACCGCTAGATTCAATAACCCCAAACGAACCTCAGCCACTCCGCAGATCTGGTAGGATTTCTCATCCGCCCGAGAGATACTACGGTTTTCTCATTGACGGGGATCGAGAGGATTGCATCTTGGAAGAAGATGACCCTACCAGTTTCAGGCAGGCCATTATCAGTAGGGACTCTGATAAGTGGCAGGAAGCAATGCAATCCGAAATGGAGTCCATGTACGCCAATAAAGTGTGGACCTTGGATATTGCTCCACCTGGGGTAAAACCCGTTGGATGCAAATGGATCTACAAAAGGAAACTTGGTGTAGATAGGCAGGTGGAAACCTATAAAGCTAGACTCGTTGCAAAAGGTTTTCGTCAAAGACCTGGTTTGGACTATGATGAAACTTTTTCTCCGGTGGCTATGCTCAAATCCATTCGGATCCTACTTGCCATTGCTGCCTTCCATGACTATGAAATCTGGCAGATGGATGTTAAAACGGCTTTCCTAAACGGTTGTTTGGAAGAGTGCGTTTACATGGATCAACCAGAAGGTTTCGTAGACAGTGGGAGCAGCGGAAAGGTGTGCAAGTTGCTTAAATCCATTTATGGATTAAAGCAGGCATCGCGGAGCTGGAACATCTGTTTTGATGAGGCAATCAAGGAATTTGATTTCATCAAGAACGAAGATGAACCCTGTGTATATAAGAAGATTGTAGGACGAACTGTTGTATTCCTTGTCTTGTACGTGGACGACATTCTTTTGATAGGAAATGACATTCCTATGCTACAATCGGTCAAGCTGTTTTTGTCACAAAGGTTCTCCATGAAGGACCTGGGTGATGCCTCGTACATTCTGGGGATCAAGATCTATAGAGATAGATCCAAGAAACTGTTGGGACTTTCACAGTCCAGGTATATAGAGACCGTACTAAAGAGATTTAGTATGGAGGGTTCCAAGCGCGGTAATATACCCGCATTGCACGGAATTACCCTCTCCAAGAAGATGTCTCCTAAGACTGACGAGGAGAGGGTTCGCATGAGCACTATACCCTACGCTTCGGCGGTAGGATCTATAATGTATGCGATGCTATGTACAAGACCAGATGTAGCTTACGCGTTGAGCGCGGTAAGCCGGTATCAGTCAGACCCAGGGGAGGACCACTGGACAGCAGTGAAGAACATTCTCAAGTACCTGAGAAGGACTAAGAAGATGTTCCTGGTTTACGGTAATGGAGACCTCAGGGTCGAGTCCTTTACCGATTCAAGCTTCCAGAGTGACAAAGATGACAGCAAGTCCGTCTCGGGTTTTGTGTTTACCCTCAACGGAGGGGCGGTATGTTGGAGGAGTTCCAAGCAGGATACCGTCGCAGACTCGACGATGGAAGCTGAATACATTGCTGCAAGCGATGCCGCAAAAGAGGCGGTCTGGATTAAGAAGTTCATTAGTGAACTTCAGGTGGTTCCGTCCATTGTTGACCCAATACATTTGTATTGCGATAACAATGGGGATATAGCTTTAGCGAAGGAACCAAGGTCCCATCAGAAATCCAGGCACATCTTAAGGCGGTAACACCTGATCAGGGAGATCATTGATCGACAGGAGATCGAGGTGCGGAGAGTGGACACAAAGGACAACACTGCGGACCCATTCACGAAGGCTTTACCCCAGACTCAGTTCGAGCGGCTGATCGAGATGATAGGTCTTCGATACGCCAGTACATGGCCTTAGTGCAAGTGGGAGATTGTTAGTGTATATGCCCTAGAGGCCATTACTGTATCATACTAGTATGTATATTACTTGATGGAAGCTTGGGATATTCACAGTTGTACAGACAATCTTGCTCAATATAGTAGTATGCTACTTGGTTTGTCTCTGCTTTAATGTGTACATGTGTGTTTATTTATTATATCACCTATACGCATTAGTAGAGCCCTTAGGATCTTTGCTTGATTACCGGCGTTGAGATGGCGATCACACTCGTGGGGGCTGGGTAATCTATAAGCACATCCTTATACAGGTCCCTGGTCATTGGACTATCGAGACAGGGCATCGATACTCCGGAGTAGACTAGCGTATGCGCTTCTCATCCTAGTGTGGGAGACGGTCTGTCCCACAGCCGTTAGTACGTTGTACTTGGGATAGTATGCGGGTGCTCGTTAGGTTACGAGTACACTGGACAGGACTCGTCGGGAACTGTTGGTTGGTAATATACCTATCGTCAGTTATCAGTTCCCAGGTGACATGAGTACAGCTTAGTCCGCTGACTTGACACTATCACTTCGCCTCGAGTGTGTTCCCACTGTTCTTTGATTACTACCCTACCACGGCTCTACCGAGTCGTGCAAACAGGTAGTAGTTGGGAGCAGTCCCGAAGCACTTGGAGGCAGTGACGGTTAGACAGGATTCGTCTCTCCCGGTATTGGGGGTTGACATCGCGCTGTGTCTAGGAGAGCCATTACACAAGTAGTCCCTGGCCAGGGCAAGCGAGATCTACTGGTAGGTTCCAGTGTTATCTCAGGGTGTATTGGGCTACACTCCGACACGACTTGTACCGCTATTAGGGGACTGACGTTCACCGCCCCCCTAGGCCCGCCATGCGATGTATCAGACGAACAGACCGGACTGTACGGAGACTGTCACATACAGGCTCAGTAGGAGTGCAGATGGGGTTCACCTCGTCAGTCTTCTTATCGACATCTACCTGGGGACCGTTACGTACAGC
Organism: Agapanthus africanus; assembly: GCA_030015575.1. NCBI lineage: Eukaryota > Viridiplantae > Streptophyta > Magnoliopsida > Asparagales > Amaryllidaceae > Agapanthus > Agapanthus africanus. Next base: position 367,656,970 of record JASDDO010000022.1, read on the forward strand.
TAGTGCCGCTTGCGGTCTGTGGTTAAACCCACTGCCAGCGTAGTGTCGAGTCTTTAGAGTCCCACACAGAGAGCTATTCGCCTTTAGGCAAAATGAGTAGAGGTCGCATGGTTTTGCGACAGGGTTCGTTCGCATCCGCGCACTTGTGCACATTTGCTGTCCGGACAGTTTATACTAGTGGGTTTTGGTTTAAGCCGGATCCTAGTATATGATTTGAGATTGGTTTTTCTCAGTGCATTCGTGTTCCTCGGATCACGAATGCGGGTGCGTATGCACAGTTGCTTGAGATTGAGGGAGAGGACCTTGTTTAGGGTTAATGACTATTGTCATTTTATTAACCCTATTGTTTTTGTGTGTATTATTGTTAATTGATAATTAGCTTAATTATTGTGCATGGTTGTTGTTGTTGACCATTTGACTTCATTGACTTGTTGTCCATGTTGACAACTTGACCATAATCATTTCATTTGGAAGATGCTCTTTGATCCTTGCAATTTGCTTTAATATTGAAATGATAATGGTCACCTCTTGATTAAACCAAGACAATTTTCTAGCTAATTATGGAATTAAAATATTACACACATATTAGTGAGAATGGCTCACTAATTATTCATTATCTCATATCATTTCTCTCTCTTGCTCATCCTCTCCCTCAAGCTCTCTCCCTCTCATGTGTTGAGAAACAAAAAGCTTGAGAAAAACCTTCACTTGATCTTCTCTACTCTCTTCTAGGGTTCAAGTCTTAGCATTTCTTGCACTCTAGTTACTCCTAGCTTGGAGTTGAAGCTAAAGGTCGAGGCTTTCGGGTGGATCCTTCTTTGACGGAAGAAGACAAGCATGGTGAGGCCTTTCTACCATTCTGACGAGCAAGGAGAGAAGGAGTTCGAGCTCAAGGTATAACCTTTCTACAACTTAGTTAGTTGTTAGTTTGTTTTAGCTAGTTTTTGTTTAGCAAAGATCCTCACAAGCTCGGTCCATGTTGCCTAAGTCGATAAAAATCCATTTTTTATTATGTTTTCCGCCTCCCCGTAAGCACCGGGGTGGGCAACGTGGACCTAACAAAATCCCCATCAGGAGCGAGTATATCTTGAGAAGATTACTTGGTGTACATGGAAAAGTTGAGACTTTCAAAGCTATGCTTAAGTCCATCCAGATCCTACTTGCCACTGCTACATTCCATGACTACGATATCTGGTGGTTGGGTGTCATGACTGCTTTTCTAAGTGATGTTTTAGAAAAGATAGCGTCTATAAGTACACAGCCAGAGGGCTTCGTAGACAGTGGGAGCAGCGGAAACGTGTGCAAGATGTTTTATATGATAAAACAGGCATCGCGGAGTTGGAACATCTGTTTTGATGTGGTAGTCAAAGAGTTTGACTTCATCAAAATGGTAGATGAACCTTGTATATACAAAAAGGTAGTAGAGAGTATGGTGGTGATCCTCGTAGAGTACGTGGATGACATACTCTTGATAGGGAAGGAGTTTCCTATGCTACGATCGGTCAATCTCCGCTTATCACAAGGATTCTCCATATAGGATCAAAATGATACCTCCTAAATCCTGGGTTTTTGGATCTATGAGATAGATCTAATTGGATGTTAGGATACTCACTAGTTGTAGTGAGATGGTATAAATTGATCCTGGGGAGAATCACTGGAATGGTTCCAGGGTGATAAGGACGACTGAATGTCAGTCGCAGGCATTGTCTTTACCCTCAGAAGAGGGACGGTATGTTGGAAGAGTTCCAAGCTAGATACCGTGACATACTAGACGATTAAAGGCAAGATACATCGTTACCAAGGATGCTACCAAAGAGGCAGTCTGGATATATATAAGTTCATGAGATGAACTTCGTTCCTACTATTGTGTGACAATGGAGTTGTGGCTTTTTCCAAGGAACTACCGTCCCATCAGAAATCCAGATATAATTCTTAGGCAGTATCACTTGATCATGGAGATGGTTGATCTCCAGGGAGATCTAGGTTAGGAGAGTAGGTACAGAGGACAACAGCGCGGATCCACTCACAAAGTCGTTTTTCTCAGTAGAGACTTTTACGGGATGGTTGAGTATGAGATACTTCAACCGCAGCTAATTGTTGGGTATGCGATACCATAACAGATGGCCCTAGTGCAAGTGGGAGATTGTTAGTTATTTGTATGCCCTAGAGGCCATTACTGTACATACGATGTATATTGTAGTGGATGCTAGGACATATATAGGGAGGACTTTCTTGCTCGACATGATAGTATGCTATCTGGTTGTATTTTATCTTAACATGTACTCTAATTGTCTCTATGTTACATGTTGATAAAGCCCTTAGGATATGTACTCGACTACTGGGACTATGATGAGATCATACTAGTGGGGCCACGGTAGTTGACGAGTACATCCTATAACTGTTCCTAGTCGAGGGTGTATCGAGACAGGGCATCGATACACCAGAGTAGACTAGCGTATACGCATCTTGACCCATATGATGGGCGATGGATGATCCCATATCCATCGGTGTTTGACATCAAGGATGGTGTACGAGTGCTCAGTAGAGACTGGGTACACTGGACGGACTTGCCGAGAACTCCCAGATGGTATTATACCATACGTCAGATGGCAGTTCTCCGGTGACACTGGTACAGAGTAGTCTGTTGAGCCGAGATCGTCATAGAGTCTTGTGTGATTCCCACTGTGCTTTGATTTCCATCATACTACGTCCAAGAGGGCGTGCAAAAAGGTGGCTTTTGGGTACAGTCCCGAATCATATGGAGGCAATGAGCGATAGGAGGGGATTCGTCTCTCCCGGTATAGGGAGTTGATGTTGTGCTGTATTCGATTGGCTATAACCGGAAATCCCTGGCCAGGGTTGCTGAGATTTACTGGTAAGTGTTATCAGTAGTTTCTCGAACTGTTATAGACCTCATATCAACACGACTTATCGAGCTACTGGGGTCTGACGTTTACCACCCCTAGGCGAGATATGCGACATATCAGACGACGAGACCGGACTGGACGGGAGTGTTACTGTTTGGATTCACAGAAGAAGTTACAGGCTTGCTTGTTGATCTTCTGAGCGCTCAATACCTGGGTAGCTGTTACGTTTAGCTGACCGCTTGCAGCTTGTGGGTGTTTGATATGATCATCACCTACTGCCGGCGTATTGACGATTCTTTAGAGTCCTACACAGAGGTTTCTTGACTCAGGCAAAATGAAGTAGGAGAACATATGTGATATGTGCGGGACCGAGGATAATACGATATGAGATACCGTATTCTATTCTTGCGATATTTGATATCAGCCGGGTCATCGGATCAAGTGTTGATTCGATGAATCGGTACGGATAAATATTAGCCGGTTATATGCGATATAGCCGGATTGTCGGATCAAGTGTTGATTCGATAATTTAATGTATAATAATATATATGATATATTAAATTACATTAACTAATATTTGCTCACTAAAAGATTCTTTTTCTCACTCTGGTAATACATTGATATATATGCGATATATGTTAAATGTATTATTTTATTTTGTTGAAATAAATATTGTATATGTGATATATAATATTGTAACATGTTATAATTATTAATGCAACATGATTAGAGGAGTTTAAACGAGATTAGGGTTTGATTTGGGTTAATGCATTCTAGATGTTTCTAGATGTCTTTACTTTGTCATGATAAAGATATTTGTGTTGATCTTTATCCATGACTCACACTTAACCCAACCCAAACCCTAACCCTAGTAAACTCTCTACAATGGTTACTACAACGATGGTTGCATAAATAATTATGATAACTTTTATTATTCAACACAAATGATTATTCATCTTCTTCCTTCTTCATTCTTCCATGAAAAAGCTTACTTGTTTTTCAAAAGTTGATGAATAAATATGAGAAAAAGATAAATAAAGAGAGAGAAAATCCTACTTCATCATCCTCATCTTCCCTTGCCATTTAGATGAGGGTGTTCACATCATTTCATGAGTGTTAGCTTGTGTTAAAGAAACTTCAAGGTAGATCATCTTAGTATCGAAGATCGGAAGCAAAGGTTGCGTCTTTCTCTTCGTGGAACCTCTCGAGAGTCCGGATCCTGATGATCGCAGCGAAGGGACCACAACACGGAGCATATGAAGTGAAGGACCGGATCTACAAAGGTTGTAATCCCTCTCACTTAGTGTTAAAATGTTTAGCATGCTTGTTTTCGCCTAATCTCTAGTTTAAAGTTCCGTATTCGGATTGTTTGGCACGGCTAAATTTTTAATCGGGAATTGTTGATGCCTCGTAGACCCTTGTGCGCGTGCCTAGCAACCCTATAATCAGGATCCTACTTTCCATTGCTGCATACCATGACTACGAAATCTGGAAGATGGACGTCAAGACCGCTTTTCTAAATGGTGATTTAGAAGAAAGCGTGTACATGACACAGTCAGAGGGCTTCGTAGATAGTGGGAGCAGCGGAAGTGTGTGCAAGCTTCTTAAATCAATCTACGGATTAAAGCAGACATCATGGAGCTGGAACATCTGTTTCGATGAAGCTATCAAAGAGTTTGACTTTATCAAAAACGTAGATGAACCTTGTATATACAAGAAGGTTGTAGAGAGTAAGGTTGTTTTCCTCGTATTGTATGTAGATGGCATACTCATGATAGGAAATGATGTTCCTATGCTACACTCGGTCAAGCTCTTCTTATCACACAAGTTCTCCATGAAAGATCTTGGTGATTCCTCTTACATCCTGGGGATTAAGATCTATAGAGATAGATCTAAATGGATGTTGGGATTGTCCCAATCCAGGTACATAGATACCATACTAAAGAGGTTTAATATAGAAGATTCTAAGCGTAGTAATTTACCCACTTGCTCAGGAATCACTCTCTCCAAAGAGATGTCTCCCAAGACTGATTTGGAGAGGGCTCGCATGCAAGGGATACCCTATGCTTCGACAGTCGGGTCAATCATGTATGCGATGTTGTGTACCAGACCGGATGTAGCTTACTCGCTAGGTGTAGTGAGTAGGTATCAATCAGATCCTGGGAAGAAACACTGAACAGCTGTGAAGAACATTCGTAAGTACTTAAGAAAGACTAAAGAAATGTTCTTAGTGTATGGTAACGGTGAACTCCAGGTGGAGTCCTTTACCGATTCGAGCTTCCAGAGTGATAAGGATAACAGTAAGTCGGTCTCGGGTTTTGTCTTTACCCTCAACGGAGGGGCGGTATATTGGAAGAGTTCCAAACAAGATACCGTAGCAGACTCAACGATGGAGGCTGAATACATTGCTGCCAAAGAGGCTGTCTGGATAAAGAAGTTCATAGCTGAACTTGGTGTGGTTCCATCCATTGAGCATCCAATACCTCTGTATTGTGATAAAAATGGAGCTATGGTTTTGGCCAAGGAACCCCGGTCCCATCAGAGATCCAGACATATTCTTAGGCGGTATCACCTGATCCGGGAGATAGTTGATCACCAGGAGATCGAGGTCAGGAGAGTTGGCACAGAGGATAACACAACGGATCCACTCACGAAGGCCCTCCCCCAGAAGTGATTCGAGAGACTATTTGGGATGTTGGGTATGAGATACTACAACAACTGGCCTTAGTGCAAGTGAGAAATTATTATGGATATGTATGCCCTAGAGGCCATTATTGTACATTGATGCATATTATAGTGGATGCTTGGACATATATTGTTAGTGGATGTTGCACACCCTCACAACACTTGTGAGGAGGCGGAAGTGGCAAACGAAAAATTTCTTGCATGCAACACTCACATAAAACCTGGATCTTGTGCTTAAACCTTAGCAAACCCTATCTAGAGTTCTTAACTACTATGAAAGGGTTATACCTAATAAACCGGTCCATCGGATCTTCTTTTGGATGCAACTCCTAGGCTCTCTTGATGCTTGAAAGGAACTCGGTCTCCGGTCACCTCTAGGTCGTAGATGATCCACCCGAGAGCTATAGAACAAGCTTCAAACTCTTCACAAGTGTTAACTAAGAAATCAAGTGTGCTAGAAATGATTACTTAGATGATGTAGAGATTAAGTAGAGCATTAATGTGATCCCTAAGATTTTGATTCACAACTCATGTGAAGGGTAAAGCTTGGAGGAGGAAGGAGATAATGAGAAGAGAGAATGTGAGAGTGATGAATGAAAAAATCAAGCATGGAAAAATGATATGGCTCAAATGAAAATAATTGAAGCATGCAATATTTTTCTCAAAAATAATGCACCATGCTTCAATAGTAACCCCAAATGAATAAAAATGATATAAGCCATTCCTTCATCCATGCTTTGACTCTCTCCAAATTCCACCTCATAATTTCCATTTTCACAAAATGAAAACCATTTATGAGGTGTCCCCTTCTAGAAGGTATTCTTGTACAATTACAAGAATACCCCTCACCGTATACCGTATAAGTATACCGGTATCCGAATTCCGAAAAATACGAATACAAATAATCCAATAATATAATACCGGTATCCGGCTTAAACTAAAGCCTACCGGTATTATCCTTCCGATCATTATTCCTGTAACCATTACACGAACACGATCGAAACCTTGCCGTAACAGCTTACGGCCCCTACATCTTTTGCCTGAACCAGAGAACCCTCTGTGTGGGACTCTAAAGATTCGACAGTATGCTGGCAGTGGGATTAACCACAAGCACGTCAGCGGCACTAGCTGTGCGTAACGGCTACCCAGGTACATGACGAAAAGGTGGCCGACGAGCAAACTCATCCCAACCCTAACAAGATTGTAAGCAGCACTTACCGTACAGTCCGGTCTCTTCGTCTGATACGTCGCATATGAAGTCTAGGGGTGGTAAATGTCAGACCCCTAGTAACTTTATAAGTCATGCTGATTTATGGCCCATAACGGTTCGAGAAACTACTGATAACTCTTATCAGTAAATCTCGACGACCCTGGCCAGGGATTTGCTGTTATGGCCGATCAAGCATAACGCGACATCAACTCCCTATACCGGGAGAGAAGAAACCCCTTCTATCGCTCACCGCCTCCATGCGATTTGGGACTGTACCCAAAATCCACCTGTTTGCACGACTCAGTAGAGCCGTGGTAGGGTGGAAATCAAAGCACAGTGGAAATCACACAAGACACTATGACGATCTCGGGTCTACAGACTAACCTGTACAAGTGTCACCGGAGAACTGCTATCTGACAATAGGTATATATACCATCTACGAGTTCTCGGCGAGTCCTATTCGGTGTACCCATTCTCCAATGAGCACCTGTTTACAATCTTTGATGTCAAACACCAATGGTTGTGGGATTAACTATCGCCCCAGGGTCAAGAAACGTACACACTAGTCCACTATGGTAATATCGATGCCCTGTCTCGATATACCCTCGACAAGGAACTATTAAACGATATGCTTATAGATTGCCTAGGCCCCACTAGTATTATCTATATCATAATCCTGGCAGTCAAGCATAATCCTAAGGGCTTCATCAACATGTATATAAAGATATGAAATACAACACATCACATGTTAAGATGAAGATAAACCATATAGCATACTATCATTTCGAGCAAAAATTGTTTTTGTACATATACATGCCTAGCATCCTATATAATACAGGCCTATAGGGCATACAAATCTAACAATCTCCCACTTACACTAAGGCCTGCAGTTGGTGTAATAAGTACCCACTGTCTACACTAAAACCAGTTGTCGGCGTACCGCATGCCCAACATCTTGAACAGTTTCTCAAACTGGACTTGAGGGATGGCCTTGGTGAATGGATCTGTTGTGTTGACTTTCGTGTCTACTCTCCGTACCTCGATGTCCTGGCGATCCACTATCTCCCTGATGAGGTGATACCGCCTCAAGATATGTCTGGATTTCTGATGGGACCGCGGTTCCTTTGCCAAAACCATGGCTCCATTGTTATCGCAATACAGAGATATTGGATTAGCAATGGATGGAACCACCTGAAGTTCAGAAATGAACTTTCTCATCCAGATTGCCTCTTTTGCGGCATCATTAGCGGCAATATACTCATCTTCCATCGTGGAGTGAACGACGGTATCTTGCTTGGAACTCTTCCAACATACTGCCCTTCCATTTAGGGTAAATACAAACCCTGAGATGGACTTACTATCATTCTTGTCGTTCTAGAAGCTGGAGTCGGTAAAGCCCTCCATTTGGAGATCTCCGTTACCATACACCAAGAACATTTCTTTACTTCTTCTCAAGTACTTCAGAATGTTCTTCTCAAGTACTTCAGAATGTTCTTCACAGCAGTCCCGTGTTTCTCCCCTGGATTGGATTGATACCTGCTTACTGCACTCAGTGCATAAGCTACATCTGGGTGAGTACACAACATCGCATACATTATAGATCCTACCTCCGAAGCGTAGGGTATAATACTCATGCGAGCCCTCTCTTCATCAGTCTTTGGAGACATCTCTTTGGAGAGGGTGATCCCGTGACAAGCGGGTAAATTACCCCGCTTGGAATCTTCCATACTAAACCTCTTTAGTATGGTGTCTATGTATCTCAATTGGGACAATCCCAATAATTTCATAGATCTATCTCTATAGATATTAATTCCCAGAATGTAAGAGGCATCACTCAGGTCTTTCATGGAGAACCTCTGCGATAAGAATAGTTTGACCGATTGTAGCATAGGAACATCATTTCCTATCAAGGGAATGTCTTCCACGTACAATACGAGGAATGTAACAGTACTCTCTACAATCCTTTTATAAATATATGGTTCATCTACATTTTTGATATAACCAAACTCATTGAGTATATCATCAAAGCAGATGTTCCAACTCCGTGATGCCTGCTTTAATCCATAGATGGATTTAAGAAACCTGCATGCTTTTCCGCTGCTCCCACTGTCAATGAAGCCTTCTGGCTGATACATAAAAACACATTCTTCTAAATCACCATTTAGAAAAGCCGTTTTAACATCCATCTGCCAGATCTCATAGTCATAGTGAGCAGCTATAGCAAGCAGGATCCGAATGGATTTGAGCATCGTGACTGGTGAAAATGTTTCATCATAGTCCAAACCTAGTCTTTGACTAAATCCTTTTGCGACCAGCCTAGCTTTATAGGTCTCCACCTGACCATCCACACCAATCTTTCTCTTAAAGATCCACTTGCACCCTATTGATTTTATTCCAGAAGGTGCAACCTCCAAAGTCCATACTTTGTTGATGTGCATGGATTCCATTTCGGATCTCATGGCATCCAGCCACTTCACTGAGTCGCCACTCGTGATAGCTTGCTGAAAACTAGAGAAGGATATTTGAATCCGTTCGAATATCAAACTTATGCTACTTTTGAATCTTGTCTCAAAGGAAAGATGATAAAGATTCTGTTCACTGGACACGGAGTGAGAGCAAGCGAGCTCTTAGGACTCGTACACAGTGACGTGTGCGGTCCAATGTCTACACATGCACGAGGTGGTTATTCCTACTTCATTACTTTTACGGATGATTTCTCTAGGTATGGATATGTCTTCTTAATGAAACATAAATCCGAGGCCTTTGAGAAATTCCAAGAATACAAAAATGAAGTGGAAAAACAAACAGGCAAGATTATAAAGACACTGAGATCTGATCGAGGTGGTGAATACTTAAATGCCGAGTTCCTGGGTTACTTAAAAGAGAATGGAATTCTCTCTCAGCTTACTCCTCCATACACACCACAACATAACGGTGTATCAGAAAGGAGGAATCGAACCCTATTAGATATGGTTCATTCCATGATGAGTAACGCTGAGTTACCGCGATCATTCTGGGGATATGCACTAGAATCAGTTGCATATCTTTTGAACCAGGTTCCCACCAAGACTATGCCTACCACACCATATCAGATGTAGAGTGAGAAGAAACCCTATCTTCAGTATCTAAAGATTTGGGGATGTCCGGCTTATGTTAAAAAGCAGCATGCGGACAAACTCGAGGCACGATCAGCACTATGTAAGTTTGTGAGGTATCCAAAGAACTCCAAGGGGTATCTATTCTATTACGCAGAGGAACAAAAGGTGTTTGTTTCTCGTAATACCCATTTTCTAGAATATCAGTTTTTAGAAAAGGAAACAAGTGGGAGCGAAATAGAACTGGAAGAAATTCCAGAACCACAAACTACTACTGAAAGTATGGTAGAACCTGAGGCTTCAGAAGAAAGGGACATCCCGACGCCACTCCGCAGGAGTAGTAGGCAGTCTCATCCTCCCGAGAGATATTACGGTTTTCTCATAGACGGGGATAGAGAGGATTGCACTATTGACTATGATGAGCCTACTAGCTTCCAGCAAGCCATTCAGAGCGGTGACTCAGTAAAATGGCTGGATGCAATGCGGACCGAAATGGAGTCCATGTACACTAACAAAGTATGGACTTTGGACATTGCTCCAGATGGGGTAAAACCCGTAGGATGCAAATGGATCTTCAAAAAGAAGATTGGTGTAGACAGACAGGTTGAAACCTATAAGGCTAGACTTGTTGCAAAGGGTTTCCGTCAAAGACCTGGTTTGGACTATGACGAAACCTTTTCTCCAGTGGCTATGCTCAAATCCATTCGGGTCCTTCTTGCTATTGCTGCCTTCCACGATTATGAGATCTGGCAGATGGACGTAAATACGGCCTTTCTAAATGGAAATTTGGAAGAGAGCGTCTATATGGATCAGCCAGAGGGATTCATTCAGAGTGGGAGCAGCGGTAAAGTATGCAACCTGCTTAAGTCCATTTATGGACTAAAGCAGGCATCGCGGAGTTGGAACATCTGTTTTGATGATGCTATCAAAGAATTCGACTTTATCAAAAATCCAGATGAACCATGCATATACAGTAAGATTGTAGGGAGAGCTGTAGTTTTCCTCGTCTTGTACGTGGATGACATTCTCCTAATAGGAAATGATATTCCTATGTTACAGTCAGTTAAAAGATTCTTATCACAGAAATTCTCCATGAAAGTCCTGGGTGATGCCACCTACATTCTAGGGATCCGGATCTATCGTGATAGATCAAAAAGGATGTTGGGACTTTCGCAGTCCAGGTTCATAGACACCATAGTGAAGAGATTCAGTATGGAAGATTCTAAGCGCGGTAACCTACCGGCTTGTCACGGAATCACCCTCTCCAAAGAGATGTCTCCCAAGACTGACTTGGAAAGGGATCGCATGTCGATTATACCCTACGCTTCAGCGGTAGGCTCTATAATGTATGCGATGTTATGTACCAGACCAGATGTAGCATACGCATTGAGCGTTGTAAGCCGGTATCAGGCAAACCCAGGGAAGAATCACTGGATAGCGGTAAAGAACAATCTCAAGTACCTAAGAAGGACTAAAGATATGTTCTTGGTGTATGGCGGAAAAGACCTCCAGATTGAGGCCTTTGCCGACTTCGGCTTCCAGAGTGACAAAGATGACTCCAAGTCCATGTCAGGTTATGTCTTTACCCTCAATGGTGGGGTAGTCTGTTGGAAGAGTTCCAAACAGGAGACCGTTGCTGACTCAACGATGGAAGCGGAGTACATAGCTGCTTGCGATACCGCAAAAGAAGCTGTCTGGATGAAGAAGTTCCTAATAGAACTTCAGGTGGTTCCTACCAGTGTTGATCCAATACCTCTGTATTATGACAACAACGGCGCTATAGCTTTAGCGAAGGAACCCAGGTCCCATCAGAAATCCAGACACGTCTTAAGGCAGTATCACCTGATCAGGGAGATTGTAGATCGTCGAGAGATCGAGATAAAGAGAGTAGAGACGGAGAATAATATTGCTGATCCATTCACAAAGGCCATTCCTCAGACGCAGTTCGAGAGGCTATTCGAGATGATAGGTCTACGATATGCCAGCTCATGGCCCTAGTGTAAGTGGGAGATTGTTAGTGTATATGCCCTAGGGGCCATTATTGTATCATACTTGTATGTATATTACTTAATGGAAGCTTGGGATATTCACAGTTGTATATACAGTCTTGCTAAAAATGGTAGTATGCTACTTGGTTTGTGTCTACTTTAATATGTGCATATGTTTCTTGTAACGTATCACTTATACATATTAGTAGAGCCCATAGGATCTTTGCTTGATTACCAGCGTTGTGATGGAAATCACACTAGTGGGGGCTGGGTAGTCTATAAGCAATATCTTATACTTGTCCCTAATCGTAGGATTATCGAGACAGGGCATCGATACTCCAGAGTAGACTAGTGTGTACGCTTCTCATCCCAGTTGGGGAGATGTTCTGTCCCACAGCCGTCAGTACGTCGTACTGGAGATAGTATACAGGTGCTCGTTAGGTTACGGGTACACCGGACATGACTCGCAGGGGAACTAATTAGTTGGTATTATACCCGTCGTCGGTTAACAGTTCCCAGGTGACATGAGTACAGCATAGTCCACAGACTTGACACTGCTACTTCGCCTCGAGTGTGTTGCACTGTTCTTAGATTGCTACCCTTCCACGGCTCAAAGGAGTCGTGCAAACAGGTAGGAGTTGGGTGCAGTCCCGAGCACTTGGAGGCAGTGGCGGTTAGAAAGGATTCGTCTCTCCCGGTATTGGGAGTTGATATCGCGCTGTGTCAGAGAGCCATTACGCAAGGTCCCTGGCCAGGGCAAGCGAGATTTACTGGTAGGTTCCAGTAGTTTCTTAGGGTGTAATGGGCTACGCTCCGACACGACTTATACCGCTATTAGGGGACTGACGCTTGCCGCCCCCTAGGCTCGATATGCTATAATCTTAGACGAACAGACCGGACTGTACGGAGATTGTCACATCAGGCTCAGTAGGAGTTCGGATGGGTTTCCTCATCGGCCTTCTTATCGACATCTACCTGGGGACCGTTACGTACAGCTAGTGCCACTTGCGGTCTGTGGTTAAACCCACTGCCAGCGTAGTGTCGAGTCTTTAGAGTCCCACACAGAGGGTTTCCCTGCTCCAGGCGAAACAATATAGAGGTCGTATGGTTTTACGATAAAGGTTCGGACACATACGTGTTTAAACGCACGTACGACGTTCGGACAGTTTTTACTAGCCGGCTTTGGTTTAAACCAGATTCTAGTATCAGGTTATTGGATTTATACAGTCTAAAGTTTTTCCGTGTTTTCACGGATTGGAGGGGCGTTCTCGTAATTTTCTGGGAAGCTTCTAGAAGCATGGTGACTTGGGGGTTAAGGTAGCATATGCATTAATTGGATTAATGAGTCATGTAGTGATTCATACATTGAGTTAATGATTCATTTAATGTTTTATATGACTCATGTGATGAATCACTTAGTGTATTAAAGAAACATGATGATATATCATTATTATTCATTTGATTAAATGATATGTTTCATATATACACATATGACTTCATTCATCCAAAAGGATTCTTATGCTCACCTTCTCTCTCCTCAAGCTCTCTCTTGAAACCCTAATCCTCCCCTCTCATGTGTTGAGATCAAGGATTAGATAGACTAATACATCCATAACCTCACTCTATATCCCCTAGGTAGCTTAGATTAGCACTTTGAGCAACCTTGTTATCTCAAGTTAGAGATCAAGCTTGGCGTAGGAGCTCTCGGGTGGATCGTCTTTGACTCGAGGAGGCCGTTGAGGTGCCGATGTTCCAAGGAGCCTACAAGGAGTGTAGGACAACGATGAAGACCCGAAGGACAAGTAACGTGAGGTATAACTTCGAATCCGAGTAGTTAAACCTCTTGTAGTTTGCTAGTAAAGGTTTAGATACGATTCATGCGCTCAAGTCCGTGTTACAAAGTTTTGATAATCGTTTTTCATATATTCCGCCTCCCCGCAAGTTCGTGGGGTGCGTGACATGGACTTACAGGCCTCCCTTTCGCTCAATACCTGGGTAGCCGTTACGTACAGCTAGTGCCGCTGACGTGCTTGTGGTTAAACTCACTGCCAGCGTATTGACGAGTCTTTAGAGTCCCACATAGAGGGTTTTCAAAATTCAGGCGATATGGTGTAGATGACGTATGTTTGTACATACAGGTGTCCGATTAAATATGTGTGCAGGCTGCACAGACTTTAATCGGACGGTTGATAATACTAGCGGCTTAGGATTAAAATGGATTATTAAATCAAGTTTTGATTTAATAATTTGTATATGTATTTATATTCTAGTATTATTGTTCACTATTCATTTTCTCTCTTGGTTATTCGTATTTTTATGTGAATACGCGTATATGTATTTCGATACGTATACCGGGTTGCATTCCGTATTTATACAGAATTGTTTCTAGAAGATGTGACACCTCATTATTTGATTTCCTTTTTAGAAAATCATTTTGTGAAATGAGGTGGAGGGGGTGAGGTGGCATGAGCATGGCATTGTTTATTAGTAAATTGGAAAGATATTTTCATTATTGCATGAGAGAGAGTGTGGGGTGGCTACCATCATACAATGAGCCTTGCTCATTTCTTTTTCACTACTTGATTTCTTCACTTGCTCACTCTCTCACTCACACTCACTAATAGACTTAGCCATTTCTTTAGTTGCTCATGCCATGGTTTCTTGACCTCCTCTTCATTTTCTATGGTTGCTCTTGGAGCATTTTGATGAGAGAAAAACATTAGTGAGATAATCCTACACATCCACTCTCCATTGCTAGCAACCTTGGAGCGTCGGTTGCCACGTTTCGCGAGGCTGAAGCTTGCGCTGTTTCCCTCAGGTGGATCATCGTAGATCGAAGAAGACCGACAACCAAACTCGATCCAGACGACCACTAGGAGCTTGGAATGAAGACCAAAGGACACGGATCAACCGATATAACCAATCTAACTTCTTTACATACTTTCTTGTTTAAGGTTTAGGGTAGATCCGGGCATCGGGTAATGGTAGCGCCAGTTTAGTAAATTTTTGTTCCGCATTTGGCCACGTTTTGATGGTCGGGGCGCTGCCGTAACCTTACAGAAAAAATATCCATATGAATTCTTTGGATATCCCACAAACTTCCAAAGAACTGATCGTGCCTCGAGTTTGTCCGGATTTTGCCTTTTGACATAGGCCGTACAACCCCATATCTTAACTCGTTTAAGATATGGTCTCTTTCCACTCCATATCTCATATGGTGTTGTAGGCACTAATTTAGACGGAACTTGATTCAATAGGAATGTTGATGTCTCAAGCGCATAAACCCAAAAGAAAATAGGTAACTCAGCGGTGCTCATCATAGAGCGTACCATATCCAATAGGGTGTGATTCCTCCGCTTCGATACACCGTTGTGTTGTGGTGTATAACAGAGGAGTCAGCTGAGAGAGAATCCTATTCAATTTTAGATAGTACAGAAACTCTGTGCTCAAGTATTCTCCTCCTCGATCAGATCGAATGATTTTAATACTTTTACCCTTTTGGTTGTCAACTTCATGCTTATATTCTTTGAATTTCTCAAAAGCTTCAGACTTGTGTTTCAACAGGAACACATGTCCGAATCTCGAGAGATCATTAGTGAATGTAATGAAGTACGAAGAATTTTGTATACATGGGACCGCATACATCACTATGTATCAGTCCTAAGAGTTCTGTAGCTCTTTCTCCGTGTCCAGTAAACGGAGTTTTGGCCATCTTGCCTTTGAGACATGACTGACAAGTTTCATTAGATGATAATTTGAACGGATTCAAATATCCATCCTTATGTAACTTAGCTAGTCGTGTCGCATTGATATGACCTAGTCTACAATGCCATAAGAAGGATTCGTTCATTTCTGAACTCTTCCTCTTGTGTGTGTTCTGTACGTTAAGAACTGTGGTTTGATTTAGAACGTATATGCCATTACTTAACGAGCCTGATCCAATCAACTTTTAATTCAGAAAAATGTTCATAACATTATCCTGCAATACAAAATTATATCCTTCTTTACTGAATAAAGAAACCGGTATAATATTGCATATCAGGTTCGGTATGCAATAACATTCGTTCAGAATTAATGTATTACCATTTGGTAATACAAGGTGATATTCGCCAACTGCTTTGGCTGCAACATTTGCACCATTCCCTACTCTTACAAAATGATCACCTATTCCCAGTTCTCTACCTTTCTTTAGCCCATGTAACATATTATATATATGGGATCCCGATCCGGTATCTAATACCCAGGACGTAGAGTGTACTGAGAAACAGTTCTCTATAACTAACACACCCGAAGAAGATGCATCAGCATGCTCATTCCTCGTTTGGGTGGCATGGGAATCCGGATATTCCCCTATTTCCTGCTCAGACTTATAACAATTATAAGATAGAGCGGAATCAACGTTCCCCAGCTCAGTATAATAAGCAGGTTCGATCAATACATCCATATTATTATCTTGATTAAGGCGTGACATGGTCGCTACCTGGAGAGAGAGAAAAGAAAACACTTAGCGTATGCTCTCACAAGTTAGATTGGTTATTATCTTATCTAATCAGGATGGCTCCCACTATTTTTATCAAATCTTCCTTCAAACCCTAAAAGGTAAGACTGGCCGGGATTAATTACACCCTACAAGTTCGCCAATCTTTCGGCCATGCCAGTGTCGGTACTTTGAGGGAGGTTTCCCGTGCTTTTGCACAGACCTAATTAAAATAAACCTCGTTTTCCCACGGGCGTAACCCCGTTAACACCTTTCTAGACACCTACTTGATCAGCTAATTGTAATGTGCAAAACTCTCCCAGGAGTAACTCTTACTCGCAGTGGGTATCGGAATCCAACTATCTTATAGAAGGTATGCAATCTCATTGCAAATTTCAACACTTGAAATTCCCGATAATATTTTTTTCCCCAAGCGATCTATGACCTTGACAAGGTCAACAAACCATAAATCGCAATTCAAGTTCAACCCGTACATTTCATGATTGAATTAAACCCACCCGCACGACCCTTGACAAGGTCAACAAGGCTGTACGACTACCCTAATCCAATCGCATCTCATGCTTTAGCAGATAAGCACTAATCAGCTACCATACACTACTCCTTGACAAGGTCAACAAATGCAGCACGAATACTAAATAGTCCTTATCTGAAATGACGGAGGGCTACGACAGGTTTTAAGAAAACCTTTTGCGTAATGAACTTGATATCGTTGTAGAATCGAGTGATTTTGAAAAGGAGTGGTTTAAGCTCCGCTTTTTAAAATCGAGTTTTTCAAAATAAACCGAGTGGGTGTAGCATCTGCTAGCTTTTGCTAAAGAGGTCATTCCCGGTGAAGGGACCTCAGATCTTTCCTCATCGAATGAGGTGCTGGATATTCATCAAGGAATACCGCTATGCAAAACAAAGACTAGAGCTACCTTTTTGAAAATTTGATTCTACAACATCTTTAGGTTTCTTTCTTTTTCATTAATCTGATTAATGAAGTCCCATCATTTATGCTTCCTAAGCATCACAGAAGAAACGAAAATACAACGTACGCTTATGCCATCCGCATTCACCACGGGGTCCCGTCATGCACCATTAATTTAGATAACTAACGGCAGAGCGGAGGCTGGACTAGCGCGGATGCAAAACATAAGCAACGTTTATTATATATCATATATATAATAACAGCATTCGTCTCATCATATAAAGTGATCACATCACAGAATATCACCAGCAGAAGTCCACATATGAAATATTGGATATACTAGGAATTCTGTTTTAAATTAAGCCAGTAAAAAACACGGATTCCACGGTCGTGATGAATAGCCAAACCCACATCCTTAGACCCCTACGAGAGCGACAAGCGACCCTACCAATTCTAGAGTTAGGAGACCCGGTCTCGACTCCTCGAGATAGTCACCCACTGGACTCTAGAACCCAGTTACTTGTTCTCCCCGCCTTGGGTCTATCCTAATGCGGAAAAGTAAATAATATACATCAATGGTGACATCATCCTCAACCCGGAAGTGCCCCAATAAAAGAATATTACATACAAGTTTTTACATGAATGAAAATGAAAAACTCTCATCTCACGCAAAAACCCCCGGCTATTCAAACACGACGATCCAATATAACGTATCCCAGCAACACGTAACATCACATGTCATCAACGTAAGTAAATATGCGTATCCCAATTGTCGTTGACATATAGCAACGAAACCGGCGATACGCTATATATTACACTTACGGTCGCAGAAAAGAAAGTGAAAACTACAAGAAAGTGAAAACTAGAACAATTGGAATCCGCAACCACCTTAGATATCATAAACCCGAAATATCACATACTTCGGATTTCATGCCGAACCATATGAATTCCTTAGACATCATAAACCCGGAATATCACATATTCCGAATTTCAAGCCTAACATTATAAACCCCGCATTTAAGTCTCGATATTGAAAACTGTAACGTTTCAGAAATAGTTTTGCGAATTTTCCCGTTTTAGGGCAAAATTGTCGGTATTTTCCGTTTTAACCCGATTTCGATCAAACGTCCGTATAAGCTTACCAGCACCTTTTTTTAGCTAAAATAAAGCTTGTGCGCGAACTTTAGGGGTATTTGGGAGGTTTTGGTTCAGATAGAATTTTTCCCAAATAAAATATTATTTTAAGCGGTATTTGGTGCACGTAAATCGGGAAATTTCTTTTCGTAAGAATAAATTTATTTTTTTGTCACTAGAATATTTTGGAAACTTCTTTTTAAATATCTAGATATTTTTTTGAGTGCAAAAGGTTTTATTTTAAAAAGAAAAGAAAATGTGTAAAGGTGGTAAAGTGCATTTATTAGCATTTATTATTCTTTTTCCTAGCAATTTATTCATAAAAAAATCACAAAAATACCTCCCTCACCCCCTTGGCCGGCCCTTCTTCCCTTCCCCTTGCTGCCCTCCATCATTCCCACTCTTTTTCAACTCATTTTGCATCAAATAAATCATGAAAAATCCAAATATAATCACAAAAATTCAAATATAATCATTTTCCTTCATTTCCTTCACTAATCCTTCATGGATCTTCAATGAAGCTTGGTTTTTGATGCTAAGATGTTGGATTAAGATTCATTTTGTGTTCTTGGGGAGGTATAATTCTTACCTTAATCCTTTTATAATTGCTTTAATCTTATTCTAGCTAATTTAGTTAACTAATTATGTGTTTAGTTTAGTTTTTAAATTATGATTAATTCATTTATATTTGGTTTAAGAAATTCATGTTAGGGTCAAATTTTGTTAAGTATTTAGTGTTCATTTGAAGTGTTAATTTGTGTTTTGGAGATGATTAACCTAGTAGGAAATGTTAATTTTTGCTAATGAACACTTTGTTTAATTATGCAATTAACTTACTAGGTTTTTGCTAAAACATAATTAGCGAGTGTTAAAAATATAGGAATGGTTTAGATAGATTAGTTAAGCTATTTTAAGGTGTTTTTAATCTCTAGATATGCATTAGGTTGAAACTAGTGCGAAATATTGCGATAGGTTGCTTAATAGATTTCGGGGTTTTTCCGACGTGGGTTCGATTGGTCGTTGCGAGGTTATATCTATTGTATTCCTCGTAATTTTTGTGTTGTGTTGCGCGATCGGGACGATCGGGGTCTAGACTTAGTGTTTTGTAGTTTAGCGACCCAAATTAGGGTTTTTGGCCGTTGTCGTGCGCGATAGATGCGCTAAGCGCGCAGTGTAATTTTCTGGCCGTTTTCATCGCGTTTCGTTGTCTTTTCGTCATTTTAGGATTTTTGCTTATGTGATGTGTTTGTGAAATTTTAGGTTCGCAAGCGGGGACTTCAGACGCTATGACAAGGGAAAACAGGTGGTAGGCTTCACTTAGTCAGGAGCGTTGGTGAGTAGATTTAACATCTACAAGGGAATCGCCCGCATGGCGTTATGCGTCTGGGCTAGAAATGTTATTTCTGTCGCATATTCTATGTCATATTTAGAATTTCTCATTTACCCTATTACTTAGATATTGTTGTGCTTGGACTAGTATCCTTAGGACACTGCACATATTATTGACGATTCATGTTGCGCGAGCACTGATTGTATGCTACACACACCGTCAATAATTGCCATGTCACGCATAACCCACTTATAGATATAATATTGCTTGGTTAGGGACATTGAGACTTTGATTCATATTTCTTTACGCATTGACTTATAGCATACCTGTATACCTACATGCTTACACATATGTTCTGACATACTTACATGCTAGTTACCTGTATACCTATAGAGTATTGTACCATTAGTGATAGGTACATGCACACTTTACGACATAGCTACAAGTATACCTTGCACACCTATTTCTCTTATACCCAGGGGGTGTACTACATCATTTACTTATAGGTAGATACATATATCTTGCTATACCTTTATGTTGCACATATATCTGGTTATAGCTGCATGTTTACCTTTACTTGATGTTATTTTAGAATTGGAGAGATTAGGAACCGCATGATATTATATTAACTTGTTACAGTTAATTGCTGCTTTTCCTTTATATGCTCGCATTTCAGATTTATGATGCGTATATTATATTCATGGATTTTCGCATTGAGATATGGATTTTTCATGATGTTTTCTGGATTTGGGGACCGTTGGAGTTCATGAAATTATGCATTATTTGAAAAACCCGGTTTCCCTTGATATGATATTTCAGCAGCCACCATGAGATTTATCGGTTCGGATATATATACCCCACGCGAGGAACGGAGGGGTACATGGTGGGGCCCGGAGGTACCCCGGGGCAAGAGTCGTGGAGTATACGATGAGTTAGTAGGGGGACCATACCATCCGGTGACATTACCAATGACTCGGCGGTGATCATGTGGATACCGACGGGAGTCATGTGCGTATGGATACGTCGAGAGGCGAGGGTCAGAGCTAGGCACTCGAGCTTTCGGGATAGCGTATGATACATGCCTATCAGGGGGCCAGTCATGGAAACAGCACCTGATAGATCAGCATTTCTGTGTCGATGCTTGACACATTGGTTTCATGATATTCTTTTTACTCCGTTGTATATAATACAGGGGATTGAGCCGCTGTTATATATACCCTTACACCAATATTAGTGGAATGGGACGCTAATATATGTGTATTGACATTAATTATTTACATCATCATATTTATTCATGCAAATATACCTAGAATGTAAAGGACTCATTGACATTGGATTTAGGACATTTGAGAATGTATTTGATATTGATTAAGGAGATATGTGAGATATACTTGTTATTGTACATACGGGATATGTGAGATCTACTTGATGTTGTACATTCGAGATATGTGAGATATACTTGTTATTGTACATACGGGATAAGTGAGATCTACTGGATAGTGTATATTCAGGATTTGTGAGACTTATATGATATGAGAGCCGAATTGGGGGCAGGTTTGAGGAATTAGGATTTGAATTGTCTTGTTGGATTGTGATCCTACCACAATGTCAGGATTCCGTGGAAATGACATATTTCACTCCATACCCCATCTTTATCTATATGTGCACTGCTTCATGTACTAGTAGTACCTGTTAGTGTATCTTTCATGATTGTTGCACATTTACTTTCTCATATCCCTATCGCACGATTATTGCATACTGTTGTCATATCATTACTGCGTTATATATATTGGTTGTACCTGCTAGTGTACTTTCCCTTATTCTGCAGTTATATGACATGTCATTACTGGTAATTGCATATCTTAGATTCACGTTGTATGTGCATACTTGCGATTACCTGCATATGTTATTTACTATTCACGAGTTGGCAACTCACCCCCGTTGTGCCACAGTGTTTGCAGGTGTTCCTCAGGATAGTCAGAGGCATGCTATTATCACACATCTTATCATCTTTTGCTACGGATACCGCATCAGCTCACAGTGTGCAATTTGCTTAGGTGGGTTTGTGGTTATTCATTGTATTGTATATTCGTTGTATCCCTGTACTCTCCATCTACTATTTTCATATTGACTTAGAGACTTGGTGAGGATGATGTTGTATATTATGTAGTGACTTGTTGTCTTTTATACAGTTTCCTTTCTATCGTCTTCTATTTCTTCGCTACGGCGTCGTATATTTGTTGTGGTGGTTGTTTTCCGCCTTTGGGCGTGGATTTGCTCCCGTTGGGGATGCTTTACTTTATATTTATGTTGTACCCATTTTTGGGGTTGGTTTTTATAAAGGAGGTGCTGCCGAAATTTAAAGGAAATAAAGTTGGACTTTTATAGAATTTGGGTTGTGATTTCAAAGACTTTTAAACAATGTTTCTTATCTTTTCTGGTATTTTAATGGTTTAGATTTCTGGGTTTTGGCTTTCTTTTACTGCGTTACGCCTGTAGACGTTGCATAGTATTAGGGTCGTCACGTGCCAATTTCGGGTCGTGACAAAAACACTTTTTAATATCAAGTCGGGCAATTCAACATGATTCCCGACAAGTGGATCGAATGCTCGTCGGAAACTTTAGTAGACGGCCGCACCCCCGATGCCTTCGACGAAGTGCACTAAGGCGGAACATGTAAGTCGATGCTATACACCCCGCGAGATCGCGGGGAGGCGGAAAGTGTAAAAAACGATAGTTTTAGCATCATAACATCGACTATTATCCATGATCGTATTCTAAACCATATTTAGCATCAACTAATGAAGTATAGACTAAAGTACATAAGTTATACCTCAAGAATCCGGTCCTTCTTTGCTTCTCCCACTGTCCTCCTCTCCTGCACGAACCCTTCGGTGTGATACGGTTGTCGCCTCCTCTTCGGCTTCCTCGAATCCAAGATGATCCACCCGAACGTTTGTGCACCAAGCTTTCTCTTCTATACCAAAGAAACTAGATCAACTAGTGTGCTAAACTAGAAGACCTAGAGTGTGTAGATGTTGTAGATGGATTGAGGAGTCTACTATTGCTCAAGGTTACTCAACTCATGAGTGTTCTTGAGCTTGAGGGGATTGGAGATGGTTATGGAAATTTAGTGAACTAAAAAAATGATGAAGGAAATGGTTTTATCTCTCTATTTTCTACACTGAACTCTCTAATTATTTCATAGATAAATCTATTTCAATAATTAGTAAGAGGATCAATTTACAATAGAATGACTCAAGGGTCAAATGAGCACCATGTGTCCAAAGCCCCCAAGTCCTTATTCATGCAATATCCACATAATTCTCATTTACTTAAAATGTATTAATTATTTAAACCAAAATGATTGATACAATTAGGCCATGCCATCTACAAAATCATTTTTGTACAAATTACAAAAACGCCCCTCGTCTGTATATACATACCTGTATTCGTATTTCAAAAAATACGAATACTGAAGACAAAGACAATCCATCCGTACAATACTAGGATCCGGTTTAAACCAAAGCCCACTACTATTGCCCGTCCGAATCATCATGCGTGCACAAGTACATGCATGTGATCGAACCCTGTCGTAAAACCATATGACATCTACACGTTTTGCGCGATGCAGGGAAACGCTCTATGTGGGACTCTAAAGACTCGACTCCACGCTGGCAGTGGGTTTAATCACAGGCCGCAAGCGGTACTAGCTGCACGTAACGGCCCCCAGGTATTGTCGATAAGAAAGCCGATGAGAATAACTCATCCGAACTCCTACTATGTCTATCCATGACAATCTCCGTACAGTCTGGTCTGTTCGTCTAAGAGTATCGCATATCGGGCCTAGGGGGCGGCAAGCGTCAGACCCCTAATAGCGGTATAAGTCGTGTCGGTGTACAGTCCAATACACCATGAGAAACTACTAGAGTACCTACCAGTAAATCTTGCTTGCCCTGGCCAGGGACTTTGTGTAATGGCGTTCCGAACACAGCGCGATATCAACCCCCAATACCGGGAAAGGCGAATCCTATCTAACCGCCACTGCCTCCAAGTGCTTCGGGACTGCACCCAACTACTACCTGTTTGCACGACTCAATAGAGTCGTGGTAGGGTAGTAATCTAAGAACAGTGGGAATACACTTGAGGCGAAGTAGCGGTGTCAAGTCGACGGACTAAGCTGTACTCATGTCATCTGGGAACTGCTATCTGATGATAGGTATAGTACCAACCGGCAGTTCCCAACGAGTCCGTCCAGTGTAACTCATAACCCAATGAGCACCTGCATACTATCTCCAGTACGACGTGCTGATGGCTGTGGGACAGACCATCTCCCCTGCTGGGATGAGAAGCGTATACACTGGTCTACTCTGGAGTATCGATGCCCTGTCTCGATAATCCTACGACTAGGGACCTGTATAAGGATATGCTTATAGACTATCCAGCCCCCGCTAGTGTGACTGTCATTACAACGCTGGTAGTCAAGCAAAAATCCTAAGGGCTCTATCAATATGTATTAGCGATATGTTAAAAAAAACATATACACATATTAAGATAGATACAAACCAAGCAGCATACTACTATATCGAGCAAGACTGTCATAAATCCGTGTATATATCCCAAGCTTCCAAAATATAATATACAAACTAGTACTATACAATAATGGCCTCTAGGGCATATCACACTAACAATCTCCCACTTGCACTAAGGCCATGTGCTGACATATCGCAGACCTATCATCTCGAATAGCCTCTCGAACTGCGTCTGAGGGATAGCCTTTTTGAATAGATCTGCAGTGTTTTCCTCAGTAGCAACTCTATGAACCTCGATCTCCCGGTGATCCACGATCTCCCTGATCAGGTGATACTGCCTCAAGATGTATCTGGACTTCTGATGGGACCTAGGTTCCTTTGCTAAAGCTATAGCCCCATTGTTGTCACAATACAGAGGTATTGGATTAATAATGGACGAAACCACCTGAAGATCTGTTAAGAACTTCCTTATCCAGACTGCTTCTTTTGCGGCGTCAGAAGCAGCGATATACTCCGCTTCCATCGTCGAGTCAGCAACGGTGTCCTGTTTGGAACTCTTCCAACAGACCGCCCCTCCATTGAGAGTAAAGACATAACCTGACATGGACTTGGAGTCATCCTTGTCACTCTGGAAGCTGGAGTCAGCAAAGGACTTGATCTGGAGATCTTTTCCGCCATAAACCAACATTTCCTTAGTCCTTCTCAGGTACTTAAGAATGTTCTTTATTTCTATCCAATGCTTCTCCCAAAGGTTTGACTGATACAAGCTTACCACACTGAGTGCGTAAGCAACATCTGGTCTGGTACACAACATTGCATACATTATAGAGCCTACCGCAGAAGCGTAGTGTATAATTTCCATGTGATCCCTTTCCAAATCAGTCTTGGGAGACATCTCTTTGGATAGGGTGATTCCGTGACAAGCCGTTAGATTACCGCGCTTAGAATCTTCCATACTGAATCTTTTCAGTATGGTGTCGATATATCTGGACTGTGAAAGTCCCAACATTCTCTTGGATCTATCACGATAGATCCGGATCCCCAGAATGTAAGAGGCATCACCCACGTCTTTCATTGAGAACCTGTACGACAAGAACCCTTTGACAGATTGTAGCATAGAAATGTCATTTCCTATCAAGAGAATGTCATCCACGTACAAGACGAGGAATACAACGGTTCATGCTACAATCTTACTATAAATGAATGGCTCATCTGGATTTTTGATAGAGTCAAATTCTTTGACCGTTTCATCAAAACAGATGTTCCAACTCCGTGATGCCTGCTTTAGTCCATAGATAGACTTAAGCAACTTGCACACTTTCCCGCTGCTCCCACTCTGAATGAAACCCTCTGGCTGATCCATATAGACGCACTCTTCTAAATGTCCATTTAGAAAAGCCGTCTTTACGCCCATCTGCCGGATCTCATAATCATGGAAGGCAGCAATGGTAAGAAGGATCCGAATGGATTTGGCATAACCACTGGAGAAAAGGTTTCATCATAGTCCAAACCAGGTCTTTGACGAAATCCTTTTGCAACAAGTCTAGCCTTATAGGGTTCAACCTGTCCATCTACACCAATCTTCTTTTTGAAGATCCATTTGCAATCTACGGGTTTTACTCCTTCTGGAGCAATGTCCAAAGTCCATACTTTGTTGGTGTACATGGACTCAATCTCGGTCTGCATTGCATCTAGCCATTTTACCAAGTCAATGCTCTGAATGGCTTGCTGGAAGTTAGTCGGCTCATCATTTTCAATGATGCAGTCCTCTCTATCCCCGTCTATGAGAAAACTGTAGTATCTCTCAGGCGGATGAGACAGCCTACTACTTCTGCGGAGTGGTGTGGGAATGTCATGTTCTTTTAAAACTTCTGTAACTACCAAGCTTTCAGTAATAGCATGTGGTTCTGGAATTTCTTCCAGTTCTATTGTGCTCCTACTAGTTTCTTTTTCTAAAACCGATGTTCCAGAAAGTGGGCATGACGAGAAACAAAAACCTTTTGTTCCTCTGCAAAATAGAATAGATACCCCCTGGAGCTCTTTGGGTATCCCATAAACTTACACAGTACTGATCGTGCCTCGAGTTTGTACGCATGCTGCTTTTTAACAAAAGCTGGGCATCCCCATATCTTTAGATACTGAAGATAGGGTTTCTTCCCACTCCACATCTGATATGGTGTGGGAGGCACGTTCTTGGTAGGAACCTTGTTCAAAAGATATGCAGCTGATTTTAGTGCATAGCCCCATAATGATTGCGGTAACTCAGCGTTACTCATCATGGAACGTACCATATCCAATAGGGTTCGATTCCGTCTCTCCGATACACCGTTGTGATGTGGTGTGTATGGAGGAGTAAGCTGAGAGAGAATTCCATTCTCTTTTAGGTAATCCAGGAACTCGGCACTCAAGTATTCACCATCTCGATCAGATCTTAGTGTTTTGATACTTTTGCCGGTTTGTTTTTCCACTTCATTCTTATATTCTCGGAATTTCTCAAAGGCCTCGGATTTATGTTTCATCAAGAAGACATGTCTATACCTAGAGAAATCATCCGTAAAAGTAATGAAATAGGAATAACCACTTCTTGCATGTGTAGACATTAGACCACACACATCGCTGTGTATTAGTACCAAGAGCTCGCTCGCTCTTACTCTAGTGAACGGAGTTTTTGTCATCTTTCCTTTAAGACATAATTGACAAGTTGCATAAGATTGATATTCGAACGGATCAAAATATCCTTCTTTATGTAGCTTGGTCAACCTTGTTTCGTTGATGTGACATAGTCTACAATACCATAAGAAAGCATGATTTATTTCTGGAGTCTTTCTTTTATGTGTGTTCTGGATATTGAAAATTTGTAGTTGGTTTAATACGTATATACCGTTGTTTAGAGTACCTGACCCAATCAGACCATGATTAAGGTGGATGTTTACGACATCGCTTACAAATGTAAAATCATAACCTTCTTTAGATAATAAAGATACAGAAATGATATTACAAGTCAAACTAGGTACATAAAAACAGTTGCGCAAAACCAAAATATGTACACTCGTCAATCCAATGTGATATTCCCCTACGGACATAGCATCCACGCTCGCTCCGTTAGCAACTCTGAGGGTCATATCACCGGTCTTCAGAACCCTACGGCTTCTCAATGCCTGCAAAGAATTGCATATATGAGATCTTGATCCGGTATCCAATACCCAGGAAGTAGAGTTGATTGACAGACAGTTTTCAATTACAAACACACCTGAAGCCGAAGCCACAACTTGCTTCGAGTCCTGGTTCTTGGCCTTCCAAGCCCTGCAATCTTTCTTCCAATGGCCTTTCTTATGACAGTAGAAGCATTCTTCCCTTCCTACTGTCGGCCCTGCTGCCCTTGCCTTGCCCTTTGCTTCCACCTTACTAACACCGCCTCTCGGCTTGGTGGGGGCCTTCTTCTTCTTTCCTTTGGCTTTCGCCTTGGATCTAGAAGAGGAAGCTCCACCAACAAATTGAGCGAGCGTTTCCCTGTCTTTCTGCAGGGTGCCCTCAGCCAACATATTGAGGAATTCCAGAAGTTCAACTTCTTTACCTTGAATGTTAAAATTCAAGATAAACTAGGCGTAGGTGAAAGGAAGGGACTGCAGAATTAAGTCTGTATACAGCTCATTCTCTAACGTGGTCCCGAGGTCCGCGAGCTCCTCAATGTAGCTAATCATCTTAAGGACGGGTTCCCCTACAGATGATCCGACGGCCAACCTCGCCTGAAAAAGTTTCTTCGAGGTCTCGTATCTTGCGATACGAGATTGCTTTCCATATAATTCCTTGGTATGGAGGAATATGGATTCAAGATCCATATTCTCGTGCCGCCTCTGATGTTCATTGTCCATCAAGGCCAGCACGAGGCACTTGGCCTTCTCGCAGTCTATCTCCCAGGTCTTACGGATTTCCTTATCCGCGGCACTGGATTCTGGACCTGGGACGGCAGGGCTTTAGTAGTAAGGAGATACCCCAATTTTTCATAAGTGATTGTCATCTTGACATTCCTGAACCAATCTTTATAGTTTGGCCCTGTCAATATATTTTTATCTAATAGTAACTTAAGGCCCGTCATGTTTGCTCGCTACAATTAGGAGAGAGAGAAGAAACACTTTAGCATGATGCTCTTGCAAATTTAGATTGGTTTTTAATTTATCTAAACAGGATGGCTCCCACTATTTCTCGAATCCTTTCTCAAACCAGAAAAGAAGAATTAGTCAGGATTAATCTCACTGTACAATTATTGCTTAACCGTTCAGCCAGGCTAGTGTTGGTACTTCGAGGGAGGTTTTACGACGCTTTCGCGAAGTTCCTTAATTAAATAACCTCTTTTCCCTGGAGACGTAGTCCCGCTAACACTGTTCTAGACACCTACTTGGTTTATAGTTGTCACGACCTGAATATTTCGACTCGTGACCGGCACTTAACCCCGCTACGTCTACAGGCGTAACGCGACTAAGTAAGCCGAACCCAGAAATCAAAACCATATATAAGTAGCGAGTGTTGAAAACATTTAGTTAAAACATTTAGAAAACCTTAAATAATTCAATAAGTTCTTTTAAAGTTACGTAATCATTTAAATAATTTTGGCAGCATTTCCTTTGTAAAAGTAGCCCCGAAACCGGGTATAAAACAGGATATGAGTGAAAATGAGATATAATGAAACAAAACATTCCCAAACGGGAGCAATCACGCCCAACGGCGGAAACCATCATCACAAGAGTAATATACGACGCCGTAGCGAAGAATAAGCAATAAGTAGACATCACAGAAATATAAACTGCATATAAAAACAGTCGGCTCCCACGAGCTCGACACCAGAATACAAAATATACATCATCATCCTCACACTGTCACCAAGTCCAGTACATATATGGTAGATGGAGAATACTAGATACAAAAGTAGTACAATAAAAGTAATCAGATACCACAACCCACCTAAAGCAAAACAGCTCTCGCACCAACTGTAGTGGTATCTATAGCCAAAAGATGCAAAAGGGCAGCCTGCCGCGACTACACTGTGGCACAATGGGGGTGAGTTGCCAACTCGTGAATAGAGATAACATATAAAGGTAATCGCGAGCATGCACATACTGCGCTACTCTATCATATGCCAGCAAGTAAGATCTATATGCGACAAGCAGTAGGTGCAAAAATCATGCAAATGCTCTGTCTGGTAAAACGACTACAGGATGAAATGCATGATAAACAATGCTGAGCATGGGATAAACAACATCTACATGGAAATATCAACATGGAAAAATAATCGGTGCCCCAACTGCTCCCAAATCCCAAATAAACTCAAGCGCCGGCACTCTCCTCGGCCCTCGAATCCTGTAAATCTCTGAGAATCACGAGTGCCCAACATCGGCACTCAAAATATCATGAAATACTCGTGTCCATCATCGACACGCAAATCCTCATATATCGGTCTCCGTCAGTCCGGATCAGCCCACGGGCTTCGTCTGCGGTATCGGCCCTCGGCCCCGGCAATACGGATCATCCCGCATCCATCTCTCGACTCTGGTCAGTATCCTTCGGATAACCGCCAGGTCCAACCAATCACTGGTAGGTACTCGCCACCCTGCCAGGCTCATCATCTACTCCACGAAAAACATTTCTCGCCCCGGGGAACCATACCGGGTCCACCACGAACCCGCAAACGGATCATCCAACTCCTCGAATCGGGTTTCAAGCACACGTCTCAACACCGAGAAAACGCGTGGTGGACGCACCAAAATATCATATCACGAGGGACCGGGTTTTCAAATAGTGCATCTTTTCTTTAAATAATTCCACGGTCCTCAAAACCAGAAATTTCATGGAAATCCAACACCAATGAGTGAATCAAATGCGATATGCTATGTACATCAAGTCATAATGTAGGTACGAGGGAGAACCGCTTTTTAAAATAGTTTCATTTTTCAAAGACATCTTGCGGCTCCCAAATTTCTATGAAAATCATAACGAATCATATATGAAATGAACTACAGCAATATAATCATGGCAGTTCTACAGTGAGTGTGTCATGGCAATTACTAGCGGTGTGTGTGTAACATGTAGATTAGTGCTCGTGCAACATGAACCGTTAGTAATAGTGCGGTGTTCTATCAATTCTAAGTTTACACACATATAGCAGGGAATGCAGTAAGCAACAATAGTATACATGACAGTCAATGTAGGTAAATGCAATATATAACTATAAGATCCTATCAGCCCTGACGCATAACGTCATGCGGGCGATATCCCCGTAGATGTTAAATCTACTCACCGAAGTCTCGCGCTAAGTGTAGCCGACGACTTGCTTCCCTTTCTTCGCAGCGTCCGTCTCACTCGCCTGCGAATCAAGAATCACACAATATATCACACATAAGCTCAAATCCACAAAATAATGACATTAAGGTCAAACTAGAAACCCGTGTCGCAAACCAAGCACGCGTGTGCGCGATACATAAAAATGTGTGATTACGCGCCTGAAACTACCCTGACGCATCGCGGTACGTAGAAATCCCAAACCACATGCGTATCACGCATGTCGCGAAGGTTTAAAATACAAGAAATAGGGTAAATAGCTCCAGATTTTCCTACAGCAAGAATCACACAAAAATACACATGCCAGGAGTCTGAGGGTTCCAACAGACACCTATAGGACCAAACCCTAACCCAAACCCTCCCCATCTGGCCGCAATTTGCGGCCAGATCGAATTTTCCGGCGGCCTGTACATGATGTATGGGGGTCGGGTTCTACCTGGGGGATCAGCACCTAACAACTATACTGCAGTCTTCTCAAAATTATTCTGAACTCACCGGGTCGATAGCAGTTTACAGAAAGCTAGTTTTGCTCAAAAACGAAGAATTTGCATCAATTAGGAATCTGGTGGTATTTTAGTGCAATTGGGGGCTAAATCGGGTTAACATGGCCCTAACAACACTCAAGCAACTTACTAACACCAAATCAAACTTCACTTGGTCATGGTTCCCACTAATCACCACATATCGCACTAAAACGCACCAATAACCACTAATCGAAGCTAAATTACACTAATTAAGCAAACTAGGGGGTAAGTTCAAGAAGTATACCCCACACTCGACCCTAGGAAGCTGGAGGAAGAAGAAGAAGTGGAGGGAAGGAGCTGCAGCTGGAGTTGTGGCTGCTGCTGCTACTAACTGCTGTCACTGCTGCACACTGGTGCTGCTGTTGCTGCCTGCTGTGCTTGCTTCAGCTGCTGCTGAGCTTGCTGGCTGCTACTGCTGTGGATGCTTCTGCTGCTGCTGTGGAGAGGTAAGTGTGTGTGTGTGTGAGTGGGAGAGTGAGGTTGAGAGAAAAGAATACAAGAATGAGAGGGAATCATAACCCCAAATGTCAACTCCTCCACTCTCTCTCTTCATTAAATGCAAGCATGGCTTTTGCCATGATGCATTCTCTCTCTCTCATTCTCACCAAGTCAACACTCAAAAAGGGAAATTCAAATTAAAGCAACCATCATAAAACTAATTAAACTTAATTAAAACCCAAAAGACTTAATCCCCATGATTAAACCCACCATGATTGCTAATCATGGTATTACCTCATTTTAAAACCCTAGTTTACATGCATATGTGTGTGCAAGCCTAGGAAAATTCTAGAAAAATATTTATTAAATTTGGAAAAATATTTGAAACTCAATTTGGTAAACTTTTTTTATTAAAAACCCTTTATTTAAATATAAATAGCCACTAAACACATCCTAAGGTGTTACAATCTCTCCCCCCTTAAAGAAATTCGTCCCCGAATTTCAAAATCTAACTACACGTACCTTCGAAAAGATGGGGGTACTTCTTCCTCATCTCGCTTTCGGTCTCCCAAGTGACCTCCTCGCTGCTCGGGCCACGCCAAAGTACCTTGACTGAAGGAATGTCTTTCGATCTCAATTTCTTCACATGTCGATCCAAGATCATCACCGGCTGCTCTGCATAGGAAAGGTCGCGCTCAAGCTGGATTTTCGGGTGCTGAATCGCATGCGAAGGATCATGAAGATATCTACGGAGCATCGAAACGTGAAATACGGGGTGCACATCTGGAAAACTGGGCGGAAGGGCTAACCGGTATGCAACTGCACCAACACGCTCGAGGATCTCGAAGGGGCCCACATATCTGGGACTGAGCTTCCCCTTCTTCCCAAACCTCATCACACCTTTCATTGGGGAGACCCTCAAGAAAACATGATCACCAACAGAAAACTCAAGTCTGCGCCGCCGACGGTCCGCATAAGATCTCTGCCTACTCTGGGCTGCTATCATCCTATCGCTAATCAACTGGATCTTCGCGGTCGTCTCCTCAACAATCTGTGGCCCTAAGATACTGCTCTCACTGAGCTCTGTCCAACAGGCGGGCGATCTGCATCTCCTCCCATAAAGAGCCTCAAACGGTGCCATCTGAATGGTCTCCTAGTAGCTGTTATTGTAGGAGAACTATACAAAGAGTAAGTGATGATCCCAGCTACCTCCGAAATCTAATACATACGCTCTGAGCATGTCCTCGAGAGTCTGAATAGTCCGCTCTGACTGTCCATCGGTCTGCGGATGAAATGCTGTGCTGAAAATCAAGCGAGTGCCCAAAGCCTCCTGAAGCCTCTGCCATAGTCGACTGGTAAACTGGGTGCCTCTGTCGGATACGATACATGTCGGAACTCCGTGCAGTCGTACTATCTCGTCGATGTAAATCTGGACGTACTGAGCAAATCCGAAAGTCGTCTTCACTGGCAGGAAGTGAGCCGCTTTCGTCAAACGATCTATGATCACCCAAATGGAGTCATACCCTCGCCTAGTCCTGGGTAGACCCACAACGAAGTCCATCGAAATCTGCTCCCATTTCCACTCCGGAATGGGTAACGGCTGTAGCTCTCCCGCGGGCCTCTGGTGCTCAGCCTTGACTTGCTGACAAGTCAGGCATCTCGATACGAAATCTGCGATGTCCCTCTTCATTCCGTCCCACCAGTAAACATCTCTCATATCATGATACATCTTGGTGGAACCGGGATGGACGCTGTACACAGATCAATGTGCCTCCTCGAGAATCTCACGCCGTAGCCCCTCAACATCTGGTATGCACGGTCTAGTCCCAAATCTCAGCATCCCCTGATCATCGATCACGAACTCTGAAAATCTGCCCTGTCCAATCTGCGTCCTGATCTCTGAACATCGGTCATCACTGTGTTGTGCCTCATATATACGGTCAAGCAACTGTGGGCGTGCACGAACATGCGCGATCTGTCCTCCAATCGGCGTGAACTCGAACTGTATCCGGCTGTCGCATAATATCTGCCAATCTGCCGATGACTGCCCCTGTACTGCGCTCAAACAAGATAGACTACCCCCGGGCCTCCTGCTCAAAGCATCCGCCACCACATTCGCCTTGCCCGGGTGATACAAGATCTCGCAGTCGTAATCCTTCACTAACTCCATCCATCGGCGTTGTCTAAGGTTCAGGTCTCGCTGCTGAAATATATACTTTAAACTCTTGTGATCAGTGAATATCTGGCACGACTCGCCGTATAGGTAATGTCGCCAGATCTTAAGTGCGAAGACCACTGCAGCCATCTCCAAATCGTGAGTGGGGTAGTTCTGTTCATGTTTCTTCAATTGTCGCGAAGCATACGCGATCACCCTGTCGTGCTGCATCAATACGCACCCTAGCCCCACTCGAGAAGCATCACAATAGACCACAAATCCGCCTGATCCGGAAGGTAATGATAATACCGGTGCCGTAGTCAGCCGAGTCCGTAGCTGCTGAAAACTGTGCTCGCACTCCTCCGTCCAGTCGAAAGGAACTCCTTTCCGGGTCAACCCGGTCAAAGGTGCAGCAATACTGGAGAAGTCCTGCACAAATCGCCTGTAGTAACCGGCCAACCCCAAAAAGCTGCGAATCTCCGTAACCGATGTGGGTCTGGGCCAACGCTGAACGGCCTCGATCTTCCTTGGGTCTACACATATACCGTCTCGTGAAATCACATGCCCCAAGAAGTCTACGTTGTCCCGCCAGAAAGCACACTTGGAGAATTTCGCATAAAGCTGGTGCTCCCTCAAAGTCTGCAGTGTAATCCGCAGGTGCTGCTCGTGCTCCTCACTACTCCGGGAATACACCAAGATATCGTCAATGAATACTATGATGAACAGATCCAAATATGGCCGGAAAATACGGTTCATCAAGTCCATGAATGCTGCTGGCGCATTGGTGAGTCCGAACGACATCACCAAAAACTCATAATGGCCGTAGCGCGTACGGAAAGCTGTCCTAGGAATGTCCTCCTGTCGAACCCGCAACTGATGATAGCCCGATCGTAAATCGATCCTCGAAAAGTATTCTGCCCCCTGAGCTGGTCGAACAAATCGTCGATACGTGGCAAGGGATATCTGTTCGGCACTGTCACCCTGTTCAGCTGATGGTAGTCGATACACAGACGCAAACTGCCATCCTTCTTCTTGACGAACAGGACTGGAGCACCCCAAGGAGAAACACTGGGTCGAGTAAGTCCCTTATCCAGCAAATCTTGCAACTGACCCTTCAATTCTCGAAGTTCCGCCGGGGCCATCCGATAAGGCGGTATGGAAATAGGCACCGTGCCAGGAACCAAATCAATACAGAAAGAAATGTCGCGCTCGGGTGGTAGCCCAGGAAGCTTGTCAGGGAACACATCAGGAAACTCGCTAACAACCGGAACCTGATCCAATGGAACCTCCGTAGCGCTAGCATCACAAACATAGGCAAGAAATCCCTGACATCCCTTCCTCAAAAGCTGTCCAGCGCGAAAAGAAGAAATCACACTGTGAGGGGCGGCACCACGGTCCCCCAACACAACAAAAACCGACTCGCTGGGAAAGCAGAATCTAACTGTCTTCTCACGGCAGTCCACAGAAGCATAGCACCTGGCTAACCAATCCATGCCCAAAAAAACGTCGAAGTCCAACATCTCAAGAAGGATCAAGTCGACAGGCAACTCCCTCTCACCAATACAGACGGTACAGGATCGGAACACGTGCCTAGCAACAAACGACTCTCCCACAGGAGTGGTCACAACAAGCGGCAGATCAAGCAAACCGGACTCTCTACCCAAACTCGGCACGAAGTGTGTGGATACGTACGAGTGCGTGGATCCGGGATCGAACAACACGTGTGCATCAACAGAACATACTGAAAGGATACCTGAAACCACCACATTGGACGCCTGTGCGTCCCAATGCGTCAAAGCAAAAACCCGCGCCTGTCCTCCCCCGGTGACTGACTGCCCTCTGCCTCGGTCATCCCGTCCTCTCTGAGCAACACCTCCACGCCCACGACCTCTCTGAGTATGAGTCTGACGCGGAACAACGGTAGGTACAACAGGCAACGCCCTCTGGGGTGGTGAAGGTGGAAAAGTAACATGCGGTGTTGCCACCTCCCTCTGGTGTATCTCAGGACAATCTCTAACGAGGTGAAGTAGACTGTCGCATCTAAAGCAACCCCGCGACGACTGCTGACTCTCCTGGGGATACGAACTAAACATCTGGCCTCATCCCGAATCTCTGCTACTCCTCGTACCAGAACGATACCTGTCGCGGCATCTGAATGAATGTCTCCATGCGGATATACTAGTACGAACTCTTTTCGGCTCTGGAACTACCGAAGTCTCAGCAAGGCGCTCCTCGACTAATAGGGCTGCATCTACAGCTGCTGCGTAGGTCTCGTAGTGCTGCGCGCTGATCGCAAGGAACAGTGGTGTAAGCAAGCCTCGAACAAATCTCTTGACTCGCAACTCCTCGGTAGCCACTAAATACGGGGCATAAACTGCTAGCTCTGTAAACAGCACGTCATACTCTGCCACTGACATCTCCGGAGTCTGGCGTAAGGACTCGAACCTGCGTGCTCTAGCATCTCTGACACTCAGTGGAAGAAAGCGGGCAAGGAATACTGTCACAAACTCCGTCCAGGTCATAAGAGGAAGACCTGCCGCCCTGCCCTTCTCAACTGAATCACACCACTTCTGTGCAAGACCTTCCAGGCGAAAGCTCGCGAACTCAACCCATCTCGCATCTGCGCATCTGAGGGAACGGCATATCCGGGCCATCCTATCAATGAAAGACTGTGGGTCCTCGGCT
Organism: Agapanthus africanus; assembly: GCA_030015575.1. Classification (NCBI taxonomy): domain Eukaryota; kingdom Viridiplantae; phylum Streptophyta; class Magnoliopsida; order Asparagales; family Amaryllidaceae; genus Agapanthus; species Agapanthus africanus. Next base: position 367,693,354 of record JASDDO010000022.1, read on the forward strand.
GTATCGGTGCCTGTGAAGACCGAAGGCTTCAGCCTCATGAACTCTGATAGCGATACTGTAATCACCTCCGTGGCTGCAGGGGCAACTGGCTGTGCGGTAGGTACCATCGCGGTCTCTGGAACGGGTGGAGCTACCTCTGGTCGCTGCGCTCGAAGCGTCTCAACTAGCGATCCTATCATCTGGCGCATCTCCTGCATGCTGGATCCCACCGTCTGGCGCATCTCCTGCATACCAGCCCCTAGCGTGGCGATCTGATCTGTCACGGGAAGAACAGTCTGCTCGGGTACAACGGGTGCACTGCCCGGATCAGTCCTCGTCTCGGACGAGTCAACTCGAATCTCGGCCCTCGCGGCCGCTCTCTGCGCCCTCGTAGTCTTTGGCGGCACAATGGCTGAAAGGAAATTAGGATCCGATAAGAATACGGAAATCGAATCAAAAGAATATATATATTCAAGAAGGGATTTAAATCAATAAGTCCTAAGGTCGCCTTGACGGAGTACCGTGTCGTGAGTATGCCGCGGAACATACACACGCTACGTGTAACATCTTAGGATAAGGGTTAGTGAATAATTATAATTAAATAATGGTTTTTAATAAAAAGTTTACCAAATTGTGTTTTAAATATTTTTCCTAGCTTAATAAATATTTTTCCAAAATTTTCCTAGGCTTGCTCACACATGTGCATGTAAACTAGGGTTTTTAAATGAAGTAAATACCATAATTATTAACCATGGTGGATTAATTATAGGATTAAGTCTTTTGGATTCTTAAGTGGGATTAATTAGTTAGCCAAAAGTAACTTTAGTTTGAATTTTTAGTTAGTGTTGACTTGTGTGAGAGAGAGAGAGTGCATCATGGCTTTAGGCCATGCTTGCATTAAATGAGGTGAGAGAAAGAGAGGGGTGACTTTTGTGTGATGATTGTGATGGTTTCTTTCTATCAACTCTTTTTGTTTTTCTCTTAAACACTCACACAACACACTCTCACACACCAACACACTCACACACACAACACTTACCTCAGCATGAAGCAACAGCAGCAGCATGATGAAGCCACGACAGCAGCAGCAGCATGAAGCAATAGAAGCAGCAGCATGAAGCAATAGAAGCAGCAGCAAAATCCAGCAGCAACAGCAAGCAAAGCAACAGCAACTGAAGAAAACCCCAGCAGCAGCAGCATGAGAACAGCAGCAGCAACATGAGAAGAGCAGCAGCAGCAAGAGGCAGCATCAGCAGCAGAGAGCAGTAGCATCAGCAGCAGTGAGCTGCAGCAGCCCCATCGCCCAGTGCAGCCTCTTCCCTTCACTTCTCCACCTTCCTCCAGCTTCCTAGGGTCGAGAGTGAGGTATACTTCCTAACTTGATCCCTAGTTAGCTTAGTTAGTGTAGATTTGCTTCGGTTATCGGATTTTAGTGCTTTGAGTGTGATATGGGGTAATTTGTGAGAATCTTGTGCAACGAAGTGAGTTGTGGTTTCAGTAGCTTGTTAGTGAGTTAGTGAGGCCATTGTAACCTAGTCCAACCCCTATTACGCTAAAATACCACCAATTTCACGATTCGATGCAAAATGTCGTATTTGTGCAGGGTAGTTTATGTGGGTGTTTTGATGTGTTTGGTTTTATTTAAATTTTGGGATTTCTTCCAGATAAGAATTTGGGAGCTGTTTCCTTTAGGTTGGGGTGTGTGTTTGGTGCAACTTGCATGCATGCTTCCGTGGTCTGGTGCGTGCTACGCATCGTAGCGCGTCGGGTAGTTCGTGGTTCAGCACACACATGTTTTAACGTATCGTGCACACGCGCGATTGGTTTGCGGCACGAGTATCTAGTTGGACCGTATTGTCGCGTTCTTGTGATTTAAGCTTATGTGTGATCCACGTTATGTGATTTTAGGTTCGCAGGCCAGTGAGACGGACGCCGCGAAGAAGGGCAAGCAAGTTGTTGGATACACATAGCACGAAGCTAGGTGAGTAGATTTCACATCTACGGGGATATCGCCCGCATGGCGTTATGCGTCAGGGCTGATAGGACTTTATTATTATGTGTTGCATGCATCCCATAGACTGTCATCGCATATTGCATTCCCTGCTGTGTTGATATATATATTGCTTAGAACTGATAGAACACCGCACTATTACTAACGGTTTATGTTGCACGGGCACTATTTACATGCTACACACACACCGTTAGTAATTGCCATGCCACACTCACTGTAGAACTGCCATGATTATACTGTTGTATTATTGCTGTAGTTCATCTTACATGTGATTGATTATGATTCCCTGGACATTTGGGAGCCGCATGACATCTTTAAAAACGGAAACTATTTTAAAAAGCGGCTTTCCCTTATATACCTGCCATGGATTGATTATATTGTACCTCGCATTGGATTGACTTATTGATGATGGATTTTCATGTGATTTCTGGTTTTGAGGACCGTGGAAATAATTAAGAAAATATGCATTATTTTGAAAACCCGGTACCTCGTGATATGATATTTTGGTGTGTCCACCACGCGTTTTCTCGGTGCTGAGACGTGTGCTTGAAACCCGATTCGAGGAGTGGATGTTCCGTTTGCGGGTTCGTGGTGGGCCCGGTATGGTTCCCCTCGGCGAGATGATCGATGGGATTTGCCGATTGAGCCTGGAGGCGGGCGAGTACCTACCGGTGATTGGTTGGACCTGGCAGTTGTCCGGAGGATACTGACCAGAGTCGAGTGATGGATGCGGGACGACCCGTGCTGCCGGGGCCGAGGGCCGACACCGCAGACGGACCCCGTGGGCTGATCCGGATTGACGGAGCCCGATATACGAGGATTTGCGTGTCGATGCTGGACACGAGTATTTATGATGTTTTGGGTGCCGATGTTGGGCACCCGTGATTTCTCAGAGATGTACAGGATTTGAGGGCCGATGGGTGTGCCGGCGCCTGAGTGTATTTGGGATTTGAGTGCAGCCTGAGGCACCGATTATGGTTTTCCATGTTGACATAGTCCATGTAGATGTTATTATCCCATACTCAGCATTGACTACTACATATCTCATCCTGTAGCATTTACCTGTTAGAGTATTTGCATTACTATTGCATCCTCTATTTGACATGCATTGATAGCATCTGCTGGCATTAGTAGAGCCACGCTATATGTGCATGCTCGCGATCACCTTTATATGTTATCTCTATTCACGAGTTGGCAACTCACCCCCGTTGTGCCACAGTGTTTGCAGGTTGCCCTTGGGAGTAGTCACGGCTGGCTGTTACCGCATCTTTTGGCACAGATACCCTTTTTGAGCAGAGATAGCTTCTTGCTGATAGGTGGATTTTGTACGGTATCTGTTATCTTTCAGTTGTATATTGATGTATCTAGTACTCTCCATCTACCTTTCTGTATTGACTTAGAGACAGTTGAGAGGACGATATGTATGGTTTTATATTCTGGTGTCGAGCTCGCATGTGAGTCGACTTTACTTTTGCAGTCTCATCTTTTATGATATTGTCCTTGCTTTACTGTGTATTCTTCGCTACGGCGTCGTATATCTTATTTTGATGCTTCATTCATTTTACTCGTCATATCTGTTACACCTTGTTTCTACCCGACTCGCGGGGCTAATGTTTTAAAAAGGAAATGTTACCAAAATTATAAAACTTATAACTTTTGAACTTAAAAAGGATTTCTACTAAATAAATGGAAGTTTTTCAGACCTGTACGATTTGTTTTTACAAAATGTTTTAAATCACTCTATATTTATTGGTTTTGATTTCTGGGTTCGGCTTACTTAGCCGCGTTGCGCCTGTAGACGTTGCGTGGTTAAGTGCCGGTCACGAGTCGAATTCTCGGGTCGTGACAAAGTTGGTATCAGAGCGTAGGTTTTACCTTCGGAGTGTAGGATGACCCTGGTATGATGGAGTAGGTAGCTGCAGCAGGGTAGCGTAGCGTGTGTATGTTCCGTGGCATGCTCACGACACGGTACTCCGCCTACGCGACCTTAGGACTTATTGATTTGATACTTCCTTATATTCTTGCTATTCAATTTCCGTGTTCTTATCGAATCCAAATTTTCTTTCAGCCAATATGCCGCCTAAGACTACGAGGGCACAGAGAGCGGCCGCGAGGGCCGAGATTCGTGTTGACTCGTCCGAGACGAGGACTGATCCGGGCAGTGCACCCGTTGTACCCGAGCAGGCTGTTCCTGCCGTGACAGAGCAGATCGCCACGTTAGGGGCTGGTATGCAGGAGATGCGCCAGACGGTGGGATCTAGCATGCAGGAGATGCGCCAGATGATAGGATCGCTAGTTGAGACGCTTCGAGCGCAGCGACCAGAGGTAGCTCCACCAGTTCCAGAGACCGCTATGGTACCTACCGCACAGCCAGTTGCCCCTGCAGCCACGGAGGTGATTACAGTATCGCTATCAGAGTTCATGAGGCTGAAGCCTCCAGTATTCACAGGCACCGATACAGCCGAGGACCCACAGTCTTTCATCGACAGGATGGCCAGGATATGCCGTTCCCTCAGATGCGCAGATACGAGATGGGTTGAGTTCGCGAGCTTTCGCCTAGAGGGTCTTGCGCAGAAATGGTGTGATTCGGTGGAGAAGGGCAGAGCAGCAGGTCTTCCTCCTATGACCTGGACGGAGTTCGTGACCATATTTCTTGCCCGTTTCCTTCCCCGGAGTGTTAGAGATGCCCGAGCACGCAGGTTTGAGTCCTTGCGCCAGACGCCAGGGATGACAGTGGCAGAGTATGACGTACTGTTTACAGAGCTAGCAGTCTACGCCCCATATTTAGTGGCTACCGAGGAGTTGCGAGTCCGGAGATTTGTTCGAGGCTTGCTTACACCATTGTTCCTTGCGATCAGCGCACAGCACTACGAGACCTATGCAGCAGCAGTAGACGCAGCCTTAGTGGTCGAGGAGCACCTTGCTGAGACTTCGGTACTTCCAGAGCCGAAGAGAGTTCGTACCAGTATTTCCGCACGGAGGCAGTCATTCAGACGCCGCGACGGGTACCGTTCCGGTACGAGGAGTAGCAGAGATTCGGGACGAGGTCGGATGTTTAGTTCATATCCACGAGAGAGTCAGCAGTCGCCGCGGGGTTGCTTCAGATGTGGCAGCCTACTTCACCTCATTCGAGATTGTCCAGAGACACACCGGAGGGAGGCGGCAGCACCGCATGTTACCTTACCACCTTCACCACCCCAGAGGGCGTTGCCCGTTGTGCCTACCGTTGCTCCGCGCCAGACTTATGCACAGAGAGGTCGTGGGCGTGGAGGAGTTACTCAGAGGGGACGAGATGACCGAGGCAGAGGTCAGTCAGTTACAGGTGGTGGACAGGCGAGGGTCTTTGCTTTGACACATCAGGACGCGCAGACGTCCAATGCTGTGGTCTCAGGTATCCTTCCTGTATGTTCAGTTGATGCACATGTACTGTTCGATCCCGGATCCACACACTCGTACGTATCCACACACTTTGTGCCGAGTCTGGGTAGAGAGTCCGGCTTGCTTGATCAGCCGCTTGTGGTGACTACTCCTGTGGGAGAGTCGTTTGTTGCTAGGCACGTGTTCCGATCCTGTATCGTCTGTATTGGCGAGAGAGAGTTGCCTGTCGACTTGATCCTTCTGGAGATGTTGGACTTCGACGTTCTTTTGGGCATGGATTGGTTAGCCACGTGCTATGCTTCTGTGGACTGCCGCGAGAAGACAGTTAGATTCTGTTTCCCCGGTGAGTCGGTTTTTGTTGTGTTGGGGGACCGTGGTGCCGCCCCTCACAGTGTGATTTCTTCTTTTCGCGCTGGACAGCTTTTGAGTAAGGGATGTCTGGGATTTCTCGCCTATGTTTGCGATGCTCGCGCTACAGAGGTTCCATTGGATCAGGTTCCGGTTGTTAGCGAGTTTCCTGATGTGTTCCCTGACGAGCTTCCTGGGTTGCCGCCCGAGCGCGACATTTCTTTCTGTATTGATTTGATTCCTGGTTCGGGGCCTATTTCTATACCGCCTTATCGGATGGCCCCGGCGGAACTTCGAGAGTTGAAGGAGCAGTTGCAAGATTTGCTGGACAAAGGACTTATTCGACCCAGTGTTTCTCCTTGGGGTGCTCCAGTCCTGTTCGTCAGGAAGAAGGACGGCAGTTTGCGTCTTTGTATCGACTACCGCCAGCTGAACAGGGTGACAGTGCGGAACAGGTATCCTTTGCCGCGTATCGACGATTTGTTCGACCAGCTCCAGGGGGCAGGGTACTTTTCGAGGATCGATTTACGATCGGGCTATCATCAGCTGCGGGTTCGACAGGAGGACATTCCCAGGACAGCCTTCCGTACGCGCTACGGCCATTACGAGTTCTTGGTGATGTCGTTCGGACTCACCAATGCGCCAGCAGCCTTCATGGACTTGATGAACCGTATTTTCCGACCTTACTTGGATCTGTTCATTATAGTCTTCATTGACGATATCTTGGTGTATTCCCGGAGTAGTGAGGAGCACGAGCAGCACCTGCGGATTACATTGCAGACATTGAGGGAGCACCAGCTTTATGCGAAATTCTCCAAGTGTGCTTTTTGGCTGGACAGCGTAGATTTCTTGGGGCACGTGATTTCACGAGACGGTATATGTGTAGACCCGAGGAAGATCGAGGCCGTTCAGCGTTGGCCCAGACCCACATCGGTGACGGAGATTCGCAGCTTTTTGGGATTGGCCGGTTACTACAGGCGTTTTGTGCAGGACTTCTCCCGCATTGCTACACCATTGACCGGGTTGACCCGGAAGGGAGTTCCTTTCGTTTGGACGGAGGAGTGCGAGCACAGTTTCCAGCAGTTACGGACTCAGCTGACGACGGCACCGGTGTTATCTTTACCTTCCGGATCGGGCGGATTTGTGGTCTTTTGTGATGCTTCTCGAGTGGGGCTGGGATGCGTTTTGATGCAGCACGACAGGGTGATCGCGTATGCTTCGCGACAATTGAAGAGACACGAACAAAATTACCCCACTCATGATTTGGAGATGGCAGCAGTGGTCTTCGCACTTAAGATCTGGCGACATTACCTATACGGCGAGTCGTGCCAGATATTTACGGATCACAAGAGTTTGAAATACATATTTCAGCAGCGGGATCTGAACCTTCGACAGCGTCGATGGATGGAGTTAGTGAAGGATTACGACTGCGAGATCTTATATCACCCGGGCAAGGCAAATGTGGTGGCGGATGCTTTGAGCAGGAGGCCCGGGGGTAGTCTAGCTTGTTTGAGCGCAGCACAGGGACAGTCATCCGCAGACTGGCAGATATTATGCGACAGCCGAGTACAGTTCGAGTTCACGCCGATTGGAGGACAGATAGCGCATGTCCGTGCACGCCCACAGTTGATCGATCGTATACGTGAGGCACAACTCAGTGATGACCGATGTTCAGAGATCATGGCACAGATTGGACAGGGAAGATTTTCCGAGTTCGTGATCGATGATCAGGGGGTACTACGGTTTGGAGTCAGACTGTGCGTACCAGATGCTGAAGGGCTGAGACGCGAGATTCTTGAGGAGGCACATCGATCGGTATATAGCGTCCATCCCGGTTCCACCAAGATGTATCATGATATGCGAGATGTTTACTGGTGGGACGGAATGAAGAGGGACATTGCAGATTTTGTATCGAGATGCCTGACTTGTCAGCAAGTCAAGGCTGAGCACCAGAGGCCCGCGGGAGAGCTACAGCCGTTACCCATTCCGGAGTGGAAATGGGAACAGATTTCGATGGATTTCGTGGTGGGTCTACCCAGGACTAGTAGGGGGTATGACTCCATCTGGGTGATCGTGGATCGTTTGACGAAAGCGGCTCACTTCTTACCAGTGAAGACGACTTTCGGATTTACTCAGTACGCCCAGATCTATATTGACGAGATAGTGCGACTACACGGAGTCCCGACGTGCATTGTGTCCGACAGAGGCACCCAGTTTACCAGTAGACTATGGCAGAGGCTTCAGGAGGCTTTGGGCACTCGCTTGAGTTTCAGCACGGCTTTTCATCCGCAGACCGACGGACAGTCAGAGCGGACCATCCAGACTCTCGAGGACATGCTCAGAGCTTGTGTACTAGATTTCGGAGGTAGCTGGGATCATCATTTGCCCTTGGTAGAGTTTTCCTACAATAACAGCTACCAGGAGACCATTCAGATGGCACCATTTGAGGCTCTTTATGGGAGGAGATGCAGGTCGCCTACTTGTTGGACAGAGCTCAGTGAGAGCAGTATCTTAGGGCCACAGATCGTTGAGGAGACGACCGCGAAGATCCAGTTGATTCGCGATAGGATGAGAGCAGCGCAGTGTAGACAGAGAGCTTATGCAGACCGTCGACGGCGCAGACTTGAGTTTTCTGTTGGTGATCATGTTTTCTTGAGGGTCTCCCCAATGAAAGGTGTGATGAGGTTTGGAAAGAAGGGGAAGCTCAGTCCCAGGTATGTGGGCCCCTTCGAGATCCTCGAGCGTATCGGTGCAGTGGCTTACCGTTTAGCCCTTCCGCCCAGCTTTCCAGATGTGCACCCCGTGTTCCATGTCTCGATGCTCCGCAGATATCTTCATGATCCTTCGCACGCGATTCAGCATCCGACGATCCAGCTTGAGCGCGACCTTTCCTATGCAGAGCAGCCGGTGATGATCTTGGATCGACGAGTGAAGAAATTGAGATCGAAGGACATTCCATCAGTTAGGGTACTTTGGCTTGGTCAGAACCGTGAGGAGGTCACTTGGGAGACCGAAAGCGAGATGATGAAGACGTATCCCCATCTTTTTGAAGGTATGTGTAGTTAGATTTTTGAAATTCGGGGACGAATTTCTTTAAGGGGGAGAGATTGTAACAACTTAGGATAAGGGTTAGTGAATAATTATAATTAAATAATGGTTTTTAATAAAAAGTTTACCAAATTGTGTTTTAAATATTTTTCCTAGCTTAATAAATATTTTTCCAAAATTTTCCTAGGCTTGCTCACACATGTGCATGTAAACTAGGGTTTTTAAATGAAGTAAATACCATAATTATTAACCATGGTGGATTAATTATAGGATTAAGTCTTTTGGATTCTTAAGTGGGATTAATTAGTTAGCCAAAAGTAACTTTAGTTTGAATTTTTAGTTAGTGTTGACTTGTGTGAGAGAGAGAGAGTGCATCATGGCTTTAGGCCATGCTTGCATTAAATGAGGTGAGAGAGAGAGAGGGGTGACTTTTGTGTGATGATTGTGATGGTTTCTTTCTATCAACTCTTTTTGTTTTTCTCTTAAACACTCACACAACACACTCTCACACACCAACACACTCACACACACAACACTTACCTCAGCATGAAGCAACAGCAGCAACATGATGAAGCCACGACAGCAGCAGCAGCATGAAGCAATAGAAGCAGCAGCATGAAGCAATAGAAGCAGCAGCAAAATCCAGCAGCAACAGCAAGCAAAGCAACAGCAACTGAAGAAAACCCCAGCAGCAGCAGCATGAGAACAGCAGCAGCAACATGAGAAGAGCAGCAGCAGCAAGAGGCAGCATCAGCAGCAGAGAGCAGTAGCATCAGCAGCAGTGAGCTGCAGCAGCCCCATCGCCCAGTGCAGCCTCTTCCCTTCACTTCTCCACCTTCCTCCAGCTTCCTAGGGTCGAGAGTGAGGTATACTTCCTAACTTGATCCCTAGTTAGCTTAGTTAGTGTAGATTTGCTTCGGTTATCGGATTTTAGTGCTTTGAGTGTGATATGGGGTAATTTGTGAGAATCTTGTGCAACGAAGTGAGTTGTGGTTTCAGTAGCTTGTTAGTGAGTTAGTGAGGCCATTGTAACCTAGTCCAACCCCTATTACGCTAAAATACCACCAATTTCACGATTCGATGCAAAATGTCGTATTTGTGCAGGGTAGTTTATGTGGGTGTTTTGATGTGTTTGGTCTTATTTAAATTTTGGGATTTCTTCCAGATAAGAATTTGGGAGCTGTTTCCTTTAGGTTGGGGTGTGTGTTTGGTGCAACTTGCATGCATGCTTCCGTGGTCTGGTGCGTGCTACGCATCGTAGCGCGTCGGGTAGTTCGTGGTTCAGCACACACATGTTTTAACGTATCGTGCACACGCGCGATTGGTTTGCGGCACGAGTATCTAGTTGGACCGTATTGTCGCGTTCTTGTGATTTAAGCTTATGTGTGATCCATGTTATGTGATTTTAGGTTCGCAGGCCAGTGAGACGGACGCCGCGAAGAAGGGCAAGCAAGTTGTTGGATACACATAGCACGAAGCTAGGTGAGTAGATTTCACATCTACGGGGATATCGCCCGCATGGCGTTATGCGTCAGGGCTGATAGGACTTTATTATTATGTGTTGCATGCATCCCATAGACTGTCATCGCATATTGCATTCCCTGCTGTGTTGATATATATATTGCTTAGAACTGATAGAACACCGCACTATTACTAACGGTTTATGTTGCACGGGCACTATTTACATGCTACACACACACCGTTAGTAATTGCCATGCCACACTCACTGTAGAACTGCCATGATTATACTGTTGTATTATTGCTGTAGTTCATCTTACATGTGATTGATTATGATTCCCTGGACATTTGGGAGCCGCATGACATCTTTAAAAACGGAAACTATTTTAAAAAGCGGCTTTCCCTTATATACCTGCCATGGATTGATTATATTGTACCTCGCATTGGATTGACTTATTGATGATGGATTTTCATGTGATTTCTGGTTTTGAGGACCGTGGAAATAATTAAGAAAATATGCATTATTTTGAAAACCCGGTACCTCGTGATATGATATTTTGGTGTGTCCACCACGCGTTTTCTCGGTGCTGAGACGTGTGCTTGAAACCCGATTCGAGGAGTGGATGTTCCGTTTGCGGGTTCGTGGTGGGCCCGGTATGGTTCCCCTCGGCGAGATGATCGATGGGATTTGCCGATTGAGCCTGGAGGCGGGCGAGTACCTACCGGTGATTGGTTGGACCTGGCAGTTGTCCGGAGGATACTGACCAGAGTCGAGTGATGGATGCGGGACGACCCGTGCTGCCGGGGCCGAGGGCCGACACCGCAGACGGACCCCGTGGGCTGATCCGGATTGACGGAGCCCGATATACGAGGATTTGCGTGTCGATGCTGGACACGAGTATTTATGATGTTTTGGGTGCCGATGTTGGGCACCCGTGATTTCTCAGAGATGTACAGGATTTGAGGGCCGATGGGTGTGCCGGCGCCTGAGTGTATTTGGGATTTGAGTGCAGCCTGAGGCACCGATTATGGTTTTCCATGTTGACATAGTCCATGTAGATGTTATTATCCCATACTCAGCATTGACTACTACATATCTCATCCTGTAGCATTTACCTGTTAGAGTATTTGCATTACTATTGCATCCTCTATTTGACATGCATTGATAGCATCTGCTGGCATTAGTAGAGCCACGCTATATGTGCATGCTCGCGATCACCTTTATATGTTATCTCTATTCACGAGTTGGCAACTCACCCCCGTTGTGCCACAGTGTTTGCAGGTTGCCCTTGGGAGTAGTCACGGCTGGCTGTTACCGCATCTTTTGGCACAGATACCCTTTTTGAGCAGAGATAGCTTCTTGCTGATAGGTGGATTTTGTACGGTATCTGTTATCTTTCAGTTGTATATTGATGTATCTAGTACTCTCCATCTACCTTTCTGTATTGACTTAGAGACAGTTGAGAGGACGATATGTATGGTTTTATATTCTGGTGTCGAGCTCGCATGTGAGTCGACTTTACTTTTGCAGTCTCATCTTTTATGATATTGTCCTTGCTTTACTGTGTATTCTTCGCTACGGCGTCGTATATCTTATTTTGATGCTTCATTCATTTTACTCGTCATATCTGTTACACCTTGTTTCTACCCGACTCGCGGGGCTAATGTTTTAAAAAGGAAATGTTACCAAAATTATAAAACTTATAACTTTTGAACTTAAAAAGGATTTCTACTAAATAAATGGAAGTTTTTCAGACCTGTACGATTTGTTTTTACAAAATGTTTTAAATCACTCTATATTTATTGGTTTTGATTTCTGGGTTCGGCTTACTTAGCCGCGTTGCGCCTGTAGACGTTGCGTGGTTAAGTGCCGGTCACGAGTCGAATTCTCGGGTCGTGACACTACGCCACTCTGCTTCAGCTACCTACTCCATCATACCAAGGTCATCCTACACTCCGAAAAGTAAAACCTACGCTCTGATACCAACTTTGTCACGACCCGAATATTTCGACTCATGACCGGCACTTAACCCCGCTACGTCTACAGGCGTAACGCGACTAAGTAAGCCAAACCCAGAAATCAAAACCATATATAAGTAGCGAGTGTTGAAAACATTTAGTTAAAACATTTAGAAAACCTTAAATAATTCAATAAGTTCTTTTAAAGTTACGTAATCATTTAAATAATTTTGGCAACATTTCCTTTGTAAAAGTAGCCCCGAAACCTGGTATAAAACAGGATATGAGTGAAAATGAGATGTAATGGAACAAAACATTCCCAAACGGGAGCAATCACGCCCAACGGCGGAAACCATCATCATAAGAGTAATATACGACGTCGTAGAGAAGAATAAGCAATAAGTAGACATCACAGAAATATAAACTGCATATAAAAACAGTCGGCTCCCACGAGCTCGACACAAGAATACAAAATATACATCATCGTCCTCACACTGTCACCAAGTCCAGTACATATATGGTAGATGGAGAATACTAGATACAAAAGTAGTACAATAAAAATAATCAGATACCACAACCCACCTAAAGCAAAACAGCTCTCGCACCAACTGTAGTGGTATCTGTAGCCAAAAGATGCAAAAGGGCAGCCTGCCGCGACTACTCTGAAGGGCAACCTGCAAATACTGTGGCACAACGGGGGTGAGTTGCCAACTCGTGAATAGAGATAACATATAAAGGTAATCGCGAGCATGCACGTACTGCGCTACTCTATCATATGACAGCAAGTAAGATCTATATGCGACAAGCAGTAGGTGCAAAAATCATGCAAATGCTCTGTCTGGTAAAACGACTACAGGATGAAATGCATGATAAACAATGCTGAGCATGGGATAAACAACATCTACATGGAAATATCAACATGGAAAAATAATCGGTTCCCCAACTGCTCCCAAATCCTAAATAAACTCAGGCGCCGGCACTCTCCTCGGCCCTCGAATCCTGTAAATCTCTGAGAATAACGAGTGCCCAACATCGGCACACAAAATATCATGAAATACTCGTGTCCAGTATCGACATGCAAATCCTCATATATCGGGCTCCGTCAGTCCGGATCAGCCCACGGGCTCCGTCTGCGGTATCGGCCCTCGGCCCCGGCAGTACGGATCATCCCGCATCCATCTCTCGATTCTGGTCAGTATCCTCCGGATAACCGCCAGGTCCAACCAATCACCGGTAGGTACTCGCCACCCTGCCAGGCTCATCATCTACTCCATGAAAAACATTTCTCGCCCCGGGGAACCATACCGGGTCCACCACGAACCCGCAAACGGATCATCCAACTCCTCGAATCGGGTTTCAAGCACACGTCTCAACACCGAGAAAACGCGTGGTGGACGCACCAAAATATCATATCACGAGGGACCGGGTTTTCAAATAGTGCATCTTTTCTTTAAATAATTCCACGGTCCTCAAAACCAGAAATTTCATGGAAATCCAACACCAATGAGTGAATCAAATGCGATATGCTATGTACATCAAGTAACAATGTAGGTACGAGGGAGAACCGCTTTTTAAAATAGTTTCAGTTTTCAAAGACATCTTGCGGCTCCTAAATTTCTATGAAAATCATAACGAATCATATATGAAATGAACTACAGCAATATAATCATGGCAGTTCTACAGTGAGTGTGTCATGGCAATTACTAACGGTGTGTGTGTAACATGTAGATTAGTGCTCGTGCAACATGAACCGTTAGTAATAGTGCGGTGTTCTATCAATTCTAAGTTTACACATATATAGCAGGGAATGCAGTATGCAACAATAGTATACATGACAGTCAATGTAGGTAAATGCAATATATAACTATAAGGTCCTATCAGCCCTGACGCATAACGCCATGCGGGCGATATCAACGTAGATGTTAAATCTACTCACCGAAGTCTCGTGCTAAGTGTAGCCGACGACTTGCTTCCCTTTCTTCGCAGCGTCCCTCTCACTCGCCTGCGAACCTAGAATCACACAGTATATCACACATAAGCTCAAATCCACAAAATCGTGACATTAAGGTCAAACTAGAAACCCGTATCGCAAACCAAGCGCGCGTGTGCGTGATACGTAAAAACGTGTGATTACGCACCTGAAACTACCCTGACGCGTCGCGATACGCAGAAATCCCAAACCACATGCGTATCACGCGTGTCGCGAAGGTTTAAAATACGAGAAATAGGGTAAATAGCTCCAGATTTTCCTACAGCAAGAATCACACAAAAATACACATGCCAGGAGTCTAAGGGTTGAAACAGACACCTATAGGACCAAACCCCAACCCAAACCCTCCCCATCTGGCCGCAATTTGCGGCCAGATCGAATTTTCCGGCGGCCTGTACATGATGTATGGGGGTCGAGTTCTACCTGGGGGATCAGCACCTAACAACTATACTGCAGTCTTCTCAAAATTATTCTGAACTCACCGGGTCGATAGCAGTTTACAGAAAGCTAGTTTCGCTCAAAAACGAAGAATTTGCATCAATTAGGAATCTGGTGGTATTTTAGTGCAATTGGGGGCTAAATCGGGTTAACATGGCCCTAACAACACTCCAGCAACTTACTAACACCAAATCAAACTTCACTTGGTCATGGTTCCCACTAATCACCACATATCGCACTAAAACGCACCAATAACCACTAATCGAAGCTAAGTTACACTAATTAAGAAAACTAGGGGGGTAAGTTCAAGAAGTATACCCCACACTCGACCCTAGGAAGCTGGAGGAAGAAGAAGAAGTGGAGGGAAGGAGCTGCAGCTGGAGTTGTGGCTGCTGCTGCTGCTAATTGCTGTCACTGCTGCACACTGGTGCTGCTGTTGCTGCCTATTGTGCTTGCTTCAGCTGCTGCTGAGCTTGCTGGCTGCTACTGCTGTGGATGCTTCTGCTGCTGCTGTGGAGAGGTAAGTGTGTGTGTGTGTGTGAGTGTGAGAGTGAGATTGAGAGAAAAGAATACAAGAATGAGAGGGAATCATAACCCCAAATGTCAACCCCTCCACTCTCTCTCTTCATTAAATGCAAGCATGGCTTTTGCCATGATGCATTCTCTCTCTCTCATTCTCACCAAGTCAACACTCAAAAAGGGAAATTCAAATTAAAGCAACCATCATAAAACTAATTAAACTTAATTAAAACCCAAAAGACTTAATCCCCATGATTAAACCCACCATGGTTGCTAATCATGGTATTACCTCATTTTAAAACCCTAGTTTACATGCACATGTGTGTGCAAGCCTAGGAAAATTCTAGAAAAATATTTATTAAATTTGGAAAAATATTTGAAACTCAATTTGGTAAACTTTTTTATTAAAAACCCTTTATTTAAATATAAATAGCCACTAAACACATCCTAAGGTGTTACAATAGCATTGATCGTTAAGTGAAATTTTTTTCCGAGGAGTAGCATATACTCACAGTAGGATCAGGATCCAAATATCATTGTGTGATAATGCTGAAGGAATCCTACCAACATTATCAAACTCCAAATGGTATGCAGCACTAGCAAGTTTCAGTTTCTTTAGAAACTCCCGATGTGGATTTTTGCCCCATGCTCTTAGGACCTTGACGAAAGCCAACATATCATAAGTCACATGTCAAGTTTTACCCGTCATTATCCAGGTTAATTTGAACCCACCCGTACATACCCTTGACGAAGGCCAAAATAGTAGTACGACTGTCTCAAACCAACACATCTATCTATGCTACACATGAATATTCAGCAGCTACCAATCACTATGCCTTGGCGAAGGTCAAAATACATGGTTTGAATACTACCGATTATTCAACTGAAATGACGGAGGGCTACGAATGGTTTTGGAGAAACCGTGAACGTAGTGAACATGATATAATCGAAGGAACTGATAGCTTTTAAAAGGAGTGGTTTAAGCTCCGCATTTTAAAAGTTTTATTATTTTGAAAAACCGACTGGTTTTTAAAATTTGTTCCAACGATTCAGTTTTTAGTTTATTTGCTTTGCATTAATATAATGTAGTCCCATCAATTTATACCTATCATCACAGAAAAAGACGAAAATACAACGTCTATTTATGCCATCCGCATTCGCCACTGGGCCCCGTCTAACACCGTCAGGTTACTTAACTAACGCCAGAGCGGGGCTGGACTAGCGCGGATGCAAAACATAAGTAGCGTCTATTATATAACATATATAATAATAGCATTCGTCTAACGCAATAATAGGAATTCCAGATCACAGATGAATATGTTGGATATACTAGGAATTCCGCGTTTCGTTTAAGCCTGTAACGAAAGACGGATTCCACGGTCGTGATGAATAGCCAAACCCCAACCCAGACCCCTACGGGTGCGGCAAACTACCCGCCAAATTCCAGAAGTGAAGTAACCTCCCTCAACAAAGTGAGTAGGCCACTCGGCACTTCTAAGAACCCGATAGTTTGTGCACCCCACCTTGGGTCTATCCTAGGAACAGAAAACAATAAAAATATATATATAACGGTGGCTACAACCTCAACCCGAATGTGCCCCACAAAATAATATTACATCAATTTTACAATTTACATTGAATGAAAGATAAAAACACTCATCTCACATCCCCGGCTATTCATCATCGGCGATCCAACAAAATTCATATACACAAACCAATCACAGATATGTGCAACACCGACTAATCGACATATAGTAATTAGTCGACGTTTCCAAACACATATAACAATACAGAAGGACCAATTAGCCAAGTATAATAGAAATTCGATCGAAACATATTTTCCGTAACCACCCCAAATGAAAACCAGCATTCAAAAACATACTGGGTAGAAACCAAATATTCCAGAAAAGAAAACACCAAGTTTAAGAAATAACAGAAGAAAGATGAGTTGAATTGGCCTTGACTCGGCTGCGACTCCGCCGCAGAACAGTCCATTCTGCGGTGGTTCCGTGGTCGTCTCAGCGATTCAGTCGCTCATTTTTCTTGTGTCATCTTAGAAAACCCTGCACGTATTTTTCATAGTACTGAAATATTTTTCTATACAGTTTTAAAATTCGACAGAAAGTAGGGTTTTCGGTGTTTATTTTTCCAGTTTTTCCGTCGATCGAAATTCTAATACTTGCTAATATGCTAGAATATGTTAAGTTGGCTCTGATACCATTGTAAGTCGATGCTATACACCTCGCAAGATCGCGAGGAGGCGGAAAGTGTAAAAAAACGATAGTTTTAGCATCATAACATCGACTATTAGCCATGATCGTATTCTAAACCATATCTAGCATCAACTAATGAAGTATTGACTAAAGTACAGAAGTTATACCTCAAGAATCGGGTCCTTCTTTGCTTCTCCCGTTGTCCTCCTCTCCTGCACGAACTCTTCGGAGTGATACGGTTGTCACCTCCTCGTCGGCTTCCTCGAATCCAAGATGATCCACCCGAACGTTTGTGCACCAAGCTTTCTCTTCTATACCAAAGAAACTAGATCAACTAGTATGCTAAACTAGAAGACCTAGAGTGTGCAGATGTTGTAGATGGATTGAGGAGTCTACTATTGCTCAAGGTTACTCAACTCATGAGTGTTCTTGAGCTTGAGGGGATTGGAGATGGTTATGGAAATTTAGTGAACTAAAAAAATGAAGAAGGAAATGGTTTTCTCTCTCTATTTTCTAAACTGAACTCTCTAATTATTTCATAGATAAATCTATTTCAATAATTAGTAAGAGTTTCAATTTACAATAGAATGACTCATGGGTCAAATGAGCAACATGTGTCCAAAACCCCCAAGTCCTTATTCATGCAATCTCTACATAATTTTCATTTACTTAAAATGTATTAATTATCTAAACCAAAATGATTATTACAATTAGGTCATGCCATCTACAAAATCATTTTTGTACAAATTACAATAACGCCCCTCGTCTGTATATACATACATGTATTCATATTCCAAAAAATACGAATACCGAAGACGAAGACAATCCATCGGTACAATACTAGGATCCGGCTTAAACCAAAGCCCACTAGTATTGTCCGTCCGAATCATCATGCGTGCATAAGTACATGCATGTGATCGAACCCTTTCGTAAAACCATATGACATCTACACGTTTTGTCCGAAGCAGGGAAACACTCTATGTGGGACTCTAAAGACTCAACTCCACGCTGGCAGTGGGTTTAATCATAGGCCGCAAGCGGTATTAGCTCCACGTAACGGCCCCCAGGTATTGTCAATAAGAAAGCCGATAAGAATAACTCATCCGAACTCCTACTAAGTCTATCCATGACAATCTCTGTACAGTCCGGTCTGTTCGTCTAAGAGTATCGCATATCGAGCCTAGGAGCGGAAAACGTCAGACCCCTAATAGCGGTATAAGTCGTGTCGGAGTACAGTTCAATACACCCTGAGAAACTACTGGAGTACCTACCAGTAAATCTCGCTTGCCCTGGCCAGAGACTTTGTGTAATGGCGTTCCGAACACAGCGCGATATCAACCCCCAATACTGGGAGAGACGAATCCTATCTAACCGCCACTGCCTCCAAGTGCTTTGGGACTGCACCCAACTTCTACCTGTTTGCACGACTCAATAGAGCCATGGTAGGGTAGTAATCTAAGAACAGTGGAAACACACTTGAGGCGAAGTAGCAGTGTCAAGTCGACGGACTAAGTTGTACTCATGTCATCTGGGAACTGCTATCTGACGATAGGTATAGTACCAACCAGCAGTTCCCAACGAGTCCGTCCAGTGTAACTCATAACACAATGAGCACCTGCATACTATCTCCAGTACGACGTACTGATGGCTGTGGGACAAACCATCTCCCCTGCTGGGATGAGAAGCATATACACTAGGCTACTCTGGAGTATCGATGCCCTGTCTCGATAATCATACGACTAAGGACCTGTATAAGGATGTGCTTATAGACTATCCAGCCCCCACTAGTGTGACTGCCATCACAACGCTGGTAGTCAAGCAAAAATCCTAAGGGCTCTATCAATATTTATTAGCGATATGTTAAAAGAAACATATACACATATTAAGATAGATACAAACTAAGTAGCATACTACTATATCGAGCAAGACTGTCATAAATCAGTGTATATATCCCAAGCTTCCAAAATGTAATATACAAACTAGTATTATACAATAATGGCCTCTAGGACATATGACACTAACAGAACACCGTGGCCGCGAGCACCCGGACGGATGTTTTAGGCAACGGGGTTCTCCTACAGTCACTTGGTCAGGGCTATGGGGCGTGGCAATCTAGTATTGTTACCGGGCAAACATTCTCGTACTATACGAGATTGCGACGGAGTTTTGATCCGAATCAAAACCCCGTGGAAACCGATCAAATGAGACCAAATTGCTAGGTTTACAAAATTCAAACTAGTTTTCACAAAACTAATTATTGTGGATTCCAAATATTGCATCACATTCATTAAAAGCTAGGCGACGTTAAACTTTTCGATCGATCGATCAACCACCCAAAATTCTCACAGGGCTCAACACTTGAGTTAGATTCAAAAATTCCCAGACAGTGCCCCAAGCACATACGGACCAGCACAAGAGAGCACGTCCCAAGCCTCACCAACGGCGCCGCGGAACCGTCGCCAAAAGCACCAAGGCCGCGGTTTCGCGGTCGTTAGGTTGAGTTAGAAGTTCGTTTTTCTTAGGGGTCCACACAATACCTTGCACAATTTTCTGATCATTTTTAAACCCAAAATTTCCAACTTTTGAAAAATTACCAGAGAGCAATCTTGAAGTGGTGTTTGATATTCGATCGAACTTTTCAACGTCGTCTAAGTTACCAGAAACGATATTAAAATTACGAATACGAAACACTCTGAATTGCCTTTATAGAAAGATAACATCACATGCAATCTTAGTAAAAACAAACAATACCTGAAACACCAAACCCCAGAGACTGGAACACAAAAAAAAATCGAAGCTAAAACAACATAGCAAAACCGGACAAGCCGGTTTTTTTGCCCTTTTCGCCAGGTCAAATCCGGTGGAATTGGCTCAATTTTCTTTGGTGTTCATATTACATCATATGTCACATTCTGCAACTATTTAAAAAAAATTAGAGGCTCTGAAAAATTCAACAGAAACTAGGGTTTTGTTTCGACTGTTTCGGAGTTGTTTCGGATTCGTAATTCTACTAACATCGTATAATACTCTAGCTTGGATCTGATACCACTGTCGGGTTCCTTAGCACCCTCACTAGGTTTCAGAAGGCATCAATCATGCCATTTTAAAAAATTCTAAGGTGCTAAGTAACCCTAACCAAGGATCTAACTAGAGGAATTAAGGTAAACAAACATGTAATCAAACATTACACTAAGTGAATGAGGAATACAACCTTTGTAGACCGGTCCTTCACTTCTAAAGCTCTTTGTAGTAGTCCCTTCGCTCCAAGTAGTGATCTTCCAGACTCTAGTAAGGGTTCACAAGGCGAAAGGAATAAGCTTGCTTGAAGTCTTCGAGGCCGAAGATGATCTACGTCGAGGAAACTCCAACTCAAGCTACCTCTTCATTAATTGGGAATTAGTGAAGCAAACAACCTAAACTAAATGGATAATCTAGTGTAGGTTGATGAAATAGGATTCTTGCTCACTTTAGAATTATTTTTCTCACTAATTTTCTTCACCTCTTCAAAACCTGGAAAGCTTTCTTGAGATGAAGAAGAAGATGAAGTGTAGAATGGATGAGAGAGTCTCATAGCAACCATGGGTGAGAAAATATCATATATGAACTCATGTAGAGACTTAACCATGGCTAAAGATAATGGTTAGGTTAATAAATATCTCAAGTAAAGACAAGATTAGTGGACTAAGTCAATGGTTACTACAAGCTTCCACAAGCTTCCAACCATGACTCATTTGTTAGTTATATGTATGCCCTAGAGGCCATTACTATACATAGGATGTATATTGTAGTGGATGCTTGGACATATATAGGGATGACTTTCTTGCTCGATATGATAGTATGCTATCTGGTTACTCTTTACCTTAACGTGTACACTGATTGTCTCTCTGTTACATGTTGGTAAAGCCCTTAGGATGTGTACTTGACTACCTGGACTATGATGCGGATCATACTAGTGGGGACATGGTAGTCCATAAGTACATCCTTCAAGGTCCCTAGTCGTGGGTGTATCGAGACGGGGCATCGATATACCAGAGTAGACTAGCGTGTAGCTTCTCGACTCATATAGATGGGCGATGGATGATCCCATATCCATTGGTGTTTTACATCAGAGATGATATACGGGTGCTCAGTAGAGACTGAGTACACTGGACGGACTCGCCGAGAACTCCCAGATGGTATTATACCTTACGTCAGATGGCAGTTCTCTGGTGACACTGGTACAGGTTAGTCTGTAGACCCGAGATCGTTATAGAGTCTTGTGTGATTCCCACTGTGCTTTGATTTCCATCATACCACGTCCAAGAGGGCGTGCAAAAAGGTGGCTTTTGGGTACAATCCCGAATCACAAGGAGGCAATGAGCGATAGGAGGGGTTTCGTCTCTTCCGGTATAGGGAGTTGATGTTGCGCTGTGTTCGATTGGCAATAACAGGAAGTCCTTGGCCAAGGCAGCTTTTGGGATTTACTGGTAAGTGTTACCAGTAGTTTCTCGACCCGTTATGAGCCTCATATCGACACGACTTATCGAGTTATTGGGGTCTGACGTTTACCACCCCTAGACGGGATATGCGACATATCAGACGAACAGACCGAACTGTACGGTAGTGTTACTCGTTGGATTCACTGGAGTGTGAGCGGGCTTGCTCCTTGATCTTCTGATCGCTCAATACCCGGGTGGCCGTTACGTTTAGCAGACCGCTTGCGGCTTGTGGGTGAAGAGCACGTGACTGGCCCTTGAACCATATGAAGTCTATAGGACTCCATCTGATCCAAGTAAGCCAAAAGCCCAGAAATCTAAAACCATTTTTAAGAATAAGTAAAGAAACTGGTTTAAAGAAGTGAAGAAAAACATGTTTGAAATCAAGGTTTTTAAATAACTAAGCCGAATATGCATTTTTAAAAACAGTACAGTCTTTTCTAAAAATTTCGGCAGAGTTTCTTCTGTAAAACTGGCCCCGAATGGGGTATAACAAGGATAACAATATATGCAATGATAAAGGCATCCCCAAGCGGGAGCTAGCTCTTCGTCAATCGACGGTCACCACCACACATGCAACAATAATATACAACGCCAAGTGGCGAGGATCAAATCCAAAAGAAAGCTCAAAAGCAACAAGAAAACCGCAACACTACTAAGCGCGACTCTATGGTCGAATAACACATCACTAGTCTAGGTCTGAAACAATATACGAGTTTTGGTTGATGGATATTCTAGATACAATGAATAATATAAATACAACGGCGGTTCTGATACAAAAGAACCCACCTATCCAAGCAAATCACCCAAAAGGAAGCAGTGTGCCAGAAATGCCGCTATAGAACTGTACGGCAAACCTGCAAGAACTGGGGCACAACGGGGGTGAGTTGCCAACTCGTGAATAGAAAGATATCTACAAGCAGAGATCGAATGCATGACCCAACCTAGGTCAATACGATCAGATATAAAGAAACCTCAATATGAATAAAGCTGAAGCATGCTAAACTGGCAATGTAATCTCTATACGTGAATGTAGTGCCAAGTGCTCGTGCTCGTGCTAGTGCCTCAGGTAATAGTATGTCATGAATATGAGGTATGAATGCATGAAAGCAGAATACATGTAAATGAAGAAACTGTTTTCATAATTTAGTGAGATTTCCCTTGTATTTTTAGTTGAGGTATCATAATGAAATCAGCATAAAACAGTGCCTAGCATCGGCACAAAACGTAATCCCAATATCTCGATATCTCTGTATCACAGTCTCTGTACCTCGAAATCTCGAAATCCCAATGTCTCAATCATAATATCTAGGGCGCCGTCAGTCCAGACCGGCCCCTACCATCCATCTCAAGACCACGACGGTATCCTCCGGATATCCGACGCGTCGGGTAAAATCACCGGTAGGTAGTGCTCCCCTGCCAGGCTCACATCGTCATCACCACGCGCTTCTTGCCCCGGGGTACCTTACCGGGTCCACCATGTACCCGAAACGGTTCATCCGTCTCCTCGAATCGGGTTTCCAAATCCATCAGCAAACTCATGGTGGACGACTCATACATCATGGGAAAACCGCACTTTTTATTTTAAAGAGAGAAAAGAAGTTTATATAAGTTTTGCGGTTTTCCCCCAAATCCAGAAAATCTCATGGAAATCCGAATCCAATCCTCAATAGCATGTAAACAGTGCATACAGGCATACAAATCCATGAATAATAACATGCATGATGTAACAACTAATAATTACAATGTCTAATCTAGCATATAAGGCAAGTACACTAATATCATGTCTAAATTATTAGCTAACAACCTATGTCGATGCAATAATATTTTCTAAGGTGTACGTGACATGGCAATTACCGATGAAGATGTGTGTGAGCCGGCAAGTAAGTGTACGTGGTACATACGCATCATCGGTAATGGTGCTGGTGTCCTAACAGCATAACATCAATAATGGAGTATGAAACATAATATAAGCATGCGATGCGATGCGAACCACAATAATGAGCGGAAGCTGAATACTAGACGCAACTATAACTAATCTGCATTAATCTAAAATAACCTCTACAATTGGTGCCTTTTGAAATAACACGAATCATGGGGTTTTGAAAATAGGGGCTACGGTGTTTTTATGAAAAGATACGTCTTTTGAAATATCCGTAGGATCCCTTGGGCTGTCTTTTAAAATACCCACGATTCGTTAGTTTTTGAAATAGGTAGGAGTCTAATCTAATCTAACAACCATCCTAAACTATACGGCTGAACTAACAAGTAGAGCTACGGGTGAGGAAACCGCCTAACATCTGAGTCGATACATATACATACATGTATATATATTAGTCGGTGATCCCGCCTCAATAATATCATATCCGATACCCTATCTATAATCAGACATCCCAAGTCAAGAGTGTGGATCAATCATCAAAATATAGCTTGTACGTAAATCCGTCGTACGGCATCCCAAATCTGGGTACGGGTCAATATCACATTCATCATACTATTTATCTGGTATCCTCTTTATCAAATGTCATGATCGGGGTACTGATCTACGTCTAGTACAATATTGATACCCTCTATGTATGCATGCAGGTGTAAGAATCACTACGTCAAAAGACCCGTTAAAGCATCGTGTCGTATCTCAATACGAACCAAATCACATCACCGATCTCTTGGCCTCAAGCCCAATCTCATCGACTCATCTCAAATCCCAAATACTATCCTCAAATCCAGTATATAAACACATAGTCCCATACCCATGTGTAGATATACGCACCATCATATGCACTCTAATAAATGAAAGAATGAATGCAAGTATGTGTGTAAATGTATGTGTGAGTGCAACCACTACTCTAGGGTTCGCACTAAACTAAACCAATATATTCTTATCATCAAAATATCATTATTACCATCAATAACCCTAAACAACACATAATAAATATTCGTGTGTATACGTATTCGTATACATCACCACGGACTGCGGGGGTGCTATACGCCATCCACCCGACTTCTCCCCACAGATATAAATCTACTCACATTGCTTCTCGTGTGCCAAAGCCGATGTCGCTATCTTCACCTCCTTTGCCTCAACATCACGCGGGGTACCTACAAGTATATCACAATGCTAAAGCACATGAAAATCACATCGGAAACCAAAATAGCACACGCTACCCGCATAGGTAAAAACCTATCGACTCGCATGTAAACACAATCAAAATCCACTTGTCGTTGACGTCCAAACGCCACCCGACAGGAATGAATCACCAAATACCAAAATCCATGCTAAAACAAGTCCCAAATTATACACCAACATAGGAAAATCAACCCAGATTTCACCCTAGATGGAATCAGTCAAAACTAGACATACTCAGGGTCAAAACTAGAGGAAATGGGGGCATGCACAGAAAACGAAGCAATTCCTTAAAATACCTTATTTTAGAATTTTCCATAATTTTTCCCCATTTATCTGTATTTAATTATACCAGAATATTAAAATATTCATTAAAATAATATTAAATTATAAAATTTCCCAAAAATCATATTTTATTATTTTGAAGACGTTACAATCTACCCCCCTTAAAGAAATTCGGTCCCCGAATTTAAATTTAAACCCCCAAATACTAAAATATTTCAATACAAATTCCAAGTCATCGGGGCTCCGAAATCATCTATACATAAAACATCATAGCGCAATGCATACGCATGAGTACTGAGCAGATAACTCAAAAGCAACACTCCATCAAGCATCCGCAATCATCGGAGTCATGGTAACGACACAATGTCAAATCCAATACAAAATCAATATGATATGGACCAAGACTATACATGTAGACATCCAATCTATACATGTAAATAGCTGATGCAAATGTATGCCAAATCTTTTTAAGTCGCTGTGCGATGCGCGTAACACTGCACAGTGGCGGACGTTTCTCATAAGAAAATAACTATATATGTGTATATATATCCTTTGTTTAATAGGTACGTTCCGCCGTTTTGAAAACAGTTTAGAAGGGTTTCCTTGTTTTTAAAACGTTTCGTGTCATATCGGACACGTAGGTATATACTGAGACTATAGCTCGCTTTTCGGAAATCCCTTCGATAACTATCGATGCATGCAAAATATATCCAGGTACTGCCCACTGACTAGTCCTGCTCAGTATGAAAGCAAATATCCAACATCATAAAAATGTACTGCTCCAAAAGGAATAAATCACAAAAATCACATAACACCACCCTGTGCGTCTGGTGCGCACGGAAATCAAAATCCATATATGTGCTAAACATGTGCACAAAACAACATCTAGGTGCAACGGGTGTGCACGAAGCATCTGTCATAGGCAACGTGTGCCTGGCAGCCAAAACAGGTGCATCTGACATGCACGAAGAATCTCGATTTAGTGCATCTGGTGTGCCCCAAAATCGTATCTCAAAACATGCGCCCAACATGTGCGAAAATCCAAATCGGTGCATCCATCATGCACGAATGAAAATCTAGACCCTGCGCACTCAATATGCACGGAATCACAAAATCCAATAGCAACGTCGAATATGCGTAAGTCCAGTCAAAAGCACGGAGTGCAAGAATCCACATCAATATCACAATCAAAATCGACATACCGAAAGGCATCAAATCGAAGTCAGGTGCAATCGAAATGCACAAAATATAAATCCGGTGCAACAAAGGCACGAAATATAAATCTGATGCGATAAACGCAAGAAACATAAAACTGGTGCGACAAATGCACGAAGTATAGAACTGGTGCATCCCATGCACAAATACCAAGCAATAACTCAAATACGTAAGCAGCAACACCAAGTGTATCCAGATATGAAGAAAATCATAAACGTGTGCAGCTGCGGGCACAAAACACATATCGATACACTACAAGCACATATAAGCTATACCGAGTGCAAAATCAAAACACTAAAATTACATGAAACTCTGCTGGAAGCGTAAATCAAATCACCAGCATAAAATAGGCATGAAATCGCAATCAACAGCTCAAGAGTAATAACTATGTACAAGGTATAAATACCCAGTAGATGCAACCATGGTGCACAAAATCAAATATCATGAAACTCAGTCATCAAGACTAAATCATGTGAATAGATCGCCCAAAATACCGAAATCCAAAGCAACGGATACGTGATAATCAAATCACAAAATCACAAATCATAATTACCGTCGTCGGTATACCATCCTTCAGGGTCGAGAAGGTACCGGAACATCCGATGCTAGCTGCGCAAGATATCTACTTGCCTCTTGCTCGCGGCTGGCGTCCTCTGCCTCTGGTTCCTGATCTTTCCTGTAGATTACCAATCTCGCAATCCATCGGCTCATCGGCCCGGTCAGGAGTACTGACAGGAACGATTCCGTTCTGGCACTTTCCTGGTCACCTTTCGGTCAATCCTCACGACCGCTCGTAAGGCAGCGTATCACTGGCGTCGGCCTCTGGCTCTCTGAAAGCACGTCACACATCTGATCCTGGGTGCAAACATCATTGCAGCAATGTCCTGGAAGGAATCCTGCTCAAGGTCTCTTCCGATCATGCCTATGCCGATCTGTACAGAGGCTGGCTTCCTGCACAACCTCTTCTCGCTCAAAAACACCTGTGTCCTCAGCACAATATTTTCTCGGAAACTGGTCACATTCCAACGTCTCTGTAAGCATATCAGGTCTCTAGTCTCGACGGGAAGCAATGACAGCTCATCAGTGTCTCACACGAACCTCTTGTTCCAATTGTCTCTATCGTCGTCCACTATGACGTCACGCCAAGCTACTACGCACTGCACTGTTCTCGGCCACGGTCAATCTGAAGTCTCTCGCACGGACTCGAAATCGCATATTCTGTAGCTTCATCATTCTGTAGAGGATGTCAGGCCGAACAGGTCCTCGGGAACACGTCCCAACCATCGGAGGAATACTCATCACTCGTCTGTCCCTGATCAATCTGCAACGCATCTGGGTAAGTTCCTTTATCCGAACATGGTCAACTACCTCGTCGACAATGCCGAACTCTGTCCTGCTGGGTGTGCGCAATACGACCACTCCTGGTCTAGGTCTTCTCGTAACGTACTCCAGAAAGGTCCTGTCGAGGTTCCTTTCTCAAATCTCAATCCTGCCGAAATGCCCGGAAGTCATCATCCAATGCTGAAGCTAAAGCTTATTCCGGAACGGCTGCAAACCTATCGCGCTTCTCTCTGGAAGATACATCCATATACCACGCCTCGGGGTGTATATCACATCTCTAATGTCAGCGGAGTGGGACGTCATCTCGTCGAAATCTCGTACGAACTCTTTACTCCACCTTGCTCAATGTCGACTGATTCGGACTTAACTCATCGTGGCTACAAGAACTGCGCTCCGACGGCTACGCTCGCATCTGGAGTCTCCCAAGCAGTGTCCCATCACGATATCCGAAAGATGTCGAACCATCCGATCGACTCGTCAGATCCTCATAATCCCCCAAGAGATCACATCATGGGTACAGTTTAATAGTATCGAGTACATGCCACAGCGTCGGTGGTCCAGCCGTAGAAGGGCAAACCCAAGCCTCACTAATGGCGCCGAGGAACCGCCGCAAACCCGAAGGTTCAAAGGCTTTCACACGGTCATTAAGTCGAGTTAGGGTTTCATTCTTCTAGAGAGTCCATAGAATCACCTGCATGTCTTTCCGTATACTTTAAACTTGGAAAATGGGCTCCTGACATTCGATCGTCTCTAT